>JAGSMP010000106.1:11487500-12855750 GCA_029286625.1 Parnassius orleans | reverse complement strand
GTACACCAAACGCAACACTTGTTCATCCACATCCACCGGTACAGTAGAGCACGTTCACGATGTGGGCGATGCAGTCCATTTTCACTTAATTCTCGATGTACTGCTAAGAAAACCCTGTAGTCAACGGCAGGTCTTGTCGGGAATCGCTGATGATACTCTTAAGAGGCGGCGCGAGCGTTGCCATCACAAAATCCGTAAATGTAATGAATGTCAGCTACTTCAAGAGCAGACAATTGAGTCTATCGTAGAAGGCATAACGACGAAAAAATGGTGAGCGTATTCAACGTGCAAATTAGGTAACGTTACAAGATGAACTGTTTAAAATAGCTAAAGCTACCTGCATGCCTTACGAGAACGAGACCCAGTTAAAAGCATTGCGACCAATGTTTTCTTACGAATACAATTTGAACATTTAGTGATTTTACTTTGGTTATTTTCATAACACCTCGATTGATTTTTTTTTCATTTTATAATTTTATGTAGGACAGAATTGTTTTAAGGAATTACAACATTCTACAGTACCTAAAACACTTTGCGGTAGTGGTTGGCTACTACATTATTTGTATTTAGTATTTACTACTTATTAGATATTTGCTTTATAAACGGCCCCCAGTCCCCGATGGCCCCGCTATTCCTGGCTACGGTGGCGACCATGGTAACGGCGGGGCAGGGGTGCTAAGAATCTCCAGTGAAGTTTCGGTTGCCACCTACGACGACTCCACCTGGCAACAAATAACGCACGCACCCTGAGGACTGACGAGAAGATCCTAGAGTCGGAAGAAGAGATAGACAAGTTGCGCTGGAATATTATAGGATTATACGAGGTCCGAAGAGAGGGGGAGGACACGGTAATCCTCGAATCCGGCAACTTGTTCTATCACCGGGAGGGCGACCATCTGTCCCAAGGAGGTGTCAGATTTATCGTCCACAAGTCTCTCGTTAACAACGTTGTAAAGATTGGGAGTGTGTCGACGAGGGTTGCGTACCTTATACTCAGAATCACCAAACGGTATTCGCTGAAGGTCATACAGGTTTACGCACCAACCTCGGCACATCCCGATGAGGAGGTGGAGGAAATGTATGAGGATGTCTCTAAAGCCATGCATTCCTCCAAAACCCACTATACGGTGTTAATGGGAGACTTCAACTCAAAACTAGGAACAAGAGAGAACGGTGAGCTGAGAGTAGGGAAATTCGGAATAGGGCAATGGAACCCAAGGGTCCAGCAGCTGGCCGACTTTATGGAGAAAGAGAAAGAGGGACTCTTTATGATAAACTCTTTCTTCCAAAAGCGACTCCACAGAAAGTGGACCTGGTCGAGCCCCGACGGTTCGAAAAAAAAAGAAGAGATTGACTTCATTATGACGTATGATTATAATATGACGTTTGCGTTGTCATGTAATGGAGGTGTAAGCACATCTACTACCTATATCGTCCCATGAAATTCGGATATAAAACTGCAATTGCCAACCCGCTTGCCAAGCGTGACAACTATGGCAATATACACAAAAGGAAAGGCTTTGGCGAAAGGTGCAAAGAAACGGCCCCCAGACCCCGGCGGCCCTGCTATTTTCGCCTTCTTGTGCGACTTTGGTAACAGTGGGGCAGGGGCTGCTAAGAATCTCCGGTAGAGGTTCGGTTGCCATCATGGACGGTTCGACCTGGCAACATTTAACGCACGCTTCCTGAGGACTAATGGAAAGATCCTAGAGCTTGCCAAATGGCAAGACCCAGGGCGAAGATGGAATTACAGTGGAGCTTCTGAAAGCAGATGGAAAACCGGCATTAGTCCTTAGTCTCTATGTATTCAGTCCCGTTCTCCATAGTGAAACCAATCCGAAGACGTGGAGCAGAAGTACGGTGGTCTTGATCTTCAAGAAAGGTGACAACGCTCTATTGAAAACTACACACCGATTTCCCTTCTAAGCCGCGTCTACGTGCTGTTTTCGAGATTTATTATAAACCGCCTCGCACGCAGATATGACTACTTCCAGCCTCCCGGCAAGCCAGTTTCAAAAAAGTGTTTAGTACCATAGACATACCTTAGAGTACAATCTGCCACTTTGTCTTGCGTATGTGGACTAAGCCTTTCATTTCGTCGAAATTCAGGCGGTGCTACAATCCCCTCAGCCGTGCTGTACAAACAATTCAGTAGTTCGATACACGAAGAGGTAACTCTTGAAGTAACTCTCAAACTGCTGAAGTGTTTGTGCAGTAGGGTTACGATGGCTATCCGAGTACAGAATCAAAGTACAACACCTCTTCAACAGCAGAGAGGTGTAATACAGGCTGATGTTTTACCCACAAAATTTTCACCGCTTCGTCGGAAGACGTTTCCAAGCTACAACTGTTCAGTGATGTCTCAGTGATCGCGAGGGTGAAAACTGGCAGCGATCACCGAATGGTGAGAGGCACACTGAACCTAAACGTTAAGTTGGAGGTCACGTCTAATGAAGTCAACGCTCCGTCCCCTCGTGCACTAATCCAAAGCCGCGAAAACTTTCAGCTCGAGTTACAAAATCGTTTTCAGTGCCTAGAAGATTGCAATGACGTGGACGATATGAATGACTTGTGGAAACTGTCCATGCGGTCGGAGCTAAGTTCTGTAAGACCCGTCGCAGAAGAACACAAAAACTCTCCGATCACATTCATAATCTCATGGCTGTTAGACGGGAGATCAAGCTGCAGTCTCCAGCAGATTTGACAGCATACAGGCAACTGAACAGACAGATCTCCAAATTCATGCGGCGGGACTTGCGCAACTTTAATACAGCTCGTATTGAAGAAGCGATCGAGCGGAACCAGGGCTCCAAAGTCTTTGCCAGAGATCTGTCTGACAGAAAAAGCCAACTGTCGAAGATGAAGACCGAATGTGGCAGCATCGTTTCGGGCACTACTCCGGAGGCGTGGAGCAGAAGTGCGGTGGTCTTGTTCTTCAAGAAAGGCGACAACGCTCTCTTGAAGAACTACAGACCGATTTCCTTCTGAGCCGCGTCTACGTGCTGTTTTCGAGAGTCATTACGAATCGTCTCGCACGCAGACTTGACGACTTCCAGCCTCCCGAACAAGCCGGTTTCGGAAGGCTTTAGCACCATAGACCACATACATACCTTCGGCAAATTGTACAGAAGACCGAAGAGTACAATCTGCCACTTTGTCTTGCGTATGTGGACTATGAGAAAGCCTTTGATTCCGTCGAAATTTGGGCGGTGCTACAGTCCCTTCAGCGGTGCCAAGTGGACTGTCGGTATATCGAAGTGCTGAAGTGTTTGTACAGTAGGGCTACGATGGCTATCCGAGTACAGAACCAGAGTACGAAACCTATCCAACTGCAGAGAGGTGTAAGACAGGGTGACGTAATATCACACGGAGCGATATCCGCTCCCCGGGCTGAACACCTTGCCGGGTGGGAGATCTCCCCTTTTCCTTTCACGGTCAAACATTCATCTTGAAGTTTTACTTTATGTTTTTTATCTAGTTTCGCGCAATAATACTGTAATTTTTTGTACAGTATTATTGCGCGAAAACAATTACTTTGTAGTCTTGATATTATTTAATGCCCGCTGTGGCGCTAAGGAGCTGTATCGGAACCCTATGCCCCTGACAGCGTGACAGCGATATCTTGCCGCCATACATCAACACGTATGGTGCGGGCGTTCGGTTACACTTCATTTAAGTATTTTTAGGAACTGTCTTTTCACAATACCCTCGGCGTGGACCGGGCAGATTTCGTTCGGAAAGGCTCAGCTTATCCTAACAGTGAGCAGCTGGTGACTTGGGAAGGCTGAGAAAATATTGGTTCGATTTTAATAACAAAAATGTGATATTAATAAAATATATATTTAAAAAAATCAAAACCCGACTGCAAAAAAGACAATTTAAAAGTAATGCGCTAAAAAGATCGAAACAAGATTGAGAATAGGAAACACAATTAAAATAAACTATAAAAAAAGTAAACTCTACTTCGGTTTAACAGACTACTATATGAGCTGAAAGCCTAAGTTAAATAGCCCGCATTAAGTTTAGTAGCAAGCGGAACCAGTTAATTTTCTTTCGGTTTATAATTTGCCTTTTATTTTGTTTTAGACTTTAGTGTCCCGACACACTCTTATGAACTAAATTTCATATGATAGCATGAGGTCCGACACAAACATGGCGACGAAACTTTTTAAACCTATTTATTTTTCCTAATTAAATTTAAACATATAACTTATTTATATTTTTGTAATCCCCTTTTAATTTACTTTATTTTGATACCCTATACGATAGGTTTGGTTAATTTGTTTTATTAACGTATAACTATTTCGCACCAAAAATCCGCCATTTTTTTTTTTCAAACAGCTATCTAGAAAGAAACATTTGGAATACCAAAACTATCGAAATTCATCCAGGCGTTTGGAAGATACGAGGTAATAAAGAAATTTATAAACATACATACAAGATACGCGCGAAAAACATAACCCTTCCTTGGCAGTCAAGTAAAAATGGTACAAAAATCAAAGAAAAAACTGATTAGGTTACCTGGCTAGCTCACGAAGTAGCGCCTCACCATCGGAAAACCGAATATGCAGTGATGCAATGTCACAAATACGAACCAACCGAGATGCGTCTGCTGGGATAACAAATCGAGAAACACAGATCAACAATCGACAAACGATGGTTTGCAAATTTAGGTCTTCTTGAGAAGCCAGGAGTGCCTTAGATGATGTGCTAGTCAAGGCGAATCATGCCGGCGCAGCATATGTAAAGCGAAATCATACATAGGTCGTTTAGATCAACAGCTTCGTACGGAGGAGGAGGCGAGAACCCAGAACGGAACGGAGCAATTTTTTCGCCATCTGATGTTACAGATAACACTTTTAACATGTCGCTACATGCTCAGCCTCCTTTCGATGATAATTCCTAAATATTTTAAGGCATTTGTCTACAGGATCTCGGCCTCTACCTTTCGTACATAGAACAAAGTCCCATCAACTAACACCTGAAAGCGCCTATTTTCTAAGAGCGATACCACCACTCTGCAGCGGCAAGCAATCGGCAACCATGTCTCTACTTTGATGCCATACTTGGTCAAAGGCCCTTTCGATGTCGAATATTGCTTCCACCACGGTCTCTTTTTATTAATCGTGACTGTGACCATATGATGTAGCACCCTTGACAATTTGAGTGTAGTAGAATACTACTTTGATGCCATACTTGGTCAAAGGCCCTTTCGATGTCGAATATTGCTTCCACCACGGTCTCTTTTTATTAATCGTGACTGTGACCATATGATGTAGCACCCTTGACAATTTGAGTGTAGTAGGATATTCGACCCTAAACCCGAACTGTTATTTCCGCAAGTTAGTACTCGGAATGATGTGTCGGAGAAGAATATTCTCAAAACCTTCGAGACGCATGGTAACAACGTGATTGGTCATTAGCTTTCGGGGAGTAAGTTGTTCTTCCCCTGCTTGGGTAGCATGATTATTCTCCCAATCATTCTCCCAAGCTACTACTATCCTTGCATCTGCATCTTTGAACAGAATCCTGTCATTTGGGTAAATTCTTTAAGAATTCCATCAAGTAAGTTCAAATTATACCCCTGTAATTATGGTCGGTATATTGGAATTCAACAGTTAGTTATGCTGCTCTGAAGTGTGCCATCCGGTGGTCTGTATGCGGCGAAGATCTTGGATATCTTTTTAGGCACGCAGAGGGAATAAGTTAATGGACAATAGTCCTCCTAACCAGCAACGCCAACCTGTGGTAAATGAATCAAGAGGTGGGATCCAGATTCGTCCTGATGATATGTGTGGTAGTTGGAAACTTTTAATTTATCGGATAGTTTTAAGAATTTCTCCGAGATCGGCACCACGTCGACGTCCTGTTCCTAAGTAGGGCTCTCAAAGAGTTACTTTCTGAGCTTCTTCTTCTTGCTACCATGGCAGCCCTGACTGGTATCTCCCGTTTGGTCGTCTTCTAGTAGTCTTTTCTAAGACCTCTAATGCCCGCTGATCTACGTCGTTGCTTTGTCGACGGTTTTTTTAGAATAAGGGTGACAAACGAGCACACAATGCACCACATTTATTTTTAATTAAGAATCAAAATTGCGTTGTCACCCTGAGGACTAAGATGGAATGCCTCGTATCCAGTAAAAGGGTCTCCGGTTCACTCACCATACGAAACACAGCAGCATTATGCTGCTATTTTACGATGATATTCTGTGAGATCTTGGTACTACACCGGTGCAGCCGACCCATTCGTGCTACAAAATAATAAAGCTGCGGCACGGCTCCACCACGTATAATATTTGTTTGTGTGATTGTACAAACAGTGTGTTTTGCCAGTGATGACATATCTGAGACGTGGTCTTTCACTGCTAACAGTAGGAGGAAACTCAAGGTCGCTCAGCGAGCTATGCTCGAGGTTCCTCTGCGTGATAAACGTAGAAATGAGGATATTCGCAGTAGAACCAGAGTAACTATATATAGGCCGGTCATATAGCTCTAAAACGGCTCGTACCGGTAAGTGAAGTGTTCACTAGATCGAGTGACGACCAATAAGTTATGCAGGAGGTTGATGGATGAAGGTGGCTCAAGACCGTGCTTTGTGGCAATCCTATATATCATTTATTATAATATCATAAGTAACGGAAGGAAAACAATATTTTGTAACGACCTTAACAGATGACGCTGATTTAAAAATGTACAACGTAGACGTAAATATTCGGTGCAGTACCAAACTATGTTACAACGCTTAACATGTTTCCATATATAATTCATAGAATAAAACACTCACGCCTGTCACCCAGAGGGGTAGGCAGAGACTACGGACTTCCATTTGGCACGATCCTGGCACACCTCTCTCGCCTCCTTTACATCCATATATCTACACATACGCTCGTCGCTTAAGGGTACTCGTAATCTGGCCCATTTTCAATATATCATATTCAATATATGTTACGTGGTAGAGCCATGCTGCAGCTATATTAGTAATATAGTTGTAGTACGAATGGGTCGGCTCGGCCGGTAAGGACCACGCTCTCACAGAATACCAGCGTAAAATAGCAGCTTAACACTGCTGTGTTTCGTATGGTGAGTGTAGAGAACCGGAGACCCTTTTACTGGTAAAGAGACATTCCATCTTAGTCCTCACGGGTGACAACGCATCTGCATTTTGATTCTTGATTGAAGATAGATGTAGATGTCTATGGGTCACAGCAACCACTTACCATCAGGTGGACTGTGTGCTCGTTTGTCACCCTATCCTATAAAAAAAAAAAAAATATCGCCAATTTGGTCGATAAACCTTCGTCTAGGGCGTCCCTTTCCGACTCACTTCTGCAGCATAAATTTGCTTTGTCACTCTTTTTCGTTCATTCTTTCTACATGACCAAACCACCGAAGCATTCCTTTCTTAATCCTGGTCACAACGTCATCTTGCAAACCACACTATTTCTCACCCTGTCATTCAGATTCAGCCCTAGCATACTCCTTAATGACCGCATTTCTACAGCATTTATTCTACTCTCATGCTTCTTCTACCAGACCCAAATTTCACTACCATACATTAAAGTAGGGACTAACGCAGCATTATGAATTGCCAAACGTGCCTTTTTGACACATTCTGACTCTTCACAATAGCGTGTAGAGCCCCATTCACTCTATTCCTGCGTTCACTCGTCGTTCTATATCCTTATCATATCTACCATCCCTGCTAAATAAACATCCCAAATATACAAACTCATCCACTTGCTCAATCAACTCCTTCTATTTCACATAACGTTTTACTTTCTTCTCTTTCAAAACCATCACTTTCGTATTACTTGCGTTCACTTTCATACCCCTTTCTTTTAATGACCAGTTCATTAAAGTAACCATCATTGCAACTCGGCCGCCGACGATGCAAATGTGACTTGATCATCGGCGTACAAAAGGCATTTGACGGTTAACTCACCCATTCTCAACCCACATTCTTCAATTTTTAAAGTTTGCAAACAACTGTCCATAAATAGGTTAAACAGCCACGGGAAGCTAAACAGCCCTGTTTGACACCTTTTGGATGTCAAACCACCTGAGTAGACCCTGTTGATCCTGACACAATCGCTAGAGTCCCTATAAGAGAACTTAATGCCTGTATCAAACCAGCTCTCAACCCAAATGAGTTCAGTGTTTGCCATAACATTCCTGTCCACTCTGTCATAAGCCTTTTCCAATTCCATGAACGCACAAAAACTTACTGGTTTTGGCCAAAACTTCTCCGCAATCATGCGCATGGAAAAGACTTGATCCGTACACCCATTCCTTTCTAAATCCAGCTTGCACATCCCACATTTTACATCAGTTTCTTCCATAACTCTTTCAATTAACACCTTAGCATACAGTTTACCCACAATGCTAAGCAAGCTGATTCCACTGTAGTTTTAACAGTCCTGCTGTGACCCTTTTCCTTTATATATTGGGACTATAACGGCTTTGCACTAGTCTTCCGGTACCCTTCAGTTCCCAACATAAATTAAACAAGGTGTACAGCAGGCCTGCCACCACTCCCTCTCTAGCCCTTAGCATTTCGAGTGATACTCTATCATATCCGGCTGCCTTACCTGCTTTCATGCTTTTCATTGCTTTCATTATTTCATCTACACTTATCTCCTCTCCCTATCTCTCCACTTCTTTCGGAATTTCTATTTCACTTAATTCAGACGACTCTTCACTCATAAACACGCTTTCAAAGTATTCCTTCCATCTCTTTAAATTGAAACTTCATCATTCAGCATACAGCCATTCTCGTCTCGTATAGCATTTATTTTAGGCTGTTTTGAATTTCTAGCAGTTCTTACGAGTTTCCAGAACATTTTAATATTTGCCTGGAAGTTATCAGATATCCTTCTATTATTCTTATCCGTTCTTTCTTGCTTTTCCTTTCAACAACTTCTTTTACTTTCAATCTCATCATTCATACCGCCAGAATTACCAGCTTTGGTTGCCCGTAAATCTAGCCATGCTCTCTTCTTTGCTTCAACTTCCATCCGCACCTCATCATCCCACCACAACGTATTATTTTCCCTTTCACTCGTTCTCTTACTTACATCACATACTTCGGTGGCTGCATCCACCAAAACTTTCTTAACATTATTCCATAGTCTTCAGGTCTAAATCATTCATACATATTTCATTCAAACCACTTATATTCTCCCTCAGTCTACATTTATACTTCTCTTTCACACCTTCATCTTGTAACCTCTCTATTCTTATACGCTGTAACGCAGTGGTAGACACAGATGTCCGATGCCGCCAACGCGTGAATAGACCATTAATTCGGCATAAGACCAAGTATTGATCCGTGTCCCTACGTTGGACCCCCGGTAAACCCTTGTATCTACCACTCAACAGTAGCAATTGCTGCCAATCTTATAAACCAATGACATAACCCTTCTCTACCATTCCTGTATGAAAAGTACTGTAAATAGTGTCCAGCTTATTTAAAACTTCATAATGTAGGTAGATCAAATTTAATGGAAATTTGTTCTTTACTTATTACGAGAATCTCGAATACACAGATAGACAAAAATTCTAAAAATAACTGATTTATGTTTACTATCGCTTATGTACATGAAACTAATCCAATAATTACACAAATAACTTTTCAACAGATTTACTTGTACACACACAGGTACAGGTAGATTATTTTTTCCCCTAAAAAAATTATATTCTTTTTTAACAGAATTCCTTTTAACTCCACATTATCGAAAAAAATATTCATTTAACTTTAGTAACAATTTATTCTAGGGCTCCAGCAATTTAGTGCTGCCTCTAGTTGTAATGGGGGCAGTGTCAGTAGTAGGTGGGCTAACCGCTCTTCGACTACCAGAAACTCTACATTGTTCATTACCTCAAACAGCAGAAGAAGGCGAAGAATTCGGTAAAGATTGGACATATGCAGACTGTTTCAAATGCGGCGGGCAAAGGTAAGAGCTACATACGTGATCAGTATTTTATGACCGAAAATATTGTATATACCTAAATTATTCCAACTTTATCGCAATTCTATTTTTAAATTGTTACACAATTACTTCAAGACGAGCTAACTTACCTATATCTATATGTGGCTTAGCGATTCTATATCATTACAATAATGAATTAAAACTAATTCAGTGCAGTGTAACATCCACGTTGTCTAAAGGAACAGTGGGTAGGCGATTGTTCTTTGCGACGAAAACCGGCTGTGCATCAGTATCGACTTCTATGAGTAGCTAGATAACATCTTTTACATACCTCCTTTTTGGGGTTCCGTACCCGAAGGGTAACCAACGGGACTCTATTACTAAACCTCAGCTGTCCGTCCGTCCGTCTGTCTGTCAGCGAGCTGTATCTCATAATCCGTAATAGGTTGAAATTTTCACAGAATGTGTATTTCTCCGAGATCAGCATCTAAAAATTAAAGGGGGCTCCCCTACTAGAAATGTATTTTTACCTACATAGTATTAAATCTTGAACAATGATACGGAACCCTTCGTGCGCGAAACCGACTCGTACTTAGTCGGTTTTTATTTTTGCCGTCTCCTTTTCATTGCTGACTTCCGTAACTTAGTAGGTAATTATATTACTACGATGAGGAATATAATGAAAATAATTCGAAATATAACGGCTTTTATAGGGTCGTCAAAACAAGTCTGTTTACAGAAAATATGCTGCTGTAACCTGTGGCTGTAACATTATACTTCATAACACGTTATTCTAATATCTTCTTTATTTATTATTCTAAGTTTACTCGGGACATTTCGAGATCAACATGTTGTAAAATTATGGCTACCAAAGAGTATATATCAAAAGGTTTTAATAGCTCCTTGCAAATATCATGTTTACGAGTAATCTAATATCAAAAGCTTATAGTTCGTGATCGACATGTTATGAAATTATAGCTACTTTCAGACTGAATAACTATCTACTCCTGGGTACACGACACATGTATTTTATTTATTTATAGTTGTTAATTATGCAAGCCTCCATATCTTGTTATATTACATTTCTTTTTCAGACCAATAGTGGAAGCTGAATCATATGAAAACTTGGATCAATTGGAGTTAACACAGGCCCCCGTACTAGATGAGATTTCAGAATTACCTAACATAAGACGAAGTTCTATGCGCAAACTCGTACGACAAGCGAGCATTGTTGAAACACAACGAGACTTAGATGGAAATATGAAAATGACGTACTGGTTTTAAGTAATAAATAAAGCTAATTATACAAGTTATTTTTGAAACTATAGAATAAATAAATATATTACAATAAATCGGCATGATTTAATAAGTTTTAGAGAGAAAAAGAAATTATTGTGTAATTATTATTTTTCTGTCTAAAACCTTCTCATACTCTCTAAAGTAACAATATTTTTAAATTATACTCCTTTAGCAGTGTTTCCATTGCTACAGCAATTGCCGTGTTCAACGGAAATTGAGCAAATTCTACTAAAAATCTACGGCCTACCTTAGCATCTACATTGCCGTATCAAAATCTACCGCAATTTCCTTGCATGTATATGATGGTAGAAGTTTTATTCCTTTATAGGACAAAATTACTAATTTAATACCAATTCGGGTAAAGGTGGTAATCCTACTTTGTTAGCTACTACTGCTGTTCATGGTCAATTTAAGAGCAGAGCAGAGCAGCGTCCCCAAACATAAATTTTGCGGACGCTGCTCTTTCGAGGACTAACAACAGACTTTGCTTACGCTACAAAATAGTTGCAAGCATTTTTCGTATGGGTAATAATTTTTACAACTGTTATTTAAACAAACGGGATGTTATTATAATCAGTTGAAGAATTAATGGACAGATATTTAATTTGGTGGTTGGTAAATTACTACAACAGTAAAACATGTACAGTAATAAAAGAAAATTAAGCGGTTATTTCATCTTACAATTCAGGTTCAAAATTATTCAAGCAGTGTAATAAATGAATGGCCAGTAAAATGATGGAATGGACAGTTAGATAAATAGTTTGGGCAGTTCACGGTGTGTTTAAAGCGTTAGTGTCTATATTCGTATAGCATGTGACTCGGAAAAGAAACTACGTGTTTATGTTATGACAGTTTACTTGAGACCACAGAACACAATTACTCTCTACCACTTGAGACTAAAATGCACACTATGCAATTAGGCCGGCCACATGCATACGGAATTCCGTTTCAGGAATCCGTTTCGATATTCGATTCGAGATTCCGAGCGCAGCAAGTCCATATAAAATCTATGACCCGCCACACACATACGGTATTTTTCCGTACGGAATTTTCTCCGATTCGAGATTCCGTATAACCGCCTGTGCGTTCGGAATCCGGAACGGAAAAAAGCCGCTCCGAACGCAAGTCTTCCATAGATTTTGTACGAGTCGCAACACACATACGTAAATTCCGTAGGGAACGCGCTCAGTGTTCGCGTTTACGCTATTTACGCGGAATTTTCTGCTTCGCACGACCAAACTGTGGAATTTACCGTCGCCAGCGGTTTTCCGGACCGATAACACAAACTTATATCCATAAAAGAAAAGAACATAAGTTATCTAAAACAACATGTGAGGAAGTTATCAAATTAATAACATTAACAATTAATGCATCGAATGCATGAAACGGAAATAATGAAAATCTATGTGGAATGGAGTACTAGAACGCGTTCAAGCGACTAGTGCGTTGCTGCATCGTCTAAAATAGACTTTAATACGGATACACCCATTATGAATCATTATAATTATGATTGTTTCCAAACAATGCGATATACATTTTCAGATATAAAAGCAAAAGCCAAAATCTGACAGGCTCTCATAAATATCAAGCAACAGACTTCAAGACGACGCAAACGAAACACAAAGTACGACCATTTTAGCGGTTCTAGTACACTTGAGGAATTTGTTGAAAAAAACACTTGAAAACAGTTTGAAATTGAGGTGTTTGTTGTCTTTATTAATAACTTATTATAATAAGCTTACCAAAATCTAACTAGTGTTTTTGAATATTTCGACAGTTAAAATCTATTATAGCAAAAGAGATTTTGAAAGAAATTCCAATTATGGTCAGTGCTTATGCAAACTATTTTGGAAATCAGCATAGACAGCGAATTAGTGCAGTTTGACGGGCTGCTTAAAACTTATTTAATATTGATTAACAGTAAGAAAAACGAATATCTGGAAATTCAATGTTATAAATTCTCAATGGATACCTAATTCATTAGAATCATGTTCCCCAATTTAGAAACTGCTTTGCGCATTTATTGTCTCTCATGATCAATAACTGCAGTGGTGATCGTTAATTTTCGACATTGAACCGTATAAAAAATTAAATTAAGGAACACTATGAGTCAAGAGCGCCTGAATTATTTTTCTGATGAATGTAGAATATGATTTGCTTAGAGAAATTGATACGGATAGTATTATTTCTAAATTTGCTCACATGAAATCTAGAAAAGTTACTTAGTAAAAGTTAAAAAAGTAATAAAGGAAACAGGTAAATAAATATATATACATAGTTTACACCATTGATAAAATATAACATTAGCTAATGATTTCTTATATTTACGCGAACACTACACATTGAATAAAACTATTTTTGGATTTTATCGCGATTAATTTTACTAATTTGGATTCCGACGTTTCGGGTGCTTTACAACACCATGGTCACAGGGGACTGAGGTGTTTGACGTCCTAATGTCATAGTTAGCCCGCTACCTTCAGTTTTTGAATATTCATTTTGGTCCGATCTACGCAGAATGAGCTTACAGTATCTTGAAGTCTTGCAGTGGTATGCTTAGGTTTGGATTTAATTTTGTTAATTATAGGATCCCAAGCAGATGGCAGCACCCATCCATCTTCTATTGAAATTAGGATGTTTTTAATTTCAATAGCCTCATATCATCCTTGGTAGGAATCGGTGTTCTTTGCGAGGATTTGTGGTCTATCAAATCTGATGTAATGGCGGGACGATCTTGAACATGTTCACAGATTGCAGACTTCTCAGAGCGTCGGTGCCTCACGTCAGCTATATGTTCTTTCACGGGTTTTAATGGATCTTTTGTTTGTCCTATGTAAGAGAGACCACATTCACAATCAAGCTTGTACCTCCTGCATCTTGTAGAGGATATTACACTTGACGGATGGTAAAATTGACTAATCTTCTTCGGCGGCTTGAAGTATGTTTTAATAGAAGCTCGCTTCAAAATGTAGCCAACCTTGTCTGTGACTCCTCTGACATAGGGTAGTACAGCAGGCACACGCTCGACTGTGGCCGGCTTCACTCGGTCACTGTGACGGAGGCGCAGGACCCGAAGCTTGTTGTCTTGCAATACTTGCTCGACGTGCTGGAGTTCGGCGGCCAGATGTTTTCTGTCACAGATCCTCGTGCTCTCTGAAACAAAGATTTTCCCACGGTAGCTAATGTGATGGATGATGGTGCGATTCACCATTTAAATATCGGTTGGTATGGGTCTTTTCCTATACACAGTGTGACCAATAGTGTTATTGGATTTCGGATGACTAAAACATCTAGGAAAGCTAAAGAATTGTTTGCCTCTAACTCCATTGTGAATTGTATTTTAGAATTTATGGAATTAAGGTGGTTTAAAAATGCAGTTACTTTGTCAGATGGTAAAATTGTGAAAGTGTCGTCTACGTACCGCTTGTAGAATCTTGGATATACAGGAGCAGTAAGAAGGGCTTAGGGCAGAATATGTAGGCGACTATGGGAGATACGGGTGAACCCATTGCTACGCCATCTACTTGCTTGTAGAACTCCTCCTTCCACAATAGATAGCCAGATGTAAGGCAGTGTTTTAATAGTAATGCATATTCTGTAGGCATGTTGTATTCTTCAACTTCCTGGTTACAATTGAGATGCAGTCTTCAATAGGTAAGCATGTAAATAGTGACTGAACATCAAAACTGACCATAGTTTCATTGTCAGCGAGATGTGGTCTTTATCTCACTAACAAAATGGTACGAATCCTTCGTGTGTGCTCTGGTTTGTCCTCTCAGCGGTGACAGAACTTTTGCCTAGTGTTGAGCCAATTTATAAGTTGGTGAGTCGATCTGGCTCACTATAGGACGTAGTGAAGCGTTTAGTTTGTGTATTTTTTTTTTTGATAACGCATACAACCTCGGTGGTTTGGTACATGGTGGTATTATCGAATTTACGTCAAGATGTAATTTTTCGGAGTAATTCTTTAACAGATCGCTTGTTGTTTTAAGCACATTGGTTGTAGGGTCTGTTTTGACCTTTTGTACGTACTTTCGTCCGATAAAAGTTGTTGTATTTTAGAATTATAATCTGACGTATCCATTACTACCGTAGCATTTCCTTTATCTGCACGGAGAATCGTGAGTTCTGGTCTGTTGCGTAAGTTGTACAACGTTGCTTACCTATTGAAGACTGCATATCAATTGTAACCAGGAAGCTAGAAGAATACAACATGCCTACAGAATATGCATTACTATTAAAACACTGCCTTACATCTGGCTATCTATTGTGGAAGGAGGAGTTCTACAAGCAAGTAGATGGCGTAGCAATTGATTCACCGTATCTCCCATAGTCGCCGACATATTTATGGAGGACTTTGAGGAAAGCCCTTCTTACTGCTCCTGTATATCCAAGATTCTACAAGCGGTACGTAGACGACACTTTCACAATTTTACCATCTGACAAAGTAACTGCATTTTAAACCACCTTAATTCCATAAACTCTAAAATACAATTAACAATGGAGTTAGAGGCAAACAATTCTTTAGCTTTCCTAGATGTTTTAGTCATCCGAAAACCTGATAACACTATTGGTCACACTGTGTATAGGAAAAAGACCCATACCAACCGATATTTAAATGGTGAATCGCACCATCATCCAACACAGTTAGCTACCGTGGGAAAATCTTTGTTTCAGAGAGCACGAGGGATCTGTGACAGAAAACATCTGGCCGCCGAACTTCAGCACGTCGAGCAAGTATTGTAAGACAACAAGCTTCGGGTTCCGCTCCTACGTCACAGTGACCGAGTGAAGCCGGCCACAGTCGAGCGTGTGCCTGCTGTACTACCCTATGTCAGAGGAGTCACAGACAAGGTTGGCTACATTTGAAGCGAGCTTCTATTAAAACATACTCAAGCCGCCGAAGAAGATTAGTCAATTTTACCATCCGTCAAGTGTAATATCCTCTACAAGATGCAGGAGTGTACAAGCTTGATTGTGAATGTGGTCTCTCTTACATAGGACAAACAAAAGATCCATTAAAACCCGCGTGAAAGAACATATAGCTGACGTGAGGCACCGACGCTCTGGGAAGTCTGCAGTCTGTGAACATGTTCAAGATCGTCCCCGCCATTACATCAGATTTGATAAACCACAAATCGTCGTAAAAGAACACCGATTCCTACCAAGGATGATACGCGAGGCTATTGAAATTAAAAACATCCTAATTTCAATAGAGAAGATGGATGGGTGCTGCCATCTGCTTGGGATCCTATAATTAACAAAATTAAATCCAAACCTAAGCATACCACTGCAAGACTTCAAGATACTGTAGCTCATTCTGCGTAGATCGGACCAAAATGAATATTCAAAAACTGAAGGTAGCTGGGCTAACTATGACATTAGGATGTCAAACACCTCAGTCCCCCGTGACCATGGGTGCTGTAAAGCACCCGAAACGTCGGGAATCCAAATTAGTAAAATTAAACGCGATAAAATCCGTAAAAATAGTTTTATTCAATAACATTAGCTTTTCCTAAAATATAATATACTTTGTAATACGAGGGTGACACTGAAAGTTCTTAGAAAATCAAAACTGAACAAACTAGCAAGTTATTAGTTTTATTATATCTTTTCAAAATAGTGTCCATTTACATCAATACCTGTGTCCTGTGCCGTAAATGGGAAAGTGGTCGGGAGACAGTTGTCATTTGCAAATGGTTGTCCCTAAAGCTAAAGTACCGGATGTTCTACAGCTGTACCATAATGGTTGTTCAGGAGGTCATCTGGAGTTAAACGAACTCTACTGAAGATCCGAGAACGGTTTTACTGGGTCCACTGTTGTGACGATGTCGAGGACTGGTGTCGCAAATGTACAAGTTGTGCGGCTGTAAAGGGACTTCAGACTCGTAGTAGAGGTGCATTGAAATTGTACAATGTTGGTGCACCATGGGAGAGGATAGCCCTTGACGTTGCGGGGCCGTTTCCGGAAAGTGAAAGTGGTAACAAGTATTTCATGGTTGTGATGGATTACTTCACTAAGTGGCCAGAAGTCTTCGCCATTCCAAATCAAGAAGCTTCAAAGTTGCAGATAAACTAGTTCATGAAGTCTTCTGTCGTTTTGGAGTACCTTTAGAGATTCACAGCGATCAAGGAAGGAATTTTGAGTCTCAAATATTCCAGGAAACTTGCCGAGTTATGGATACTCATAAAACAAGAACAACTTCTTACCACCCACAATCTGATGGAATGGTAGAACGATTTAATCAGACATTGGGGAGGTACTTAGCAAAAGTTGTGGAAATTGAAGCGCTGTTCACGAAAGTACATCAGTGACACCAGCTTTTGCAAACTCTGGAAGAGAATTACGGCTGCCTGCAGACCTGATCACCGGAATACCACCTGATGCCCCACGCAGTATAACCGATTATGCAAATGACTTGCAGAACAAAATGAATGACATTTATGAACACGTCAGACAATCGGGCCAGCAAATGTCTCAAAAGATGAAAACCCGGTATGACAACAATGAACAACAAAGGGTTCGACGAAGGTTCACTAGTGTGGTTGCACAATCCAGTTCGCAGCAAAGGGAAATCTCCTAAGCTTCACGTTAAATTGGACGGACCGTACCGGATTGTGACAAGGATCAATGACGTAATCTACCCGATACAAAAAGGTGCAAGAGGTACTCTTAAGATCGTCCATGTGGATCGACTGGCGCGTTATTATGGGCCCGATAATGCTCGGGACGAGCATATCTTAGGAGACCGACTTACACCGTTTACACGCAGTCAGTAGTCGCGCATATAGTGCTGTACTGACTCCAAATCAATTTACATTATGCCAGTAGCGGGTCAGCACTGACTTGCCTCGAATTTGGAGCCAGTTACTGTCTCTGTGTAAATCAGCCATAACATGCGAAAAGGTTTAATTGGGACACAAACTCTGCTTAAAAAAGGGAAATTGATAACACAAGAAATGGTAACAACGAATTACCTAAAACAAAAGACAGACAATGTTGTTAGAACAATACTAATGTGTTATTATATGACAAACAAATTACAGTTTAATATTGTTAGAGTTAATAAAATCACATAAAATATATACAAGAGGTATTTGTGAAGATTAGAAGGGAGTTAAAGTCTGGGACGAGGGATGTCAGGGGGCAGATAATCGTAAAGAAATGATGACAATTTGGTGCAGTTAAAAAAATATGGTTAGTGTTTCCCTCATCTAAACCACATTCGCACAGAGAACTATCCCTAATCCTGAGTTTAGCTAGGTGAACATAGGTACAGGCATGTCCAATTCTCAACCGGCAGACAATAGAAGTAGCACGTTTGTTTGCTTTATTAAATATGAAAAACCAAGGTCTTGATGGAATATTATCTTGTATAGCAGCATAGTGCTTGCCTTTTAGTATACGTGATGCTTTCCTTATCTCATTCCATGTGTTAACAAGATTTTTCCTAGCAAGTAAAAGCAAGTCATAGGAATAGGTAATAGAATAGAATAGAATAATTTTTATTCAATATAGATTACATGTGTAATTCTTATTGAAAGTCATTTTTTACTTTACCAGTAATATTTAGTGGGGTGCCATTTCTAGTAGTCTCTTTGGCATAAAAATCTGCTGTTTCATTTTCACAGATACCACTATGACTAGGTATCCAGGCTAAACAGACAGAAATCCCTTTAAGGTGACACCTATACAGAATGCTTTTTATATCAAGAATTAGGGGAAATTTATATTTACTTTGAAATTGGTTAGCCAAAATAGCAGATAAACAACTCTTAGAATCGCTAAAACACACTGTCTTGTCTAGGCTATGTGATTCAATATATAGAGCTTCATGGATTGCAATTGTCTCAGCAGTAAAATGGAACATAATGAAGGACACTTAAAGCTAAGGATTATTTTATACATAGGAAAAGGGTTATATATAGGAAAAGGGGTGAGAACCTTTACCATACTCCTGAAAGGGAACGAAGAATATTTATATTCTTCTCACACTTTTTAGAAATGTATTCAATGTGGTGTGTAAACGATAATTTATTATCTAGTACCATACCTAAAAATTTTACCTTGTCCCGAATATGAATAGGTAAGCCTTTATATGAAACTGTAATATTAGAGACGTTCTTATGGCGAGTAAAAATCACTGTAATGCTTTTGGAAACAGAGAGAGATAGACCATGATCAGTTAACCAGCATTGTAAATATTCCATGGTAGAATTTAACCGAGAATTAGCTGTAGTCAGGTTGTCTGTAGAAATATATAGGGCATACTGTAGGACATTACAAAATGAATAGACTGCAAGATCTAAATCGAAAGTGTAGATAGTATAGAGAATAGGACTGAGGATTGAGCCTTGTGGAAGACCTTTCCAAATATGTCGGGGGAGTAGTGAGTTTTGAAAATTTATTAAAATAGACCGAGAAGAGAAAAGTTTGATATATAGTTTACTATCTTCACTGGTATCAGTATTTTTTGCCTGAGTACAGGAAGAATCCTGTACTCAGGCAAAAATACATTGTCGTACGCGGACGAAACATCGAGAAAGACTCCAACAAGGTATTCATTGTAGAAAAGCAATGGGGATGTCAGTTACAAGTGTACTGAGGCTATCCATAGTGCTTAGCCTTTTCGAAAGCCAAATTGGCTTTTAGTAAAAGATCCTTACTCTAGGAACCATTCAAACCGATTTTTATCAGATGTTCTAGTATCTTTGCCATTGTACACGACAGTGCAATGGGTCTGTAACTGAAAAGTCATCACTGGCTTTACCTGGTTTGAGAATAGGAAGTATTATTTGGTCTTCCATTCTTTGGGAGGAATTCCTGAGTCAAAATGTGGTTCAGAATGTCAAGAAATACAGTTTTAGTTTTTTACTGCGTTTAATGATGAATGAGTAAGGAATCCCATTTACTCTGGAGAGGAGTCCTTAAGACCTTGAAGAACTGTAAATAATTCTCGTAAGATAAGGGGCATCAAATTTATCTGGAGATTTTATAGAAGGAGAATTAAAACTAAACATGTGGGCGCTGAAGGAGGGGCAAGATTAATGCATATTCTTCAAGCCAAATTGAAGGTCATTGGAAGATACATTTTGTTCAACTGCCTTAGAACAGCGATATCTTTTAATATTTTTCCAGACTAGAGAAGGAGGTGGAAGGAGATAAAGTAGAACAAAGTTTATGTCAGCTGGTTTTTCTTCTGAGATAGCAATTTTACTGTTTCAGCTGCTAATTGTTTACAGGGAATGTAGTTTTCCATGTTCATTGATTTTTGTTCAGCCTCTTTCCTTTTTTTGTAAGCAGATGTGCAATCCTGGTCCCACCAAGGAGGTGAGGTCAAATTGTTTCTGTAGGGTTATTTTAAAGGAATAGTCTTACTGGCGGAAGATAATAATGCATTTTTGAATTCTGTATAAACTGAATGTACATTTCATGATGCTAAGAAGGAATTGTTGATATTGCTTGATCTAAAACAGAAGAATAATGATGCTAGTCTGCCTTTGATAAATAATATTTTAATCTGGGGTTAAATTCAGAATTTGCTCTTGTAGATTCAACAGATGTGATAAAAATTGGATAGTGATCACTACCATGTGAATTTGGTAATGTTTTCCATGATAGAAGGAACTAAGCCAGGAGAACAAAGATTCAAGTCCACTGCACTTCTTACGTTCAGAGAAGGTGAAACACGGCGGGTAGGAGAACCATCATTAAGGTTACAAAGATTTAAGTCGTCTATCATATCCAGAAATGCAGATGATAGAGAATCGCAGTGATGTGAGCCCCATGAAGTATGATGAATATTAAAATCTCCCATGATAACAACAGGGGAGTTAGAGAAGAAATAAGATTAAAAGTTCATTTAAGATGGTAACATTAGGATCAGGAATGTATACAGACAGAAAAGATATGTTGATAGCCTTGACTGCAACAGCATAATTGAGGAGCTGTGGGAAGGACGAGGTATAGAAGAATATGTAATTTTTTGAGATCAGAATGAAGGAACCAGCATTTCCATCGTTCCTATCATCCTGAAGACATGAATAATCTGAGATCCTAAATTGGGAGTCAGGTCTAAGCCACATCTCCTGGATGGCAAGAACAAGTGGACTAAATTTGTTACTAAGAAAGATAAGTTCATTCTTATGTTTGATACTCCGACAATTCCATTGTACAATTGTGAATGTTGCTAGTTATTGAAGTAAGCTGAGTAAGTTTTGACGTAAACGAAGGGAAGTTCTGTGTCACTAAAACGAGAAATCATGTTAATTAATATTAATATCATAAGTTCGCAGAAGTTATCATTATTAGAAATGTTGTCATTCCCCAGTAAAGCACACCCATTTGGAAGGGCAGAAGTAGGATTCTCAACAATCGCCTGATGGGCTGGCTTATCATATGCAGAATTTAATGATTGTGTAGCAGCCAGGCTAATCAACCCAAAACGGTAATAAATAACGTTACCCTGGTGCTACCATAACGCAGAAGGTGAAGGTCTGAAGAAAACATTTATTTCCTAATTACCCCCGGCTACTGAGATACTGCGGACTGCATATCGATGCGTGATAATATGACGTATATATTTAACGTTCTAATATAGAAACAAGAAACAGTCGCAAATATCATCAGCGCCGCATCGTCTTCACGCCGGCTATCTTCGAATCCGTCGACCATTTTCGAGCCGTTTCTTTAACGCCGCAGCTTCGCTTCTTCTTGCTGTTCCGGAGATGTGTCCCACGCCGCCGCCGCTCGCCGATTACGCGCGCGCGCCGGTCTGCATGACTTATATAGTCCCGTCCAGCAACGCAGCTACGAGAAGCGATCCACGAGTCTTACGCCGGCAAATGGAGCGCGACATATAATAGTTGGAAATAATATTGTAATTGATTAATTTTCATTGGTCAAAATGTAGAAATTCTAATTGGCTAAATAAATAAAAAGATATTGCTATTGGGTAACTAAGGATGTAGCCGGGAATATAAATATAGGCAGGGTTCACCAAATAAACACCTTCAGTCTCCTGCACATAGTAAGACATATCAAGAAAATAGTTTCATTCCACCGCTCCTAGACCACTCGGAGTCTGTTAATAGTGGACACCATACACCACTATTACATTGGTGACCCCGTTACGAACACCGATAAGGAAGATCCCTGCAAGAATAGTAAGAAAAATATCAAGGAGGATTTCAGTATATAAAATCAGTGTAATCAAGACGTCATTATGGAGCGAGAAGCACAGAAATCCGACGCATATACATCAAACCCGGCCAAGGAACAAGAAATCGCCAGTATATCTCTATCGTTGAGAATACCACCGTTCTGGAGAGATAAACCACGACTTTGGTTCGTCAGTTTTGAAGCCGTAACGAACGATTTAAAGAAGAGTCAAGCGCAACTAGCACAGATGGTGATCGCTCAACTTGAGAAACAAGACATCGAACATATTTCGGACCTGTTGTACAACCCACCGGCATCTGACCAGTATAATTCGCTGAAGGATCGTCTGATCTCTGCATATGAAGATCCGACAGTCGCCAGCTACAGAAACTTCTATCAGAAATAGAACTGGGAGACCAGAAGCCTACACAACTCCTACGCAGAATGCGTACTTTGGCGCGAGATAAAGTCCCAGATTTGACACTACGGCTAATGTGGGTAAACCACCTACCCCACATGTTCGATCGGTACTAGCAGTGAGTGAAACATTCAGCACGCAGACGAAGCTCGACGAACTGGCACTCCTGGCGGACAAGATGATCGAAAACAGCAGTAGCTCACATATCGATGATCGAAGGCACTTCAACCAAGGCCAATAATACCCAGTTTCTTCTCGAAGAAATTCGGAAGCTATCATTCGAAGTCGCCGCGCTCAAAGCTTCCCAGCATCAAACCTGTTACCAGCAACAGTACAACCAGCATAATCAGCAACACCGAAGATCAATTTTTCGTCGCAACCGCTCTGCAAGTAGAAGTCGAACAAGCTCAAGAACAAGATCCCCTTACTGCTACTATCATCGACGTTTCGGTTCCGAGGCAAGAAAATGCACAACACCGTGTACATTCAAAAATGAAAATATGAAGTCGGAAAACTAACTAATACGCTTGATGCGACGGGATCCAGCGTAACAAAAAAGTCCTACCGTCTTTTCGTCACCGATAAAAAAGCAAGCTTACCTTCCTTATCGACACCGGAGCGAATATCTCAGTTTTACCGCCGAATCAAAGACAGAAGATGAAGCCACTGGATTTTCAACTCTACGCAGCAAACAATACGGTGATTCCTACATATGGAGAAAAAACAATGGAACTAGATTTAAACCTACGCCGACCATTCAAATGGAGATTTATCGTCGCTAAAGTCAGCAAACCAATCATCGGTGCTGATTTTCTTCAACATCATCAGTTGATCGTCGACATCAAAATAGAAGAATCATCGACGGAAAACCAATCTTACATCCCAGTCTTTCGTCCAAGCAACCAATCAGCCCACAATAAGAAGCATAGACGTTCAACAATCGTATCACAAGATTCTTGAAGAATATCCTGGAATCACAAGAATAACTTCAATGAAATTAACACCGAAGCACAACGTTGAGCATTTCATCGAAACCAATGGACCACCACTTCATTGCCGTGCACGTCCAATCGCACCACACCGATACGAGCAAGTTCGAAAGGAATTCGAAAACATGATCGAGCAAGGAATATGCCGTCCAAGCAAAAGCCCTTGGTCATCACCACTTCACGTTGTACCGAAGAAGAATGGAGAATTACGAGTTTGTGGAGATTACAGAAGACTGAATTTATTACCACCCTGACCGCTACCCAATACCGCGAGTCAAGGATTTCACCATCAACTGTCAGACAAGACTATATTCTCCACCATCGATCTCAACCGAGCTTACCAACAAATAAAAGTACGCGATGAAGACATAGAGAAGACAGCAATAATTACTCCAATGGGATTATTCGAATTCCCAAGAATGACTCCAGGACTGAAGAACGCTGGTCAAACCTTTCAAAGATTCATACACGAAGTACTTCATGGACTGGATTTCGTTTTCGCATTCATAGATGATCTCCTTGTTGCAAGCCCTGATAAAGAAACGCACGAAACCCACCTACGCACCGTGCTACAGCGATTAGAAGACAATGGAATCACAATCAACCCTTCGAAATGCATATTTGGACAAGAAGAAGTTCAACTTGGTTTCACCGTCAGCAAGGAAGGAATCAAACCGCCTACTGAAAAAGTCAGAGCAATCATCGATTATGCGAAACCTAAAACAATCGAAGAACTAAGGCTTTCTTGGGATGATTAATTTTACAGAGAACACATCCTAAAGCCGCTGAAATCCAAGCACCACTTCACGCTTACCTTCACAACACGAAGAAAAAGATAAAACGTCAATCGTATGGAACGATGAAGCCACGAAGGCATTTGAAGCTTGTAAAGTTGCGATCCAAAATGCAGCTTTGCTCGCTCACCCATCACACGAAGCAACCTTGCTATCTTCAGCGATGCATCCGATCTCAGCAGGAGCTGTACTCCAACAATACATCAAAGGAAAATGGCAACCACTTGGCTATTTTTCGAAGAAATTCTCCGATACTCAACGTAACTACAGTACATCTGACCGAGAGTTACTCGCCATCTACATGGCTATCAAGCACTTCAAAAACGTTCGAGGGTCGAAACCTGATCGTTTTACCGACCACAAGCCATTAACATATGTACTTCAGAAGAAACCATCATCTTCGGAAACACCACGACGAGCAAGACAACTCATTTTCATAAGCGAATTCACGACCGACATACGTCACATCAGTGGAAGGACAACATAGTCGCCGACGCACTCAGTCGCATACCAATCGACAGTGTAGCGTGCCCTACATCAATCGACTATCACAAGATCGCCGAAGCACAAGACAGAGATAGCGACAACATCAAACATCTATCGAAGCAAAGTAACTTGACCATCAAGCAGTTACAATGCCAACGACGCATCTACCTATATACTGCGAAGCATCAACGTCAACCATGCGACCGTACCTACCAGAAGAATGTCGTCGCGAAGTCTTCAATGCACTGCACAACATCAGTCATCCAGGTGTTAGAGCAACCAGAAAACTCATCACTGGAAAATTTTTGGCCTTCAATACAAGTGGATGTTGGCAACTGGGCGAAGCAATGCATTCCATGTCAAAATGCAAAGTACAAAGGCATACATCAAGCAGCCTAGATTCATTTCCACCTACGGAGAGATTCGAACACCTGCACGTCGACATCGTTGGACCATTACCTACTTCACCGCAAGGACATCGTTACCTCGTAACAATGATCGACAGAACAACAAGATGGCCAGAAGCAATACCTACCGATGATACATCAGCTGAATCTGTCGCGAAAATAATTTATGAAAATTGGATTACTCGTTTCGGATCACCCAAAACCATCACAACGGATCAAGGAAGAAACTTCGAAAGCAACCTATTCCTCAAACTTCTTCAAACTATGGGAATACAGAAGACACGTACAACGGCATACCATCCTCAATCAAACGGAATAGTTGAACGATGGCATCGTACATTGAAGACCGCACTCAAAACTTGTTTATCTCAACATACAAAGTGGATTGATGAACTACCTACAGTGCTACTTGGACTACGAGCAACACCGCGTACAGACACTAGTCTTAGCGCCGCTCAGCTAACATATGGATGCAGCATAAGACTACCGTGTGACTTCTTCACTTCAACATCGTCAAATATTCAAGAAATGAATTACGATTTTGTAACTCAACTGAGAATCAATCAACAAAGTCTTATCGTCAAAACGCACATCATCACACGGAAATAATAAATCAGTATTCATTCATCAAGATTTGAAAACATGCAAGCAAGTTTTGTAAGAAACGACGCAGTGAAGAAACAATTTCAACCTACCTACGATGGACCGTATGAAGTATTAGAGCGAAATAACAAGACTTTTAAATTACAAATACCCGGAAGGAAATCTACAATTATATCGATCGACCGACTAAAGCCTGCCTATATTATTAACGAGGATACTTCAGAGGATTCATCATCATCAGCATCATCATCTCAACCACCAGCGAGGAAGCTTGAAAACCCATCACCTACATCAACCCAGATAAAACCTATTTTAAAAATTACGAGCCATGGGCGAGTCGTCAAGCCTCCGGTACGCTTTCGCTAGGGGGAGAGTGATGTAGCAGCCAGGCTAATCAACCCAAAACGGTAATAAATAACGTTACCCTGGTGCTACCATAACGCAGAAGGTGAAGGTCTGAAGAAAACATTTATTTCCTAATTACCCCCGGCTACTGAGATACTGCGGACTGCATATCGATGCGTGATAATATGACGTATATATTTAACGATCTAATATAGAAACAAGAAACAGTCGCAAATATCATCAGCGCCGCATCGTCTTCACACGCCGGCTATCTTCGTGAATCCGTCGACCATTTTCGAGCCGTTTCTTCAACGCCGCAGCTTCGCTTCTTCTTGCTGTTCCGGAGATGTGTCCCACGCCGCCGCCGCTCGCCGATTACGCGCGCGCGCGGTCTGCATGACTTATATAGTCCCGTCCAGCAACGCAGCTGAGAAGCGATCCACGAGTCTTACGCCGGCAAATGGAGCGCGACATATAATAGTTGGAAATAATATTGTAATTGATTAATTTTCATTGGTCAAAATGTAGAAATTCTAATTGGCTAAATAAATAAAAAGATATTGCTATTGGGTAACTAAGGATGTAGCTGGAATATAAATATAGGCAGGGTTCACCAATAAACACCTTCAGTCGCCTGCACATAGTAAGGCATATCAAGAAAAATAGTTTCATTCCTCCGCTCCTAGACCACCGGAGTCTGTTAATAGTGGACCCATTCACCACTATTACAATTGCTGCAGTGCGGATTAAGCAAGCGCGGGGCCCGTAGCAAATTCTATCGAGGGGCCCTGATCTATGCTGCTATTCTTAAATACAAAGTGATAAAAACAATTCAATACTCTTTTACAATTTTGTTAGTGTTTCATACTCTGGTTCATCCCAGGCCTGTAATACTTGCTTTTGCTTTTTCCGCGACGCAAATTTTGCAGGAGTGTCCAAACCAAGGCTGGGATCTGTCGCCGATAGGCAGTACAGATGACGGATGAAAAAATCAATCCCCTGAAGCACCACATCGGCGACAGATTCAGCAACAATTTTTATTGGATCATCCAGCAAGAAGCAAATCCGCCCTCATGGTAGGATGCAAAAAGCCCGCATCGAAGCCCAATCCGCTGACCAAAACCACACACGGTGGCAGCTCACAGATCGTGCCTGCAATGATCGGAAGACAAGAGGGGCATCTACGGAGACCCGATATCCCTCCGGATGATCCTCCACATCATGTATCTGCGTGGGTGAAGTGACCAGTTGTGTCAGACCATATGTCAAGGCAAAGTCATAAACAGATCTTCCGCATGATCAGTAGTCCGAGAACCGAGCCATTCGTCGTGGTGGGCGTTGAAACTTGTGCGTTTACCGTATGAAATTCTGTGTTTATTGCCAGCGAAATAATCGGTTACTGATTGTCTGCCGTGGATTGTCTTAGTCGAAAAGGTGTAACGTTTCACGTATTTGTGACATCAAATAAATTCAATATACAACATCATAAAAATTACGCTTAGGCGGTGATGGTGTTTGGATAAGCGGGACCCTAATATATTTTACCGAGTAAAAGTCTTGCCAGAGATCTGTCTGCAGAAAGAGCCAACTGTCAAAGCTGAAGACCGAGTGGCAGCACGTTTCCGGACACCTGAGATTTTAAGTGAGATTGAGAAGTTCTATGGGCAGCTGTACACGTCATCGTTGGAGCCACACGAAAGTGTGAGTAACGATCCAAGAGCGAGTCTTATCCGACACTATTCCGATGATATACCGGACGTCAGTCTGAGCGATATTAGAATGGCTTCCAGCACCTTAAAAACAGCAGGCCCCAGGTGAGGATGGAATTACAGCGGAGTCTGAAATCGGGTGGAAAACCGGTACTTGAAGTCCTTCAGAAGCTCCTTAATTCCGTCCTCCATGGTGGCACTACTGGGAGGCGTGGAGCAGAGTGCGGTGGTCTTGTTCTTCAAGAAAGGCGACAACGCCTTTGAAAACTACAGACCGATTTCCTTCTGAGCCGCGTCTACGTGCTGTTTTCAGAGTCATTACGAATCGTCTCGCACGCAGACTCGACGACTTCCAGCCTCCCGAACAAGCCGGTTTCCGAGCTCGGTCGCCGGTCTTCGATTTGCCGACGATATAGTCCTTGCGGCAGAATCGCTGGAGGACCTAAGGGCTATGCTCAATGACTCAATAGTGTCTCCCAACGGATAGGTTTAAGATGAACATGGACAAAACAAAGATCATTTTTAATGTCCATGTCACAATGTGCCAGTAGTTGTTGGGAGCACTTAGCTCGAACTTGTTTACGAGTATGTTTACTGACTAGGTAAGTCCAACTTCGACCGAGAGGTCAATCGACGGATTCAACTCGGCAGCAGCGTTCGGGAAATTACGATACATCTTCTCGTCTGGTATACCTCAAAACCTGAAAACTAGATTGAAAAATCCTATCTGTTTCATGCCGATACCGCTCGCTGCGTATTGCCGCATCGTGCGATAGAGAGAGTTGCAAGTTGGAGGCAATTGCTACATTTCCTTTTACATATTGTTTCGGGCGATAACGTCCTAACCTCCCTAAACCTTTACGAAATGAGACAATTTTAGTCTCATTAGATTTAGTACACCTTTTACAGTTTAGGTCTGTACGTTTTTCTTTTTAGTAATTCATTTTAGTTTAATTTAAAAAAACGATAGAGGAAGATTCTAAGTCAAAAATATAGATATTTAGATATGGCCCTAAGAGCGGTGAAATGTAAATTCTTGGATAAAGTAAATAAATCACAATAACTGCTCATTTAATCCGCAAAGAAAAATACAAGATGAGAGAAGAGGATTTAATAAATGTTTTTAATTGAATGAAATTGTATTTTTGTCAACTCCTTATTAGAAAAAAAATCCCCAAAGAGTAGGTAGGTATCTTTGCCATATTTTGCAAAATTTCTAAACGGCACAAGCTCTTACATAGTTTAGTATAGTTTTTACACTAAAATAAAGGTCTAAAAATATTAATATTTTTAATTGAGAGTTTTATTTTTATTCTTTACTCATCATCATCATCATCTTACAGCCTTCACAAGTCCACTGCTGAACATAGGCCTCCCCAAGGAATGCCACAAAGCACGTTCCTGAGCCACCTGCATCCATCGACTTCCTGCATGTCTTACCAGGTAGTCACTCCATCTAGTGGGGATGCCCACACTTCGTCCGCCGGTACGAGGCCGCCACCGAGAACCTTTTTCCCCATCGGTTGTCGGTTCTTCGAGCAATATAGCCGGCCCATTGCCACTTCAGCTTACTAATCCGTTGGGCTATGTCGGTCACTCTGGTTCTACTGCGGATATCCTCATTTCTAAGTTTATCACGCCGAAACACTGAGCATAGCTCCCTCCAGCTCGCTGAGCTATCTTGAGCTTCCTCATGTCCAGCAGGAAGGACCACGTCTCAGTTCCATAGGTCATCACTGGCAACACGCACTGGTTGTGCAGTCTCGTTTTCAAGTTTTGAGGTATACCTGACGAGAAGATGTGCCGTAATATATTTACAAAATCATAATTAAATAAAAACTACTCATAAAAAAAATGATTTTCATACATAAATACTATATAAACAATGAATGAAATTCGATGGTACTTCGGTCTACAGCAAACACTGCGGAACCGACAAAATAAGATAATCATAGAGCTTGTAGTGTTCCAACGTGGTGCCTCAAATTAAAGAAAAATCTAGCTCAAAGGTAATCTTGGATGAATTATCATGCGGAATAACGATATTTTACGGACGCAATATGCTTCGGAATCTGCATAGGGTCAGTAAATGTAATTAAGTTTACTCACATAATTAATGATATAAGAAAAATTAATGATCATATATATTTTATTTATTTGTTTATATAATTTGCATGCCACAAGAAATACATCATACATCAAGTGATACCCCGTAGGGGCATAGCAATTTATAAGAGGGTAGTTTTTTTTTAATAATAATAAATATTAACTACTGCATACTAAATACCAACTAACTTATTTCTTATCATTTACTAGTGTAACATATTTTTTTTTATAATTATTACACATACATTTATTATTTATTCGCATCTATAAAAATTCACTTAAATTATAATAACTTTTATCAATTAAGAATGACCTTAATTTCTATATAAAACACTTAGTGTTGTCTATATTTTTGAGGTTATTTGGAACATTATTATATATTTTAATTACCATCGTATGGGGACCTGTTGTAAATAATTTCAATTTTGAGAATTGAATATTCAATTTATTTTGAGTTCAATTAATTCTTTTGACAGTGTTTACAGGATCATATAGATGTGGATGTTTTAACGAACTTACAACATTCAATAATGTAAATAGATGTAAGTGTGAGTATACCAAGTTTTCTAAAATGTGGTCATGAGTCCGTTTTTCTATATTTGTCAAGATTCTGATACATTTTTGCAATTTGAAAATATTATCTGTCAGTACAGTTGCCCCAGATGATTTTTTTGGCCATTGCACTTTTAAATATTTTTGCTGATGTGGGCATAGCGCAATAGGACGATAATTGTTGGGATCGGTTATATCGCCCTTTTATGGACAGGTTTTACTAAAGATATTTTTAATGCATCTGGGAAAGTAACCTCACTGAACGACCATTTATTAAGTACGTGTACGGTATAGTTAATTCAGGTGCACAATTTTTATTAACATAGGTGGGATTCCGTCAATCCCAAAGCTTTTTATTTTTAAATTCCGTATAAGTGTATGTACCTCATAAGTTTCCATAGGACTTAAGAAAAAAGTATTGTTTGCAATGTTGTCAATATTTATATGTTTTTTTAAATTTGTACAGGAATTTCCTATTGATGCAAAAAATGTGTTTAAATAATTCACACAGACTTCGGTTCATTGACGGTGCTGTCCAATTTTATTTTTAGATTTTTTATTGTCTTAGGTGTATTTTTATTAGTTTCATTTTTTATTATTTGCCACATGATTTGAGTTTTGTTGCCTGTTTTTTTAAATCTGCTTATATTTGCAATCTTTTTAGCGGTATATACTGTTTTCTTTAATATTTTAGTATATATTTTATAATGATTTTTTAGTATATCATTTTTTGATTGCGTCGCAAGTAATCTTAACGATCTTTTATTGCGACAAAATAGTTTTAATCCTTTGTAAGATAAGTTTTTTCATTATTGCTCTAATTTTTAAAGTTTTTAATGCAGTATACATTTGTTCAGTAGGTTATAAAGTTTGGATAAATATATTGTAATTTCATTTACATTATTTTTGGAGTCACGTATATTATTCCATGATATTTTGTAGTTCGGTTTTAAATAGGTTTATATTTTTGTATTAAAGTGTCGTCTTTCTATTGTAAATTGCTGGGGTAGGGGGTTTATACCTATTGGTATTTTTAAGAATACTCCTTTATGGTCGGAGAAACCTAGCTCCTGTACAGTCACTTGCATATTTTTATGTTTGAAATTTACAAAAGTTAAGTCGGTACATGTTGAACTATTCTGAGTGATTCTAGTAGCTTCTTTTACGCTTTGATGAAAGTTAAACGTTAGCATTTGGTGTTGAAGAGTTAATTTTGGTTTTTGTTCAAAAATCTATGTTAAAATCTCCTCCTATTATTATGCGCTTACTTGTTATCTTTTATAGAAATTAATTGTAACACATTTTCCAAGCAATTGTAAAATATATCCGTTTCTCAGTTACTATTAGGCCATATATATTAACTAACAATACATTATAGTATTTCTATTGCACATATTTCGAAAATTGATTCTACAGATAATAAATTTATATCTCGCCGTTCATTGTATTCAAGAGTATTTTTATCAGTATACAGACGCCTCCACCTTCGTGCTTTTCATGACAAAAGAATGATCCTATATTGTAGTTACTGATATTTATTAATTTTAATTTGCCCTTAGGTAACCAAGTTTCTGTTATACAGATTACATGTATGTTTGTTTTGTCTTCTATTAACGCTTCAAGAAGATGGGTTTTGTTGTTATACTATGCATATTCTGATACAAAACACAAAATCATCATAACTCATGAAAGAATTTTTTCTACTTCCGTTTCAACCGACGTAGAGGCCTTTGAAGTTGGTTTGTTTTCCTTACATTGTTCTTTTACTTCGTCCATTTATGATCAACTTATTATTTCTAATTATTGCATGCTGACCATTTGATCTTGCTGTTTGTAGGGCTTTTTAATTCTCTTCTAGCGCGTAGATTTTGCTCATCTAAGTATTCTGTTATACTTAATCCAGTTTGATAAAAATATGAGGCTTTTCCTAGTATATATTTTTAAACTTTTACTTGAAAATTCGTTACATAGCGGCCTTTTATAACCTTTCTTCCCAAATAGGACACCTCCTCGATCGAACTTGACACGTCCAATATATATATATATCAAAAATATGTTTATAACACGCTCTATAACGTCTTTTTCTGTTTCCCAGTAATTAAATTTTAGTCCACGTAAAACAACGACTCTATCTTTCATATTAAAATTCGTGATTGTATGTTGATTTTCCATTTTTAGGTTGTCGAGTTCTTTTTGTAATTTTCATTTTCCTTTTGAGGGGAACATTGTTGATGGAGCGATTGAATTTTCATATTAATAGTTGTCATTTTCTGTTTTATCTGTATTTGTTCCTCCTTTATTTTATTTGTATTTTGCTCTATATCAGATTTTAGTCCAGAAATCGCTATTTCAGTTTCACTCCGAAACGCAGCTCGTAATTCGGAGATAATACATTGTTTTTTTTAAGAAGCTTGTTAACATCTTGAATGGTTATGATATTTTCAATAGGAAAGGAAAAGAGTCAACGCTATTTGAAAAGTTTTGTAGAGGGATTTCATTTGTGCTTAGGTGTAGATCACCTTGGGTATCTCCAGTAATCTCGTCCATGTCCGATTCGGTATCGTTTAGTTCATTCGTTAGATCTTTTGTGGCTTTACAAATTTGCTTTCTCCGTAACGTCACATTTTGTTTAGGTGATTTATTATAAACTATTTCTGGTGGTGAAGATCTTACTGAGTATCACTAGTGTTTGTCTTCGGCATTTTACAAATGCATTCCTGACATTTCCATTTCTTTTACGGTCAATAGTCATATATTATAGTAACGTTTGTCTGAGACATTTGCGCACTGTAGATCGTATGACTTATCGCATAATGAGCATATCATAAACTCTTTCTTTGGAAGAGTTTGATTACAACCTGCACACAGTGCCATCTTTTGGCTGTCTTGCTTATAAGAAATTCTAATATATTTATCTAAGATTATACAACTACAACAGTCGATGATGTTTTAGTAGTTTCAAACTTTTTTTATAGATGGCGTTGTCATCCAATTATTTCTGGAAATTTTGAGTGTATTTTTGTTTGTATTATATATTCACTTTTATTTGAGAAAATTTCACTAAAGCACTTTCCGCTATTATTTTGTTAATCTTTTATAGTTTCTATTATAGTTTAGCCAACACTGCCATCACTTGATTGTTCACAATGGATGCACTGTAAAAAGTTTGTATATAACTTAGTTCACTTGCTTAATTTTTGTTTTAATGGAATGTTTGCTGGAGATAACATTTGTACATGTAATACTGTCACATATTAATGTATTTTGAAATTCACTTAAAACACTTGATTATAAATTAAAATACGAATAATCGCGATTCAAATTCTTTGTTACTGCTCATATAAAACTAGCTATGCCCCTGACTTCATTTGCATGAAACCTTTATTAGTAACTTGTTTGTCTTGAATATTTATTAGTACTGTTACAGACGGCGAGGAGAGCAGTTGAGATATCTACTGGGAGTCAAGAAAGACTCCAGTAGATATTCCTGTACATACATTAATTGCCGCTATTGTAAATAGTTTAATATAATGTTTTAAATTGTCCCACTTTTCTTTATACAGTCCTCTTAGCTCAGTTATTAGTTATCGAAGTAAAGTCAGTTATTCAGCACACACACCCAATATTTATCTCCTTTAAATTCTGTTATCTCGACAATCGGCCCTCTGCTGTACATAATTCTTGGTCCATCGCCGCCGGATTGAAGCCAGAAGATCGAAGCTGGAAGATTGAAGCCAGAAGATCAAAAGCTGGAAGATCCGAAGCCAGAAGATCGTACAGAAGAGAGAAGATCATTATAGAAGATCATCGATTAAGACAGAAGATCATCGTTTGAAATTGTATCTACGTTTCTAACAATAGTCTGACTTCGTCAAAATTAACTTTCTCGTTTCTTAGACACGTTTACGCGACCAGTAGGTTACCCCAACGGTGTCAAACTGTAATCGACTGGTAACGTAACACGCGTCTTTACGTCTTTTGAAGACGCCATGCGTAAAAAGAAGCCAGAAGCCCAGGAACGACGACGAAACGCCGGTGGGAATACGTATCTTCGAGGAAGCCCCGCGTCCCCTCAGACTATCTATCGTTGACTCAGGCGCCCGCCGCCGCGCGCCCCGCCGACGCCCGCGTCTACGCCCGCGCACTGCGTCCATGTCCACGACCGAGCGATTGTTAGAAGCCAGCACATCCGCGCCGCGAACAGATACACTCGCCGCGATTATTGAAGATCTTCCGGTCACCGAAATGAGTTCAACAATACATACCGCCGCGCCCGTAGCTACCGACGCTGTACTTAGGCCCGCGCCGCGCGCCCCGTCAGTTCGTTCAGCCCGGTCGACAGCTAGCGCGATCGCGAAATTAAAACAAATTGAATACAACACAGCTGAAGAACTCGCCGCGATTAGAAGGAAGCAATTACAAATCGAGGAAGATTTAATTAAAAGAAATACGCTAGGGACATCGCGCAATTACAAGAAGATACCGATAGGGAAAATATAGAAGGAGCCGAAATAACAGAAAGTAGGAATCGTGTCGACCAATGGTTAGATAACGTGGAGACTGTGCGGGCCTGCGTGCCGCCCTGCCGCCCGTCTCAGCCCGCCCCGCATCGATCAAGTGCAAGCCCCACCGGAAAAGGGGACCGATTACGTACCTGCGCTACCCGTGTATGTTGAAGATGCCCAGGGGAGGACGGTCGCGAATAACGAACAACCACGTCACGCGAATATAGTACGAAGGGATAGTGGAGTCGCCGCAGAATCGAATCAGGTGAATCGTCATGTAAGGGTTACGTCGCCGACGCGCGCCCAACGCCGCACTCTATCGCCGAAACATAGGTCGCCATCGCCACATCACCGCGAGGAACGAAGATTATCGTCGCCGTATCGTCGCGATTTAGGTCATAGGTCACGGTCGCCATATAATCACGATACATACCCGAATCGTCGTATCGTTAGAAGGAAATAGGATAGAGGTAGGTCGCTCACCCCGAGAGGGAAAGATAGGGTATCGAACGGCTAGCAGAAGCGTTAGAGAATATGGTACGATTCAGACCAGCCGCCGCGAAGCAAACACAGGACATGCCTATTTTCAACGGCTCGGCGCGGAATGGTTAGCGTTTAAAGCCGCGATGAATGAATCCACCCGTTTGTATGGATTCAGACACGGAAAATATGGCAAGGTTAAGAAACTGTTTACGTGATGAGGCTAGGAGGCAGTATCGGCATTACTGTTTACCGCGAAGAACCCAGCGGATATTATGCGGACACTAGAGCAGTGTTTCGGTCGCTCAGAGGTAATTATAGATCGCGCGTTAGAAGATCTGAGACGTCTTCCGCGCCCAGGCTTAACCGCTCAGGAATTAAATACGTTCGCGATTGTTACAGAATATCGTCTGTGTTATGAAAACGTCGACGGTAAAGGATACTTACAAAACCCGATGCTTACTAGGAAGTTACGAGTAAATTAAGTCCTCATTTACGATCACGTTGGTGCGATTATGCGGAGCACTACGGAAGTGGTGACGAACCTGATATCGTCACGCTTTCACGGTTTATTATGAGGCTGACCGCGCATTAAGTCATGCCTACACCTCCGCAGCGCCGATTAAGGAAGCACCCGTAAAGAGAAGCACCGCCGAAAAGGCTTATAGTCACACGCCGCGTAGAAGATAGGCCCGCGATGTAAGGACATTCACCACACGAGATAGTGACAGTGAAAGTGTTAAGTATTTGTGTTGTGGTAGTGAACATACGATAGTCAAGTGCAAGAAATTAGTGCAGATGGATGTAGATAGTCGGTGGAAGTGGGTGAAGGAAGAGGGAGTGTGCTTCAAGTGTCTAAGCAGCAAGCACCGACGCCTGAGGTGCAAGGCTAAGAAATGCGGCGTCGACGGCTGCAACGCCTCACCACACGTACTTCACGCCCGCCAGACTCAGACACCGGAAACATCTGCAATTCAGGTGAAACAGTGCTCGTCGCGTCAAATACAGCTAAAAGTGCGTCAGTGTTATTAAAGTGTGTCCTATTATAGTGCGCGGACCGCGTGGTAAAGAGGTCGAAACCTACGCGCTCCTCGACGAAGGGTCCACGATATCGTTGATCGACGACGAATTAGCTCGCGAGTAAGGCGCGGAAGGACCAACGAAGCTGCTAAATATTCGAGGCGTATCTAATAACCAACGCGAGAATAATAGTCGAATAGTCACAATAGGGATACGCGGAAAACGAAAATGAAACGTATAACGTAAGTGCTCGAACAATAAATAATTTAACAGTAGGTTCGCAGTCCGTCGGTAAGGAGTCTACGTTTGAAACATTTACGTGGCTTACCGAGCGAGGTATGTTATAGTGTCGCGAAACCGAAAGTATTAATAGGGTTAGATAACTGGCATTTAATTATAACGCGTAATTTACGCATAGGACGTCGTAAGCAACCCATTGCGTCTAGGACATTGTTAGGATGGGTCTTACAAGGGACCGCGCCGCGCGTTATGTGTAGACAAGACAGCGAAACGGTATTACACATATCGAACGTTAACGGACGTTTAGATAAAGATATAAAGACGTTCGCCAGACCTGATGAAGAGCTGACAGACCTTCTCAAGAGGCAGTACGAGATCGACTCAATAGGTATATCGCTCAAAAGCAGACCAAGGCGGGAAGAGGAGCGGGCTGTTGACATCTTCCAGCGCACCGTCAAGAGGGTCGGCGAGCAATACCAAGTCGGACTGCCGTGGAGGGACGATAACGTCAGGCTGCCACCGAGCTACGAGATGGCAGCTCGAAGACTCCGCACCATCGAACGTAGGATGGACCAGTCACCGGAGTTCCGAGACGCGTATACGAAACAGATGAACAATCTCCTAGAAAAGGGCTATGCTAGTGAAGCCAATGGGTCGGAAAAGGAAAGCCCCAAGAGTTGGTACCTGCCACATTTCGCCGTCAGTAATCCGAACAAGCCCGGGAAATTAAGATTAGTGTTTGACGCAGCAGCTCGCGCATCAGGCAAATGCTTAAACGACTACCTGCTCGATGGCCCTGACTTGTTACGGAACCTACCGGTATACTGTTTAGGTTTAGGAAAACGAAATAGCCGTGTCAGCGGACATCCGCAAGATGTTTTACGTAAAAATCGACCGCCGCGACCAACCCGCGCAACTATTCTTATGGCGAGGAAACGAGCGATCTGGACCGCCGCGAGAGTATGTTATGACTTCGATGATTTTCGGTGCAAGGAGCTCTCCTCTCGCGCACAGCGTTACGGATTACAACGCGCGCGCACACGCAGAAGCATATCCACGAGCTTAACACCATCGTAAATAATCATTACATGGACGATTACCTAGACAGTTACGCGACGTTGAAGAGGCATAGATACGGCAACGCAGGTCACCAAAGTACACCAAGAGGCAGGTTTCACGCTCGCGGGATGGAATTCGAACCATGCAGCCTTACTAGAGGACAAACCAGAGGAGCTGCTGGCACGAAAGCCCAAGGAGGTGGGCATAACGCAAGACGGCCCAGGAAGAACCCTAGGGTTATTATGGATGGCCGAAGAGGACGCGCAACTTCAACACGTCCATGAACAGGGTGCCGTATGATGAAGATGTTTCATCGACCACCGACCAAGAGAGAGGCGTTGAGCGCGGTAATGTCGGTCTTCGACCCACTCGGTCTGCTCAGCTACCTCACCATTACGGCGAAGATCCTGCTGCAGGACCTGTGGCGTATGAAGAAGGTCGGATGGGATGACGAACTACCGAGGCAGCAAGCGAATTTCAGAGGTGGTTGGGTTGTCGCGGAAGTATCACAACTTCGACTTCCGAGATGCTATGCTCCTACGGGGAGTAGTAGAACGTCAACTCCACATCTTCAACGACGCTAGTGAACGAGCATACGCATCCGCGGCATATTGGCGTATTCGGTATCGCGACAACACGGTTAAGGTAGCGTTAGTAGCGGCCAAGGCGAAAGTCGCCCGATTAAGGCACAAAGCATACCGCGATTAGAGTTGCAGGCGAACTTTATAGGAGCGCGACTCGCGGAATTCGTACAGGACGAACACAGAGTGAGAGCAGATAGGGTCGTATATTGGACGGACTCTACTACGGCGCTCCACTGGATAAGGAACGACACAGCGCGTTACGCTCCATACGTAGCTCATCGACTCGGGGAGATAGCCGAGAAAACATCACCCGAACAATGGAAATGGATTCTGACTGCTCACAATATAGCAGACCAGGCGACGCGCATGAACTTCGTAAGCAAGAGAGAAAGCGACCAATGGTTCACCGGACCGTCATTTTCTACGGAGACGAAAGCAAATGGCCACAGGAAAAGAAGAGAAGGCAGGAGAAGACGAAGAGTTGGAAGAAATTGTGGCGCATCACGTCGAGACCAAGGACGCCCACACCTGCCAGAGATAGAACGCTTCTTCATACGAGAGACTAATCAGGGCCACAGCACGAGTACTGCAGTTCATCGATGCCATACGAGGACGGCTCGAAAGTTAACGCTACAGCACATTCAAAGGGCAGAGCGGATGTGGGTGGAACGCAGTCAGCTGACAGCTTCGCTGAAGACATCAGCCGACTTCAGCAGGGAAGAATCTGGTCACCGGCAGCGCTTTGAGGAAGCTCGACCCATAATTGAAGACGGAATACTACGAGCCAGGGGAAGAATCGACGCAGCCGACGTAGACGACCGGATGAAGCGACCCATAATCCTGAATGGACGCCACCGATTTGTAAAGTTGGTAGAAAAGCGCATCAAGAAGCATGCCAATAGGGAAAGGGTGGTCAACGACCTACGAACAAGATATCAAATCCTCCGACTACGACCGACCGTGCGAGAAGTGGAACGGAATTGTTCGCAATGTAGGGTACGCAAGGCAACACCACGGCCGGCAGTTATAGGCGATTTACCACCCGAAAGGTTAGGAGCGTTTGCGCGACCGTTTACATACACCGGGTAGATTATTTCGGCCTTTGTCGGTAACGATAGGACGACGGCACGAGTAGCAGGATAGCATTATTTACATTACTAACGACGCGCGCGATTCATTTGAAATAGTCCACAGCCAACCACGGACTCGGCAATAATGGCATTACGGCGCATGGCGCGGGTGGCCTGTAATATACTCCGATAATGGGACCAACTTTCACGGAGCCGACACCGAACTCCGAAGAGCCATGGAAGAATGGAAACCACTACTCAAGGACTTCGCATTAACACAACGCACCGAGTGGAAGTTCATCGCACCGGGAGCGCCCAGGAGGCGCATGGGAACGGCTCGTGCGTTCAATCAAAGCAGCGTTGAAGCAACTCACCAGAAGAGTCAGAAGGAGGAGACGTTAGCAACCTTGTTGACGGAAGCAGAGAAAGCGTGATTGTGGACAGCAACCTGCCGCGGAACGTGTGGCAGGGAATAGTGAAAAGAACGTTTCCGGACCTGACGGCGTGGTGCGCAACGTGGAGATTCGAACCAGAGGCGGAGTACTACGACGACCAGTGAGGAAGATCGCCGTCCTCCCGAGTATAGGCTCGCTTGCTACGCCGGGGAGGATGTTACGGACGGCGAGGTGAGCAGCCGCCCGTCGCCCCTCATACCCGTTACGCACCGCACCCCGCACACCGCCCGGACATCACGTGAGGTCGACATCCAATGAGCGCACAGCACACCGTGTGAGAACACTATCATCTTGAGACGGCCGCCGCGGAAATATAATAAGGGCCTTTTGGGCTCCGCAGGCATTCGATTCGACAGCGGCACTCAAGAAAGAAGACTCTCAAGAAAGAAGACCCCAAGAAAGAAGACTCCCACGAAAGAAGACTCTCAAGACTCTCAAGAAAGACTCCCAGTAGATATTCCTTGTACATACATTAATTGCCGCTATTGTAAATAGTTTAATATAAAGTTTTAAATTGTCCCACTTTTCTTTATACAGTCCTCTTAGCTCAGTTATTAGTTATCGAAGTAAAGTCAGTTATTCAGTACACATACACCCAATATTTATCTCTCCTTTAAATTTGTTATCTCAACAATCGGCTCCCTCTGCTGTACATAATAAGTACTTTGGGCCCAATTGAATAGTAATCTATATTAATCTATACTAATATTATAAAGAGAGAGTGAATTTTGTGAGTTTGTATATGTGTGGAGGGTAATCTCGGAACCACTGCACCTATATGAATATTTCTCTCACCATTTGAAAGGTACATTATTCCAGATGGACATAGGCCATATAATTTGTGTATATATTTATATTATGACTAAAACTTTTGATGATATTTGTCAACAAAGTCGGAAAAGTTATGCCTCTTGAGAGCTTCCACAGCGTGCGCTGCATCAATGGTTAAGTTGTACGAAAATAATATATAGCTGAATTGTTCCTCTTAAAAGTTCTAAAAAGTCCGCGACAGCATATGTCTATCTTCTAAGGATAACTCACAATAACCATTTTATATAAAACTCTCTCACGATTAGGTTGCCATCATGTTTGGCTTTTTCAGGTTGTGTCCGGCCAAATTTTATCTGTCCGGCCTGTCCGGCTTTTGTTAGGCTTTTTGTTAGTGTAACGCGTTGCACGCATCGCTTGCAGAATGAGCGAAGCAATGCCGAATTTATCTATCCATATACATTATTACAAGCCAATACTATATTAAACATGGCTACGGCGCGGGCGGCGAAGAGCGGTACGGTGCGCGCGACGCGGGGAGTGGGGCCCCGCCCCGTCCCGCCGCGCTTGTTTGGCTATGTTTGGCTTTCTAAAATTACTGTCCGACTTTTAGGCCAAAAGTCCGGCTTTTGGAGCGACCCTACTCACGATAGTATAATTATTAGAGATGAAACGTATATACTAGAACAGATCCAGGCACTAGGTATTAAACGAGACTAGGTTGCACCTGTTCCAACTTTTAAAATACTTGATCCATCTAGTCTCACTGTGCCTATACGTCGCACGGCACCCGCGGCCCGCTCGAATCGAAGAAGTACTGGCGTGGCGAAGGGAAATAGCATTATGTTGACGTAGTTACTAGTCTCTTTTGCCGCTCACTCGTGTTTGCCTAAGTCATTTGTGTGTCAGTCATTTGAATTTGAACTATATTTCAATGTATATAAAATTACCTCGACGCGCACTTGTGTTGTGAAAAAATATATTCTGTCCTTTTAACCACACTATTTAGCAGTCTCTATTTTGTCTGTCAATACTCAAGACTAGTCGGGACTAGTCCCGGGACTTCAACCAAATACTAGGCAGATTTTATACACTAGGTACTTGTAAATACTCGATGCGAATGGAGACCATATGATCTAGTAGAGTGTCTAGTACGGACTCGTGTGAATGTGATCTCGGCACCGTATTGATACCTACTGACTTATTTAGCAATAGGTTTTCGTAACTAAGCTTTGTTATTTCGTAAAAACTTTGGATTTATTTATAATTTAGACATTAAAGTATTTATTGTTTAAAAAATGGCTTCCAAAGGAAGCAGTGTCGCTGGGATCATATTACGGACAAAGGCCAACAAATGGCTAAGTGTAACATTTGTAAAATACAATTTAGTTTTAAAATTTAAGACTGATTTTTGCATGTATATAAAAATAATGATTGTAGATAGGTAATTAAAAAGCAAAACAAAATAATTTAAAAGAAAAAAAGACAAAAATCGGATTACTCTGAAAAAATAACGTGCACAAATTATAAAGCTGTATGTACAGGATATGATAACGATATGATATGATAACGAGTCAAAGTAAGCAACCCAAACGGGCAGACATGAAAATAAATCGGCCACTAAGTCCAGGAGGAATCGGCCCATGAGTACCGAAAACTATTCCACCTCAATTTTTATGTGATTCTCTTCAAATTGTCCTACTGATGATATAAATGCATGTTGCAATGGGGCAACTCGGTGCCACATCGTTTAAACAATTATTTTTTAATTGCAAGGAATTGTTATTTTTAAATAAAAAGAATACAAATAAAAAGGTTTTATGACTTTTATGACGATAAAGTTAATATTTTCGGAGTTATGAAATTTAGAAGTTTGAGCGAATTCGGATACTTTTGACTCGTTAAAATATATAAAGAAATGTATAAAATGATTTTTTTATTCTCGCTTGAATATATTATTAACTATTGTCTACAAGTCAAAAGTATCCAAATTGGATTTTACAGGCAAACTGGCTCTTGCGGTTTATTCCAGATAGCCGCGACTTCTCCTAAGAGAAGTCACTTCTCCTAAGAAGGTCACTAATGACCCATTCCATATTTAAACTGCCTTTGAGTGTCTCCATCCAGAAATAATCCATGTTCCATACGAAAATACGGGCCACTGGGCAAACTTCTTCAATATGTCTGTCCCATAATGTGGGACGAATGCACGATGAGCCACCGCTCACATATAGAAGCTGTATACAGAACTCTAAAAGACCCAAGAAGTTCAGATAAAATTATGGGAGACGTCACCTTCGTGTCTGCCGGTGACTTTTGTCAAACTCTTCCTGTTGTGCATAGAGGAACACGTACAGATATACTTAAAGCCTGCTTAAAGGCGTCTCTTTATGGAGCTCTGTACAATCAATCACCTTAAGAACAAACATGAGAGCCCATTTAGAGATGGTAATACGTACTTCATGAGTTTTTATTATAACACTCTTAATGATTTGATTCTAATTTTTAACCCAGCAATTGAGAATATTTCTCAAAAGATTACACATGGATGTGCGAGAGGGCAATAGTTTCGCCAAAAATTCTTCTGTTGATCATACGGTATTAATGAAGAAATATTAGAAAGACTAGTAAAAGTTGATACCGTATTTGATACAGAGGACGCTGTGCATTACCCACAGGAATTCCTTAACTCCCTTAACCCTTCAGGACTTCCCCTCATACTCTAATTTATATTAAAGCCGCAGAAAATGGAACAAAATGTGTTATATGAAGAAGTTTTAAAATAAGCTAAATCTGAAATATACCTATATAGATAATTGTTCAACTTGGGCATGCCGGCTGCTAGTAATATAATTATTTTTATATTTATAAGGAGTAATTTATTCATAAAACCAATCAAGTGCATGGATTACTTAAACACCGAGGGTGCGGTTACGTTCAATATTTTATTAAAGATGAAACTATTAATATGAGGCAATAAGGAAGGTCTGTGTTCAGCAGTGAATTAATAGCTTGGCTTCAACAACGCGACACTCAATTACTCGAATCACACTCAGTGTCAGCTTATATATGAATAATTAGTGGACACAATGAAACAAGTGCAACAATTATATTAAACAACTGAATCCACTTCCTTTTGGTGATTTCTATATCTTGACAACAGCGCCACCTATTGGGTGCAATTGTGAATCTAAAACCTTCTCGAATCAACTGAATCACAAACACACAAAATCTCATCAAAATTGGTCCAGCCGTTTAGGAGTTCAGTCTCATACACACGGACAGTAGAATTATATATAAATATAAAGAAATTTAGAATATATTATAGTATTAGCTTTTTACCCTCGGCTTAGCTCGCGTGAGCTTGAATTTAGGAACATTATTAAATCCTGTTCCGTGCCAAATTTAGCAAAATTCGATCACTTTTAGAAGTTTATGCTTTAGAGTCACCTCGGTGTCTGTGTCTCTATGTCTGTCAAAGATTTTTTTAATTCTAAAAGACTATTAAACGTAGATGATTGGTGTTTGGCAATAGATATAATATACTACATGAACACGTGAATATATATGTCTAGAACATAGACTTAGAATATACTAGCGTATAGACCAACATAGTCTGCAAGGGAGAAGAAAATTCCTTATGGCAAAAATGCAAGATAGAAAAGGATATCAAATCTCATGACTCTGTAACCGATTTTGAATGACAGGTCGGCACAATTCAGCACGCAAGAAATAGCTCTGCGATATTTTGTAATTTTTAAAGTATAATAGTGGTTATTTTAGTAAGTAACTTTTTCCAAAATGGTTAATTGTTCCGTGAGTGACTGTGCTGTTAATAATAGAAATAATCCTGATAATTTCACATATCACAGATAAATTCTCAAGACGTCGTCAATGTTATGACGCGTTTATTTTTGGTTAAAATTTATGTTACATACTGTTTAAAATATAGAATATATTCAATTATTTTGTTAATTTTGATATTTTGCAAAGAAAAAAGTCACGTTGTTGATAATTTGCATGAATTTGGTAAATACATTTTTATACAAAATATTTTACATGTACGCTAGGGATTGACTCAACTATATCAAAATTAATGTCGATATTTATCTTGAATGTTTATAATGAATCGATAGACTTGCCTACACAACAAGAAAATAAATCCTCGGTTTGCGTTCTAAAATGTAATTTTATTTTGCCGTTTTTCAAACAGATTCCCTCCAGATTCTATAATTAGAAAAAGTGGTTAAGGTTCAATGGACGGGTTGGTTGGAATGCAAAGAAGAACTCAACAATTTGCAGCAAACATTTTCTTGAGAAGTATAAAAGAAAAAGTAGAATAAAAACAATTTTATTAAAAGGAGTCATTTCTACATTATTTGTACCAGTAATTAAAATATTGTTATAATAAGACTTCAAAATATAACTTTCAAAACTTAAGATAAATATAGAGACAGATTTTCATACATTATAAAACTGTAGTACATTAAAGACAAAAAATCTTGAGATTATCCCTCTTTAAGCCATTATGAACCCAACTAAGTATCTATTTATCAACCAAAATAAATGTATAACCATGTTAACCAACCGCACAGCCTCACGGTCACACTAGTACAATATTCATAGCATCATGCTATTTTCCCCAAGGGTTGAGCGGAGCTTCGGAACTTCGGATTATATTCCCAAATTATAACGATAAAACTTTTAGCGTAGTTAGGTATAGATATTTAGTAATGCTCTTGAAGCGCTACTAGAGGACCGCGCATGAGACGTGATGGTATAAATTTCATAGTATTTGATACTCACAATGGTCAATGCCGATTCATGCTTGATGGCCGACGACATTGTCGCGAGGGCTTAAATAGCGTGGTTCATCCTACAGCGTTAGTCGTCGAGAAGAGGAACTCGTGGTTAAGTAATAGCTGCGCAGATCAATAGATCTGCGAAATTGTTGCACTTGCCGCGGTCAGTCCATGAATGCGTGACCATTTTCTTAACATACCGAGATTGAGAGAATGAGAGTGCATCTGTATCCTCAGACACTTAGTGCACTTTACTGTGTTAAGATCATTATGTTTTTTAAATTCATGCAGCTAAAATGATAATAAGTTTATTATTACTTTATACTTTTCAGGGACAGATGAAAGAATATAAACATGAAGCATGATGAAGCCTCATAAACATATTGGCCTTTAAACAGAGCAATCTTATTAACTGATTCCTACAAGTTTCCTTCCTTAAATTATTAAGTTTACATTCATACTTAAGTCGAATTTTAAAATAAACTTCTATAATCTATTTAATTATTAGTTATTAAATGTTTGTAATTATCACAAGTAATACTTATATGAAAAATAAAGCAGCCATTATGTACTCCGTGTCCCCGTTTTGTTTCCCCATCAAAACATTTTATAAAATATATAAATATAAATGGTATATACTTAGTTAAGTATCTACCTATTTATATTAACAATATGTTAAAAATAAATTCGGGAAACTGCCCACGGTAGTAAATATTTTCTCCAAAGATCATAGCTCGAAAATACAACATTCTGATCTGATTATTGGGGAGTTTTTAAGTTTTCGGTAGTCACCTGGGATTTTATACATTTGAATTAAAATCCAACAAAAGGCAGGTGAGTTCAGCTTATTCCCAGGAACATGTTATATGAATATTTTTAATTATTTTAGAACTATCATGGTAAAATTCAGTTAATTTTGAAGTTATTCAACTTCATGCACTAAACAATTTTATAATCTTTTACCGCTTCCTTAACAATCATTTTCGATAGTCCTTTTAAGTAAAATATACATCACTAGCTAACGCACACAATGACAAATCAAAATTGGTCACTCGTTTTCGGGCTGTCAGATGGTCTATACGCCAGTATATTCTAAGTCTATGGTCTAGAAACACTTACAATTTTTTTATATCGGTCGTGTCTTTAGATGTATCCATAAGAAAGGTAAATTGTCTTGGAATCAAAATTTATTATTTTTATTTACATTTTACTCATTACATTCATTCATAATTAAGGTTAATTTAGTTTTAACAAAATAATGATGAATTTCATGATCTTCTATCAATTTACGGTATAATGTTTATTTGAGATATTTTATTCATATCACTGATCCTATTTAATATTGATTGGTACCATAAAATAGATGCAGATATTATTTATAAGTTCGAGTAGACTTCAAAATTTGATAAATACAATTCTATAATGATGTATACTACACATGGAATAAAACTAATGTTACGGATTTTATCACGTTTAATTTTAACTTTTTTTTACGTGGAGGTTTTTTTACGCATCCTTGAATGAGAGTTCCATAAAAACCCGCGTAAAAGAACATATCATTGAAGTGAAGCACCGACGTTTCGCGAAGTCTAAAGTATGTCAACATATTTAGTATCGTCCCAACCATTATATCGGATCTCATAGACTACAAATCCTTGCAATAGAATACCGATTCCTAACAATGATGATTGGCGAGACTATTGAAATTAAGAACATCCCAATTTTAATAGGGAAGATGGCTGAGTGCTACCATCTGCTTAGGACCCCATAATTATTAAAATTAAATTCAAACCCAAGCATACTACCGCATTTATTCTATTCTATTTTATTCTTATTCTATTCTATTCTAACTATGACATTAGGTCGTCAAACATCTCAATCCTCCCGTGACCATGGGTACTGTAAAGTGCACAAAACATCGGGAATTAAAAAAGTTAAAAGTAAACGCGCTAAAATCCTTAAAATTAGTTTTATTCCTTATAAATTTTATACACAGTGAACGTGGGAAGCACTACTCTCATGAACGGGTGTAGAAAAGTGGTGGTGAAAGAGAATCCGACGTAAGAGGCGACATAGGAAAACAAACAGGAGATGGGCAGCATCATCTTTCTGACAACAGATCAAAATAATAATAGCTGGGGTTGTCAACCCGCCTACCTAGCGTGGCAACTATAGCAAATATCCAGCTATTTGACAATTTATGGGGGAGGCCTATGTTCATTTCAGTGGACTTTGGATAGGCTGACGATAATGAATTCTACTCATCTTTGCAAGCCTTAATATTTACGGTAGAGTGAAAACAAAAACGCAACATACTCGAAAATATGAACGAAATAAAAACTGCATATATTGCCTTATGAAAAGTAAAAAAGTAGCAGCTTAAATACATGTTACTACTGGGCACAGGCCGCAGAGTTTTTAGCCAAAAAAGCGTTCACTGCGCTGATTCCAACGCAGGCTGACCTCAACTGGGACACTTCTTAGATATGCAGGTTTTCCTTCACCGCCGAGAACGTGGTAAATCGACTCTTCAAATTGAAATTAAAATACATGCTAAAATATATAATAATGTTTCAGTACCATGAAATTTAAGTTTTAATCAGGTTGATTACCGCCTTTGACAAGTAAAATAAAATGAACCTTTGTTTAAGTATAGTCTGCTTTCTTTAATTAAAGTATTTTTCCGCAAGAGCCTGTTCATTTACATCACTCATATGAGCTATGAAACCAGGACTGTCACAAATATCTTAATATGTCTGAAAATATTAGGTCCTTACATATGACATTAGCGTTTTGTCGTACTGACCACTTTGATCTGAAATATCTCCTCTTTGGTTAAGAATTCCAAATTCAAATTTATAAATACATTTGAGTTTTGAAAACAGTCATTCATTTGTTTTTCTTCATTATTTTATTATTTGGCGTCGCTTATTACCGCACAATGGAAAACATGAAATATCGGTATATTTACGAGTACAAGTTCTACCGTGGCGCCAGTGCTGCAGAAACAGCTCGAAGCATTAATGATGTGTACGGCGCTGGTGTCGCAAAAGAAAGCATGGTACGTTTTTGGTTTCAACGTTTTCGTTCTGGAAATTACGACCTTCAAAACCAACCCCGTGGACGGCCGGAGACAAAAGTGGAAAATGAAGAATTAAAGGCTATTGTGGAAGCGGATCCATCACAAAGCACTTCAGAGATAGCTGCAGGCTTCGGGGTAAGTGATGAAACTGTATTAATCCACTTGAAGAAAATCGGGAAAGTAAAAAAACTTGAACGATGGGTACCTCACGAATTGAGTGAATCGAACTTGCAAACATGCGTCGACTGCTGTGTTACTTTGTTCAACCGACACAATAATGAAGACATTTTAAATCGAATCATTACTTGTGATGAAAAGTGGATACTGTACGATAATCGGAAGCGCTCGTCGCAATGGCTGAACTCTGGAGACCCAGCCAAATCCTGTCCTAAACGATAATTGACTCAGAAAAAGTTACTTGTGAGTGTTTGGTGGACTAGCGCCGGTGTCGTTCACTACAGCTTTCTAAAATCTGGCCATACGATTACGGCAGATATCTATTGTCAGCAACTGCAAACCATGAAGGAAGAATTAGCTGCTAAACAACCGAAATTGGTCAATCGCTCTAGGCCACTACTGCTTCACGACAACGCAAGACCACACACTGCACAACAATAAACCACTAAGTTAGATGAGCTACAATTGGAATGTCTGCGACATCCACCGTACTCCCCGGACCTTGCTCCAACAGATTACCATTTTTTCCGGAATTTGGAGAACTTCTTACAAGGAAAAAAATTTCAACTCCGATGCGGCAGTCCAAACCGCCTTCAGAGTTTATTGATTCTCGCCCCCATGGTTTTTTAAGTAAAGGGATCAATGAACTACCTATGAGATGGCAAAAGTGCATAGATAACAACGGTGCATACTTTGATTAATTAAACATATTTTACAAAAAAAAAATTGACTTTATATTCCTCCCGTACAAAATGCCAATTTCATATGTAAGGACCTAATATAACAGCTATCTTAAATTACAAACTGATTTATAAATGTCATTAAAGGTAAAAAAGTAAAGTAGCAGCTAATATACGTCTCACTGTACTGTATTGTACTCACAAGAGCCCTGTGCACAGGCACAGGGCTCCTCATTACCTATAGTGGTTTGTGGGCAGAAAAATAGAGTATGCTGCAATGCTTCAATGCATATTAACGATTTTCACATCTCCACGACTATTCTAATTACTCAGACATCTAGGTTTTCCCACGAAGTTATTCTTCACCACTTTAACGGACACGTGTTAAGTCAGCACGTAAAATTTTCTATAACAGATTCATCCTCGAGGGAATCGTACACGTTTTGCTCCCGTGTCATGATGAAATCTCACGGCGTTCTACACGGCCCTCATATTTGTTTAAATACAATTCATAAAAACTGAAACTAAGCTTTTGCATGATTGTTGACCACATCTAACTTTACTAGATAGATGTGGTCAACAATCATGCAAAACCTACGATGCCACAAACGAATTTTCAATTATTTACATCGTATATTCAGTAGCATTCTATTATTTAATTTTATCAGTGACTTACCATTTTAGTTTATTTAGAAGTAAGTAGATGGTGCTATTATTAGCCAAAACTATACTATCTAGTAATATCAGCGATAGAAGCGAACATTTATTTATTATATCAATAAGGAATAAAGTGATGTCAATTCTGTTAAAAGTTCTGTTTCTGTTAAAAAATACGCTATTAGCGCCGCCAGCGGTGAAAAACGATTTAATGATATCGTCATATGATCATATCATGAAATAGCAACGTTTTGTTTAGTTATTAATATATTCAAACCATTTCTATTCATTGTTTTGGTCAAGCTATATCACGACATGGTCAACAAACAGTGTTAAATATCATGAAATGACCACACCATTTCACAAAATGATAGACTACTTTATGATCTGGCCACGACATATATAAAAATCTCTTTAATAAAACTATAATGATAATGAAAATTTTGCAATAATTGCAGACAGACCAGTTTTAAGCAGTTTACATATAGATTAGTAATTGAAACAAAAACCTTATCAATACACAATATATAGGTATACTATAGATCGGACATAGGGAACATTTGGATGCAAAAACTTTGAGCTCGCGCGTGTGTGAAGCCCTCTAGCTAAACATAGCAAAACTACGCTAAATATTTATTAGGAAGGTGACGCTTATAAATGTAAGGTAAAAACCGGTTTTAGGAATGTTACCGTTTCGACATCAAAGTATCGATAATGTTGTTGAAGGTTACTAAGTTTGTAATGCTTTACGATTTAATAATAGGGAATATGCATGCTTTTTTACTGTATAAATCTATTTATTATGACTCCCATCATACCAAAAAAATCATATAAACTTTTTAAGTCATGAATAACGTCATGAATGAAATGAAATGTCATGAAATAAAATATTTAATTTCCAATAACTAAGAATAAATTCAAACAGCAGTCACATTGGTGGCATCTTGGATGAAGTCACTAGGTCCATTAGACGCTATAATAATAGCATATGGTCGGTCGGCGTCGAAGGCACAACGCGAAAGGTCAAATCCAATAATTAATCCATGTTTTTCAAATTCGTTTCTTTTACAAAAATACACTTTAAATCTAACATATTTTAGGAAAGCACTGAACTTAAAAGTCGTTACACGATAAATTATTATACAAATTCACAAGTTTGCGCATTTACCGCTAAAAAGAACACCTTTGTCGTATCTCCTCAATTTCAGAGCACTTCCCTTGTTGCCGCAGCCAGTAGCGGAATCTTCGGCGTCGACATGTCGAATGACCTGCAGTAGCATGGTCACTTGGAAGAGAAAGCTAAATTGGCTTCTAAAAAGCTTGGCGTAATCAGTAGAGCGGGACAGTATTTCATGCCTGCACACCGTTTGCAACTTTACAAGCGCAGGTTCGGCCTCACATGGAATACTGTTCTCATCTCTGCGCCGGGGCTCCCCATTGCGAGCTCCTGCTACTTGATCGCATAGAGAGCAGAACGGCTCGAATCGTCGACGACCGAGTTCTCTTTGATTGGATCGATTCACTGGCGCTGCGTAGAGATGTTGCATCCCTTTGCATTTTCTATCGTATTTACCACGGGGAGTGCTCTGAGGAATTGTTCGGATTAATTCCAGCCACCAAATTTCACCAACACACATCGCGATAACACTTACGTTACCATCCACATCATTTGTATGCTTGGCGGTCCACTACCGTGCAATTTATTAGGAGTTTTTTAGGAATCGTTTACCATAGGCGATTTTTATGGACCGATACGACTTAGAGACCTTCAAGAAAGGAGCTTACTCCTTTTTAAAAGGCCGGCAATTGTACTGGTGTTGTAGAATTATATAATTTTTTTTTAAAAGAAGGCTATCTTGTTGACTGGTTGTACTGGCTGACTTAGACGTTTAACGTTAAAACCAACGGCCGTGTGCCCCGACACAGGCCCACCCGATTTCTTTATTGGTATGGGTACAGTATCGTTTACTGTTTCACCTCCTTAAATATTGTAGATGATTAAATCTGCATCCTGTATAGTATTTTTTATCGATAGCACCAATCGATAAACGTTGTCAATCACTAACTCATTTGGTGACGTTACTAGATAACAGAGGGCGCTTATTACAATAATGATAAATGTTCTAGAACAATTTACCAGAAATAATAAAATTTTAAAATTATGGGGTAATTATACATTATACTTGCGATAATAAACCGAAATCACATTCAGTTTTTGCTACATATCGGGACTTACAATACCTTAATGCACAATCGGGCATATTTTCTTTAAAAATATTTTTTTAATTTAGGAAACGAATGCGTCTTGAGCTTTTGACGATGTCACTAATACTAAATGACACAAACCCGAAATATATTCTATAAGACATAAGTAAGAGGTGACCATTTTGTTGCTGATGTCGGGTCTATTACTACTACTTCAATGTCTTTGATTGGAATTATTACACTTTTAAAATAAAATATCAAAAATACTAAGAAAAACTAAACGTTCGAATTTTTAAATAATTTTAAAAATCTAATTATTTAAACATATAAATGTATGTTTTTTTTATTATTTAATTTATTAGTAACTTAAGGCAAAATATACGCTGGCGCTGTTTTGATAACTAAATCGGTGTAAATATAGTATTTATTTGAAAAACACCCGTCATCCCGCCTATAACTAAGATATATCAGAAAATTAACATCTAAAGGAAGGAAAACACTTAACCTTCTTTTTTTAAAGTTCCGTAATCGGATAAAAAGTAGCCTATAAGTTGCCCCGAGTTCCTAACTACCTACATACAAAATTTCATGTAAATTGGTCCAGTAGTTTTTGCGTGTATCTGGAATACACAGACAGACAAAAATTCTAAAAACCACTAATTTGACTTCAGAACTCCTTATTTAGTCCACTGGACTTGTTTTTTCAAGAATATATTCGAATAACAGACAACTTTTCTACAGATTTATTATATGTATAGATAATAGGATAATATATTCTAAATACCTTATGTCCCGCGACCAATGCTGATTAATTATTTATGCAAAAACATCCTATATTCGATCCGCCCCGGCTTCGCACGGGTGATTTCTGGATATCGAAACAGTGCCACCTACCGGCTCTAATCGTAAATCCAAACCATTTAGGGACCCATTCAAACACATACAAAAATAATATTCTGGCCAAGTTTCATTACTATAAGAGCTATAGTTTAAAAATGTGATTTCTTTTTAATTATGTCACCCGCAACCCCCCTAGCAAATGGAATTTCGTAAAATCTGTTCTTAGCTGACCTCTACTCGGTGAAGGAATATTCCTACCAAATTTCAAGTCTCTAGGCCTTATGGTTCCAGAGATATCGTGATGAGTCAGTACAAAATGTGATTTTTTTAATTAACTCCCCCGCAACCCCCCTTGTGGGTAGAATTTCGTAAATTCCGTTCTTAGCTGACCTGTACTCGGCAAAAGGAATATTCCTACCAAATTTCAAGTCTCTAGGCCTTATGGTTCCAGAGATACCGTGATGAGTCAGTACAAAATGTGATTTTTTATTAACAAACAACTTCAAGATAATGCGTCCGTTTTAAAATATTGAGATACTATAAAGTACCTTGTGGATATCATTATTAGCGTAGCTGGGTTAAGCTGTCGTCAAAATCACCCAAAAAAACTACGGAAGACTGGAAGCATACATCCAATAAATCAAAACGGATCTTAAATCCGATTTCAAACCGATTTCACAAAACCGTATATCATGACTGCGCTAGTACTTCTTATTAGATTCTGATCATGACAAAACTAAGTCGACCCAAACTGTTTGCGGTAAAATGCGGAAACACCTGTCTACAAATATGGCAGAAATAAAGGCATGGATTCCTTTATATTTAAATAATTAAAAAATATTAAATACTACGTGGTGATTGGTGACGTGTCACCAGTCACCAATTAGTATTTAATTTATATATATCTAATTTTATTAGTACTTAATTAAACTTTAGTTGTTTGTACTAAACTCACAATATTAATTATTGGATTTGTGACTGCAATCAATATCATAGTTATTTAGGATTACATTAAAAAAAATACTGAAAAATTTAGAAATTTGTGATCACAGTACCTAAATATGTGGTCTAGGGTGTCGATTTTCAACATTTTCAAAAGTATATCTATTATCACTTAACCAAGTAACATGGAATTTATTTTTTATTTTTGCTAGAACTGGTTCAACCTAGCTTATCGCCCCGTACCCGCTTGACGTTGAGTTTCGTGACATTCTGTATAGCCGTCCTACCTCGAAAACCAGGCCAGAAATCAACGCCACTACCATTTAAGCTATATGCAGCGAATAATACAATGATATCTATATATGGCAGAAAACATTGGAACGAACTTTAGAACATCGAGTCGGGGTCACCACTTTGCAGACCTGATGGGTCACCGCTTTGCAGATCAGCGCGCAAATGAGTAGAAAGAGTAGAAGGAGTATTATACTAAAAATTATCAATTAATTATACTAAAAAATATCATACCTTATATACTAAAATTAACAAAATGTACAAAGTTGTTAACCAATCAAAATGTCTACATTAAAATATTTACAGTTTTAAAATTACAACATCGAATAAGAATGTAATTATTAACTAACACGTGATTGGTCGTAAAAATCAGCGTAAGGAATTTTTGTGTTGTTGATTTCCCGGAAAAGAAGCGCGCGTGGACTCACATAACAAGCGTACGGCAGAGGTATAAAACGCCTTGACTTAGTGCGAGGCGGCTGCGCCTCTTTCCCCTGCGCCTCTTTTCCCAAAGAGGGTCGCATCAAATCTCGGCAGTAAGGCCACTATGGCCAATACCGACCCCAAGGTGGTGTTTAGTGGTAGGCACTTAGGTTTGTTAGGTTAGTCAGTGAGTCCCACATAACCACGCAGCCGGCTGCGTGGTATGCTTAGAGCATTCACCACCACCTCCCCGCTTCCGGAGGGTGCCTTGCATTGGGCGCAAAAAAAATGCGAGGCGACAACATTCCGCTTGCGCCGTCGCCCCCGTGCGGTCGTGCGCTGGCGGGGTCCGCCGCTGACCGAGCACCCGTCCCCGTACGGGTCTTCTCCCTCGGTCGGCACAGTTTCTTGGAATAGAACGTCAGTCCCGTCCCGTCCCCTCAGCTGGCGCCGCCGCCCCCGTGCGGTTGTGTTGGCTGACCACTCTTCCGTCCCTGTACGGTTGAGTGCCCTCCCACACTCCCGTCCCCGCACGGTCGAGTTTTGCCCTCCCGCTCGGCTAGCACAGCCGCCCCCGTGCGGTTGTGCTTAGCTGTCTCGCCGTCGCCGTGTTTCCGTGCCCATGAATGTGGGTTCGGGCGATGGTGGGAGCGTTCCCGTCTCCGCCAGCCGCCCCCGTGCGGTTGTGTTGTGCGCCCCGCACTCACCGTTGGACGGTGAGTGCCTTCCCTCCCTGCCTCCACCCGCTAGTGCCGCCGCCCCCGCGCGGTTGCGCTGGCAGTCAGTGCTCGCCGTCCCCGTACGGTGAGTACATTCTCGCACATGCGACTCCCACTCCATCTCTCCAGCACCGATGCACTTTGCGGCTGTGTTGGTTGATCCGCGCTTCCGTCCCCGGACGGTTGTGCCCCACGCCTCCCTCTCCCCGAGGGAGGTCGTCTCAGATACGACGGTAGAGCCTTCGGGCTAGAGTCGCTCCCAAGGTGGTGTTTAGTGGGTAGGCACTTCTTCAAAGTGAGTCCCAAATAACCATGCAGCCGGCTGCATGGTATGCTAGGAGCATTCACCACCTCCCTCCCCCGCTTCCGGAGGGTGCCTTTGCATTGGGCGCAAAAAAAAATGCGAGGCGTCCCATTTCTTCTCATCGCTCGCGTCGGACGGATCTCCATTCTTGCTACGTGTATCTAATAAATTCGTAAAAGAGCGTCTTATAGAACAATATCATGCTTCATGCTGATAATATAATAGCTCTTTTCAGAGCTGACTTTTCTGTTTCACGAGACATTGAGTGTAACTACAATCAGGATCTTCTGAACTCAATTCCACCATCAAAGTATCCGAAGCACCCAGTACTCTACGTCGTGAAATACATCTTCTTTCCTTCTGTTTCTTCTCTCTTTGTTTCTCAAGCAACTCTTGCATTCGATGCTGGTACGTAAAACACCCGTTCTGCTCAAAATTTTTTTCGGAAATTAACAAGTTGCATGCGATTTTGTCGACCGGTGTAAATGGGGTGGCGATCGATTTTTACAAGCGATGTGACTGGTGAATTGCCGCACGGCTAAAATAAACCTGTGCCCGTGTAAACCCCCGATTACAAAGTATAGATTGTATATTATATTTTAATACTGCACGCGCCATTCTTGTCTTTTGATTGACTTTGCCACATTTACTATATTAAATTTAACTAAATCTAAATTTGTGCGGCCTTTCTAGTGTGATTTAATAGATTTTGGCAATTTTTCTATATTTGTTGAGGTAAAAGTGATAAAAGCTACCAAAATAAAAGGCGCGTGCAATTTCAAATTAGATGATCTTTATGTGATTTTTAACATCTATAAGGAAAAAAAATTAACAAAATTAATTAATTCAGACTATAAACCTATAATAATAAAGGTCGTCGATCTAGTAATTTAGTATGGCACTTTTTTTAGCATTTTCTGTAAACTTTAGCGAATTTTTGGCGTTTTTTTTTTACGTAGATTTATTCCATTTGGCATTAAATATTTTTTATGTGTTGTCACTTGTCATAGTGTTGGTCAAACCGAGTTTCTAACTCGAGTTGCGCTTAACTCGAGTTGGATCTCCCTAACTCGAGTTTGAGCTTCTGTACATGAACGAATCAAGTAAGCCAGCAAAAGAGAAAGAGCGCGATTCATTTCAAAGAGTATTTAACTACAAGCAAAACGATTTGTTATTTAGAATTTTATAATAGCTAACTTATGTAATTTAATTTCTTTTATAATTTTGTTTAATTATGATCAATATAGTTATGTAAATCACAGACCTTATTATTGTAATACCCGAAAAGGGTGGTTGAGTTATATGATACATCATTATTAACGCCAAATGTAACACTTGACTTACAATAAATATTTTGAGTTTGAAAAAATTTGAATTTATTTAAGAATATTTTGACTGTGATAATTAAACTATTAATAGTTTATGTACCTACATCTTAAAGTTAAACTAATATTGTATCGTGAATACTGCCATACTGTATAGCTAGTTTTGTTGTTAAATACAGGTACTTACTATAACTAAGATTAAAACCAAAATACATAACTATGTGATATATACTAAACATACCTTTTATTTCAATCCTACTTAATATTAAGTTTGGTAATTATAATTATCCCAACCCACCAAAGAGCTAGATGGAAAAACAAATTTACAAAAAGTAATTTATAACAAATCATTTACCTGTTTCGTTCTGCTAACTCGAGTTGCGTAACGCGAGTTTAAGCTCTAGTTGCGTGAATTTCAACTCGAGTTAACTGAGTCGTAATTTTCCGAGTTATTATTATTATTCCCCATTTCTTGGCCTGCACGGTTTGTGCGTCAGCCATACAAAAAGGTTAGGAAGTGTGTAATTGGATTTATTTTATTGGATTGGAAATTGAAACGAAATTTGGAAAAGGATCAGGTAAATTTAGTATATAAGTACATAGATGGTCATAATTTTATATTGTTATGAAAAATGAAACTGGCTAAAATTTTATATACATCAATATTTATATTAGATAAGAGGACAGAAATTGAAGTAGGAAAAGGAATTTTAATGGACAAAAGCGAGGAAATAAAAGCGGAGCGGTCATGTCGAGGACAGGCAAAGAATATATGATTGAAATCCCCAACGTCATTGCCACACTCACATATATCGCTAGGCAAAGGTTAAGCCTTGCCAAATGCAGGGAATGCATACATGGTCCAGCCTCATACGAATAAGGGTCAAGTGATAGCTTTACCAAACGTCAGACTTGAAAACCACGGTTTAGGAGGTATATCCATCTGGATCGTGCTGTAATATCGACCTTTAGTCAGACTTGAAGAACGCCAAATGTGTGTCCAAGAATTCAATAACTGGGATTTAGGAAGGAGAGCCAAATCACTACAAAATTTTGTACGGAACCAGATCTTCGTCACCCAGCTGGCAAGGCTATCGCCTTGGTATTGCCAAAGATACCTGAGTGCCCGGAAGCCAAGCAAAAGAAACTGTGTAATTTTGATGCAACATTGATACAATAAATCACGACATGCAATAATGACTGGATGATTATTTCTGTTACAGCTAAAAAATCTTCCAAGGCTTGGAGGGCACTTTTAGCGTCGGTTAAAATTATTGAGTTTTTAACTTCATGATTAAAATGTACTCGAGACTTCAGCAGACAGACCAAAACATTCTCCAGTAAATACTGAAGTCTCTGGAGGCAATTTTATTTTCTGTGCAATGCCAAACTGTTGATGGAAAGCAAACCCACATACTCCTCAGGACTGGGTTTGGAAGAATCACTAAAAATTAAATGGCTATTTATCGGTTGTCATTGTCAATAATATCAATAAATTTGGCATTGGCAGAAGGATCTTGTTTACATCACTGACTTAGAAGTATATGGACTGGGCATACCTACAGAATTCAGAACCAAGCGTGACTACCTACAATACACTGGCAGCAAAATGGCCGCCTTTTATAGGGTTGTACCTCAGCAATATGGGCAGCTGATATCGATATTTTTACTAATATGAATTGTTCTCATTTCATTTAATTCTGAGGTGGGGGGCTTCAGAACATTTGACCTGCAAAGCGTTAATAGGGCTCGACGCATAGCCCCAGCAATTATTCTCAGAGCCTTAGACTGGATAATGTCTAACTTTGAAAGCTACTGCATTACAGGGTTCAAGTATAAATGTTCCATAGTCTAAAATACTCCTTATTAGGGCATTATATAGAAGCTTTAGAGAGAAGGGTGGGCTCCCACCAAACTCCAGAGAGCAACACAGTATATTTAGATCTTCTCACATTGGCACTTATAGTAGCAATGAGGGCTTCCTGTAAGTCTCGAGTCTAAAATTACCCTAGAAATGTTGCTTCGCTTTCTGGAACTCTAATGTTATTATAAAATACAGACACTGATGGAGAAAGCCTCATACGTGAAAATAAGACTATAATACTTTTAGGAACCGCAAGGCTTAGAGAGTTATTTTCAAGCCAGACTTTTAACAACAGGGAATATGTCATAGTATCAGACATGTTGTCAACAGAATCACCAGATACATAGAGGAGTAAATCATCTGTATATTGGGTGTGTTAACTTTACCTTAAGGCTTCCAGATAATGAGAATATATTGTAAAGTAAGGGACTTAAAACTGAGCCCTGGGGTAAACCTTTCCAGGCAATACAGGATTGGTAGGAGTCTTCTGATATTACTTTAAGCATTCTACCAGAGAAGATTAATTGTGACTTATGAAAATTTGTGGGATATCCAAATTAATCATTTTAGTTTCAGAATTGAAAGGTTGACATTATCATAGGCTGCAGACACATCTAAGAATACTGCTAACACCGATTTATTGTACGAAAATGCCAATCTTAAGTCTGTCATAAAGATGCTGAGACTATCCATCGTACTCCTGCCTTTCCTAAATCCAAACTGGTTTGAAGATAGTAACCCACTCTCAATGAACCATTCTAGTCTATTTTAACTAAATGTTCGGAAATTTTGGAAATAACTGAAGCTAATGCAATTGGTCTGTATGGTGATGGATCATTAATCGGTTTGTTGGGCTTATGTATTGGGATAACTTCATGGATTTTCCATGATGAAGGAATATTACCTGATGTTAAGATTGAATTAATTAAACTGAAAAAGAAAAGGCAGGATTCGTTCAGGTTTTGAAGAATGAGTATGGAATTCCATCACAACCTGGGGCTGAGTTCCTAAGTTTTGAAAGAACCCTTTGAGTTCTGAAAGGCTAAAGGAAATGAATGAATCGCTACTATCATGCTGGGAGAGAAGAGAAGGCTGTGAGTCAGAAGAAATATTATCTATAGATGGGACAAATGGTGGAGCTAATTTGTCAAAAACAAATCAACTGTAATGCTGTCCATAAAAGGAGACCTTGGAGTTAAAAGCGGATCTGAATCTACGAATATTTTGCCAAACTACAGATGGAGAAATGTCTGGTGAAATTGAGGCACAAAAGGATTTCAGACATTGAATCTTTTGTTTTAATAATTTACGTGTTTTAGTTATAAGATTACAAAGAATATTAAAATTTTGTGTTGTAGAATTTTCTCTGTAATTTTCTTCAGCTATCTTTCTCTCAGCTATCGCAGCATAACACTCACTGTCCCACCAAGGAGGTGATGGAATATACCCATTGCCACTATTATTTTTATAGAAAAACTTCCTTAGCAGCCTGTAGTAGGGCCGTGTAAGCTTCAGCACAAAAATGATTATTGCTATCATTTGGTGATGGTTGATAAATTTCGTTGAACTTTATCTCTAAATAATGACCAGTTGGCATCCTTAAGTCTATATTTTAGCCGGGGAGGAACAAATATTATTTACACTAACAGCAATATTGTATTATTATAGTTTCAAGAATACTGTTTTCCTATATGACTGTGGGACTCTTAGAAGGGCTTGTTAAATTATAGGGGCTGGAATAAGTAATAGTTGGACCAGAAGGGCCGATGAAGCAGAGCAACAACGTCAGCATAGATTTCGAAACTGGTGGATGGACTTTACTGGCTTCTGAATAAGATATAGAGTTTCTAGCCATTGTTTCTTTTATAGCTTTTTGCTAGCGTACTCCGGACACTTTTGTCTGTTGCGAAATGGGAACCAGAACATAAGATACACAGCATCATCTCTTTCAGTCTCGCAGTTTATACCTGAATGGTTGTCACCACATTTGTAACACCTGGAGTGCCTCTGCATTGCATTTGGTGTGACCAAAACGGCAGCAATTAAAGCATTGCAGCGTGGGGTAAATATAAAGCTACAGATAGGGAGTTGAAACATATAAAGACCCTGGGGTAACACCTTCCTATCAAAGGTTAAAACTACGGTCTCAGTTGGAATGAACTTGGGTCTCGCCGTCATTACTTTTTTTAATCTCCGAACTTTCAAATTGCTCCCACAGTTCTGCAGGCTCAATATTTTCCATAATATCTTTCTCGTCCCAGTCACATGGAACACCTCTCACTATTCCCATGCGGGTGATAGTGAAGGCCGGAGTAAATGCTTTGTATTTATTAACATCAAGAGATTTGTGATTTAGAAATGTGTTAGCATCCCGAAATGTTTTAAATTGTAAATACAGCCTGTTCCTTCCAATCTTTTGATGCTTCCTTCTACAATGCTTTTTATTTAACTTTTAAGGAAAATCAAATTGTACTGGGTGAATAGATCCGGTTTGATTTGGTTGTAAGATTTTTGAACATGGACAACATAAGGCGCAGGTCTGACGCCTGGTAAAGCGACCTAGCAGCGCGAGGGTTACTTGTAATATTGTTAGAGTGAGCAGCCTCATTATGGTGGATTGCAGTGTTTTTTTCATCATACTCAAGCACTTTAGGAATAACATTATCCTTTAAATCATTAGGGAAAGTTGGCAATCTGATAGATCCGTATGTCTGTGATTCCTTCTTCTTTTGGTTTCTAGCTGAGTTTCTCTTTCTTTTAACCGATTTCGTGCTTTCCGAACAGTCTGTATCTATAATTGAACCTTCTGTTTCCATTCCCGACGCATCGATTGTGACTACATGAAACACCTGGAGGGATGTCCTTCCAGGGTCTTCGGGCTCCAATATGGATGCCAAGAGAAAAATCCTATTTACATATAATACAATGAAATGACTTACCAAGCGAAGAAAACAAACTAAAACTATAAATAATCAACAATAACTACTAATATATACACTTTACAACTTAACTGATCATGTAATATCAAATTAATTTAATTTTCAAAAGTTTAGGGAGGGGAAAAAGGACGCCCGCCTACTTCAACACTTCCCGCGCTTCTCTTTTTCCGAGTTGGCAAATCTATAACTTGTCAACTTGTCATCGCTGTTGGCTTCAGGGTTGCCAGATTGGGCGGTTTCCCACAAATTGGGAGATTTTAGAATATATATTGATAGATACATTGAGCCATTATTAGATCAATCTAACAAAATTTTGAGACATAGTAATAATCAGTGGGTTTTTATTGTAAGACCTGGTAAGTCAAATTAAAATATAATGCTTTCGTTAAATAATTAAACTATTGCGTTGTATAGTTAAAGAAGACAATTTCTTTTGTACGGAGAATGGGCCCACAAATTTTAGCGACACTTAGAAATGCATGTCGATTTATTCCTTATAATCTATAGATTGCAATAGTTTTATCGCAACTTTTTTTTTAGAAATAGGGTGACAAACGAGCACACAGTCCACCTGACGGTAAGTGGTTGCTGAGGCATGACATCTACATCTCTCCTCGCTTGCGAATCAAAATGCAGATGCGTTGTCACCCGTGAGGACTAAGATGGAATGCCTCTTTTCCAGTAAAGGGTCTCTTAGAGACCCTTTTACTGGAGAGGTCACTAAGAGGAATACTGAGAAACAAACAATTAAAATATGAATCTTGCATTAACCTGAAAACAAACTAAAAGCCATTGTCTAGTACTTTAAACCAGTATTATAAGTTAAAATACTGTACTGTGTGTAATAACTTATTACACACAGTGCACTTATTAACTTATAAAATAATAAGATAAAATAAACGATAAATAAAGTATTTGAATTCAAATAATATATTGGGCGGTTTTTTTTAGTTTACGGTTTTGCGTAAGGTCGCGCGGTTTCCTTCAGAACATTTCTGGCAACCATGGTTAGCTTGCTGCATTGGCATTAGCGCTAGGCCGGCCAAACATACATACGGAATTCCGAATCGGAATATCGAAACAGAATCCCGAAACGGAATTCCGTGACACATCACACATACGTTTATTTACGTTCGGAATAACAAGGGTCAGTTGAGAGAGTTAGCCATTGAGTCTAGACATTCTGCCAGCGAATAATGACGACGATTTTCTGATTGCGATTCCACTGTTGCTGTATCATTGTTACTGGGTGCATCCCTTATCACCCTAAGTTTGCAATATAGTCAATATTATGTAAAAGATCTATCTATCCAGAGATATATTTTAAATATGGATGTCTGTAAACTCTTTCGACGAATTATTAAATAAAATAAGATGAAAGGTTACGTAAAGCTATACACCTATAAGATTAAATGTAAAACATACATAAACACACCTACTCGCTTCGGTCGTGCGACGAACACTGAGCGCATTCCGTATGGAATTTACTCCCGAATCGAAACGGAACTCCGTATGTATGTGGCCGGCCTTATATGGGCTTCCTGCTTTCAAATCTCGAATCTGAATATCGAAACGGAATCGAAACGAATTCCGTATGTATGTAAAGCCTTACTTGCTATTGCTGCATATTTATTTATCTATGGTTGGCATTAAAAAATGCGTAAAGGAGTTTTGGCGGGAACTTGATCGGCGGCGGTTTGCTGCTTCTGTATTATTGTTTGAATAATGCTTTGAAGTGGATTTTGATATGTAAAAGTGGTGCGATTTTGTGTATTAAGTGTCTGCGCATGTGAACTATTAGTGGAAACGGTGAAACAAGTGCTCTGATGGTGACGTGATTCTCAAGATAAGGTGTCTATCTGCTTAGGCGCCTTGAGATACCATCGCCAACTGTCAGCTGTCTGCTGACTCAAGTTGCCGTCAAAATCTCCCAAGGGCTGCACAATGTGACGCATCAACATATTGTGAAGCAGTGTACTATGAAGGATAAATAAACATTTGGGAAATTATAATAAACCGAATAAAAATACCTAAGATTTGGCCCAAAAGGTCTAGATACCAGGCCATAAACTCCAAAAAAAAAGTGCGTGTAGCGTACCTTAAACGTAGTGATTATATTCTCTTTGGTGTACCTCTTGGTAGAGAGTAGAGACTAGAGAGGTAGAGAGTAATTGTGTTCTGTGGCGTGTACTGTATCGTGTACGGCATAGATTACTGTATGTACGGTCTCAGATGAAGAAAAAAAAATAACTTTATCAATACGTTTGTAATTGGCATTGTTTTGGGTTTTGGCAGTTGCAGTTGGCACTTGGCACGTGTATTTGTGATGTGAACACAATATTAAGTTAATTAAAATTGGAATAAATTGTTCAAAAGTTACAATGTCTTTCATAAATAGGATTTATTTTCTTATTTTATTTCCTTATGGGCTTCAGTTAATGTATTAGGATTCTCATGCTCATTCACATTCCAGTGCGGATGAACCGACTGCTTACAAATATTCTGCAAGTGCAAACGAAAAATACAAAATGTATCAAGAAAAGTACCACAATCTGACTATGATTTATATGTAAAAGCTTTAAGTTCTACCGTATTTATAAGTATAATACCTTTTTATATTGTTTTCATTCCTATTGATGGAAGTGTTGAAAACAACGCTCTTGAAAATATTATTGTCGTTTGCTTCTGGAGGCCTCCTTGGTGATGCGTTTTACACTTGATTCCATGCCTTACACCACATGAAGGTAAAAGTGGTCACAGTCATAGCCATAGTCATTCACATGGAGAGACCAACATGAACCTCATGATATGACAGTTGGTCTAGGAGTTCTTGGAGGAATTATCACATTTCTTGTTGTAGAAAATCAATCGGCTATTCAGTGGAGGCCATGGTCATTCTCATAGTACAGATAAAAGAAGGACAGTGATAAATCAAAGAAACTGAACAAATCTAAAAGGATGAAATAAAATTGCAGGATACCTAAACTTGGCCTGATTTTACCCATAATTTTACAGATGGATTAGCTATTGGAGCTTCTTTTATAGCAGGACAAAGCATTGGCTACATCACAACATCACAATTTTATTACATGAAATTCCTCATGAGATAGGTGATTTTGCTATTCTTGTGCAGTCTGGTTGCTCTGAAGAAAAGCTATGATGTTACAGCTGTTGACAGCATTTGGAGCTATTTCTGGTACAGTTATTTCAATTTATCTCCAAGGTTCCAGCGAAGGACTTGTTTCATCTCTCATATTACCATTTACAGCAGGTGGATTTATTTATATTGCAACTGTGTCTGTGATTCGAACTTTTAGAAGGATCAAATAATAAATTTTCACAGTCTATCAAAGAAATAATGGCGCTTTTAGCTGGAGTGTACATGATGGTTTTAATTGCACAATATGAATAGTTAATTTGATTGTATTTTGTAAATAATTTGTTATGTAAAAATAAATCATAATAAATTAATCAAATGCCAATAATAACATCACAAAATTCTTTTCTTTACTGGCTAGGTGGTACCTTGTTATGCTTCAACTCATTTCGGAATAAACCATATTTAAATAACATAAGTTTTTATTGTTTTGATAATGTCAAGTTTAGCAAATAAATAATATACTGAATTAAATGCATTACTTTTATAGTTCATATTTATTTTAAACATCCTGTTGAGCCAATGCAAGTTATTAAAGGAATGTAGCAAATATTTTCTTTTAATAATTTACAATGACATAAATTGCAAGCACAACCTTGATTTACACACTTATTGATTTATAGGTTCCTTTGATGAAGTATAAGAGTAGATACAATGAACATTCTTTAATGTAATTAGTCTGTTGATTAAATGTCATCATCTATTGTATAATTACATGTCCTTTGCTTGCAGTATGTTGACTGTAAAAGTACATGTGCAAACTCTTCCACTACTGTCACTTTGTTCTTACTTATCATTTGTAAATTCATATAAGATATCAATCAATTTCATTGGGTTTAATTTCTAGATCATTAATAGAACCACACAAATTACTGGTCTTTACATCGAGATTTATGTGGCTCTGTATGATTTATGTATTTTTTGCAATGAATCTAACACTTACATTGTTTTTTATTTTTGGTAAAACTTGATTTGTAAAGATTTGAACTTTCACTAAGAAGAACCTTCGATTGAAAGATTCGTCTTAGTAATGACCCTTTATACACTGTTAGATTGTAATATGTAATGTTCGACCTTAAATTTATTTTAAAAACTATGAAAGATAAAAAAAAGAAAAGTAAATAAACTTACTGATATTTCGTAAGAAAAGTGGAATAAAGTTACGAAATATTAGTTAGTTCCACTTACTAATATTTTGTTAATACTTCTAAAAGTCTTGTTTAATCAATTATATTAAAAGAAATAGTAAGAACAGTACCTAAGCTCATCATCATCATTACTACAGCCCTTCACAAGTCCACTGCTGAACATAGGCCTCCCTCAAGTAATGCCACAAAGCATGGTCCAGAGCCACCTGCATCCAGTGACTTCCTGCATAACTTACCAGGTCATCACTCCATCTAGTCTTGTTAGTCATCTTAGTCCCTATCTCTCTTATAGCATATTCTGACAACAAACAGATGTTGACATCAACCAGAAAGATCAATGATTCCCAATGCAAAAGTTACAGCCTATATACGTCCTACAGTGGCACAGCCCTCTCACTTCAGAGACGGTTTTAAGGCAAGGAAGTGTCTGCAGCACTGCCCCAATCCGTGTTGGCAGATTTCACACTTTAAAAATATTTTTTTTCAGACATGCAAGTTTCCTCATAATGTTTGCCTTCACCGCCGAGCACATAGTAAGCACTTAAAATTGCAATTAACAATTTCATTGGTGCTGGTGGGGTCTAACCCGGGTTGCTCGCGTACTGAGAAATTTACAGCAAGCGCTAAACCCTTGAGCTACCACAGCTCTCAATCCCCACTAACTAAATCTTTTTCATTCAAAGTTACTCTTAAAATTATTTAATGGTTAATAATTTGATCTGGGTGAATTCAAACATTGGTTATTAAAAGAAATTATCAAGTGCACATGACTTCAATCTTATGTGCCCATATTCAAGTTACACATGCAATTTGGTAAACGGTAGACTCGGTTGCATTATTAAAGACATAAGGACAATGACAACAAATGTGAAGATGAAACCTACACTACTAGCCTTTAACATAAATTTGGATCTGTCTGAAATTTAAGCCCAGGATCTACAACACAGTATAGACCTGCATGGCAGGAGGTATGTCAGAAAATATCTGAAAATAAATAGTAGTTTGGTATTCTTTATTTTCAAAAAAATATTCTGAGTGGTGAAATGCAAAGGTGTGAACACAGAAATGTAAATTGAGAATAATAAACATTCCTTTATGAATTGATCTGTCAATCCTTGTCATCCATTGGATCGCAGAACACTATTAATCTCTATCGAAAGTATTGGATACTAATGTCATTCATTATCAGCCCTTAAAAGTCCACTATTGGACATTCTGTGCGAGTGACCATGCTGCAGCTATATTAGTAGTATAGTTGTAGCGAATGGTCGGCTCGACGAGGAAGACCACGCTCTCACAGAATACCAGCGTAAAATGGCAGCTTGACACTGCTGTGTTTAATATGAGTGTAGAGAACCGGAGACCCATTTTACTGGAAAAGGGCATTCCATCTTAGTCCTCACGGGTGACAGCGCATCTGCATTTTGATTCTTTATTGAAGATAAATGTAGATGTCTATGGATCACAACAACCACTTACCATCAGGTGGACTGTGTGCTCGTTGTCACCTATCCTATAAAAAAAAAAAAAAAAAAATGGGCTACCTGTCGTAGGAGATTTGTCAATCTACTTGTCTCACTTTGCAGGTAGATAGACAATTGCAAAAATAACAACATACACACCTGAACACTGCTGCCCATCACTAGTCTGTACATTTTACATCTAGCCCACTGTAAATTTGTTGGGAAATGTACATACAAACATTTTCCTACTTAAGTAATGCGGTGATCAGAGGTCACCGATAAAAAGAAAACATATCTGAGCAGTAGGCAGTTAAGCAATTGTTTATATCACATTAAAATCGATAAAGTCTCAAAACGTAAATCTATTTAAAATTATAGTTAAATAATCATCCAAATTAAAGAAGGTATACAGAACTCATATATTTATTATTTACTTCTTTTTGGATACACCAACAGTTCTTCCTCTTCTACCGGTGGTTTTAGTATGTTGACCACGCACACGGAGACCCCAGTAATGACGCATACCCCTGTGGGCACGTATCTTCTTTAACCTTTCCAAATCTTCACGAAGCTTGGAGTCCAAGTTAGAAGAAGTCAGCTGACTGTATTTGCCGTCAACAATATCCTTCTGTCTGTTCAAGAACCAATCAGGTATTTTGTATTGCCTGGGGTTTGACATAATGGTCACAATTTTTTCAACCTGGAATGAATTGATTATAAATTAAAATCGAAGTATTTAAGAGTACATAAACAAAAATTAGGGATCTAAGTGTAAAGAGCAATCTACCTCTTCTTCTGTACATTCACCAGCACGTTTATCCAAGTCAATATCAGCTTTTTTCAGGACAATGTTAGAGTATCTTCGACCGACTCCTTTAATAGCGGTCATGGCAAACATAACCTTGCGTTTCCCATCGATATTCGTATTCATAATACGAAGAATATGTTGGAATTTGTCCGGTATCACGAGCGACTAAAATGCAAAATTATAACTTTTAGTACAGAAATCAATGTAAATCCTACATTTCAGAAAAGCAATACACTATTTCACATCGATTAAGAGGCATTTTCTTAAATGATTTATTAATAAAACTAAAGTAAAAATACCATTGTGACTATTTCTGATAGCCTATCGTCTCGAAAAGAACAAAAAAAAAATGCACAATACGTCAAAAACTTGCATAGATTAACGAAACGAACCATAGACCATAAATAAGTACCTATGTAACAAGAAACGAACAGTGACCAAAGAGCATAAAATCACTACATTAATGTTTTGAGGGTGACCATCATGAATTTGAAAATTAATTAATTAAATTAATGAAAATATAAATTTAAAAAATTTAAAGACGGCTTCTAATAAAATTAAAATGACGTGGAGTATAATTAATAGTGAAACTGGTAAGGTCAACTCTCGCAATTCAAACTACTGATTAAGTTTTAACAACAAATTAACTGAATCAGATCAGGATCTTGCAATGGTTTTTGAGAAATATTTTACTGATATTCCGATCTTAACCACTAAGTCACTGAATTCTTCTCCTACCGTCGCTGAATCATTACTTAAACAAAATGTAAATGCGAGTACAAAGAATTTTACATTTCATAAAATATCATCAAAAGATATTGTAAAATATTTTAAAACTATTGATATTAAGAAAACTGCAGATCTGTGGGAGATTTCCGTTAAAGTTATTGCGTCTATAAGAGATATAATCGCGCCTCAACTAGCTATTATTTTTAATACTTGTAGGCGAAAGAGGATCATCCCAGATGCACTCCTGACTCATGATTGATCTGGCCAGTATTTTATAGTCATGCCTACATACTAGTATTGAATATGGTAGGTTTCCTGATTTAATGAAGCATAGTAAAGTTTATTTAAATCTGGTAGTACATTAGACCCCGCCAATTTTAGACCAATTTCTGTACTGCCAACACTGTGTAAATTTTTTGAAAAAATTATTCTTGATCAAATGTTAATTTTATTTAATGTAAATAATTTACTTCATAAAAATTAATTCGGATTCACAAAGGGTCGCTCGACAACTGATGCTGGTGTTGAGCTGATAAAATATATTTTCAATGCATGGGAGAATTCACACGATGCTTTGGGTATATTCTGTGACCTATCCAAAGCCTTCGATTGTGTTCACCATGAAACATTAATCAGGAAACTACAACACTACGGTGTAAGAAGTAATGCTTTTAAATTAATTGTTTCATATTTAAGTAACAGAACGCAAAAAGTTGTCATTAATAGTATGAGCTCTTCCGGGTCGATAGTACAAATGGGCGTGCCTCAAGGCTCAATTCTCGGCCACTTTCTGTTTCTTGTATATGTATATTAATGACTAACCTTACATGGTAGGGGATAACCATAATATTGTAATATTTGCTGATGACATTTCATTAATTATCGAATTAATTTTCATTAATTTTCAAATAATATTAATTTTCAAATATAAAAATTTGCCCTTACCTTAAAAATGCGCAAAATATACCAAGTGCTAGTCATATTTTAGTAGTCAAGAAAAACGTATTTTAATGAACTCCTTAGTTCAACATAAAATAGGTATTTTAAATTATTGTTACATGAATTATGATTGAAAATTACTTATGACAGTTACGTATCCAGTTGAGTTGACTACATTTCTTTTGTATTCTTTATCTTTTTCTTAATTAATTAATTCTAATGATAAGCTTTTATTTATTTATATCATTCCATGTGGCTAACAGAACGCATTCCTAAACGTCAACACACAAACTTAAAACTTTATATTCTCAAAATAAAATATTAAATTATACAAATATATATTATTATTATAAAACCGAGAGTTTTGCTAGCGCTTCCAACTTGGTAGGCAGATGAGTGATGGACGTTCAATGCTAGTTCGGATCTTAGACTATACATTTATTTGTCGTTTTCTTTCGCGTTTTATAATTAAGGATACTGTTACGTTAATAATATAATTGAAAATCATGTATTTAATAAGTATGTAGTGTTTTTTTTTAGCTTATCATAAGCCAGTGCTTGACTATAATCCCATCTGGAAGTAAGTGGTAATACAGCCTTAGATTGTAAATCGCATTGATTTAGCGTATTAAAAGCCTATTTTACCCTTGCTTTGAAGACACCCAGATTCTAATTGGGCGGAAAGACAGATGCCGGTAGATTATTCCACTCCTTTGCTGTACGGTTAGCGAAAGACGAAGCAAACCGTTTGGTTCGTATGCGTGTAATATCAATAAAAATTGATAAAGTCATGTCGACCGCCTGGTTTTCCGGTGGTGGAAAGGGGAGAGAGGAATAAAACCATATGTTGCATTCTATAAAATATCGAGAGGCTGGCTACTCAGCGTCTGTGTTCAAGCCTAACAATATTGATTTCAAATTAATGTATAGGGCTCTTTGCATATCTTTCCAGTGAGTCCAATGCTATTAGGTGACTTTTAGCATCACTAGCCTATATGTAGCAACAGTACTCCATGCATGACTGGCCTTGTGCTTTATTTATGGTAATAATAGTAATAATAAAATCGTTTATTGCAAATCACAATGATACATTAAATTAAAAGCATGCTTAATTTATTGTCATAATTCTATGATATAATTATTGCAACATTTGACCATTGTGAGAGAGCGGAACCTGTACTAGGATACCCTGTGTTACAGTGTTCCGACCCCCTACATTCGGACATGATTCATATATTGCTAGTATAAAAATTGTTAGTATTAAAGTAGGTAAGGTTAGTTAAGGATCAGTGCGTGTGCGTGTGTATGTGTATGTGCGTGTGCGTGTGTGTGTGAGTGTATGTGAGCGTGCACGCGTGCATACCATTCGTACTTATCGTTAAGACCCTTTCAAATACATTAATTTTAATATGAAAATTTTAGTTAGTTTAGTTTACATTCCATTCTTTATATATTGCATTATTTTTAACATATCTTCTGTTTCAGAGTAAGATTTTAACTAGAGGAATTTGGTAACTGTTACTTTACAAGTGTAGTGGGGCTTAGAGTGGATGTTTCTTAGAGTAAGAAATACTAAAATTTGATTTAATAAACATTATAGAAAGTACTTATGGAACTCTGCGAAGAAAGTCATAGCACAGTTCTGAAAACTCAATGCTCTGAAATCTAACACATGTCTTAGAGGAAGACAGATTTTTAATGTGATTTATTAGTTCAGATGATGTTCCCTGTTCCTCTATCTCAGTAGTGAATATATGTACATACATTTTTTTATAAGATAAGGGTGATAAACGAGCACACAGTCGACCTGATGGTAAGTTAATGATGTGGCCGATACAGATAAGCTGCTATTTTACATTGTAGTTCTGTGAGAGCGTGGTCCTTCCCCGGATGAGCCAACCCATTCATATTACATACATCATAATATATTACGACGTATATAAATGTACAAGCATACGTAGACAAACATAGACTCACATCTGTATATACCCAAAGAGCTCGGTATAGATGAATTATATCCAAATTTCGCCAACTACATATGTTTTAGGTCCGAAGTAATTAAAGGCGTGTATATTACCGTTTGCAGGGCATATTTCCAAACCCTTATGTTTACAGCTTCTGAGAATTTCTGTACAGAAAAGCCAAATAACACTGTTAGAACCGCAAATCGAAACCAGGACCTCACTAACGTATGCTCATATAAGCGCAAACTACAAGCTACAGGACGGTCAATTTCAGGATCCTGTATCGATAAAACATTTTTAATTAAAAAAGAATACATTTATTAAAGAATACGAGCCGTGGTAGCTCAGATGGTTAGCGCTCGGTGTAAGTTTCACAGTACGCGAAACAACGGGTTCGATCCGCCGGCACCAATGAAATTGTTAATTGCAATTTTAAATGCTGATTTACCACGTGCTCGGCGGTGAAGGAAAACATCGTGAGGAAACTGTATGTCTGAGAAATAAAAAAATATTTCGAAGACATGAAGTTCGCCAACACGCATTGGGGCAGCGCGGCGGACATTACCTTGCCTAAAACCCTCTCAGAAATGAGGAGGCCCAGCAGTGGGACGTATATAGGCTGTAACTTTACTACTTTACTTACATTTATTACACCGAGAGATCATTTGCTTTAGAAATCCATGACACTGGAAGGAACAAATTTAGAAGTTAAATAAATAAGAAGAGTCAGAATGTCAACAGAGGAAGAACTTAGAAGATGCAAAAAAGAATTCCAAATGCCACCTTCGCAAGCTAAATTTTTTCATTGTACAAGTATATTTGTAAGCGAAGATTTAAAAAAATATGTTGCAAAACAAATTATGAAATAAATATTATCTGCGAAATCTATCGCTTTATTTAAAATTAATCAATTCTTTGTGAATCTATAATAACTCTCTGAGTGAGTTGTGTTTCAGTGATTTTTTTATTCTTTTTTCATAATTGTATTTGTACAAATACTAGGATGAAAAAGTATTATTTGTTGTTTTTTTTTAATTTGTGCAAGCAGCTATGCAGGTCTAGGAAAACCAGTATCACTGTAACCTGTAAGATCTGCTGTGGTCGCTACCATATCTATGGATCACTGCTAAGCTTTATGTCTTCAATGAATTGAAGGAGTTGCTTCGCTTTGAGCAATTTCACATAACACAATTTTACGGCGTAGCCAAATAGCTAAATTCGGCACGACCAGGAAATGTCAAACAACTGTTACCTAATTGTCTGTTACACTTAGCGCTCCAAATTGTTTCTATTGGAATGGCTAAACATAATTTAATAAATATTCTTCATATAAAGCATGAATATTCTCCACATTTTTATCAGTAAATTCATAATTAACCTAAATATTGTTGTAATAATTAATAAACATCAACACAACATGCATGGAAGTAAATCGCCTGAATATCGGAATGCAAAGTTGTTTTAGTTATTCTACATCCACAGAAGCCGTATAACAACTGATCAACGTGTACAGTTGTGTTGTTGCTATATATTTCAAAATTTTACTGATACGTATTTAGCATGGACTAAGTCCCCTAAATCAATGAGGAGTAAAAAAAGCTCTTTTTGTTTTTATGATTATAAAATAACACATCAATTTAAAATAAATGCTTCAAAAGTGTTGTGACGAAAGAAATACTGCGTTGTTTTTACAATTATTTATATCAATATTAAAGTCGACAGCTGCAATGTACTACCTCAAATAAAACGTTAAAATGCTTGTAACAACCTTCAAAATTACGAGAGAATAGTGGCATATATATCTCTTTCTAATACACTGCCAGGTTCATTAGTAAAAATAATAGCCAATGCATTGTTGCAATTTTAGTCCGGTTTCTATGCTTTAGATATTGTTCTGAGATATAAATCACCATGTATAATCGTATGGTATTCACGGATTTACTGTACCAGTAGTTAGCGTATTCCCACAAACTAATAAGAATAACTAGGCGTATCCCTCAGAGCCATAAACGTACTATGTTTGTATAATACGTCCATGCTCAGAACAAAAACCATAGACATAGAGAGAATGGACTGTGCGTTCCATATTCAGTTCTGCAGTGAATACAGACCCAAAGTGCGAGAGAGACAAAGCGAATGTGCGGCTAGTAGTTTTCTCTTTCTAGAATTCTGATTGGTTCATGTCACTGGCTTGCAGGACGTGGACCAATCAGGATTGCAGGAAAGAGACAATTATTGGCCGCACAGTCGCTTTGTCTCATTCTTGAGAGTGTTCACTTTTATGAGGCTTACGCTCAGTCCATTTTCTCTATGTTTATGACAAAATTAAAGTATCCACAGACCACTGAGAGCATATCGTATCCTATCGCTGTGCACTGACTCTGAATGACTGCTAGTAGTCCAATGAATTACTTAAGCCTCTCCCAAAAACTCTCACCAAATACTCTTATTACATTTTAACACAATTTATTAAATACTTTATTATGAGGTATAAAAGTTGTTCCGTATATTTAATAACACAGTAGAAATGTGATCAAAATGTCATTATCCAAAGCTACAAAACTTTTATAGTGTCTATGGCTTTCATTTTGTGAGTGTTCCCGTCGTTTGCCGCTGCCGGTTTCTACTTTCTTCTGTTAAAACGAATTCAAGTTAATAGTAAGTTGATTAAAAAAATAGTTATTTACGATGCTCACCGAAACTACATTATCACTAATACAAATATTAGAAAAGACTATTTCACCAGGTAAGCAGAAACATTTTCATCTATAGGCATGGCGTTTCTTTATTGTCAACTGACATTGCACGTAGCATGTAACATCATTTTCTCCTATTGTCTGATGATGAGAGTAGCTTAAAATGATATAATATAGTTATCGGTTGCTTTTTTAAGTGCTAAGCAATGTGCAGTATTGTGTAGTAAAACTTGGATATGTATGTCTGCTCTGACAATATTTTACCTGACAGTTGCCTAAGAAGTTTCTAGGAAAGGTATATTTGTTTTCAAATTTTAAAAAATATACCTTACGTTCCAATAAGATTTATGTGTATCGCTAATATCAGCATTTTCTTTATGGCAATTTTGTTTATACTGCCACATTTTCTTATTACGTGAAATAAGAATAATATTTCGTTATATATTATATATTGCAGATCGAAATGAATTGGAAGCAGCTGAGAAATACCTTGACCATGCAGCGGTCACTAATTTCACCGCTTTCATCAAGATGCTATCAGATGTATTGGTACAAGGAGGTAACAGCCAGGTGGCACGAATGGCTGCTGGTCTACAGATAAAAAACCACCTTACCTCTAAAGACCCTTTATTAAAACAACAATATCAACAGAGATGGCTGTCACTACCTGAGGATATAAGACTGTACATTAAAAAAAATGTGAGTTTTACGATATTTCTTATTTTCTGCAATTTGATGTATATTAAACAGCTTTGCAGCATATACTATTAACTATTTTAAAAGTCCAAATATAATGTTTATATTAAAAAAGTATTTTTATTTCTTGTTCATATAGATTTTAACAGCTATAGGCACAGAAAACAGCAGGCCTAGTTCTGCTGCACAATGTGTTGCATATGTAGCAGTAGCTGAACTTCCAGTTGGCCAGTGGAATGACCTCATACCAATTCTTGTAGAAAATGTAGTCAATGCTCAATCCACAGAGTTAAAGAAAGAAGCAACACTGGAAGCTATTGGTAAGTTTCGATCTGATAATAATCTTTTAAATTTTAGAGTATATGTATTAGTAGAGTTCCCGGCGCCCCTTTAATGGGGCAGGGGTGCAATCTCCGGAGAAAAAGGCGAGATTTTGCCACCCGTCATTCTGTCTCCCGGAGGCCAAAAGTGGATTGCGGATGCCCGTCTAGCTATGCTGAATGTATGGGAACAATGAATGATAAGATGGATGAAGTATGCGAAATGATGAATGATAGAGGAATAGATGTGTTATATGTAAATGAGACGAACGAAGGGAAAGGATGCCACTGCACATGGCATGTATACCGCTTACTGGTCTGGTGTAGACGAGACCGAGCGGGCATGCCAGGAGTCGGTGTCATCCTTTCAGAAAGAATAGCTCAATGTGAAAGAGTATGAATGTAAGCCCAAGGCTGCTATGGATACAAATGAAAGTGGGCTTAAAGAAGTTGTTTGTGCTGGGAGTGTACGCCCAGACATGACTAAGCCCACTTATATCCGAGAGTAGTTTTGGGACATGGTAAGGAGGGTGTTGATGAAATGTAAGAGAAATGAAAATATTATTATGTTAGGAGATTTTAATGGAAGGGTAGGGGTGAAGAGGTCTGGTTATGAAAGGATATTAGAAACGCTTACGATGAAAGTGTAAATGAGAATGGTGAAGACCTCCTCGCCGTATGTATGGAAAAGAATCTTTTGTGACAAACACTTTCTTTCGCCATAAGAGTATTCACATGTATACATGGGAAAGAGGTGATGATAGAAGCATGATAGATTTCATAATTGTGGATGAAAGAATGAGGAGCGAGTGGTAGATTCAAGGGTTTACCGGGGTCCAACGTAGGGACGGATCATTACTTGGTCTTATGCCAATTAATGGTCTATTCAGGCGTTGGCGGCATCGGACATCTGTGTCTACTACTGCGTTACAGCGTATAAGAACAGAGAGGTTACAAGATGAAGGTGTGAAAGAGAAGTATAAATGTAGTCTGAGGGAGAATATAAGTGGTTTGAATGAAGTATGTATGAATGATTTAGACCTGAAGACTGTATGGAATAATGTTAAGAAAGTTTTGGTGGATGCAGCCACTGAAGTATGTGGTGTAAGTAAGAGAACGAATGAAAGGAAAAATAATATGTTGTGGTGAGATGATGAGGTACGGATGGAAGTTGAAGCAAAGAAGAGAGCATGGCTAGATTTACTGGCAACCAAAGCTGGTAATTGTGGCGGTATGAATGATGAGATTGAAAGAAAATAGGCAGATTTTAGATGTTTAAATAAGAGAGTAAAAGAAGTTGTTGAAAGGAAAAAGCAAGAAAGAACGGATAAGAATGATAGAAGGATATCTGATAACTTCCAGGCAAATATTAAAATGTTCTGGAAACTCGTAAGAACTGCTAGGGGAAATTCAAAACAGCCTAGAATGAATGCTATACGAGACGAGAATGGCTGTATGCTGAATGATGAAGTTTCTAATTTAAAAAGATGGAAGGAATACTTTGAAAGCGTGTTTATGAGTGAAGAGTCGTCTGAATTAAGTGAAATAGAAATTCCGAAAGAAGTGGAGAGAGGTAGGAGATAGGTGTAGATGAAATAATGAAAGCAATGAAAAGCATGAAAGCAGGTAAGGCAGCCGGATATGATAGAGTATCACCGAAATGCTAAGGGCTGGAGAGGGGTGGTGGCAGGCCTGCTGTACACCTTGTATAATTTATGTTGGGAACTGAAGCGGTACCGGAAGACTGGTGCAAAGCCGTTATAGTCCCAATATATAAAGGAAAAGGTCACAGCAGGACTGTAAAACTACCGTAGATCAGCTTGCTTAGCATTGTGGGTAAACTTTATGCTAAGGTGTTAATTGAAAGAGTTATGGATGAAACTGATGGAAAAATTTGGGATGTGCAAGCTGGATTTAGAAAGGGAATGGGGTGTACACTTAGTGTGGGTATAAATTTATTGAGCTATTTTATGGTGCAGATGCAAGTTTATATTTTTTATCAACATATAAAAGGGATAACATAATTTATAAATTATATTCTTAATATTTTACATTATTTTTTATACCAGTCGAATCTATCTTGTGTTGCACAAAAACACAATACCTCTTATAGTTTGGAAAACATATATTTTTATTGCAGTAGTGGGTTTGTTAATATTGTATTTTTGTCTTGTCATTAATATCATAGTTATGTAAATGAGACTGTGTAATATAGATTTGTCAAATTTAGCAGGAAGATTATTACTAAATACTCACTTTTGGTTGGTACTGCTTTCCATCACTGGCCTGTTAAGATAGTAATAGTATATTTCTAGGACTTCAGTGTTTTGTATAATTTTCCTTGATTTACTTTTGTCACCATTATTTGGACATGTTATACTCTTAACTATTTTTACTTTTAGGATACGTTTGTCAAGAAATTGATGCCGAAGTCTTAACAGAACAAAGTAATCCAATTCTCACTGCCATTATACATGGAATGAGATCCTCTGAACCTAGTAATCATGTTAGACTTGCAGCAACTCAGGCTTTGTTGAACTCACTTGAATTCACTAAAGCCAATTTTGATAAAGAAAATGAAAGGAATTTTATAATGGAAGTTGTTTGTGAGGCCACCCAGTCTACTGACATGAGAATCAGTGTTGCTGCTTTGCAGTGTTTAGTGAGTATTATTTTTTCCATAATAGTAATGCAGCTTTGTATTAGTGTCTCATCTAAAGCTTTATGGTGATTTTAAGTGGATGTTGTAGATGCTGGTTAACCTTTTTGTATAGTAGTACTATTTGTAATGTTAGGAAAATAAACAATTTAGACCATTTAAAACAAAAGGATTTATACCCAGACAGCCTAGTCTGATGTGCATTTTGTTCACAATTTTTTTAAATTGTGCTGACACGTCACATTGCAAAGGTTTTTTGAGATATAACAATAGTTCAACCCAGTGAACAGTTGGTGACAACAGTTCCCTGAGTTAAACTAATCTTTGCGGATAAAAAGCTTCTAATAATTTTAGCAGATAAAAAATCTTTAAAAAATTAACAGCTATTGCAACAGTGGCATAGGAAAGATATCAGACCTAAAGCTAAATTTAAATAAGGTAATTGTAGTCTAAAAAAATGCAAATTTGCCTAGTAAGTTATAGGGTGGAATTTGTGTCACCATCATAGCATTTGTTACATTGTTTCCACTAATAGTTCACATGCAATAAACCAAATCTCATCTCTTTTACTTACCAAAATCCATTTAAACCATAAAGCAGGAGCAGAGGCAACCTGCCAGTTGGCAAATTCTCAACAATACTATAAATACTTTCTGATTTTGTTCTACAGATGGGTTTTTTTAGTTTATGGCCTAGTTGGAAGACTTCTCTCACCCTCTCCACACTCTCCACAACAACTTTTAAATCCTTAGATGAGATACTAATAAAGCCAACTTATGGTTAAGCATTTTGAACTTCCCGCTTTGAAAATTAATAATTTGCAAAAGTAGGAAGTTATTGATTTCGGCACAGAATAAATAATAGTACAAGAACAGAAGGATCACTCTCTGATAGCAAACTTGCGAGTTTGAACCTAGTTACAACATCGCTAATGTTCATAATACTTTGCACGCCTCGGAAGCGACCTTTGTGAAATTAGCCTACGTCGAAACAAAAATTAATGCGGCGCGCGTATTAAATCAAAATGTACCTTAGGTCCGCGTGCGAGTGTCTGTATCACTTAGCCCGGTATGCGCCTTTGTTAAGGCCGCCCCTACTGTTGGGTTAGGTGTTGTGAGAAAACAAATTGAATCCTTTGATATTAGTTGGTATATAGTAGACTACACTGAGGTGTTATGCAATGTATTAGTTTTTTTTGTTGAAATAAATGTTACCACCACACTAGGATTTTCTCTTGTATCGTGCAGGCAGTTAACAAACATAAATTGCACAAGGACAAACATCTAGACCTGGAACAATTATTTGTAGGCCATACAAATACTTATTATTTAAGCACCCGCTTGCTATGCAGTACCTTATGGCTTTTTGAGAGGCCATACTTGAATAAAAAAACTCAAAAATAAATATCAAAAGTGGCTAAATACTTAAAGAGTAAAATACTTTTTTATTAACGTAAGGCGCGCGTCAGCTCGAGCGCGCGCGTGACAACCTCACGGAATTAGCCCCTAGTAGGGAGCCGCGCAGCGTAGGTATTTTTTCATGCCTAAAGCGGGACCTGACCGAAATCAGGCCTGCCTCAGGCCTGATTTCAGTCAGGTCAGGTCGACCAGGTCTCCACGTTTTGAGATCCTAGGAAGCCGTTCCGACTATTCCCGGCTGGACGTCCGGCCGTGTGTGTATGTGTATGTATGTATGTATGTAAATAGAATTTGGTCGTACGATATCTTTAGAACGAATTAACCGATCGAGATGGGCGACACGGCGTTCGAAAGTTTAACACTTTCGAACGCCGTGTCGCCCATCTCGATTGAGACTTCGAGCTGATTAGATTTTCAAACCAAAAAAACAAAACTTTTTCGAGCAAACAAAATAGATTTTCGAGCATTGCGCTCGCTAAGCGGGAAGTTCCAGGGATGACCTGCAGGGTCAACCGTTTTTCAGATTTTTTTTTACTAACATGTATTTTTTTACTGAATAGGTTAAAATTCTTTCCCTTTACTATCAATATATGGAACCATACATGGGTCAAGCATTATTTCCTATTACCTTAGAAGCAATGAAATCAGATATAGATGAAATATCACTGCAAGGTATTGAGTTTTGGTCGAATGTAAGTGATGAAGAGATAGATCTTGCTATTGAAGAAGCTGAGGCAGCAGAAGCAGGTAATTTTTTATACATTAATCCTAAATATTATAAATTCTCTTGGTAATAAGCTGATAAGTTTTATTTAGATTAAATATAAGGGGAGGTCAAAAAGTTCGCAGAATTAAAGGAAAGGGGTGATTAAACATGAAATTATTTTTCCTTTTCAATATATTCTCCATTAACCCTAATACACTTATAAACCCTCGGTTTAATAAACTCTTTAAAAAAAATTGCTTTAATTTAAAAAATCAAGAAGACCGTAAAACTGGCTTCGACATAATAAAAAACTATATAATATTTTTTAATAAATATATAAAGTCAAAATATAATTATTATTTTTGCTTAGTTTTCAATCTGTATTTTATTATTAATATTACTTTTCTTGTTTTATAGGACGCCCCCCTGTTAGAACATCAAGATTTTATGCTCGAGGTGCATTACAGTATCTGGCACCAGTGCTTATGCAAAAATTAACCAAACAAGATGATTCTGACGATGAGTTAGAATGGAACCCCTCAAAAGCAGCTTCAGTGTGCTTAATGCTTCTTTCCAATTGCTGTGAAGATGAAATTGTACCTCATGTCTTACCATTTATTAATTCAAACATTAAAAGTGATAACTGGCGGTATAGAGAAGCTGCTCTTATGGCATTTGGTTCTATATTAGGTGGTTTAGAAGCAAATACTCTGAAGCCATTGGTTGAAAAGGCAATGCCGACTCTAATCCAAGCCATGTATGATTCAAGTGTTGCAGTGAGAGACACAGCTGCATGGACTTTTGGGCGTATTTGTGAAATCGTCCCAGAAGCCGCTATTAATGACACCTACCTTAAACCACTTTTAGAAAGTCTTGTAAATGGTTTGAAGGCTGAGCCTCGAGTGGCTGCAAATGTTTGCTGGGCCTTTACTGGTTTAGCTGAAGCTGCTTATGAAGCAGTTTTAACTGGAGACACTACCCAGCCACAAACCTATTGCATGTCCAATTTCTTTGATTTTATTGTCCAACGACTGTTAGAAACAACTGATCGTCAAGATGCAGCTCAACACAATTTAAGGTCTGCTGCTTATGAGGCGTTAATGGAGATGGTTAAAAATTCACCTACTGATTGTTATGTTACTGTTCAAAAGACAACAATGGTAATCTTAGAGCGACTGCAGCAAGTTTTACAAATGGAAAATCACATATCTAGTCAAGCAGATCGCTCACAATTCAATGATTTACAAAGTCTTCTATGTGCCACTTTACAATCGGTACTTCGTAAAGTTACGCCAGAAGACGCACCTCAGATATCAGACGCCATCATGACAGCACTTTTGACAATGTTTGCTGGAAATGCTGGTAAAGCTGGTGGAGTCCAAGAAGATGCGCTCATGGCGGTATCTACCTTAGTAGAGGTCTTAGGTGAAGGCTTCTTAAAGTACATGGATGCATTTAAGCAATATCTTTATGTTGGACTTAAAAACCACCAAGAATACCAAGTTTGCATAGCTGCTGTTGGTCTTACTGGAGACATTTGCCGTGCCCTAAAGAGTAAGGTATGGTCTTTGCAATTGCAACTAATAATTTGTTCACTTCACTGTTTCAACTTTAAGAAGTAATCTAATATTTAAAATAAGTAAATACATACTACTCTCAATTATTTTATACTCAATTATTTTAATGTTTCAGGTGCTACCATACTGTGATGAAATAATTTGCCTCTTATTGGAAAATCTAGGTGATCCATCAATACATCGCTCTGTGAAACCACAGATTTTGTCAGTTTTTGGAGATATAGCTCTGAGCATTGGCCCTGATTTTGCCAAATATTTTGATGTTGTTATGCAAATGTTGCTGCAGGTACATTTTAATGATATTTACAGTTATATTATAATTAACAAATAACTGTAACTTAGTTTAATAACTTTGTTTAATATCTTACAGGCCAGCAACGCTCAAGTGGATCGTAATGACTATGATATGGTTGAATATTTAGGTGAACTGAGAGAAAGTGTGCTAGAAGCATACACGGGAATCATTCAAGGCCTAAAAGGTTCTACTGGCGAGGTAAATAATTGTAACGCTAATGTTTTTTTAACAATACATTAAATAGTCTAGTATTAGTCTTAAATCGGTTTTTTCGGTATTTAGCTTGATTTTGTTCAATGATAGTATAGTCTTTTCGCTTAGATACAGTCGTCTTTGTGTCGCGCCGCCTTGGCACGTGCCACATCCTGTCATAGGCGCCGCCGCGACATCAAAGATCGCCGTTTGCGGCGTAAACCCGCAGGAGAATTTGGCATTGTAAATCGTAGTGAAAGGTTCTTTGCTACCTACCTTGTGTTTATTATTTATATTCGTATTTTGTTACAATAACCATAAGAATAAAATAGTAATCTATTTTATTCTTAGAATAGTAAAATATTTATTTAACAAACAAGTAAAAACTTATAAAATAGTAGCAAATAATAAGTGCGCCTCCGGGTGTATCGACACTATCTTAGTGAACAGAATGTAATCGAACCTGTCAGTTAATCGCCTTAGGATGCTACTGAAGCTGACCCGGACTCTGCGCAATAAAGATGTGCACCGCTTTCACATAGTAGTGTAAATGCAGTCTACACGCGCATCGGCGAACATCCCTGATGCGCTGCATAATCGGGGCACCCACTTCAGTATTCTGAATGCATTATTATTCTTTACATGCAGGGTGTTACAATATACAGTCACAGATTAAGTTGACAAATATTCTTTATGTAAGTGTGCAGCAACATATTTTTGTAGCATGTTGTTGTTTTTGTGGGTGATTTGATCATTTTGTTCATTTTTTTTATAGGATAAGGGTGACAAATGAGCACACAGTCCACCTGATGGTATGTGGTTACTGTGGCCCATAGATATCTACAACTATCCTCGATTACGAATTAAAATGCAGATGCGTTGTCACCCATGAGGACTAATTGGGAATGCCTCGTTTCCAGTAAAAAGGGTCTCCGGTTCTCTATACCCACCATACGAAAAACTTACTACATCCTTCCTTAAATCTCCTTTAAAGTACTTGCATTAGTAGATTCCACAGACTTCCTTAGTATCACTATTGACTTACGCCTACAATGGAAACCTCATATTAAAGTCTTGTCAGGAAGACTTAGTTCTGCTGTGTATGTAGTTCAAAAGATAAGGTTGTAAGTGTTGTGGATATATCAAGGTTGTGTACACAGTCCAAAAGATTAGACTGTTAACAATGTGGGTATAGAAAATGTATGAATACTACAGAAAAGAGCTTTAGGTGCTGTTTGCGATATTAGATCAAGGATTCAATCAAGACACCTTTGCAAAGAAATTAATATCTTAACTTTTGTATCACAGTTCATTTTGGATAATATTATTTATGTAAAAAACTATTTTAATACCTTTGACAAAATTAGTGATGTCCACAAACTGTATAAAACCAATGGCACATTTTTGGAATAAAGATATTTTGTTTTTGAACTCGATTTTTATAGGCAAAAATCTGAAAAATTACGCGAATATAAATTGTTAAAAAACTGTTGTGAAAAACAGGTACCTGTTTTTTCGCTAGACGAACTGAAATTCACTCAAATAGAAAATACATGACTTTCTTTAAAATGGCTAATTTGACAATAATTATCTACTTTAAATTGTTTTTGTGGCCTGATTGATTTTCAAATCCTAGCAAATATCCACGTGATATTCGTGCGTAATTAGCGTAATTAAAACGAAATTTCATATTATTGATGCTGATTGCCAAAAGTATTCACAGATTACCGGCATGACATAGCAGCTTAACGTATGGTGAGTATCGATAATTGGAGACCCTTTTTACTTGTAACAAGGCATTCTATGTTAGCCTCAGGAGCAACATGGGCAATGCAGATAGACAGTTTACTTGTTTATTGTTTATCACCCTTCACCGTTGTTCTATGAACAAAAACGGTACAGCTACTTTTGACGTTGATCGATTAAGGTGGAGTAATTTCCGCAACTCTACTAACATTCTCGCCACCCAGGCACCTCTGTTTTTATTTAAACGAATGCCTGTCAACTAGTGGAATGGTTTCAGGTGCGATCGGACGTGGCGCTGGTGGAGCCGCACGTGCCGGCGATCGTGAACTTCATGACGCTGGTGGCCATGGAGCCGGAGCGCACGGACGGGCACATGTCGGTGGTGGCGGGGCTGGCGGGCGACCTGTGCACGGTGTTCGGCGCGCGCGTGCTGCCGCTGCTGGAGACGCGCCCGCTGCTCGACCTGCTGCAGGCCGCGCGCCGCTCGCGCACGCCGCGCACCAAGACGCTCGCCAACTGGGCCACCAAGGAGATCCGCAAGCTCAAGCAACAGACGCCCCTCACTAGCTGGTCAGTACACACCTATGTCTAGACTCAATGGCTATCCTCTCTCAACTGACCCTTGTTATTCCGAACGGAAATAAACGTATGTGTGTGATGTATTCACGGAATCCCGATTCGGGATTCCGAAACGGAATCACGAAACGGAATTCCGTATGTATGTGGCCGACCTAAATATAGTGCTAGACATGGGCGTTATCAGTTTTTTAATGATAACGGTTACATTTTCATATCGATATCTAAAACGGTTTTAGATATCGATATGGCTTCAATTGATTACCGTTTTTGCAGTTATAGTTGCCAGCGATCGACTTAAGTCCGAGAGTTTAAAACTATTTTATTAAAAATCAGCACGCGTTTTTATTTACGCAAAATGATAGACTTTACCATGTTATAATAGTTTTATTTAAAATAATAACTTAAAATTTTGGCGTTCGCTATTATGTTAGCAACCAGACAGCTAACGGTAAACGCACTCGATATTCGCTTTGTCTCGTTTTCACGACTGGCAGGGTCATCAGTTAGACAGAGAGGCGGCGAATATCTAGTAGGCAGTGGCGGCGTAGCGTGGGTTGGCACCCAGGGCGGTTTTCTATCAAGCACCCCCAAATAAAACAAAAAATGCTAAACATGCTTACCGGACTTTATTTCGCTAAATTATTCTATTCATCATCATTATCATTACAGCCCTTCACAAGTCAACTGCTGAACAAAGGCCTCCCCAAAATAATGCCACAAAGCACGGTCTTGAGCCACCCGCATCCATCGACTTATTGCATGTCTTACCAGGTCGTCACTCCATCTTAAGGAGAGCCGCCCACACTTCGCCTACCAGTACGAGGCTACCACACGAGAACCTTGCTTTCCAATCGGTTGTAGATTCTTCGAGCTATATGGCCGGTCCTTTGCTACTTCAGCTTACTAATCCGTTGGGCCATGACGGTTACTGTGGTTCTGCGGATATCCTCATTTCTAAGTTTATCACGCAGAGAAACTCCAAGCATAGTCCTCTCCATAGCTCGCTGCGACTTGAACTTCCTCATACGGCCAGCAGTGCTTAAGCCTTTTCGGAAACCGGCTTGTTCGGGAGGCTGGTAGTCGTCGAGTCTGTATGCGAACCGATTCGCAATGACTCGAAAACAGCACGTAGACGCGGCTCAGAAGGAAAATCGGTCTGTAGTTCTTCAAGAGAACGATGTCGCCTTTTTTGAAGTTCAAGACCACTGCACTTCTGCTTCACGCCTCGTTAATGAAATATAATAAACTTCTAGGCACTGAAAACGATTTTGTAACTCAAGCTGAAAGTTTTCGGGGATTTGGATTAGAGCACGAGGGGAACGCAGCGTTGGCTTCATTAGACGTCACCTCTCTAGCTTACTGTTTAGGTTCAGTGTGTCTCTCACCATTCGGTAATCGCTGCCATTTTTCACCCTCACAATCACTCAGTCATCACTGAACAGTTGCTGTCTGGTCGTCGTAATGAAATCAATCTCATTTTTTGTCGAACCGTCGGGGCTCGACCAGGTACACTTTCTGTGAGGCCGCTTCTGAAAGAAAGATTTCATCTTATAGAGTCTCTTTCTACTTGAAGTCGGCCGGCTGCTGGCCACATGGGCTGCCCTATCCCGAATTTATCTACCTTCAGCTGATAGTTCTCTCTTGTGCATTGTTTTGCGTTGAAGTCTCCCATTAACAACACTTGTTTACCTAGCAACATGCGGTTGTAGTACTCTGGGTGTAAATCTATAACTCGACCTGTCAACCATTTTCCAGCAGGTAAGTTATCGTCTTGAATTGTCACCAATTGACCGACTTGAATGTTAGATGTCGACTGCTTCCATTTGTTTCGAAGGGTAAGTTGTGTAAGGTATTCCAATTTCCAGCGCTTCCATATATCAGCCGTTAGATTTCTGTTAAGTTCCATCTTGTTCGCGCGTCGTGTTCTGTTTCCAGTATTGTTACATCAGCTGTTCCAGTTAAAATGCGAAGGTGACAAAGTCCACATCCGCAGTTAATGCACACAGCGGCTAGTATTAAGGCACGCTTCTAGCTGAGTAAGTATCGTTGAGTACTCTTCGAACGTTAATGTTTGTTCTCCGATAACACGTTTGATGTGATATTTCAGGCTCTTGACCGCAGCCTCCCATTTCGGCGGAAAGGCCTCCCATTCGGATTCCATCCGAAATGGGAATCCCATTCGGATTACCATTTCGGATTCGGCAGAAAGGCCTTCGGGCTAAAGCCGTTCCCAGGTGGTGTTTAGTGGGTAAGGCACTTCTTCAAAGTGAGTCCCACATAACCACGCAGCCGGCTGCGTGGTATGCTATGAGCATTCACCACCGCCCTCCCCCGCTTCCGAAGGTTGCATTGGGTGCAAAAAAAAATCGGAGAGTTAGTTATTTCGGGGACGCGAAAGTGAACGCTACTCCGGGAAGCGACTACGAGAATTCGACCTACGACATCTGCGATTATTCTATCTTCGACTATTCTTATCTTCTTCATAATATGCTGATGCGTCACATTGCGAAGTTTTTTGGAGATTTTGACGATAGCTTAACCCAGCGGACAATCACACAAACAAACATTACACCAATCTTGCAATACCGTAGGTTAAGGTGTGGCTGGTGTGGCCCTTGGGCGCAGCATTCCGATCGAGCTCCCGAGTTCGATCCAGCTGGCGGATAGGGCTGACAGGTTCATCCCGCATATGCTTCGCGAATGAGTGAGAGGTAATGAGTAGTAGTAGTACTATTATTTATTCTGTGGTAGTAGCGCAGTCATTCGTATTCGACACCTTCGCATTTTAGAATTAGATTGAGCTTCGTTTTCGTGTGGTGTTAGCGCCCTTGACAAATCGCAAACTTGGCTAAAATCACTAAAAACAAACGAATAGATTTTGTAAATAGAATGCGTAGTTAAGTTGATTTAAAAATGTACCTACATGGATATTTAGTTAATTTGACAATATTTATTAAAATCAATTTTTGGAAAAGATCTATCACCTGATCCGCGTTTTGCGCCTTGTTAATATGAACATTGAATTTCTAGTTCATTGTTCAGACATTTGTCTGAACAATGAACTAGAAATTCAATGTTCATATTAACAAGGCGCAAAACGCGGATCAGGTGATAGATCTTTTCCGTAAAAAATTGATTTTTAATAAATATTGTCAAATTAACTAAATATCCATGTAGGTACATTTTTTAAATCAACTTAACTACGCATTCTATTTACAAAATCTATTCGTTTGTTTTTAGTGATTTTAGCCAAGTTTGCGATTTGTCAAGGGCGCTAACACCACACGAAAACGAAGCTCAATCTAATTCTAAAATGCGAAGGTGTCGAATACGAATGACTGCGCTACTACCACAGAATAAATAATAGTACTACTACTACTCATTACCTCTCACTCATTCGCGAAGCATATGCGGGATGAACCTGTCAGCCCTATCCGCCAGCTGGATCGAACTCGGGAGCTCGATCGGAATGCTGCGCCCAAGGGCCACACCAGCCACACCTTAACCTACGGTATTGCAAGATTGGTGTAATGTTTGTTTGTGTGATTGTCCGCTGGGTTAAGCTATCGTCAAAATCTCCAAAAAACTTCGCAATGTGACGCATCAGCATATTATGAAGAAGATAAGAATAGTCGAAGATAGAATAATCGCAGATGTCGTAGGTCGAATTCTCGTAGTCGCTTCCCGGAGTAGCGTTCACTTTCGCGTCCCCGAAATAACTAACTCTCCGATTTTTTTTTGCACCCAATGCAACCTTCGGAAGCGGGGGAGGGCGGTGGTGAATGCTCATAGCATACCACGCAGCCGGCTGCGTGGTTATGTGGGACTCACTTTGAAGAAGTGCCTTACCCACTAAACACCACCTGGGAACGGCTTTAGCCCGAAGGCCTTTCTGCCGAATCCGAAATGGTAATCCGAATGGGATTCCCATTTCGGATGGAATCCGAATGGGAGGCCTTTCCGCCGAAATGGGAGGCTGCGGTCAAGAGCCTGAAATATCACATCAAACGTGTTATCGGAGAACAAACATTAACGTTCGAAGAGTACTCAACGATACTTACTCAGCTAGAAGCGTGCCTTAATACTAGGCCGCTGTGTGCATTAACTGCGGATGTGGACTTCTTGTCACCTTCGCATTTCTTAACTGGAACAGCTGATGTAACAATACTGGAAACAGAACACGACGCGCGAACAAGATGGAACTTAACTGAAAAACTAATGGCTGATATATGGAAGCGCTGGAAATCGGAATACCTTACACAACTTACCGTTCGAAACAAATGGAAGCAGTCGACATCTAACATTCAAGTCGGTCAATTGGTGACAATTCAAGACGATAACTTACCTGCTGGAAAATGGTTGACAGGTCGAGTTATAGATTTACACCCAGAGTACTACAACCGCATGTTGCTAGGTAAACAAGCCGAGCACGACAGACAGAAGCGAGAGCTTATCAATGGTGTCGGGTATCTCGCGAATAGTCTCTTCGGAGTACTCGACGACCATTTCGCAGAAAAGTATGAGCGAGATATCACACTTGTCAGACAGAACGAACATCATTTGGCTTCCCTGTTCAAGAACCAAACGTCTATTATCGAAGCGGAATACAACGTGATGAAAATAATGGAAGAAGTTATGAGAAAACAACACAAGATTATCAACAAACAGATTAGTGCTTTAGACAGCAACATAAACAAAGTAAAAACAGAATTAGAAAGACTTCACAACATTAACCAATTTTTGGCTCTGTCTGTCATAGCGAACAATTTACTGCTGAATTTAAAAAGCATACAAAACATGATGACAGACGCAATCACTTCAACTATTAGCCTCCATAACATAACTACGGAAGGTCTAAGCTCCGCTCCTGTGGCTGCGGTGGCCGCCCCGAGAGCGCAGCGCGCCGCTGCAGTGGCCGCCCCGAGAACGCAACCCATCGCCGCCAGCGCCGAGCGTCCTCACCCGCGCGTTCGCCCGTCCCGAACGCGTTCAACACTCAAGACCAAGCGACGTCTCTTATATTGCGAACCCTCATTTTTAAACTCGATGAAGAATAATTTTTATGCTTAGCATTTCTCTAATCACTTTACATTTTTTTATGTAGTTTTAGTTTATCTCCTTTTCTGTGCGGGAAGATGTTCAGTTTACACCGAACACATTATGTACGCGTCAGCATTTTACATTAGTCTTTATTTAAATCAGTACCACGAAGGAAGCAAGGAAGGACCACGCTCTCACAGAATACCAGCGTAAAATAGCAGCTTAATGCTGCTGTGTTTCGTATGGTGAGTGTAGAGAACTGGAGACGCTTTTTACTGGAAAAGAGGCATTCTATCTTAGTCCTCACGGCTGACAACGCATCTGCATTTAAATTCGCAAATGAAGATAGATGTAGATGTCTATGGGCCACTGCAACCACTTACCATCAGGTGGACTGTGTGCTCGTTTGCCACCCTTATTCTATAAAAAAAAATTACATTAAAAGGTGTTGAATACCACAACCATAGATATAGTATACATTAGATTGGTGATAGAGTGATTAGGGTGAGACCAAAAACGAAATGTACCGGTGTGAGTGATATGTGCATTTATTTTCCACCAAAAATAATTAATTTATTGTAAAAATGTCGTAAGCTCTCTTTAGAGGTATTTTGCAATTTTGCTTCATACTTCAATCTAATAATCAAATAAGTTTCGATTATTAATTTAATAATTTAGTGTTTATGGTTCTATATATTTATATAAGTAAGTATGTTTATATATTTAAGTGTGGTAGAGCCACGCGGCAGCTTGTGCGGTCGCACGGATGGTACCACGACCTCACAGAATACCAGCGTGAAGTAGAGGTTTACCTCTGCGTTTCGCTTGGTGAGTGCAGGTGGCCGGAGGCCCAATTCCCCAAATCGACATGGTAGCAGAATTAAATGAAAGACTACCCCAGGAGGGTACCAGCACCCCTGGAGAATCCCTCGTTGAGCATCCACGACCAAGCTACTCCACTCCTGAGCGTGGGTGCTCAGGCTGCCCCGCGTATTCTGGGGGGGGCAAAATTCCGCTCGCTACTAATACTGCTCGGGGCAAGCGGAGCAATAAGTCCAAGGCGACCCCTGTCACGCTATCCGTGAATTTTTGCAACATCAGGGGACTTCATTCCAACCTTAACGCTGTCCATTTCCATCTAGAGACGGCGAAGCCGGCCTTGCTCTTTTTAACCGAGACTCAGGTGTCCTCTCCGGCTGATACTTCATATCTCTCCTACCCGGGGTACAAATTAGAACACTCCTTTGTGCCCCGGGCTGGAGTTTGCGTATACGTCAAAGAGGACATCTGTTTTCGACGCCTCGGCAGTCTTGAAGGTACGGACCTGTCCATCCTATGGCTGCGCGTAGACAGCGACGACCATCTCCGCGTCTACGAGTGCCTCTATAGGTCGCATAGCGGTAATGCCGAAACAGACCGACTCATCGACCACGTCCAAATGGCTACAGATTCCTTGTTACAGCAGATCCCATCCGCAGAGATCGTGATCCTTGGCGATTTTAACGCCCACCACGCCGAATGGCTCGGTTCACGTTCAACCAATCATGCGGGGAGATCTGTTTATGACTTTGTTTTGGCATATGGTCTTACACAGCTGGTTACTTCGCCTACGCGGATTCCAGATGTGGAAGATCATGAACCTTCCCTGTTAGACCTTCTGCTGACCTCTCATCCGGACGGATATCAGATTTCCGTCGACGCTCCTTTAGGCTCGTCGGACCATTGTCTTGTTCGAGTGTGGTGCCACCACACTAACGTCGCGGTTGCATTCTGCAGGCTACCGCCGTGTTTGCACTATAGGTCGGCTGATTGGGATAGGATGCGGTCTTTTGCATCCTACCCTTGGGGGGTTGCTTCTCGCCGGAAGATCCCAGCGTTGTTGCTGATTCTGTTGCTGATGTGGTGCTTCAGAGTATGGAACTTTTATTCCATCCTCTGTGGTGCCCATCGGAGGCAGATCCCAGCCACGGTTGGTCGCTCCTGTAAAATAGCATCACGCTATAAGCAGGGTGCTACCGGGCCTGGGCTGACATCAACGTTTCGAGATGTAAACACCAGCGCTCTTAAAAAGTATAATTCCGCCAGGTCCTTCAAAAGAGTCATTGCCAAGGCAAGGTCTGAGCACATCGGCAGAATTGGCGAGAAGCTAGTTCATTCCTTCGGGAACCGTGCATTCTGGTCTCTCGCCAAGGCTGTCCAAGGACTTCTGTCAGCCATCTCTACCATCTCTGCACAGAGACTCACTGGCCCATGCCGCAAAGGAGAAGCCGATCTGTTAGGCTCTCTTTGCGTCCAACTCGACTCTGAATGACGGGGGAACACACCGCCGACTATCCCGCGGTGTGAGTGCTCCATGCCGGACGTGCGGTTTACAGCGCTCGGTTCGCAAAGCACTCCTCTCCTGGACGTCAGCAAGTCGAGTGGGCCTGATAAGTCCCTCTCATTGTGCTGAACGTGTGCTCAGGTTGGCCCCGGTTTTAACGCGTCTTTTCTGGTACTCCTACTCCCAAGGCGTAGTCTGAATTCATGGAAGACTGCTGGTCCACCCAATCCCTAAAGGGCGACACTCAGACCCGTCCAACTACAGGCCTATTGCCATCACCTCCTTGTTCTCCAAAATAATGGAGTCTATTATAAACTGCCAGCTCATGAGGTACCTTGGAGGATCGCCAGCTGATTAGTGACCGCCAATACGGTTTTCGTCGTGGTCGATCAGCTGGTGATCTTCTGGTCTACCTGACTCATAGATGGGTGGAGGATAGAGTCAGGGGGATTGGCGTTAGTTTGGACATAGTGAAGGCCTTCGATCGGGTCACACAAAACGCTTCTTTCAGCTCCCTTCCTATGGGCTTCCAGAAATTGTGCAATTGGATCACCAGTTTCCTTGCTGATCGGAGCATCAAGCTCGTAGTAGACGGTGCATGCTCTGATTACAAGCCTATCAACGCTGGTGTTCCACAAGGCTGCGTGCTATCGCCAACGCTGTTTCTCCTGCATATCAATGATATGTTGCAAATTGGTAACATTCATTGCTATGCGGACGACAGCACTGGTGATGCCTTATATACCGGCGGTGCAAATATTTCTCGGGAAAACGTCGCCGAGTACCGGGACAAACTTGTGTCTGAAGTCGAGTCTTTGCTGAACAAAGTCTCGGATTGGGGGAGACTAAATCTAGTCCAGTTCAATCCCCAGAAGACACAAGTTTGCGCGTTTACCGCTAAAAAGAACCCCTTTGTCATATCTTCTCAGTTTCAAGGCACTCCTTTAGCCAGTATTGGAATCCTCGGTGTCGACATATCGAGTGATGTGCAGTTTCGTGGTCATTTAGAGAATGACTAACGGTAAGTAGCAGAGCAGGACAGTATTTCATGCCGGTACACCGCACAACTTTACAAGGCGCAGGTTCGGCCCACATGAATACTGTTCCCATCTCTGGGCAGGTCTCCCAGTACCAGCTCCTTCCTTGACCGCATCCAGCGGAGAGCGGTTCAAATCGTCGACGACCGAGTTCTTTCCGATCGGCTTGACTCACTGCCACTGCGTAGAGTTGTTGCATCTCTTTGCGTATTTTATCGCATATACCACGGAGTGCTCTGAGGAATTGTTCGGACTAATTCCAGCCGCTCAATTTCACCATCGCATATTGCGACAAAACTCGCGATTCCATCCATACCACCTAGATGATTGGCGGTCCACCACTGTGGACGAAGAAGTTTTCTTCCTCGCATAACTTTGTGGAATCGATTACCACCAGCGATTTTTCCGGACCGATACGACAGGGACCTTCAAGAAAAGAGCCTACTCTTTCTAAAAGGCCGGCAACGCATCTGCACCCCTGGTGTTGCGGTTGTTCTGCGGCGGCGGTAGTCACTTACCATCAGGTGAGCCGCATGCTCGTTTGCCCTGTCTCCTATAAAAAATATTATTATGAATCATACATATGTATGTCAAGTATGTAAAAATTATTTGCAGGGCACAAGGCATTTGTTTACTTATTTTCGAAACATATTTTCGTTTATAATTTTTCCTTTCATATGTTTTCGGAAAACTGTACAGAATAAATACTTATCTCATAAACTTGAGAGGATAAACAGAAATAAACCTGCTGTTTACTGCTTACACTGCCGCGTTCCGGCCCATTGTGTATAGAGAGCCTTTATAATAATTTAAGGAATTTTGTCTTAGTCCTCAAGGGTTGAAAACACATTTGTAGCTTTGTTTGAAGCTGACTGGGGCGGGGTTTTTTAAATTACGTTTTAACCTTTAAGCTTGTTATAATATAAAACAGTATTGACAAACAAACCTACAATTCGATTGATGGTAAGTGGTTACTGCAGTCCATGGAGTACTTGGAGAATGGATGACTTGCAGCCAACTTCGAACGAAGAAGGCTACAAATTCGTTTTCACCTATGAAATATCTCTTTGTGCACTTCTATGAAACAAATAATTTTTGTTCTAAGTGCTTGCTACATATAGTTGAATATTTTTTGGGAACCCAGTCTCCTCTATTTATCATTTTTGACCATTTTTGTTTAACCTCAATATTTTTTGGAAATCTGAGACATTATAAGAATTTAAATTAGGTCATTAAAGTATTTACTATAATGCCATTTGGCTACGAAACCCTAAAAATTAAAATAGAAAATTAAAAAATTACGAAGTTAGAAGAGGCTGCATCCAAAGATATGTCTTTGGCTGTTAGAAACATATTATCGATAAGATGATTGATAGTGTCAATCTCTACAAAAATTAGATCAGAAAATAGCGGAATTCACGTATTTGTTATTATTTTTAATATATTCTTACGCATTTAGAACATTATCGTAATAAAATGCGATATTTTCCCTATCCATTTGTGTATAAAACATTTGTACCAGTTCTAAAATATTGCATTTAGAGTGCTAAATAATTTAATTGTACTTACGTGAAATGTATATTTTGTGAATTTTCCTTTTTGATGAACTGCATTCAGGTACTGCACACGTCAGCATATTTAAATCACACCTTTTAAACAGTTATTAATACTTCAACATCAAAGATATCGCGAAAATAAGCGCGATTTGTTTCGTTAACGATTGACGTCAGCCCGATATAGGCCTATAGCGTGTACGTGTATGGTCTAGCAATTCTATCTCGTTCTAACGTAAGCATATGCTATGCCCTTTCTCTTTTATTTTGCCAATCTAACATAAGTATATACTAAATCTATGACCACAACAAACATATTGTGAAGCAGTGTACTATGAAGGATAATTATACATTGTAACTTCAGGCTCAGAAGGGCTAGATTTAGATTTCTGTGGCTAGAACCCAGAGCCGTAAAGCAGGTTATAAAAAAAAATGGCTCTGTGGATCTGAATCTATATAATGTACTCTGTGTGATCTGAATCTGAGTGATTTGGTGATTTGCCTCTACATATCTATTTATCTATGATTTGCCTTGTGTTGTGCGGATTAGCTTGCTACATATCAATTTATCTATGGTGCGGATGTGCGGCGCTTGGTTGGAAAACTAAGTGAAACTAAGGTGATTTGGTTAGATATTTTGATGTACTAATTTTGAATAAAATATAAAATTAATCTTCAATTAAATTATAATTTAAAATCATTGTGTATACGTTTAACAAAATACTTATTTTTTACAGATTATTTTTATAATCACGTAATGAAGCCGCCGTACAAAATAGGTAAACTAACTTTTTGTATTTTAAATAAACTTGCACGCTGTACGAAGTAAATTGAATAATACATTGTTATTTTTCTTAAAGTTACTAGTATAAGGTAAAATTGCCCGCTGTTTTTGGTATTTCCAATAATAATATAGGTTATCTTAATCCCATGTGTCGTCAATGCCAACAATAACAAAGATTACGACATATTATTCAATATTGTTTAAAAATAGTTATAAATCTTTTAGTATCAATTACTCTTAATCATTTTCATTTCTCATGTTCATAACATACTTTTCGTATTGCAGCTGACTTGGGCTTAGCAGAGTTGGGCCGCAATGAAATCATGCTGTCAGAAAAAGAAATGCCCGGTCTTATGGCTTGTCGTCGTAAATATGCACCTGGCAAGATTCTTAAAGGAGCTCGAATAGCTGGCAGTCTTCATATGACAGTACAGACTGCAGTATTAATAGAAACTCTGATTGAATTAGGAGCAGAAGTAAGTTTTATATGTTGAGTAATTTCATTATGATTATAGTAGTAGTATAGGTTTACATAATAATCATCTAATTTAGTCCTATCGCAAAATCTTGTCCCATTTTTTCTATTTAATAAATAGAAAATAGAATTTATGAAAAATATGTAAATCAATCATAATTCTAAATGATTTATACAAATTTTGAGATAATTAATTAAGTAAGTATTTATACTGTTTTGTCAAATAATATCAGTGAAAGTTCCACAATATCAAAGCCCATAATAAAAAATAAAAACAATTTATATACTGATGTAACAGATTACTGAACTATATCTATTTGTTTCCTTTTAGTCATCTTTAAAACATTACTTATCTTGCTTACTTCTGACAATTGCCTCGAGGTTACATGTCTTATCTCTCACCTTTGATCCAAAGTATGAGTGATGCAAGATGTTTTAAAGGAAGAATAGTACTTGTATTTAAATAAGTCATAGGAGGGGAAAAGACTTCTTCCGATGAAAAGATAATCTCAAAGCTATGAGTAGTTACAAAAGTTTAATAGTCATATCAGAATATAGTAAAAAAAGTTATTACTAAGAAAAATTATTATACAGCATAAATTACCTTTCAAAAATTCATTTATGTAAAATTTTGCTTATGGCTGACTTACATTATCTTAGTTTGATGGAAAGTACATTAGTGTTTAATCGAAGGTCAGGTTTTGTTTGAAGTCAAAGCTGAAGCCGATTGTTCGGCCTTTGATGTAACCTTCAGCAAAAGCTGTCTAATTGAATTTTTATTTTGAAAAGTTACCCTCTTTCTAGCGTAAGATGCAATAAAATACTTCGCCATTTATCCTTACACTAGTATTTTTTCCTGTTAGAATGCAATTTACACAAGTACATAAAATGCACACCAACCTAACATCCAAACCCAGGACAATTTTTTGTGTTTCAATATAAAATAGCAAATCATGCTATCATAATTAAATAATTTAACTGACAGTAGCCTCAAGGTAGGGGACCATGAACTCAAAAAATTGTGGATTTACTGTGGATCACCCATAAACAATCATTTTAGGTTTTTAAGCAGACCTGGAGTTGTTGAAGGGAATATTAGTAATGTTAGTAGCATTACTAATATTTCTTTATTTAAAAGTTTAAAATTTTCATTAAGCAAAAATTGGTTATTAAGGTTTATTATACTACTAATATTAGTAGTAATATTATTTATATTTATTAATATTATTAGTAGTAATAATAATATTAGTAGATGATTGTTAATAACACCTGCGATGCCATGCTGTTTCTAAATATTCAATTGTTTCACATATCATATTGTAAATTAATGTTTAAAGTTCCGCTGGGTTTCTTGCTGGTTCTTCCCAGGACAGAGGTTTTTTCCAAAACAGTGGTAAAAGCATAGATGACTGTCAATAAGTATTCTTGTAATTCAAATTGAATAAAAATTATTCTTTTTCTACAATTTAGAGAGTGGCCTCACCTTCTCGTCAAAACAAATTATTTTGCTTCTAAGGTCTAACTCCGAAAACTGATTTTAAATATAAAATTTTCAAAAGGCATATAAAAAAATGACATAGATTGCTACAAAGTAGTGCTGAGCTACCTACATTCATCGACTTCCAGCATGTTTCATCAGGCCGTTACTCCAACTAGTAGTGGTCGCCTATCACTGTTCTTGCCAATACGAGGCTGCTCGAGAACCTTTTGTCCTACATACCCGCCTACAACTTCGAGTGAAGTGTTCCCAAACAATTCTTCAATCATTGTATTTGTGATATTGATTGATGTAAGACATGATTTTTGTGTTATTCATTGCACTCACTATTGTTGTTATACTTCATAATGTTGTTACACGAAGTACGATACGCGAACAGTTCAGGTTAGATTCCCACTGGCAACAATGAAATTGTTAATTGTGATTTTAAGTGCTGATTTACCATGTGCTTCCGTGTCAAAGAAAACATTTGAAGTCTGCTACCATGCCACATGTTTCCTTTAGGTGAAATTTAATATTGTCATTATTTAACATACTTTACCTCCATGTTATTTCCTCGCCCTAAAACCCTTTCAGAAATGAAAAGAGGTCTTTGCCCTGCTGTGTGGGAAATTTAAAGGCAACTCTATACTTTATAATGTTATTATAACACATACATGTTGTTTTAATTAATTGATGTGTCTGTTAGCTATCATGTAAATTCTGAACAACTTATCCCTAAGGAGGTCATATTCACACACAATATATGTGTTTTTGTCGAGGTGATGGTTCATAGCTATGCTAGGATCCAATAGGTGACAGTGCTGTAGTTAAATTATTGACAAATTCTTTATAGAGTAAAATTATCGATATTCACTCCAGGCAAAAAAGAAAATCACTATATTTAGACAAAAAATGGTGCTATGGTGGAGTTATTAATAAATGTTATATTTACAATATAAAGTTTGAGTGAAACTAATCGCGCACCGGAAAGGGCAGAACAACATCAGCTATGTCAGCTAGTTTATTTAAAATGTTATATTAATAAAAATTGTAAATCTTTTATTTCCTCAGGTTCAATGGTCAAGTAGCAATATATACAGCACCCAGGATGAGGCTGCAGCTGCACTTGTGGCTAGAGGGATTCCTATTTATGCCTGGAAAGGTGAATCTGAAGAAGAGTATATCTGGTGTATTGAACAAACACTTATTTTCCCTGATGGTAAAGTAAGTAACAATATTTCTAATATTTACAATGATGTTAGAAAAACTAAGCAAATTACATAATTATTTTTATAAATTGCCTCATTGAATATACTTTTTGTTTCAGCCATTGAACATGATTCTAGATGATGGAGGTGATTTGACCAACTTGGTACACACAAAGTACCCTCATCTTTTAGAAGGTGTGAAAGGCCTTTCTGAAGAAACAACTACAGGTGTACATAATTTATACAAAATGTTCCGTGAAGGTCATTTGAAAGTACCGGCAATTAATGTCAATGATTCAGTGACTAAAAGCAAATTTGATAATCTGTATGGATGCAGAGAATCATTGTTAGATGGAATCAAAAGCCACAGACATTATGATTGCAGGCAAAGTATGTGTAGTTGGTGGTTATGGAGATGTTGGAAGGGATGCGCTCAAGCTTTTAAAGGTTTTGGGGCAGGGTTATTGTTACTGAAATAGATCCTATAAATGCACTGCAAGCAGCTATGGAAGGTTTCAAGTAACAACAATGGAAGAACTGCTGAAATAGGCCAAATATTTGTGACTACAACAGGAAATATAGACATTATATGTAAGGACCATTTTCTGAATGAATGATGCAATAGTTTGTAACATTGGCCATTTTGACTGTGAAGTTGATGTTGCTTGGTTGGATAAAAATGCAAAGAAAGTGAATATTAAGCCACATGTAGATCGCTACGAGCTAGAAAATGGAAATCATATTATTGTTCTTGCAGCTGGAAGACTTGTTAATTTAGGATGTGCTACAGGTCATTCATCTTTTGTTATGTCCAATTCATTTACTAACCAGGTCTTAGCGCAGATTGAGTTATGGACAAAACATAATGCATATCCTATTGGTGTCCATACACTACCTAAAAGTTGGATGAGAAGTGGCTGCTCTTCATTTAGATCACTTAGGTGTTAAGCTTACTAAACTTACCCCCAAACAAGCCAAATATATAGGTGTACCAGTTGATGGACCATTCAAACCAGATCACTACAGGTACTGAGTGGAATATTAAATTTAAAGAAAGTATCTATGTACCATTTTCAAATTTTGGAATTTCTGCTGCTAAATCAAAATTTAATAAAATGTTAGGTGACCATACCAAAGCCAATAAAACAAATTTAATTCATAATGCATTTTCACTATATGTAAACAATGTTTGTATGTATTGCAATAATTTCAATAAAGGGTTTGATATTGCTTTAAATATTTTATTTATTACATTTTATATTACCTTAATACAATAATTGTTCATACTAAGAAGAATAAAACCTAAAATTCTTCATCTCTAGGCTTCAAGATACATTTATCTTTTAAATTAATTACCCATCCAGGTTCCAATCCAAAAAAATTTGTCTAGGATCTTTCCTTTCTATTAACATATTATAACATGCATCATTTTCTAACTCTGGTAATTTATAACCATATTTTTGTGCTAATATTAATCTCTCATGTGATATCTTTTCTGGATCAGCTAAATAACCTCTAGTTTTAGGATTAGTATAATATTCAATAACATCAGGCGGAGGAATCATTCTCCTAGGAATAGCTTGTCCAGTTTCAAAGAACTTTTAGGATTCTTCAAAATAAACTGTGGGGATCATAATAAGCAGTTGTAATTACTCCACCGTTTTTTTCAATAGCAGCAATTACCTGTTCACTTGCCCACTGTACTTCAATATTTATTTTTGCTGCAAATATATCAAGCCCCTCATCTGTTAAATGTATACCAAACTGTTTTTGATCGGGAAACATGTTGTATAACCCTGATTTAATAATGCTAGCAATATCAATTGGTTTTGTAACATCCAAACGATCTTTGTCAATTAAGGTTTGTAGTTCCAATAGTGACAAAGGTGGATATTGTCTTCTGTGACTAAAAGAAAAACAAAAGTGGGTCAATTAGAATAACATTTTTAAGAAATAAATATAGAGACCATCACTGAACTTACTGATGTCCTTTGTAGTAAGGTTCATGAGGAACTCTAAGATAAAAGGGGTTATTTCCAGTTTCGTAACCCAGTCTCATATAATTCTGCCGTTGACCTGAACCCTTATTACCAGCACCATGTTTGTCTCCTCTATGTTGACCACGTCCACGTTTTTGCTGTAATTAATATTTGATTTAAAATACTTGTCTGTACAGTGTGTTGTGTATTCTTTATTAAAATTACTCAATGTCAAAATTAAATGGTTGCTATGTTACATTACATTGTATGATACTCAAATACTTTAAATTTTATAATTTATGTAAACCTAAGCATCCAAAGGGAGTTGTTGTTAGCCATTAACGGCCTAATCATAAAATCGACATCAATTTAAGAAATGCTTAAAGTTGCCCCCTCTCTTTCCTCTTCATCATCATCATCATCATCATCATCATCATCATCATCATCATTACAGCCCTTCACAAGTCCACTGCTGAACATATGCCTCCCCAAGGGATACCACAAACGGTCCTGAGCCACCTGCACATCGACTTCCAGCATCAGGTTTGTTGTCCTCCATCTTGTGGAGGGCCGCCTTAACCTACCGGTAAGAGAATGCCACTCGAGAACCTATCTTCCCCATTGGTTGTCACTTCTTCAAGCTATATGGCCAGCCCATTGCCACTTCAGTTTACTAATTTATTGGGCTATTTCGGTTACTCTGGTTCTACTGCGGATATCCTCATTTCCAAATGTATCACGTGAAAAAACATCTTTCTTTTGATTCGATTTGACCACCTGGAAAATCCTACATTTTTTTGCATTATCTTCTAAATAAGTGATACTTTGTTATAAAATTTCGAGGGGTATTTTAGCACCATAAACTAACAATATTTATGGTGGTATCAGAAATTAACGAGATTACACAATTTGTTAAAAAAAATGTTCTTATAAAATGCCAAGAACTCGCTAGGCGGGTTCATTGATCAAATACTCAGGGGTCACCAAAAGTTTGCTCAGAAGTTTTTGGAAAAATAGATGCAAGATATTATGACGAATTAGGTAACATTTATATTTATGAAAATGGCATTTTAGAAATTGTTTTTCATAAGCTGTAGTTTTGCTCAATAGCACCGCATGTAATAGAGGCAATGGAGAGTTATGATTTGACCGGTATGTATGTATACATAATATGAGTGTATTGTATGTATATATGTTCCTCTGTTCCCTGATTCCTCATAACTTCCTAACTACCTACTTATCCTAATTTGACAAATGTGGTATCATATGAAGCGTCTGAATATCGTCCGCTGGTTGTGCCTTTATGATGTTACCTATGTCAAATTGTATGTATGTATTGTATGTTCATGGACAATAAAAATTAAATTAATAAAATATTCACTTCTTAGGTCTAATCATATATGACTAATAATTTACAAAAGGTTGGGGATTTCTGATTAAATTACATTATTACCTTACCTTTTATTTGATTTTATCCATGATCACACTCAAAAACATGTAATACTATCTTCAAATACACTTATAAACTAAAGCGAGTAAAGAACAACATTCTAAAACAAAGTTAGAGCTTAAACTACTAATTTGTTATGTGTTCGATTGTACGCAATGCCACTGTACCCGCCTGGCGAGTTCATCTTATCTTGTAAGCAGTGCCGGCTACCCGCCTAGCGAGTCCATACAAAATATAGGCAGCATCCATGTGTTACATTCAAAATTTGTGGCAGTGGTGAATGTGTTAAGGATACTCTTAATTTGGTCCATCTTCAATATATCACCAATTTGATCAATAAACTTCCATTTAAGGCATCCCTTGCCAACTCTGCCTCTCACTTTTGCAGCCTAAAGGAGATGGGGTTTTCTGGGCCCAATTGTAATAAGTTGAAATATGGTTAAAAAAAATGTGTTATATTTTTCTATTTCAAAATTTAAAAAATTTGCCCAATTCTCAATCTGGAAGATGAGAAATCTTAAAAATAAGTTTATGTCACGAATAAATATCAAATCGATTACTTTAATCGATTAATGTGAATGAGTTTTAACAATTAAACATAAAAACAACTTACACCAGATGATTGATTCAATCAAAGTAAATAGATACATTACAATATATTATCATAGTGTCAACAATTAAAAAAATAAAATATCAACATAATAAAAATAAATCTTAAAATCGATTAACCTTTACAGTTCGATTTATTACTTTTGTTTGTCAACTGTATTTTTAATCTCTGATGATAGTGACAGCTCCTGCCTGACTCAATCTACGATCACTGTCACTCGCCTTGTATTGTTTAGTATGTGTGCGTTTTGAGTGTGTTTCCGTTGTTTTATTAATTTATATTCTTCAACTACTGCTTTCTTTCTACGGACTTCTGATCTTATTAACTTCGTACTATCATACCGAACACCGATAATCTACACTACGTTTCACTTTGGCTCGTTATTGTGGATTTTACGTCCTGGATTTTATCGATTAGATATTGACTCAATGGATCGCTGTGTAAATTGTGGCATAGCGCCTTGTCGTTGTAATTATACTAGGCCCACAATCCTTCCAAAATAGTAAACGCTCTTCAAAAATCAGCTCTTTAGTATAGGTTGTTACCAACTTGTTACATAACCTTACTTTTACTAAATCTCTTATTACTCTGCTCTCAGATTGCCAAAGTCCGCAAAATTTTCAGTGATGTTTTGATAATATATAAGATATTAATTGGCACAACATTCATCTTTTTTACAATCTGGGCCCAAGAATGCATGAAAGTGTATCAGTCTCCTTTGCTTGAAATTCTTTTATTTGTCCAAACCATTGAAGCATTCCTTTCTTAATTCAAGTCACAACATCATCTTGTTGAATTGTTGGTTTTACGAGCTATATGACGGCTATTGCCAATTCAGCCTACTGATCTTCTTTGTATATATCATCCTCATTTGACATTAGAAAATTATTGTTCTTTTTAATAAAGTGGAATGGAGCTAGCAGTCAACCTAATGGTAATTGGCTACTACAGCCTATGAACACTTGCTACTAAACAAATAATGCCACAGATGCATTCTCACCCCTGAGGACTAAGGTTGAAGGGGATGACCTGTAATTATACTGACTGCTTAGTAGCAAGCAGCAGTTTGGTAGTAGGTATGGACAAGATGCATATGGAAAAGCTAGCGCCCTGTAAACATATCCTTTCAATGCAGGCCCAGTTTAAAAATAGTGCCAACTGCTGCTTAGAGAGAAATCGGTCACGATAGAACGTAACTATCTATGGCAGAAAGGGAGCACAAACGTCAAAAATAAATCTTGACTTGATAGAGAAATTTTAAAAACCTGACTTACGGTTATTTTAGAGCCTGGATTGTCACGTATATTACCAAGGGATATCCTCGGCAGCGATCTTATCATCGACAATGATTTTTCTGTTATTTGTCGAGATCCCATTGCGATGAGTTTTAAAGCATTTACTTAATTTTTAAATTTCGTTCATTTACTACGAATACGAAGCACTGTAAGAATATATTAGATAAAGAAGAATATGAAATGATAGGAAACTGTGACAGTGTAATTTTTTTTATTAACTGGCTTAATGGCTCTGGGTTCTAGCCCTTCTGAGCCTAAAGTTACAATGTATAATGATTACCCTTCATAGTATACCGCTTCACAATAAGTTGACGCGTCACATTGTGCAGCCCTTGAGAGATTTTGACGGCAACTTGAGCCAGCAGACAGCTGACAGTTGGCGATGGTATCTCAAGGCACCTAAGCAGACAGACACCTTATCTTGAGAATCACATCACCATCAGAGCACTTGTTTCACCGTTTCCACTAATAGTTCACATGCGCAGACACTTAATACACAAAATCGCGCCACTTTTACATATCAAAATCCACTTCAAACCATTATTTAAACAATAATACAGGAGCAGTAAACCGCCGCCGGTCAAGTTCCCGCCAAAACTCTGTGATAGTGTGACCATAGACTTAGAATATATTGGCGTATAGACCACCTGACAGCCGAAAACGCGTGACCAATTTTGATTTGTCATTTGTGCGTTAGCTAGTGATGTACATTTTACTTACAAGGACTATCGAAAAATGATTGTTAAGGAAGCGGTAAAAAGATTTAAAAAAATTGTTTCGTGCATGAAGTTGAATAACTTCAAAAATTAACTGAATTTTACCATGATAGTTCTAAAATAATTAAAAATATTCATATAATATGTTCCTGGGAATAACAATTTCTTTTTTTGCAAGCAGATGTGCAATCCTGGTCCCACCAAGGAGGTGAGGCCAAATTGTTTCTGTAGGTTGGTTTAAAGGAATAGTCTTACTGGCGGAAGATAATAATGCATTTTTGAATTTTGAATAGACTGAATGTACTTTTTCATGATGCAAAGAAGAAATTGTTGATATCGCTTGATCTAAGACAGAAGAATAGTGATGCCAGTCTGCCTCTGATAAATTATATTTTAACCTCGGGTTGAATTCAGAATTTGCTCTTGTAGAGTCAACAGATGTGATAAAAATTGGATAGTGATCACTACCATGTGAATTTGGTAATGTTTTCCATGATAGAAGGGAAACTAAGCCAGGAGAAGTCCAAGAAGTCCACTGCACTTCTTACGTTCTGAGAAGGTGAAAAATAGTGGGTAGGAGGAGAACCATCATTAAGGATACAAAGATTTAAGTCGTCTAGAAATGTAGATGATAGAGAATCGCAGTGATGTGAGCCCCATGACGTATGGTGAATATTAAAGTCTCCCATGATAACAACAGGGGGAGTTAGAGAAGAAATAAGATTAAATGTTCATTTAAGATGGTAACATTAGGATCAGGAATGAATACAGACAGAAAAGATATGTTGAGAGCCTTGACTGCAACAGCATTAATTGAGGAGCTGTGGGAAGGAAGAGGTATAGAAGATTATGTAATTTTTTGAGATCAGAATAAAGTAACCGGCATGCCCATCGCTCCTATCATCCCGAAGACATGAATAACCTGAGATCCTAAATTGGGAGTCAGGTCTAAGCCACATCTCCTGGATGGCAAGAACAAGTGGACTTAATTTGTTCATAAGAAAGATAAGTTCATTCTTTTTATGTTTGATGCTCCGACAATTCCATTGTAGAATTGTGAATGTTGCTAGTTATTGAAGTAAGCTGAGTAAGTTTTTGACGTAAACTGAGGGGAAGTTCTGCGTCACTGAAACGGAAAATCATGTTAATTAACATTGATATCATAAGTTCGCAGAAGTTATCATTATTGGAAATGTCATTCCCCAGTAAAGCACACCCATTTGGAAGGAAGAGGATTCTCAACAATTGCCTGATGGGTTGGCTTATCATATCCAGAATTTAATGATTGGCTGTAAGTACGTTGAGGAATAAAGATTGTTTTTATATGATGTAGATTGTGAAGGCAGAGCCGAAGGAGTTGAAAGTAAAAAAAGAAATGCGGGTGGGCTTCTTGTTGTATCAGCAAAGGATCTTCGTACCAGAGGAATCTAACTGCAGCTTCTAAATATGATATATTTTCTTGTGACATAACTAGTTTAATAGATTTTTGCCTTAGATGTTCAGGGCAAGTAGGGTCTTTTGCTGTGTGGGGTCCTGAGCAGAATAGACAAGTAGGAGTTTGCCTAGTACATGATAAACCTTGATACACATATAAAGCAGCGAGGGATGATCGGCACTGGAATAACATGGCCAAATCTGCAACATTTATGACACTGAATGAGTGGCAAAACATATTTTTCTACTGGAATAGAGGTGTAAAGCAGTAAATATGGGGTGGAAGTTTTTGTCCAGAAAAAGTTAGAACTACTGTCTGAGTTGGAATCCATGAAATAGCGTTTACGTTTTACTACTCACTGATCGTCTATTGAGTCGGCGAGCTTTTTATTGCACCATATCCAGAGGAATTTCTATAGCTGCTATTAATTCTTCTAATGTCCACTCTATGGGAACTTGTCTGACTAGCCCCATACGAGTGATACTATGAGGAAATAATTGCTTCATATTTAGAAGTCTGAAGAGCTGGGTGATCAATAAAAGTGTTTGCATCCGCTGCTGTTTTAAACTCAACCGATATCCTGTTTCGTCCAACTTTTTGACTCCGTCACAAACTATATTTTAATATTATTATGATATAGTGACCTAATTTAATTGGTTTAAGAGTTTCTCCGGACACTTGATCATTTGACATTTTACTTACGTGAACTAGAAAAGGCGCGGTATCATCTTGAGATTCTATTTTTTTATTAATAAAATCAGGATGGGTATATGAGGATTGTATTTAAAACTGTTGGTTTGGATTATTAATAACTATTTTTTGTGGATGGGCAGACCCATTACTTACTTCGGCGCGTTTACGGTTAATAGGTTCTACATTCCCAATGGGTAAAGGAGTCATTGCGAACCCTTTCGGGATCAGGAGGTTCGTCCTCCATTATATTTCTACATAAAACGGCACAACTAAAAACACTTACTAATCTACAGATGTTAAAACCACCACCAAGACAAAAAATTACTATAGTGACTCAGCACTTATTTGGCAACCTTACAATTACTGCCAACCTCCAGTCAATAAATAATACTTGTAAGAAACGACGAACAATAAAAATGAAAACTATGAATCTGATTAAAACCGAATAAAATTAAGAACTAAAAGAGTGAAATGACTTGTAATGAAGTTTATTAAAATTAAATACTTAAATGAAGAATATTATATAAATTAAAATAAAAGTGAACTCATTACCACATTTAAAATATTAAATAAAAGGAAATAAAGAATGCTACATAATGAATAAAATTTTATAACTTAATATTATTTGAATCTAAATATTCCATAACACAATTGAAAACATTTTTACTTTTTTAATAAAAAAATATAGAACGAATTTCTGTAGGAAGAGGTATTTTAAGTTTTACCAAAGTGTTAAATAATGAAGTATGATCATATAGAGGACACGAGAAGAAAATGATTGAGGTCACAAATATTAAAACCACACTCACATATAGAAGAATTTTAATATGAAGCCTAGCAAGGTGAACCGAATTACAACAGTGACCCAAGCGCATTCTACATAACATTGATGTATGTTTCTTATTTAAGGTTAATTTATAAAACAAAGCCTTAGAAGGAATGATGGGTTGAATTTTGGCATAGTGACAGCCTTTTGTCGTTTTCGTTTTGTTCCAATGTTTTGACCACCTATGTCTATACAATAATTTCGTAGTCCTTAGAAGGTTATAGCTATAATTTTTAAATAGGAAAGTATCCCCACAGCTTGTTTAGCAGGTTTGTCAGCATATTCATTACCAGATATACCAATATGACTACTAGGAATCCAAACAAGAGAAATGTTGTTGTTTTGAAATTGGTATAAGAATAGAAGTTTCTTAATTTCAAATATCAACGGATTGCGGGAAATGTCTTAGAAAGGATTACATAACAATTCCTGTAAAGAACTAAGAGAATCTGAAAATATCACGCTTGATTTTAATTTAAAACTATAGCAATATTTTATTGCTTGTAAAATGGCTAACATTTCTCCAGTAAAAACTGAAGATTCGGGGGGACTTTTCATGTTTTGAACTATTCTCCAGTTTTGATGGTATATCGCGTAGAGTAGAAACTTTGAGTTAATTTTAGAAGCATCTGTAAAAATATAATGATAACCTGGGAAATTTTTGTCCAACGCAAATACAAATTTTTATTTGATTCAATAGAAAATTTATTTAATCCTATATCTAATATAACATTAAGTTTGAAAAGTGCAACATCAAACGAATTGGAAAAAAGAGGCAGAGTCACCGATCTATAAATAGGATGTAGTAAGGAATTATATTGTTCATAGCTTTTTACTAGGTTAGGTGTTTCTTTATTATTATATTTTCTTCTTTATTATATTTTCCTAAATTAATTAAAATGTAATGAGAAAGTAAACGAATTTTAGGGATTAGTGGATGTTTGGAAAATTGAAGTGCCCGAAAAAAAAGAATCCGATAAATATTGTCGTCTAATAAAAAGTGGAGGATCACCGCATTCAATCTGCAAGGCATTGATAGGCGACGAATTCATAGCGCCTATAATTAATCTTAAAGACTTGTGTTGAACGATATCTAAAATTTTAATCCTTTTTATTAGCAGGTTCAAGAAGAAATGAGGCATAATCTAATCGACTTCTTATAATTGCATTATAAATTAATTTTAAGAAATATGGATGGGCGCCGCCATACCCCGCTAAGCTCTTAGAATGTTTATATATTTTTCGCATTTATTTTGGGTATAAATGATATGAGGCATGCCGGATAATTTATTATCAAGAATTACACCAAGGATTTAACTTGCCGAATATTTTCGAGCGGATAATTAAAAGGCGAACCTGTATTCCAAGTAAAACTCTTTTGCGGGAAAAATTACTGTATTACTTTTATTTGGGAAAAGTTCTAGTCCATGATCATCTAACCACGTGGTCATAGAGAGAGATCTTGTTCTATCGCATTAGCACAGGACTCTATACATTTATCATTTACATAAACTAAGATATCATGGCATATCATGGCAATGAGCCGTGGTAGCTCAGATGGTTAGCGCTCGCTGTAAATTTCACAGTACGCGAGCAAACCGGGTTCGATCCCCACCGCACCAATGAAATTGTTAATGCAATTTTAAGTGCTGATTTACCACGTGCTCGGCGGTGAAGGAAAACATCGTGAAACCTGCATATCTGAGAAATAAAATAAAAATATTTCGAAGACATGTGAAGTACGCCAACACGCATTGGGGCAGCGGCGGACACTTCCTTGCCCTAAAACCCTCTCAGAAATGAGGGCAGGCCTGTGCTCAGCAGTGGGACGTATATAGGCTGTAACATTAAGATATCATCAGCGTATTGCAACATTCTACACTTTGTAATGGACTGGTCTAAATCTGACGTATAAATATTGTATAGTAAAGGACTTAAAACGGAGCCTTGTGGAATCCTTTGAAAACCTTTCGAGTATACTTTAAGTTATCATCAATTTTAATATGTATATATCGATCTTGAAATAAATTGATAATCAAATTTGTAAGTTTTTGGATATATTAAGCTTAAACATTTTCTCTAAGGATGTTGAGTCTGACATTATCGTAAGCAGAAGAAATGTCAAGGAAAGCAGCAAGGACCGATTCATTTCTCGTGCTAGTCTAATATTTGTGGTGAACATTGAAAGACTGTCATATGTGCTTTTACCTTTTCTGAATCCATATTGAGTATTTGATAACAATCCATGACTTTCTACATACCATTCAAGACGATTCTTGAACTTGTGTTCAAAGGTTTTAACTAGAGTTGAGGATAGAGCAATCGGTCGATAGGAAGAGCCCTTACATTTGGCAAGTAATGAATATGGAATACCGTCTAGACCGGATGCTGAATCGTGAACGTGAGAAAGGACAAGCTTTAATTCATATAGGGAGAATGGACTTTCTAAGGGATCAAAAAAAGATTCACATGGAATAATTTGAGGAAGCTCCTCTCTCGAAGGAGCAGAAGAGGGGGCAAGTTTGTCTAGAAAAGAATTTATTGATTGAGAGGTAATGGCACCACTGTAAGAACAAGATGTAAAACAACAGCGAAATTTTCTTATATTGCGCCAAACAACTGATGAAGGAATTGAAGGAGATATTGAGGAGCAAAAGGCATGCCAACTTGTTTGTTTTTTTGTGCGAAGAGTATTTTTAGTCACTTCTTGTATACGTTGAAGGAATGAATAGTTTTCGGAACTCATGTCTAATTTATATTGTTTTTCGGCTTTTTTTATATTACGAATGGCCTCAGTACATTCAGAATCCCACCATGGAGGGGAGGGCTTACACTTATTATTTACAGTTTTAATAGGAATTGATTGTTCTGCTGAATTTATAATTGCGTTTGTAAATGCTTCAACAATTGAAGTTAAATTATTTTCAGAAATAGGAGCGATTTTTAGAATTTCATTGTAAGAAAAAAATATTATACAGGTTCCAGTCTGTTCTGTCTAATTTGTATTTAATACATAGTTTTTGTTAATTTCTGCCGATTTTTTGTTTGGAAAAATCAGAATAGTAAAATGACACTGCTGTGAGAGCTATCTAAAACTGTCCAATTTAAAAGAGAGGTTAAATCAGGAGTACAAATTGATAAATCTACAGCACTTCTAGACTCATTACGACGAGCGTTTGGTGATTTTAACAGTATTAAGGACACCAATGTTAAGTTCGTCAATCATTTCAACTAATAAACTGCCGCATCTATCAGAATTATCACCCCATTGATAATGATGGCAATTTAAGCCAAAATTAAAAATGGTTTGGGGAAGGAGGCTATTAGAGATTTCATTCTGCAAAACGTAATGACAGAAGGGAAGGGAACATAAATAGAAACGAAAGTAATATTTTGAATTCTTACTGCTACAATATTAAAGTCAAATATTTCATCATAAATATCTATAATGGTATAAGCTATATTATTCTTTATAAGCAAAGCACATCCGGCATAACCATCAGATCTGTCATTTCGAACACAGCAAAAACCAGGGATTCTGACGTTAGAATCCGGTTTCAGCCCTGTCTCTGAAATAGCAGCGATACAAAATTGTATTTTTTAATAAATAAATTATTTCAGTACGTTTATCTAAAATGCTTTTTATATATAGGAGGGGCAAACGAGCATGCGGCTGACCTGATGGTAAGTGACTACCGCCGCCTATGAACAACTGCAACACCAGGGGAACCAGAGGTGCAGATGCGTAGGCGGCCTTTTAAAAGGAGTAGGCTTTTTCTTGAAGGTCCCTAAGTCGTATCGGTCCGGAAAAATCGCTGGTGGTAAACTATTCCACAAAGTTGTGCGAGGAAGAAAACATCTTCTAAATCGCAGAGTGGTGGACCGCCAATCATCCAGATGGTGGATGGTATCGGGAGTTCTGCCGCGATGTGCGTTCGTGAAATTTGGCGGCTGGGATTAATCCGAACAATTCCTCAGAGCACTCCCCGTGGTAAATGCGAAAGAAAATGCAAAGAGATGCAACATCTCTTCGCAGCGCCAATGAATCGAGCCGATCGGAAAGGACTCGGTCGTCGACGATTCGAGGTCACCACAAGTTGTCGCTCCTTTTAGCAAAAACTTCATTGCGTCATACGCAAACCATGCACTGGACTTCACGTCCTCTCGTCCGCTAACAGTCGTTTTTGAAGATGTTAAGTTCTTTCTTTCACGGATAAATTGCGAACGGAGGGTATGTACTTTAGTTTCGATTTCTTTTCTGGGTAATTTAAGCGTCTTGGCAATATCCTCCCACGCATCATTTTTCTTTATTTTATTTATATAATCACGATTCGAAGTATCCCACAACAAAACGCGACTCCGTATAGCCCAAGAAGGAAGAGGACAGTTTCGTTTCCCCACACTACAGACATTTTGCAAAAAAAAACAAAATGGCGCGAAAATGACGCGGGACATGTGCGCTCGCTCTCGGCGCGGGAACAAGCAACATGTCCCGCGTCACGTAAATTGTTGCGGGTCACTGTGCAACGTTGCATCATCACGTAGATTGAGTGTTCCGCGTCATGTTACGGGACAAAATGTCCCTAGTGTATCGGGCCTAAAGCTGTCGCAGGCTTGATGCAAACGTAAACAAACTCTTTGTGAATGTGAATCAATGTGAAAGTAGGGATATTCGATATACATCGATGCATCGAATTCACTCGATGTTTACAATACGATGCATCGAATCGATCCGATTTTTTGGAAAGTTATTGATATACTCGATGTATCGATGTATTTTCATAAAATATCGAATGAATGATAACCAGCCAATGGTAAAAGGTATACTTATCTATCACTATTAATATTATAACTTTTAAATCAGAAAAACTAAAACATGCTCTGATTTAGAAGTTATAATAATAAACCTGTTGTGGCGCTAGTTGGCAGCTGTCTGTCCCTTAATAATCAAGAAATTGAGTATGGCTGGTTGGCAACACGGTGCTAGAGAATTAAAAAATCGTCTGGTCTGTCTCGGTTTTAAGGCGGCTACTGACTCGCCTGCCGCAGGGGCATTCTAGGGTGAACAGCGATTGGGGCAATATCAGAACTGTCTCTACACACATGCCTGCCGTTCAGTATGAAAGTATACGTCTCGCTGGATATACGCGTTGAGAATGGCGCCAGTTTCGGAACGAAGTTCCTTATCAGGCGGTACGAATTTGGCGGATGAGGCTAGGCGAGAAAAAGTAAGATTTTTTCGTCGACCCTTCTGTAGTGTATACGGCCTTGGTGGCTATAAGGAAGCGAGATGAAATAATTATCCATCTCCCTCGCACTTTTTCTTATCTTACCATGAAAGAAATATTATATAATATTTTAAATGACGCTTCATTTTTATAAACGCTAGTAATACATTTATTTGTATTTGTCAATCAATAATATAATACGTTTATCAATAATAATATACTACGAAAGGAACTTCGTTCCAACCGAGTGTTCCACGACACTCACGCATGTTTTTGTCGTAATATCAATGAATCGGTAAATATAACCTTTTACTCTTTTTTTTATATAGAATAAGGGTAACAAATGAGCATAGTCCAGCTGATGATAAGTGGATACTGTGGCCCATAGACACACATATTTATTGATAAAACAACTAATTAATTAATAATTACAACCATAACATAGTCCTTAAAAGCTGCAGCATGACTTTACTACGTTTAAAAACGTTACAACGTTCAAATAACGTTATATCTGCGGTGCTACCGCAAAAAAAAGACAAAAAGGATATTGGGTGAAGAAGCCGCTCTTTATACACTTCTATCACCAGTGTCCAAATTTCACATTTTTTATTGGTATCCATTGTGACATGCTGCGCGCAAAAGTCGCTAACGAACTGATTGAAATTGTCCCAATTGTGCTACACACGTGGCAGCGGTAGCTATGATCTAGGGAGCAAGGAAGGTCTTGCGCCCTGCTGCCAGGGCCGACTTAGAAAATTGCCTCTGCTTTCATACACACATCACAATTAAGGAGGCAATTAAGAGTCATCCCCACTCCTACACCCTAGATTGCCCCTGCGGCAGGCAAGTGAGTCTTTACACCATTTATTTATTTTGATTATTCCCCGCTGCCAAGGTATTGGATTTAAAAATCTTGTGCTTTTATAAAAACTGTTTACAGAATCGATTATATCATTACAAGAATCGTTTCTGCCGATGTAGGTGCTCTCTGAAAAATGCTGATTGGTGCGGTTAACGTGTGCATAAAGCAGTCAAATAATTAAAATTTACAAAAAGATGGAGTTATATTCCATATGTAAGTATTTTTATTTTGATACATGCTTTTTTTCTATTAAAATCATTTAAAATAATATCATAAACATTGACCTACTACTAAATGGACCTCGGCTCTGCGCTCAAAAGTGTCCGAGCCAAAAGAATTTCAAAATGCAAAAAGAGCTCCAATTGCGCGCCAGTCTTCGTTTTGTCGACCGGCTCAATACACTCCAAAATGCCGTACTTTGAGTGAAAACGAGCAAAACTATTTATATATATTTTCGATAAGGACTATTAATATTTAATAATTTAAAAGTAATATTTTACTTAGATACAAGATACGTAGTATTTAATTTAAATTCATATTAATTGTAAAAACAAATAGCCATACTTATAACTTTCGCTAGAAGCTACATAAGATGAAAACAGTGCGGCCTCTAGTTGAAGTTAAAAGGCTGATAAATTGTCACAAGTAAAATTAAGCAGTTGTCTAATGACAATATGGTTTGAATTAGGATGTTATGTTTTATGTAGCATATATATATATATATATATATATATATATATATATATATATATATATATATATATATATATATATATATATATATATATATATATATATATATATATATATATATATACACACATATATATATATAAAAAATACGTTTATATAGGTTGACTCGGGAACACATTTTTCGTAAATTTTTTCTAGACCCGCCGTCCATTTAGTAGTAGATCAATGATCATGAATAATAATTTATTTATTCTTTATTATAAAAGAATACAAAGGGCGGACTTAATGCCTTGAGGCAATCTCTACCAGTCAACCCATGGAATGGTGAGAATTAGACGTAGGTGTAGCAGTATAGAATAAAAACAAAATAAAACTGATAATCAACTAAGTTATATAAATTTTACTAATGTATAAAATAAATAAACTATAGAAATATCTCTAATTTATACATATATACAAATATATACATACAGACATATACATACATATATACACATCAACATACAAATATAAATAGTACATATAAATAATTATGAATATATACATCTGTTAACAATATATTAGTTCTTAAATACTTTGTGTTTCGTGCAATAAAAAATATCTATGTATCTAACATCCTTGAACACACACACACGCTCACAAAAGGCATGCGGGCAAAGACAGTGCTGATGTAAGAGTAGTAGATCATTCAAAATTGTCGGTTGTTTGAATAGGGTGTCAGGAAGTTGACTATAGATTTATAATGTAAAGTCAGAAAAAGTACTCGATGTTGAAAAATCATCGATGTACACATACACATGTAGCAATTTATATCAATTAAAGATTACATTTTATTTACTTACCCAACGTAATTTCAATTAGTTACAAACTTATAAAAATGCAAAATATTAGTTCATTTCAGCGCACGGAATGGCAGCCCCGACGGATTTACTTGGGTTTGTAATTATATTACCTAATAGGTAGGTGAATACGTGTAGTACATACCTATATTTGATGTTTTTGCTGTGTTTATCGCTACGTCAAACAAAAAGGTTCACAAAGGTAGGCAGAATTAAGGAAAGTCATAATTAGTTCTTTATTATGACATACCTCGCGAGAAATCAACCCTTTTTAAAACGCTTTTTTTTCTTTCGTGACTTACTTCCTCTTAGTCGGGGGTTTTTAATTTTTTCATTTTATCCTTTTTCAAATACAACTTTTATATCCGTCGTGGGTTTATCAAAATTTTTAATTTTCCTTTTTATTTTAGACTTTTTAGAGAATCCCTGCATAACTGACTATATATTTATATAACTTTCTATCTACTTAACAATTGACGAATGGAAGAACTGAGCATGGAACAGTATCAGCTACATTGTATATATGGGTCCCATGTTTAAATTAGCAACAAGAAAACTAGCTTGTTCAGATGTTAAGGTATCGATTTGTGCCTCAGATTGTGTACAATCTTTCATTATATTCATCAAAATTGCATACAAAGATAAAGTACACTGTATGTGATAAATACAGTTCAACGTATAAACAGACATGTCAGTAGAGCTGAGATGACAAGCTGTTTCATTAATAGCATGTAGTAACGGGTCTAAAATATTGGTAATCATAATTTTTTTGTCATCTGTATTAATATTACTTGATAAACTCATTAAATCTCTCAAAAGCTGATTAAATTTGTCACAACTATAGATGGATTTAAGTCCAAGGAGGGCTTTTCATGACAATTCTTTTGCATTTTACTATCCAGAGCTATAAGAAACATGTCTTGACTTTTTTGCTAACTCATCCAAGTTTCAACAAATGACCCTTTGCTGTTATTGATTCTATGTTATTCTTGTAGTAAATAATTAAATTAGTTATTGACCATAGCACCAGTGAATCTTTATCTGGTGTTAATATATTCTGCTCTGACTTTAAGCAAGGGACATAATGCTTCTATAATATTAATCAATGCAGTTGTTATTTTTTCTTCTTTGTCGGTCATTGTACAGTATTTGAATATATTTACAAGATTATCTTTTCTACAAGGTATTATTTGGTATACCCATGCTAATATATCTCCAATATACCGTTTAGCATCATTAGCATAAATTCTGTAGGTTTAGAACCATTATCACTACCATTGGTGAGAATATCAATAAATAATTGTACAACAGTTGCTTTACGTGCAGAACAATACTCATCAATTATATTTGAAAGAAGAACTTGCCTGTTTTCAAACTTACTTAATGATTTTGGGATTAATGCATTATTTGGTGAATCAACAAGAAGACAAGCTCCGATAGTCCAGTGGTATAACTTTTCAATTGCTATTTCTTGTTGGAGGCCTATCATTTCCATTATTTCAAAGGCTGTATTTGATACCAGTATTTAACAAGGATTTTACAATTTTCATATAATCGTTCGATTTGTGAGAGCGTGTTAAAAAATTTAATGTAAGAGGTGGCACATTGTAAAGAATCTTAAGCTGTTCTGGCGCAATTTGAAATTCTTCAACAAATTTGTTGACCCATAAAAGCTAATATGTGATGAGTCTTAGTTTTGGATTCTTGGAGTCTGCTTGACATATTACATACTGCAACATCTAAAGAAGAAATGGAATTTAATAGATCCTGTAACTTCTCTTTAACTTTATTGTACTCAACGAGCACAGCTTTATTGATTAATAAGTCCCGTTTTTCAATTTCGTTTACTAGAACCCTTCTTGTGTATGCTGAATTGGCTGAACATAATCCTGACACTGTATATAGAGCTTCATTTGTCTGATTTAAGATGACTATCAAATATTTTGTTTATTTTCTGCCGAATTGGATTATTATAAAACGAATCAAGGATTAATCAATTTTCAACCCTCTTATTAAAATGTAATGAATAATATGGTACATATATATATATATATATATATATATATATATATATATATATATATATATATATATATGTCTGAGAAATAAGAAAAAAATATTTCGAAGACATGAAGTTCGCCAACACGCATTAGGGCAGCGCGGCGGACATTTCCTTTATAACCCTCTCAGAAATGAGAGGAGGCCTGTGCCAAGCAGGACGTATATAGGCTGTAACTTTAACTTTAAACTTTTTACAAAATGGTTACTTGTACTGAGGTGACTGTGAGTGTTAATAATAGAAATAATTCTGATAACACATCACAGGTAAATTCTCAAGACGTCGTCAATGTTATGAAACGTTTATTTTTGGTTATAATTTATATTATATACTGGTTTAAAACATAGTATGTTTCAATTATTTTGTTAATTTTGATTTGCAAAGAAAGTCACGTTGTTGATAATTTGCATGAATTTGGTAAATACATTTTATACAAAATATTTTACATATACCTTTAAGGGATTGACTCAGCTTTATCAAATTAATGTCGATATTTATCTGAATGTTTATAATGAATCGATAGACTTGCCCACACAACAGAAAATAAATCCTCGGTTTGCGTTCTAAAATGTAATTTTATTTTGCCGTTTGTCAAACAGATTCCCTCTGGATTCTAAAATTAGAAAAAATGGTTCAGGTTAATTGGATGGTTTGGTTGGAATCCAAAGAAGAACTCAACAATTTGCAGTAAACATTTTCTTGAGAAGTATAAAAGAAAAAGTAGAATAAAAACAATGTTATTAAAAGGAGTAATTTCTACATTATTTGTACCATTAAGTATAATATTGTTATAATAAGATTTCAAAAATTTGACTTTCAAAACTTTAGATAAAAATAGAGACATATTTTTATACATTAAAAAACTCTAGTACATTAAAGATAAAAAAATCTTGAGAGTATCCTCTTTAAGCCATTATGAACAACTAAGTATCTATTTATCAACCAAAATAAATGTATAACCAACCAACCAACCGCACAGCCTCACGGTCACACTAGTACAATATTCATAGCATCACGCTATTTTCCCCAAGGGGTTGAGCGGAGCTTCGGATTATATTCCCAAGTCACAATGGTAAAACTTTTAGCGTAGTTAGGTATAGATATTTAGTAATCCTCCTAAAGCGCCGCCAAATGCCCGCGCATGAGACGCGATAGTATAAATTCCATAGTATATAATACTCACAACGCGTGATGCCCGATTCATGCTTGATGGAGGGCTTAAATAGCGTGGTTCATCGCCTACATCGTTAGTAGAGAAGAGGAACTCGTGGTTAAGTAATAGCTGCGCGTATCAATAGATCTGCGAAATTAAGTTGCACTTGCCGCGGTCAGTTCATGAATGAGTGACCATTTTCTTAAAATACCGAGATTGAGAGAACAGAGAGTGCATCTGTAAACTCTGTTAAGATCATGATGTTTTTTTTTAAATTCATGCAGCTAAAATGATAATGAGTTTATTATTACTTTATACTTTTCAGGGACAGATGAAAGAATATAAACATAAAGCATGATGAAGCCTTATAAACATATTGGCCTTTAAACAGAGCAATCTTATTTAACTGATTCCTACAAGTTTCCTTACCTAAATTATTAAGTTTACATTCATATTTAATTCGAATGTTAAAATAAACTTCTATAATGTATTTAATTATTAATTATTAAATGTTTGTAATTATCAAAAGTAATACTTATATAAAAAATAAAGCAGCCATTATGTATTCCGTGTCCCCGTTTTTTATTTCTCCATCAAAACATTTTATAAAATATAAATAGGTATATACTTAGTTAAGTATCTACCTATTTATATTAACAATATGTTAAACAAGAAATTCCGGGGAAACTGTCCATAGCAGTAAATATTTTTCCCCAAAGATCATAGCTCGAAAATACAACTTTCCGATCTGATTCTTGGGGAGTATTTTTAAGTTTAACGGTAGAGTCACCTGGGATTTTATACATTTGAATTAAAATCTAACAAAAGGCAGGTAGGTTCAGCTTATTCCTAGGAACATGTTATATGAATATTTTTTAATTATTTTAGAACTATCATGGTAAAACTTCAGTTAATTTTTGAAGTAATTCGTGCACTAAACAATTTTGTGTAAAAAGATTTAAAAAAATTGTTTAATTTTTTTTTAAATATTTTTACCACTTCCTTAACAATCATTTTTCGATAGTCCTTGTAAGTAAAATGTGCATCACTAGCTAATGCACACAATGACAAATCAAAATTAGTCACGCGTTTTCGGGCTGTCAGGTCGTCTATACGCCAGTATATTCTAAGTCTATACCCCTAACATGGACCTGTCAAATTAGTTCCATTTATCGCCGCGGGACTTCTTTCGTGAGACGGACTTTACGTATATCTGTATTTTTTTTTGGAGTTTATGGCCTGGTATCTAGACCTTTAGGCCAAGTCTTAGGTATTTTTATTCGGTTTATTATAATTTCCCCAAATGTTTATTTATCCTTCATAGTACACTGCTTCACAATATGTTGATGCGTCACATTGTGCAGCCTTTGAGAGATTTTGACGGCAACTTGAGTCAACAGACAGCTGACAGTTGGCGATGGTATCTCAAGGCGCCTAAGCAGATAGACACCTCATAGATAGACATCTTGAGAATCACATCACCATCAGAGCACTTGTTTCACCGTTTCCACTAATAGTTCACATGCGCAGACACTTAATACACAAAATCGCACCACTTTTACATATCAAAATCCACTTCAAACAATAATACAGGAGCAGCAAACCGCCGCCGATCAAGTTCCCGCCAAAACTCCAAGTTTATCTGTATCTGCCTCTGCCTCACAGACTAATATTAGCTTTCTACATATTCATTTATCTATGACTAATATGCTCTGCCTTCTGCTGTCAAATTTAATTATATGGTACATATTATTCATTACATTTTGATAAGAAGGTTGAAAATTGATTAATCCATGGATTCGTTTTATAATAATCCAATTCGGCAGAAAATAAACAAAATATTTGATAGTCATCTTATATCAGACAACAGTGAAGCTCTATATACAGTGTCAGGATTATGTTCAGCCAATTCAGCATACACAAGAAGGGTTCTAGTGAACGAAATTGAAAAACGGGACTTATTAATCAATAAAGCTGTGCTCGTTGAGTACAATAAAGTTAAAGAGAAGTTACAGGATCTATTAAATTCCATTTCTTCTTTAGATGTTGCAGTATGTGATATGTCAAACAGACTCCAAGAATCCAAAACTAAGACTCATCACATTATAACACAAACAACTAAATTAAAGGAAGAAAGAAAAAAAAACTAAGAAGAAGCTCTTATGGGTCAACAAATTTGTTGAAGAATTTCAAATTGCGCCAGAACAGCTTAAGATTCTTTACAATGTGCCACCTCTTACATTAAATTTTTTTAACACGCTCTCACAAATCGAACGATTATATGAAAATTGTAAAATCCTTGTTAAATACTGGTATCAAACACCAGCCTTTGAAATAATGGAAATGATAGGCCTCCAACAAGAAGTAGCAATTGAAAAGTTATACCACTGGACTATCGGAGCTTGTCTTCTTGTTGATTCACCAAATAATGCATTAATCCCAAAATCATTAAGTAAGTTTGAAAACAGGCAAGTTCTCTTTTCAAATATAATTGATGAGTATTGTTCTGCACGTAAAGCAACTGTTGTACAATTATTTATTGATATTCTCACCAAAGGTAGTGATAATGGTTCTAAACCTATAGAATTCTATGCTAATGATGCTAAACGGTATATTGGAGATATATTAGCATGGGTATACCAAATAATACCTGTAGAAAAAGATAATCTTGTAAATATATTCAAATACTGTACAATGACCGACAAAGAAGAAAAAATAACAACTGCATTGATTAATATTATAGAAGCATTATGTCCCTTGCTTAAAGTCAGAGCAGAAGTCATATTAACACCAGATAAAGATTCACTGGTGCTATGGTCAATAACTAATTTAATTATTTACTACAAGAATAACATAGAATCAATAACAGCAAAGGGTCATTTGGTTGAAACTTTGGATGAGTTAGCAAAAAAAGTCAAGACATGTTTCTTATAGCTCTGGATAGTAAAATGCAAAAAGAATTAAGTCATGGCGTGAAAGCACCTCCTTTGGACTTAAATCCATCTATAGTTGTGACAAATTTAATCAGCTTTTTGAGAGATTTAATGAGTTTATCAAGTAATATTAATACAGATGACAAAAAAATTATAATTACCCATATTTTAGACCCGTTACTACATGCTATTAATGAAACAGCTTGTCATCTCAGCTCTACTGACATGTCTGTTTATACGTTGAACTGTATTTATCACATACAGTGTACTTTATCTTTGTATACAATTTTGGATGAATATAATGAAAGATTGCAAGCACAATCTGAGGCACAAATCGATACCTTAACATCTGAACAAGCTAGTTTTCTTGTTGCTAATTTAAACATGGGACCCATATATACAATTTTGCAAGAAAAGATTAATGGCCCTCTATCTGCAATACCTGGCATGGACATCCACATTAAAAACCTTTTAAACAAGTTTGACATGTTTTAGTGACACCAGATGTGTATATTTTACCGCAACTTAATTTGCTTATAAGTCACAATCATAAGACTGTTGTTAAGAAAAGAGCCTTCGAAGTAATTTTTGCCATTTATGAACAATTATACAAAGCTATAAACAACCTAACTAATGGTTATGATGATCCTCAAGGAATTGTACGAAGAACTCCTGAAGAAGTTAAAAAATTTCTTGTAAATTAAATAAGTTATATTTTATGTTTTCCTTAAAATTGCTTTAAGCTTTACAACCACATTTAATAATCCTTCTAACTTCTGTAATTGTAACTATTTTAGGTTAAAATGCAATAAATATTCGAATTTTAAATGTGCTATTTGCTTGAAGTAAGCTAGAACCCTGTCCAACAGTATTCTTAATTTCATTATGTAAGAATTAGAGAAGAACAGGTGACATTTAGTGAGAAAGACAACATATTTGACTCAATATCAATATTTAAGGAGCTGAGGATTTTTCCCTCGAAAACGCCAGTAATGTTTTTGTTATAAATGTGATTTATATTTTAAGACTTACAAAATAAGACTAATTCCTCACTGTCATATACCAAGTTTGAGGGCGAACGCTGCGTAAGGTGGGTTCCCATTCTGAGATTCTGTTGTGGGGTACATGTAATGGGCTATGTGGCACCAGCTGCAGATTTCCTGGATATCGTTGATTATGCAGTTGTGTTGTAATGGATTACCAATTATTGATAGATTTGTGTCTGTACTGTCTTGCAGTAATGGATTATCCATATATTTAATCTTGATGAGCATTATTAAATTTAATTACTTACCATTTATTTAGCTCTAAAAGTTATTGTTTCTACTCCTATCAGATTGAAGCAAAGGATTTTATAAAATGAGCTTAGAATTTGTTTGAATTAATAGCTAGTTTTTAGCTTCACGGTGTGAAAAATTTATATTGATACATGGCAGTAATATTTAAAGTGATATCTACAAATAGCTATATTTATAAAATGTGGCCCTGTAAATATTAATGTGGTTTGATTAAATATTATGCTGTGCTGCGTAAGTGTGGTGTGTGATGGCATAAGATAATCTCTCACCTCATTTTGTAACATAGTTATATGTGTAATATATGTTATATAGTATTGGCAGCTAAGCTATTAAACAAATAATGGTACTTAATTAAATGTGTTCACCTAAACATGTCTATATCATTCATTTATCATCACAGTCTATTCATGAAATCCCTTGGTGGGAGTCAAAAAATCATGTTACGTGACCAACCTATGTTAAAGTTCTAGATGATGATGGTGCTGTTTAGTGTGATAATAATTGTAGTACAAGGATTTGTAGCAGTATTTTTGAAAGCAGTATCTAATGATTGCATTCAGAGATTATTAAATACTTAATAATAAGTGAAATAATAAGTGTAAAGATTTTTAATTGTTTCATTTTTTCTCAAATATAATATTTAATCATCATAAACTATTATTAATGTCTGATTTACTTATTATGTTTTTGTCTTGCAATTGTTCACTAATGATTTCCGTTATTGGTCCATCATAAATAAAATTTTGCTTTGACTTCATAAAAAGTAAGTTTTTGTGATCTTTCCAAAACTTTTCTTTAAGCATATCATCATGGACATCAACTATTACAGAGATACATTTGATTGACTCATTCATGTTTATATGCTTTTTTAGTAGAAGTGTTCCCCTTTTAAATATTTCTGGTTCATCATTATAATTAATATTAAACTCTTTAAATAATATTTCGTTTTTATCTCCAGAGACTGTACCACACAACCTTTTCTCTGCCTGTAAAAATCACATTAGATTGAGTTAAAACTGTGACGGTTTATTTTTATTGAACATATTTTTAAACTGAAAGGTTACCTGTGCAGGGCTGAGCTTTCCCTCTTTAACAAGAGTCCAAAATGTTGTATTATACAAATTATTTATATGTACATCGGCTTGTCGCCATTTCATGTAATCAATTAAATTTTCTTCACTTGGGTATAGTACAATACGGCCATCAAATGAAGGAGGATATTTTAATTTTTCTTCTCCGAAGAATTTGTTCCAATAAAATACGTAAGATGCAGAAAATTTACTAGTGATTGTTGTCACAAGCTTTGCAGCGCGCCTTTTGTATACAGTACAGTGTTTATTAAAAACAAAAGAATATTCATCACTTTGTCCAAACGCTATTAATAAATCATTAAATTCGCGAAATACAGTAAATGCAGCGTAATTCATTAACTTCAACGCTCTTAAATCATTTGGCTTTGTAAAATTGTGATCCTCGGAAAATTTATGAAAACATTTGCCGTCAAGTCTCACTACTATCCATGTGTTGGGTAATAAAGTATCGCTGAGCTCAAAGGTTTTCACATATTCAAAAGAACTTTTTGCCATTTTCGAGAAGGTTGGAAAAGTTGTTTGTTTAAATTTTACTAGAGTTTTCAATATAATTAACATTGAATGTTTCTTTAATGTTATTGATCGCAATCAAGGAATATAATAATCATTACTCAACTGTGTAATAAATATATCTAATTTATGTATGTACTTAACTTGTAAATTAAAATTTACACCACACAACTACAAATTAAACTTTCTCCTTGACCACAGACTAACTAGTAGATTCTACGCATAGATTACTGTATATATACTAGAGATAGATGGGCAACTCAAATTTAATTTTCGTTATTGCGCTGTCTTGGTTAACAGATGGCGCTAAATTAAAAGTGCTTTAAGCTCGCCCTTTATTTGCACTTACCAAATATTTTATATACAACCATTAATTACATTGCAGCACTTATGCACAAGTGATGCAATGTAATTAACAGTTGTTTATGTTTCTTGTGCTAATTCTTAGTTCCTATTACAAAAAATAAAAACCGGTTATTTTAAAACGTTTATTGTTTAAAAATTTTGCTTAGTTATTGATTAACATTAGATGTGTTAAATTTAACAATATTTGCACAATATAAATTAACTTCTTTATACAATGTCCCTACTGGTTAGTAAATATCTTATATTACAACGAATAGAATAGAATAATTTTTATTCAACATAGATTATTACATAATACTTATGGAGTATTTTTTTATTTACCACTGGTTCGAAAAATACCTGTCCTGGGAAGAACCAGCGGGACTTTCTTTAAACATTTCACTTTACAATAATTTTCTTTGTACACTTTAAATAAATTTTAATAGTACCAGCATGGTGGCGATCACCTCATTCCCATGGGTTATTTTCATTGATTTATTATTTGACATTACAATAACACTTTTTGTACATTTTTCCTTTAATCAAACATTTGAACTTGTTTATTGACAAATTTTGTACATTTTCTGGGATTTTGTTGTAAAAGCGTATACATTGCCCCATAAATGAATTACCAATTCTGTTGAGTCTAGTAACTGGTATTACAAGCTTATGTTTTCCTAGTGTTTAAAGTATGAACATCTTTATTCTTATCAAAGCTTTATGTTTTAATGTACATACATCACATTTTTATAAAGATATTGTGATGCCAAAGTTAATATGTATATTTATTTAAATTTTTTTCGAAGATACTCCTTACAATTTAAGTTATAAATCGCCTGTACGGCTCTCTATCGCAAAACAAATATAACTTCAATGTCAGTCGCATGACCCCAATAGTATTATAATACGAAGAAAAACAGTGGTATCCACAAGACTCAACTCCTTCCTATTTAATATATAATAATTATTCAAATACCAATGTGCTCTACATTGGTATTTCAATCCGCTCAAAGTTTTGCTCCTCTTCCAAAATTTCATGAATTAGTATCAAATAATTGTTTATAGTGGTGCATCTTTAAATTAAAATAAAAGATACATTTGGAGCAGCATTATTAATCTTTAAAATATGTACTTGATAATGTTATCATATTTTAGTTACATAACATTTTTTAAATATGTGTGTAATAAGTATACTTTTAAAAATACAAACAATTTACAAAAGTGACTTTGTTATGCCCACTATATCATTGTTTATATGTGTGATCTGTATAATATTTCTTTTACAAAATAAGCATTTTATATATTATAACGTACTTACATAATACAACTTTACAAACAATTTGTGAAATTATTATCAATCTTAAAATTGTGGAAAAGAGACTACATAAAGCATCAAAAGAATACCAAGAAAAAAATATTTAATAAAACTTTGATACCTTTGACTATGCACACCCACATATTCCTGAATATGCAGTTAATTACTTACTTAATGGTTTAGTAAGTACAGTATAACATAAATGTTGTGGAAGATCATACAATTTTAAAGACAAATTGTTGGCATTTTCAATATGTAAGCCTTAAAAGATATAGATTCTTAAGAAACTGTCCACTTTGTCCTCAAGATGGACATCCTTAAATAAATACTAATTAAACCAGATATAAACCCAATTATATTTAAGTAAATGAAAAAACAAAGCTTGAGCATAGCGGAGTGCTTGTGTTTAATGTTTGATGAGATGCTAGTGTTCCCCTCACTACATTACAATGCAACTTTCATAGGTTTTAAGACTGGGGATGTTAAGAGTGAAAATATGACGATGAACATGTTTTGGTTTAATGATATAGGTGAAAGCTCATAATAAGCTATCAATTTGTTATAGATTTTGCAAAATGCTACTCTGGCAGTAATTAAAAAAAATACATATAATAAGAGATTTATAACAAACATGATTAAATGGTGTCTATGATCAATTTACAATTAACACCAAAGTAAGCAACAATTAAGTTAATAAGACAAAGGCAGCAATAATGCTTTTGTAATTTAAAATAATAAGCAATTCTCTTTATTTGATCCTAGTTATTGAAAGGGGAAATTTTATTTCAAAAGAATTAAGATTTACACAGCATGACATAGTAGACAGCTAAATGGGAGCATTTATAATTACTCTTAGATATTGATGCGGGAGTAAATGAACTACTGAATGATGGATATGTAAGCTGACAGAAACCTATGGTGCTACATGATAAAATACCTAAAATAAAGAGTTAAGCACAAATTTTAACCAACGTGTATCAGGTGTTCTTAGATTTTGTGCAAGTAAGTCTTTACAAATGAAACATATTAATGATTAATGTTAAATAAATACTTTTCTTTAACAACTTTGTTTTGATTTTATTTCAAAACATTATTAATTGCCCTAGAAACAGATACTGAAGATATTACTGACTTACTGAAGTTAGTCAATTTGGTTTGATTTTCTTTAATTTCTACAATGTAAGTTTTATAAAAGTTTCTAAAACATAATTCAGCACATATATGCCGTGGAAGAAAGTTTTATCTATTACAATGAGTAATCCTCTCACCCCAAGCAAATACATAAACTTTGTAATTTTTCAAGAAAAACACTTTTGCGATTTTCAAAAAACTTTACATAATGTATTGAAGATATAACAAAAATAATTTAAAACATTTAACCAATGATTCCCCCAAAATGGGATATTTCAAATCATTAAATTGTTAATAAATATCAAATTTTAATTCTTAACATGACAAACATGAAATAGTATGGACCCTTATCATCAATTTGTTGATCAAAATAATTGTACATAGTTCAGACCCTCAAAGATGGCCTACGAGCTGGTGCAATAATATAAATAAAATATTAATAGGCAGACATATTAGAATTAATAATGATAAAATAAAACACAATAATGACAAATTATGTACCTTGATAAATTATTAGAGGGTATTCTAACTATTTGCACTATTAAAAGAAAATAATTTAGAAATAATTTAAAAATGTTTTAATAACCTGAAATCAAGGCTAAATTATTATTTTAAAATACCAAAAATAGAAATGGTTATCTGTAAAACAAATTTTTTCCATAACATCAAAATTAAGGTATCATAAAATATCTTGCGATTAGTTATCTACTTTTATAAGTCCATAGTGCCGTAATCTTGAATTTGTTTTACACAATTTTATAGATCTTGTACGTTTTGTTATAGGAACCTCCATTAAAATAATCAAACAATTGATCAAACAGGAGAAGTATATCTGCCGCATCTTCACATTCTTGTGGCAGTAACTTCTTTTCTGCAAAGAAATAAAATGTTATGAGTACCGTTAAAGTAATAAAGAAGCAATAAAATATTCAATACAAGATAGGCGGTACTACTTTAATCTTTACTTTGAATTATAATGTTTTGCTAAAATCCCACAGCTGTAATTAGTTATAACACTACAGCTATATCATACATAAACCATATGCGTGTAATAACCACATTAAGTGACATAGCTTCTAAAATTAATCTTGTAAAATATATGTATTTCTTTTACCTTATAAATAAAATCTCAAGGTAATTCTCTCGTATGCAAAAATCAAGAAAAATTAATGAGGAAATAAAATGGAATTAAATTCCTAAACCTACAGGAAAATTGTCTCTAAGTTTGTTATCTAAAGTTAATAGATAAACTAAAGTATGAAGCATTTGCTATTAGAAAAATATAAATGCATAAAATTCATGGACCATCCTTAAGCTTTATGCATTGTTCTCCACAATCTTAAAACACAGAATAAAGAAGAAGGACCTTCTAATCTTCATAAGCCTGATACTACCTTGTTAAAAAAGTACCGACTTATTAAAATTCTTACCCTGATAAACAACTGTTATGTAACATCTCATTTGAGGACTGTCCATAGGTTACATCAAAACTTACCTTGCTGCGCAGTACTGTGAGGAAGGTATTTATGTATAAAGCATGAAAATAGTCATTAAGCCCTTATCACTATCTACAATTAGTATGTCTATTGTCTAAAAATTGGGGTGGGTGCTACCATAAAAGTAAGAAATTTACTTATTGTTCTTTCTATTATGATTTGGGTTCTTTTCTGGTGTTTATAGGATGAAAAAATCTACTAGAATACAATCAAAGCTGAAATACAATTTGGTTTACACAGCTGAATTTCAGCAAAACAAAACAATCTTTGCTAGTTATACCATTCTATAGAAAAAATATGAGTACATATATTAACAGTTACCTCACAATATCACGTGTATGTCACTAAAACTGTATGAAATTCAGTAAATTAGTTGTTAATTTGCAAAATAGCGTATAATATTCCTGCAATAAGTCAGACAGCTAGATAGGTAAAGTATTTTAATAAGAGAATACATTAATTTCTACTATACATAGCACCAGCATTCATTCCTTCTCGTCTTAAAAGAATTGAACATTTTAGAAAGTCAACAAACTAATACATTCAAAAACTTTTGCCATTTTTGTAATAGAACATTATTATGTAAGATTAATATTAGCGTTCGCATTTGAAATAGTATAAAATAAACAAACAATAATATAAATTCACAATGACATTAGTTAGTGTTGCCAGTGGGAGCTGATATAGGTTGGGATACCAGTAAAATCTTATTTTTCCCCCGAAAGGTTACAATTCGTGTGATTCGTCCGTCAATTCATGACTACATAATATACAAACACAGAGGAGGCGTCAACTTCATATAATTTGATCACAACATCATCTTGCAAACCACACTCTTCTCTTATTACACAATTTCTCTCTGTGTCATTCAGATTCAGCCCCAACATACTCCTTAATGACCGCATTTCTATATGCATTTATTCTACTCTCGTGCTTCTTCTGCCACACCCAACTTTCAGTACCATACATTAAAGTAGGGACTAACACAGCATTGTGGTTGCCATACATGCTTTTTCGGACACATTCTGACTTTCCACAATAGGCGTAGAGCCCCATTTACTCTATTTCCTCGTTCACTCGTCGTTCTATATCCTTATTCATATCTATCATCCCTGCTAAATCCACATCCCAAATACACAAACTCATCTACTTGCTCGACCAATTCCCTTCTATTCTTATTTCACATATCGTATTACTTTCTTCTCCTTCAAAAACAGTAACTTTCGTCTTACTTGCGTTAACTTTCATTCCCTTTCTTTTAATGACCTGTTCATTAATGTAACCATCATTTGCAACTCGCCGCCGACGACGCAAGTATGACTTGATCATCGGCGTACAAAAACATTTGACGGTTAACTCACCCATTCTTAACCCACATTTTTCAACTTCCAATTTTTCCAAACAACTGTCCATAAATAGGTTGAACAGCCACGGGAAGCCACACAGCCCGTCCGACACCTTTATGGATGCCAAACCAGTCCGAGTAGGCCCGTTGATCCTGATACAAGCACTGGAATCCTATACAGATATATATAGAGAATATACCTTCAATGCCTGTATCAACCCAGCGCTCAACCCAAATGAGTTCAGTGTTTGCCATAACACATCCCTGTCCACTCTGTCATGAACCTTTTCCAAGTCCACAAACGCCCAAATACCTTTTCCATCAGTATCTTTCATAACTCTTTCAATTAGTACCTTAGCATACAGTTTTCCCACAATGCTAAGAAGGCTGATACCATGGCAGTTTTTACAGTCCTGCTGCGATCCTTTTCCCTTATATATTGGGATTATCATGGCTTTGCACCAGTCTCCCAGTTCCTGCTAAGTTCCCAACACAAATTAAACAAGGTGTACAGCAGGTCTGCCACCACTCCCTCTCCAGCCCTTGGCATTTCAGTGATACTCTATCATATCCGGCTGCCTTACCTGCTTCCATTAATTCATCTATACTTATCTCTATCTCTTTCCTCTTCTTTCAGATTTCTATTTCATTTAATTCAAACATGTGAATATTGTTTAACAAAGTATATATATATATATATATACCTACTTGCACAAATTGTAGAGCTCCTTATACTCGTTGACTAAAAACTTGAGCTGCATGTTTCACCTTCATTTTGGGAATTTTTTAAAATCATTATTTTGTTTATTTTTACATTTTTCTTTTTTTACATTCATCTTTTAATAATTGTACCTGAAAAAAATATGACAATGAGGTATGCATAAAGAGACCAGATGAAATGATGACAGCATAGACCAGATTGTATTGGAATGTCATGGGTCGGCTCGACCGGGGAGGGCCTCACTCTAACTTTGATAAGTGAGAAGCTTAATGCTGCTGTATTTTATACAGTAAGTGTAAAAGACCAAATGCTCTTTTTACTGGATACAAGGTATTCCATCTTAGTCCTCAGGGGAGACAATGCATCTGCATTTAGATTCTTAATTGAGGATAGATGTAGATGCCTATGGGCTACAGTATTCACTTACCATTAGGTAGGCTGTGTGCTCGCATGTCACTTTTATTCTATATAAAAAATCTCTGGAAATGAGGTGATCCCTACTATGATGTTTTTATTATAATTTATATAAATAATTGTATATTATTTCTTAAATTTAATAAGTATTACGTAATAATTTGTATTAAACAAAAATATTCTATTCTATTCTAAGGATACACCAACTAACATGCATAATATTATAAAAAATTTGTCCCCGTGCCACACTGGAACAGATTTCATGAGGGTAGAACCCATACCTTAGAATTGATAATGCTGGTCCATATTACTATTCAGTTGAATTTGTACTTTGCATTATTGAAAGATTAATTATTGTATTGTATTGTGTTATTGTATTGTATGACGGCTCTGTGGCGCAGTGGCTTAGCAATGAGTTGCTGCGCTGGGGGCCGCGGGTTCGAATCCCACACGGAACAAGTATTTGTATCGCCTGCAAATAATTGTTCTGGGTCCAGACCCAGACACGGACTAAGGACAAACATCCAGATGTTTGTCCTTGTGCAATTTATGTTTGTAAACTGCCTCCACGATACAGGAGAAAATCCTAGTGTAGGGGTAACATTTTTAAAAAAAAATACTATCTAGTGTCATAATAACTGGAACAATTACTGGAGAGAACCTGAAACAGGAGATGAGCAACAACCCGCTTGCTAATCGTGGCAGCTATGCCAAATAGTACTTATAACCTATAAGACAATCTAGCAGTGGACTTTTAATTATTACAGCCCATGCCTTGAACCTTCGATTTTTTAGATTGTGGTTGTTTTCAAGTGAATAAAACCAAAATTATGCGAATACTTTATAAGCACTTACCAAATTGATCACATTTAAAACACATTGGTTTTGTTACTCACAGTTTTGCTCAAATCGAATAAACAAAACAAATCAGGGCCGCAAAAATATTAATTATTATGAAAGAAAACACATAACACATAAAACGTGCGAAATCGGAATAATGTTCAATAAATATTAATATCAATTTAAGGTTAACTATCAGCACAAAATAAATAATAGTCGCTACCAGTAACTAACCGCCACTAACTGCCAGTGTTGCCAACGGATGAAATAGCAATCCGCCAGACAAGGCTCCTCAAACCACCAGAAAATCACTAACAAAAGATGTCCCCTCTGAAAACCACTAAAATTTCCACTAAGATATATAAATATGATTAAAGCAAAAAAAGTAAAAGTACGTTTATTATTAAAAATCTCATTGTTGTTAATATAATTTTTTACTTTTAGTAATTAAAAAATAAAGTTGCTTAAGATATTATTTACATTAATAAATCGTCTTCAGATGAATCTGCATTTTCATTTTCAGCCTTACTGTTATCCTTATCGGACTGATATGACTCCTTCGTCCCAATTTGTTTTATAAGATTTAAAGGAATTTCATAATTGTTGCCTTTTCCATTAACTGCATACCGCAGCGTTTTTTAAATTGATTTCAAAAGAGTTAGCTTCATTCTGTTTCCTGCTTGTTTTTATAATATTCATGCTACTAAAAGTCTTTCCACATCGGCATTCGAATGTGGCAATACCAAAAGTGTAATCGCAAATGTTGCTAATTCTTGAAATCGAGCAACACCTGTGCATCTTTGAATTTCAAGACTTCGCTCCAAAAATTTTTGTATCTTTGTTTCATTCCATCTCAGTAAATGAATTTGCTGCCATTGATCGTCAATTTTGCAATTAATTCTGTACTTGTTACGAACCGAGCCATTATATCAACAAGATTTTCTTTGTTGTGATGCAGGGCTTTTCGACACTTATACGGATATTTGTTTCATGAGTAATATTTTCCGGCAATCTGTTTTTTATTTCGTCAATGAGACAAACTATAAACTGTATGCACCTATTCCGCAATACTTCTTCCTCTTCCCGGGGAAAACCTTTCTCTTTCATTTCTTGAATATGTTTTTCGAATCGGAATCCCAGGTAGCATCTTTGGTCCAAATAGTCACGAATATTTTGAGTAAAGATATCTATCTTATGTGTAGGCAACGTTACTTTGGTGACAAGCGTATCAATCAAGTTTGTTAATTCACCGCACAATAAGGTGTGGTCCGTATTTTTTGACTCAAACATTTTATTAACTCTGTTTATATCAATCAAAATTGGATAAATAAATGATACATATGCATAGTTTATATCATTCGCATACATAGAGTGCAATAGCTCTGACGTGTGGCACCTTTCGTGCAACTTAGCAATCGAAAATGAGTTTTAAGCTCCAGCCATTGCGTATAAATTCTCGACGCAGCAGACTCTATGGATAACCATCTAGTCTGACAGGCTTGAACAATTTTAAGAGGCTTCTGTCCATCGTTGATGGATTTGTATAGCTCTTTATAGATAACTTGTCTGGAAGACGAGCGAGCAAACCAATCATATGTCTCTCTAATTAAAATTCAAGATTTCGCGGAAGAAATTCCTTTGCTGCTGCTGAAACAGCCAGTTGCAAGGAGTGGCATAAACAACGTACCAAAACTAAGTGTGGTATTTCTTGTTTCAATCGGGAAAAAACTCCATTATTTACGCCAACCATCACCGAAGCATTATCTGTGCCAATACCCATTAAGTTTTCAATTCGCAAGTCGAAATGTTTAAGCGTCCGCTTTATGGCAGAAACAATACCTTCAGCATTACATGCGTCGAGTTCAGCAAGGTCCAAATAAGTTGAAACTATTTTTCATGTGTAGTGCTGTAATAAATTATAACTAAACCCAAATATTTTGTACAGCAATATCTGTGGATTCATCTATTAATAAACTGTATGGTTGATCTTTAATGTCGTTTTTATAAGTTCTGTAAAATGAGATGCTAAAATATTTTTATTACATACGTGCACTTAGTTCGGTGCATCTGCATTTTATTTATTTCTTTTTCATGGCTATGGTTAATAACTTCTCCTAAATGATCAACTGTTCGTATACTTGTATGCATTGCTGTAAATAAGGCAACTCTGGCTTCATCTTTCTTTTTATTATCAGTAGACTCCTTTTTGAATGTCAGCTTAGGTTGTTTGGTGATAACCTATAAACAAATAATGAAATATATAAGAAAAATTTAAATGCAACCTCATTAATTGACCAAGTTCGAACCGTTATAAATAACAAAGACAAAGCTATAATTTACCTTTCTATTTTGTTGGTGCTTTTTCGAAAGAGCATGTGTTTTTAAATCTCCGTAGTGACTTCTTAATATCGTTCCACAAAACTTGCATTTTGCTACTTGGCCAGTGGTACTTTCAACTGCTTGAAGCCATTCTTTTAAATCGGGATCTTGAGCCAAGAATCCTAAATTTTGGGAATATTGAGGTTTCGGCATGACGTCGTATGAATAATATTTTTATTTAAAAATGTGTAATCGCAAAACGAAACAAAAACAAACAACAACGCACATTGAGGCACTGAATCCGAGTGATCGTGCGTGACCGAGTTCAAAAACATTGGACTAAGTATTGTAAAATGCTGTCAAATAGAATAGAAAGCGGAAATTATATCCTCTCAACTATTTAGTATTCCGGAGAGCGAGATACAGATAGATCTCGCCCTTGCATTCCATCGTTTTATATTAGTTGCCTTATACTAAATATATTTAACGGGGAACCCCCGTGAATGCTTTCCAATCCAATGTCTATGGAAATGGATTGGTGTTGCCTGCGTAGTAAAATATACTCTAAAATATATAGGTTTATATTTGAAAGTATAAAATATGGCTAAATAGACGTTTGTAACGACTATTTATATGAAACGACTCGTTTCTTATAATTTATTATAAAATTCTAATCCGCTAAAAACCACTAGCCACTAAAAGCAAAAATTTGCCACTAAAGGGGTTCCAAACCACGGATTTAGTGGAAAATCCACTAAAGTGGCAACACTGCTAACTGCGTAGTGCGCATGGATTATTGCGTATGCATAGACTTAATGTATAAGCGTGCCCTCTAGTGAGATTAAAATTAAATCTAGCCTAGTGTCCCGGAATATAGATGGAAGCACAAAAAAATATCATTTTGTTCTAAAATAATGTTCTAAGTTGCATGCCCATGATTCTACGCGAATCAGACGGACATCTCACGAACTAAGAACTAAACTTACTCGACTTAGCTTCTTCATCCTGATTGGTTGTAGCAAAATGATATTTGACATTTCTTTTTTTTTCATTTGTAGCAGCTATACCAGGCAAAGGACGTCCAAAATAATAGCCACTAGCAAAATTAATTTTATTATATTGAAAATAAAACGAGGTAAATACAAATAAAACAATGTAGAAATTTAATTTTTTTTTATTAGTTATTAATTTTAACTTTAAATTACAATAATTTTGTTTAAAAATTTAATAATTAACTTATTAATATATACATTATTAAAAAACTAAAACTAATAACTTAATTATCATACAGTCCTCATTTTAACTTTACCATAATTTTGATTACAAAGGAGTCAGTCGTTTTTGGGCCCACTAGAAATTTTAATGACCCTTAATGGTATTACATACAAAAAAAGTTACCAATTTATTATAATAAATGGCCTATAGATTTTATGAATATCTAAACGGAATCAAGAAATCTAAAAAAAATTAGTGGTTTTGATATTCCGTGTTCTGATGGTTCAAAGCATAGACCTAGGATATACTAGCGTATAGACCAACATAGTGTGCAAGCGAGAAAAATATTCCTTATGGCAAAAATGCAAGATAGAAAAGGATACCAAATCTCATGACTCTGTAACCGATTTTGAATGACAGGTCGGCACAATTCGGCACGCAAGAAATAGCTCCGAGATATTTTGTAATTTTTTAAAGTATAATAGTGGTTATTTTTAGTAAGTAACTTTCTTCCAAAATGTTTAATTGTTTCGTGAGTGAGTGTGCTGTTAACAATAGAAATAATCCTGATAATTTCACATATCACAGGTAAATTCTCAAGACATCGTCAATGTTATGACGCGTTTATTTTTGGTTAAAATTTATGTTACATACTGTTTTAAATATAGAATACATATATTCAATTATTTTGTTAATTTTGATATTTTGCAAAGAAAAAGTCACGTTGTTGATAATTTGCATGAATTTGGTAAATACATTTTATACAAAATATTTTACATGTACGCTAGGATTGACTCAACTATATCAAAATTAATGTCGATATTTATCTTGAATGTTTATAATGAATCGATAGACTTGCCTACACAACAAAAAATAAATCCTCGGTTTGCGTTCTAAAATGTAATTTTATTTTACCGTTTTCAAACAGATTCCTCCGGATTCTATAATTAGAAAAGTGGTTAAGTTTCATTGGACGGGTTGGTTGGAATGCAAAGAAGAACTCAACAATTTGCAGCAAACATTTTCTTGAGAAGTATAAAAGAAAAGAAGAATAAAAACAATTTTATTAAAAGAGTCATTTCTACATTATTTGTACCAGTAAGTAAAATATTGTTATAATAAGACTTCAAAAATATAACTTTCAAAACTTTAGATAAATATAGAGACAGATTTTCATACATTATAAAACTGTAGTACATTAAAGACAAAAAATCTTGAGATTATCCTCTTTAAGCCATTATGACCCCAACTAAGTATCTATTTATCAACCAAAATAAATGTTTAACCTAGCTTAACCAACCGCACAGCCTCACGGTCACACTAGTACAGTATTCATAGCATCATGCTATTTTCCCCAAGGGGTTGAGCGGAGCTTCGGAACTTCGGATTATATTCCCAAATCATAACGATAAAACTTTTAGCGTAGTTAGGTATAGATATTTAGTAATACTCCTCAAGCGCTACTAGACGACCGCGCATGAGACGTGATAGTACCTATAAATTCCATAGTATTTGATACTCACAACGGTCAATGCCCGATTCATACTTGATGGCCGACGACATTGTCGCGAGGGCTTAAATAGCGTGGTTCATCCCCTACAGCGTTAGTCGTAGAGAAGAGGAACTCGTGGTTAAGTAATAGCTGCGCAGATCAATAGATCTGCGAAATTAAGTTGCACTTGCCGCGGTCAGTTCATGAATGAGTGACCATTTTCTTAACATACCGAGATTGAGAGAATAGAGTGCATCTGTATCCTCAGACACTTAGCACTTTACTGTGTTAAGATCATTATGTTTTTAAAATTCATGCAGCTAAAATGATAATAAGTTTATTATTACTTTATTCTTTTCAGGGACAGATGAAAGAATATAAACATGAAGCATGATGAAGCCTCATAAACATATTGGCCTTTAAACAGAGCGATCTTATTTAACTGATTCCTACAAGTTTCCTTCCTTAAATTAATAAGTTTACATTCATACTTAAGTCGAATGTTAAAATAAACTTCTATAATCTATTTAATTATTAATTATTAAATGTTTGTAATTATCACAAGTAATACTTATATGAAAAATAAAGCAGTCATTATGTTGTACTCCGTGTCCCCGTTTTTGTTTCCCCATCAAAACATTTTATAAAATATATAAAATATAAATAGGTATATACTTAGTTAAATATCTAACTATTTATATTAACAATATGTTAAAAAATAAATTCCGGGGAAACTGCCCACGGCAGTAAATATTTTTCTCCAAAGATCATAGCTCGAAAATACAACATTCTGATCTGATTATTGGGGAGTTTTTTTAGATTTTTCGGTAAAGTCACCTAGGATTTTATACATTTGAATTAAAATCCAACAAAAGGCAGGTAGGTTCAGCTTATTCCCAGGAACATGTTATATGAATATTTTTAATTATTTTAGAACTATCATGGTAAAATTCAGTTAATTTTGAAGTTATTCAACTTCATGCACTAAACAATTTTTATAATCTTTTACCGCTTCCTTAACAATCATTTTCGATAGTCCTTTTAAGTAAAATATACATCACTAGCTAACGTACACAATGACAAATCAAAATTGGTCACGCGTTTTCGGGCTGTCAGGTGGTCTATACGCTAGTATATTCTAAGTCTATGGTTCAAAGACACCGTGGAACGAAACGCTATTTTGTCATTGACTTCCGTGCTGGGTAATAACCATAGAGATATACTTCTAAGTCAGTGGTAATAACCGACGGCCATATTATCATAATATCATAGATAAATAAATATGTAGCAAGCTACATAATATAAGCAAAAGCATCATATCTATGTCTGTGCCGGCGGCCGGGTATTACTTTACGGCATTGACATTCGTCACGCTGCTGTTTTTTGTACTTATTTGTGGATTTCATCGCACTGTGCGAAGACAATAACTAGCCGAGACAGGAGCAGATGTGCGCCAACTTTTATATTTGTGGATTTCTCAAGAGGTGAGTATCTAATCTTATGGAATGCGAAGAATTCAACTGTACAAAACCTACAATTGATTTAAAGTAGTCCAAAAATATTATACTACGGAAACGAAAACTACTAATTTTCGTTTATAATGTATTACATTTTATTTTATTTTTACTGAATATTGAGATATGGTACGATTTTTTAGAAATTATAATAAACGACCCACACCCACACACTTAACGTTTTAGTACTTAATTATTTTAAGTTTGTAAATATACTAATAAATATCCCTTCATATTACTAACAAATTCATATGTCAACTTAGTATGTCAATGTCTAATCAATGCAACAAGTGTTGGATTATATTATACAGGTTAGCCAAATATTCCACATTATGTATTTAATTCGCCAATGACATTCGAAAATGAAAACTGACGAGTTTAATTAAAAGTCTTAGGAGAGTAAATAATCTAAGTTAAAAGTATATGTGAGTGTATAATACAAGTTTACGTTTGCTCCTAGAATTTTGGAAAATCTATAATTTATGTTGAATTACCTAAAACAAATGACAAACACAATTCTTATTAGTATGTTAAAAGGTTAAAAGTGTCAAAGTATTGAAGTGTTATGTTATTGATAAAATCTAATTTAATTAATAGATAAAATAAAATCACACAAAATATACACAAATTTATGTTAAAAGTGTCTGTCAGAGTAACTATATCCACAACCGTTACATCCTATCAAAAGCCCATTGCTGAACATAGACCTTACCTTAGATTTCCTCAAAGGAGGATACTTGCTATAGTTGCCATGCTTAGTAGATAGCCGGCAACCACAGTTTTTTATTGGTAGTTGTTAATAGGAAGATGTTGTTAAATTCAGAAGGAATGTACACATTCCTTCTGAATTTAATATTTATAGATATAGATAACATAAAAATAAATGGATGTTATTAGGGAATACATATTAGTGTTAATATTTGATTAAATACATCTACTGTTTATGTTTATTATATTTAAAGTCCATCAGGGAAGCAAGAGTTTTGTTTACATTATTTTATTTTGTTGATTGTAGGTAATGTCCATTCTTTCTGAATTTAATATTTCTTCACTTCTTTATTTTTTATTTGCATTCCCAATTTTTTCAGTTACACCTACTTGATGCAGTTTGTTGTAACTGCCTAAGAATATTGCAAGAAAGTATTGAAACTGCTCATTCCATTAGAAGATTTGTATTCCATGTGGATCTTCAATTTTAAGAGCACACCACACACAGGCTGTGCCAATTAACTCAGCAGAAAGAGATATTATTTTGCAGTGAATACCATCACACCAGGTACTTACTTTACTTTAACAGCCTGTAAGTGATCCCCTGCCTGAAATAGGCTTGCCCGGAGGAGTTGGCATAATCGCTTTGGCACACAGATAGATGTTTTTAGTATCATACACCTCGCACTACAAACTATTTGGCTATTCACCACCAGGTTATCTTTAACTTTACAGCCTATCAAAAGTCTATTGCTGAACATAGACCTCCCCCACAGATTGCCTTATAGGGGAGATATTCGATAATCACAGCTTTTTTTTCTTTAGTTGTTATTAGATAGATGCTACTTCTTCCTTACCTTACCCCATATTTGTATGCCTTTGTACTTAATACACAAGTAATATTTTTTACCTTAAATGAAATTAGTGTAAATAAAACGTCTAAGAACTTGTACTTAGTCAAATAATGTTATAATTCTAAAATAACTGCTTCACTTGTTTACCTTTCTGATTTGATGTATTTTTATTTTTTTTTACCTTAGTGAAATCTGGTTTACTACAAAAGTATTATGAAGGGAAACAAGTACATGCTATTTATATATAATTTAAGAGGCATTAAGACTGTTTATTAGTAATAAAGATTGAAATAAATAAAATATTAATAAATATTATTATTTAGGTGGTAGACACTGTAGAACTATAGTCTGTTCGGTTAGTTGATGAAAAAAAAAAACACTTTTCAGGTGGATTATTTAGAATGAGTCTGCAATCTTGTCGGACGAGAGCTTTTACAACTGTATGGAGACAAATGATAACAGGGATATGGAATTACAATCCATGAATATTGAAGACATCGGTAACATCCTACTACCACCCCTTATGCCTGTAACTGTAACTTCTGCCATTTCCAGAGCAGCATCAACAATTACTATAATAATATGCAGACCTTTTCTATCAAAAGGTTTAAATTATTTTTTAAGCAAAAATTGTCTAGTAAGGGTTATTATATTACTAGAGTACATGACTGATAATAACCCCTGGGAATGAGGTGATCGCTACCATGCTGTTTCTAAATGTTTTCAAAACAATTGTATAAAATATTATATTGTAAAATGTGCTTTTTTTTTTAAAAAAAAGTCTCGCTGGGTTTCTTGCTGGTTCTTTCTAGGACAGAGGTTTTTTTACGAACCAGTGGTAAAAGTAAAAAATGATTTTTAATAAGTATTATGTATTGTAATCTATATTGAATAAAACAGATTCTATTATATTCTGTGGCTAGTTATAAGCGTGCTGCTTCTACTTCCCGTCACTGTATTTTTAAGTTATGTAATCATTTATCTAGATTCTTAATACCTAAACTACTAAAAGAGAGATTGCTGATTGATAACTCATTTTATGTGCCACTGTGCGCTCGTATTTGTGAATACCACTTAAATGAACCTCACAATGATTGGAATAATTTATACACAAGTAGTAATGATGCATATTTATATAGTAATATAAATATGCATCATTACTATATTAGTTTTGCCACAGTTACACGCTGTGGCAACCAAAGCTTTTGTGGTATTCTATAGGAGATGTTGCTGCTCATCTCCTGGTATCTTTATTTTACTCTGTTACGACTTTTACGACACCATACGGGACGAAACGCGATGGCAGTTGACGGAAGGGCTATACAATATTTTACATTATATATTTAATTTAGGGAAGACCTATGTTCAGCAGTGAATTGTTGTAATGATGACGAATAATAATCAATAAAACTTGTAATTATTTTTGCTTACTTGACCTGTTTCTACTATGTGCCTTATTATAAATAAAGCGCCTAATTTATAAATAAACGCCGAGCAAGTTGATATGAATAGATGCTCTGATACCTTTTCGTATCTCTATCAATTGACAATCTCCTTTTGTTTTTTTTTATAGAATAAGTGTGACAAACGAGCGCACGGTCCACCTGATGGTAAGTAGATGCTGTGGCTCATAGACATCTACATTTATCCTCGTTTAAGAATCAAAATGCAGATGCATTGTCACCCCTGAGGACTAAGATGGAGTACTTCGTTTCCAGTAAAAAAGGACTGCGGTTCTCTACACTCAGCATACGAAACACAGGAACATTAAGCTACTATTTTACGCTGGTAGCGTTTTCCGTGATAGCGTGTCCTACCCCGGTCGAGCCGTATCCGTACACAACTAGTTTAAAACTTCTTCATCATTACAGCCCTACACAAGTCCACTGCTGAACATAGGCCTCCCCCAAGGAATTATACAAAGCACGGTCCTGAGCCACCTGCATCCATCGACTTTTTGAATGTCTTACCAGGTCGTCACTCCATCTAGAGGGTAGCCGCCCCACACTGAGCTTACCGGTACGAGACTGCTACTCGAGAATTTTACATTTTAGCTTCAATTGTGGTTGGATGTAAACATGCTAATCAATCAACACATATTAAAAGAATGTCCTGGCACTGCACCTCGCGGCCTGTAATACTTATAATAGACTGCTTTAAGAATATGATGATTTTACAATAATAAACAATAAAAATGCAGTGACAATACAGTGTTTCTTTTTATCCTAACACAAATAGTTCAAAACACCTTACATGCTATTTATTTTTCGTGGTTAATATCGTAAAAATCGGATATGTTACTATCCAGTCATTTTGGTTTTAATGGTGCTTGGAATGTAAACATGTTATTCAATCAATACATATTAATAACAATGTGCTGACACTGCACCTGGTGGCATGTGTCACTTTTAATACTGCTTTAAGAATGTGATGATTTTACAATATCAAATACAGTGACAATACAGAATTTTTTTAATCCTAACACGACTAGTTCAAAACGTCTTACGTGCTATTTATTTTCTCAATCGCTGTAGAGGTAAAACACGCAAAACACCCCTTAAAAGTTCACTGTTGGACGCACACATGCACCTATAACCGTGTTACTGGTTGCAAATGATATTAGATAAATAAGTACATGTGTGCTTGTTTTTAGAATTAGTTGAGCATAGTTTTGGCTTACTTTGCTTCACTTGAATACATTTGTAATGTATTCTGTGCTTAGTATTCAATACACCACAATAAATAATAAATACATAAAGAATCAATACATCGCCGCGTCTGTTTATTCGTACTGTTTACTCCGGTACGACTAAAAAATAATTCCATCCACCAGTAGTACTTAAGAATTCGAAGAACCTACAACTTTTTATACTGTTTATTATTCACAGTGCACTATTATAACATAGGATATCAATAAAAAAACTAAGTATTAGACCGTCGCCCGTATGGCATTTTAGGTTATAATGAGATTGCCGTTTGATTGTTATTTTCTCAGTATTCCCTTTATATATGGTACAACTAATATTACTATAGTAATCTAGAGATTATAAGGAATAAATCTACATACATTTCATTACGGGTCATCACAGTTTTTGGTGGGCCCATTCTCCATACAAAAAGAAACTGTCTCCTTTGTGGATTCAGATTTTTACTATAAATAGATGAGAAATTTTTCGCAAAGAGTTCACTTATGCTTGTTTCATCCACTCCAGTTTCATGATCTAATTGCATACGGGATGGTATATTACTACTATTTTTACGCTTATGCTTTATAAATGTCCAAAAATATTTAGGATTTGAGGTTATACTATGTTCAAGGCGCTTGTAATAACTATTATAGCACTGTTTCATTAAATTTTTGTCCTTTGTTTTAGCAAGTCTAGGGTAATTTTATCCATCAGATTATTATATTTCTTAAAACGTTGTCTAATTTTCTTTTTTTCTTTAATACTCCTTATAAGACCTTTAGAAAATCAAATTGGATACTTAATGCTTTTAGGTGTGGTTAATGGTACATGTTTACTTATAGTAGCACGCAATATATCATAAAAACGAGTAACCATTTCATCGACATCCCTGCATAATGAAAATATATTGAGCCAATCAACACTATCCAATTCATTTTTAATAGACTCATAGTTAGCTTTGTGAAAATTTCGCCTAGGTTGTTGGGATGGTTGTAAATGATTGATGGAGTGGAAAGTAATTTCAAATACAAGAGGTGGATGAAAAAGATCAATAGCGGTTAATGCTTCGTCAGCTTCACCAACACATACGTTACTTTCTGATGAAAATATTAAATCGAGCATTTTCGAGTTTTTGTTTTTAATGTAATTGAACTGCTTAAGATTATTTAGGGCCATAAACTCAGAGATCATATAAAAGTATTGGCATTGAGAGTCATTTAAAATAGTAAATGGGTCATTATCATTTTTCAGCCACTCCAAATTAGGAAGGTTAAAATCACCAATTACTAATGAGTGATCAAAATCGGAAAGATTATTATTAATATTGTCTACAAACTGTTCATAGTTCCTTAAATTAACGGAAGGTGGTATATAGACAGCACATATGCAAAGTTTTATAAGGTTTTTACCATTTCTGAGATGAACTACAATCCAAAGATCTTCGATAAGTCCTGTGCATTCATTTCTATTAATCCTATACGAGTCAAACTTTTTATTGACGGCAATCATTACACCACCTCCAGTCTTCTTTGAAAATAATTTAGTAAAGTCTCTGTCTCGTCTATATACAGCATAATTATCGTTAAATAACTCTAAATCGTTAACATTATTTTGTAGCCAAGTTTCCGTTATTATTTTTATTTTATTTTTATTTAATAAGGCTTACCAACTAAATACATAAACGGAACTTATGATATCACACTTTTTGGAGAAATACATTTTACATATGCATTTAAATTAAAGGTATGCACAACATTCTTATTATAATAAAGACGTTGTTTTACAGATTACAAATTAAACATTTTAAATTAGTATAAATATAAAAGGATTTTATTTTACAATAATGGCAAAACTAAAAAACAATAAACTAAAAATGAATCTTACAACAATCCACAATCGATTTTTTAAAAGTTTTTAAAAGTTTTTTAAAAGTTTTTTTAACTTATCTATCTTTTCACAGAAGATATCTAAATTACCATTTTGAAATAAAAGGTTAAATTTTTTTAACATTGTACAAATAGGGGAGGAACTACCATATTTCGTTTTTCTCAAGGACACTGAAAATGGTTTATAATTATGCAGACGAGCCGTAACTCTAGGAACTAATTATTAATTTGTGATAGGAGAGATGGACAATCCACTTCATGGTTCAGTAACTTATACAAAAAAATTATGGACAGCTGTTCCTTACGTTGCTTTAGTGATAGTAAATTTAATTGGTTTAACCTATCAGAATAACTACTGAGGCTGCGGTAACTACCATTGATAAAAGAGATTCTTTTCACAAACTTTTTTTGAATATTTTCGATACGGTGAACATTATTCTGATAAAATGGATACCAAACAGAACTACAATAATCCACATGGCTACGCACGAAGGCGGTATACAAAACTTTCATTGCCTGAACAGATTTGAATTCTTTTGAATTTCTTAAGACAAACGCTAACATTCTGAAACATTTGCTAACCGTGTTATCAATATGGTTAGTGAATCTCATTTCAGAATCGAGAGCAATACCAAATCTCTAACCTGATCGACTCTGTTCAACACAGTTCCGTTTATGTTGTAAGAGCTAGGAAATTTGTTAAATTTTCGGGAAAATTTTATGTGACAACATTTATTAATGTTCAAAGTCATACAGTTTAGTCGACACCATTCCGTAACCCTGTCTATGTCCGCTTGAAGTTTTATCTGATCGACACTGTTATTAACTGTTTTGGATAGCTTTAAATCATCTGCGTAAAGTTCAAATTGAGAATTAAAAATACAGTGTTTTATGTCGTCAATGAACATAACAAACAGAATCGGCCCGAGATGAGAGCCTTGTGGAACTCCGGAGGCAGGGTAAATATCCCTAGATGTAAAACCATTCACTACTACTCGCTGCATACGACTACTTAAGTAAGATGAGAACCAATTCAAAAGTGGCCCATGAATACCAAAATTGTTGTGAAGTTTATGTATTAATAATGCATGATTCACCTTGTCGAACGCTTTACTAAAGTCTGTATAGATTGCGTCTACTTCATTACCCGAACTCATACTAGTAATTATTCTATCCACAAATGTTAAAAGGTTGGTTGCTGTAGAACGTTTCTTTAAAAAACCATGTTGTTGCTCTGCCACGGTTTGCTTTATGTGCCACGATAAACTAGGGCATACTAATGATTCAAAAACTTTGGCAAGAACTGGGAGAATACTAATGGGTCTATAGTTATTTACATTGCTTTTATCACCCGCTTTATGGATTGGAATAATTACAGCATCTTTCCACAGGTTGGGGAAACAACCTTCTACAAGAGATCGATTGTAAATGATATGCAAGGGTATTGTCAAAATTTGGACAATAATATTATTAGATTTTGCAAGAACTTTCTGTACTTATTTTTTATATTTAGTAACTATTAAATTTAGATTCAAGTTAAGTTATCTTTAAATTTTTCACACAAGATAAAGAATAAATAAATAATTATTACTGTTTCAATTACTTTCATTACTAAATGAATGTGGTGCCCTATCCAAAAGCATATTTACATTCAGGTAATAATATAACCATTACACATGTACACCATAGAATAGAACAGAATATGCTTTATTAAGTAGACCAATTATTTAAAACAAGTTTAACAAAATAAAATTAAAATTACAGTAACAAAAAATATTGTGCAGTTCGACTCCACTCTCCTTGTCCAAGCGACGTGCCTCGGTCATAAAGTTTTATTGCTTTTTATTGGCACTTTGTAATTCTGACTTTAAACCATGCGCGTAAAGTTGAATTTGTTTTAGTATAGGTTGACCAGCGAGCATCGATCATAAAAATTTATTGTTTTTTGTAAGTAGCTTTGTCAATACAACTTTAGGCAATGCATTTAAGGTTGAATTTACATTAATATATATTTATTTCAACTAGAATTACGTCAAAACATTTGGCGACAGTTTTTAGAGAACTTTTGTATGGGATTGTGCATCTAGTTTTTTATAAGTGATCGATGATTCAGTGTTATTATTTTACTTTACTAACTAAATAAATTATTCAATAATATGCATTTTATCAACTTGCTTGCCCTCCATTTCTCTGTACAGGGCAACAAACTACAAATCGTACTTCTTAAAATTAAACACTAACAGTAATAGTTTTGTCTACGGTACCGTCAGCAGTGACGTCATAACGGTCGACGACGGCAAACTGAAATGAACGCGTAGTACATTGAAGGGAATACAACTGGCCTCGACCGCGACCGCCACCGCAAGCCACTTCTGTGTGGGAGACGCTTAAAGTACCTACGCAGATTTCAGTTCAAGCATTCGGCCTTCTTTGGAAATATATATAACAATAAATATATAAATAGAAATATAGATCATAGGAATTCGACCCGTATTCCAGTTATCCTATTATGAATAAGGAGCAAAGTCGTATAAATAAAAAAAATACGTTCAAAGTATTTTTATTCACAAATACGATTGAGTTTCTTATTCCTATTTAGATATGGATCATTTTCCTATGCAAGTATTTTCATGTGTATTGTTCAAGTTCTTCGAGCAACTGACTTACAACACATACTTTCATACTTGCAAGTATTTTTTCCTCGTACCAGGGCGCCGTACTTTGAAGTGAAAACCTGCTTTTAAAACCTGGTCGCGTAAATACGTCTCATCTCTACTAATTTGAGTATAAAGCTTAAAACTTCCCTTCATACTTTTCCAGGCTTAGGACTGGCTGCAAAATTTCATTTTTAAAGTTATTTTTGAGAATTTTTCTAAGAGAGAATGCAGGGTATTTAGAAGTTAATTTGATTTTATGTACAGTTTTTTTTCTATTTACAATTTACGCATATTTTGCAGTTTGATTAAAATATTTACACTTTGAATCGGTTTGGATCCAAATTTACATTTAAATAAGATAATATTATTTTGTCTAAATATTTTAATAAAAATAACTATACATTTTAATTGTAACATTTTAGTGAAACAAATGAAACGTTTATTGTTGACATAGATATAAATAGTATAACAGTGGTTTACATAATATCTGAAATCAACTGCGAGATATAAAAATATTTCAAGATGGTGACATATGCCAAATGTAACGAAACAATTCGCAACAAAGGACTATAATTGTAACTATCCTTTTCAGGGTAGGTAGGTTCTAGGGGTAAGGTTCTATAATTGTAACTATCCTTTTCAGATCTCTAGCATATACTTTGGAGCCCTGGTTCCACTCGATCGCTTCTTCAATACGCGCAGTATTAAAGTTGCGTAAGTCCCGCCGCATGCATTTGGAGTTTTTGCAGATCTGTCTGTTCAGTTGCCTGTATGCTGTCAAATCTACTGAAAACTGCAGCTTCATTTCCCGTCTAACAGCCATGAGATTAAGAGTGTGATCGGTGAGTTTTTGTGTTCTTCTGCGGCGGGTCTTGCAAAACTTAGCTCCGACTGCATGGACAGTTTCCACGAGCTTGTCATTCATATCGTCCACTGCATTGCAATCTTCTAGGCACTGAAAACGGTTTTGTAGCTCGAGCTGAAAGGTTTCGGGACTTTGCATTAGAGCATGAGGGGGACGGAGCGTTGACTTCATTAGACGTGACCTCTCCAACTTAACGTTTAGTGCAGTTTAGTTCAGTGTGCCTCTCACCATTCGGTGATCGCTGCCGGTTTTCACCCTCGCGATCACTGAGACATCACTGAACAGTTGTCGTCTGGTCGTCACAATGAAGTCAATCTCATTTTTTGTCGAACCGTCGGGGCTAGACCAGGTCCACTTCCTGTGGGACCGCTTCTGGAAGAAAGTGTCCCTCTTTCTCCATGAAGTCGGCCAGCTGCTGGCCCCTTGGGTTCCGTTGCCCTATTCCAAATTTCCCTACCTTCAGTTCACCGTTCTCTCTTGTGCCTAATTTTGCGTTAAAGTCTCCCATTAACACCGCATAGTGGGTTTCGGAGGAATGCATGGCTCTAGATATATCCTTATACATTTCCTCCACCTCCTCATCGGGATGTGCCGAGGTTGGTGCGTAAACCTGTATGACCTTCAGCGAATACCGTTTGGTGATTCTGAGTATAAGGTACGCCCTCGTCGACACCTCACAATCTTTACAACGTTGTTAACGAGAGACTTGTGGACGATAAATCCGACACCTCCTTGGGACAGATGGTTGCCTCCGGGTGATAGAACAAGTTGCCGTTCGAGGATTACCGTGTCCTCCCCTCTTCGGATCTCGGATAATCCAGCTCCAGGATCTTCTCGTCAGTCCTCAGGGTGCGTGCTTTGTATGTTGCCAGGTCGAGTCGTCTTAGGTGGCAACCGAACCTCCACCGGAGATTCTTAGCACCCCCTGCGCCGCCGTTACCATGGTCGCCACCGTAGGCAGGAAATAGCGGGGCCGCCGGGTACTGGGGGCCGTATCTTCGTAACTTTAATCATGAAGGGTATGTTGCCATAGTTGCCACGCTTGGCGAGCGGGTTGGCAACCGCAGTTTTTTATTGTTGTTTTGCTGTTATCAGAAAGATGCTGCTTCCCATCTTCTGCTTCAATTTCCCTCTGTCGCCTCTTACGACACCCACGGGAAGATATGGGGTAGTGGGTATTCTTACCCGCCACTACACGGTGTTCACGTATAACCATGCAAAATTACAGCTCTTTAGAGTACCAATAGTATAGTAGGACAGACAGACGGACTTGGTGAAACTATAAGGGTTCCTTGTTGTTTTACGACGGAACCCTAAAAAGACTTGTTGCGCTGACCAAACTGAAGAGTTCAGATGATTTTAATTGTTCGAGTGCGTTTTGCTTATGCTTGTTTTTTTTCGCTTAGGGAAACTATCGATATAAAATATCGATATGGTAGCATCGCAATTAATTCGTCTGTCTTACACTCATAACTTTTTTTATGTTGATGTATTTAACCTATAAGTGTGCGTAAAATGTAACAGTGTTGGAGATTTAGATTTGTGTGTGCCATAATGACACAAAATTTTATTGAGTAAGTGTGCAGTACTGCCTATGTAGTGTTTCCTCGCCCCGCATCAAAAGTGACAGACTTTTTTGTTCGTAGCATTAGGCGTATTACTCGTCCTTTGGTTGAATGGTCTAAGCCGGAAGCGCTCGGCTGCGCAGGAGCAACCGGCTCAGTTTTCCTCGCCTCGCCAGTCGATCCGATCGTCCGACGCCGTGAGGTTGCTCGTTAGCGCTCCGATTGGCTACTTTGAATTTGTGTTAACGTTGTGATTAAACGGTTATTTAATATGTGGTGTCTTCGTTATTCACATCCCCACAAGAGAAACGGATTCCATTTTGAGGTACCAGTATTACATATTGAGACAACTTGCGTAATTTTCGTTGTAAATAATAGTTTATTCCAATTTTTTAAATACGCCATAATAATGACAGTCGTCGGTTACCTCGTTGATAAGCAAAAATATATTTTTAATTTTATTTATTATGACGATCCTAAGTCCGTTAAAAGTATAAAGGGAAAATTGGAATCATAATTCGCGTCATGTAGTTATTACATGTCGCGAATTATGATTCCAATTAACTATTACTAAGTTCAAAAAATTTAAGGGGTACAGGGTAGAAAGTACACAGTATGCGAACAACCCGGATTCGATCCCCGCCTTGAAATTGTTAATTGCAATTTTAAGTGTCAATTGTGCATGTTTAGACTATTGACACTTAAAATTGCAATTAACAAGAAATAAAAAAAATATTTTGTTAAGTACGCCAACACGCATAAGAGCTGCGCGGCGGACACTTCGGTGCAGAGGCCTGTATCCAGCAGTAAGACGTATAAAAGCTGTATAATATGTTTTATTACCTACTTAAATATAAGTACAGTAAGTTTAGTGTTAACTTAAGCATTAGTAGTAAGCGTGTCACTAAGAAAGTAAACATTAGCCAAAAACTTAAGAAACGAAAACGTGAATTGAATCACATACACAGGAGCGCGCGTAAGCGTAGTTGTTGCCCATAAATCACATTTAATTTGCGATAATTTCAAATAAAACTAGAAGCCTTATTTACTCGTATTTTCAAAAAATGTAATATCGGTATATAATAATTTATTTATTTGAACTTACTGTCAACGTTAAATAGACGCTAGATGGCCTAAAAATATGTAATCGTGGATAGTTATGAATGGATTGCTATAATACGATAATTTTATTGATTATGGTTAATTTTATTTTTTTAATTAATTATTTATTTTTTATATTGTTTATTTTACTGTTATATTAACCATCTTTAAAGCACCGCACAAAGAGGAGACCGAGATAATAGGAAACACTGTAGTTAAAAATAATACTAGCAATGTTATTATCATTACTAATACAGTATAATCTCACTAATCCGGCACTTCGATAGATCGGCACGTCCAATAATCCGGCACCCTCCGCCCACGCCTCCTCGCCCTCTATACCCGTGCGCTTCGGTCGCTGCGTCATCGACGAGCAGTCTAACCTCAAAACTTATCACGTGCACGTGTTACGTATTTGTTTTTTTTTCCAAGAGAATAGTTTATAGTTAAAAATGTCAAATAAACGCAAACACAAGACACTAGATTTGAATAATAAAATGGAGATTTTAAAGAAGTTAGATAGTGGAGAAAACATGTGCAAATTGGCAAAGAATATGGTGTTGGGCGTGCTACTATACACGATCTTAAGAAAAAAGGCAAAGATAGTAGACACGTCAAGACAACAATTGGGGCAGGAAAGCGTAAAACACTAAAGTTGGCGATTGTCCAAAGATGGAAAACGCTCACATGTGGTTCTTGCAACGGCGTTCTAAACACACTCCTATATCTGGAGAAATTCTGAAAACCAAAGCAATCGAATTTTATAAAAATTACCCACAAAGATGATTGTGCCAGCGATGGATGGCTGGATAAATTTAAAAAGCGATTTGGTATCCGTCTCTTAACAGTATCGGGTGAGAAATTATCAAGCGACGAATCTGCAGTACAGCCATTTATCCAGCATTTCAAAAAAAGTAGAAGAACTGGGCTTCTTCCTGATCAAATCTATAACGCAGATGAGAGTGGTCTGTTCTGGAGACTGTTGCCCAATAAAACATTCGTGTTCTACAGAAGCAAGTGCACCAGGTCGTAAAGTGAGTAAAGACAGAATCACATTCATGCCGTGTTCAAATGCTACTGGAACGTACAATTGATTTATTAGTGATTGCAAAGCAAAACCAGAGCTTTCAAGAACATTTGTCTGCCAGTCTGTTACAAGAACCAAAGTAGAAGGTCACGAGAGAGGTATTTAGGAATGGTTTCATAAAGACTTTGTCCCAGAAGTAAGAAAATTTATGAAAAGATCTAACTTGCCCATAAAAGCTTTACTGTACTTGACAATGCTCCAGGCCACCCAAACGAACAAGAACTTAAATCAAGTGATGGGAATATCCAAACCATCTTCTTACCACCAAACTGCACACCTTTACTGCAGCCGATGGATCAAAACGTTATCCAAAAATAAAGTCTTTGTATAAAAATAAATTGCTGATCCATATTATATCTCAGGATGGTGATATAACGCAGAGCCTTAAAGGAATGAATTTGAAGGATGTTGTATTCTCTCTCGCTCATGCTTGAAGTCTGTTTCATCTAACTTAATCCAATCTTCATGGAAAAGTTATGGCCCACAATGAATGATGTATCAGAAACAGAAGAAACAGATGAATGGGACTGAAGAAATATGCCTATTGTCGATTGGTTAAAATCTATCAGAAAAGGATTGAGACAAGTGAGGAAAATTTAAATTCTTGGTTTGAAGGAATCGAAGAAACAGAGCAAATTATGACAGATGAAGAAATAATATCTGAAGCAGTACAAGAAGAAAGCTTTGTAGAAATATTAGAGCCACCAACTACTACAACTGCTATAAGAGTTAAACCAGATAATGCATTGATGTTTCAATACGCATAACATGGGCAGAAGAAAACACATTCTGCCAAAGATATTATAATTCTTCGCAACATGAGAAAAGGTTTTGCAAGGACTACAAGTTGCACAAAAGCAGACCTCAATTAAGGATTATTTTAAACTACATAGTTAATCACATATGTACCTACATGTTAATCGAATACATTACATACATTGACTCTCTATGAAATACTTTATTTTATTCTTTACCTATGACTTTTCACTATAATCCAATAATCCGAACATTCAATAATCCGGCACCTCCGGTTTTAATAGTGCCGGATTAGTGAGATTATACTGTATTCCCTTTAACCACTACCGGTAAGCTGAAAATGCGTGTGTTAGGAGTGGTACACGACAGTAGTCGATAAATAAAAGACAAAGATACTGCTAAATAGTGTAGTTAAAAAAGGACAGAATATATTCTTGCACAACACGAGTGCGCGTCGCGTTACTTTTATATACATTGAAATATAGTTCAAATTCAAATGACTGACACACGAATGATTTAGGCAAACACGAGTGAGCGGCAAAGCAGACTAGTAACTACGGCAACAAAATGCTATCTCGCTTCGCCGCGCCGGTACTTGTTCGATTCGAGCGGGCAGCGGGTGCCGTGCCACGCGTAGGCACAGTGAGGCTAGGTGGATCAAGTATTTTAAAAGTTGGAATAGGTGCAACCTAGTCTCGTTTAATACCTAGTGCCTGGATCTGTTCTAGTATATACGCTTCATCTCTAGCTTCATTAGGTTGTTAAATATTTGGCTTTCGAACTGTCTGCCTTGATCACTTGTTATTGTAGCGGCACATCCAAATCGGCTTATCCAGTGTATATACGAGTATATATAGTTTCCGCTATAGTCTCCGCAGTTATATCGGCTATAGGTATTGCTTCGGCCCATCTTGTGAGTCGATATATCATCGTAATTAAATAACGATGCCCTTGAGCGGTTGTAGGTACGTAGTACTATTATTTATTCTGTGGTAGCGGTCCAACGATGTCGACGTGTACATGTTGAAATCGGTCGGTTGGCGGGAATGCTTGAAGGTCGCTGTGTGTGACGTTGTATTTTGCTTTTCTGGCAGTTGATACAACTTCTTGTCCACTGGGCGATGTCTGTATTCACTGTAGGCCAAAAAAATTGTAATTTAACTTACGTGTAGTTCGCGTTCCGGGGTGGCTTATATTGTGTACACTATTATATACTTCACGACGATATTCGTTAGGTATATATGGGCGTATATAGGATGTAGATGTTTCGCAGTACAGTTGTATATCGGTATTGGGTATATTCATTTTCTTGAGAGTTATATTATTTTGTTGTAGTAAGTCTTGAATGCTGCTGTCGTTTTCTTGCACGTGGGCTATGTCCTTGTAGTCGAAGCTATTGTTTCTATGTGGCTCAGTGTGTCGGCAACAATATTGTGTTTACCGCTCAAGTGACGTATGACTGTAGAATAGAAGTTGGCGGGCGCGTCGCGGCGTCTCTGTAGATGACTGCAGTTTGTCCATAGTTAATGTAAGAGGTTTATGATCGGTGAATATAATTAATTCGCGTCCTTCGAATATTTTTCTAAAATGTTTTATAGCCATGTATATAGCTAGTAGCTCTCAATCATATGTAGATTACTTCTTTTGAGTGTCAGTGAATTTTTTTGAGAAATATCAGAGTGGCTGCCATTTTTCATTAATATATTGTTGTATGACGGCTCCTGCTGATTTGTCCGAGGCGTCGGTGAATATAGCGAGTACCGCTTGATGCGATGGATGTGCGAGTATAGCTGCGTTGGTTATGCTCGTTTTACATGCTTCGAATGCCTGTTTTGCTTCGTCTGACCATTCAATAATTGTTTTATCGCGCTTCTTAGCGTTGTGGAGCTATGAGTTTAACGGTGCTTGTATAATAACGGCGTTGGGTATATGGTCGCGGTAGAAGTTAAGCATGCCTTAGAAACGTCGGAGATCTTCTATTGTTTTAGGCTGGGGATACTCGTTAATGACCTTGACCTTTTCTTCGGGTGGTTTTATTCCTTCTTGCGAGACTGTGTAACCCAAAAACTTGACTGCTGGCTGGCCTAGGTTGTATTTGGGTGGATTAATAGTGATGCCGTTTTCTTCTAGCCTTTGTAATACACTTCTAATATGTTGTTTGTATTCTTCTTCATTTGATGAAGCGATTAGTAAGTCGTGGATGAATAGAAACACATAGTCTAATCCACGTAGTACTTCATGCATTAGCGTTGAAAAGTTTGTCCGGCGTTTTTTAAGCCTGGACACATACGAGGAAATTCATATAATCCGAATGGTGTAGTTATAATGGCTGTTTTTTCTATATCTTCTGGCTTTACGTTTATTTGTTGATATGCGAGCTTGAAATCTATAGTTGAAAATATTGTTTTTGTTTTACAGATGATGTGTGAAGTCCTTGACTCGCGGGAAGAGGTAGCGATGGGCCTTTTACTAAATACACATGAAAGTATATACGGCATTTATAACAAAAAGACAAAAATAAGACATTTTTTTTAAAAATGTTTGTCTTGTCTGTTTGTTCCGGCTTATAGCTGGCACTGACAGATAGCTGATGTTATAAGGAGTCTAATTTTATAATAAAAATTACACAGGCTTATTTTATTTTAGAAAATAAATAAAATTAAAACCCATGAAATCCAATCGTAATAAATACCAAGCGGACGAGGTCTGGGAATAGCTATTATGTAACTATTATGTCATAATTTGTATTAAACTTTAACTTAATTTTACATACATTGTAGTTTATAAAGAAATATATGTTTCGGTTTTAATTTTTATATCGATAGCTAAACGATAATTTTTGCTTTGCTTTGTGTATCGTTAATCGCCTTTTTTAAATCGATTTAACAATGTTTCATCTCTAGACACGCCAAAAGTGTAAGCTGTCACCCGCACCATGCTAGCAAAGACCAAAGACTATAGGCAATACCTAAAGCAAAAGAACACTAATAACCTTTTATATCATTTTATTATTACAAATTATATAAACTAAAACGTTGTTAGTTTATTTGGAATTTTAGTTATTAGAAAAAATCTGATATGTATTCTAAAATTAATTAACTTTGTAAGTAAATTTTCAACTAGGTAAATATTATAATTGGGAGGTAAATCAAATAAATATTATTTTTTGTAATTTAATCATTAAGACTACTAATTAAAAGTACTTAATGGCCTCATATAAAAAAAAGAACATACAGTCGAATTGACTACCGTTTCCTTTTTGAAATCGGTAGAAAAGAGTAGTTTATACACCTTTTACAAAATATTCCTGCGAATATCACAAGACTACCACCATACCACTGCTATTAATGCATACTAATGCTACTGAATTGATTTTGGCCCAAATCAAAGGCTAGTTCTTATATGAAATGCTCTTAATGCAAGCATATTATTAACTCTACTTAAATACACACGAGATGAAAATATCTTATGCTTTGTAAAGAAAATGGAAGGTTTGCTGAATGAAGCATGTACCCATTTCACAAAGGACATTTGGGCAAAAGTGGTGGAGGAAACAAAGAATTAATTATTATGGATGACTTTGAAAGAGACATTCATTTTGACTACATTATTGAAAATCCAATAATAATTATTCTAAATAGCGACAGCTCAACTTTGTAGTGAAAGTGACTGAATATATTTATTTTTAAACTAATTTCAAATTTTAAATTTATACAACTTTGCCTCTAGAAATAAGCAGTAATAATAAATCTTGTGTTTTAAATATCGTCGTATTCTGGTATTAATCGAAACAAAACTGTAAATGATTACCAATTCTAAAGAATCGATGTCGAATTTTCTAAAGAATCGAATATTGTACGTACCGATTTTTTGGTTGGCATGCCTAGGCCAATAAGTCTGACAGCTGTCAAAAGGTATTTCTTAGGCCTCCTCTACATTACTCGCGTAGTGTGCGCGTAGTAGATCAAAGTTGGAAGAGGCGAATAGTGTAGAGAGGTACTTCGATTCGCTTCGTGCAACCTCGCTTCGCCTCGGGCGACTTCCGATCGCTGTCGGTTTTTTGCGCCTGAGTCAAAGGACTTCGCGAATTGGCCCGAAGTTACACGAAGCGTTTCACTACACTACTCGGCGTACGCCAGTTATATATTATTAATATTAAATATGTAGCTCTCTACATAATTATTTATCTATGGTTAACGCATTGACGTCGTACTGTTCACACAATTAGGTACCTATAGGAGCTCCCTCTTGAATGTTATTCATGTTAAGGGTGCGGGCGACTCAAGACGACTGAGCTCTTCGCGAAGTAGCACGAGTGTGTAGTCACGTTCTTCGGACTTCGATCGACTTCGACGAGCACTTCGTCAAAGTTACTTCGCGAGTAGTGTAGAGGAGGCATTAGATTTGGTTGAGTATAGTCTAGTAGTACATACTACCCGTGCGGTTAAAGAATGAGATTGAAAATGGCGTCGCCTCTATTCACCTCTCGCTCGCACACTGTCGTTATTTATTTATACTTACACCCTCCGGTAGACTGTAAAAATACTTTGCGTTACGTTTTTCGTATGTTCTATAACTTCAGTCCAACTTGTTTTTGAATCAATGGTAACAAAATGTCATAAAACTATAAAATAACTTCAGTCCGGTTTTGCTAATTTGTGAGCTAGACGCGTTCTGAGAGCTTTTTTCATAATTATTGTTTATTTTGTTTCTTAATATTTTTGTATAAAATATTTACATGCCAATGAGACATGAGTAACCATTATTAAAACTTTCGTTTGTCTGTTTGTCCGAGCTAATCTTCGGAATAGCTGAACCAATTGTAATAAAACCTCACGAACAAATAGAGAGTAATACCAAGAGCGATCTAAACTAAATTTTATCCGAAAAATTTATTTAAATAGAAATATTGATAAGATAAAATAAATAAATGATCTTTAATAATAATTATCTTAAGTATTTTTGATGTGTAACATCTTTCCTCTCGTTTTCCTGCAATCTGTGGGAGTGATATCGTAACAAGGGATGGAAGTGTGTAACAGGAAGCTGGGGAAGTGCGCGCTATTTCATTTGACCAATGAGCACGCGCGGTGGTTGAATTGGCCATCAGATAATACCAACCCATTTTCCGAGAGGTTGGTACTTTTTTACGTCAGCCAACAGTGTGTGTAACGAGAAAGGGAAGGGAAATAGAGGTAATGTTGTACATAGTGTGCTTAATTTATATGTGTAAACTATATTATTAAATGTATCTATTGTTGATAACTGTCCCCCCTCTCCCACGAATTGAATAAAAATAATTGTCTTCAATAAAAAATTGCATTACTCCTAGTTAATTAAAAAAATAAAACTTTCATTAAAAATAATTATTCTTCGATACGAAAAATAATTTCAAATAATACCTGAATTTTTTTAGTATATAATGTTAATGTTGCTTATTACCAAGATTAGATGTCAGATGTTACACATCTTATGCGTCTTTTTTTATAGAATAAGGGTGACAAACGAGCACTAAGTCCACCTGATGGCAAGTGGATGCTGTGGCCCATAGACATGCTAAATTTATCCTCGATTAAGAATCAAACTGCAGATGCGTTGTCGTCACCCCTGAGGACTAAGATGATATGCATAGATTACTGTATATATACTAGAGAATGATATGCCTCGTTTCCAGTAAGAAGGGTCTCCGGTTCTCTACACTCACCATACGAAACACAGCAGCATTGTTACTATTTTACGCTGGTATTCTGTGAGAGTGTGGTCCTACCCCGGTCGAGCAGACCCATTCGTGCTACAACCATAATATAGCTGCAGCATGGCTCTACCATGTATAAAGTTGTATATATACTAGGGAATGATATGCCTCGTTTCCAGTAAAAAGGGTCTCCGGGTCTCTACACTCACCATATGAAACACAGCAGCATTGTTACTATTTTACTCTGGTATTCTGTGAGAGTGTGGTCCTACCCCGGTCGAGCAGACCCATTCGTGCTACAACCATAATATAGCTGCAGCGTGGCTCTACCATGTATAAAGTATAAATAACGCCACATTAATAGATCCCACCCAGGCGAAGCCAGAGCAGGTCGTTAGTCATAAATGTTATTTTAAAATGAATGTACCTACTTGGGTATACATTTATTTTCAAATATTTTCCCATTAATAGAAAATTTCTAATTAACCGAACGTTATAACGATATACCGTTATTAGCGGGTATTCGCTATGTACATGTTGACGGTACGGGCTCAATGAGCCGCCATTTCTAATCCCATTCTTTATCCTTTTCGATTTATTATTTCAATACACCTGACAAACCTTTTTAGACAACTTATAGAATAGTGTAAGTGGTACATTATAAAAATATTGTTTTACACATATTTTATTTATTCTATACATGCTAACATCAATAAAATTCCTCTAACTTTCAGTTACTGCAGTTATACATTGTCATTAAATAAATAAAGTGTTATAATGTTGCCGGTACGGGCTCAATGAGCCGCCATTTCTAATCCCATTCTTCATCCTTACCGATTTATTATTTCAATACACCTGACAAACCTTTTTAGACAACTTATAAAATAGTGTAAGTGGTACATTAAAAAAGATTGTTTTACACATATTTTATTTATTCTATAAATGCTAACATCAATAAAATTCCTATAACTTTCAAAGTTACTGCAATTATACATTTTTCATTAAGTAAATAGTGTTATAATATAACATTTAAGTAATATTATTACTTTATTACTTTTCAATCCTTCAAAATTGCAATAAATGTAAAGTTCAAACATTTTTAAAAGCATATTATATTATTTACTTTATATTACAGATTACCATCATTTATATTATTGGCATTATACTGTACTCAACAAACAGCAATCATAATTCACATGCAGTTTAATGTTCGTCGATTATTTTAAAATTATAATACATAAAAAATCTTTAAGTTTTTATTTTTCATTTTAGTATAGTAATTAAAGCGTTAATAGAATACTTGATAATTTTACTACCCAAGATATTATTTTTCACTTTTTCAGAAAATGATGATTTTAACTTGTGAAATATATTTTTTCAATACAATATTTTTTAATCTTTAACCATATACAACATATTTACATTTAAAGTGACAATAAATAGCTTCATGCTTTTATTTTAATATTTAGAAAATGGGAATGTAGTTGTCAATCTTGGTACGGTGTTTCTGGGCCACACATTCACTTATCCACACAATATTCCTGCATTCCTGCTCCTTCAACTTGAGGTAAGAATAGAAAACCCCAAAATGGAATTGTTGCAAAAAAGCATGAACATTCAGGCTTACCTGTAACAATAATAACACAAACATTATGTATGTATGTAAGTGTGGCATAAATTATAAGATAAAAGTTTAATTTTATAGGAAATAAATGTTACAATCTTTATTTTTAGACATGTAGAGCCTAAATATTAGTGTATTAAATCAAAATAATTTTTTTTTTCGTCTAAAATTGCTTTGTAATAGCGACGTCTACTTCATTATATAGGTAAAATCATTTTATTGAACAAAAATTGATTGACTCTCAAGGTGGTCCGTAAAATAGAGACTAGATGGCCTAAACACAAGTAATTTAATATAAATTGGCAAGATATGAAATCTTGGATTGTTAAGAATGGTTTGGATATAATAATTTTATTCAATATAATTTGTAATTTTTTAATTGTTTATTTTAACAGTTAAGTTATATTAACCATTTTTAAAGCACCGCACACAGAGACCGAGATAATAGGAAACACTTTGTACTGAACTAGCTGTTCCCCGCGGTATCACCCGTGTATATACACCTTGTTTATAGAGGCGTTCACTGTTGGTTTCTCTCGGTTCTCATCGGGTGGCTAGGCGTCGTTCGCACGCCGATCCGAGTGTTGAATTATTTTAATTTTTCATTATCTCTTAAACTATGCGTCTAAATAACATGCTATAAAGAAAAGTTTATCGTCATAAAATTGTTTTCGTAAGGATTAATATGCCATGCCTAATAATAATGCTCATAAATCACTTTTTAATTTTCAATATTTTTTTGTCACCATACCTTATTGTGGCTTATGTATAAGAAATAGGCCTATGGTATGGCGGTATTTTTTTTAGACGGAAAAAAGATCTATATTTTTGTAGAACATAGTATTTACATATCACTGATCATTACGCCAGCGCATGCGGAAAAAGCAGTTCGGGAGCGCTTTTTCTTCCGACTTTCTAAACAAAAATCAATATTTAAGGCTAGCTGGGAGGTGTAGCCTAATACTAGATAGCCTATACTATTCTTTGTGAATCTGGCTCTCATATACAAAAAGAATTTATCAAATCGGACTGGGAGTTCCAGAGATTACTGTGTTTAAACAAAGAAAAAACCTCTTCCGCTTTATTATATTAGTATATATATTCTATCTCATTTTTCCTTATATATTTATATATTTGTGTCTTTTTGGTGTCGCTTTTTCGTTTCATTGAGTTTCAAATCACAACGATGCTAAAGAAGTTGTCACCTCAAAATAAGTGTTATCTTACCTCATGCTCAAAGAATTTGTCTTCCAAAGTTTTGTCTCCAACATTGTTTCCAGCGCCTTCAAAGAGAGCAGAATATTCAGCATAGTACTCCGCAACTGCTTTAACCTGCTCATAGTCATCAGCTCGAGCAAGTGCAGCAAGCCCATCTGGGTTCAACTTTCCACATCGGGGATACAATTTAGCACGGTCATCTTTAGATAGTTCTGTTCCAAATGAATTTATGGTTATGATGATAGCACGGCGATCAGCTTCAAACTACAAAAAGCACATTACATTATAGATTAAAATTAACTTTTCTTTGTGTTATCTATACATATAAATAAAATTGAAGTATCTGTTTGTAATATCGAAATAACTGCCTTTACGACAATGGGGTTGTTTGCATGCTATTAAGACATGAATTATCATTTTAAAAATTTTGCCTGTTTGTCTGTCCGGGCTAATCTTTGGAATGGCTGAACCGATTGTAATAAAACTGTACAAACAGATAGAGAGCAATGCCAGAAGTGATTTAAGCTAAATTTTATTGCTAAAACGTTGGGAATTTTTTTGTTAATATAATAAATGGTCTTTGATAATCTTAAATTTAAATAACGCCAAATTAATAGATCCTAATAAATAAACAGAATACACCAAAATAATCTTTTATCCTATTTATAAAATGAGTATCAGTGATATGAGGATAAGTTGTTATGTAATACAGTACAGTACCTTAGTATAACCAACCTCAATATAATGATTTCCTCCATTTAACAAATTCTTAGAATTCCGGTAGAATTGGCCGGAAGAGTTAATACAAAATATACCTTTACATTACGAATAACTTTTGTAAAAACCTCTTTATAATGATTTTCCAATCATTGCAAGACATAAATAGAAAGTATAATTAACCTCTAAGTAAAGTATTCTACTAATCCATCTAACAAAAATTAATGTCTCGAGAGTTCAGACATGTTAAATTTATCGTAAGACAATCCAGGAATTCAAACTGTCATAATAAATTAATGTTTAGTGTTGTAAGGCATTTATAACAACTTACTTTTTTAAATTTGCTTACCTTGCTAAAATGAATCTTAGACCAACCTAACCTCTATATAACAAACCTCATTGTAACAAATTACTTCGTATAATGAATATTTTCTAATCCCCTTCAGATTTGTTATATCAAGATTGTAACTGTATTCTAAATTCAAAAAATTTATGACATTCTATTGTTTGACTTTCAATTGTTTTACATTCAGTATTTAAGTTAAACGTGGAGACTTCTAAAATTAGAGTAATTTTCGAATACGAATTCCGGCGCAGTTCTTAATTAGCAGAGCCAGCTCGCGATATCTGTGTGTTTGGGGTTTAATAACTTTCGTAGTGCAAACTTCCACTTAAAGAATGAACCACGAGGAAGACCAGACACTTAGGTAAATAATGATGAATTAAAAGTTATGGTGGAAGCCAATCCCTATTAAATAACCAAAGAGTTAGAGTTATGGTTTGACATGAGTTTACCTACAATATTGATTCATTTGCATCAAATTGGTAAAAAGAAATTGGTGTCTCATGAATTAACTAACCTATATAAGTGGAGCTTACTTGCTTTGATGAATAGGTACAGAAATCAAGTTATTTTGGACCAAATCAAGATGTGTGGTAAAAAGTGAATTCTGCACAAAAATTGCAAGCGAAAAACACAGTGGCCCAACCCAGGTCAAATACTGGAACAATGTCTTAAAACGAAGCTCACCCTAAGAAATGTAATGGTAACTGTTTAATGATCACTTCATGGTTTTTGAGATCTGGTGTATCAATAACAGCAGTGGTAATGCAAGACTCGATACAGCTCGACAAACTGTTTAATATTACAAAACCTGCAGTTAAAACCCATACGTCATCTTCTGTAGTCACCAGACCTAGCCCCGATGGATTATCATTTTTTCTGTAATTTGGACAATTTCCAGTAAGAATAAAATTTTGTTCTCTAGGAAATGCTACAAATGCCTACATAGGCTTTGTAGAGTCCAGATATCCAGAGTTCCATTGCAAAGGCATTAATTGGCTTCCCTCAAGATGGCAGAAATATATAGATAACTAGCAATCTGCTAATTTCTGGATCTCGACAACAGCGCCACCTACTGGGTCCAATTGTGAAATTAAACTCAAACACACACAAAAAAATCATCAAAATCGGTCCAGCTGTTTATTGGTTCAGGGACAAACACACATACTATGAACGATTATGAATAAAATATCAATCAAAATCGCTAACCGCTCAATATCCCCTCAATCTCGGGATGCATATGACACAACTTATTACAATCGCTATACAAACAAGTTTTACACGACTTGCATTCACAGTGCCGGTTACCGGCCCGTTGCCAACACAATTTTTCAAAAAAATTACACTAAACTCCATAATGTCGGAGCATAAAAACAAACTTAAGTTTCTCCAGGAGGATGGTTGGTCAAGGCATATTATTCAAAGTAAAGGTGACTTTAGAATTTTCCTCAACAATTCTATATCTGACAGTAAAAACTTTGAAATAAAAGGTTATATCTTCAGAATGGCTCGACTCCGTACATTCTAACATTGTAATCAAATTCTAGCAGTCAAGCAGGAGATGTATGACATGTGCCCAGTTAATGGTGCAACAAGTTATGTCTGAAATTGTAACTACAATAGATACTCCATATGAGTACATTAGTTGCATAACAGTTAACCAGTTATATACGTGGTAGAGCCATGTTGCAGCTATATTAGTAGTATAGTTGTAGCACGAATGGGTCGGCTCGACCAGGGAAGGACCACACTCTCACAGAATACCAGCGTAAAATAGCAGCTTAACACTGCTGTGTTTTGTATGGTGAGTGTAGAGAACCGGAGACCCTTTTTACTGGAAAAGAGGCATTCCATCTTAGTCCTCACGGGTGACAATGCATCTGTATTTTGATTTGCAAACGAGGATAGATGTAGATGGCTATGGGCCACAGCAACCACTTACCATCAGATGGACTGTGTACTCGTTTGTCACCCTATACTATAAAAAAAAAACTCCAGTTGCCAACTAGTTAAGGTAGCGTAGCAGAGCCCTGTGTGACATAGGCCTTAGAAAAAGGTGAAAATTATAAACATATGTTGGTAATATATTCCAACATTATAGTCTTATTTGTAACAGTTTTCTATAGCTGGGCCAAACCTTTCACTAGTTTTAAAAGATTTAATACTAGTGAGAGATATAATTTTCCCTTTAACTAGAAAGCAACAGCAGACAATTCATAAGAATGGAAGAGATTTACATATATACATGAGGGGCTAAAGGTAAACATGGAAGATTACTTACAGCTAATATTTCACACATAACATCTGCAGTTGTTCCACCAATCTGCTTGCAGAACTCGTAGAAAGCCTCCAAGTAAGCCTTGTACAGGGTGTTACGGATAATTTCAATGTTCATTTCATCAAGGTCTTGCTCACTAATGCAGTCAACAAAGAATGGAGCCAAGGGCGTGTCCACAAGGACAGCATTATACAATTCAGCAGGGGTAGCAGCAACGTGGATAGCTTCCATTTGTTCAAAAGACCCAAGAGGATGACATTTGGGAATTAATTCAGAAATGGGTCTTTGGTGCAGAGTACCAGTAATCAGTAGAATGATGTTATCAATCATGTAACTATAAGTAATGAAATCCAGAAATGTAGACAGTGGCTCTACAGAGTGATTCCTTAAATGCTGAAATTCAATGACAAGTTTTTCGCGCAGTTTGTCATCAATAGTTGATACAGCCAAAGGACTAGGTTCATTAGCCAGGAAAGTGCCATAATCAGTTCCTTGTAAATGGAGCTTTAAATCTGTAAATAATAAAATAATACAAATTACTATACATCAGATGACACTTGAAAAAAAATCGAATAATTTAAAAAACAATATGCTATAACATGCTGGGAAGATAAAACATATTTATAGTTAGTAGTAATAATGTCAAAAGCTTACCTTCCAAAGTTTCACATTGTACCAAGTTTAGGTAATCTGATTGCTTCAGGATTCCGCATTTGAAACCACGACACAGGCCCTCTAAATACCCCCCGTCAATATTGAAAAGGCAACCCTTCATTTTGAAATAAGCCTCCCCCAAAAGTTTAATCGATCCGTAACACAAAGTCTCAAAGTCAACAGGAAAGATGGTTTACGAAAAATTGATCATATGATATTACCATAGAGTTAGAGCCATAGATGACTTCAACAATAGACAACAATATATGTGATGATAAATTGACAAAGCGTGACAAAGATCTTTGTCAATGAATTCCTACACGGAATATAAATATTCCGTGAATTCCTATGCCTTTACTCATATTACAATCGTAAAGAATGAAGGTTAATAATCTGCCGCTTATCAGTTGTTGTTAAGGGTTAAGGGTGAAGGGCTCTAAACTGAGAATTATTGTTCTGAGTGAAGAGGGAAGTAAATTTATTTGTCAGACAGTTTGACAGATGATCACAACCATAGACATAGACTTAGGATATACTAGCGTATAGACCAACATAGTGTGCAAGGGAGAAGAAAATTCCTTATGGCAAAAATGCAAGTAAGAAAAGGATACCAAATCTCATGACTCTGTAACCGATTTTGAATGACAGGTCGGCACAATTCGGCACGCAAGCAATAGCTCCGAGATATTTTGTAATTTTTTAAAGTATAATAGTGGTTATTTTTAGTAAGTAACTTTTTTCCAAAATGGTTAATTGTTCCTTGAGTGACTGTGCTGTTAATAATAGAAATAATCCTGATAATTTCACATATCACAGGTAAATTCTCAAGACGTCGTCAATGTTATGACGCGTTTATTTTTGGTTAAAATTTATGTTACATACTGTTTAAAATATAGAAAATATTCCATTATTTTGTTAATTTTGATATTTTGCAAAGAAAAAAGTCACGTTGTTGATAATTTGCATGAATTTGGTAAATACATTTTTATACAAAATATTTTACATGTACGCTAGGGATTGACTCAACTATATCAAAATTAATGTCGATATTTATCTTGAATGTATATAATGAATCGATAGACTTGCCTCCAGAACAAGAAAATAAATCCTCGGTTTGCGTTCTAAAATGTAATTTTATTTTGCCGTTTTTCAAACAGATTCTCTACGGCTTCTATAATTAGAAAAAGTGGTTAAGGTTCATTGGACGGGTTGGTTGGAATGCAAAGAAGAACTCAACAATTTTCAGCAAACATTTTCTTGAGAAGTATAAAAGAAAAAGTAGAATAAAAACAATTTTATTAAAAGGAGTCATTTCTACATTATTTGTACCAGTAAGTGAAATATTGTTATAATAAGACTTCAAAAATACAACTTTCAAAACTTTAGATAAATATAGAGACAGATTTTCATACATTATAAAACTGTAGTACATTAAAGACAAAAAAAATCTTGAGATTATCCTCTTTAAGCCATTATGAACCCAACTAAGTATCTATTTATCAACCAAAATAAATGTATAACCTTGCTTAACCAACCGCACAGCCTCACGGTCACACTAGTACAATATTCATAGCATCATGCTATTTTCCCCAAAGGGGTTGAGCGGAGCTTCGGAACTTCGGATTATATTCCCAAATCATTACGATAAAACTTTTAGCGTAGTTAGGTATAGATATTTAGTAATGCTCCTCAAGCGCTACTAGACGACCGCGCATAAGACGTGATAGTATAAATTCCATAGTATTTGATACTCACAACGGTCAATGCCCGATTCATGCTTGATGGCCGACGACATTGTCGCGAAGGCTTAAATAGCGTGGTTCATCCCCTACAGCGTTAGTCGTAGAGAAGAGGAACTCGTGGTTAAGTAATAGCTGCGCAGATCAATAGATCTGCGAAATTAAGTTGCACTTGCCGCGGTCAGTCCATGAATGAGTAACCATTTTCTTAACATACCGAGATTGAGAGAATAGAGAGTGCATCTGTATCCTCAGACACTTAGTGCACTTTACTGTGTTAAGATCATTATGTTTTTAAAATTCATGCAGCTAAAATGATAATAAGTTTATTATTACTTTATACTTTTCAGGGACAGATGAAAGAATATAAACATGAAGCATGATGAAGCCTCATAAACATATTGGCCTTTAAACAGAGCAATCTTATTTAACTGATTCCTACAAGTTTCCTTCCTTAAATTATTAAGTTTACATTCATACTTAAGTCGAATGTGAAAATAAACTTCTATAATCTATTTAATTATTAATTATTAAATGTTTGTAATTATCACAAGTAATACTTATATGAAAAATAAAGCAGCCATTACGTACTCCGTGTCCCCGTTTTTGTTTCCCCATCAAAACATTTTATAAAATATATAAAATATAAATAGGTATGTACTTAGTGATGTATGTACCTATTTATATTGTTGCGCGCCACTATTAATGGTTTATACATGGCAACACTAGTTACCACTAGCGCCCTCTAGTATCGAGTAGCAGAACTAGGAGAGTCAAGATCCTTCTCGAAATTTCGGGACCGATATGTACTCGAACATTCTAGATGTTTCTACAGTAGAAGGTTCTGGAAACTATCTGAGGCCCTATATAAGGCCGGTATAGACCGCGACCGAGGCAGTATTGAATTGGCGATACAAGCGAGGACTTCGAGCGATACAACTACGAACTTAAGCGATCTGTAGTAAATTGTATTTTGTTATTAGTGTGGTTTAAAGTTGTAATTAGTGTTGTATAATTAAAGTGTCAATTTTGGTAATTCAATCAGCAGTTTTAATTGTCTCGAACCCCAGCTCGTAACAATTGGTGTCAGAAGTGGGATCAGATCATGCCGATTTTACCAAAGGACGACACGGAGGGTATCCATGCCGAAGTCAACGCCAGCAAGAGACGGACCAGAGACGTTTGGTAATGCAACGCCGCAAACGTCGGGGCCAGCTGCCGACCACGGAGGCCGGCCGTCAGCAGCTCCTGCATCTGCAGCACCTGACTTAGGTGCTCTGATGATGATGCTGCAGGAGCAGGCTCGCCGACAGGAGGAACAGGCCCGCCGACGGGAGGAACAGGCCGCCGACGGGAGGAACAGGCCCGCCGACAGGAGGAACAGGCCGTCGGTTGGAAGAGCAGCTGCAGCGTGGACAGGAGGAACAGGCCCACCAACAGGAAGAGCAGATGCTCCTCGCGAAGGACCTTCACGCTACCTTCGGGAAAGAGATAAGGAAGGTGAAGGATAGGGTTGCTCAACATGACAACCGCCTGTCGGAAGCTGAAACCCGAATCGACCAAGTGAACAATCGGGTTGACAACGTGATTGCTGACGTGAAGAAAACGCTGGACGACCTCAAACTTGGGGATGGAGTTACAGCCCCAGTGGTAGCTACAATACCTTCGCTACGTGGATTCAAAGTGCCGCCGTTCGACGGGACTTCTTCCTGGTCGGCGTACAGAATCCAGTTCGAGGCTGTCATGAAGGCGAACGGCTGGAATAAAAGTCAGGCCATGACTGCTCTCACCCTAGGCTTGCGCGACCAGGCCTTAACTGTTCTGGAAGCTCTCGGTAAGGAAGTGACTTACGAGCAGCTCCTTGAGGCGTTGGAGGCGAGATATGGCGACGCTCACCTGGAACACGTCTTTCGTGCGCAGCTCAAAGATCGCGTGCAACGCAGCAATGAAAACCTGCAGCAGTGGGCCCTTGAGGTGGAAAAGCTGGTTCGAAAAGCATACCAGTCTGTACCTGCGCTCATTGTAGGGAACCTGGTGCAGACATTCATCGACGGCATCCGCGACCTTGAAGTCAGAGCTGCTGTGAGGCTCGGGCACCACGAGACGCTTAAGGACGCGTTAGCCCATGCACTGGAGGTGGAAGCCGTACGGCAGGATCATCGATCCCATCGCGTCAGGAGGTTGCAGCAGCTGCAGTTCGCGACTGCAATAGCGATACAGCCCTAGGTGCTACGGCTGTGAAAGGGCCATCTTCGATCCAGCTGCCCTAAGCGAACTGTAGAAAGGGAGGTGATCGATCTCGAGAGGGTAGTGCGGCTAACAGCACCGCCCAGCAGCAGCAGGGAAACGAGTAAAGTCAGGACTGTGGGGCGGGTGCTGGCTGATGTTAAAGAGCCCCAAGGATTTCGATCTCACAAACCCATGATGGGAACAGCCTAATCATCAAAGGCGAGGTCAACGGAACGCCGTGTAAACTGACCATAGACACTGGAGCCTCTCGCACGGTTGTCAGTTCCCAACTTATAAGTCAGTTCCTTGGGGACTCCGCATACAACCGAGAGCGCATTAATTTGGTAACAGCCACCGGTCAGCGCATACCCGTCCGTGGAGAGAAGGAGATGGAGTTGAAGCTAGGCAACATGATCTACCTGCATAATGTCATCGTGGCTGATATAATGGACGACTGCATCCTGGGCCTAGACTTCATGAGGAAGAATTGTTGTGAGATCGATGTTAAGCAAGGTGTTTTGAAATGTGGACATGAAGAACTTTTCGTGGAAGGGCGATACCGGGGAATGTGTACAGCCTTAAGAAGATTGTTCTGCCGCCGAGATCGGAAACGATTGTGCCGGTTAGTCTTCCTCGGAATCCTGGGCAAGCTCATCGTTGTGTACTCGGAAAGGGTGGACAATGACCTTCCGTGGAAAGTGGCTCGAACCTTGGTCAGAACCACCGACATCTCAAGAGTACGTGTGCTGAACCTTTGTGATCAGGAACAGATTATGGAAAAGGCACACTGGTTGGTACCAGAGGAAGTGGATTGGTTGCGTAGGTGCCAATATCCATCGACTGGGACCCCAGCAAGGATGCACAAACGAGGGTGACCACACTTTTAGAAGACTGTCGCAGCGTTCTCTCCGAATGAAGTGGTCAAGGCGAAGAAGTTGTTACTCAAGTACGCCGATGTTTTCTCGTCAAACGATGCTGACATAGGAAAGACTGGCTTAGTTCAACACAAAATAAACACAGGAGAAGAATTGCCTATCCGTCAGCGCCCAAGAAGATTGCCGGTAGCACGTGAAAAGGAAGTGGAAACCATGATTGAGGGAATGGTGAAGGATGGTGTTATTGAACCTTCATCTAGTCCATGGTGTTCACCTGTGGTGCTGGTAAAGAAGAAGGATGGCAGCATGCGGTTTTGTGTTGACTACCGCCGTCTGAACGACGTTACAAAGAAGGACAGCTATCCCTTGCCAAGAATTGATGACACGCTGGACATGCTTACAGGCGTAAAGTGGTTTAGCACACTGGACCTGAAAAGTGGCTACTGGCAGGTTGAAATTGACCCTAAGGACAGGGAAAACTGCATTCTCGACAGGAAAGGGTCTGTGGCAATTTAAAGTTATGCCGTTTGGATTGTGCAATGCTCCAGCAACGTTTGAAAGGTTGATGGAGCTTGTACTACCGGGTTAATTGGCGATGCCTGTCTGGTCTACTTGGATGACATCATCATCGTAGGCCGTACGTTTGAGGAACACCTTCAAAACCTGGAACGCGTGCTCATGAAGATTCAGAGTGCCAACCTCAAGTTGAGTCCGAAGAAATGTTCACTATTCAAACGGCAAGTTAGCTTTTTGGGGTATGTAGTGTCGGAAGAAGGTATCCGCACGGATCCGGAGAAAATTGCCGCTGTCAAGGATTGGCCGGTCCCAAAAGACAAGACGCAGGTTAGAGCATTTTTGGGATTGTGCTCCTATTATCGGCGATTTGTGAAGAACTTTGCAGATATAGCCAAACCTCTGCACAAGCTAACCGAGGAGAAGCGACATTTCTGCTGGGATGAAAGTTGCGATATCGCATTCCAGGAGCTCAAGGACCGTCTGTGCAAAACACCTATTTTAGGGTACCCTGATGCGGACAAGGAATTTATAGTTGACACAGACGCAAGTGATATAAGACTTGGCGGTGTGTTGTCTCAAAGGAATGGTGATCAAGAGGTTGTGATAGCATACTTCAGCAAGTCGTTGTCAAAGCCGGAAAGGAACTATTGTGTCACAAGGCGAGAATTGCTTGCTGTGGTAAAGTCGTTGCAGCATTTTAGCAAATATCTTCTGGGGCGGAAATTTCTCTTACGAACTGACCATGCTGCACTGAAATGGCTATTGCAGTTCAAAAATCCAGAAGGACAAGTTGCGAGATGGATTGAGCTACTACAGGAATACGACTTTGTGATCGAACATCGCAGCGGGAAATCTCATGGCAACGCAGATGCATTGTCAAGAAGAGCTTGTCCTGAAGATTGCAAGCATTGTACTAGGCAAGAGGGTAAGGAAGTGGTATCTGTGAGGATGCTTATGACAGACCAGCTCAACAATGAGTGGAAAGACAGCCACGACATGCACAGCAGGAAGATTCGGACATCAAGCCGATTCTAGAATGGATGAAGGCCAGTGCTCCTAAGCCCAAGTGGAGTGACGTTTCAGCGATGAGTTCGACCACGAAAAGCTATTGGGCCCAATGGGACAGCTTGCTGATTCAGGATGGAGTCTTGTGCCGTAAATGGGAAAATGGTCGGGGAGACAGTTGTCATTTGCAAATGGTTGTCCCTAAAGCTAAAGTACGGATGTTCTACAGCTGTACCATAATGGTTGTTCAGAGGCCACCTGGGAGTTAAACGAACTCTACTGAAGATCCGAGAACGGTTTACTGGGTCCACTGTCGTGACGATGTCGAGGACTGGTGTCGCAAATGTACAAGTTGTGCGGCTGTAAAGGGACCTCAAACTCGTAGTAGAGGTGCATTGAAATTGTACAATGTTGGTGCACCATGGGAGGATAGCCATTGACGTTGCAGGGCCGTTTCCGGAAAGTGAAAGTGGTAACAAGTATTTCATGGTTGTGATGGATTACTTCACTAAGTGGCCAGAAGTCTTCGCCATTTCAAATCAAGCTTCAACAGTTGCAGATAAACTAGTTCATGAAGTCTTCTGTCGTTTTGGAGTACCTTTAGAGATTTGAGCGATCAAGGAAGGAATTTTGAGTCTCAAATATTCCAGGAAACTTGCCGAGTTATGGGTACTCATAAAACAAGAACAACTTCTTACCACCCACAATCTGATGGAATGGTAGAAAGATTTAATCAGACATTGGAGAGGTACCTAGCAAAAGTTGTGGAAAAACGGCAACGAGACTGGGACAGGCACATACAACCGTTTTGTTGTCATATCGAAGCGCTGTTCACGAAAGTACATCAGTGACACCAGCTTTAGCAAATTTTGGGAGAGAATTACGGCTGCCTGCAGACCTGATCACCGGAATACCACCTGATGCCCCACGCAGTATACCGATTATGCAAACGACTTGGGGACAAAATGAATGACATTTATGAGCACGTCAGACAGTCAGGCCAGCAAACGTCTGAGAAGATGAAAACACGGTATGACCGCAAAATGAACAACAAAGGGTTTGACGAAGGTTCACTAGTGTGGTTACACAATCCAGTTCGCAGCAAGGAAATCTCTAAGCTTCAAGCTAAATGGGACGGACCGTACCAGATTGTGACAAGGATCAATGACGTAACCCGGATACGAAAGGTGCAGAGGTACTCCTAAGATCGTCCATGTGGATCGACTGGCGCGTTATTATGGGGCCAATAATGCTCGGGACGAGCATGTCTTAGGAGGGGGCAGTGTTGCGCGCCACTATTAATGGTTTATACATGGCAACACTAGTTACCACTAGCGCCCTCTAGTATCGAGTAGCAGAACTAGAGAGTCAAGATCCTTCTCGAAATTTCCGGACCGATATGTACTGAACATTCTAGATGTTTCTACAGTAGAAGGTTCTGGAAACTATCTGAGGCCCTATATAAGGCCGGTATAGACCGCGACCGAGGCAGTATTGAATTGGCGATACAAGCGAGGACTTCGAAGCGATACAACTACGAACTTAAGCGATCTGTAGTAAAATTGTATTTTGTTATTAGTGTGGTTTAAAGTTGTAATTAGTGTTGTATAATTAAAGTGTCAATTTTGGTAATTCAATCGGCAGTTTTTAATTGTCTCGAACCCCAAGCTCGTAACAATATTAACAATATGTTAAAAAATAAATTCCGGGGAAACTGCCCACGGCAGTAAATATTTTTCTCCAAAGATCATAGCTCGAAAATACAACATTCTGATCTGATTATTCCTGGGATTTTATACATTTGAATTAAAATCCAACAAAAGGCAGCTAGGTTCAGCTTATTCCCAGGAACATGTTATATGAATATTTATTAATTATTTTAGAACTGTCATGGTAAAATTTAGTTAATTTTTGAAGTTATTCAACTTCATGAACTAAACAATTTTTTATAATCTTTTTACAGCTTCCTTAACAATCATTTTCGATAGTTCTTTTAAGTAAAATATACATCACTAGCTAACGCACACAATGACAAATCAAAATTGGTCACGCGTTTTCGGGCTGTCAGGTGGTCTATACGCTAGTATATTCTAAGTCTATGATCACAACTTAACCTAAGGGCCACATAATATCATCATCATTGAACAGTTGCGTTTTATATATGGGATTTTTGGTATTTACTCCATAAAGCAACACGGCTCACCGGTGAATCGGAGGGAGATGTGACTCTTTGATTTTCACGTCACGTATTTCTTTAACAAGTGGGTAGTGGTATCGTATTCATGTGGATAGCAAAAGTAACGGAATGTAGCAGATAAAGTTGATGACATACTCTGACAATTTGTGTTTATTCTTTTAAATAATAATGTTATGGTTTAATTTACAATAATATTAGATTATTTTATGAATTATTGTGTTATTTTGGTAAAATTGCTATACCATACAATATTTGCCAGCTCACTAATCTAGTAAGGGTGATTTTCTTCCTGTCTCTATGCCACTGATGTTTTTCTCTGCTATAGAATAGAATAAATTTATTCAATATAGATTACAGTACATAATACTTATTGAAAGTCATTTTTATACTTTTACCACTGGTTCGCAAAAAAACTCTGTCCTGGGAAGAATCAGCAAGAAATCCAGCGGTTTTCTTAAAAAAAAAGCATAATTTACAATATAATATTTTATACAATTTTTATGAAAACAATTTAGAAACAGCATGGTAGCGATCACCTCATTCCCAGGGATTATTTTCAGTCATGTACTGTTTAGTAGTATAATAACCCTTACTAGACAATTTTTGCTTAATAAATAATTTAAACCTTTTGATAGATAAGGTCTGCATATTTTCTGGGATTTTGATGTAAAAGCGTATACATTGCCCCATTAAGGAATTACTGACTCTTTGCAGTCGATTAACTGGTATAACTAACTTGTGCTTGTTCCTAGTATTTACAGAATATACATCACTATTTTTAATAAAAATATTTTTGTTTTTGTGTACATACATTAAATTCTCGTAAATATATTGGGAGGCCAAAGTAAATATATTTATTTCTTTAAATTTTTCTCTAAGGGATTACTTCGGACCTTGATTATAAATTTCTCTTATGGCTCTCTTTTGCAAAACAAAGATAGTTTCAATGTCAGTCGCATTACCCCATAGCAAGATTCCATAATATGACATTATGCTATGGAAATAACTAAAATAAACTAATCAAGCTGTTTCAACACATGTAAAGCATCTAATCTTTTTTACAGCATATGCTGCAGAACTAAGTTTGCTAGCTAGTTTAGATATATGAGGGCCCCATTGAAGCTTCGCGTCAACTGTAATTCAGAAAAAAACAGTGGATTCAACAAGGCCCAGCCTGTTTAACATTAGGTGTGGTGAATTTAATACATTTAGTTTTATTACCGTTCAAAAGCAAATTATTGACGTTAAACCAGTGTACTACTTTTGATATGGCATTATTCACTTCTTCATATTTCAATAATTGCCTTTTTAGTCGAAAAATCAACGAAGTATCATCAGCAAATAATACTATATCATGGTTATTCCCTACCAAGTAAGGTAAGTCATTAATATAAACTAAGAACAGAAAGGGACCAAGAACTGAGTCCTGAGGAACACCCATAGATACTACAGATCCGGAAGATCTATCACAATACTATATATAGACTTGAAATTGTGCTGTAGTATAACTTGCCTGCCCGCATTACTCCACACATAACTCCACCATCAACCTCGATCAATGCGCTGAAAACTGATTGAAATTCATTGCTTTTTAACAACTTCCGGTACAAAAAAGTGTTTTTAATTAGAATTGTTGATATTTATAAAAAGGAGAATAATAGGACATTAAACATACGACATACATTTACATTTTCTTATTATTATATTTCGATAAGTTTTAGCTTCCTATATTGTTCGCCGGCACGGCATTCGGATTCAATCGGGTGCATTCGGCTCCTTTGGTATACCTAGCTGCACTTTTCTCGCGTAGTTTTTTTTTACATGGGGAAATGTCTACGTATACCCGCCTCGCGGGGGCAAGGACGGGTTATGTCAGACTCGGACTGACTAAAACCCCATGGTGTTCGACATTTGCCGTATATTGGCATGGTCCAACCCCAGCGGTGGATCTGATCTCTGGCTCCGCCACCAACCAAGTTTCGGCCGCAAAACATAGGATTAGCGGTGCCTTGCAATACCGTCACGTTCCACCGCATCAGCGGTGTGGTCCCGCTAGTGTTGGGAAAAGTGGTGTGATTTTGTGTATTAAATGTCTGCGCATGTGAACTAAGGTGTCTGTCTGCTTAAGCGCCTTGAGATACTATCGCCAACTGTTTGCTGGCTCAAGTTGCCGTCAAAATCTCCCAAGGGCTGCACAATGTGACAAATCAACATATTGTGAAGAAGATTAATATAAAGGATTATAATCACTTGATACTGAGATAAATGAAGTCATGGCTTAAAACACAAGCATACAAGTCAAAAATCTTAATAAAATAAAGGAAAAATGACAATTTGATTTTGATTTGATATTTGATAGGTGAAGCATAGATAAGAGCAGATAAGAGTGTATATACGGGAAATGTGAAGATTTTAACGTTGTAGTGAATAAAAACCACAAACTAATAACTACTATAAAAACAAATAAAAACTCTTTACAGCGCATGTTTATTGTTTATTTCATCACTAAAAGCAATTCATATTTCATATTCTTTGATTTTCACGTCACGTATTTCTTTAACAAACTACGAACTATTTATTTGGGAAGTACAAACGTAATTATTTTGTATTATTCATGTTGCTTGTAACATGTGTTACTATTTTCAAAAGAAGTCTAGTGAGAGGTGAGTATCTTAAAGTTTCTGCATTGCACTGACCATTTACTAACATTAATAAATAACTGACAATCCAATTTTAAGCTTCCAAGTGTAGTCATGTGTCAATTGAATTTATATTGGTGAAGCAATTAATAATATAATATTATATGAGTCGTAAACAATTTCGCAGTAGTAGGTACATAAAATAAAACATTCTATTCACTGACTTATAAATGTTTCACAGATCACACCTATTGTAAATTAAAGATTGGGAGTCAGGAATCTAAACTGTTTTAAAGGACCGGGAATTTTATTACTAGCATTTAATGTAATCAAGATTTTCTGGTACTTGCAGTACCAGCTAGTTGTTAGCAAGGATTGGGTTTCAAATAATCATCTGACTTAAATTTTTGCATATAATAATGGTTTCACGTTTATAAATACAAACAATATAAATGAGTATATGAGCCTTGACGCTGCCATGTCCAATGGTGGAGCGAGTCAACCAATGATTGTGATTGGATCGAATGCAATAACACATATCACCGGCTAGCACACTAGTGATGCGCCGTAACACCCGTTTTTGGTCAAAGATAGTCAGTGAAAGAGCAAGCAAGTTCTTGACGGGTTACTCAAATAATAGTTTACAGAAGGTAAAAATAGTAAATACTTGAGCTTTTTTATTGAAAACTAGTCGGTTCCCAGGTCGTTGCTGCTGCAGAAGAAATAATTTTGGAAATATTGTTTTAAATTTGAAAGAGTTATATTGTTTAATTAGGAATGATACATTCATTGAAATTGAATTATACAGGGTATTTTTGAAACACCCCAGAAAACGAAGACAGACGACAGTACTAACTATATCTTTGATGATGGGTGAAATATAAAATCGATCCTGATGAAAAAAAAATCATCTTTTCACAACGTTTTATTAGTTTTATTCACGCTCCATCGTGTTAGTATAGTTAAATAAAATGTTAATTTCATTTAAAAAAATCATGAAATACTTAAATAAAACCAGCAGTGGAATTACTGAATTACAATCAGCTGACTAGGGGTCAATGTACGCGCCAACGCCGAATTCGCGCGGCCCGCAACTAGCGATGGTACCACAATACCTAATAATTTACAACACTTGTCTAAATACCTAACTTATCTACTTAACCTTTTGCCACTGTGCTTGTCTCTACGTAGCCACTTTAATTCAATTCACAGGTTAAATAAACCAAATAACTGGTTCGATTCCCGCTAATGAAAAAATACTTAAATAAAATGTTAACAAGGTTAGAATCATGCTTTTTTATCCATTGTGTAGGTATGTTTATTATTCCGATGTATTCAGTTATGTATTTTTTCAGATCAGTTCAGTACTAAGTTATTTAAAAAAATTAGGTATGAAACAGCTTACCGATCCTCCGTGGCCTTATGAGATTCTCCAAGGCACATTAGCATGTTGCCGTATTCACGAGCACTATAAACGTACCTACGCGTTAGGCATTATTAAAACAAGACAAAAAACACAAAATGTAACAACAAGAACAATATCATTAAGTAATAAATAACAAGTAATAACGACAATAATTTAATAAACAAAACAACTGAACTTGAACTGTCGCTCGTGATAGTCAACATGGAACTGTCTCAAAACTAAAATTATAGCCAAAACAAATGCGCACGGAGGTAACGTCCTTGAAAAATGTAAATTCCACAGCGCGAGGCGACACGAGGCAGCGTGTGTGTGAAAGGGAAGGGTAGAGTGAGTAGTATACCTAATGCATTGTTTCGTACCGATCTAGATAACGAGTTCGGCGCCCGCGAGGATATTGACCCTATTGTCAGCTGATTTTCTTTTTTAAGTTTTACTGCTGGTTTTATGTTTAAGTATTTTCATGATTATTCGGGATCGAATTTCTTTGTGACCCATCATCATAGGTATCCTTAGTACTATCATCTGTCTTCGTTTTCGGGAGCGTTTCACAAACACCCAGTATATTATAACTTTCAAAAAAAATTGTGGGTATCATACGCGCGCCACCTATTGTACGTTAATTGTATTACGCCTTTAACCTTCGTGCAACAATAAAGTGCAAGCGCAAGCAATAAGTTTATAAAGTTTTAGCGCAATCTGATGACCTGTATTTTGATAAAATAATTTTGGTGATTTTATATTATTGTTTTTTAATATTAAATCGAAATATTTTCTTAATTTAGGCTCTGTATTGCACTTCAAGACTATGTATTCTGTTATAATAACGCTTAAAATAAAGTATTAGGTTACAATAATGGTTGTATCCAACTTCAAAGATAACTCTGATGCATGTTTTCGTAAAACGCTATGGAGGGATTGTCTTCGCTCCAAAAAACCATCATTATGATTTTGCTTTGTAATTCACTGATTAAAGACTTCATTATTACTAAAGCCGTATTTTTCTGATAATCTGCTCACATTGTTAAGATATCGCCCTTGAAAAAACCCTAAAACATTAAGTTTTCGACGCGAATCGCTTATGCCCTCTTATTAAACAGTTATTATTAAGGCGAAGCGTAAGTTGGTGGGGGAATGAGAGGTGTAGACGTATCTTGAAGTCTGGAGATCGTGCCGATGTCAGTGCGTTTTAGTACGTAGCAAACGCGCGTATACGCAGTGCAGTAGTCAACGTGTGCATTATTCATCGCATTTTGAGACTTGTTCGAGTCAGCTTATCGGCAACTTCGGTTACATCATTCGCGTTTTACATCGTAGTTACTACTTACTACACCACGAGATCTCAAAAACAACTACTTAATTACTTAATTGTACAATATTTATTGTAAATTAGTGACTGCCACGGCTTCGCACAGGTAATTTTCGGATCTAAACAACAGCGCTACCTACCGGGGCCAATTGTAAATCAAACAAAACATTTCATCAAAATCGGTTAAGCCGTTTTTGAGGTTTAGCGAGACTAACGGACAGCAATTGATTTTTATTTACAGAGATAAATATTTAAAAAAACCGTATTTACCGCTGGGTTTCTTGCTGGTTCTTCCCAGGACAGCGGTTTTTTCCGAACCAGTGGTAAAAGCATAAATTTCACAAAATTGAATTCAAATGACAGCCATGCTTATGTTTCCTTCATTTATTTTTGATAAAATTGTTTATCCGAATGCAAATACACTACATAATTAAATTTAATAATCGAAAACTGAAAACAACTATAAAAAGAAAGTGTCACGAAAATATTTGGTAGTGCAACACTTGCTGTTTTTTCTTGTAGTAATAAAAAATGATTTAGTTCGATAAATGTTTTTAACTTATAAGTATGTATATAATGTTAATACATGATAATGAGTATTATAATATCCAAAATTATTTTATTTTCCATTTTCGTGACAGTCCCTAGCATACACGCTGTCCGCTTCAATAACTACGTGAGCGGGCGGCATCGCCTGTGATCAAAGGCGTTTCATAACTGTAAGGTCTAAACTGTGCCTGCACAGTCAGCATCAAAAGGAAGGTAGCAGTCAAGGTGATCAAATATTTAGAAACATCCAAAGTGATCATTAATATTCAACCATCCAAAGTAGGCAATTTCTTGTGATCACCAATCTTGCTCAAATATATCGGAACATATACAGCGACAAATATATGGTTTTATATTATAATATAAGTAAGAAATATACATTTTACTTCATATTAAAATGTTCCTTTCAGTAATATCATTTCGCTTACCCTTACCACAGATCAAAAATAATGTTGCTACTTAACCCTTACTTCGAACATGACGTCATTGACATGTTTTGTCCAGTTTATTATTAGAAAATATCTTTTATTGATGATTGTAAATGAAATTACTTTATCACAGCGTTGTAAGTAGTAGCTTTCCGTGCTTTATTTGTGTGGAATAGTATAAAAATAAAAATCATATATATTATTACATATTATTGTAAAAGCTCTTAGCATTTTGATGCGATAATTAATTTCTTTTTTTTTTGGCACAACTATCGATACCCATACAAAAAGACTAAAAAAAAAATTTTAACCCTATGATATCGGTATAATTTTTTTTTCCTGAAGTGTTCCACATTTTTAATACTTTGGCTGCTTGGATACCATTGGCGTTATGTTTGTTACTATAATTTTGAACCGTTTAAATGAACTCATACATTTGATGTTGTACGTGTTTCAATATATTTGAGAAAGATTGATGTTCTCAATAATTTAGCTACTATGTATGGTTGAATATTAATGATCACTGGCTGTTTCAAAATATTTGAACACCTTGACTGCTCCCTTATATCTGACGCTGACTGTACTAAGCGGACGACGTGGCTAACACAGACTACTGTCCGCACAATCGGGTGCACAGCATGTCTGTGTCGTTTTTAAACTAAAAATGTCTTAGTTTTTTTTTAATGAACAAATGGAACTTTTGTCATAACATTGGAAGTTTGTAGTAAGAGTGCGTTTTGTGATATATTATGCATTATTAATTTAAATGTATTTTTGTTTCAGGAAATTTCGCTAGCTTTATTCAGACTTGCAAACATTCACAAGATTCCAAGGCAGGAATTGATGCAGCATCTGAAAAAATAGAGTCTAGGCGTCTGGCTGAATTTCGTAAGAAACTAAGAGAAACCACTCCTATTCAGGATCTTGGTGAACAACCATTAACACATCCACCACAAGAGGAAAATGCATTACCGGCATGGCCTAATGATACTAATCCCCATACAGGAGAAGTAGGTGGACCTAGAGGTCCAGAACCAACTCGATATGGTGATTGGGAAAGAAAAGGAAGAGTATCAGATTTTTGATGATTAATTAAGTATTAAAACAATGTAATAAAATTAGGCAAATTTCAAAAGCATTAGTTAATGCAAATGCATAAATTAAAACAGTAACGTTACTATTGTATCGTTTTATTGATTTCCTGACGATTTTCCTACAGTTTTAGGCATTTTCTTATTAGTAGAATCCTCTAACTCGTTTGACTTGTAATAATGAGGTGCAACTTCCAATAGCCATTTACTTTCTATTTCAGTAACTTGTCTCATAAACTCTTTCGATGTGAACACAAGTTCATGGTAAATAACCCATCGAGGTAATTCCTCAAATAAAGCGCTGTTGGGATGTATCATTACAGTCTGAAAAAAAGAAATTTATTTAATTTTGCCATTTTGTAAACAAGGGTGACAAACGAGCACACAGCCCACCACCACCATATAGTAAATGGATGCAATGACCCATAGACACGCACTACGTATTATCAATTAAGAATGAAAATGCGTTGTCTCATCCCTGAGGACTAAGATGGATAAACCCTTTAACCGCCATAACCGTAATAATACGGGTTTTAATCATAATACACCACGCGCCACCCATGTAATATTGCGTAATGATCATCTCACTAAAAAACTACAAATATATTGGCATTGTTTACTAAGTTTTATTATAGTTTCTATTATTAGTTTACTTTTGACGGTAGTAGATACATATCTTTTTAGCGAATTGAAATAGACAGTGCAAGATACATATAAACATGTCTGCATCGCCATACTAGTGATTTTACGAAGAATAGGGTTGCGCCAGTTATATATAAAAATAAGAAACCCATGGTACTAAATTAATAATAATCCATATTTTATTGACTATTAACTAAACACTCATTAAAATTTTATCATATTTAATATATTATATTCAAAAATCAATAAATTATAAGTCACATATATTGTAGAAATTAAATAAGATCGAATTATAAGGTGTCGATAAGGTTGAAGGACGTAGAACTATTATATATATTTTAAAACCTAATTTACATTAATTACTTTCGATATGGAGTCTGTCCAACCAGAGATTCGATCGCAAGAGGATATAAAAACAATGAATTTAATACGTAATGCTCGTTAAAAAGCGACAAAAGAAAACTACGGAGGTATCATCAGCTCGTGTCCATCTCCGGGGTATTAATTCATTTTATGAAGAATAGAAAGGGTAGTAATGAGACAAACTTTAAAATAAATAAATGAATAAGTTGTTAATTAGAAATAATTTTTGATAAAAATGTTGTATATTTTATTTAATTCATGAATATATATTAACTATCTTTTACAACACTATGCGAAACTATACCTAAAGGTGGCTGGCGCTGAATTAAAGCATCGCGGTTAAAGGGTTTCATTCATAACTAGTAAAATTGTCCCTCACCATAGTAAGCAGCAGTAATATATTGCAATTTTAAGCTAATAAATACTCTGTGCTAGCGTTATTCTTCCCAGTAGAGTCGATCCATTCATTCTCCATAGCAGTATCATACAGCTCCAGCATTGCTCTATCACGTAATTGATTTAAAATATCTTATACTTACTTGATTATGTTTAACGGTTTTGTAGTGTCCGCCTTTAGAAAATTTTGCAATGTGATAGAAGTACCCAGCAGTAATCGCTTTTCTAATATTTGTGTCATCTGATATACTAGACACCATTTCAATTTCCACTCTTTCCATCAACCCAACGAGCTGTTCGCGGACGTCGCGAGCTCTTTTCATAGATCTGTATTGTATAAAATTTTCGTAACACCATTGTACTGAATAATCAGAACCAACCCACTGATTATACACATTCATTAATGTCAAATGATCTCCGTGCCTGTGAAAAAAATTCTTTCTGGCCGTATCAGCGTGTATTATTTTGTCTTTAGGCCTATAAAATACAGAGCTATTGACTGACAACATTGCAGCTATGCTTACAATTTCTTCGGAGCATTTGTATCTGGAAAAAATAAAAGCATTTTGTCATAATTGAATTGCATTTATTCTATGCCTATATTTTATGTACGCTAAACATAATCAGGAAACTTCAACACTACGGTGTAAGAAGTGATGCTCTTAAATTAATTATTTCATATTTAAGTACCAGAACGCAAAAAGTTGTTATATATATAAGCTGGTAAGAGATGCAGGAAATTGATGGATGCAGTTGGCTCAGGACCGTGGTATGTAGCATTCCTTGGGGGTGACCTATGTTTAGCAGTGGACTTGTAAATGGCTGTAATAACGATGAATAATGATTTATCTCATCTCGGTGGCCTTGCTTTAGACCTAAGAAGGGAAGCAGCGTCAAAAACACGAGACATTGGCACCTATTGCAATCACCCACCCGCCTGCCAGGGGTGGCGATTATAGTATATATCCTCACACATCTGAGCCTCTACCGTTTGCTAAGAAGCAAACGGAAGAGGCTCAGGTGTGTATATACACTCATTTGCAAAAAACGGACGGTTTTGAAATTTTTTTCTGGCTGAAAATATACAATACGAATGACGTTTTAGCCATTTAAATATATTACTGGGCGGTTATAAGAGTTCCGTGGTGTTAAAAAGTGTTAAAATTAAAAAAATTATACAACCGACTTCAATATAAATTATTACGGATAACTCAAAAACTGGTCAGACCTTGATAAAATTATGTAAAATTTATATGGGACCACTGGTGCTTACCAGCTTTCAAATAAAAAAGAATCATCAAAATCGGTTCGCCTAGAAAAAAGTTATGAGGAAACGCACATTAAAAAAACATACAGTCGAATTGAATACCTCCTCCTTTCTGAAGTCGGCTAAAAAAAGTACGTTCCAAATAATTTTTTTGTAAATAACTTTTAGTGCATTTTTATGATATTGACATTTCCCTGTACCGTGTAGTGGCGGTGTAAGAATATCCACTACCCCATATCATACTGTGCGTGTAGTAAGAGGCGACAGAGGGAAATAAATCAGATGGGCAGCAGCGTCTTCCTAATAACGACTAAAAATAATAAAACTGCGGTTGCCAAGCATGGCAACTATGGCAAAGATGGTGAGGCAATCTATGGGGGAGGCCTATGTTCAGAAGTGGACTTTAATAGGTTGTAACGTTAACGGTATCACATTTCCTTGACAATTTAAAGTTGCTGCTTGAGGAATGTTTCAGCTGGCAGCGCTATCAAGAGACCGGTTTCGTCAAGAGAAGGCCTGGTTCTGGATGAAAGCCATGTACAGAATCACGGGATGATCGTTTCCTGTTGAGTTAAGCGTTGAGAAATCGCAAATCTTTGTATGTGGACTTCAAGAATAACCTCGAAGAAGTAAGAAATAAGAAAATGCAAATTATTATTTATACGTGGTAGACCTATGCTGCAGCTATATTATGGTTGTAGCTCGAATGGGTCGGTTCGACCGGGAAGGACCATGCTCTCAAAGAATACCAGCGTAAAATAGCAGCTTAATACTGCTGTGTTTCGTGAACCGGAGACCCCTTTTTACTGGAGAGAGGCATTCCATCTTAGTCCTCAGGGGTGAAAACGCATCTGAATTTTGATTCTTAATCGAGGATAGATGTGGATGTCTATGGGCCGCAGCATCCACTTATCATCAGGTGGACTGTGTGTTCGTTTGTCACTCTTATTCTATATAAAAAAAATAGTCTATGGACGGTCAGGAGGAGGCTTCTCGCTGACAATATACGTAGGCATCTCCCAGCCCGCAACCCTAAGTTACTTTGTGAGCACCGAGTTGCCAGACTTAGCTTCGCTCGAAATTGTGTCATGGACTCAAGAAGACTGGGATGAGGTATTGTTCTCCGATGAAACCAGGATATCTCTGTACGGTGAAGACCGACGTTGGCTAGTGCTACGAAGACGAGGAGAACGCTATTCAAAAGCAAGTTCTGAAGAAGTCACACATTATATTGGAGGCTCTGTTATGTTTTGGGAGAAATAAATTCGTTGAATCGTACGGAGTTAGCCTTCATTGAAAACGGTTCACTGACTGGACACCGATACATAACGAAAGTTCTAGTTCCTCATGCACAACAACCCACTTTTTTTTTATAGAAGAGAGGGCAAACGAGCTTGCGGCTCACCTGATGGTAAGTGACTACCGCTGCCCATGAACAACCGCAACACCAGGAGAATTGCAGATGCGTTGCCGGCCTTTTAGAAAGGTGTAAGCTCTTTTCTTGAAGGTCCCTAAGTCGTATCGGTCAAAAATGTATGTAAGGACAGGGCCAAGTCAGGAAAACGGCGTAATTAAATATAAAATTAGTAGTAAAAGTTTATTAGTACAAATGTGAACTATTTTAACATATTTAAACTTAAGCAAATGTTTATTACATTAAGTGTGATTGTTTATTAAATAAAAATATGAATAAATAAAATAAACAATATACGCATGTATTGCGAGTTAAGCTCGCTTTTCACTATGGGATATAATATCTGACTAAAATTAGATGTTTTCCGATAAGATTTTAAATATTAGTAATAATAATTTCTATTATAGATTCTTATGTACGTTCTCAATATTTCTGCTGTTTCTCATGTTCCTGATGTTTTAATGTGTCTAATATAATAATATTAATATTAAAAACTGGCTTTTTGTCTTTATTTTTCTCTGGAATATAATAAAGGCCGAGTACTCGGTACTCGACCGTTAATACTCGGTGCTCGGACGAACCCTAAAAAAGGCCGAACCCGCCGAGTATCGAATCCAAACCGAGTACTCGTCCCATATCTAGTCTAGATGACTCCTTTCGTCAATAGCAATATTTTCCGCAACAGAAAAGAGCCTTTTACAAGGAACGGATGTTCCAACTATGCAAAAGTATTTCTTGAATCATTTGAAATATCACTAGTTCTTGAAGCAGCCCTATTCAAGAGGTTATTGGATCGATTCACCGAATCGAAGTAGTGTTCTAAATCGATCTGAAAAATCGATTATTTTACTCGAAATAATCGGTTTTTCGATTAATGACATGCCTAGGTGTAATCCAATGACTAACGCACACTAGTTAAAAGATATATCTCACAGTGTGAAAGCCAATCGCGCGATATAATTTATGTTTTGGGCAGAAATAAATTCGTTGAATCGTACGGAGTTAGCCTTCATTAAAAACGGTTCACTGACTGGACACCGATACATAACGAAAGTTCTAGTTCCTCATGCACAACAACCCACTTTTTTTATAGAAGAGGGCAAACGAGCATGATTCACCTGATGGTAGTGACTACCGCTGCCCATGAACAACCGCAACACCAGGAATTGCAGATGCGTTGTGGCCTTTTAGAAAGGTGTAAGCTCTTTCTTGAAGGTCCCTAAGTCGTATCGGTCCGGAAAAATCGCCGGTGGTAAACAATTCCACAGAGAAGTGGAATTGTTAAGGAGGAAGAAAACTCCTAGTAAAACGTACAGTCGTGGACCGCCAAGCATCCAGATGGTGAGGATGGTATCGTGAATTTTGACGCGATGTGCGTTCGTGAAATTTGGCGGCTGGAATTAATCCGAACAATTCCTCAGAGTACTCCCCGTAGTAGATTCGATAGATAATGCAAAGGGATGCAACATACCTACGCAGCGCCAGTGTATCGAGCCGATCAGAAAGAACTCGGTCGTCGACGATTAGAACCGCTCTGCGCTGGATGCGGTCAAGTGGAAGGAGCTGGCACTGCGGTGCCCCGATCCAGAGATGAGAACAGTATTCCATGTGAGGCCGAAATTGCGCTTTGTAAAGTTGCAAGCGATGTGCTGGCATGAAATACTGTCTCGCTCTGAGCACCAAGCTTTTAGAGGCCAATTTGGCCCTTCAAGTGACCACGAAACTGCACACTATTCGATATGTCGACGCCGAGGATTCCGATGCTAGCTGAGGCAGCAAGGGGAGTGCCTTGAAATTGAGGAGATACCACAATGGGGTTCTTTTTAGCGGTAAACGCGCAAATTTGTGTATTCTGGGGATTGAACTAGACTAGATTTAGTCGCCCCCAATCCGAGACTTTGTTCAGTAAAAACTCAGACACAACTTTGTTCCGACGTTTTCCCGAGAAATATTGGCACGGCCGGTGTATAAGGTATGACCAGTGCTGTCGTCTGCATAGCAATGATATTGCAAACAGCATCATTGATATGCAGGAAAACAACGTTGGTGATAACACATATGAACACCAGCGTTAGTAAGCGTAATCAGAGCATGCACCTCTACGACCCTGATGCTCCGATCAGCGAAACTGGTGATCCAATTGTACAATTTCTCGGGAAGCCCATAGGAAGGAGCTTCGAAAGAAGCGCTTCGTGCCAGACCCGATCGAAGACCGCTATGTCCCCCTTGGACTACTGCCTCCGCCCATCTATGAGTCAGGTAGACCAGAGATCCAGCTGATCAACCCCGACGAAAACCGTATTGGCGGTCACTAATCAGCTGGTGATCCTCAAAACCTCATGAGCTGGCAGTTTATAATAGACTCCATTATTTTGGAGAACAAGGAGGTGATGGCGATAGGCCTGTAGTTGGACGGGTCTGAGCGGTCGCCTTTTTTAGGGATCGGGTGGACCAAAGCTGTCTTCTATGAATTCGGGACTACGCCTTACGTTCAAGTATTACGTAACGCAATTTGGGGGGGGGGGGTCTTGTAAAACGTTGCGATGCGTTACAGGGGCGAGAGGGGGGTTCGGATAACATTGTTCTTTTTATTTATATAAAAAAACTAGGGTGTTAAAATCTCCCACGTTGGCAACTCTTTTCGTGTATGTTTTACGGGGAATCCCTCGACTGTATTGTACGTCATCTTTATTTTGTTTTCGTTGTCAGTATTCATTAGTGTTTACGCAGAAGCACATTGTTGTATTCAGTGTTGTTAAAGTGAGTTCATACTGTAATGTCCTCAATAGAGGGAGATTTGCATGATCAGCTGTTCTTGGCCTATAAAGGACCTCATGCTGACTTGCCAGCGCAACTGTGCCAAAAAAATAGAACGATGAGAAGATAGAGAAGAACAACGGTGGATGAAGCCAAAAATGTATGTAAGGACTGGGCCAAGTCAGGAAAACGGCGTAATTAAATATAAAATTAGTAGTAAAAGTTTATTAGTACAAATTTGAACTATTTTAACATATTTAAACTTAAGAAAATGTTTATTACATTAATTGTGATTGTTTATTAAATAAAAATATGAATAAATAAAATAAACAATATACGTATGTATTGCGAGTTAAGCTCGCTTTTCACTATGGGATATAATTATTTATATCTCGAGATATTATATCTTGAAAACATCTAGAAAAATTAGATGTTTTCCGATAAGATTTTAAATATTAGTAATAATAATTTTTATTATAGATTCTTATATACGTTCTCAATATTTCTGCTGTTTCTCATGTTCCTGATGTTTTAATGTGTCTAATATAATAATATTAATATTAAAAACTGGCTTTTTGTCTTTATTTTTTTCTGGAATATAATAAAGGCCGAGTACTCGGTACTCGGCCGTTAATACTCGATGCTTGGCAGAGCCCAATAAAAAGGCCGAATCTGCCGAGTACCGAATCTAAACCGAGTACTCGTCCCATGTGTAGTCTAGACGACTCCTTTCGTCAATAGCAATATTTTCCGCAACAGAAAAGAGCCTTTTACAAGGAACGGATGTTCCAACTATGCAAAAGTATTTCTTGAATCATTTGAAATATCACTAGTTCTTGAAGCAGCCCGATTCAAGAGGTTATTGGATCGATTCACCGAATCGAAGTAGTGTTCTAAATCGATCTGAAAAATCGATTATTTTACTGGAAATAATCGGTTTTTCGATTAATGACATGCCTAGGTGTAATCCAATGACGAACGCACACTGGTTAAAAGATATATCCCACAGTGTGAAAGCCAATCGCGCGATATAATTTATATCTTGGGATATAATATATCGCTCACTTATTGCAAGAACGTCATTTCTCAAAATCTTGACTTTTTACGAATTTATAAAAAAAACATTCCTTTAACGGTATATTTTTGATGCAATAAGGACAAAAACTTATTTTCATGTTAGGTCGCTAGATGGCGAGAAGTTTCGTAATTGCACGTTATTGCTAGGCGTCATAATTTTTATTGCAATAATGTTCTATCTTAGTTAATCAACAAATACACGTGTGCTGTACTGCGCAAGGACGTCATATTTGACACTAATACTTTATTGCAACAAATGGTAAGAACAATTTTTAAATAAATATTTTAACAAAATATAGTTATTTTGTGTTATGTCGTTATTGCAATTTAAAATATGTAATGTTTAGTAATATTATTCAGCAATGTGACGTTTTTATATTATTTGCATTTAAGACTTTATTATACGATAATTTCTTAATTTAAACACTGACCACTACATGTAACATTTAGAATTATGTCGTTCTTATTGAAAAATGTGTTAAGCTCGGAGTATTATTTTAGGTTATGTTATTATTGCAATAAACACCGGGTGTGTTTTTGAAGTTTTTTTAAAAAATCTGAAATTTATTTTATCATTTCAGGCGTTTCGAGGGCAACTATTAGTTGACCTTGTTAACAATCGTGACGATAATAGTAAATACAAAGAAGATAGAGTCACCATTCAACCATTGGATACTAACATGCATCCTACAAATTGCAAAATAAATTCAGCTTATCCACTTCATCCTTTTCGTCGTCTTCGTCTAGTTCATCTAATGAGGATGAAATGTTCAATGTTGGAGATCGTCAAGATGAAATCACATGGCCTTATGACACATTTACTCTAAACAATCTTACAATTCATTAATTTATCATCATCAATTCATCATTCCACTTCTGAACATAGACTTTCCCATATATTGCCTAAATGCTTGCCATAGTTGCCGCGCTTGGCAAGCGAGTAGGCAACTGCAATTTTTTTTAGTTTATCAGAGTGGTGCTGCCCATCACCTGTTTCAGTTTCCCTCTGTTGCCTCTTGCAGAATGAAATGGGATAGTGGATATTCTTATGCCGCTATTACATGATGTTCATTATTTTTACTTATTTATTACATTATTGAAATTAATGAAATTTTGAGATATTCGAAATTGTTGCTCGATAGCTTCAACTAGCAGTTAACCACTTTTCTATCCCGAACAAGATTGCGACCATTCGGATAAAGATCGAGATTACATACCAAATACAGAAAGTAGTAGTTCTAGTGAAAAATAATCTACTTCTATACATTCAGCTACAGTTCAAAATAATATGCTAGCAGCTATGATATATAGTAGTCCAGAAAAGAAGAAACAGAAAAAAAATAGTAAAAGAAAATTATGACAGACATCAAGAAAAAGGTTAGACAAAGAAAATGACAGAACAAAACAGAACTTAATGTTTCCGAAGGTGCAGTTCACTTATTAATTGAATGACAGATTAAATGCCATAATATAAGAAGTTGTCCCATGTATACACCCGTATCTTTTATAACTGCTATGAAAATGGGTAAAAGAAATGGAACGCCTTTTGAAGACCGTGTATTAAGTCACAAAAATTTAGAAAAAGACATAAAAAACTATTTTCAAGTTTAGGATGTGTGAGTCTCGACGTTATGTATGTTAACATGTTCAGGATCGTCCCAACCATTTTGATAAACCGCAAATCCCCGCAAAGGAACACCGATTCCTACCAAGGATGATTCGCGAGGCTATTGAAAAAAAAAAAAAACATTCTAATTTCAATAGAGAAGATCGCTGGGTGCTACTATCTGCTTGGGATCCCATAATTAATATAATTCAATCCAAACCCCAGCATACTACTGCAAGACTTCAAGATACTGTAAGCTTGTTCTGTGTAAATCGGACCAAAATTAATAATTAAAAGTTAAAGGTAGCCTTCGTGACATCAGGACGTCAAACACTTCAGTCCACCCCCGTGACCATGAGTGCTGGAAAGTGCCCGAAACGACGGAAATTAAAAAAATATTAAACGCGATAAAATCCGTAAAATTAGGTTTATTCCATGATAGAAATAAAATTAAAGGTCTCAAAAATATGTTTTATTTCATTATATTGTTTCGATTTTTTTCTGAAATATGGTTCTAATTTAATATAAATCATATATTATTTGTTTATTTTTTTCTGTAAGAACGACATATAATGGAAAAATACTGTAACTAAGCAAATTTTTTCTGCAATAATGACACAAGTGAGTACCTCATGCCTTTTTTTATTTATCATGTGAACTCAGTACATTTAAAATATAAATTTATTAGCGATGTAACGATACCGATACCGATATATCGGCCGATATAATCGGCAGGCCGATATATCGGCATCGCCGATTTAAATACTGCCGATACACAGTTTGAAAAGCGCGCGAAAAGAACGACGCGCTCGCGCGCGGCCACGTTGCCACTCCGTCTCAGAGGGCGGGAGGGGCGAAGGACGCGCCCGCCAGCGAAACGGCAATGCGGTTAACGGTCGTCACTCGTCAGTGTTTGCTTAGTTTTGGCACAGCGTTGTTGTTAATGTTTTTCGGCGAATTTACGTCTCGTCGCCGCTATTCATGATTTTGTCTGTTTTTGAGTGAAGTGAGGACTGTAATACAGTTACGTACGATAAATAAAATGGCGACTCCTTTAAAACATAGAAGTAGCATCTGGAATCATTTTCAAATAAAACGGGATGATGACACAAAAGCGACTTGTTTATATTGCAATGTCAGCGTTTCTCGTGGTAGCAAAGCAGTTTCATCGAAGGGCTTCACGACATCTAACATGTGGACACACGTGAAGCGCTATCACGAAAAGGAGTTGGAAAAAGACACCCCAGGTACCTCAAGCGCCGACGGTGGCCCGCCGCCTAAAAAACAAGCTACTTTGGAGCACATTTTGGAAAAAAGTGTCATGTATGATACCGATGACCCTAGGGCAAAAGCGATTACGCAAACAATAGCTGAACAAATGTGTGTAGACATGGAGCCGTTTGACTTAGTAAATAAACTGGGGTTTCAACGCACTATTAAGCAGTTTTGCCCGAAATACAAAAAATCATAGCGCTGAAAACATAGCTCAAAACTTACGTCAATTATTTCAAGATTGGCACATCAGCGAACGGATACGTGCTGTAGTGACAGATAATGCACCGAATATGGGGCTTGCTGTAACACTAGTGGGAGTTCAACGTATCAGATGTATGGCGCACTCTTTACAATTAGTGCTGAAGGATGCGTTTTTTGAAGAGAAAATAAATGCCATGATTACAAAGGCGAGATCTATTATTGGCCACTTCAGTCATTCAACGTCAGGTCGCAAAATCCTAACAGAAATGCAAAAATCTTATAACGTTCCTTGTCACGTTCTCATTCAGGATGTCGTTACTCGCTGGGATTCAACCCTTCATGCACTTAGAAGACTTTAGAGCAACGAGTTGCACAAGCTTCTTTGCCTCATGTGAAATGTAGAACTGAATTGTCTACAGAAGAATGGCTATTGATGGAACAAGTTGTTTCGACTTTGAATTATTTTGAAGAAGCTACAAAATCTATAAGTGAAGAATCTGCTTGCTTATCTGACGCTATACCTCTTATTAACAGTTTGCGAAAAGTTTTAAAACAGATCAAAAATAATCAAGAGACCGCGGACGACAGTTACAGCAGCCCAGAATATTATAATTTTGTAGAGATTTTGTTAGCTGGAATAAATGACAGATTTGATTATCTAGAGAGTGAGGAAACCTTTATTTTATCAACAACACTAGATCCGCGCTATAAATTGCGTACGTTCTTTCTACAATCCACAAGCATTGAGGCGAAAAGAATACTTATCTCCTTAATTACAAACAGGGATACACATGTTCCTGTAGAGCGTGTAGAGTCACAAAAAAAGCAAGATGAGACTCTCAGGTATCTGGAGTGTTTGTGACAATTTGATTAAAGAAGCAGAAGAGGAGGAACCTTTATCAACCATGTCTAGTGATCCTGAGCAAGAAGAGGTGGAATCTTATACGAGATGTCCAAATATTCCAATGAAACAAGATCCAAAGAACTATTGGAGCAATGAAGATAAATACCCAAAATTGAAAATGCTTGCACAAAAATATTTATCTTACCCAATGAGCTCAGTTGCCTCAGAACGTCTTTTTTCAACTGCAGGCCTCATACAAAATGATTTGCGCAACAGATTATCTGCTAGTAATTTGAATAAACTTTGTTTCCTAAACAAAAATCTTCCTAAAGTGAACTTTGATTATTAATATTGATTTACTTTTGATTTGATGCTTTGATAAATGTTACCCAAATAAATGTTGATATGATATTTTACCTTTTTTTTTTTCATTATTTTTAATTTCCATTTTTGCCACACTTTACAGAATGGAGTGTCTATTTATTCCATGTAACATAAGTAAGTTTTATGCACATAAAGTACATCATTCTTTATTTACTGGGTGTATTTACTACTAAGCCATCGATATCGGTATCGGTATCGGTATCGGTATCGCCGATTATTTTTCTCGATAATCGGTATCGGTATCGTATCAGCAAATTCATGTATCGTTACATCCCTAAAATTTATTATTTATTTTTAAAGTTCATTAATCAATACAAGCAATCTAATAAAGTTAATAAATTGAAACTGTTTTATTTTTAAAATACATGAAGTTCAATGTTTAAAACTGCTCTCCTGTAAAATGACGATTTTTGTGTTATGACTGTTTTGCAATAAGTGAGCGATATATTATATGCCATAGTAAAAAGCGAGCTTTAGAAATCCCTTGTTTTATTCATTATTACCACAAACGCGATTAAAACAAAGGTATTTTAGCGACTTTCGGTACTTTCCGGTACGATAATTGTGACTTTTAGGTAAAAATTATCAATTGGCTGTTACGTAACGTTTAGGGAGGGGGAGGGGGGTACAGAAAAACGTTACGGCGCGTTACATGGGGTGGTCACAAATCTTCAAAAATTACGTTACGTAATACTTGAACGCCCCCTTGAGAGTAGGAGTACCGGAAAAGACTCCGGTGCCAACTCCGGAGCACACGTCTTCAGCACGATGGGAGGGACTCTATCAGGCCCACTGGACTTGCTGACGTCCAGGGAGAGGAGTTTTTTGCGAACCGAGCGCTGTGTAAACCGCACATCCGGCATGGAGCACTCACACCGCGGGATGGTCGGCGGTGTGTTCCCCTCGTCATCTAGAGTCGAGTTGGACGCAAAGAGAGAGCCTAACAGATCGGCTTTCTCCTTTGCGGCATGGGCCAGTGAGTCGTCCTCTCTGTGCAGAGATGGAAGAGATGGCTGACAGAAGTTCCCTTGGACAGCCTTGGCGAGAGACCAGAATGCACGGGTTCCCGAAGGAAGGTGAACTAGCTTCTCGCCAATTCTGCCGATGTGCTCAGACCTTGCCTTGGCAATGACTCTTTTGAAGGACCTGGAGGCGGAATTATACTTCTTTTTAAGAGCGCTGGTGTTTACATCCCGAGACGTTGATGCGTCAGCCCAGGCCCGGTAGCACTCCTGCTTATAGCGTGATTGCTACAGGAGCGGCCAAACCATGGCTGGGATCAGCCTCCGATGGGCACCACAGAGGATGGAATAAAAAGTTCCATACCCTGAAGTACCACATCAGCAACAACGCTGGGATCTTCCCGCGAGAAGCAAACTCGCCCCCAAGGGTAGGATGCAAAAAAAGACCACATTCTATCCCAATCGGCCGACCTATAGTGCCAAACACGGCGGCAGCCTGCAGAATGCAACCGCGACGTTAGTGTGAGTGGCACCACACTCCGGACAAGACAATGGTCCGACGAGCCTAAAGGAGCGTCGACGGAAACCTGATATCCGTCCGGATGAGAGAGAGAGAGGTCAGCAGAAGGTCCAACAGGGAAGGTGCATGATCCTCCACATCTGGAATCCGCGTAGGCGAAGTAACCAGCTGTGTAAGACCATATGCAAAAGCAAAGTCATAAACAGATCTCCCCGCATGATCGGTTGAACGTGAACCGAGCCATTCGGAGTGGTGGGCGTTAAAATCGCCAACGATCACGATCTCTGCGGATAGGATCTGCTGTAACAAGGAATGTGTAGCCATTTGGACATGGTCGATGAGTCAGTCTGTTTCGGCATTACCGCTATGTGACCTATAGAGGCACCCGTAGACGCGGGGATGGTCGACGCTGTCTACGCGCAGCCATAGGATGGACAGGTCTGTACCTTCAAGACTGCCGAGGCGTCGAAAACAAATGTCCTCTCTGACGTATACGCAATCTCCAGCCCGGGGCACAAAGGAGTGTTCTAATTTGACCCCGGGTAGGAGAGATATGAAGTATCAGCCGGAGAGGACACCTGAGTCTCGGTTAAGAAGAGCAAGGCCAGCTTCGCCGTCTCTAGATAGAAGCTCAGGAGTGGAGTAGCTTGGTCGTGGATGCTCAGCGAGGGATTCTCCAGAGGTGCTGGTACCCTCCTGGGGTAGTCTTTCGTTTGATTCCGCTACCATGTTGATGGGGTTGACAGTACCACTATTACATTGGCCGTTCTTCGCGAAAACTCAATTTTTATGGACGACTCTGGCGATATGGAAGTGTAAATGCTAGGGGTCGGAATTCGTCGTTTGGATTGGCCAGGTCAAAGTTCCGACCTAAATCCCATAAATCATGTCTGGGACGTCAGCTGTTCTGAAGCGACGAGTGAGATTAGTGCAACCGGCTCTGCAGACCATCCGAGAGCTAAAGAATGTGATTACCGCGGAGTGAGAACGTATTTCGCAATAAACCATGAGAGGATATACTTGTTAGTTTGCCCAGACGGATGCAAGCTGTGATTTCAGCAAGAGGGGGTTACACTCCATACTAAAATTTTATCTGCTTTTACTTTTTTTTATGCAGGTATACTACTAGCGCTTAAACTTTAACATTATTTCTCATTAATTGAATCAAAATTTATAATAAAACTAATGAAAACTACTATTTTTTGCCAATTAATTTACAAAATTCTGAGTTAGCCAATCTAAAATTATCAAAAAATCTAATAGTAACAATAAAATAGTTACTCTGCTTAGGTGCCCGCTTTTTTTGCAAAAGAGTTTATAAAGTAGTAGACTTTTACGTATTGATCAAGGAAGAAAGGATTTGTCTTATAGTGAATTTTGCGAACCACTCCATAAGCTTACTCGGGGTGGGTTAATGGGTATATTGGTAATGTTAATTTTTGTGCGCAGGTACGAAATATGACTTTCGCTACTAAAGTGAAAAATTAAAGGATAAAAATTCAGAAGTTCCAACCTCACGGCAAAGTAGTTTGGTCGTTTGACTACTTGAAGTCTGTGCACACCTTATACAGTAACAAATAAAATTAGTAAATACTTACTTCTCACTAGCTAACAACATTTTAGCCAACATAGGATCTGTTGGGAACTCAGCCATTCTTCTACCAGCCTTAGTTAATTCACCGTGATGATTGAGTGCCCCTAAAGCGTAAAGTTGCTCCAATGCTAAAACTAATGTTTCATGCGGAGGTGGATCCAAAAAATCAAAATGGATAAGATCATTAATTCCTAACGCTTTTAAAGTAAGAACAGCGTTTCCTAAATTTATCCTTTGAATTTCTGGAACGGTATTATCTTCAAGTTCATATTTGTATGCCCAAGCAGTGTAAAGTCTGAAACATTTACCCGGTGCAACTCTACCAGCTCTGCCTGCTCTTTGATTAGCAGACGCTTTAGATATTGGAACTACCATTAAACTTTCCATTCCTGTTTTTGAGTTGAAGTTGTTTTGCTTTGCAAAACCTGGATCTATTACATATATAATATTGTCTATGGTCAGAGAGGTTTCTGCAATATTAGTAGCCAAAACAACTTTTCGTGCCCCCTCTGGTGTTGGTTCGAAGATCTTAGCTTGCATGTCACTAGGTAGATTAGCATACACTGGTAATATAACAAGTTCTCTTATTTTCTTTCCTAGTCTTTTTGTTCTATCTTGGAGCATTTCCACACATGTCTCGATTTCCTCTTGACCTGTTAGAAAGACTAATATGTCTCCTAGTGGTTGCGTCGCGTGTATTTGTAAAATAGATACTACACTGGCATCAACATAATCAGCTTCTGGTGCCTTCGTGTAATAAATGTCAACAGGAAACCTTCTTCCGGGTATTCTAAAAATTGGCGCTTCATCAAAAAAATTAGAAAATTTCTCAGCGTCTAATGTTGCACTTGATATGAGTAATTTTAAATCCGGTCTAAATCTAGTGATGTCTTTGACTAAACCAAATAATATGTCAGTGTGCAATGTACGTTCGTGAGCTTCATCAATTATCATGACACTGTATGATGCTAAATCTGGCTCTGATAAAAACTCTCTGTGTAGAGTTCCATCTGTCATATATTTAATAACAGTTCTATCAGATGTACAATCTTCAAATCGTATGCTGTACCCAACTTCATTTCCCAGTTTTACATTCATTTCTTGAGCTACTCGAGCTGCAACAGACATTGCAGCTACCCTTCTTGGTTGAGTACAGCCAATTTTTTTGCCATCTTTGGTAAAACCAGCTTCATGCAAATATTGTGGAATTTGAGTAGTTTTACCTGAACCAGTTTCTCCTTCTACAATTAATATTTGATATGTTTTTATAGCTTCTATTAAAGAATCTTTAAAGGGATATACTGGCAGAGATTTTTTTGTTTCTTCAATTGTCATGCGTATTTTTTGATATTCAGATTTTTCTTCATCTTGCTTTTTCTCTTTGTTACCTTCTAATTGAAGAGCTTGGATAAAATCAATTTGCTCATCAATTAAGAGTTCATACTCGTCTTGCGCTTTTGCATCTTTTGCTCCAAATTTGAAGAACGCTGATTTAATTTGTTCTTGTTCCCATTTACGTTGTTCAGAATGTGGTAATTTTTCATTTTCATCAACTTCAATGTACTCGCCTGAAAATGTTAATTTTTAAGAAAATATAAAAATTATTATGGTGCACTGATTTTTGGTTAGAGAAACTAAAAGTAAAGTACAATTATAGTGTAATTGATTGGAACCAATATTAAAATGTAGATAATTACATAATTAAAATAGTTTGGTTTTTAAGATGTTTATACTGTCACTTATATTTACAAATATTTCTGAACCTATCATAATGAGTTGTTGTATAGAAAAAAAAGCTCGTATGCATTGTTATCGACATTATAGCTTTTTTATTATTCAACGAGACTTTTCTTAGTCTTTGCACTATCTGAGTTACCTTCCTAGTATAGCAATTCCATATATTTACATGCATAATACACATTGAAAATAAATATTTTTTTATCGTCCGCGTAAAAATGTTTGAGAAACACTGCTTTTAAAAAAAAATCTTTATTTAAATATAATTCTGTTGTATGTGTGTGTCAATGAACTCCTCCTACTGTACCGATTTGATGATTTTTTTTGTGTGTTTGAGTGGGTCCATTTACATACTAGCATATATCAGGTTACATTTGTAGGACGCTTTTTTGCAGTGCATATTTAGTAACTTCAAAATTGGTACAAATACTTTTGGATTATCGATAATCTCCTTAAAGTGTTAAGTCAAGATTACAAAGTTTGTGTGGAAATAATGGTTTTTTATCTTGTAAGGTGGTGGTGATTCCTTAAAACGAAATTATCATCATCATCATCATCATTACAGCCCTTCACAAGTCCACTGCTGAACATAGGCCTCCCCCAAGGAATGCCACAAAGCACGGTCCTGAGCCACCTGCATCCATCGACTTCCTGCATGTCTTACCAGGTCGTCACTCCATCTAGTGGGGGGTCGCCCTACACTTCGCCTACCGGTACGAGGCTGCCACTCGAGAACCTTTTTTCCCCATCGGTTGTCGGTTCTTCGAGCTATATGGCGGGCTCATTGCCACTTAGCTTACTAATCCGTTAGGCTATGTCGGTTACTCTGGTTCTACTGCGGATATCCTCATTTCTAAGTTTATTACGCAAAGAAACCCCGAGCAAAGCCCTCTCCATAGCTCACTGAGCAACCATGAGCGTCCTCATACGGCCAGCAGTGAAGGACCACGTCTTAGATCCATAAGTCATCACTGGCAACACGCACTGGTTGTACAATCTACTTTTCAGGTTTTGAGGTATACCTGACGAGAAGATGTGTCGTAATTTCCCGAACGCTGCCCAGCCGAGTTGAATCCGTCGATTGACCTCTCGGTCGAAGTTGGACTTCCCTAGTCGGACTATTTGTCCCAGGTAAACATACTTGTCAACAACTTCGAGCTTAGTGCTCCCAACAACTACTGGCATAGGTGTGACATGGACATTAAACATGATCTTTGTTTTGTCCATGTTCATCTTAAGACCTATCCGTTGGGAGACACTATTGAGGTCATTGAGCATAGCGCTTAGGTCCTCCAGCGATTCTGCCATAAGGACTATATCGTCGGCAAATCGAAGGTGAGTGATGTACTCGCCATTGATGTTAATACCGTATCCTTTCCAGTCCAGTAGATTGAAAACGTCTTCCAATGCAGCGGTGAAGAGTTTCGGGGATATAACGTCACCCTGTCTTACACCTCTCTGCAGTTGGATAGGTTTCGTACTCTGATTCTGTACTCGGATAGCCATCGTAGCCCTACTGTACAAACACTTCAGCACTTCGATATACCGACAGTCAACTTGGCACCGCTGAAGGAAAACTTTCTCGTAGTCCACATACGCACGGCAAAGTGGCAGATTGTACTCTTCTGTCTTCTGTACAATTTGCCGAAGGGTGTGTATGTGGTTTATGGAACTAAAGCCTCTTCGGAAACCGGCTTGTTCGGGAGGCTGGAAGTCGTCGAGTCTGCGTGCGAGATGATTCGTAATGACTCTCGAAAACAGCACGTAGACGCGGCTCAGAAGGGAAATCGGTCTGTGGTTCTTCAAGAGAGCGTTGTCGCCTTTCCGCCTTTCTTGAAGAACAAGACCACCGCACTTCTGCTCCACGCCTCCGAGTAGTGCCACCATGGAGGACGGAATTAAAGAGCTTCTGAAGGACCTCTAGTACCGGTTTTCCAACCGCTTTCAGAAACTCCGCTGTAATTCCATCCTCACCTGGGGCCTTGCCGTTTTTAAGGTGCTGGAAAGCCATTCTAATCTCGCTCAGACTGACGTCCGGGATATCATCGGAATATTGTCGGATAAGATTCGCTCTTGGATCGTTACTCACACTTGCGTGTGGCTCCAACGATGACGTGTACAGCTGTCCATAGAACCTCTTAATCTCACTCATAATCTAAGGTGTCCCGGAAACGATGCTGCCACACTCGGTCTTCAGCTTTGACAGTTGGCTCTTTCTGGCAGATAGATTGCTGGCAAAGACTTTGGAGCCTTTGTTCCGCTCGATCGCTTCTTCAATACAAGCTGTATTGTAGTTGCGTAAGTCCCGCCGCATGCATTTGGAGATCTGTCTGTTCAGTTGCCTGTATGCTGTCAAATCTGTTGAAGACTGCAGCTTCAGCCCGTCTAATAGCTATGAGATTAAGAGTGTGATCGGAGAGTTTTCGTGTTCTTCTGCGGCGGCTCTTGCAGAACTTAGCTCCGACCGCATGGACAGTTTCCACGAGCTTATCATTCACATCGTCCACTTCATTGCAGTCTTCTAGGCACTGAAAACAGTTTTGTAACTCGAGCTGAAAGGTTTCGGGACTTTGGATTAGAGCACGAGGGGGACGGAGCGTTGACTTCATTAGACGAGACCTCTTCAACTTAACGTTTAGGTTCAGTGTGCTTCTAACCATTCGGTGATCGCTACCAGTTTTCACCCTCGCGATCACTGAGACATCACTGAACAGTTGTCATCTGGTCGTCATAATGAAGTCAATCTCATTTTTTGTCGAACCGTCGGGGCTCGACTAGGTCCACTTCCTGTGGGGCCGCTTCTGGAAGAAAGAGTTCATCATAAAGAGTCCCTCTTTCTCCATGAAGTCGGCCAGCTGCTGGCCCCTTGGGTTCCGTTGCCCTATTCCAAATTTCCTTACCTTCAGCTCACCGTCCTCTCTTGTGCCTAGTTTTGCATTGAAGTCTCCCATTAACACCGTATAGTGGGTTTTGGAGGAATGCATGGCTTTAGAGATATCCTCATACATTTCTTCCACCTCCTCATCGGGATGTGCCGAGGTTGGTGCGTAAACCTGTATGACCTTCAACGAATACCGTTTGGTGATTCTGAGTATAAGGTACGCAACCCTCGTCGACACACTCACAACCTTTACAACGTTGTTAACGAGAGACTTGTGGACGATAAATCCGACACCTCCTTGGGACAGATGGTCGCCCTCCGGGTGATAGAACAAGTTGCCGGATTCGAGGATTACCGTGTCCTCCCCCTCTCTTCGGATCTCGGATAATCCTATAATATGCCAGCGTAACTTGTCTATCTCTTCTTCCAGCTCCAGGATCTTCTCGTCAGTCCTCAGGGTGCGTGCGTTATATGTTGCCAGGTCGAGTCGTCTTAGGTGGCAACCGAACCTCCACCGGAGATTCTTAGCACCCCCTGCGCCGCCGTTACCATGGTCGCCACCGTAGGCAGGAATAGCGGGGCCGCCGGGGTCTGGGGGCCGTCTCTTCGTAACTTTCATTATGGGGGGATATTTGCCATAGTTGCCACGCTTGGCGAGCGGGTTGGCAACCGCAGTTTTTTTTTGTTTTAATATTGCTGTTATCAAGAAGATGCTGCTGCCCATCTCCTGCCTGTTTCCCATTGTCGCCTCTTACGACACCCACAGGAAGATATGGGGTAGTGGATATTCTTAACCGCCACTACACGACTAAAAATTAACGGCTAGAAATTATGATACCTAATAATTATAAATAACACACATTTCATTACTTTAGAAAAATCCGCTTCTATTTACCCTTAAAAGGTGGGAAATTGCTACACGCAAAACAGTAGTTGTTACATACTAATTGGTATTTTGGTATTACAAAATTATTATCAAGAGATTGAAGATTGTCTAAGTTATAGAAATACATACCTTTTTCACCTTTACCTAAATCTCTTGGCATGTGATATCTTTGCACATTTTCTAACTCTCTTGCTTTTTCATGTTCTTTTGCTAACTGTAAAATAGTTTTCTTATGTTCTCTTTCTTTCTTTTCTCTTTCTGTTAATCTAGATTTAAAAAAATGGTTATTAATATAATTTTATAACATTGTTTGAACTATGCTGAATTTGAAAGGAATGTACAAAACTTACAATCAATTCTGCTGTGAAGGGGGTTCACACCAGAATTGAGTATGGAGTGATTGATTGAGTGGTATTGAGATTTTATCGAACCTGAACTTTGGGCAGTTCATTGAATCCAGGGCCAAAGCAACTTAAATGAAGTTAGGTGTTGTTGCAAAGATGCAGTTTTTTTTATTGGATAAGGGTGAAAAGCGAGCACACAGTCTACCTGATGGTAAGTGGTTGCTGTGGCCCATAGACATCTACATCTATCCTCGTTTGCGAATGCTATGCAGATGCTTTGTCAGCCCTGAGGACTAAGATGGAATGCCTCTTTTCTAGTAAAAAGGGTCTCCGATTCTCTACACTCACAATACGAAACATAGCAGCATTAAGCTGCTATTTTACGCTGGTATTCTGTGAGAGCGTGGTCCTTCCCGGTCGAGCCGACCCATTCGTGCTACAACTATACAATTAATATAGCTGCAGCATGGCTTTACCACGTCAAAAAAAAAGTTATACTTCACGCCTGGACAGTTGCTTACACTATATATACCGCAAACCCAGTTGTGCATGGAGTATTGTTGGAATATATGGGCTCGTACTATAAAATGCTACCCAGTGGCTTATAACTCTATGGAAAGGCTTGTTAAGAGGCTTATCGGTGACAACAATATGGTTAAAACCAATCTTTCCAGTCTCGAGCACAGGCGCAAAGTAGACAGCATTTCGGTATTTTGCAGGATACATTTGGGAGAGCGTGTGCAGGAACATGAAATAATTTGCCAGCATCTGCGTTTCCAACGGATTAGTAAGCTGAAGTGGCAATTTAGGGCGACCCCTCACTATATTTTATTTATAGAATAAGGGTGACAAACGAGCACACAGTCCACCTAATGGTAAGTGGATGCTGTGGCCCATAGACATCTACATTTATTCTCAATTAAGAATCAAAATGCAGATGCATTGTCACCCCTGAGGACTGAGATGGAATGCCTCGTTTCCAAAAAATGGTCTCCGATTCTCTACACTCACCATACGAAACACAGCAGCATTACGCTGGTATTCTCTGAGAGCATGGTCCCACCCCGGACAAGCCGACTCATTCGTGCTGCAACTTCAATATAGCTTTTTTTCAATTTTTTTAATTCAATTAGCATGGCTCTACCGCGTAAAAAAACTAGATGGAGTGATTACCTGATAAGACAATAATTATATGTTATTACTCTAGTCTACTCCTAGGTCATTCTGTTTTATGTTCAAATAAAGTGACAACGGATTTTAATGATTTTTAGATTATATATTTCAAGTTTCTAACTTTAATTCATTTTTAAATAGCTGCTAATATATTAAACTCAATTATGATGTAAATAATATAATTTGTTTTTTCTTTTATGTTACCCTATTAAATTATACACTACACTAATATAATATTCAAAAATAACACAACTCAACATAGAAGCAAGGAGAACTTAGGATGCAAGCGAGCTTGGAACTTGTGGGCACCCCGACTCGGACAGGTCAGGTTCGAAGGGGATAGCGGGTCTGGTGAGCGAGCAAAGCGAGCGAACTAAGAGCCCGCCATCCCCTTCGTGTTAGGTGACTTTAAGCCCTTCAGACAGAAATACCGCTATGCGGGGCTCCGTCGATTATGCCTTTTTACAATATTTAGATTTTACTATGACATGGACTTAAGATTCATTTAATTTTTTTTTTATTTGACCTTAACCTTTGACATAAGCCTCGAAAATGTCCTTGTCTTCAGAGCTTGTTATAAGGTAGTATTCCAAAATTTTAGCATATTTTGAATTGAATTTGTTGTTTGACCTTGACTTCTGAGTTGACCTTGACCTTAAAGATATCATGGACCTCATTATTGCTTGAAAATAAGTTTAGGCTCATCACATGATTTTTACCACCCTTACTTTGGTAATGTTCGTTCACTGGTACGTAGACACTTCACTAATCAACAAGCTCAGCTTTGGAAAAATCTAGTAGACTGTAGACAAGTTAGGGAGGCCCTGCCTGATATAATCAGTTGTTTAACCAAAGTTTTAATGAGACTGAACAAGCCGCAGATCAGGATAGTAACAAGTGCTATCACAGGACATGGCACCTTTAACAAACATTTATTTACCATAGGTGTTACAGATAGTCCCCTGTGCAGGGCATGTATGGGGGAGGAAGAAAAGGCGGCCCACGTGTTGCTGAAATGTCCGGAAGTCACTACATAGAGGGCTAAACATCTTAGCATGCCGGGATCACTCCCCGAAGTTGCACACAACATCAAAGGACTATTGAACTTCTTCGGGGAGATCTCATGGCTCGAATAATTACATTATTCCTGCCCACACGCAAAATATGCGCTTAGATGTGGAGTTGTGAAAACAGCCCGTCGTAAACTAAACTAAACTTTTGGCAATTTTTTTCTCAGCACCTATGGTTTTGCGCAATTTGCTGATTTCAAAATTACATTAAAAAGAGTCTATTCTACCAAAAAAAATTGCTGCTATAAAAAGCGGCGGAAACTATTCCACAGCGCTTCCAAAATAAGTTTAAGCCTTCAAATCAATTGTAAGTTTTTTGTAAAGTCGAACCCTTAATTTTGAATTGACTCTGTATTTTGTATATATTACATATTTGGATATATATATTTAAAGTATTGTGCAAGAAACATGACTAATACTTACACACTTTCATCGAACAGATATTCATCATCAGCTATGTCTGCTTCTAGCTCTATAACTTTGTCTTCTTTTCTTTTTTCTAAATATTTTCGTCTAGATTGAACCCTGAGCTTTGGTAATATTTTCGTTCTGTCTTCTGCTTCTAGCTTTAAACGTTTAGCTGCTTCTTCATATGATCGTTTACTGGAGGACTCTGTAACTTTTTTAACTTTTTCTTCATCACGTTTCTTTAATCTTTTGGCGAATTCATCTCGTTCTTTTAAATCTTTTAAGCGCTCCTCTTCTGCACTATCAGAACCTGACGAAGAATGCTGGCGCTTTCCCCGTTTTTCCATTTTGGAAAACTAACAACAGTTTGTTCGTACTGTTTTAAAATATTTTAGTTTTTTTTTAATGAGATATAATAATAACACAAGTTTTCGCAATAACCTGAAATAGAATTCGCACTCCAACAATAGTGTTAATGTATTTTGTACCAAGGAATACAATCGCTTGGTTAAATGTAGCGAATTATATACCCTGCATAATTTATTTTGCGTATTAAAGTGGTTAGAGGTATACAATATTAAGTTTTAAGTACTTCTTAGGTACTTTGTGTTATTGTTTATATTTTTATCAACATTGACAATAATTGTTATAATTTGTGGACAATTGACATTCTGATTTTGAGTTTGAGTCATGATTGTTGTTTTTATTATTCGCTCGAGAGCGCAGGCAAAGGAACTAAGCCATACAGCCTTGTCTTTTTTATTTTGAATATATAGAATTTTAAGGTGTAAAGGTCGGAACCAAGTCTTATTTTTCTTCTTTCCGTCTCTTCAAAATCCATAAAGGCCGAAGCCAAGTCGTATTTTCTTTAATTCTTCATATTTTCAAAAACCGTAAAGGCTAAAGCCAAGTCTTCTTTATATTGAATTGAGTGATCAGTGACAGGCTGACAGGTAAACAAAAACAAAATATTTTTTGTATAACTGGCTTTACGGCTTTGGGTTCTGAGCCTGAAGTTCAATGTATAGTTATCCTTCATAGTACACTGCTTCGTAGTCATTTAATACACAAAATCGCACCATTTTTACATATCAAAATCCAGTTCAAACCATTAAACAATAATACAGGAGCAGCAATACGCCGCCGGTCAAGTTCCCGCCAAAACTCCTCATTTGACTTTTTTTTTGGAGTTTATGGCCTGGTATCTAGACCTTTAGGCCAAGTCTTAGGTATTTTTATTCGGTTTATTATAATTTCCCAAATGTTTATTTATCCTTCATAGTACACTGCTTCACAATATGTTGATGCGTCACATTGTGCAGCCCTTGGGAGATTTTGACGGCAACTTGAGTCAGCAGACAGCTGACAGTTGGCGATGGTATCTCAAGGCGCCTAAGCAGATAGACACCTTATCTTGAGAATCACATCAACATCAGAGCACTTGTTTCACCGTTTCCACTAATAGTTCACATGCGCAGACACTTAATACACAAAATCGCACCACTGACATATCAAAATCCACTTCAAACCATTATTCGAACAATAATACAAGAGCAGCAAACCGCCGCCGATCAAGTTCCCGCCAATCCCTCATTTGACTTTCAGTCTAAATAAACACAGATAACTATATTATAGTAGTACTAGTAGGAGACTAAATAGATGTACAGTCATCGTCAAAAGGAAGGTAGCAGTCAAGGTGATCAAATATTTAGAATAATCCAAAGTGATCATTAATAATCAACCATCCAAAGTAGGCAAATTCTTGTGATGACCAATCTTGCTCAATTAAATCGGAACATATTATATAGCGACAAATATATGGTTTCAGTCAAATAGTCCATAATAAAGTAATAAACAAAACTTTAATGGTGGCGAAGCTGCTAAAGTATTCAAAAATGCGGGACACAACAGTAAATATAACTATATCTTAATACAATAGAGTTCCATTTTTTTTGTTCTAAGTTTTATTACAAAAATATACATTTTACTTCATATTAAATTATTAATGTTCCTTTCAATAATATCACTTACCCTTACCACAGATTAAATAATTTTCTACGTAACCCTTACTTCGAACATGACGTCATTGATATGTTTTGCCAATTTATTATTTGAAAATATTTTTTATTGATTTTTTCTTTTTTTTTTCTTTTGGAGTTTATAGCCTGGTATCTAGACCTTTAAGCCAAGTCTTAGGTATTTTTATTTGGTTTATTATAATTTCCCCAAATATTTATTTATCTTTCATAGTACACTGCTTCACAATATGTTGATTCGTCACATTGTGCAGCCCTTGGGAGATTTTGACGGCAACTTGAGTCAGCAGACAGCTGACAGTTGGCGATGGTATCTCAAGGCGCCTAAGCAGATAGACACCTTATCTTGAGAATCACATCACCATCAGAGCACTTGTTTCACCGTTTCCACTAATAGTTCACATGCGCAGACACTTAATACACAAAATCGCACCACTTTTACATATCTAAATCCACTTCAAACCATTATTCAAACAATAATACAGGAGCAGCAAACCGCCGCCGATCAAGTTCCCGCCAAAACTCGTTGCTTTCCCGTGCTTTATTTGCGTGGAATAGTATAAAAATATAAATCATATATTATTTTATACCTATTATTGTAAAAGCTCTTATGCATTTTGATGCAATAATTAATTCGGTTTTTTGGCACAACTACCGACACAAATACAAAAAGACTAAAAAAAGAGAATTTCAACCCTATGATATCGGTACAAAATTTCTTTTCGTGAAGTTTTCCACATTTTTTAATACTTTGGCTGCTTGGAGGCTAAATTGGCGTTCTGTTTGTTACTATAATTTTGAACGGTTTAAATGAACTCATACATTTGATATATTTGAGAAAGATTGATGTTCTCAATAATTTGGCTACAATGTATGGTTGAATCATAAACTTAGAATATGGTAGAATATTAATGATCACTTTGGCTATTTCAAAATATTTGAACACCTTAACTGCTCCCTTATATCTGATGCTGACTGTACTCTGTGGTCAGTTGACCATAGAACATCGATGTTAAATGTACCATGTTTTTTGATTCTGAGAGTGTATGATGTTCATATACGAATATATCCACGCCACGGAGTAAAAGATTTATCTTTTACGAACAAAATATCTTCGCATCTTAACATTTTAGTTAAAAAGCGAAGATATCGGGTTCATGGAATAAATAAACAGAGTATACCATACACTAGTTCAGGAACTGGAAAATGACGATCGACTTTTTTGTACTTTTGATGTTTTGCGAGAGTAACACATTATATTTTACATATGCATAGAAAATCGAAATGAAATTCGTTTTCCATTTAAATCATAACGTTTAACCTTTTTACCTTATAAACTCTTAAAAGGTAATTAGTTTAACTTTCAACCTAACCGTTTTCTATCAAACTCTCTAAAGTAGGAATTTTGGCCGTTTATGTAGTAATTCTGTGAGAATGTTTGATTAATAATGCAAACAAATACATGAATGTGTAGAATACAATGTGTTATTTCTGCAATATGATAAAATCATGTCTCATATGTAATCGTAACTGGGATAAAAATACAAAAACTATTTTTTTTTAAATTTAACGATATTCAACACATTTAATATTATAAAAAAAACATTTGTATCGCCTAACTAAATCGATAATCTATTGTTCATCTCCCATTTTGACAACAAAACGCACCGTGCACGCGTTTTGTCTATTGCAAAGGTCTATTCGTTTATGACATGCTACGCGTAAATTCTAGGAACGCAATGCATATGGTGGGATTGTACCTTCCCACGCCGATCTGGATATCGCAGGTCGACGTTGCGTCGAAAGCGTGTGATTGTGTTGGATACGATAGATAAGTGTGTTTTTAATGCATAGTTTCATACAAAATCAAGATCAGTCTGGACTAGTCTGTCTCTACCATAGATTCAGTATAGACTTACACTATAATAGATTGGCAATGCAAAAGAGAAAGAGCATAGTGTATGCGTATGTTAGAGTGAGAAAGATAGGTGCGACCATTCACGTTTTTTTTATAGGAGAGGGGGCAAACGAGCATACGGCTCAGCTGATGGTAAGTGACTACCGCCGCCCATGAACAACTGCAACACCAGGCGAATTGCAGGTGCGTTGCCGGCCTTTTAGAAAGGAGTAAGCTCTTTTCTTAAAGGTCCCTAAGTCGTATCGGGCCGGAAAAATCGCCGGTGGTAAGCTATCCCACAGAGAGGTCGTACGCGAAAGAAAACTCCTAGTGAAACGTACAGTGGTGGACCGCCAAGCATCCAGATGGTGTGAATTCTATCGGAAATTTTGCCGCGATGTGCGTTCAAACGTACACGCTATCAGCCTGTATCGGTCTGGCGGCATTCGTGAACAAAGCAAATCCCGCTTGTACTTGCAAAACATCGGGTTTTAAAGTGAAAATTAGTGTTTCATTGACGTAATTAATTATGACTACGTGTGTAGTCATAATTAATTACGTCAAATATAATTCAACTCAGAAAGAAATCCCTCATTATTATACATTTAGCCCGTAGGTACGATTGAAATGCTTAGCTGTCTTAAAGCTGTCTTTTGGAGCAGGTACAAACAATTTGTAACATCTGCTTATTTTTTTTTATAGGAGAGGGGGCAAACGAGCATACGGGTCACCTGATGGTAAGTGACTACCGCCGCCCATGAACAACTGCAACACCAGGGGAATTGCAGGTGCGTTGCCGGCCTTTTAGAAAGGAGTAGGCTCTTTTCTTGAAGGACCTTCCTAGTAAAGCGTACAGTGGCGGACCGCCAAGCATCCAGATGCTGTGGATGGTATCGTGAATTTTGCCGCGATGTGCGTTCGTGAAATTTGGCGGCTGGGATTAATCCGAATAATTCCTCAGAGCCCTCCCTGTGGTAAATGCGAAAGAAAATGCAAAGAGATGCAACATCTCTTCGCAGCGCCAGTGAATCGAGCCGATCGGAAAGGACTCGGTCGTTGACGATTCGAGCCGCTCTGATTCTCCGATTCTGTTTCAGCTTGGCATAATAGGCAATGAGCGATATGCACGCTCTATAGCGACAAATATGCTTATGATGTATACTCTAAGGATTCTAAGCTTTAGAGATGAAGATTCCGTAGAATCTAAACGGTCTTCATCTCTTTTACATTTATTGCTGGAACTTCACTTCTTTCAAAAAATCTTTTTTTAAGAATTTAAAGAACTTTACTCGAAAAAATTAACTAATGTAACTACAGTCATTTATAAAATGCATTCCGCAACACACAGCATGGGTTACTTACGAAACCAATGTTTTTGAGCGTATGGAAATATTACTCCAGCCTGTGCACGTGTGCCTTAAAGGTACACATTCTCTAGTATATATACAATAATCTATGGTACACATCCACTGATCGGCTAACGGCTACTGATCGACAATCAAGATCAATCAAGATGATGCGAGATACGCCTGTGCTGTAATAGGTATTCGAAGTTATAAACATTATGATGTATGAATTATGAGAAAGAAGAAAATATTTTTAAAAGAATGCACCGAGGCATAGAAGTATTAAATAATAATGTATATGAATGTTTTGCAAAAATCTAGGAAATTACTTTATTTGCACAAAATAATAACTTTGATCTTCATGTAACAAGCAAAGAGGTTACCTATAAGTTGAAAGTTCTCGTACTTTAAACATTTATGAAAAGAATAATTAAAAATAAAAAGTCAGTTCAAATATAATTCGCAGTGATTATTACTCTGCTATTTCGTTTGATATTTTCTGAGAAATGTTAACTTGTAGCTTGATGATTAGGTAAATTATTTTAATTGTTTGGTGAAAATGATTATGGTGTTGTTTTACTGGCTGATATCGATCACGGCAACGGCATCACCTTTCGCGCTTCAAAATCCAATAACTTCTGAGTTGAGCAATGTAGTCTTCAAAATTAATTTTTGATTTAATTCAGTACTAGCCATATATTGTCTAGTGGCTACATGCCGTATAGTGACGGTGTAAGTGAATTCACTACTCCACTATATCACACCGTTCGTGTCGTAAGAAGCGACAAGAGGAAATTGAAACTTTTTCAGCAGATGAGCGGCAGCATCTTAATATTAATATCTCAAAGTAGATAATAAAAACTGTGATTGCAAGCCCGCCTGCCAAGGGTGGACACTATGGCAAATATCACCATATGAGGCAGTCTTTGGGGTAGACCTATGTTCAACTGTTCGTAGTTCAGTGGTAAGTTACAACTTTATGAAAGTTATCTTTGGAATCATAGCAACGTTTCTATGGAACCTACCCCATGTTGCTATGGAAAAAAACTTACCGATATAATTATTTTCAGAATGTTATAACGTATAAGTAAATTTTAAAATTCCTGTGGTAATTTATCAATCTAGATATAATGTACATGACACAAACTTGCGTGCTACAGCCACGCTTTATGTGCACGTATTATAGCTGCAGCGTGAACGGCTGGGCGCAAGAGAAGTACCACGTTCGTACAGAATATTAGCATAAATTAGCAGCTTAATGTTGTTTTATTTCGTATGGTGAGTGACAAGAACCAGGGACCCTTTTTATTTTAAACGATTCATTTTATGTTAGTTTTCACGGATGACAACACATCGGCTTTTTGGTTCTTAAAGGAGACTAAATGTGTCTGCAGCATCCACTTACCTTATGGTGGACTAAATGCTCGTTAGACACTCTTATTACTCTTAAAAACAACTTACGTGTTTGAAGTCATCAGAATAATCGGTGTTGGACCTGCTTCTGTGGAATCTCGTTTATGATGTGGTCCTGCATGTCGATCTTTCTGCTGCCGTAATATTATTTGTAATATCGACGATACGTTGGTGCTCGCTAACGAGGCACCTCCGAAAGGCCCAAGCAGTTTATCAAACTCTATAACATACCTACCTTAAATAAAATAAAATAAAGAGATGGTAACCACAAGAATCAAGAACAGAATCAAGCGAGTAACTACGATATTTTGTTTTCAAGGAGAGCAATTCTAGGAGCGATATAAGCTACCTATATTTTATCCGAAAAACGAAAAATTTATGAAATAAAAATAGTCTTTAATCTTAAATCTAAATAAAGCCACATTAATAGATATTACTAAGGCGAAACAAGGGCAATATGTACTTAATTAGTTTTGTATAGTTCACCATTACATGTGGTTGCACTGCACCTACTACAATTTCTTCTGTACAGTTGATACATTTTTCAATCATAATGGGAGGTTGTAGTGGTTGTAGGCAAGATCGAAATCGGCTAGATCATTATTAAAATAATAACAGTAAAAGTTTTAGATTTAAGAAGCATGAATGACTAATTTTTGTCACAGAAAGTTTGCTGCAGTGAACTGTGTTCACAAAAAGGAATTGGCATACTATCATGGAAAGGAAATATACTAGAAAATTCCTTAAAATTTATACAGAAAAATGTCGAGTTCGTTAGAATTCATGGACCAACAGCGGATGAGGTAATGTGTTATAGGCATAAAGAACGGGTGGTAACCATATTTATACTTTTTAACAATAATTAGTCTTATTATGGTTTTGACCTAAAAGTACATTAGTCACTAAATATGGCTTTAAAAATATATATGTTTGTAGTAAATTATATTTTTAAAACCATATTTAGATTTTTATACAGTTTTATAATATTATAGATATCAAAAGATCTGAACTTGGAAAATAAAACGTGCCTAATTACTGGCGCAAACAGTGGAATTGGCCTCGAGGTTACAAAGTGTTTAAGTTCTCGCGGCTGCAATGTTCTAATGGCGTGCCGGAACACTTACGCTGCAAATCTTGTCATGAAGAATATAAAATGTGAAAGGAACAACCAAATAAGTGTCTTCGAAATCAATCTTAATTCATTGTCATCTGTTAAAAAATGTTCGGAAAACATACGGAAACAGCATAAGTAATTTTTTTCGATATCTAGACACATATTGAATAAAATAGAATTGTCTGTCTGTAATATGGAAGTAACTGTTTTCTATTAAGCTCAGGACGTATTGGGGGCATTTACAGGGGGCATGCTATTAAACATGAATAACCATTTGTAAAATGTTTGTCTGTCTGTCTGTTCACCTGTCTGTCTGTCCGGGCTAATCTTCGGAATGGCTAACCATTTATTTATCAATTTTCCGTTTTTAAAAAAAAACATGTTTTTCGGATAAAATGTAGCCTAGGTCACTCCTGCCATTGCTCTTTATCTGTTCGTGAAGTTTCATTACTATCGGTTCAGCCATTCCGAAGATTAGCCAGGAAACACATACAAAAATTAAAAAATGGTTAGTCATGTTTTAATGGCATGCAAATAAACCCCACCTCAGCTTAATATATTACAATATACATTTCAATTTTATTTATGTGTATATACAGGGTTATTTTGCAATAACAGGCCAAATTTGCAGAGAAGGTTGAGAATAAGTAATAAAGGTTAATGGTGAACAAAAATCCGAAACATTCTGTCCTTTTTATCTTTTAAATTCAAAATGCGTGGTAATGCATTATTTTAAATGATTGTCATTTATAAAATATCTATTTTACTACGCACGCACATATTTGTAAGTGTCGATCGGTCGGTAAAAATTAAAAACGTTGTGAAGTGAATCGCACACAGAGGAGCGCGCGTACGCGTGCGTAGTTGTTGCCCATAAATCACATTGAATTTGGGATAATTTCAAATAAAAGTAGAAGCCTTATTGACTCGTATTTTCAAAAACTATGTAGCTTTTAAAGTTTTAAATAATATTGAATTGTAAAAGAGAAAGTCGACACGCTATGTTTTGCGAAATTTTAAATATTTTATTTACTTTTATGAAATAATATGATTTTTGGATTGTTCCTTTTAGTAAAATAGATATAGTTATTTTAAATGCTGCTGTATTTGGAATACCATGGACACTAACCGAAGATTGTTTGGAAACCACTTTTCAAGTCAATTATCTGAGCCAATATTATTTACTGATGAGTATTGAAAAAATTCTTGCACTTGATGCACGAGTCGTATTCACTTCTTCAGAATCTCACAGGTGTGTAATTCTTTTAATCGGATTCTAAAGGAAGAGGTAACATCTAGCAAACTTACGTGGTAGAGCCATGCTGCAGCTATATTACTGGTATAGTTGTAGCACGAATGGGTCGGCTCGACCGGAGAAGGACCACGCTCTCACAGAATACCAGCGTAAAATAGCAGCTTAACGCTGTTGTGTTTCGTATGGTGAGTGTAGAGAACCGGAGACCCTTTTTACTGGAAACGAAGCATTCCATCTTAGTCCTCACGAGTGACAACGCATCTGCATTTTGATACGTCATCGAGGATAGATGTAGATATCTATGGGCCACAGCAACCACTTACCATCAGGTGCTCGTTTGTCACACTTATCCTATATAAAAAAAAACTCCTGGTAATTGATTTTCTTATACTGTTCGACAAAATCAGCTTAGAGAAAATACTGATATTCTTAAATGTTCCTTAAAACCTACATCATGACTCATGGCAATACCTACTCGACTGATTCTTGGATTTGGTGTTCCAATCTCGAGCTTTATCGAAAATTGTTAAGGAGCCATGTAGGAGTGGAAGAGAATATTTTCCCTACCGTAACTACGTAGTACTATTATTTATTCTGTGCCGTAACATACCATACAGTCTATAAAAGTTCACTGCTGAACACAGATAGATATAAAACACAAAATCCCCTCTAACAGTCCACGTGGTCCACTAACCAACTTCAAAGAAAGAAGGTTACAGATGCGTCGAGAACTAACTCTCGAACTATCTTATTCAAAGATGGAATGCCTGTAGGACGTGTTATACTGGCTCTCTATTCATTTCAGACTGGAACAAAACAGTGCATGCACTGCTGATTGGCGGCAGAAACAGATAAGAGGGTGGTACTTACCCAGAGGAACTCCCAGGCATAAAATTCCTACCATCTAGTCAGTAGTACATTTCACAAGAACTTGTCGATTACTCGTCTTTAAAATAATTTCAACTGATTTTTTTTTATTTATCAACGCGCACATACGAGTATGTAGTTTTTAAGCAGTGACGCACATGCACTGAGTATAGAATCGTTCACTCATTGCTTTTAAATTTTTATATTCTAGATTCTAGTTTGCCTCAACCATTTAGTTCGAATGTGTGGAATATCGGCAACAAAGGGGCGAAGACCCGCCGACTGGTGGTTGTTCTATTTGAATTCGGATAGAAATAAAATCATCCAACTTAAATAAATATTATTATGTTGAAAAAAGCATGCTTGTTCCTTTTTACGTGTCCACAACTGTAGGTACATGAAATTACAACAACTCATAGTTTTATAATACACCCCTCTATTCAGTGATCAATAGGTTTAATACAGAAAGCGATCACCGACTTGTTTGAGGCACTGAATATCGATCTCAAGATTGAAAGAGCCCGTCTGGTGAAGTCGACGCTCCGACCAAATGCTTTTCAAACCGTAGCGGGATCCCAACGTTTCCAGTTGGAACTCCGGAATCGATTCGATGCCCTAATGTGGGTTACGTTGGACATTGACGAGGATCTCACTAGTGTGGTCAAGATCTTAAGGGATGAGGGGAATAGGTTGTGTAGTGGGCAACATATAGGCCGGAAGTCTAAGCTCTCAGACGAGACACTTCAGCTTGTGCAAAAGAGACGTGAGGCACCAACAGCCGCGCCATCGGATCAGCTGGCACTCACTACACTCGTAAGGAAAGCTGTACAGCGGGACCTGTGGCGCCCCAATGCAAACATCAATCAATAGGCAATAGAGCGAAACAAGGGTCCCAAAGTCTTTGCTCGTAAGTTTGGGAGGAGCCACATTACGAAACTAAAACATGCGATGGAAAAACCCTCACGTCAAAACCTGAGATTCTCGCTGAAATCAAAGGCTATTACGGTACACTATATGCCTCCCAAAACTAGCAACCTGACCCGAAATGCGACGATCCCAGAGCCACATTTCCCCGCCACTTTACCGACGAGCTGCCAGATAATTGTCAGGAGGAGATCGAGTTGGCCCTCGGGCAACTTAAAATGAAAAGCCCTAGGAGAGGATGGAGTTACAACAGAGCTCTTGAAAGCGGGGGACAACCATTGCTAAAAGAGCTCTGTCGTATTTTTAACTGCGTTTTACGAGATGGGAGAGCTCCAAAGCATCATTACAGTCTTGTTTTACAAGAAAGGCACTTCTTTAGCATTGTTTTGTAGACAGACGATGCTAAAGAATTATCGAGATTATCGGAGACTTGACGAATTTCAACCACCCGAGGAGGCTGGGTTTCGAGGAGGCTATGGCACCATAGACCACATTAATATAGTGAGACAGATTATACAGAAGACGAATGAGTGTAATCTACCTCTTTGTAGATTATAGACGTAGATTGTGGCCTTTGTGGACTATGAGAAAGCCTTTGACTCCATCGAAACTTGGGCTGTTAATATGAATTCCTTGCAGTGTTGCCGCATTGACTGGCGATATATAGATGTCTTGAGACATTTAAACACCACTAGCTCGATGTCCGTCCAAGTACAGGATGGTCTTACAAAACCTATCTAGTTGCATCGTGGAGTGAGACAGGGGAACACAATATCCCCAAAACTATTCACAAATGCACTGGAAGATGTTTTTAAAACGCTAAACTGGAATGGACGCAGCATCAATATAAATGGCGAACACATCTCTCATTTACGCTTTGCCGATGATATCGTCGTCATGGCAGATTGATGGCCTAAATGAATCCTCCCAACGTGTCGGACTGCGTATGAATTTAAATAAGACGAAAGTCATGTTTAACGGTCACGTCATACCAGATTCGATTATCGTTAATGGTGAGATTCTTGAAGTTTTTCAAGAGTACATCTACCTCGGCCAGATAGTGCAGTTAGATAGGAACAACTTCGAGAAAGAAGCCGATAGGCAGATTCAGTTGGGCTGGGCAGCATTCGAGAAGCTTCGTTCTTCTCGTCGCCCATACCGCAAAACTTGAAGACGAAAGTCTTTGACCAGTGCGTCCTGCCTGTACTCAGATATGGTGCCGAAACGTGGACACTAACGGTACGACTACTCCACAAACTCAAAGTCACCCAGCGGGCGATGGAAAAAGCTATGCTCGGAGTTTCTCTGGTGGATAAGATTCGCAACGAAGAAATCCGTCGGTGAACTAAGGTCACCGACGTAGCCTTCCGTATTTGCAGGCTGAAGTGGCAATGGGCTGGTCACATTTGTCGCAGAAGCGACAACCGTTGGAGAAGGCGTGTCATAGAGTGGAGACCGCGTTTAGGGAAACATAGTGTGGGACGCCCCCTGGCTAGATGGAGCGACGATCTGCGCAAGGCGGCTGGCAGCTAGCTACTGGATGCGTGTAGCCGATGATCGGGCTAAGTGGCGCGCCTCGGGAGAGGCCTATGTCCAGCAGTGGACTGCCGCAGGCTGATGATGATTCAATATGATCGTTATCACCCTGATTTACGATATCCTAAAGATGGGCTACACTGCGTTTTTTCTAAATATCTATTTATTTATTAACAATTAATTAATTCTAATAGGTACTACATTGTTTTTCAATTGATAGAAAATATGTTTCTACTATGATGGTCCAAAAGTAACAATATGTACATATGTAACAATTGACATTACTTTTAAATACATTTAATCTTCAGGAATATAAACTGGGACATGAACAAAATATTATCGCCAACTCTTGAACAGCTCTCGATTCCAAAACATGAATATACGTCTATAAGAGCGTACAATGTATCTAAAGTGTGTTGTCTACTGGCAATGCACTACTTGGGTTATCGGTGGCTGAATACTGGTAAAACAGTTTTTTGCGCGAACCCCGGTTCTTTTATTAAAACAGGATTGTGTCGCAATTGGTGGGTTTATGAAGCGCTCTACACATCAATGTTGCCGTTTTCTAAAACCATTGTAAGACTTTTTTGTTAGTTTGGTATACATACTCACCACTTTTAGGGCATAATAATATAGTATTATTTTTTAATTTAGCGACAAGCGGCCAGCACAATAATTTATTGCGCCACTTCTCCGGAGCTGAATAAATTGTCAGCACTGTATTTCAATGATTGCCGACGATGCGACGAAAGCGACATTGCCAGGGACACTCATTTGTCATTTAGAGTAAATGATTTAACTCGAGACATTCTTCGCGAACGGATTCCTGATTTCAACGATACTTTCCGAACCATCGAGTATCGAGATAATGTTAATAGCGAAGAACAAGTTAAGGAAATCATTGCACAAAACCACAGTTCCCTTATATCTAATTATTCCAATTAATTTAATTTATTTGACTTTTAACTAACATAATTTTTGTTTAATGTTATTTTATTTTCAAATGTCAGTTCGCTAAACTAGTTTAATAAAACAATATGTAAGTCGGTAAAAGTACTTTTATTTTAATTATATGAAGCAATTAAAACAATAACATTAATGAGTAGTTAACTATAGCATATAGTTGTATACGACAAACGACAATATAAATGAAGTTACTTACATACATTCTCGTACATTCTATTTTAACATTGTGTTAATCATCTGGTTAAACAGTGGAATAAACAGTTCAAATTCATTTTTATTACAAAAATATATAATAATAATTTTTAGTATTTATTTATGTCGACGACTATTTGTTGACTGTGTTGCGATAACATATTTGAATTTTCGACTAAAAACAATAAATTATAAAATTGAATATTAAATTTTAAAGATTACTATAACTCTTTAAATCAATATCATAAGTCCACTCCAACAATCAAAATATCACCTATATTTGCAATAGTTGCCACGCTCGGCAGGCGGGTTGGCAATTGCAGTATTTTTTTTTGAATTATTATCAAAAGGTGCTGCTGCTGCTCATCTCCTGTTTCATTTTCCTCTCGCCTTTTACGAAACCCGTAGGATGTGCTACTACACGACTACTATATTAACATGGAAATAATTTAATTTATGTTTTGATATTACCGCAAATAGGTTTAGGAAGTTTAGTGTCGGTGCATGAGTAGGTACCGAAAACTGTTCGGCCTTCATTTTTCAAGCATTTCATTTAGGTATTGTAAAAAGTCATGCAAATTTTATATTTAGACTAGCTGGTACCCAGCGCATTGCTGCCGCAGAAGAAATAATTGTGGAAATATCGTTTTAAATTTGGAAAAGTTATACTGTTTAATTATGAATGTATATAATTATACATTCATAATTAAACATGATATATAATTATTATGATATATTATAACTTTCAAATAAATTTGTCGGTACGATACGGGCGCCACCTACTGTAAGTTAATTGTACTATGCCTATAACCTTCGAGCAAGTGCAAGCAATAAGTTGACAAAGTTTTAGCACAATCTAATGAACGGTATGGCAGCGCATAAAATACGAACAAACAAACATAAATTTTTATATATTAGATTCTATCAAAGAATACAAAATAATTTCCTACTTCGAATCAATTTCTTGCATTTTGCAATTCATGGCAACATATTCTGAGAAAGAAAAAGAGGGCTTGACGAGGTGTAATGTGGTGCGTGTCGTTATGAGTGACGTGGCCTCTCCACGTTCATTGGTGGAGCGGAGGAGAGATTATCGCTCAGAATAATTACTAGCATAGTGGGAATCCTAAAAAAATAATAAAATTCTTGTAGTTGAGCTCTTTATTCATATGACATTTTAGGTGGTATACAATAAGATAGCTTTATTATCCTCACCTTCTTCCTTTTACAAGGTTGTTGCCTTTTTGCCATTCCACTGACACCACAATAGATGTGCCATTAGCGAAACAAAAAACATCGATAAATTAATTTAATCTAAGACTTAGTAACATTAAGGATTTTGATTATTCCGGTTCGTTTAATACTTATTTATATCAAAAAACGTAATCGAATAATGCGGAATTTCACAATATTGTGGTAAGTTAAAATATAGCGTTGAAAAGGTCACATGACGTCGGTATATTTCTGTCAAATTATCCCTAGACCTATTATGGGTTTCACATGTAATATTAACTGTAAACATGTAACCAAGTACCCCTTCGAAATGTGTTATTAATTTATAATCAATTCTAATCGACGTACACTGCTACGATAGTATAAATACAGCGCAGCGGCGCGACCGCGGTCTGTCTCCTCTTTTTCGCTCTACCACAACTACCAATAAATCGATTACAAACGTATTACCCGTTTTCGTTTCTGTTCCTTCAAGACATTATTTATGATTAATTAATTCATTAATTACAACCTATCAAAAGTTCACAGTTGGCCTTTCCCATAGATTGCCTCATAGAGGTAATATTTTCCATAGTTCCCTCTTTTAGCAGAGCAGTTTTTTATAATTTTGAGTTATTATAAGGAAGATACTGCTACCTATCTTCTGTTTCATTTCCCTCTGTCCCCTTGTACGATACTTACGGGATGATATGGGGTTTTAGAGCTTCATAGTGTGAGTTAGTGGATGTTCTCTAAAGCCGCTGCTACACAGCATCAAGATCCTCCCTTTACATCATGATTTCGAAATATCTTCATCCAAGCATTTAAAGGTTTCTTAATGGTTCTATTTTCCGCTGATCAAGTGGTAAATAAAGATATAAAATTGGGAATCCAACGCGCTAATGTGTGACTGTCAAGACTGAGTACTCACTATTATTACTTGATCTCTACTATTACTTGATCTCGAAAACAATTCACTTGATTGTTGAATAATAACAATTCTAGTCACAATATAATAAAGTATAAAAAGATAGACATAATATTATAATAAAGTAAAAAATTGAGTATATCGATGTCGATAGTTATTAAATTGAGAATGAAATCACTGTGGATTAAAAACGTCATGACTTGTTAAATTACGTCACACAATACGACTACATAAGAATGACATTTTTCTAGTAAATCAGAAGACACGAGTATTCTTACTCTCACATTTGGCATAGTATAAAGAGACCAAAGGTGACCACTTGTTATTTCAAAATCTACGCATGAATTACACGCAACATCTTTTAATAGCTTTGTCTGTTTTTGCCTTATTTAAAAATTTACTCTCTCATACATATTAAGTATGTAATTAATAACTAACGATTATCTTGACAAAAATATTAAAGTACTTTTTGTTAGATTGAAATTTTCGATCCGTCCACTTGTGTCCACTATCATTTCGTTAGTCATGAACCAAAGACATAACCTATATAAAAAATATATCGATTTTGTTTGTTTGTATGTGTAAAATTAATGTCCGTTTCTTCTTTTATTATAACTTTTTTTTTTACTTTTTTATCTGTGTGTAAGCACTGAGGGACCATAAATTGCAGAGTAAGTATTTAATAATAGGCAAACAGTTGCAGAACGAGCTCTAAAATGATTGTTTTAAGCTTACTACTAAACCTTAAGCAATTTATCTTGCGAATTCCCTGAAAGGTCCCTCAGTGCTCACACACACTTTTATACATCTTTTAGTCGCAGCAACGAATATTCTTACATTATATTAATTACTTATATTTATAGTAGGTACATACAATCTCCTTATCCAAAAGTTATGAATGGTGTCTAAATATCTTGCTCAATAGTTAACGTTGTTCTTCCAAAACATTCGATACGGTAAGTTAACAAATAAAATCGATTTTATTTCTGTGTACTGAAAATAAATGCACTTTACATATTATTACTCTGTCTGAATTTGGTATGTCGTCCTGGGTGTAGAGGTTGCAATCGAATATTCGAATATTCGAATTATTCGAATTTTATTTCCAAATTTATATTCGAATAGTAAATAAATATATATTCGAATATTCGAATAACTACCAAAAAAAATACTAGTCAAGTCTATGTTGGTAGAACTTAAAAATTGTTGTTGGCAACACTGCTTAACGGCTTGAGTGACTTGACGCCATTTTGTTGAGTTCATTCACTTACAGAACGCGTTGTTATATACTTGCAAAGCTGTGCATTTTGTCTTTTGTGAAGTGATTTGATTCTGGTGTTTATATAAAAGTATTTGTGGATTGTTTTATGTAAGTATTGTGTATTTTGTTATTTTTGCAAACACGGTGGTTGAATTTATGACTTAACCTAAAACTCACTTTGCACTGATCACCAAATACCTACGTTATATGTATTTACAAGTATCAAATTCAATTACATTGCAGATCAGTTGACGATGGATAAATTGGTTTTTAAAGAGTACACAAAACGTACGTTTGACAAATCTTCAGTATGGAACTCTTTCTTACGGACTGAGGATGGAAGTCACGCAAAATGCAAATTATGCAAAAGAATTCTTCAATGCTCAAATACCACCACATGCTTACACAATCACTTGAAGAATTTTTTACGTGGTAGAGCCACGCTGCAACTATATTATAGTTGTAGCACGAATGGGTCGGCTCGACCGGGGTAGGACCACGCTCTCACAGAATACCAGCGTAAAATAGCAGCTTAATGCTGCTGTGTTTCGTATGGTGAGTGTAGAGAACCGGAGACCCTTTTTACTGGAAACGAGGCATTCCATCTTAGTCCTCAAGGGTGACAACGCATCTGCATTTTGATTCTTAATTGAGGATAAATGTAGATGTATATGGGCCACAGTACCCACTTGCCATCAGGTGGACTGTGTGCTCGTGTGTCACCCTATGCTATAAAAAAAAAAAAAAAACAACATCCAAGTGTACCTGGTTAGTCACTCATTTAACTTACTTTTACCTTTATTAACTACTTGTTCACTTACATTTATTACTTTTGACCAAAAGGTATTAACGCTTTTACTCATAAGATTTTTTTTTATTGTTCGGTCTACTAGATACAAGAAGAAATATTCGACAGATTCCAGCGACTGCTACGCCTACCACTCCCACAAATGAGGCAGTACAAGAACAAGATCAGCGGCCCATGCCCAAGACAAAAAAAGTCAGAATTGACGATTACTATCAGAACACCAAAGAAGATAATATGGAAACTGTGATTTCCAAAATGACTGCGTGTGATGGTCAACCATTCAACATTTTTTGCAAATCAGAATCTATACGTATGCTTTTTTTAAAAAGTGGATACGAAGCTTTGCCGAAATCTCCGAACACAATTAAGAAGATTGTTATAGAAAAAAGTGACCAGTTAAAACAAGAACTGAGAAAAGAATTGTCGGTTTTAAAAGCAAAAGGACAGAAATTTTCCGTCTCTCTTGATGAGTGGACATCAGCTAGCAACCGGCGTTATGTGAATATTAACATTCACTGCCTAATTTCAATGACAAGCCTTTCAGAAACTTGGGATTGGCAAGAATTACAGGTAGAGGAACATCGGAAAGATGTAATCATATTTTGCGGGTTAAATTAGGGTCCTACGATCTATTTTAGAAGATGACGTAGTAGGTGTAGTGACAGACGGTGCTAGTGTTATGACTGCCATGGGTCGTCAAATACCTTCATTTCACCAATTATGCCTCGCATGGAATTCAGTGTGCAGTGGTGGATGTCATATATAGAACTTATATAGTCAGAGTGTAGAAACTGTCGAAAATTCAGAAGAAATAGACACAGAGGAGACATTATCTACAATAGCAGATTCAGAGGCAGAAGAATCAGAAGATGAAGAAACAGATGAAAATGACGATGGACAAGGTTTTGTAGTTAGTAATGCAGAAACCAGAAGTGAATCCAGGCTTAATGTCGATTATAAGGATTTGATTGTTAAAGTACGAAAGGTAGTGAAATTTTTCAAGAAGTCTCCAACTAGGACAGAAGTTTTAAATAAACATGTCCTTGAAGATAACAAAAGAGCGGGCCTGATTTTAGATTGCAAAACGCGGTGGAGCAGCATGGCGGACATGGTTTCAAAATTTTTGCTTTTAAAGGATGCAATATTAAAGTCACTGATTGACTTGAAAGAAAAAACTATGTTCAGTACCTACGAGCTTGATCTTTTGCAGGATTTATCTACGACTCTCACTATCGTAAAAAGCACTGTAGAAGCTATTTGCCAAGAAAAGGCGAATTTATTAACTGCGGATACAGCCCTGCAATTCATGGTCACTAAACTACAAGAGAACAATGGGGTTATCAGTAGTAGACTCCTTCAGGCTTTAACATTAAGAATCGCTCAACGCCGACAAACAGATTTGGTATGTACACTGAAGTATTTACACAATCCTAACAAATACTACCAGGAACAATCTTCTACTGTCTTCCCTAAAGTAGGAAATGATGTTATCACCAAAGTCATAGTTGACATACAAAAAAAATACTTTAATCAAAGACCTTCAACAATAACTTACACTAGCGCTTCTGATGACGAAGATGACATGTTTCTAGCAGATCTACAGCATTGTCAAAATGAAGAAGCGTCTAGAATCACAAATATGTCAATAAAAGAACAGCTGCAGAAAAAAAATAGATGATGAAATGTGTGCAAGGCCTTCTACGTCCACAGCAACTTGCGAAGATGATCTAGAATCATCAATAAAAATGCAGATGGCTTTATATGATGCAGGAGCGCCAAGACAAATACACCTAACTCAGGCTTATGACGTGTTAATGTGCATTCCACCAACTAGTGTAGAGTGCGAAAGGGTATTTTCTTCTACGAAGTATATCTGCAATCATCTCAGATGTAAATTAAGCGATGATTCCTTAGACGCCTTAAGTTTCCTCAGGTCTCATTTTCAAAGAATACGTAAAAAACAATAATTATTATGAGCTGTGTTGATTTTATATTATAATAGGTAAATCTGACTTAATTCTGAGTTATTATTAATGAATCTGATTTATTAGTGTAATATTGCATATGAAAATGATACTGCAAACTGCAATGCCTTTACGACACCTTTACATTTGTGATACTTTTTATTTTTATTATTAACGAGTTTAAGACTTTTTTGAATTGTTTGAGAATTTTATAATTGTTTTGATTAACATGTTCATGTATAATCGTGAGATTTATAAGAACATAAGGTTCCTACTATGTTTAAGAATTTGATAATACTTTTTATTTTACTAAACACTGAGTTTATATTGTTTAAAGATAAATGATGATTCTATTCGTGTTGGTATGTTAGATTATTTGCAATGTTGATTATTGTTCTGTTCCTAAAGCAATAAAAGCTGATATTTGAAGTGTTTTTTTTTAATATATTCGAATATTCGAATAATATTCGAACAGCACTGAAAAAATATTCGAATATTCGAAAATCAAAACTATCGAATATTTGCAACCTCTACCTGGGTGTAAGTAGCAGCACGAAAGTCTAGCGGTGACCGTTATTGCGCATAAGTCGCGCTGATTGGCTCGTGCGTATCGTTCGCACGCGCTGATTGGCTCTCCAGTCGCATTCATGCAATTCAATTTGTGCACGTCCCATCCACGTTTCGTTCAGCGCTAGACTTACGTGCCGCGACTTGTACGCGACAGAAAGTGTCATATCCAGCACAGAGTAACTTATATCACGACGCAATACAACGAGGCGCTTCACAACATACGATTAAACTATTATTGTCTAATTTTGGTTGGCGGCGGAGCCATAGACCAGATCCGCTGCTGGGGTCAGGAAGGCTAGTGCTTCTGAGTGTTCGTTTTTCATGGCCCCATGGCCTCCGCGCATCGGACACGGGTGCGTCCGTTGCGCAGGTGAAGTTGGAGGCCGCGGAGGAAGGCGCACCATGTGTTCTGGTGCGCCTCACCTGAGAAGGAGATAGGGAGGGAGTAGTCCTCTCCCGAGCGGCGCTATGAGACGGCCGGCGCTGGTGGAGCCGCGGATGTGTGCGAAAGCGTTCCCGTGGCCCTGCCAATATGCGGCGAAGGTAGAACACTATGGGTTTTTAGTTGGTGCGAGTCCGACATAACTCGTCCTTGCCCCCGCGAGGCATTTACCCATGTTAAAAAAGGCATGTTACCCCTAACCTAGGATAACGCTTTAAATCCGCCTCACAAGCATCCGAGATTCGCAATGTAATCTCAACGCAGTCCACTGCTACATTGAGACTGACAAGCCGCACTTAGTCTTCTTGATGGAGTCACAGATCAGAAGCACTCTTGATGTGGCGTACCTTGACTATCGTGGGTACACAATAGACCCTACTTTATAGACGCTTGGGGTATTGGTAGATAACGCAATGCACAAAATCATTGATTCCTGTGTCTACTGATCGCATTGCGGCGATCAGGAGACAGCTAGGTTATTTAAACACCTCAGTGAGACTTCTGGTGTGACCCTAAATCGGTACCCTAGTGCGCAGCTTGTTTCCTGGGGGACTTCAATGCCTGTCATCAAGACTGGCTGTATCCTTACCAAAAGACCGACCACACTGGGAGAGAAGCGTGGAATTTTGCTTTTGAATTTGTCTTTTCCAGCTGGTAAAACAAGCGACTAGGGTATCCGACGTTAATACTCCCCTTTGGCAACTTCTGACCACTGTCGGTCGGGCGGTCTGTGAGGTACTTCTATACCGAGGGTCCGCATCACCAACAAGGAGGTTCTTACAACCTTACGGGGTCTAGACGTGAATAAAGCTAGTGGACCGGATAGTATACCAGCTTTAGTTATAAAGGCTTGTGCACCTGAGATTTCTTCTGTTATGACACGCTTGTTCCGCCTCCCTTTTAGGACTGGTATAGTGCCCAAATCTTAAAAGCTAGCCAATGTGCAACCTGTGCCTAAAAATGCAGCTGTGCCGACACTGCTAAATATCGGGAAATTTACTTTCCATACTCTGTAAGATTATGGAGGGTACGCTCACCTTATGGCATACCTAGAACAGATTGACTTCCTCAGCGACGCGAAATTGTTCAACCGGGGATCTTATAATGAGACGAGGTACGAGAAAACAGTTAAGTATCACTTGCTGTTTCCCTTGATTTTTCAAGTGTTAGGCACGCTAGCCTTTTGGGCAAGCTGCTAGCGTACGGCCTATCCCCAGGTCATTGATTGGGTGAAGGACTTTCTGAGTAAATGGTTTCTCCGAGAGCTACTCGTCTGAACCTATGACTACTAGCGACGGAGTTCCTGCTGCATATTAATGATCTGTTTATGCCCGGTATGCAGACGGTAGCACAGTTGTAGAGAGATACCAGTAAAATGCTCTAGCCAGCAGATCAAATCCAGCCTAAAAGAGGAGCTATGGTTGAGCGCGTGAATTTCTTACTGCAGGCGGTCTACGTACCCTGCAAAAAGGAGCTCGCTCAACCTGGCTGTAATACTTTCCGGGGTGTATCTTTGCGGTACACCGACCGCGTCCATTTGTAAGGGGTTGAGAATACTCCGGAACTCAATCTTTGGCGTTTCACGGTTCATTGAGTACAGGGACAAAGCAGCCGCGAGGAAACAAGGTGCCCTTGCAAGAGTGCATCACGCCGGGGCAGCTTCTGACCCTATATAAAGCGCAAGACCGGTAGTGCATGGAGTACTGCTGTCACATATCGACTGGTGTTGCCAAATGCCACCTAGCAGCGTCGGACTCATTAAAGAGGCCGGCTAACAGCTTATTTGGTGACCTTAATTTGGTTAAAACCAACCTTGTCAGCCTCGAGCGCGGACGCAGAGTAGCCAGCCTCTCGGTGTTTTACAAGATTAATTTTGGAGAGTGTGCGCAGGAATTAAAATTAATAAAAGCTATTACTCCCTCCCTTTTCCACCATCGGACAAGACGGCGGTCGGCGAGCCTATACCCTTTTGTTGTAGACATTCCCGACATTCGAACGTCGTCTGTCGGTCCGCCGGCATCTGTCTTTTAACCCTCGACGTAAAAAGGGGGTGTTATAAGTTTGAGCGCTATGTGTGTCTGTCTATCTGTGTCTGTCTGTCTGTGGTACCGTAGCTCTTAAACGGGTGAATCGATTTGGGTGCGTTTTGTTTATTTAAAAGCAGGTTTTCAAGCGGTGGTTCTTAGACATGTTTTTATCAAAATCGGTTCAGCCGTTTGAAGACCATCAGCTCTTTTTGTTTCGGGGGTTTTTTAAATTTTAAAATTTGAGTTATTGTCCAATTACTTTAATTATTACTATTACTACTATTTTAATTTATTATTAAACTTTATTACGCTAAGACAGTGTGATTTACCACCTATGGCTTCATAACCACTTACCATCAAGTGGGATTGTAGTTGAGCGCTGGCTTATAAGTTAAAAAATCCGTTATGAAACCGCCAGAAAGCTTATTCCTGAGCTGAACTAATTCTGAAATAATCTGGATATAAAAATAGCGATGAATAATGATATCTATCGACTTTAAAAGATAAAACGTTACATTACATTCTTTAAAGAAATAGGGCCACATCCTTTCATTGGTTTCTTATATTTAATTAATTTAAGGAGAACTTATACAAAAAATATTAACGAAATGCATTTTCGACAGATTTGTAAATAACAATACAATGAAAAAACTGCAAAAACATGACACTATATTTTCTTTTCTTAATTTTTTAACTCAAATGTTGTTTAACGATACTCAGTACCGTGCTAAAATGTCTTAGCCCTGAAGCCCGAACTAGATGATCGACACTGGAAGCGTTCGGTTGCTGATGCTATAAAACTAATTATTCCTACAGCTACGGAGAGCGTAAAATGCTCTGACATAATAAAAAGATGATTAATATTTAAATATATGAAAAATTACTACGTTTACATTTCACTTGTAGTGAAAATTAAGAAAAATCGTAATTCTATTAAGATCCATTGCGGCGTTGATAGAATTACTCTCTATCTTCTTTGCTTGTACGTTGTAAACGCAAGTTATAAAACAGCTTGAGTTCAATAAAGCAGAATACGTTTCTCGACCTGCTTACGACATATTGGACACACCGTAATGCGGTCGCCACACATCTGGCACATGCCGTGCCCGCACAGGAAAATCATGTTCTTCAGCCGATCCAAGCAGATTGGGCACATCGTCTGGGGACAAGGTAAAAAATATATATTTAGTTATACAATATTAAAGGTTTAACATTTTCTAAATGTGAGTAGAATTACTTAATGATTTCTTATATTTACGCGAACACTACTCATTGAATAAAACTAATTTTACGGATTTTATCGCGTTTAATTGTACTTTATTTTAATTCCCGACGTTTCGGGTGCTTTGCAGCAACCATGGTCACGGGGGACTTATTCAATGACAGATTGAATGATGTCAATGTCAGACTGTTCAGGCACGAAGAAGCTAAACAACCCTGTCTTACACCAAGCTGTTAAGCCAGTCCGTGTAGACCCCGTTGATTCTGACACAATCACTAGAGTCCTTATAAAGAGATTTGTTATATACACTTATTCATATTGTATGGACATTATATGGGATACAATTATTGTTATTTTCTAGGAAATATACCAAGCTTTTGTAGATAAAGTTAGTAGAGTATCAATAAGAGACAGAAACCAGGCAATCGCTGAATATTATTAAACTAAATCAAAACGAGACGAGATGAATAAATATTTGTATTAAAAAAAAAGGAAAAGGGAATTGGAAATTATGGAGAGGGAGAGAAAGTATCAAGTGATGTCTGATATAAATAAATTAAGACACTATATTTTAAAAATGTCTTTAAAACAATTACGGTTTATTTTATACATCCTTCTTCTTCTTTATTGGGCTGGTAAAGGCCACTGCTGGTCTTGCGCTTTTCTTCCGTAGTAGAAAGGATTTGCCTAAATTGTCACACCTGGCAGGCTGATTAACGATCGCGCACCGTTGACGCTGCTCTCCGTTGCACACTCGCTACTTATGAAGTCAATTACAGCCACTAACATGATTCCTAATGCGTAAAACGGCAGTTTCAATAATTACAGCTGACGTAGAGATGAAATTCCGTAGCTTACCGTTTTGAGGTTAGAAGTGAATATATTTGTCAGTAAATCGTTTATTGTGAATATTAAGAACGGACATTAATTAATCTAAATCTACAGACAAACAACAATCCACTAATACTAAATTTGGACGTCTACGTAGCGGTTGCGGCGCTGCGGATCCGCGGGTTCGAATCCGGCACGGAACAAAATAAGTGTTTGTTAGCCTGTTTGTCCTTGTGCAATATACAAAATATATAAGCCACCACCTAAAGAGAAGAAAAACTAAAAAATATATCGTTATTATTATACATATCATAATTAACACAAGCTTCATCTGCTCGTGTTCCTAGAACATCGTCCTAAAAGTCAATTGCAATCACTCATTATACCCGTTACGAGTAAAATATTACACAATAGCTCGAAGACCGGCTAATTTTTGGTGGATCACTATCGTACTGAAGCCGAGAGCGACTGTCATCGGTGATACGTAATTAACCTGCATTTGGTCGGATTCCCAGTTGCTCAACATCTCTGTTATTATTAGGACGCGTCAACCATCGACAGATAAACAACCAGATATAGGTTTGCCTATCGTCAGTTTGTTAATTGAGCCCAAAATGGGGCAGGGGTGTGAAAAATTGTCCGAACTAAAACTGGCAAAGAGGCACGTCGCCCGCAACGTTCTGTCTCCCAAAGGGGCGAGAAGTGGTTTAAGGAAGCCCGTTTGGCCAGGCAACTTGTATGTGGAAAAATGAATGATAAAATGGATGGTTTATGCGAAATGATGTACGATAAAGGAGTAGATGAGTAATGCGCAAATGAGACGAAAGGAGAGGGAAAGAATGCCACTACACGTGACATGTATACCGCTTACATGCGGAAGAGGGCGCTGCACGGCCTGTGTAAACATCGTCTCTGTGTTTATAAATTCAGTAAAATGTTATTTAAAAAAAATTACTTTTGTGTTCTTTGTGTATATGTGGACTATAACTGCAAGTGTTATCTCAATAGTACGAGACTTAATTATCACAATAATATGCAATAAGTGTACCTACGGTGATTTTACGATAGATTTTAAAAATTATAGCATGAAAGCTCAATAAAAATGTGCAAAAACATGACTACTGTTTCAAACAAGTAACATTCAAATCTTAAAGAAATTAATAAATAAGTGACAATAAACAAAATAACTTTTAAAAGTGGCGGTTGAATAATTCAAACTGATTAAGGTGCTAAAATTGCTATCATATATTGCAATAGCGACATCTATTGACAAAGTTATGTACTGCTTTCGACTCTCACAACATAGTTATACAGTTTTACTGATCTCTAATAAATATGAAAAAAATGTGACACTAAGATCTAAAAAAAAATTACATAAAACATGTACCAGCTCACACATGAATACCTCGTTGACTTCATCTGATTCGGAATATGACATAAAGAGTTTACCTGATATTTCAACCCCATTCAATTTCGAACTGGAAATCATAAAGGAAGAACTGGAAAGAACTAAAAGCTTACTCGCTAGCGCTAATTTGGAAATAGAGAATCTATTGCTTGACAATAGCTCACTTAAAAAAAAGAATATGGAACATGAAAAGACGATTTCTCAACTAAGAGATACATGTAATAATCTTTTTTACGGGTCTCAAAAATCGGTGTTTGGTACAGAAAAAGAAAAATAGGAGAAGTTCTTTATTAAGTATTGATTCAAGCAAAGAAAATGAGCAGTACATACTATTGATATCGACAAAAACAAAAATTTTAGATGGGCAAACTGACTCTCAATTGAGTTTCCATAAATGTTCGCTAGATGGAACTACTGAAACAAAGGAAGGTAAACAACCGGTAAAACAACTCAGAGACCAGAAAATTTATACTCAATCAACATATACTAGATTAGAGCAAACAAAAATGATTCTAATCCAATGAAACTATTAAATGATTTAAGCTTGGTGCTTCATAGATTAAGTAAATGTAGTAGAGCATATATTTTAGAAGTTGTAAATAATCCTTATTTGAATATAAAAACACTAAATGATAATATAGCTTCTTTAGTTCGGTTGTATAATAATTGTACTTTTTTGACATCGAATGGTAATTTTTATAACGTAAAGGAATATTTGTGGCATATGAGTCGAAAAATAAATTTTAATATTGATTGCTTTGACTATGATACATCGTTTCTATCATTAAGTAAATTAAGAAATAGACTGGCACACAACAAAAATATTAACTCGCAAAAAATTAAACCTAACACACCTTAAGTTCAATTTCTAAAGGGCACTATACCTTACTATTTTAATTTATTGAGTAAAAAGAATGTTAGACATAATAATAAGAATTGCGATATCATCAATGATAGCTCTGAAAATTGTAAACCAAATAGAGGGTTAATAACTTATTATTTTCGTTCTATAAAGTCTTATAAACAAGTATCACATGATTCATAAATTCATAAAGCAAATTCTTTAAATATGAAATTCACAATCTTACACCAAAATATAGCTGGCATTTGCTCCAAAAAGGATATTTTAAAATTAAAATTTAAATATTTATACGAAGAGGAACATTCACAAATAGATGTATTATGTTTAACGGAAACTTTTGTTAAAGCAAGTGACTGTAATAACTATAATGTTTTTGGTTTTAAATTGGCTAGTTTCTATGGTCGTAAAAAAGTATAGGTGGTGTATGTATTTTGTTAAAGGAAGATATAGAGTGGAACGAAATAAAATTTGTTTCAGATTTAACCGAATCCGAGCATTTTGAAAGTTGTGGAATAGAAATTGCTTTACATAATATTTACGTAATATGCATCTATAGGACACCTGGTTCGAATGTGAATATATTGTTTTTTAAACTACAAAACTTATTGTCAAAATTAATAAATAATCACAATAAAAGAATTATTATTGCTGGAGACATTAACATTAATACCTTGGAAAATAGTAAAAATACAATTGAATTAAATGACATCATTTTGAATTATAATTTATATAGACATATTAATGAACCAACGCGTGGAAACAATTGTATAGATCATGTGTTTAGTAATATAATGAATGCAACAGAATGTGTTAAAAAGTTATATTTATCTGATCATGAATCGGCACAAATATTATCTATTGATGTGCATAAACAGAGAAAAAAGTTAAATGATATTTGGGAGTACAAAAGGAATTATAATTTATATTACATAAACATGTTTCGTGAATGTATAAAAAAGCTTACTTTTAAGGAAGTTTTTGAGGACAAGGACATCAATGCTGCTTACAATAAATTTATGGAACTTTTTATCTTATTTTATAATCTATGCTTTCCGATGATTAAGACAAAAAAAACTAGACATGAAATATAAAAATAATTGGATCACAAAAGGTTTGAGACTTACTTGCTTAATGAAAAGGAAACTCAACATTTGTTATTATAGGAAAAAGACCGAAGATAATAAACAAAAATACACCAAATTACTAAAAAATTGTATTGACGTATCTAAAAGAATAAATTATTTTAATCGAATAAATACCAGTAAGAATATTGAAAAATGTTCATGGAATATGATAAAATCGAAGGCAGTGTTAAAATCGAATGACCAATATTTAAACATGATAAACAAGAATAATGAATGTCTAAGATCTCCAAAGAAGACTGCTAATGCTTTTAGTGAGTATTATGAAAGCCAGACAAGGACAGTTAACTTTAAGTAAGCGTAACGTAAGCGAAAGCAACACACCTGTATAACATAAAAAGTCCGTGCAAAAGCATGTTTTTACGTCCAATTACTCTGGAGGAGACAAAGGCATTAATAGTTAAATTAAAAAATTCTAAAAGTGAAGGATATGATGGTGTAAATACGAAAGTCATTAAACACTGCAAGGATGAACTATCGCCTATACTTACATATTTGATAAATTTATCATTTGTAGTAGGTGTTTTTCCAGAGTCATTAAAACTATCTTTGGTCAAGCCTTTATTTAAGCAAGGTGATAAGAAAGATATTAACAATTATCGTCCAATAACAATTTTGTCAGTTTTCCCAAAATCTTTGAAAAAGCTATGCACAGTAGGCTTAGTCATTATTTTATTGAAAACAATTTTATAAAAAAAGAACAGTATGGCTTTCAGCAAAACAAATCAACCATGATGGCATGTTTTGATCTACTAAAAAGAATCACCGATGCAATACATGATAAGGTAAATGTAACAAGTGTATTTTTTGGTATGTCAAAAGCAAATGACTTTGTTTGCCATGACACCTTATTACGTAAGCTAGAAAAGTATGGGATAAGAGGACTGACATGGCAGTGGATAAAATCATACTTATCATCAAGAAAATAGTGTGTGGAAGTTATAAGCCCCAACAAAAATAATGTTTTAACAAAATTTAGATCGCGACTAGTTCTTAAGTACGCTGGAGTTACTCAGGGAAGTGTTCTTGGGCATTTTTTGTTTGTAATTTATGTAAATGATTTACCGGATTCAACTTCATTCCCATGCATTTTGTTTGCGGATGACATATCTTTGATCATAAAAAATAATCATGGAAATAAACATTATTACGAAAATGACATAAAATGCGCAATAAATGATGTCATTTCATGGTTACATGATAATAATTTAAAGGTCAATATCGCCAAAACCTGTTATGTACAATTTTATAGTAATAGTAGAAAGAAATTATAGACCTTGACATAAGGTATAATAATGACAAAGTGCAAGAAAACGAACAGAAGAAATTTCTGGGATTAAAACTAGATAGTAATTGTAATTGGATGGCTCATATTGACGAAATTTGTAATAAAATTAATAGATTTGTATATGTTTTGAATAGGTTAAGAAGAACATCGTCAAGTCAAACCGCACTCATTGCATATCATGGGTATGTTGCAACAATACTAAGATACGGATTGTTAATTTGGGGTAATAGCTCTTATTCAAAAAGAGCTTTTATAGCTCAAAAAAAGTGTGTGAGAGCCTTAATTCGGGTCAAATGGTATGAATCGTGTAAGCCGCTATTTAAGGATCTTAACATACTAACTTTACCAGGCATGTACATATTTGAAGCAAGTGTTCATATAAAAAAAATTAACATATGTACAAGAAAGCATCTGAGGTATATTTGCGTAACACTCGAAAATTTTATCATAATGGCTGTTACGCAATGAGTGTAAAGATTTATAATAAACTTCCGGTAAGCATTAAAGAAGAGGCAGAAACTGGTAAATTTAAAGCCAAACTCAAAAGCTGGCTATTATTAAAATGTGTTTATGATGAAAAAAACAATTTTTAAATGAATAGAATCTTGTTGCCTAAATTTGACATTACTGTATTGTTTTAGACTTTATTTTTGTGTAACGATCTGTAGATGTAATACATATGTACTCTTTTGACATTTTAATTTTTACTATTTATAATGATTGACATTTACGTGGTAGAGCCATGCTGCAGCTATATTATTAGTAGTATAGTTGTAGCACGAATGGGTTGGCTCGACCGGGGAAGGACCACGCTCTCACAGAATACCAGCGTAAAATAGCAGCTTAACGCTGCTGTGTTTTGTATGGTGAGTGTAGAGAACCGGAGACCATTTTTACTGGAAAAGAGGCATTCCATCTTAGTCCTCACGAGTGACAACGCATCTGCATTTTGATTTGTAATCGAGGATAGATGTAGATGTCTATGGGCCACAGTAACCACTTACCATCAGGTGGACTGTGTGCTCGTTTGTCACCCTTTTACTATAAAAAAAAATGATTGACATGATGATTGTAATTTAAATTTTATTTAATTTAATTAAATAATACATAATTAACTTCTTTGCTTGAAATGATGTTTGTAATTTTAACTTTTTTAATTTATATTTATTTGGTTTAATTTAATCTATGTACATAATTAATTGTTTTTATTTAATTAATAATTTTCGCATGCCAGATGTGGTAAACATGTGGACTATGTACAATATGCAACTATTTGTCACCTCTGATGTACCATGTTTAAGCGAATAATGGTCTGGTACAGACGAGACCGAGCAGGCAATGTCAGGTAGTCGGTATTATCCTTTCTGAAAGAATGGGTGAAAGAGTATGAATGTGTTAGCCCGAGGCAGCTTCTTTAAGCCAACTTTAATACGAATTAAAGTTGGCTTAAAAATGTATTTGTTCGTGAGGAGTACGCCTCAGACATGTCTAAGCCCTCTTATTATATCCGAGAGCAGTTTTGACAGATGGTAAGGATGGTTTTAATTAAATATAAGGAAAATGAAAATATTATTATGTTCAAAGATATTAATGGAAGGGTCTGGTGAAGAGGTCTGGTTATGAAATGATATCAGAAACGTTTGGTGATGACAGTATAAATAAATGAGAATGATGAAAACCTTCTCACAGTATGTTTGGAAAACATCTTGTGACGAACATTTTTTTTCATCATCAAAAGATTCTTATGTAAACAGGCGAAAGAGCAAAAGATAGAAACATAAAAGTTTTCATAATTGTGGGCGGAAAAATGAGGAGCGCAGTGGTAGATACAAGGGTTTACCAGAATTCCAACTTAGGAACGGATTATTACTCGGTCTTATGCCGAATAAATTATCTATTCAAACGGCGGCATCGGATATCTGTGTTAGCGACTTTGTTACAGCGTATAAGAACAGAAAGGTTACAAGATAAAAGTGTGAAAGAGAAGTATATATTTTGTAAACTGGGAGAAAATATTAGTGGTTTAGATGAATTGTGCATGGAAGTTAATAAAGAAATATTAATGGTTTGATGGATGCAGCAACCGAAGTATGTAGTATATATGTAATGTAAAGTATGTGGTATATACACGTGTATATCCAAATCACAAAAATGAAGATGAAGTTTCACCAAGGTACAACAATCGCAAGTATAAATTATGTGATATAAATTAGAGAAATAATGACAGAAATAATAATACGTTATGGTGGGATAATGGGGTACGGATGGAAGTTGAAACGAATTAGAGAGCATGGCTAGACGTACTAGCGACTAAAGCTGGTCATTTTAGCAGTATGAATGATGAGATTGAAAGAAAAAGCCAGTCTTTGGCGTCTCAACAAGAAAGAAAAAATCAAGAAAGAACGGTTTAGAATTATTTTATATTCCCGACGTTTTGAGTACTTTACATCACCTATAATCACGGGAGACTGAAGTCTCTACTAGTTTCATATAGATATGAAGTGTTCACGTAAACATAAGAAGTGAAATAATAATAGAAGGGGAGTTGGCTGAGCAAGTGGATAAGTTTGTGTATTTAGGACGTGTGTTTAGCGGGGATGGTAGACATGACAAGGATATTGAACAACGACTGAAAACAGATCATAAAGTAGAAAATCTCTATATATAAAAATCAATTGCTGTCCGTTAGTCTCGCTAAAACTCAAAAAAAGTTTTTTTTGAGAATTTTTTTTGTGTTTGTTTGAATGGGTCCTAAGATGGTTTAAATTCACATTTGAACCCGATAGGTGGCGCTGTTGTTGAAATCACCCGTGCGAAGCCGAGGCGGATCGCTAGTAAAGAATAAAATAATGGGCTCTTCATTCTATTGTGTCAAAATGTGCCTAAAAACGTCAGTATGGCAGGCATTTCACAGTGCTGCTTTAGTTTCTACCTTAATGTATGGTAGTGAAAGTAAGGTGTGGCAGAAAAAGCACGGGAGTATATTAAATGCTATAAAAATGTTTAATAAATGCTAGAAATGCATCATTACGGAGTATGTTAGGGGTGACTTTAGATTAATGGGTGAGAAATTGTGTGCGAAGAGTTTTCTCTTATCACACAATTTCTCAAAACTATAGTTGCAAGATTGTAGACGAGATGTTGTGACCAAGATTAAGAAAGAATTTGGTGGTTTGTTCATGTAGAAAGAATGAATGAGGAATGTGTGACAAAGCAAATTTATGTTGCAGAAGTGAATAGTAGAGTCGGCAAGGGACGCCCTAGACTGAAATTGATCGACCAAATTGGTGATATATTGAAGACTAGCGACCCGCCCCGGCTTCGCCCGGGTATAATCTATTAATGTGGCGTTATTTAGATTTAAGATATCAAAGACCATTTATTTATTTTATTATCAATTTTTCGATTTATAAAAATCAAGTTTTTTGGATAAATATAGTCTAGATCACTCCTGGCATGGCATTCTAACTATTCGTGAAGTTTTGTAACAATCGGTTTAGTTGGTATGATGATTAGCCCGGGCAGAATGTTATTCATATCTTAATAACTTGCAAATAGACCCCTGAGCTAAAAGGCAAGTATTTCGATATTTACAGACAGACACTTAAATTTTATTTACATGTGTATACATGGGTCGTATTAAGAATATCCTTGACCGACGAGCATGTATACGTAGGTATATAGACATAAACGAAGGGAGAAAGGTGTGTCAGGATCGGGCCTGGAAGTCCATAGCCTCACCCTGTTGCATACTGCTTTAAAAGCGTTAAAGTTTGCGCATATATTCACACCAGTCCGAAAACTGATCAGGTAAATCTTTCAATTCCAAAACCACCCATGTTTAATTATAGAATTATACACGATGTTCAGTCATATATGTCCTAAAATTAGAAAGCAACAATGTGGCTTTGAATTAGAAAAAACTTTTACAAACACTTAAAGAAATGAGAATCACACTTAAAAAGTCTGTTAACATGCAAATGCAGCTACAACAAAGGTCTTTCCGTCAGCGCCCACTACTGCTGGCGACAGACAACCTCTCATTTCTATAGAAGGATTTATAGCAAAGAAGAGGTCACTGTGCTCGATAAGGTGGAACGCAGCAGAATATATTCCACTGCTTATTAATAATGATAATATAAATGATATAGCATTTAACATATTATCATAATTATGTTAAATGCTATATCGATTAGTGTTGCCCAAATGTAAGAACAAGACGAGACTTAGCCAGTCTTGGTCTTGGTCTTGGTCTTACGCCAATACACCTGGTTTTGGCCTTGGTCTTATTATTGCGCTCCCAGTCTTGGTCTTGGTCTTGGTCTTGCAGCAAGAGTCTCGGAAGTCTCGCAATTACCTATTAGCCTATTGCTATTTATTAAACGTTACTTTAGATCTTGGAACAACTTAACAGAGTAGGTACATTTTGAGCTTGAATTAACATAGCCATAGTAAAGAACAACCAAATGAATAAATGTCTAAACATTTAATGAGAAATTCGAAAAATCAACTGACACCGAGTGGGGTTTGAACCCACGACCTAAATGATCCGTGCCGATGCTCTAATCAACTGAGCTATCTACCGTGTCCCACGGTCACGGGAGTCTGTTTCTTAATAAACGTTTACATTTAATAAGCTTACATGTGCTAAAACATGGTTAAAACATATAAAAAACAAATAAATGATATTAACTTGACTGTATTTTAAAGAACATTATCTGTCTAGAAAGAGATTGATAGACCCTCACCTTAAATGAAATGGAATAAAAGAGTTATACAATTTATACAATTTACCATTTATTTAAATAAAAAATAAAATACAATAAAAATTAAATTACATAACAGTACACAATAGCTTTGACATTACTGTTACTTTATATTAATTCTTTTGACCAAGAATTAATACAAAGCAGCCATCTGGCTGACTCATCACTTAACCTATTTCTACGTTTTCTAATTACTAATGATGCTTTAGAAAATAATCTCTCAGCAGGTACTGAAGTTGCAGGTATTGAAAGAAAATCACGGGCCATCTTCAATAAAGTTAGATATTCTGTCTCATGCGTCCTCCACCACTCTAAAATGTCTTCCGAGCTGGCGGCTTTGGGTTTACTTAGGTACTCCTCCAACTCGTCAATAACTAAGCCTTGAAGACAAGATCCAGATCCAGATGACGTCGAGGGATATGCATACAGTTTCTTAAAGTCTATTACGTCTTCATCTTCATCATATTCACATACTTTCTTTTCATTTCTTGGTGATTCTAGAGATTTATTCACTGAGTGTAGACTTTTATATTCTTTATAAAGTTCATTAAATTTGCGCAGGCTTTCTGTTTTAATTTGCTTCCCCCATAATGTCATGTCAAAAGTCTGAGCCTTATGCCTTGGGTCTAAAATTAAAGAGGTACAATAAATCCAGTTGCTCTTCTTATAATGTTTAAGCATTTTGTTTCGAGCTGCTTGGAAACCTAGAATGAGCCTTTCATTCACTTCGGATCGATTAGGTTTCTCATCTAATTGTTTTACCATGGATTCAATTTTATCGAGCAAGAGATTGAATGATACAATGACTAGCGGTAATGTAATATATTTTTCTCCACCAAGTTTCGTTGATAAAAGTTTAAAGTTTATTAGAAACTTACGTATTTTTTCGAGTATTTGCCATTCACTATCTGTGATTTGAAAATCATTCAATTCGGTGACAGAAGTGCACAATATGTTAATGCCAGATCTCACTTTTAAACCAAATCCAATCATATCATGTGTGGAATTCCATCTCGTTGGACAGTCGAGTATAGGATTCAGATTTGATGGCACGCCAGCTGCTACACAAGCAGACTGCAACTTCCTCTTCAATATCTCACTTCTTTTTATTTTACTGGAAATACTGCGTAATTTTGTTGAGGTGGTCGCTTCCAAGCAGTTTCTAAAATAAATTTTGTACTTAAATAGTTTGTACAACCATTAATGTCAAATTTACTTTTAAAAAAAAGTCCCGCTGGGTTTCTTGCTGGTTCTTCCCAGGACAGAGGTTTTTTTTTCGAACCAGTGGTAAAGTAAAAAATGACTTTCAATAAGAATTACACATGCAATCTATATTGAATAAAAAATTATTCTATTCTATTCTATTCTAGGTAATGTGATTTTATTTTTATTTCTACTATTAAAATTGTGCAAATCACTATTCTTTACATGTAAGTGAATGTTTTGTCGTACATACATGATTGCATTTGATTGCAAAAATATATTGTGATGCAACAGTCAAGATATCAATTTCTTTAAACAGTTCTTTCAGAGATACTCGGGCTCCTAAGAAGTACATAGATCTTATTGCACGCTTTTTATTTTATATGCACGCTTTTTATATTATTCGATTAGCATTGTTAAAAAAATTTACACTTTCAAGTGTGTTAAAAGTGTCTACAATATTTATCAAATGGGTGACGACATATTCGAGCACTTTGTGTTTTAAAAACACACACTTCCAAAAATCGAGATTTGCAGTGAACTTATTGAACATGTTTATCTATTAGGTAATAATAATAATAATAATAATAGTAAGTAATTATAATAAACCCATATAGTTAATATTATAATAATTACTTACTAGAATAAATTATTATGATATCTACCTATCCTTACCATTATCTAATTACAATAATTCCTTGCGAGATCACCATAATGTATTCGTGTCCATTCTGAGCACCCAGAAACTTATTTTAAACTTTGAAACATGTACTCTGTGGCGACAATCAAACAGTGTCAAATGTTGTGCATACGGCGCGGCGGCGACGATTGTATGCGACATCAATAGAAGCCGCCGGCGCGTGTATCTTGACCTTGTACTTCCGAATAGCTGCAAAATATCTTTGACAGGTCAGTATCCGACCTTTCATGATGCCGACAACAAGACGCCGAGCACTATCAAAGTGCCGATGGTCAAAACTAGAGATGCACTCTTTTTTCTTTTAATGGATATTTTCATTCGCTATGTATGTTTATAGTATTGTTCGTAATGCGCATAAGTCCAATTTTCCAATTTTTTTAAATATATTTTTTTTGCGTCTCATAGAATCCCTAAGCGTATACCCGAACTCCTATACTCCCTGAAACGACACTCAGTCCTAACTGCAAGACGCAAGAGTCTCGCTGGCTTAGTCTTGTTCTTGCTCAAATCTTGCACGGTCAGTCTTGGTCTTGGTCTTGCAAAAATGCAAGAACAAGAACAAGACTGCAAGACCAAGACCGATTTTGGGCAACACTATTATCGATGCATAGACGGCTTTTGGGAAAGCAGAAGACAGCAGCTTACTCCCGAGATTGATTTCAAATTCGATTCAAACAGATGTCCAGCTTATTCTCGAGGTCACGAATTAACTCGAATCGAGAAGCACGTTCGAGATACGATCAAGCGTTACCAACGCCGTTAAGCACATACGGACACTTTTAATCCGGAGATCATATTTATATAAATTTAAAATTCACTTCATTAATATTTTTATAATATAAATAGGGTAAACTTATCAAGAAATAGCATTCTCGTTGCTTGCGTCTACGAGCGCTATCTAGCAGCGGACTGCTGAATATGTTGGATTTAATTCATTTATTTGCATGAGCGCCTTTATCATTCGTCTGAACGGGGTTTTCTCTTAGAGTATAAATAAACATAGCTTTAGGATTTTCTATTTACAGTTCCATTTCACCTTGGAACTGAGGTATCAAATTCATTTACTGTACAGTGAAGGTGTGTGCATGTGTGTATTATGGTCGTTAGATGACATACACTGATAAAGCGTCTCCCACACAGAAGCGGCTTGCGGTGGCGGCCTGTTGTATTCGCTTGCAATGTAAGTGAGTCTGCAAACCCGTGCGGTCATATCGCGATCTGCGAGCGGCTGGCCGCAGCCACATGCTCCGCCCCTTCCGCCAACGCGTGTGTGTTACGGCGGCTCTACACGTTGGCTAACATACTGGCGAATGTGTTGGCAAAGATATTGGCCAAGAATTTGTGATCGCGTCCACACGTTGGAAGGTCGTTCAGTTTGCTTCGGTTCAGGCCAATGTGCGGACGAATTTATTAAAATTGATGTTGAGGCGCTAACAGCTGCTGCGGTTTATTTATTCACAGCATACCGCTACTACGTGAATGTATATAAGAAAAGGGTTAAAAAGAAATGGGAAAAAAGAAGGTGGTGGATGTGCAAACAGACACTCCAATTTTATTTATTTGTATAGATTAGGAATGATAATACATAATACATTCATTGAAGTTGAATAATAGCAATGCTGCAGCTATATTAGTAGTATAATTGTAGCACGAATGGGTCGGCTCGACCGGGGAAGGACCACGACTCTCACAGAATACCAGTGTAAAATAGCAGCTTAACACTGCTGTGTTTCGTATGGTGAGTGTAGACTCTAAATAATAAAAGATAATAAAAATATTAATAAATATTTTTATTATAAAATATAATAATAAAATATTAATAAATATTTTATTATAAAGTATAATAATAAAATATTAATAAATATTTTATTATAAAATATAATAATAAAATATAAAGCGAAAAGTTTCCTTATTGGTCATTGTTACTGCCATTTTATAGACACTAGTTACGACGCGTAAATACAAAATTTAAACCAGGTGCGTGCGATCACTCTGAGAGCTCGTAGCAAACAAAACGTGCGGCCAACGTGTGGATGCGGCGGCCAATACTCTGCCACAACCCTTTGATCTTTAGTAAAAAACCGACACCACACGGATCTCGCGCCAACTTGTGGGCCATCATTCCAATACATACCAACGTAAGCACAAACACCCGCTCTACACGATGGCCATCGGTATTGGCCAACACATTCGCCACTGTGTTGGCCAACGTGTAGAGCCGCCGTTAGCGAGTACGCGGTCTGTTGGTGGCCGCAGCGTGGTCAGTTATAAATTTTTACAACAGGCCGCGTGTACCGAGATTTTAATAGAAACAATGCAAAATTATCCACTACTTTATGATACTTTACACCGTGATTATAAAAACATTAGGATTAAAAATAAAATATGGGATAATATTGCTGAATATACTAGGAGTAATAAGACTTCGTCATGTTGACTGACGTCCCATCACCACAGACACAGACACCACAGCGAATGGCGCTTCAGGCCGCCGCTGCGACCGCGGTGGTGTGTAGTTGCAGCGGCTAAAGTCGCGGCTCGCGGTTAGCTGCCACCGCAAGCCGCTTGTGTGTGGGAGACGCTTTATGAGGAACAGTGCTTCAAGGGTCTTGCTTTCACCAACACGGATGACCAGCGCGTTAAGTATCCACTATGATCCATAGTGGATGTCTATCTACTAAACTTTTTTAATCCATAGTCTATGGATTAAAAAAGTCTGACGTCAGCAGACAGTTCTTAAAAGTTATACTTGTAATATTAATTGATGCGCGCACGATAAGAATAGGACTGTGAAATGGACATTTGACTAAATTCAAGGGTATTTGTAGGATTTGCAAAAGTCATGTCTGTCAACTGTTAGGTATTAATTTATGTATGTATTTTGATGTAAGAACTAAGAATAGATAAAAATAACTTAAAACAAATAAATTATGAATGTAAAAACAACGGCATGTCATGAATCATTGCCGAATCATGAAAAATGTCATTTAGGAAATGAAGTAGTTTGTAAACGCTATTATATCTTATTCTTAGACCTGTGAACGTTGTAAGTGTTTAATACCTGTTCCTTGATGTCCTGTAGCTGTTGTTGCAGCTTCTGCACGTCTGCGGCGGGCGGTGCAGGGTGTGCGAGTGGTGCGGGGGGTGCGAGTGGTGTGAGGGACGCGACGGCTGCGGGGGGCGCGGCGGGGTGCCCGGCGGGGGGTCCAGCGGGGGGCGCGGCGGCGGGCGCCGAGCGCAGCCCGTTGTTCATGTGGTGCGGCGCGGCCTGCGTCGGTGCAGGCTGACCCTTGTTCACCTGCACCTGTGCCAGGTTGCTGCTGCTCTCCTTCTCCACTGTGGATGGCAAACATGATAATGGCGCTACGTCGCAGTTGCACGTACATTGGCGGGGAAAGCCCATTTAATTAGAAGTAAGAATGAATTTTCAATCGACTTCAAAAAGGAGGAGGTTTACAATTCTTCGGAATATTTTTTTTATGTATGTACACCGACTACTCGAAGACACCTGAACCGATTTGGAAAATTCTTTTTTTGTTTCAAAGAGTATACTTCCCAGATGGTCCCATTGAAATTTTATCGAAATCGGTCGAGCGGTTTTAAAAATATCAACAATAAATAATATTTACATTGAAGTCGGTTGTAATTTTTTTTTAATTTTACCACTTGTAATAGTAATCAATTAGAAAAGTAAGTTACGGAACCTGAGTTGTCGATCGAGATATCTAATATTACATATAAAAATAATTTTGTAATCGTTTTCATAGCATAATTAAAAATATTAATGTCAACTTTCGTTATACATATTAACCTAACGGATTAAAAAAGCTATTATTAAATTTATTAAATAAAAAAAATTGTTAATGGAGGTGTTTTATATACAAAAACTGCATAAGGAAAAACACTTAGCCGCAGAATAATTATTGAAAAGCCATAAAGGTACTTGTTCCGTACGGGAATCTAACCCACGCTTTGCAAGGCTGCTCTCAAGCGTTTAGCCACTGCGCTACTGAGTCGTTAGATTTAAGTTTCTAGATTTCCATCGTGTGTTCTATTTTATAAGTGTCCTTACTGTCATTCCCAATGAATAAAAAATATTAACACTAAAAAGTAAAGTAACTTGACTTAAAAATGACATATTACAAATAATTTTGGGTCCAGAAAAGTTATACATTAAGGCAAAGAACTGATGGAACGATATTTACCCACGCCCGCAGCGGCTGCGGGAATAAATGTAGGTATAGATCTAAAGTAAATTTCATGACGTGATTTAAGCTCGCGGTGCATGCGGTTGTTTGCAGCTGTCACTGCATTGGCGGGCAATTAGTAGAATTGCGTAGGCCACGGTCACCTGCGCAATATTTGGCCATTTAGAGATAGTTTTTGGTGTTTTTCATGGCGCTCGGGGCCTGGGACTTAACGGGTATTCGATTCATCGCAAATAACTTTCCTTGCGCCCCTACTTGCGATTAGTTCCCGCTAATTTTCGGGCATTAACTGCTACCGCGGGCACGAAACCACACAAGTGAGTTTTGAAATAAGGTAGCAGTATCGCGGCGGGCACGAGTGAAAATCTTAGCCTTAACATCTCTAAATCGAAAAAGGTATTTGAAAAAATATTAATAGTAAAATATAAATAGGAATTATGTACGAGTAGATAATAGTGATATGAGATGTATATTATGTTTCAAACACTTTTGATTACATCCATTCACTTATTCATTCGTTATAGCTTACTTTTATAAGTCCACCGCTAAACATAGGCATAAGCCTTGCTAATTTTGAGTTGTTATCAGGAAGATGCCGCTGCCCATCTCTTGTATCATTTCCGTTTGTAGCCTCTTACGAAACCATCGGGATGATATGGGGTTAAAAAGAGTAATATTATTAAAAGTGCTTAAGTTATACTATGATTAAAGAGATTATACCATAATAAAGAGCTTATTGACGATTTTTTATTGCAATCGGGCGACCTTCCAGTAGATGGAGGGACTTGATAAAATATACAGGTAGTCGATGGATGCAAGTGACACCGGTCGATGTTCGGCAATAAACTTGTGATGCGCTGTAATGTATGTATAATTCCATCTCAGTCCTCAGGGGTGAAAACGAATCTGCATTTTGATTCTTAATCGAGGATATATGTAGATGTCTATGGCCACAGCATCCACTTACCATCAGGTGGACTATGTGCTCGTTTGCCTTATTCTATATAAAAAAAATGCAGTAAGAAAAAAAAATGTGTTTATTCCAGACTAAGCATACAGCACAACATGTAAAAAAGTAATTATAGGTATATGCAAAAAGATAATTAAAACGAAATATTTACTAACATATTTAAAAAATAAAAATATACTGTCAGTTGTAGGACTGCACGTCAGAAGTGAAAACTTCTTAACTTCACAAACATATACATATTGTGTATATACACACATCTATGCATATGTAACTAAGCGTGATAGTCACGCGAGTTCAGTGCTTTTTCCCAATAGTGCTTTTCACTTCAAAAGTTTTCACTTCAAAAACCCTGTGCTGCAGCATGAAACTGCGAAAGGTGTACGTGTGCAGTACTCACGGTGGAGGTTGGCGTGAGGCGGCGGCGGCGGGTGCGGTTGCGGCTGCTGCGGCTGCTGCGGCGGCTGCGGCGGCGGCGGCTGCGGCTGCGGCGGCTGCAGCGGCGTGCGGCACTCCACGCACTTGCGCATGAGCGGCGCGCAGGCGGCGCAGGCGCACACGTCGCCGCACGGCCGGAACACCACGGTGGCCGGCGCCTCCGAGCACACCACGCACTCGCCCACGCGCTGCCGCCCGCTCACGCACGCGCGGCACACCAGGCACTTCTTCACCTGCGGGTACGTTTTTAGCGTTATATCCAAATGTATCTATATTGTTATTACACTCATAGACACATTTAGAGGAACGCAAAAAAAAGTTTCATTTCTTTTGCTATCGTGCGTACTAGCCACAAACATTAGTAAATTAATGCTGATTTTATGTAAATACTAGCTGCCTACCCTGCGACTTCGCCCGCGTGTATTTTAGGGTTTTATTTATGTTGCACGGAACCCTAATTCTTTTTCTAAAATATAAGTAGCCTAAGTTACTCCTTATAACATCAGCTATCTGCCAGTGAAAGCTGATGTTATAAGGAGTAACATCGGCTGGACGGCTGACGGCCGTTTCGGAGATTAGCCGGAACAAACAGACAGACAGTCAGACAAAAATTTTAGAAATTGTGTTTTTGTTATAAGTACCGTATATACTTTCATTTATGCATTTAGTAAAAAGCTGTTATTTTGACATTACAAACAGACACTTCAATTTTATTTATTTGTATAGATTGCGTTCTTACATACTGCGAAAAATTTTGCCAACTTTCGAATTTGAGTTTAAATTTAGGTTTTGTTTAAATGTTTGCCTTGACTGCCTTGATTATCGTGTTAAGTGTGAATTGTTACTGCAATTAAACAGAGAATGCCAGATCCAAACGCCACTCAAGTTGCTAGGGCTGTTACTTTAATTGAAACTGGGCACACCTACAAACATGTGGCCCCAAACATTACGAGTATCAAAATTTATGGTACACCGAGTTGTCAAGAGGTATCGACAGACCGGACAGTATACGAGACTCGCAGAACAGAGACGTAAACGGAAAACTATGGCCAGAGCTTACCGGTTCATCGTTACCAGCATGCTTAGAAACCGAGCTTTAGATTCTTCTGAAGTAAGAACGAAGCTCCAAGAAGTTCGAATGGTTACAGTAAGCTCAAAAACTGAAATCGGCCGGAATAAGTTGACACTTGCCTACCAGTGGACCCTTCTTGCAACATGCCATTGAGTAGCTCGAGTTAATTTTGCTCGCAATTACGAAAATTGGAATGACGAAGCTTGGAGTCGAGTTTTATTTACAGATAAGGCTAGATTATGCCTGAAGCCAGATGATGAAAAGGATTAAAGTGTGGAGATGCCCGGGAGAGAGGTATGCTAAGGGCAACGTAATTAGAAAAGAGGCACATGGTGGAGGCTCAGTTATGGTATAGGGAGGTATTTGTATTGCGGCACGTCGGATCTTCGCGTCAATGAGAATGGGTCACCAACAGTCGCACGATATGTAACTGAGATTTTGTAAGAAATTGTAGTGCCATTTGCCCCTTTTATAGGAGATAGATTTGTTTTTATGCATATTAAGACAAATTAAGAAAAGAAATCCTGCCCCCGCTATTTTGAGAGACCTTAAAGATCTTAAAAATCTCAAAATTTTATTGATAACTTGATTCGAAGCGGTTTGAAGAGCTAGAGGGGGAAAGACAAACTTCTAATCTAATTATAGCCCACGTTATAGCTTTTTCTAAGCATTTATGAAAAAAATGAATAAAATATTAAGTACAAAAATGTTTCTTTCCAGTAAAATGTTTCTTTTCTTCTTAATTTAGTTATTTTTTGTCATTTGATAGGTTGTTTTTACAACGTTTGCAATTTTAAATTAACGAATAATGAGCAAATCCAAATTAATAAATTTATTGTCACAAATATCCATGATATTTTGTTTCATACACACTTTTTTTGCGCAATGAGCAATGGTGCTGCTGAGGCCGCGGATGTGCGTATAAAGTGTTCCCCGTGGCCCTTCTAATATGTGACAAAGATGGAACACCGTTGGGTTTTATTACGTGAGAGCCCGACATAACACGTCCTTGACCCCGCGAGGTCACGTCATTTCCTTACGAAAAAACTCAGAGTTTATAAGAAAACTTACCCTAGCAGCGCAAACATTGCAGCAACATATATGTCCGCAGGGACGAAACATGGTGTCTCGCTTTGCGTCAGAACATACGAGGCACTCGTCTGCCGTCGGGTCGGAAGTTTGGGCTGTTTCGCCGCTAGATGCTTCTGGTGCAGCGGTGCTAGTGGAGGCGGTTGCACCGCTGTTAGATACACCCATTGAGCTTACTTCGCTATCTGGCGTACCGTCACTTGTCATTCCAGAACCTTCCTTACGGCATGTGGTTAAAGTTTTACGAAGATTCGGATCTGGACATAAATCTAGTGGAGTTTGACCTGAAATTAAAAATTTATATGTTATTAATTTATTATTAAATGGCAAAGGGCATTCTCACCCTGTCAACATAAAAAAAAATCACCTATGTATGTATTATTTATGTATATAATATGTATGTATTTATATATATATATATATATATATATATATATATATATATATATATATATATATATATATATATTATATATAAAAAAGAGGTAGATATCGCACTAGCGCGCGCAAATTGTTGCAGACAAATTCAGACAATTGTTGTAATTTTATTTAGTCGGCCAATAGGAGCGAGCGAAACATATAACAACAATATGTCCAAACTGCCAAGTTGTGTGTTAAGAAAGTGTAAAAACTATGGTTCGAAGATAAATAAGAGTGAAAGAATTTCATACCATACGTAAGTATAATAAAATAATGTCATATTTATATTTTGTCACGATTTTATTTATCATTTACAAATAAATTTTAATTATTAACATGGTGATTCGAAAAGGATAGAGAATATGACGGCAAATGCAGCGCGACAAGGACAAATAGAATGCGTCGTAGATTAATCAACCAAAAGCGAAATCGTAGGCACAATACATAGGCTTCATTAGCCGCTTGATTGCGCAACGTGAATTTTATTGTTAGTTAGTGAGCGCCTTTCTAACATAATATTATAATGATCATAATAAGTTCTGGCTTTCAACGTTTTATAATTAAGATGATATAGAAGGAGATTATTAATAGCGGGTTATTAGATATTTTATTAGTAAAAAAAAAATATATGTAATGTACCTAGATAGAACATATTTTTTCTCATGTTTTATTAATTTCCAGATTTCCGAGTCATGATTTTACATAACGTAAATGAACCAGCATAGTTCAGGCGGAAAGAAGTGCCTGAAAAAGACAACCTACCTGCAAACAAATATATAATAGAATTATACGTGGTAGAGCCATGCTGCAGCTATATTAGTAGTATAGTTGTAGCACGAATGGGTCGGCTCGACCGGGGAAGGACCTCGCTCTCACAGAATACCACCGTAAAATAGCAGCTTAATGCTGCTGTGTTTCGTATGGTGAGTGTAGAGAACCGGAGACCCTTTTTACTGGAAAGAGGCATTCCATCTGAGTCCTCACGGGTGATAACGCATCTGCATTTTGATTCTTTATTGAGGATAGATGTAGATGTCTATGGGTCACAGCAACCACTTACCATCAGGTGGACTGTGTGCTCGTTTGTCACCCTATCCTATAAAAAAAAATTCTAAAATTACTTTACAACTTATAAGTTCCGTCATCATTATAGTTGTAATCTCTGTATATTAGTTTCATCAGTATATTACGTATCTTTATGTATCTTGTATTATATTATATTTTCTTATGATATATAAATTCATATATTTGTGTATATTGATGTATGTATATATGTATGCATGTATGTATGTGTATATGTATGTATATATGTATATGTATGTATAATATGTATATGTATGTGTGTATGTATATTTCTTTGTAACCGCCTTCGTAGTTCTATCACTGCCCTAAGGTTGACTGGCAGAGAATGCTTTTAGCATTAAGGCCGCCTTTTATTCCTGTACTTAATATGTAAGGTTCAATAAAGTTTAAATAATAATAATTAACATGACTGGATGCCTACAAAAAGTAGTACCTACAATTTGTTCTGCACATTTTAAACCGGAAGATAAATTTACGACTTCGGAAGGATACCTGCGTCTAAAAAAACTGCAGTACCTGTAATAGCCTCGGTAAAATTTTGTATTATAAAAATCACGATACTTCATTACTTTAATTTAAAAAAAATAAGGTTGTTAATTCCGTAATTTCACAATTTCAATTTCACAACTGTTGCCATTTCACAATATATCAAATGACAATGTCCAGAATCGCCCATGCAATAAAAGCATTGGACATACACGATAATTAATTGTCTATTTTATTATATAAGTTGCACATAATTTTATAACACGGACTAGTTGCATGCTGAAATTAATATTAAAAGTATTCTATCGACTAATAACATTAATCACCGCCATCTTCGAAACGTCATGTGGTGTCGAAAAATGATTAGGATGCTCAATGTTGCATATTTTAATCTGAATCACATTTTGAATTTATTTCGAATAAAGTGCAAAATGAATAAAACATTCGATTATCATTCCTTTATTATTATTCCTTAAGTATGATTTCAAAACCTTCTATACCTAATGAATGAGTTATACTCGATTTTAAATTATAGATAGTTAGAATAATGCTGAAGAGAACAAAACCTACATATTTCATCATGATCATTATTATTCAGGGTTTCTAATGATTGTTAAAAGTGTGTGGTTTACTTCTAAATAAACGATCACTAAAGAATTTACGACAATTAATATAAAAACACTTATTGTTACTTCATGAACTATAAATGTTTTCTTTATAAAAGTGTTATTATTAATATTGTTACTAGTATAGAAGAAGTAGAGAAGTATCGTGTCATTATAAGTAAAGTAGGACATTCTCATACTTGGTATTAATATTATCGTATGACAAAAGTTGATGTTATACTGTTTGTAACATATGGCATAGTAAATCTTATTAAATATCGATAAATCGTATCATATTTAGCTATTTTTGACTTCACTAAATGGTCACTTGTCCTTGTCAGTCTCTCACATAGACTTAGAATATGCCAGTTTATTTTAAGTCTATGGTCTCTCCTCTGTCAATTACATTGGCGTCGCTGTCGCTCACTCTTCGTAATTATATCGGTGAATTTTGGTGACTTTCAGGACTATCTATTGAATATTACGACTTGGCTATTTTAACGAACTCTGATTACTTTCAAAAACGATTTATCTGGCTGTGATTTTCGTAACTGTGTACCGCTCAAACGATAACCTGGCACTCATAAACGGACTTACCCATACGCAATGGAAAGTGTATTTTATGTAAATTGTGGCTCTGCTGTTGGTTCTATTTTCTTGGAAGATGAACTGATTCGTCACTGTGTACAACAACGGACTGCACCTCTTTTTGTAATTACATTTCTACTTTGTCTGCATATTCCGATTCTCGTTATGTATTTAGAAGATGAACAATAAACATGAAATTAAATCTGTGTTTTATTTCTAATTCAAAATAATAAGTTAATGTAGGTTTAAAACAACTTACTACCTAACTGGTAAGGCTGGTTTCATAGTCACGCGTTTTAACAGCGCCGTCCAGGCACAAAAGCTTCAATGCACTAGATAGTAGACACGACTATATTCTATGGCATTTATATGTTGCACTTACTTACATTTAGGCATTCGAACAAAACTACATACCGATTATCTAGGTAGAAACTAAAAAGCTAAATGTTTTGGATATTGTTTTCAGTTTCTTAAAAATCATTCGACTATGAAAACCATAATGTTCGTGGTTCGATTATAACCTCAAATCTGATACTTTTTGAAATATATCTATTCTGCAGCTAGTCACTATAAAAATAAGATCATATAAAGATTTACTAATTATCGAAAATACATCACATAATTTTCCGATGCTCTTGGTTACAGGGCGAACAATGTATGGGCGCAGAGCAATGTCCTTTAAATACTTAGTACTTATTCGGGTCATAGGCTAACTCATAGTAAGGTTTTACTATAGCAAAGCGTCGTATCGGTGGTATCGTGGCAACCGTTGTTGTTATATAGGATTTTTGAAATTAACATCATCGGAAAAGCGTACCATATATTTGCGACGAATTGCTAACGATCTGTTCATTATATTTTCTTATACTTTATGTTGTAACGCACGCATACGAGGGGTGATCCAAAAGTAATGATAATGAAAATAAAACACGGTAATTAAAGTTAAAATAATAATTTATTTTTCTACATAGTCTCCTAACAAATCAATACATTTAGTCCATCTTTTTTCTAAACCCAGGATTCCCTTTGAAAAAAATTCTTTGTCTTGACCCTCCCAAAACGCTTCAACAGCGGCCATTACTTCGCTATCGTCTTCGAATTTCTTGCCTCGGAGGCGTTCCTTGAGCCGAGGAAAGAGGTAGAAATCACTAAGAGCTAGATCTGGCGAATAGGGAGGGTGTTCGAGCAGTTCGAATCCCGTTTCTTGAATGGCAGCCATCGCAACTGCGGCTTTGTGAGCCGGTGCGTTGTCTTGGTGAAACAGCACTCCAGCTCGCAGTTTGCCGCGTCTTTTTCCTTAATGGCCTCCGTAATCTTCTTATTTGGTCTGCGTAGTAAGAGCCCGTAATAGTGGCTCCTTTTCCAAATATTCCACCATAATTATGCCTTGAGCGTCCCATAAAACAGATGCCATAACCTTTCCCGCCGAACTTGAAACTTTGAATTTCTTTGGCGTCGGTGAGGAGGCTCGCTTCAAGTCATCGATTGTTGTTTCGTTTCAGGATCAAAATGGTGGATCCAGGTCTCGTCCATAGTCACAAAACGGAACAAAAATTTTCTTGATCTGCTTGGAACTTTTCGAGATTGACCCTCGAAATGTCAACTCGATTTTTCTTTTGCTCGTCGGTTAACATTCTGGGTACCCAACGCGCAGAGACCTTTTCATATGCAACTCGTTCGCAAGGATTCTTTGAACGCTGCCATATGAGATCCCTGTGACCTCAGCTACATGCCTGATGGTCACTCTTCGATCTGCCAACACAACATCTTCGACTTTTTTCACGTTGTCTTCAGTGAGGGACGTGGATGGGCGTCCTTCGCGATGTTCATCTTCAGTGGATGTTCTGCCCAGTTTAAACTCCTTGGCCCAGCGTGCAACTGTAGAATATGGAGGAGCAGAGTCCCCCAATGTTTCCACTAAGTCACTGTGTATGTCTTTTGAAGACATTTTTTCAAACAGAGGTACTTGATGACAGCTCTAATTTCGTTTTTCTCCATGTTGATGTTATCTCTTTGACAGTTCGTATTCAAATGAATGTATCTCCCGGAAATCGTGATCTATTTATATGATTTTTTTAGGCTGACGTAGTGAGTATATAAGCAAGCAAAAAATATTTCTTTTGGATTTTTATGCGGACCTGAAGTAACCGATTATCATTACTTTTGGATCACCCCTCGTATTTGTGCCATCCATCATGAGTGTATCTGGGATAATCCTCTTTCGCCTACATATATATATATATATATATATATATATATATATACATATACAACTATATACATATAAACATAACTATGTCAGTACATGTACAAAAATACTTATAATATCTACTTAATATCCTTGGATATACAAATAATTATGTAAGTATTATCTTTGTCAGGATAAATAAGAAATTATCTTTTACATGAAACTGCACTAATTCAAACTTGCAACGACTTATTTAACATGCTCACGGAGTTTATTTTTAAAAACGAGCTTGTTGGGACCATTTTTAATATCAAGAGGGATGTCTTCCAGAGTCTGGTCACCGTGAGTCCTAGAGTGAGATAAGTAACCAATACTTTGTAATGACGTGAGCAACTTAAGATTACCCAAAGAACGGAGACAAAAGTAAGAAGGAGTAATTCAATTTAGATTTCAAGTTCTCGGAAGCACATGGATCGATCAAAATAGTGAAATGGTGAAGAGTAGTCTAATATATCTGTGCTGACGAATAGGCAGCCAATTAAGCTGAGTACGAAAAGAAGAAACATAATCGTATTTACGAAGACCATAAATGTATCTTAAGCAGTTGCGATGCATTGTATTAGGATGTTGTTATTTGACAGTTCTGAACAACACACATCGAAATAATCAAAAATCGACAGAATAAGAGACTAAACAAGTAGAGGTTATTTAAATGGTAGGTATTATAATTGTTTTTTGTAGGTATAGCAATGGCAAGGTTGTTTTATGACTCTTCCTCTGTATTTGTTGGTTTCATATAAAGCAACTATTGCGAGTGTATACAGTCCGAGATTCTTTACATCGGAAAATAATGGTGTCGTATTGTTATTAAACATCGGCGTTGTTATTAAACTTGGTGGTAATAAAGGCAGTTTTGGGTGAACCCCCATTAGATGGAGTGACGATCTCATAAAACACGCAGGCATAACTTAGGCTACTTTTATTTTAGGAAAATAATTAGGGTACCGCGCAAAAAAATTAAAACTCATGAAATCTATAAATACCACGCGGGTGAAGTCGCGGGGAACAGCTCTATATATATATATATATATAGCTGTTCCCCGCGACATATATATATATATATTATTTTATTACGCACGCACACATTCGTAAGGGTCGATCGGTCGGCAAAAACGTTGTGAATTTAATCGCACATAGTATTTTTAAAAACTGCAATAACGGTATAGGCATCATTATTTATATATTTGCACTTAAGTTTAAAATTTGGCTACTCTTTGAAAAATAACCCAGTATGTATTTAATATTTTGGCCTACCACGTATACATAAATTTTGGCCATACAGTAGCTAACACGGCGCTACCTTTTTTTTATAGAAAAAGAATGACAAACGAGCACACATAAAACCAAAATACAGATGTGTTGTCACCCCTGAAGAGTACGATGGAATGCTTTGTTACCAGTTTTATGGTTCTCTGGTGCACTCACTGGCATTGTATAAAGAATGTGCTTGTTGCCCGGTTGCAGCTGCAGTGAGGGTTTTAGCACATAAAGAATAGAATATAAAAAGCAATTAAGTTAAATAAATTCTATGTCCAATTCTTTAAAAGTACGATACTTTTTCTTAGTAAGCAGGAAAACGTAATAAATTTTCTTTTCAAATAGGTGCCCGTATAAAAGCGAACAACCGTAAACTTTTTGTGCTTGTCGAAAAAGTTTTATTAGCAATTACCGAGAACCAGTTGAAGATCTGAGATACCTATATCATTTTCTACTGAAAGATTTCTCGTTTTCAAATTCGTTTTGTAAAAGGACGCTCATTTTCTTATTTTTTAAATTACGCATTTTTAATTAATTAGAGCATAATAATTTAAAGTGGCAGATCTAGCATTTATTTCAGCATTTTGTTAAGATTAATTAAAAATTTCAAAACCTGTTTATAGGTAGTAGTAAAACAAAGAACAGTTTTGCGATAACTAACTCGTCAGCCAAGTAGGGAACATGGCAAAATGGCTCCTAATGGTGATGACGCCTACTTTCAACAGTGGAATATAATAAGCTGATGGATGCAAGGATTAAAGGCAGTAGGGTATTAAAATTGTTGTTGTTGTTAAGATTTACCAAATAAGACAGCCAAAGGTTTAAAGACCATACAGCCTAGTATGATGTGTATTTTACTTACAAAATTCTTCATATTATGTTAATGCGTTACATAGCAAAGTTTTGGTAGATTTTGAAGACAGCTTAAACCAGCGGCAATGATGATGATAGTATCTCAAGCCACCTAAGCAAATTAGCACTTGTAACATCGTTACCACCAAAGTTCACAAAATCGCAATTTTGCACAATATTATGTTGCTTACCTTTTTTATTTTTCAGTGTGAGATCCGCGCCATGTGCGGCAAGGAAGCAAGCGATGGAGGCGGAGGACTTCTTGTCATGCGCATGCGCGAGCGCACCTAGCGCTGCCGCGTCTCGTGCGTCCTGCAGCCGCCGCAGCTGCTGAAGCGTGTGGTGCCGCAGAGCCTCGTGCAGTGCCGTGTCGCCGTCCTAACGCACGTTTATATATTACGTGTTAACATCCTACAGAATACTAGTATATAATATACATATGTAAGTACCATATAATTCTACTATGAGATTAATTACTGGCAGGGAGACATTTAATCCTCAAATAGTTTTCAGATGGTTAACCAGGATAGTACCTAAATAATTCATAGTTACTGACAATGAGACTGATTAACGAAAGTCTATTTTATATGGTAAATGTTTTAAAATTAAAAACTTACATGACATATTTTATCTACAGTAAGAAATAGATTTATTTTAAAATAGCTAAACTTTAATGATTTTAATAAAGTTGTAATTTTTGTCGTAAAATTTAATAAGAAATTAAAGGATCTTAATTTGATCTTTATTGTCGTAAAGTTTTTAAAATTTATAGAAAATTGAAATATTGAAATCTAATATATAACAATTATTGTTTGTTTAATTGTTATATATTAGATTTCAGCAGCAGTATGCGCTGCCATACCGTTCATCACATTGCGCTTAAACTTCGTCAACTTATTGCTTGCACTTGCGCGAAGGTTATAGGCATAGTACGAGTACCTACATTTAACTTACAGTAGGTGGTGCGCGTATCGTACTGACAAATTTATTTTAAAGATATATATAATTTAATTTCAATGAATGTATTATTATTCCTAATTAAAAAATATAACTTTTCCAAATTTAAAACGATATTTCCACGATTATTTCTTCTGTGGCAGAAATGCGTCGGATACCAGCTAGTAGCTTATAAATTTTTTGGTATTAAGGTAAGGGTTCCTTTGTGCGTATGAATGTAACGTATATATGCAACGTACAAACTTTTATGTGCAAATATTGAAATTTAAGTATGCCAGGTTTTTTTTGGCGCGCAAATGCACTGCTTAACGTCAAAACGCTACTTCGGCATATAAACGCCGGATGTTTGTGAGCAATAAAAATATTGTTTTGCGCGCCTCACAACGTGAGGGAGTGCTACATAAAATCGTTCTTATACTTTTAGCAAGACATCAAATCCATATTATTATTAACGTTACAATAACTACAGGCATTGAATTATAAGATTAGTTTATTTTCTAATTCATTTACTTTAGATTACATAACAAAAAATGTAATTGAAAAAATATATGGACTGCCGTTCGTTGGTCTGTGCGTCGGTGAGTCTTCTCGCTTAATAGAAATGTAAGCAATAGATTGAGATAAATAGTATTAAATAAGATTCCATATATTCTAAGAAGGATCCCTATTGATTTTATTTATTGAACTCAACACCGTTTAAAAGTTATTAATGAAAGTCGATCAGATTCTCTGTTTTTTTTCTTGTAAAAATTATCGTCACTATTTTTATTTATTTTTTCATCAAAATTAAATGAAATGCTCATGAGGCGTGCACTTTTGGGTTTTCCAAACTATTTTGTATTATTTAATATTTCCAAAATGTCGGAACTTTTACGGAGGAATAGGTCGAATTATTGAAAAATAAAAGTGAAAAGTAATAAGAGACGATAATAATTGAAGACTGTTTTGGCAACATCTCGACTTTAATTTGTGGATATGATTTTATCACCTTTTCAGTTAATCGAAACACCTCATCATCGACGAACACGTATGGTAGTGGTGAATGTTCTCTGAGTCCGGTAAACTTTTATTGGGAGCAAACTGAAAGTTTCCCGTATGAAAAGATAGTATTTGTGAACACAATTTTACGTGGTAGAGCCATGCTGCAGCTATATTGTGTTTGCAGCACGTATGGGTCGGCTCGTCCGGGGTGGAATCACACTCTCACAGAATACCAGCGTAAAATAGCAAATCTGTCCTACATAATATATGCTGCTGTGTTTCGTATGGTGAGTGTAGAGAACCGGAGACCCTTTTTACAGAAAACGAGGCATTCCATTTTAGTCCTCAGAGGTGACAATGCATATGAATTTTGATTCTTAATTGAGGATAAATGAAGAATTAAAGGCTATTGTGGAAGCGGATCCATCACAAAGCACTTCAGAGATAGCTGCAGGCTTCGGGGTAAGTGATAAAACTGTATTAATCCACTTGAAGCAAATCGGGAAAGTAAAAAAACTTGAACGATGGGTATCTCATGATTTTACCTCATGAATTGAGTGAATCGAACTTGCAAACACGCGTCGACTGCTGTGTTACTTTGCTCAACCGACACAATAATGAAGGGATTTTAAATCGAATTGTTCTTGTGATGAAAAGTGAATACTGTACGATAATCGGAAAAGCTCGTTGCAATGGCTGAACCCTGGAGACCCACTACAGCTTTCTAAAATCTGGCCAAACGATTACGGCAGATGTCTATTGTCAGCAACTGCAAACCATGAAGGAAGAACTAGCTGCTAAACAACCGAGATTGGTCAATCGCTCTAGGCCACTGCTGCTTCACGACAACGCAAGACCACACACTGCACAACAAACAACCACTAAGTTAGATGAGCTACAATTGGAATGTCTGCGATATCCACCGTACTCCCCGGACCTTGCTCCAACAGATTACCATTTTTTCCGGAATTTGGACAACTTCTTACAAGGAAAAAAATTCAACTCGGATGCGGCAGTCCAAACCGCCTTCAAAGAGGTTATTGATTCTCGCCCCCATGGTTTTTTTAGTAAAGGGATCAATTAACTACCTATGAAATGGCAAAAGTGCATAGATAACAACGGTGCATACTTTGATTAATTAAATATATTTTACAAAAAAAAATTGACTTTATATTCCTCCCGTACAAAACGCTAATTTCATATGCAAGGACCTAACATTATGAGACTGATATTTATATAACTTAATCGATTATTATTAAATGTTTTTTTTTTCTTTTGAATTGTTTTATTATTGAATAGGCTTATGTTAAGCTAATTCAGTGCGCTTTACCATTTTCGGCTACATCATTACTTACGAGTGCCATCGGGTGGAATAGTAGTCAAGCACAAGTAAGTCCAGATTATAGATATTTTTTATAGTATAGGGTGACAAACGAGCACACAGTTCAGGTGGCTGATGGAAAGTGGTTGCTGTGACCCATAGACATCTACATCTATCCTCAATAAAGAATCAAAATGCAGATGCGTTGTCAGCCGTGAGGACTAAGATGGAATGCTTCTTTTCCAGTAAAAAGGATCTCCGGTTCTCTACACTCACCATACGAAACACAGCAGCATTAAGCTGCTATTTTACGCCGGTATTCTGTGAGAGCGTGGCCCTTCCCCGGTCGAGCCGACCCGTTCATGCTACAACTATACTACTAATATAGCTGCAGCATAATTTTATACTCAAAGTATAAAACATTAAGATCTAAATATTATATTTTGTTACGTTTGGATTACATTTTTGTGAATACAATTATTTTATATTTGGTCCAGCAATTTAAATAAAATTGGCGTTGTAACAACGATTTCTGCACTATGACATCACCTCCTAAAGATAGACTTATAAAAAAATATTCCATATTTTTTGTTGAAGACAGCTTTTGGTATTATCGCAAAAGCTTTCATGTTTAAGATATAATAAAATTAGTATTAATGATATGATAAATATATATAATGTATACATATAAAATATGGTAATGTAGTGATTAGTCTTAAGTTATGAATACTATACGAGTGTAACTACAAATTGCAAAAATCATCAATGAGACTTGGTTTTATTTCACATTATTAACCGGCTTGAAAAAATGAGGATGTTATCAATTTCACTAAAGGTATTTATTTTGAATGCATATAACTTACTGATTTTATATACTTGCAATTTTTTTTTATCGAAGGCATTTTTACCGATGATAGTTTAAAGATAGTTTTTTTTTCAAGCAATCTAATTATGACACAATGATTACCTTATCGCAAATATTCAAGTCAGCACCGTGCGCTATGAGTAAGCGAACGATCTGCGTGTGTTGGCGCTCAACGGCAAGGTGTAGCGCAGTTTGCAGGTTTGCGTTCTGTAGATCGGGTCGCGCACCTCCTCGCACCAGCAGCTCAGCCACCTCCGCGTGGTTATTCAATGCGGCCAAGTGTAGCGCTGTATAACCATCGTCCTTTGCATCATCCACTATCCATGGCCTCGGCAACTTGCCTAGCATTATCTTCATAGCACTGAAATATAATATACAATATTTAATATAATAAAAAGAAAAGATGAGAAATAAGTTAATAAGAATTCTAATGTTTATACATTTTTACACAAGATTATATTATCATTCGGGTGTAGTGGGGGCGTAAGAGAATCCACTACCCCATATCATTCTTAAGAACCGACAACCGATGGGGAAAAAAGGTTCTCGAGTGGCAGTCTCGTACCGGTAGGAGAAATGTAGGGCGACCCCCCAATAGATGGAGTGACGACCTGGTAAGACATGCAGGAAGTCGATGGATGCAGGTGGCTCAGGACAGTGCTTTGTGGCATTCCTTGGAGTAGGCCTATGTTCAGCAGTGAACTTGTGAAGGGCTGTAATGATGTTGATGATTATGATGATGATGATAATTAATTTCCCGAACGCTGCCCAGCTGAGTTGAATCCGTCGATTGACCTCTCGGTCGAAGTTGGACTTACCTAGTCGGACTATTTGTCACAGGTAAACATAATCGTCAACAACTTCGAGCTTAGTGCTCCCAACAACTACCGGCATAGGTGTGACATGGACATTACACATGATCTTTGTTTTGTCCATGTTCATGTTAAGACCTATCCGTTAAGAGACACTATTGAGGTTATTGACCATAGTGCTTAGGTCCTACAGCGATTCTGCCATAAGGACTATATCGTCGGCAAATCGAAGGTGAGCGATGTACTCGCCATTGATGTTAATAACGTATCCTTTCCAGTCCAGTAGCTTGAAAACTGGCTTGGAGACTTATAGGGAGTAGTATTCAATAAATATTAAAAAAACTTTTCGATTTTGAAAATAATACAATCTACATCCAATCATTCACATGCCAAGTCCGTACGAAAATGGTCATAGTTACATAGTTACATATACATGACCGTAACGAACCTTCCCGTACCACGAATGAAACTGTATGAGGCTGTATCAATGTATGAACACTGTGAATGAGGCCTACAATAACTAATAACTAAGAAATAAGCGAATGTGGTATGTCAGGATCGGTCTCTTGGCGATTGATCCTCTCTGCCTACCCCGCAAAGGAAAAAGCAAAGCTATAGCAGTAATGCATAAGTGGTTTTCTTTATTTCTTAGTTTATAATAACACTAGCGATCCGCCCCGGCTACCGGATTTTTGGAACTCGTCAACAGCGCCACCTACCGGGCCTATTGTGAGTCTAAACCATCGAATCAACTTAATCACACACACAAAATTTCATCAAAATAGATCCAGCCGTTTAAGTGGAGTTCAGTTACATACACACGAACAGAAGAATTATATATATAATAATTATAAATTTAAACCTTCCTCTTGAATCATTCTGTCTATTGAAAACCCCATCAAAATCTGTTACGTAGTTTAAAAGATCTAAGCGTACAGACGGCGGGAAGCGACATTAAAAGTTTAAATATTTTATTTTTAACGCCCCCGCACTGCCCTTTGTGGGTGGAATTTCATAAAATCCGTTCTTGGTATTTTTTAACATGCCAAAAAGAATATTCTGGCCAAGTTTTATACCTATAAGAGCTATAGTTTGAAAATGTGATTTTTTTATTAACACCCCCGCAACCCCCTTGCGTTTGGAATTTTGTAAAATCCATTCTTAGCTGATCTCTACTCGGTGAAAGGAATATTCCTACCAAATTTCAAGTCTCTAGGCCTTATGGTTCCAGAGATATCGTGATGAGTCGGTACATAGGTGGAAATCTCTTATATATATAATTATGTATATAGATTACAAAGTTGTTAGCAGCTAGTTTTAGGTCATTTTATATGGAATTGTAACGAAAGTTTTACTAATCCAAGTGCATTTTATATGTTGGTCGACTGTTACACGTTAACTAGTTAAGCCTACTTAGCTGTGATAGTTTTCCTTTTAAATTCATTATACCGGGTGTTACAAAACTACCCGTAAAGCCGAAAGGCGGTTAAATGAGGCCTTATAAGGAGTCCATTCACAATATTTAAGAACCGTAGTAAGCTGTATAACATACCCCAAAAAAATAAAAAAATATTATTATTTTCACTGATGTGCAAACCCTATTTCAGTAAAATTAAAGAGTAAACTACGCAGAATGTACCTACATTTCTACCTAATTCTCGGAACGACAAAAATTTTAAAAGAGCTAACCTAACGAAACAACCTAAACGAACACTTACTTTTTCATAATAAACGTCAAATTTACAGAAACGGCTCAAAGTGTGCTCCACTTTGCTCAATACACAACCTCGCTCGTCGGGATATAGCTTGGGTGGCATTTCGCACCATCGTCGGTGTTATTGATGCGAAAACCGATGTAACATGCTGTTCCATCTCGGCAACCGTTGGGCAATCGGAGAAATACACTCTGTCCTTCACATAACCCCACAAAAAGAAGTCCAAGCGTGTGAGGTCCGGAGAACGAGCAGGCCATAGCACCGGTCCCCCGCGGCCGATCCATCCTCGCGGAAAGCGAACGTTAAGATGTTCTCGTACGTTGCGAGCAAAATGTGCCGGAGCTCCATCATGCTGAAACACCATGTTTCTTTGGTTCTCAAAGTAATCCCAGTCAGCCACAGAAAAGTCGTCAATCGCCTCTTCGAATTCCGTTTGTAAAAACGTTAGATAGTTGCTACCGTTCAGACGTGATGGCATAATGACGAGACCGATGACATGCCCGTCATAAAGGCCAGCCCATACATTCAAACGCCACTGGTGTTGTTATCTGCCCTGACGTGAAGCATGTGGATTCACGCGAGCCCAAACGTGATCGTTATGCATATTTGAAAGTCCTGACCTCGTGAATGTTGCCTCGTCCGTCCAAAGAACATAGTTTACGTAATTAGGGTTTTCCTCTAACTGCCTGAGTTACCACTCGCAGAAGTTCCTTCTGGGTGCAAAACCGGAGGGTATCAGCTCTTGTGTACGGCGATAGTGATAAGGGTGACGATTATCGTCACGAAGAATTCGCCAAACTGCAACATGGTTTATACCGAATCTTGTTCCGGCTCGCCTCATACTTGTGGTCGGCTCTTCTTCAAAATGCTCTAACACTAATTCAGCCTGCCTGGCGTCGACTGTGCTTGGACGTCCACTTCCAGTAGACCGATGAAAAGAGCCGGTGGAATGTAGTCGTCTTGACATGTTCAGAAAACACTGGTACGAAGGCAGCCGTCGCTGTTCAGTGGGGGGTCTACTATCGATAAATCGTTGCCGATACAGTTCGCGAGCACGATTTAAATTGCTATCTTCATGGCCTACGCATAACATCATATCGTAATATTCCGAGTTAGAAAGCATCGTTATTTTGCAAAAAATGTTGGAAAAAAACTCGAAACAGTTGTAGGATATCGATTAGAAGATTTGAAATTGACAACATTTTTTTTTCCAACTTGACATTTTTTGAAGCCAGTACTTGAGTATAATAATGACATCCTTGTGTTGAGGTAGCAAACATTTATGAATGAAAAATAGAAAAACTATTAAAGTAGACAATTATTAGGTAAAATAGGTACGTAGGCCTTTCTGTTAAATAATCTGGTTTCCTGACATGACAGCTTACTAGGGTTGACAAAATTTTTGGCTTTGATAATTAATTATATTTTTTACGAGGTATTTTGTAACACGTTGTATATACATACTACTATCATGCATACTGTTCACATTAATTTCCAAAAACAGGGGTTTCGTTAGTACAGGGGGGGACACATGACTCTAATAAAAGATAACACTTTAAAGCTAATTTTTTCGCAAACGGACCCCTGAATCAAAAAACTGTTGTTCCATACCTCCTAATATTTTTGAAAGACCTATCCAATGACACCCCAAACGATGGAATAAACGGGTAAAAGAAAACATCCTCCCTTTACCTGTATGGAAGGGAGGTACCTAAAATAAAAACGTTTTTCAAGATTTAATTTCACAGTTTTATAGGCGTGATTAACATCTATAACTATACCATAATAATTAATAATACAGTAATGTAATTACAGATTTGTAGCACCTAGGATCTCTGAGTAAAACCGCGGACGGACCGACGGACGGACATGGCGAAAATATAAGGGTTCCTTGTTGTTTAACTACGGAACCCTAAAAAGAGAGTATTAGTTGAAATAATATTCTACTTTGTGGCGCACCAGATAAGAGATGACACATTGTGACCGCAGCGAACTGCTGGCTGACGGCCACGAAGGTAGAAAGAAAACCATTCAACGACTTTGGAAATTTTCGAGAGTAAGACTTATATGGTCAAATTCACACGAATGTGGTACTAATCGCAATTCGTATTATAATAATAATAAGAAATATATTTTTAAAATGTGGTTATAATTATAACATCTTTTAAATAAATTTTATATTTTGCTTTGCTTACGATTTGTTTACTCAGATACATGAACATCGCTATAGCATGGACTTTTTATAATACAATGAAGGAAATCGGCCGTGAAAGATGTCCGTCTGGGTAGACGGACCTACCCAGACGGATTCGCCCTCTTACCTGTTTCTTCTGGTCTGAAGGGCACGAAGAGCCAAGCATTTGGCCTAATTACAGGGGTGAGGCATTCCATCAGAGGTTACAAGATATCTGTAGCCTTCTTCGTTTGAAGTTGGTTGCAGGTGTCCATGGGCTGCAGCAGTCATTTACTATTGTGTAATAAAGTTCGTTTGTCACTTCTATTATAACAAAAAACTATTAAAAAGTGTCAACGCATTATTGTTTTGCACTGTTTTGTAAAAGTAGGTGAAGAATGACAACTTCGCTGTATTATTCTCTATATGGTAATATTGTTTGCATCGCACCTTTTAATGTCTTACCCTTCGTTGACGGCGACAGAGCAAAGCAGAATCACCAGTACTTCTTCAAAATGCTTTTGATTGGCGCTACAGCAAAGCATGAATACTACGACTCTAGTCGTCGCGCAAATATGCGATGAGGTCGCCAATACTAAACGACAATGCGACCGGCTACATCGTTGACCGATTGTCGTTAAAACATAATTGGCGCAAGCTACAAACAGCTGATTTTACATTATCTCCATGATAATCAAATGAATCTATATCAAATGATGATATGACATATTTTCTTCAAAGTTTGGTACGATTAAAAAATATGACAAAATTCTGAGTGGCAAAAAATATTAACCAAAATGTCCGCAGTTGATACGAGACAGTTATTAATAAAGTAGTATAAGCTAAGCTAAGCAGAAATATGATGAAAAATTATTTTTTGCCATTTCGGTTATAATTGAACTAGCGTTGCAGTTACAGTTTTGCAAATTATAGTCAATTTGGTTGCAATACAATAAATAATTAAAAACAAATAAAAAGCAGTTTTCTTTTAGGTACTGAATTAAATACATCTCTAATAAGAATATTAAGCTTTAGTTTAGCTCTATAATTTCTGTATTTAAAGGTAAGTTTTTCAGTTCACATTCCGTATGAAATGGCGAGCTTCGTCCGAGCGGAGCGAGGTTAATTTTTGATAGTTTATTACGAGTATAAACTAGCTGTGCCTAGCAAGCGATGCAATGCCTTCAGTCAGATACATTCGGGGGCGCACGCACACCAACTGACCAAATTCTCATCGTAATCGGATGAATTGTATAGGAAACTAATAATGATAAATAGTAATGTTAAACGTCAACGTCACAACGAACAAACAATCAATCATAATTATAATATTTATAACTGCAATTTTTTATATATTTGTTTGTAATCGCGTTTTCGAAAACGGCTCTAGCGATTTTGATAAAATTTACTATTACAAGGACGAAAAATTGATCTAACCAGATCTCAATTCTGCGAAATCAGTTTTCTCTGTGTTTTCTGTGTTATGCACAATTCAAGAAATAAGACATGCAATGTGATTGTTATTTTCACCACTGAGATCATCTTTTCAAAAGTTCGATTGCTAGAGCGTAGCTCTATCACGGCGGAGTGTGAAAGTTCGATTGCTACAATGTGGTCAGAAATTTTATTTCTTACCTTTTGTTATTTAGTATTCTAGGCCCATAGCTGGCTAAAAATAAATTATAAAATGTTATTATAAAATGTTTTGTTTGCGGAGTTGTATCGATATACAATCAAACCTTTCCATACTGTTTTTAATAATTAAAATAAAAAAAATCTGTTACGTATTTTTATACGTAACTGGTTTCTCCGAAACGGCTGTAAATGTTTTCTTGTACAAAATTTTCTAAATAGGTGTAATTCCTGAGATTTTTTTTTTTAATGCCGAGCAAAGCACCCTCGCCCATGTATTCCATATTCAAAGACAATAATTGTATTGGCATGGAACGTTTTTAGATAAACCAATTCATAGTTTGTACATATTAATATTAAAACACCACCCACATCCTCTGATAAGTATTTGTAGAGATTTTATAATCAAAATTATTGCGTTAAATGTATCCAGATAAAAATCTAAAGAGTTCAAAATTACATATTTTTACTATTCTCGTATTATTTTAGAGATTAATTAAATCCGATGAAGGTGTAAATCCGAAGAAGCTGTAAAAGCCAAAAGGCTAACAGCACAAACATCATCAGAAACCAGAGATTTTGATTTTGAATCGAAGATAGACATAGACTATGTGTGCTCGCTTGTCATCCTTAATCTATAAAAAAATATATTTAGAAATATTACACCCATGTAAAAAAGTAAGATAACAACTTAATGCTATTAGTCTGAAAGCCTAGTTGAAATTGTGAAAATAAATATAGCGCACATTTTGATAATTTAAATCAACACTAAAAACCAAAATTTCATTGAATAACAGCGTTAAAACCTAAGGTTTTTATTTATTTATCTATAGAAATGTAAATACAGGATTGCCTAAATTTATTGTGAAAATAAAATAACAAAAAACTTGAATTAAGTTAAAGCTCGGCTTGTTTCAACAAGTAATCGAACTTTTAACACTCCCACATGTGTGGTTTAAATCTTGTAACCTCCTGCTGAGACTTATTAATAACTTTTTCTATCCAATTTTTGCTGATGTCTTAAAATAAATTATTGTTGCACTTAAGACTAACAAAACCACTACAAAAATAAAATAATTTTATTTTTGTATTATAATGAATGTGTTTTGAGTAACCTCTATTTTTGCATGATCGAGGTCTGAAGTTTGCTGAGGACAGTGAAATACAGAGAGTCCTAGTCAAAGCTCGTGTAACTTTGAAATTGTCCGTTGATATTGACATTGTCTTGGTTGTTTGAAAACGCACTTGTTCAATGTTCATCCAATAATTATTATATCTGATCGTATTTGCTTTTAGCGATAAGACCCATTGTCACCTTTTAACATTTCATATTTTTTACTCATTTTAAAATGTTATTCATTTTGTGTTTTGGTGTGTGCAATAAAGAAAATTATTTATTTATCTAATTTCAAAAAGCAGTAAAGAATAATGTTAGCACAGGTCTACCATACAAGGAGCTAATTTTGACTAAAATTCCGTTTAGAAAATGGTTTGGCTGCCTCTTCTCGGAACAACTCAGGATTATTTAACGAGTTTTGCCGTGTAAATGTTACTTTGGTTGGCTTCTATCCGAAAAGTTGGTCCCTTCAGAATTAGATTTTTTATCCTAATTTTGGTTTGCTTTTGATTCATTATATTTTGACGCATAGTCTTAAATTTCATAATGGTAATCACATTAATTGTTTCATAATTTTAGTATGAAATATTTGTAAGGAATATTTACTACAGTAAACTTACTATTTTAACGGTGGTAGAGCCACGCAGCAGCTTTACTGTTGCACGTATGGGCCGGCTCGAGCCGGGTTAGTACCACGACCTCACAGAATACCGGCGTGAAGTGGGCTCTGCTTCTGCGTTTCGTCTGGTGAGTGCAGGTGACCGAGGCCCATTCTCCCCATCAACATGGTAGCGGAATTAAATTTTAGACTACCCCAGGAGGGTACCAGCACCCTGGAGAATCCTCGCTGAGCATCCACGATTATGCTACTCCACTCCTGAGCGTGGTGCTCAGGCTGCCCCGCGTATTCTGGGGCAAAATTCGCTCAAACCAATAAATGCTCGGGGCAAACGGAGCAACAACACCAAGGCGACCCCTGCCACGCTATCCGTGGATTTCTGCAACATCAGGGGACTTCACTCGAACCTAAACGCCGTCCACTACCATCTCGAGACGGCGAAGCCGGCCTTGCTCTTTCTGACCGAGACGCAGGTGTCCTCTCCGGCCGATACTTCGTATCTCTCCTACCCGGGGTACAAATTGGAACACTCCTTTGTGCCTCGGGCTGGAGTTTGCGTATACGTCAGAGAGGACATCTGTTCTCGACGCCTCGGCAGTCTTGAAGGTTCGGACCTGTCCATCCTTTGGCTACGCGTAGATAGCGACGACCATCCGCGCGTCTACGGGTGCCTCTATAGGTCCCATAGCGGTAATGCCGAAACAGACCGACTCATCGAGCACGTCCAAATGGCTACAGATTCCTTGCTACAACAGGTCCCATCCGCAGAGATCGTGATCCTTGGCGATTTTAACGCCCACCACGCCGAATGGCTTGGTTCACGTTTAACCGATCATGCGGGGAGATCTGTTTATGACTTTGCCTTGGCATATGGTCTGACACAGCTGGTTACTTCGCCTACGCGGATTCCAGATGTGAAGGATCATATACCTTCCCTGTTGGACCTTCTGCTGACCTCTCATCCGGACGGATATCAGGTCTCCGTCGATGCCCTCTCGGCTCTTCGGACCATTGTCTGATCCGAGTGTGGTGCCACTCACGCTCCCTCGCGGTTGCGTTCTGCAGGTTGCCGCCGTGTTTGGCATTACAGGTCGGCGGATTGGGACGGAATGCGGTCTTTCTTTGCATCCTACCCATGGGGGCGGGTTTGCTTCGCCGGATGATCCCAGCGCTGTTGCTGACTCTGTCACTGATGTGGTGTTACAGGAATGGAACTATTTATTCCATCATCTGTGGTACCCATCGGAGGCAGATCGCAGCCTTGGTTTGGTCGCTCCTGTAAGACTGCATTACGCAGTAAGCAGGAGTGCTATCAGGCCTGGGCTGAGGCTTCGGCGGCTCGGGATGTAAACACCAGCATGCTTAAAAAGTATAACTTCGCCTCCAGGTCCTTCAAAGTGTTATTGCCAAGGCAAAGTCAGAGCACATAGGCAGAATTGGCGAGAAACTAGTTCGCCTTCCTTCGGTAACCCGTGCATTCTGGTCTCTCCAAGGCTGTCCAAGGAATTTCTGTAAGCCATCACTACCATCTCTGCACAGGAGGACGACTCATGGCCCACGCCGCAAAAGAGAAAGCCGACCTTTTAGGCTCACTTTTTGCGTCCAACTCGACTCTTGATGACGGGGAGAACACACCGCCGACCATCCCGCGGTGTGAGTGCTCCATGCCGGATGTTCGGTTCTCACAGCGCTCGGTTCGCAAAGCACTCTTCTCCCTGGACATCCACAAGTCGAGTGGGCCTGACGGAATCCCCCCAATTGTGCTGAGGACGTGTGCTCCGGAGTTGGCACCGGTTCTAACGCGTCTTTTCCGGTACTCCTACTCCCTAGGCGTAGTCCCGAAATCATGGAAGACAGCTTTTGTCCAACCGATCCCTAAAAAAGGCGACCGCTCAGACCCGTCCAACTACAGGCCTATCGCCATCACCCCCTTGTTCTCCAAAATAATGGAATCCATTATAAACTGCCAGCTCATGCGGTACCTTGAGGATCACCAGCTGATTAGTGACCGCCAATACGGTTTTCGTCGGGGTCGATCAGCTGGTGATCTTCTGGTCTACCTGACTCATAGATGGGCGGAGGCAGTAGAGTCCAAGGGGGAGGCATTGGCCGTTAGTTTGGACATTGCGAAGGCTTTCGATCGGGTTTGGCACAAAGCGCTTCTTGAAGCTCCTTCCTATGGGCTTCCCGAGAAATTGTGCAATTGGATCACCAGCTTTCTTGCAGATCGGAGCATCAAGGTCGTTGTAGACGGTGCATGCTCCGACTACAACATTAACGCTGGTGTTCCACAAGGCTGCGTGCTATCACCAACGCTGTTTCTTCTGCATATCAATGATATGTTGCAAACCGGTAGCATTCATTGCTATGCGGATGATAGCACTGGTGATGCTCTATACGCCGGCCGTGCGAATATTTCTCGGGAAAACGTCGCAGAGTACAGGAACAAACTTGTGTCTGAAGTCGAGTCTTTGCTGAACAAAGTCTCGGATTGGGGGCAAATCTAGTCCAGTTTAATCCTCAGAAGACACAAGTTTGCGCGTTTACCGCTAAAGAACCCCTTTGTCGTATCTCCTCAGTTTCAAGGCACTCCTTGTTGCCTCAGCCAGTATCGGAATCCTCGGCGTCGACACATCGAGTGGCGTGCAGTTCCGGGTCACTTGGAAGAGAAGGCCAAATTGGCCTCTAAAAGCTTGGCGTGCTCAGCAGAGCGGGACAGTATTTCATGCCGGCACAACGCCTGCAACTTTACAAGGCGCAGGTTCGGCCTCACATGGAATACTGTTCCCATCTCTGGGCAGGGCCCCCAGTGCCAGCTCCTTCCACTTGACCACATCCAGCGCAGAGCGGCTCGAGTCGTCGACGACCGAGTCCTTTCCGATCGGCTCGATTCATTGGCGCTGCGAAGAGATGTTGCATCTCTTTGCATTTTCTTTCGCATTTACCACGGGGTGCTCTGAGGAATTGTTCGGATTAATCCCAGCCGCCACATTTCACGAACGCACATCGCGGCAGAACTCCCGATACCATCCACACCATCTGGATGATTGGCGGTCCACCACTGTGCGATTTAGAAGATGTTTTCTTCCTCGCACAACTTCCTTGTGGAATAGTTTACCACCAGGGATTTTTCCGGACCGATACGACTTAGGGACCTTCAAGAAAAGAGCCTACTCCTTTAAAAGGCCGGCAACGCATCTGCAATTCCTCTGGTTCCTGGTGTGTTTGTTGTTCATGGCGGCGGTAGTCACTTACCATCAGGTGAGCCGCATGCTCGTTTGCCCCCTCTCCTATAAAAAAAAAAAAAAACATATGATAAACCTTACGATGATTTAATAATGAATGTTTCAAAGTTCTGCAGATTTAATTTTGCAAGTTTTACTATTTACCTCTTTTCATTTTCATCGGCTTAACTACAACACTACTAGTGATGTAGTTCAACCGGCTATAGGTATATTATAAATCAATAGTAAATACTGAGTATTATATTGTACTGAAAAGCTAGATATCGCGTTTTAATTACTTTCGTCGCTAGTTGGCATACATTTTTTCTAGTCTGTCCATTAATCAATTCGAAAAAACCAAAACTAATTGATAGTTGGCACACATCATCGTGCTTGCAGTGAATGAATATTTTGATGTTATTTATCGGAAAGAAAACTAATTGGAAACTTCCACTAATTAATTTTCATATTATTAACAGAACGCGTCATGCTGTGACAAAATGCATAATAATATAAATCGAGAAAAAAGGATAAAATGTAATGGAAGACTTTCTTATTCGTATCATAACTAGCTATTTAGAAAACTATGAGCAATGATCTCGCAGACAATAGCCGATTATAACAGTGTGAGCGTAACGACGTACTGAGCCATGAATCCTGCCAATCCTGTGCTTGAAGCCGAAGTCAAAATTAGTAGCTTATGATTAATTTTTGGGTCTTTGTGTTATTTCCTCCACCATTTCAAAATAAATTTCTGGTTATATTTAACACGTGTCATTAAACAGATTTCTGAAGAAGACAATACCTCTTTAAAACTATTTCTTAGTGGACAGTGATCAATGAACTAGAATATGGGTTATTCTAATTCGTTGGTTCTGTGCTAGAATTTTAACTGAAACTAAAAAAAAGTTAAAACGTATAAATCATTGATTAACTATTTTGATTGATGAATTGATTAACATATTCGGATCAAATACACTTCTGGTATTTAATTTTTCCTATGGTACTTCTACTGTTTCAATCAAAAAGTGCGTTTTTTCGGTATTGCCTCATGTACAATATATCGAGTTTAGGAAGAAGTAAGAAAACTTATTATTCTCAGTGTTTGCGCTTCCCCGGCATTGCAATTTACAATTTCACTTTTATTGTGGTTTTGCGAGTAGCCTGGTTGTGAACAGCAATAGTGTGTAGTACAACACTTAGTGATGGTTAGGAGTTGAGGTTTTTAGAAATTTTTCATGAAATTCCTTCCTATATTTTTACCAATATTTGCACAAAAACTACAAAATATAGATAGGGAAAAGAAGTTGCAGTAGAAAATATTATAAACTGAATAATGAAAGATTCTTTAACGATTGACATACATGTTGCATACAAAAACATGCATGTCTCGATGAGGGAACCATGTTTGAAAGGTTTTCCAGCTTAAGAAACAACGATTTAATGTTAAATATATTAAAATAGATGTTGCAGAAATCGACACCGGTAAGGTGTGAATGAACTCTGATCAGAAATAGATCAGGACGTTGAATTTGTTGTTAACTGAATTTAAATACAGCGTCTAAAGTCTAAACTGATCAGTCGTCTTGTTTTCGGAAAAGTATACATAGGTAAGTAAAACTTATTCTCAATTTTGTTGATCACGTGATAAAATTGTGTGACTGGAAGACATTTTAAAAATAAATGTACTAACTTTGAGATAACTTTTAAATAATCTGCTTTCAATTTCGTCATGAGTTAGTGTTGTACGTAGTTAGCCATAATAATTGTGTAAATGGAAACAGTAAATGTGGCGGTACACATTTTAATACGCTTGGTTACATTCAAAGAGTAAAAATGAACGAACTAATTAAATAAGGTCAAACGTCGTCGGGTGACGGCGGCGCACGCTCATGTTCGTTCCTGCGTACGCTACAGTCCGAACCAACGCGTCGTTACGATATCAGCGTGCGTCTCGAGCCCCATGCGGGTTTTTCTTGTGAATAGCACAATTTGTGAAAACTCAATATTGTTCCAAATAGTGATTGAATTGGAATTAATATGTGATTGCTCATACGCAACTCGATTTAATTTAAACTATGACAATGGTAAGTACATGTAGTGCAGGGCGCCGTTGATTTCATGTTCATATGATGGGTTTTTTACTTGTACCGTAGAAGAAAAAAAACTTTTTTCAATAATTGTGTTATATTGTTGGTATTTGCTGGTATTTATGTAAATAATATGTAAAATTTCCTTAATGTTTCTTTGGTAAATTAAACGGTGTTTTAATTAACCAAAGAAACACAATTTAAAAAATCAATGTTTTAATAATGTTGCTGTAAAACGTTGATGACATGCACCATAACGATCCTGGGTGCACTGCTCACTTCTCGTGCTTGTGACTTGTGACGCCATTGCAGTGACAAGTCCTTTTTAATTATTTGTCACCGAATGTAACGTCCATATATAAGACCGCAAAACACCGGTAATACAGTAATTAGGGTACACAGAAACTTATATAAATCCATATTTTATTTTCTTATTAACTATAACTATATATTTTTACAATGTGTACTGATTATACTATGATTTGTATGTTATTATGTGTAAATATGCAATCATGTTTTTTTATAGAAGACTAGAATTCAGTCTGATATTGGCGTGAAACAGTTGCTTGCTTTGTTTTAAAAAGAGCTTATATGCAATTTAGCTCGTGTGTTATTTCAATGTAAAGTTCCGATTTGTAAAATTACGGGGCAAATGGAAATAACGTGAATTTACTTCGCCGCTTCACAAAATCGTTTACGTTCGCAGCTGTAAAACTTTCTCTTATATAACGCAAAGCTTTTTTACGTAATAGGTAGAGACGGTTTGCAGATATTCGGTAAGTTAGAGAAATTTACGAGCGACCTGAATACCGGTGCGGGATTGTCGATATCGTCTCTAGGGTAGAAATGCAATGAGTAGTTGTAAAAAAATCACAAACTTTTTGTAACATTTTTGTTTCTTAGACAGCTTTCGCTTTCCGTTTTAATTTATACGTCAGATGAGCTTATGTGTTTTTTTTTTGAAAAAATGAATATATACTAATAGAGTTTTCTACCTTCTTAATGTAGATGTTAGATTGAGATAGGAAATAGAAGCTTCAAATTATAAATTTTTTAATTTTTTTAAAAACAAAGCAGTAATTAACTAGTTGTTGGTTGAGCAATATTAACATTAATACATCATGTTGATTAGATAAAGTTTATTACACTAAAATCTCTTCAAAATATTATCTCTATACAGAGTTATTTTGCAAAGAGTAGCCAAATTTTAATCTTAGTAAATAATGATATACAGTTAATGCAGTTTTTGAAAATACGAGTAAATAAGGCTTCTACTTTTATTTGAAATAATTCCAAATTGAATGTGATTTATGGGCAACATGTTTTGCCTACCGGTCGACCCTTACAAATGTGTGCGTGCACAGTAAAATCACTTAAAATAATGCATTACCACGTATTTTGAATTTAAAAGATAAAAAGGACAGAATGTTTAAGATTTTTTAAATTAATTTTTCATCACCATTTGCCTATATTACTTATTTTGAACCTTCTCTGCTAATTTGGCCGGTTATTGCAAAATAACCCTATAAATAAAAATCAATTGCTGTCCGTTAGTCTCGCAAAACTCGAAAATGGCTGGACCGATTTTGATGAAATTTTTTGTGTTTGTTTGAGTGGGTCCTTGGATAATCTAAACGATTCACAATTGAACCCGGTAGGTGGCGCTGTTGTCATGTTCCAGAAATCACCCGTGCGAAGCCGGGGCGGATCGCTAGTAAAATATAAAAATTAAGATATGAATTAAAACATTTCGGTGTATATTACTGTAAAACGGCAGTAAACTTTAAAATACAGTAATATCTATACTCATTCTGATATGCTACTTAAATTTAAAATTGTAACGCGTTCATTGAAAATCCATTTAAATAAGTTCGAGTGATCATCATAATTTTAACGTTACGATATTCGAGGGTTTCGTTAAATAACGTAACGAGTTCCGAAGTAAAATTATTATATATATACAAAAGCAGTAAAGAATAATGTTAGCACAGGTCTACCATACAAGGAGCTAATTTTGACTAAAATTCCGTTTAGAAAATGGTTTGGCTGCCTCTTCTCGGAACAACTCAGGATTATTTAACGAGTTTTGCCGTGTAAATGTTACTTTGGTTGGCTTCTATCCGAAAAGTTGGTCCCTTCAGAATTAGATTTTTTATCCTAATTTTGGTTTGCTTTTGATTCATTATATTTTGACGCATAGTCTTAAATTTCATAATGGTAATCACATTAATTGTTTCATAATTTTAGTATGAAATATTTGTAAGGAATATTTACTACAGTAAACTTACTATTTTAACGGTGGTAGAGCCACGCAGCAGCTTTTACTGTTGCACGTATGGGCCGGCTCGAGCCGGGTTAGTACCACGACCTCACAGAATACCGGCGTGAAGTGGAAGCTCTGCTTCTGCGTTTCGTCTGGTGAGTGCAGGTGACCGAGGCCCACTCCCCATCAACATGGTAGCGGAATTAAATTTTAGACTACCCAGGAGGTACCAGCACCCTGGAGAATCCTCGCTGAGCATCCACGATTATGCTACTCCACTCCTGAGCGTGGTGCTCAGGCTGCCCCGCGTATTCTGGGGCAAAATTCCGCTCAAACCAATAAATGCTCGGGGCAAACGGAGCAACAACACCAAGGCGACCCTGCCACGCTATCCGTGGATTTCTGCAACATCAGGGACTTCACTCGAACCTAAACGCCGTCTACCATCTCGAGACGGCGAAGCCGGCCTTGCTCTTTCTGACCGAGACGCAGGTGTCCTCTCCGGCCGATACTTCGTATCTCTCCTACCCGGGGTACAAATTGAACACCTTTGTGCCTCGGGCTGGAGTTTGCGTATACGTCAGAGAGGACATCTGTTCTCGACGCCTCGGCAGTCTTGAAGGTTCGGACCTGTCCATCCTTTGGCTACGCGTAGATAGCGACGACCATCCGCGCGTCTACGGGTGCCTCTATAGGTCCCATAGCGGTAATGCCGAAACAGACCGACTCATCGAGCACGTCCAAATGGCTACAGATTCCTTGCTACAACAGGTCCCATCCGCAGAGATCGTGATCCTGGCGATTTTAACGCCCACCACGCCGAATGGCTTGGTTCACGTTTAACCGATCATGGGGAGATCTGTTTATGACTTTGCCTTGGCATATGGTCTGACACAGCTGGTTACTTCGCCTACGCGGATTCCAGATGTGAAGGATCATATACCTTCCCTGTTGGACCTTCTGCTGACCTCTCATCCGGACGGATATCAGGTCTCCGTCGATGCCCCTCTCGGCTCTTCGGACCATTGTCTGATCCGGAGTGTGGTGCCACTCACGCTCCCCTCGCGGTTGCGTTCTGCAGGTTGCCGCCGTGTTTGGCATTACAGGTCGGCGGATTGGGACGGAATGCGGTCTTTCTTTGCATCCTACCCATGGGGCGGGTTTGCTTCTCGCCGGATGATCCCAGCGCTGTTGCTGACTCTGTCACTGATGTGGTGTTACAGGGAATGGAACTATTTATTCCATCATCTGTGGTACCCATAGGAGGCAGATCGCAGCCTTGGTTTGGTCGTTCTGTAAGACTGCATTACGCAGTAAGCAGGAGTGCTATCAGGCCTGGGCTGAGGCTTCGGCGGCTCGGGATGTAAACACCAGCATGCTTAAAAAGAAGTATAACTTCGCCTCCAGGTCCTTCAAAAGTGTTATTGCCAAGGCAAAGTCAGAGCACATAGGCAGAATTGGCGAGAAACTAGTTCGCCTTCCTTCGGGAACCCTGCATTCTGGTCTCTCTCCAGGCTGTCCAAGGAATTTCTGTAAGCCATCACTACCATCTCTGCACAGGAGGACGACTCACTGGCCCACGCAAAGAGAAAGCCGACCTTTTAGGCTCACTTTTTGCGTCCAACTCGACTCTTGATGACGGGGAGAACACACCGCCGACCATCCCGCGGTGTGAGTGCTCCATGCCGGATGTTCGGTTCTCACAGCGCTCGGTTCGCAAAGCACTCTTCTCCCTGGACATCCACAAGTCGAGTGGGCCTGACGGAATCCCAATTGTGCTGAGGACGTGTGCTCCGGAGTTGGCACCGGTTCTAACGCGTCTTTTCCGGTACTCCTACCCCTAGGCGTAGTCCCGAAATCATGGAAGACAGCTTTTGTCCAACTGATCCCTAAAAAGCGACTGACCGTCCAACTACAGGCCTATCGCCATCACCCCTTGTTCTCCAAAATAATGGAATCCATTATAAACTGCCAGCTCATGCGGCCTTGAGGATCACCAGCTGATTAGTGACCGCCAATACGGTTTTCGTCGGGGTCGATCAGCTGGTGATCTTCTGGTCTACCTGACTCATAGATGGGCGGAGGCAGTAGAGTCCAAGGGGAGGCATTCCGTTAGTTTGACATTGCGAAGGCTTTCGATCGGGTTTGGCACAAAGCGCTTCTACGAAGCTCCTTCCTATGGGCTTCCCGAGAAATTGTGCAATTGGATCACCAGCTTTCTTGCAGATCGGAGCATCAAGGTCGTTGTAGACGGTGCATGCCCGACTACGTTTCCATTAACGCTGGTGTTCCACAAGGCTGCGTGCTATCACCAACGCTGTTTCTTCTGCATATCAATGATATGTTGCAAACCGGTAGCATTCATTGCTATGCGGATGATAGCACTGGTGATGCTCTATACGCCGGCCGTGCGAATATTTCTCGGAAAACGTCGCAGAGTACAGGAACAAACTTAGGTTCTGAAGTCGAGTCTTTGCTGAACAAAGTCTCGATTGGGGCGACTAAATCTAGTCCAGTTTAATCCTCAGAAGACACAAGTTTGCGCGTTTACCGCCAAAAAGAACCCTTTGTCGTATCCTCAGTTTCAGGCACTCCCTTGTTGCCTCAGCCAGTATCGGAATCCTCGGCGTCGACACATCGAGTGGCGTGCAGTTTCGCGGTCACTTGGAAGAGAAGGCCAATTGGCTCTAAAAGCTTGGCGTGCTCAGCAGAGCGGGACAGTATTTCATGCCGGCACAACGCCTGCAACTTTACAAGGCGCAGGTTCGGCCTCACATGGAATACTGTTCCCATCTCTGGGCAGGGCCCCAGTGCCAGCTCCTTCCACTTGACCACATCCAGCGCAGAGCGGCTCGAATCGTCGACGACCGAGTCCTTTCCGATCGGCTCGATTCATTGGCGCTGCGAAGAGATGTTGCATCTCTTTGCATTTTCTTCGCATTTACCACGGGAGTGCTCTGAGGAATTGTTCGGATTAATCCCAGCCGCCACATTTCACGAACGCACATCGCGGCAGAACTCCTGATACCATCCACACCATCTGGATGATTGGCGGTCCACCACTGTGCGATTTAGAAGATGTTTTCTTCCTCGCACAACTTCCTTGTGAATAGTTTACCACCAGGGATTTTTCCGGACCGATACGACTTAGGGACCTTCAAGAAAAGCCTACTCCTTTTAAAGGCCGGCAACGCATCTGCAATTCCTCTGGTTCCCCTGGTGTTGCAGTTGTTCATGGGCGGCGGTAGTCACTTACCATCAGGTGAGCCGCATGCTCGTTTGCCCCCTCTCCTATAAAAAAAAAAAAAAACATATGATAAACCTTACGATGATTTAATAATGAATGTTTCAAAGTTCTGCAGATTTAATTTTGCAAGTTTTACTATTTACCTCTTTTCATTTTCATCGGCCGCTACAACACTACTAGTGATGTAGTTCAACCGGCTATAGGTATATTATAAATCAATAGTAAATACTGAGTATTATATTGTACTGAAAAGCTAGATATCGCGTTTTTATTACTTTCGTCGCTAGTTGGCACATCATTTCTAGTCTGTCCATTAATCAATTCGAAAAAACCAAAACTAATTGATAGTTGGCACACATCATCGTGCTTGCAGTGAATGAATATTTTGATGTTATTTATCGGAAAGAAAACTAATTGGAAACTTCCACTAATTAATTTTCATATTATTAACAGAACGCGTCATGCTGTGACAAAATGCATAATAATATAAATCGAGAAAAAAGGATAAAATGTAATGGAAGACTTTCTTATTCGTATCATAACTAGCTATTTAGAAAACTATGAGCAATGATCTCGCAGACAATAGCCGATTATAACAGTGTGAGCGTAACGACGTACTGAGCCATGAATCCTGCCAATCCTGTGCTTGAAGCCGAAGTCAAAATTAGTAGCTTATGATTAATTTTTGGGTCTTTGTGTTATTTCCTCCACCATTTCAAAATAAATTTCTGGTTATATTTAACACGTGTCATTAAACAGATTTCTGAAGAAGACAAGATACCTCTTTAAAAACTATTTCTTAGTGGACAGTGATCAATGAACTAGAATATGGGTTATTCTAATTCGTTGGTTCTGTGCTAGAATTTTAACTGAAACTAAAAAAAAGTTAAAACGTATAAATCATTGATTAACTATTTTGATTGATGAATTGATTAACATATTCGGATCAAATACACTTCTGGTATTTAATTTTTCCTATGGTACTTCTACTGTTTCAATCAAAAAGTGCGTTTTTTCGGTATTGCCTCATGTACAATATATCGAGTTTAGGAAGAAGTAAGAAAACTTATTATTCTCAGTGTTTGCGCTTCCCCGGCATTGCAATTTACAATTTCACTTTTATTGTGGTTTTTGCGAGTAGCCTGGTTGCCTACAGAACAGCAATAGTAGTGTGTACAACACTTAGTGATGGTTAGGAGTTGAGGTTTTTAGAAATTTTTCATGAAATTCCTTCCTATATTTTTACCAATATTTGCACAAAAACTACAAAATATAGATAGGGAAAAGAAGTTGCAGTAGAAAATATTATAAACTGAATAATGAAAGATTCTTTAACGATTGACATACATGTTGCATACAAAAACATGCATGTCTCGATGAGGGAACCATGTTTGAAAGGTTTTCCAGCTTAAGAAACAACGATTTAATGTTAAATATATTAAAATAGATGTTGCAGAAATCGACACCGGTAAGGTGTGAATGAACTCTGATCAGAAATAGATCAGGACGTTGAATTTGTTGTTAACTGAATTTAAATACAGCGTCTAAAGTCTAAACTGATCAGTCGTCTTGTTTTCGGAAAAGTATACATAGGTAAGTAAAACTTATTCTCAATTTTGTTGATCACGTGATAAAATTGTGTGACTGGAAGACATTTTAAAAATAAATGTACTAACTTTGAGATAACTTTTAAATAATCTGCTTTCAATTTCGTCATGAGTTAGTGTTGTACGTAGTTAGCCATAATAATTGTGTAAATGGAAACAGTAAATGTGGCGGTACACATTTTAATACGCTTGGTTACATTCAAAGAGTAAAATGAACGAACCATTAAATAAGGTCAAACGTCGTCGGGTGACGGTGGCGCACGCTCATGTTCGTTCCTGCGTACGCTACAGTCCGAACCAACGCGTCGTTACGATATCAGCGTGCGTCTCGAGCCCCATGCGGGTTTTTCTTGTGAATAGCACAATTTGTGAAAACTCAATATTGTTCCAAATAGTGATTGAATTGGAATTAATATGTGATTGCTCATACGCAACTCGATTTAATTTAAACTATGACAATGGTAAGTACATGTAGTGCAGGGCGCCGTTGATTTCATGTTCATATGATGGGTTTTTTACTTGTACCGTAGAAGAAAAAAAACTTTTTTCAATAATTGTGTTATATTGTTGGTATTTGCTGGTATTTATGTAAATAATATGTACTTATCGTTTCTTTTGGTAAATTAAACGGTGTTTTAATTAACCAAAGAAACACAATTTAAAAAATCAATGTTTTAATAATGTTGCTGTAAAACGTTGATGACATGCACCATAACGATCCTGGGTGCACTGCTCACTTCTCGTGCTTGTGACTTGTGACGCCATTGCAGTGACAAGTCCTTTTTAATTATTTGTCACCGAATGTAACGTCCATATATAAGACCGCAAAACACCGGTAATACAGTAATTAGGGTACACAGAAACTTATATAAATCCATATTTTATTTTCTTATTAACTATAACTATATATTTTTACAATGTGTACTGATTATACTATGATTTGTATGTTATTATGTGTAAATATGCAATCATGTTTTTTTATAGAAGACTAGAATTCAGTCTGATATTGGCGTGAAACAGTTGCTTGCTTTGTTTTAAAAAGAGCTTATATGCAATTTAGCTCGTGTGTTATTTCAATGTAAAGTTCCGATTTGTAAAATTACGGGGCAAATGGAAATAACGTGAATTTACTTCGCCGCTTCACAAAATCGTTTACGTTCGCAGCTGTAAAACTTTCTCTTATATAACGCAAAGCTTTTTTACGTAATAGGTAGAGACGGTTTGCAGATATTCGGTAAGTTAGAGAAATTTACGAGCGACCTGAATACCGGTGCGGGATTGTCGATATCGTCTCTAGGGTAGAAATGCAATGAGTAGTTGTAAAAAAATCACAAACTTTTTGTAACATTTTTGTTTCTTAGACAGCTTTCGCTTTCCGTTTTAATTTATACGTCAGATGAGCTTATGTGTTTTTTTTTTGAAAAAATGAATATATACTAATAGAGTTTTCTACCTTCTTAATGTAGATGTTAGATTGAGATAGGAAATAGAAGCTTCAAATTATAAATTTTTTTTTAATTTTTTTTAAAAACAAAGCAGTAATTAACTAGTTGTTGGTTGAGCAATATTAACATTAATACATCATGTTGATTAGATAAAGTTTATTACACTAAAATCTCTTCAAAATATTATCTCTATACAGAGTTATTTTGCAAAGAGTAGCCAAATTTTAATCTTAGTAAATAATGATATACAGTTAATGCAGTTTTTGAAAATACGAGTAAATAAGGCTTCTACTTTTATTTGAAATAATTCCAAATTGAATGTGATTTATGGGCAACAATGTTTTTGCCTACCGGTCGACCCTTACAAATGTGTGCGTGCACAGTAAAATCACTTAAAATAATGCATTACCACGTATTTTGAATTTAAAAGATAAAAAGGACAGAATGTTTAAGATTTTTTAAATTAATTTTTCATCACCATTTGCCTATATTACTTATTTTGAACCTTCTCTGCTAATTTGGCCGGTTATTGCAAAATAACCCTATAAATAAAAATCAATTGCTGTCCGTTAGTCTCGCAAAAACTCGAAAATGGCTGGACCGATTTTGATGAAATTTTTTGTGTTTGTTTGAGTGGGTCCTTGGATAATCTAAACGATTCACAATTGAACCCGGTAGGTGGCGCTGTTGTCATGTTCCAGAAATCACCCGTGCGAAGCCGGGGCGGATCGCTAGTAAAATATAAAAATTAAGATATGAATTAAAACATTTCGGTGTATATTACTGTAAAACGGCAGTAAACTTTAAAATACAGTAATATCTATACTCATTCTGATATGCTACTTAAATTTAAAATTGTAACGCGTTCATTGAAAATCCATTTAAATAAGTTCGAGTGATCATCATAATTTTAACGTTACGATATTCGAGGGTTTCGTTAAATAACGTAACCGAGTTCCGAAGTAAAATTATTATATATATACACAAGCAGCAAGGGAATGGTTTAATTTCAAAAACTTTTAAATTAGGTATAATAGAATTTCTTCACAATATTTTTTGGATAATAATTCTTTACTGTTATAATTGTTACATATTACATAAACCTGACAGAACATCGAAATGAAAACTACTTTTGTCGCGGAGATTTTGTTTTATGTAAAATATACAGTGGTTGTAAATCAAAGACAGGAGGCGGGTGGCATGCACGGCCGACGCCGCACTAAGCGGTGTCTCTGAATGCGTCGTGAACTCGTGAAACAATCGGGTTATGAATCATCGTGCTTGGTGCAACTGCAGCACTGGAGTACGTGATGAAAGCTTGATCTCTCATGTACTTGTCTGGTATAAAATTTTATGCAATGAATAATTTACACGCAGCTCTATGTTGCATAATTTATGGTTTTATAAGAGTAGGTAATATAAATGATCATATTCCTACGACAGTGAGCTGATTCCCCGCGGATCCCGAATAGTAAGTTATGGAAATGTGCGATTGGGGCAGCACGGACAACTGTGGCCAATAACAATGTCACATTAATATTCAACAGGCGCTCTTTGGACGTTTTTGTTCCGAGGGCAACTTCACAATTCTTTACTCTAGAGTACAGTTTTTATTTCTTATGAAATGACAGGCTTACAGTGTAATAAAATTCAAAAAGAAATAAATGTAATTGAAATATGCAGAGTGAAACTATTTAACAAGTAATCAATGCACTTGTAATTTCTGGGGTAAATTAATGTAGTATAATACTAGAAATACTAATGAAAATATAATATAATTTAAATTTTTCATGGAATATGAACATATGACAGTTTGTCAATGTTTACTTTAATCTACGGATCAATTTTTTTTATTAACTTGTTTTGGTTACAAGAAAATTTACGAATTCCGGTATCGAAATGCTAACAAAACTACTATCTTACTCTTTGTAGACAAAAGATGAGTTGGCTGACGTCCCACTTGTTTGTCTACGAAAGTTTGCCAAAATTCTTTTATTGACTGTAGCGCAGTGGCGAGCTTTACGGCCAGAGGCGGAAATTCTCAGTTACAATACCTCTGCAACTAGTTCGACAATTCAACCTATGTACGCTTGTAATATGTATTAAAGTAACTCTATTCTTATGTTGCATTTGTACATATTCTGTTGATAATTGCATATTATGCACTATCTGTTTAATTTCATAAAAAATACTGTGGAGGAATTTAATGAGTTTTATGTGATTATGTTTACTATGCAAATGCAATACAGAATGACTCAGAAGAATGTATGTAGTTTTAATGTTTCAGAGGTCAGTGAACGCAAAGGATTGCCAGATCTTGTGATTGGGACTATGTATAGCTCGACTACCCCGCGGGAGGTGACAGTGGTGGATGCTGTACAACTAATAATAGCCTCCCCTCCAGCGCGATGATCGGCACGCTGACGGGAGCGCGCACATGTGGCGCCCGTCGGTGGCTTCGTACTCTCTGTGTGCACGTTTATTTTCGAAACGGTCGTCACGCGGCGCGGGTTATATTGCTCCTTACATAAGAGCCTTCGGCGAGTCCGCAGTCGAGGCTCTCTCGTGCACCTCGCTGAGCCGCCGCAAGCTGCAGGTCGGTGCACGTTCGAGAAACCGATCCGACGGACGCCCGTCGTCCGATCTATTTCGGGAAAATACAAATTTGGAATGGATGGTACTCGCGACTTGAAAGCGAACTCCGCCGGTTGAGTCCATTTTTAGAGCTGGTCTGCGCGTGCGCAGCTAGCGCGCCGTCAGTGCTTCCCGAGCTACCATCAGGCCGTGTTGTTCGCGATTACTACTACCGCTAATCCAACCTTCGTCATTTCGAATACTATTTATACCAAATCAAGTGCAAGTGAACCAGTCGAAGAAGATCCTGAAGCTGCAAATGGTGTTATATATAACGAAGAGAGAAGAGAAAGCCTTGCGCTAGTTCCGTGCTTCCTTACTTCCCATAGTGCTTAATTTCATATGGAATGTAAAGAAGTATGGAGCTGCGCGGGCGTGTCCACGAGCAAGGATATTCGTTGTTTCGCATATATGTGCCAATAGGATTTGACTTTTGAACTTAATAGTGCTATTGTTGTTTCAAAGTGTATATATGTATGTATATTTGCAGTTTATGTTGTATTAGGGCTGCACTTACAAAAAGTGAAGTAAATATTTACTTGTGACTTTGATTAAAGTTAATTCAATTATTAAATCGTATACGAAAGTAGTTGTAGGTTCAGTACAATACACAATACACATAATTTTGTTAACTTTCGAGTTACAAACTGCGGTTACAAAACCTTTAAAACTGAAGTAAAAGCGAGAATTGTTTGTTGGGTGGCGAGTTGTCGTAAAATAACATCTGGCACAGAGTAGGTAACAGTTCTGACTAAGGAAACATAAATAAACGTGAGGCTGACGCCGACCGGAGCTCGAAACTTCTCCGGAGACCAAATTATATTTAGCTTTGAGGAAAGAGTGCGGAGCGGTGATGTGCGGAAAGTGAAGCTTTTTTGATGATGTTACAAATCCATTCAATAATTTATCTCGGTGAGATCGTATATGCAAAGATTTTGCAAACAAAAAAAACCACAAGACACCAATATCTGTAACTCATTTGGATAAATCCAATCCAATCCAATAGTCTAGAAGTGCATTAATTATTTTCAATTACTACAACATGGTAAGTTAATAAATTATGGACAAATAGTTAAAATTTATTTCGTTGCAAGAAACGTGATACTGTCAAAGTGTTTGTTCGGGTCGAAGCAAAAAAGAGGGAGGTAGCAAAAAGCGATGGCGGGCGCGCCTGCGCCGCATCTGGAGTCTCACTACTGCATCCCATTATACGGAGCCGTCGCGGCCCATTGCGCCCGTGCTCGTGCCGCCCATGTCTTTCTTACTTATGATTTTAGGAAGGGTTCCAGTAATTGTGCCCGCTTCTATTGTTTATACGTTACCGTATATTTTAAACATTATAAGCATTAGTGTTTAAGCTCAATCGAACACAGTGTGTAATTCACAAGTTTTGGTATACAGGAAGAAATGTTGCGCAGCGCTTTTGTAGATTTGTTAGGGTTAAAATATTCTGTAAGTTTAATAGTTTTTATAATATTGTTTCATCATTTATGTTTCATATTTTTATAACTATTTTTCCTACATTAAATTTAAGTTATAAGCTATAAACGTTTCTGTAATAGGCGCAGGCTTACTCTCATTATTCAACGTATATGAAGCAAGAAGATTCTGTCACGCTGCTTTAGGGCGTCATTGACGGATTTACAGGTCCTCGAAATTAATTTTTCTCTTGAAAATGCAAGTATCCGTCTATTCGACGTTTTCCTTCGCCGACAAGCACGTGCACTTAAAATTGAATTAACAATTTTAGTGGTGCCAGCAGCGCTGATTGATCTTCTATCCTATATCTATCCGAGTAATATTTATATATTTCTTTGTATGAAATATACAATTTACGGGGGACAAAAATCGGTCTAGCTAGGTCTCATTTCTGGGAATATTTCTTTTCTCCTTGTTTTTACACACAAAACAACAAACTGACTTGCCCGCGCAATATTATTGGTAATTTTGCCATAGAGATCTAATTAGCCGAATAGCTAGAGCGTAGGTCCACCACACCATAGTGCGCGAGTTCGAGTTCGTCAATGTGGTCAGATTTTTTACGCTGGAACAAACATATTATACTAATATAAAGATTTGTTTGCGGTGTTCCGTAAATTTTTTTGGCGCTATGCGTACTCTTTAACCGTGAGCCTCGACGGCATTAATCGAAAAAAATATGATTACAGTATTTTTAGAGAATAACATTGCTTTATCGATATACAATCAAACCTATTATTTCTTTTTCTTGAATAGCAAAAATTAAAAATATATGTATGTACTACGTAATTGGTTTCTCAGAAACGGCTCTATCGATTTGGATATTATTTTGGATTTAAAAAATCCCGTACTTTCCAAGTTTATTTAGGTGTCATTGGAGATTTTATTTAAATTTATTTCTAACCTCGAGCAAAGCTCGGCCGCCAAGGTACTGTAGTTAGACGCGAGAGCATTTATTGGTTGATTTTAAGTTGCAAATATTATATTCTATTATTTATTATATAGTATTTTCTTACGGAACCAAAAAGGAGGGTTATGTATGTAAAGATTATAAAATTTTATTCAAAGGGTCTTCATAATCTCCTTACCCAAAATCAAGTCATGTTTTGCAGACGTTTCACTCAGTACTCAGACTCGTTATAGTTACAACAAAGTAATCAGCGACTGTGAATTGCTATGTAAAAAAAAGCTAAAACAAAGTATTTTTCCTAGCTTGCTTCCTCAAATTATGACTGAATAGAAAAAATATTCTCGCACCTAAAAATAGTCTAGCATTAAGGGCAAAATGTAATTTTTTTATAGCATAAGGGTGACAAACGAGCACACAGTCCACATGATGGTAAGTGGTTGCTGTTAAGGACAAAGATGGAATGCCTCGATTCCAGTAAAAAGGGTCTCCGGTTCTCTACAATCACCATAAATGAAAGCGAAACACAGCAGCGTAACGCTACTATTTTACGCTGGTATTCTGTGAGAGCGTGGTCCTTCCCCGGTCGAGCCGACCCATTCGTGCTACAACTATACTACTAATATAGCTGCAGCATGGCTCTACCACGTAATAATTCATTCATCATTGATAATAAGAAATGCATTAAATCCTTTATCTCTTACGGCCTTACTTATAATCATCGATTATAGCTTACTTAAAGCAATTACTAATTATCTCCATATCTGTCTCTTCCTATTATCATTTAGTGAAAGGAGATATTAGAAGCAACTTTAAGCATTTCTTATTGTTACACAATTTCTGTATCAATTAGTGTGGGTACTAACTTCTAACCGATAGTTCAATTAATTGTAGTTGTTTTGTTTCAAAATAAGCATTTATATTTTTATATTTTTGTCTGATATGTACGTATGCATGCGCGTTTATATATATAATACAATAAGGTTAAAAAGACGAGCACACAATCCACCTGCACGGCTAGCATGGGCTGGGGACAAAAAAATTATCCCCCGATTATATCCACTGACAAGAGAAAATTATCTTGTCCTTATGCCAAAGCACGGCAACGGGGAGAAGTATATCCCCGTTTGACATAACGAGTAGACATATATCCCCCGTCCGTAGCATGGAGCCAAATGAAAGATAAAAAAATATTATGCTTTTTTGACACTTGAAAGGGACAATTTTATCCTAGTTCATTGGACGTGGGTTTAAGTTTATATTCATACAAAAAATCTATCTAAATCTATCTCCCATTTTATCTACTGTGGATATTATATCCACCGGTGTGCCCATGCTCGAAGGGTGGATAAAACTAAGCGAGGGGATAAACATTTTCTCCATTCCTCGGGGATAAAATTGTCTCTTGTCCATGCTAGCCCTGGTAATGTTAAGTCGATGCTGTGGCCCATAGACATCTACATTTGTCCTCGATGACGAATCGAAATGCAGATGCATTGTCACCCGTGAGGACTAAGATAGAATGCCTCGTTTCCAGTAAAAAGGGTCCAAGGTTAACCAAATCAGATTATTACTTTTACATACGTATTAGGTCCACGTAATAAATCATTTCTTTAACTATGTATTTTGGGTTTAAATATTAATTAAATGTTCGATATTGAAGTTCAAGTCAAATTAATTTTATTTCAAAGTTACTTATGTTTACGGTTGTATATTATATGTGTAAATTTGTAGTATTCTGTTTATAAAAGGGAAAATAAGTTGATCGAAATTTGAATGTATTGGGACCATAAGCATGATAACAGACAATATTTCGTTTTAATACAATAATTATAAATTAAAGTAATAAGTTTTCTTGCTTGCAGTTTTAGCATAAAGTTAATAATTTTGCGTTTATTGTTTGAATAGGCACGGAATAGGATTGGAGCAATGACAGCGGACATGCATTACAATAAGCGGCGCAAACAGAAACGCGCGAAGGCGCGGCGCCGACGCTGTCCAATTGATTCCCGCGTCCCGGCGATCTTGGTCTGGCGCAGAAGCCGCCGGCCTGCATTCAATAGCACACATCGCGTTCCACGCTATAAAACCCGGAGCCGAGCCGATCCGCGCCCTTTAATAGTGCACGCATTTAACTATAGCACAAAGGAGTGCTCTATGAGAAAGGGATCTTGACCTACCAGTTCCTTCTGAATATTCAATTTATAAAAATCGCTTTGAAAAACAATTTATTCATGCACCTCTGCAACGACTATTCCTAACAAAAGAACTCGAAACTAGACAGGGGGATAATGAAAGCTAGTCAATGCCCATTTTAATAGAGTTACTTACGTGCAATTCGGTTATGTATTATTTTTTATAATACTGAATAGACGCTAATCCTGTACATGTAATGGGGTAAGAGATAAAAGTGTGTGAGGTAAAGAATAACGGACGAATTTTATAAAATGATTGACTAATTTATTTGTTAATTTATTTAATTACATATTAGCCGATTTTAAAAACGGAATAGGTTCTTAATGCAAATGCGTATTTTGTGAATGTTAGTTAGTCTATGCCAATTGTGATTATTATTTTAATTGTGATTATTGTGATGTGATATTATTACCTCAGAGTAGTATCATATAAATATTAAAAAATTCCATCGCTTAGGGTGAAAATAGAAGGATAAAGTTTTTAATATATTTATTTAGACGACATTCTAGTTGTTACATTTAGCTAGTGATATTGCTTAATCAAATTCACTCAAAGGGGTCAAAAAATAAAACTTAATAAAACCTAAAACCGACTAAAAACTAATAAAATAATCCACATAATAGCTTCTAAAGCTTTCTGAGGCTTTCATTGTTTAATATACCGTGTCGTAGCCCTTACCCTTATTATCTTTACGTATAATTCTTAATTTCTTAATGTAGGCATAAAGATGCGGAGAGTATGTAGCGATAAAGTCATGGTATTCGGATGGATGGTGCTAAAATAACCAGCACACGAATGTTTGGCACAGCTCCAGAGGCCACCGAGCGAGAGCGTCTCGTGACGCGCCTCGCCCATCATGCCACTTCCTTCCACGTGCATTTTAAATGAATATCCACACGTATAAAATTTCATTAAATGAAAATTTACTGTTATAAATCTGACGAATAGCGTAAATTTGAAGCTTTTAAGTTGGGTGAGCAGAACAAGAAGACCCTTTGACTGCAAACTATTTCTTTGAGAAAGGAGCTTTGTATTTTATATTAGTTTATTATTATGGTTGATAGCCGTGTGCTGTAAATATTATTTAGAATGATAATATCACGATATATGACACTGCTGTATTTGATGTATGGTAGTATAAACTCCCGATATTTTTTTAAATTAAATAATACCTTAAAATATTTTGATGTTTTTAGATTATATTGTCCATGCTGAGGGTGTCAATTAGTTAATGTGTAATAGCAATAGGAGGAGCAATTTGTCTAAGCCATAAGACAATAAGGACATGAACAAGATTTGTATAAAAATATGGTACTACTCTCGCTTTTGGTAATCAACAATTTGAACATGATTATGATTATAAATTATGGGGATTGATTTGTTTCTAAAAATTAATTTAGAAAACATCCTTTTTTTTATAGGATATGGTGACAAACGAGCACACAATCCACCTGATGGTAAGTGGTTGCTGTGGCCCATAGACATCTACATCTTTCCTCGTTTGTGAATCACAATGCAGATGCGTTGTCACCCGTGAGGACTAAGATTGAATGCCTCTTTTCCAGTAAAAAGGGTATCCGGTTCTCTACACTCACCATACGAAACACAGCAGTGTAGAGCTGCTATTTTACGCTGGTATTCTTTCTGTGAGAGCGTGGTCCTTCCCCGGTCGAGCCGACCCATTCGTGCTACAACTATACTACTAATATAGCTACAGCATGGCTCTACCACGTAATATGCAAATTCAAAGGCAGTTTTACTATTTGAATGAATTAATGAAAAGAAATAAAAAAAAAGAATTAAAAAAAGGAAGTATTTATAAATTCCTATATGTTTTCCTAAGAATTAGTCTAAAGTAACCTTATCGCAATAAATAAAAAATATTCTTGTAATTTATTTAACAAGTGAAATGTAAAAATAATCATTAATATTTTTTTGAAATAGCTTGGGCGTAAGGCAGAACCGTGTATATCTCATAATATCGTTATCATCATCATTAGAGCCCTTCACAAGTCCACGGCTGAACATAGGCCTCCCCCAAAGAATACCACAAAACACGTTCCTGAGCCACTTGCATGCATTGACATCCTGCATGTGTCTGGTCAGGTCGTCTCATAATATGATCCCCTGGAAATAGTAAAAGTTGACAGCGAGAAACTGAGAAAGGAGATGGGCAGCAGCATCTTGCTGATAATAAGTCGATTATAATAAAACAAATTGGGTTGCTTTTTACGGTGTCGACCTGTGTTCAGGATGTAATAACGTCAATCTACCTGTATGCTGTTGAAATCTTGTTGACTGATGGACAAGAGGCAATAAACGACTGATGGCGGAAAATTCATTTAAAAATGGTGCACCCAAATCTCGTAAAATTTTAATGGAGAGCAACATAATCAGTGCCATTGATCGCCTCTGCGCTCACCGAAGCCTACCCAGTGTAGTAAATTGGCAATTATTTTAAAATGCATTTCTGCTGTCGCATTTTTGGGACCAGTGACCAGTAGTGGACTCGATGAACGGACTCGAATAACGATGACTACGAATTTAATAGTTGCAATTCTTTTACATTTATAATGAAAACTAGCCCCTGAAATACAGGTATAATATACTAGTTTAGGGGCTGTTGACCACTGTAAATTTTGTACATGTAACATGTTTATCAATAAAGATTATTATTATTATTATTACAATGAAGTCATTTACTCAATAATTAACACAAATAAACCTAATCACTGACTATCAGCACCGTTTTAAGGTAATAATTTGAAAATGCGTAAACTGTATTTGTTTTTTTTTGTGAATTTAAAAACATAAAGTTTTTAAAATAATTACAAACTTTGTATTTCTAATCATCACCGCCCTCTTCTTTTTCCTGCGAATTTAAGCTTAGCCCAATGCCTCGTGGGTCTTGGTCTAGCGTGACAGAATTCGAAGGCCGGAAAATTTGAAAAAGTAATTAATATTCCAAAACTGATTGGGATTTCTCTCAGCTATTACAAAAATATTTTACGAGTCGATTTTTCTTAAAATAAATAATACTTTTACAAAGCAATAACAGCGTTATATCGGAATGGATTCATAGCGACACCTAACTTGTATTCCTCTACTATCCTCATTTTGATCATTAGTCCTTTTTGAAACCCCTGGTTCTTCGAAACCTCCAAAAAAAATAGATCTAAGCCACCTTTTGGCCACCTTGCTTGTGTCCTTTCGCTTACTTGTCAATTGGTCATTCCATTGTCTCACACTTCAGTTGTTATTAATAAAAGCCATGAGAACTATTGTCTCACGGTGTTTAGTTCAACAAGCTATATGGCTGGCACATCTCATTTCATTAAGCTAAACTTGTCTATAGTGGCGACGTAAGAGAATCCACTACCCCATATTATAATCCCGTGGGTGTCGTAAGAGGCGACAAGGCGAGAGGGAAGTGAAATAGGAGATGACCAGAAGTCTTCCTGATAACAACTCAATAAAAATCTGCTATTGATAACCCGCCCGTCAAGCGTAGTGTCTGTGGCAAATATCCACCATGAGGTAATCTATGGGGGAGGCTTATGTTCAGCAATAGACTTTTGATGGGATGTTTTGATGAATTCCTACTACTAATTAATTTAACTTTTTAGGTTTTGGTAACAAAATTAAAATGTTTTTGACTTTTTTCCTAATAACTTATTTACACAGCACTGATTTGAATTGACAAGGGTCGAGGTAATTCAGGTAGCATAGTCGCATCGTAAACAAATAGTAATGTTTTATCCTGCAGCACTCTTTTCTTTAATAAACCGATGTTATTAATATATTGCTAGATCAAATGCTGAATGCTTATTGGTGCTAGAACTAGCTAGCAAACTTAGTTCTGCAGCATATGCTGTAAAAAGATTAGAGGCCTTCCATGTGTTGAAACAGGTAGATTAACTTATTTAGTTATTTCCATAGATAGCATAATATCACATGGAATCTTTGTGTATTCCATGTGATATTATGCTGTTATAGGGTAATGCGACTGACATTGAAACTATCTTTGTTTTGCAGAGGAGAACCATAAGAGCAATAAAAAAAAAACCTAGGTCCGAAGGAGTCTCCTAGAGATAAATTTAAGCTTTGGTCCCTCATTATGTTTACGAAAATTTAATTATTTTTTAAATAAAACAAAACTACTTTTATTAAAATAGTGATGTACATTCTGATAATACTAGGAACAAGCACAAGCAAGTTATAAAAGTTACTCAACTCCAAAGAGTCAGTAATTCGTTTTTGTAATATGTATATGTATTATGTATGTGAATAAAAATAATTCTATTCTATTATACAGACTACTTTACGTGTGGAGTATCTGTGGAAACAATTTAGTTTACAATTTTGATGGGAGATCACCTTTAGATCCCACTGGAATCGACTCTATCTATCTTCGCTTTCGTGTAGCATTTGGTTAATGCATATCACTTGTCACATTCAAACCATCTCTGTTTTTTAAGGTTTATACTGAATTCACTTCACGAATAAAATTTTAAGTTTCCGATGATATACAAGAGACAAAAAATATTAAAATAGGTAAGCAATAAATTTGCCTTTGTTTGAATTTTCCATTTCTTTATATCTAATTGCTGGCAGTGAATCTTAAATATTTGTTACCACGTCAATATATTAAAAATGAAATGGAAGTTTAAAATTCATTACAGCCTAAAAAACTCCACTGCTAAACGAATGTCTCCCTTTACATTGCTTAATAGGGAGGATTTTGCCATAGTTGCCATAGTTGCCATGCTTGGCAGGCGGATAGTCAGAAAGTTATCAGAAAGATGCTAAATAGGTTAAAATAACTTAGCCAATTAGTATTATGCATGCAACTGGCAAAATTTGGCCTCTGAAATTATTGATTAGTTTTTTTTTAAATAATAAGGGCGACAAGCGGGCACACAGCCCAGCCGATGGTAAGTGAACGCTGCGGTCCATAGACATATCTACATCTATCCTCGATTAAGAATCTCGAAAATCAAAATGCAGATGCGCTGCCACCATCGAGGACTAAGATAGAATGCCATCCAGTAAAAAGGGTCTCCGGTGGAGGGAGCGTGTCCTTCCCCGGTCGAGACGACCCATTCGTGCTACAACCATAATACAGCTGCAAGATGGCTCTACCACGTAAATGAATAATTTGAGTGAATAGAATAATACGTAACTACTATCCTTTTATTTATAGTTATAATCAAAGCGTGTGTTTAAGTCAATCGTCAGGTAAAAGTTATCCATCAAATAAATTGTAACCTTATAAAAGTGAGACAGTAAAGTTTTTTTTTGATAGGATAAGGGTAACAAACGAGCACACAGTCTATCTGATGGTAAGTGGTTGCTGTGGCCCATAGACATCTACATCTATCCTCGATTACGAATCAAAATGTAGATGCGTCGTCGCCCGTGAGGACTAAGATGGAATGCCTCGTTTCCAGTAAAAAGGGTCTCCGGTTCTCTGCACTCACAATACGAAACACAGCAGTGTTAGGCTGCTATTTTACGCTGGAATTCTGTGAGAGCGTGGTACTTCCCCGGTCGAGCCGACTCATTCGTGCTACAACTATACCAGCAAAATAGTTGCAGCATGGCTCTACCACGTGCACAACATATTCAGTCGGGTTGTAATTATTTATTTGATGGATAACTTTTATCCGATGATTGTAAAATCAGCTTTGAATGAATTAATAATAGCAAATAAAGAAAGTTTTGTATCCAAGTAACATAGTGATATTAGTTCAAAGTTGCGACACCTACAATGATGTATTTTTAACTAAGAAACTAAAATATCATGTTCAACACCACGTATTTTCCTGTGTATCCGCTAGATGGCACAAGGTGCTTGGAACCAAATCGAATCTTTTATATGCTTTATAATAGCTTGAATCGTATGTATGTTACATAATATGAAAGCAATGAAATATTCAAATTCAGTTTTAAAAGAACCGATGGTAATACAAATTCATGACTATGACTTAGTATCCTCTTTAAGAACATCACAGCTCCTGATCCATGCGTGTTGTTAAAGATTTTTGAAACTCTACTTTAATTATTAGATCAGTATGTTTACTGCACTATTTGAAGCTATTATCCCGATATACCGACAGTCAACATAGAACGGCCTAAAGAAGTCGCGCCCAAATTTCGACTGAATGAAAGACTTTCCACTTTGGGTACTCCATTTCTGATAGTACACGTACGCATGACAAAGTGGCTGATTGTACCCTCTGAGGTTCTGACAAAGTAAAATTTTACATGCATTTTACATGCTACAGGAATGGGTGGCGGAATCTTCTTGATAACAAATTGAAATAATAAAAATTTGCGCCTGTTAAGAGTGGAAATTTTGTATGGCAATAACTCCCCTAATCTATGAAGGAAGCCTATGTTCAACAGTAGATTTATGATAGGCTGTAATGAGGCTATAATGAATGATGATAAATAAAGTCAAATTTGACCATCAGTACAAGCATAAAGTCAAATTTGACCATCATTACAAGCACCAATTAAGTTACAAATTCAAACTTAAAGTGCGAATTTGATAATTTCTTGGCTAACTATGACAAATTCTGAATACTTTTGGAAGCCATTAACAGGCTTGCTGGTTAAAGAGAAACAAGTGTAAGCAATAACACGATGGTTGTCACTGACACACCTGTGCATACTTACCAAAAATATAAGATCAGAGGTTATCTGGGATGCAATGGTATATTCAAAGGGACTTACATAATTGACTGAAATCAATAATTTGTGTCAATCAGGAACCAGGTATTTTGACTACTAGACAACTGATTTAAGTTTATTTTATTTTTGTATAGATATACATACCGCTAATTGTCAGTTACTAAAATTTCTGCAGTGTAAGTAGTAGTGTAGTGTAGCAGTTATGTGGTATAGTAGTTATCTTTTTTATATAAGTAAGAGTGACAAAGGACTCCTCATTTATTTGTTTATTCTTAATTGTACACCTTAACCAAAAGGATTACAAAGGGCGGACTTAATGCCTTTTGGCATTCTCTCCCAGTCAACCCGGGACGTGTGGAAATATTTCTAATTGGTAGAAAGTGGATGCTGTGGCCCAAAACATTTCCATCTGTCTTTGACTAAGAATCAAAACTGCAGAATTATGCTCCAATTTTACGCTGGTATTCTGTGCGTGCGAGGCTCTTTCCCGGTCGAACCAACACATTTGTACTGTAGTCATAATCGTTACAACGTTACGTTCCTTGGTCTATGAATGATTTGTTTATTTATTATTTGTATTTATTTATTTATTTAAACGTTTATGCACAAAAAATAAAATTGTACAAATGGCGGACTTAGAAAACGTCACGGAAAATGGCAACAACCTTGTAAAAAGAAGAAGGTGAGAATTAGATAGCTATATAATTCTCACCTTCTTTCTTTTACAAGGTTGTTGCCGTTTTTCCATAGATATAGTATAGTATAGATTGGCGATGGAGTGATAAGGGAGAGACCAAAATCAAAATACACCAGTGTGCGTATAATGTGCATGTGTGCGTGACAATGGTGCTGCACCATGCATTGCCTGCCTCAAATTAATTATCGATACCGATTGCAGTATATTCGTGTCTTCTAATCTGACGCAGATAATGTAAGTAATATTTTTACCCAAATACGGTGAAGCCAAAAAGATGGTTACAATTTTAGAAGGCTATGTATGTATGTATGTTCATCTGTTCCCTCAGATCTTCTAAACTACTTCTCTTATATTGACAAACTAGATATCTTTGAAAGCATTGTGCTCTTTTGCGAGTTTCGAGCTGCATGAAGTCATATTATAAACATAGCGGCTTATTGCGGATTATTGCTATTTGCGGGATTGTAATACATATAATAATAAAAAACTATACATGTTTATAAGAAAAACTAAAACTAAAAACTTAAATTATCATACAGTCCTACTCCCCGTGGTATTGTGCCAAGAACGCTGGCTGCGATTCCTCGCTGAATGGCTATACTAATTAAATAAATATTGAAATATCGTGTCTGGGTATCCAATAAAAGGTATAATTCAGAATATTCTCGACATTCCGAAAATACATGTTATAAAAATGTTAATTATTTTAGTATTTATTAGTTTTATAAAACTGAAGTGGCTTAGAAACTTGCAGCTAACTTCAAACAAAGAAGGTCGTTGTCACCTTTACGGACTGCGATGAAATGCCTTACAGACTCTATTTATAATGGTACTAGGTAAGAGGTTGATACCTACCCAGACGATACTCGCGGGATGGTATGGGGGTCTTAGAGCTTTAAGTAATTATATATATATATATTATTTGGTAGGAGGTAGTGGATTCTTTTACGCCGACGCTATACGGCAATATCAAGATCCTGCTTTAACATCATGATTTCGAATATTTTCATCCAAACAGATAAAGCTGTGTTGAATATAGCCGATGGTTTTATTTTCCGCTAAGCAAGTGGTAAATCTATATAAATAAAAATCAATTGTCGCATGTATGAAAGATCATCACTTAATAATTGCTGATCGGCTGAACTGATTTTGATGAACACTCACACTCACAATTGGACCCGGTAAGTGGCGCTGTTGTCGAGATCTAGAAAACAGTCGTACATAGCCGGGGCAAATCGCTAGTCAGCATATAAAATTGGGATTTCAAATGGGTAACAATAACTCGCTTATGTACCGTGTGTCTGCCAAGACTTAGTCATATTTCTCTAACTATTAGTTTATAAAGTTTGCGAAACGAATATTTACAATGTAATATAATAATCATCATCATTTCATTTAGAAAACAATTTATTTGATTGTTCGAATAACAATAAGTCTAGTCCTATTTTTTTTATAGTATAAGGGTAACAAACGAGCACACAGTCCACCTGATGGTAAGTGGTTGCTGTGACCCATAGACATCTACATCTATCCACGTTTGCGAATCAAAATGCAGATGCGTTGTCACCCGTGAGGACTATGATGGAATGCCTCGTTTCCAGTAAAAAGGGTCTCCGGTTCTCTACACTCACCAGACGAAACACAGCAGCATAAGTTGCTATTTTACGCTGCTATTCTGTGAGAGCGTGGTTCTTCCCTGGTCGAGCCGACCCATTCGTGCTACAACTATACTATTAATATAGCTGCAGCATGGCCCTACCACGTATAAAATAGATTTATCTATAGTTTAGACATTTATTAAAGTAATAAAAATAAATAACTAAACAAAAACAAGTATAAGTATAAGTGGATGCTTTTTCTTGGCATATAAATTTTAATATAGTAATCTAGATTGTAAATGTAGCTGTAAGCTCCCCAAAAAAAATAAAAAAAAATATCGATGTCGATTGTTGCTAACAATGCGATCGAAATCACTATAGATTAAAGACGTTATGTCTTAAAGTAACGTCACACATAATACTACTACAATAGGGATGTCATTTTTCTAGTAAATCAGAAGATACGAGTGTACTTCCTCTCATATTAGGCATCGTATAAAGAGACCAAAGATGACCACTTGACATTTTTATTTACACGCAACATCTTTAAACAGATTTGTCTTTTTTGCCTTATTTGAAAATTAAATTAGAAAAAGCGAGACAAATTTATTGACTCAATTTATGTAGAATTGTAGGTTCTCTCTATGCATACGTATGTACGTAATTATTCTAAGTATATTATATTTTAGTTCGCATATTTCCGCGGGACTCCTTTCGTGAAATAGATTTTCGTTTAAATTTGAGACTAATTATAAATACTTTTTATAATAAGGCCGTATATGTTTAGATAATAAAATAGGTACATTATACAATTTTCATACAACATTAATAAACATGCTCGTGTTCCTAACCATCGTAGCTAATATATTCTGCAGATATCTATTAAACAATGTTTTCGGTAAGCGAATCTTAAATGAGTAATTAGCAGCACATGTGTCTGGGGCCCGGGGGCGACAGGCCTCGGAGCCATCAGTAACGCGCCGCCTGTCCCGGACTGCGCCGGCCCACCCAAAGGATAATAAACCGACGCCAAATTATCTTTTAAAACAATTAGCCGCAACTTATGCCTTTACGAAATAGGACCGCAGGGTTTTTGACGCATAAAACCTTCGTATCAAGCTAGGTACTCGTTAAAAGAAAAAAACATGTCGCGTTTGTTTGTTTCGGTAAAAAAATTAAGTTAATTCACAACAAAACTCATAATGACACACACATTTACTTAAAAGCAAAACCTTATTAATAGTTTTATTTTTATTTATGTTAATAGATGTCAGTTTTAGGATATTTCGAGTGTAGGTAATAAATGAAATTTATGTTAATAAAAGTTATTTTATTATTGTATTTATTTTAATAATACTTTTTATCACAAATATTTACGATTTCATCATTGCACATACATAATAAGTTGCTTACAACTGCAATAGCTCGAGAACTGACAACCGACGGGGAAGTAAGGTTCTCAAGTGACAGCCCCGTACTGACAAGCGCAGAGTTGGGCAAGCCCTTACTAAATTTAGTGATAACCTGCCGAAATATGCATGGAGTTGATGGATGTAGATTTTTGAGGACCGTGTTTTGTGAAAATCCATGGCGGAGGTTTTTCTGAAGTGGGCTTATGATACAAATTGTGCTTGCACTGTCTGTACGAAAATCTACTGTTTCCAATCAAAAGCAAAACTAATTTAATTCTTAATTAGCGTGTGCCCTATTTAGTTATGTTGGCATATATGTAATTATAATCACTAAATGTCATGAAATTTTAATTTACAGACGTCAAAAATCACTACCTATCATTGGAATAATCACTTTTCATCATTACCTTAAATTAGATTTTTTTCCTTTCTGTATATATTTATGTAATTTGTATGTAATTGCCTATTTTAATCTTATGTGTCTATCATATTGTTTATATATCAGTGTAACTTGTTATTATCTATACTATAATAAAACGCATCACGCAAAAACCTGTGAACCGATTTGGAGGGGACTTTTTTGGTTTGTACGTGGTAGAGCCACGCTGCAGCTATATTATGGTTGTAGCATGAATGGGTCGGCTGGACCGGGGTAGGACCACGTTCTCACAAAATACCAGCGTAAAATAGCAGCTTAATGATGTTGTGTTTCGTATCGTGATTGCAGAGAACCGGAGACCCTTTTTATTGGAAACGAGGCATTCCATCTTAGTCCTCAGGGGTGACAACGCATCTGCATTTTGATTCTTAATTGTGTATAAATGTAGATGTCTATAGAGTAGAGGCCACAGCATCCACTTACCATCAGGTGGACTGTGTCCTCGTTTGTCACCCTATTCTATATAAAAAAAAACTTTCACTGGCAGATAGCTGATGTTATAAGGAGTAACAGCTACTTTTATTTTAGGGTTCCGCGTAAAAAAATTCAACGCGGGCGAAGTCGCGGGGAACAGCTAGTCGTATAATATATTGGTTTAGTTTATTTAGGTATTAGTATGTAAGTTTATTATAATATACACCACCTCCCACTATCCAATAGTCCAATTTTCTGCTCAATTTTAAGGTTGTCTGGAAGAGATCGCTTTTTGACGATAAGACCACCTTATTATACTTGTCTCCTAGAATTTACTCCGTGTAATCAGTTTTTTTCTGTTTGTGGTGTACAATAAAGTATATATAATAATAATATAACAATTTACATTATTTACTAAGTTTCGAATGTTATAACGTGGCGAGTAAAAAATAAAAAATTAAATAAGGTTGCTGCTTTATTTTCATGCGAGCTATCGTCATTAACATTTATTACCCGACAGGGGCTTGATACGTATTATGAGGTAACGAGCGTTTGATCACTATTAAAGCACACTGTAGTTAATGTTCCCACTTTAGCGTATACTCCCCTATAAGTACTTTGAAGACAAGTTTTTAACAGTTTTAAATAAAAATTCATTATTATTAAGGACTTCTCTTTATCTTATAATGACGATGATGAGTCCAGTAGTGAATTTGCTCACGAGCAATGATGGTATTGTTGATTCCACATGGTATCACCAAAAGCCGTCAATTAAGTTGTCGACTGCCGACGGAGTCATACAAAAAAGCTTGTTTCCGCTGTTAGTTATGATTAACAATTTTGAACCATTATATGTACATTTTCAATGTATATTGTAAAGTATAATGTATGTAAGTTATAGTCATAAGGAATATTCACGATACCTTACTAATAATTTCAATGATACAAAAATTTTGTCTTTTCTACCTTATGGTTGAAACACGCAATACTAACAAGCAAATTAAACACAAAATAAATATAATATGTATGAATTTGTTACATAAATCAAATGTTACATCTAAATTAAAATAAAAGAATTTCGAGTCATTTGAATTTTTGAGATTTACGTTATTTTGTTGCATTAATAAAAAAAACATGTGTGGAGTTCACACGCGGTAGAAGTGAAACCTTCAGAAAATTGCGAGTAAAATTGTTTCAAAATAGCGCCATCTACTTCATTATATGGGTTTTTTAATAGAATAATGGAGACAAAAGAGTACACAGTTCACCTGACGGTAAGTGGATGCTGTGGCCCGTAGACATCTACATTTATCCTTAATTAAGAATCAAAGTATAGATGCGTTGTCACCCCTGAGGACTAACATGGAGCATGGTCCTTCCCCGGTCGAGCCAACCCAATCGTGCTACAACCATAATAAAGCTGCAGCATGACTCTTACACGTACAAATTGACGTCACTCTATAGCTAAACCCATTTTATCAAACAAAAATTGATTGACTCTTAAGGTACGTAAAATACGTCGTAAAAACAACAGCAGCGCGGAATCTATGGGGAAATCTATGGGGGAGGCCTACGTTCAGCAGTAGACTTTAATAGGCTGTAACGCTATGAATGTATATGATAATTTTATTCAATATGGTTAATTTTATTTATTTAACAAATTTGGTAATTTTTTTTAACTGTATAACAGTCAAAAGTTAAATTAACCATTTTTAAAGCACCGCACAAAGAGGAGACCGAGAAACACTGTATACTCTATATATCATTCTCTCGCAGGTTAAATCCTATAGATGTATAGGCTTTTCTCTTTTTAGTGTCGCTTTTTCGTTTAATCGAGTTTCAAATCACAACGATTCTAAAGAAGTTTTCACTTAAAAAAAGTAGTTCATTCCGTAAATGATAATATATATATACCTACAATATAACCGAGGATGAGGTCTCCTTTTAAGTGTGTGTGTGTGGAGCACACGTCTTCAGCACAATTGGGGAGATTCCATCAGGCCCACTTCACTTATGGACGTCTAGGAACAGTAGTGCTTTACGCACTGAGCACTGTGTGAACCGAACATCCTGCTTTGAGCATTCACGCTGCGAGATAGTCGACGGTAGATTCCTCCGGTCGTCGAGAGTCGAGTTGGACGCAAAAAGAGAACCTAAAAGATCGGCTTTCTCCTTTGCGGCGTGGGCCAGCGAGACATCCTCTTTGGGCAGAAATGGTAATTATGGCTTACAGAAATTCCCTTGGGCAGCCTTGGAGAGAGAACAGAATGCACGAGTTCCCGAAGGAAAGCGAACTAGATTCTCGCCAATTCTCTCAATGTGCTCCGACTTTGCCCTAGGCATAACTCTTTTGGAGGACCTGGAGGCAGAGTTGTACTTATCTCTGAGTGCGCTAGTGTTTGAATCTAGGTCTTGTAACACTCCTGCATTTGTCGCGACACAATTTTGTAGGAGCGACCAAACCAAGGCTGGTATCTGTCGCCGATAGGCACTACAGATGACTGAATAAAAATTTCCATCCCTGAAGCACCACATCGGCGACAGAATCAGCAACGATGTTGGGAATCCGCGTGGGCGAAGTGAAAAGTAGTGTCAAAACATATGCCAATGCAAAGTCGTAAATCGTAAAAAATCTCCCCGCATGATCGGAAGTACGAGAACCGAGCCATTCGGCGTAGAGGGCGTTAAAATTGCCAAGGAGCACTATCTCTGCGGATGGGATCAATTGTAGCACGGAATCTGTAGCCATTTGGACGTGGTCTGTCCATCCAATTTGGAGTCGGTCTCGGCATTACCGCTGTGGGACCAATAAAGGCATCTATAGACGCGGGGGTGGATGGACAGCCCTGTCTTCAAGACTACCGAGGCGTCAAGAACAAATATCTTCTCTGACGTACACAAAAACTCCGGCCCGAGGCAGAAAGGAGTGTTCCAGTTTGTAATCTGGGTAAGATAAATCAAGATGTATCAGCCAGAGAGAACTGCATCTCGATGCGAAAGAGCAAGGCCGGCTTAGCCGTCTCGAGATGGTGGCAGACAGCATTAAGGATTGAATGAAGTCCCCTTATGTTGCAGAAATCCAGAGCGAGCGTTCGATTGGGATGCTGTAGTGTGTGTGTGTGTGTTTCCTTCTTTAACAAGAAAGTGGGTTTTATTGTATATATTGGATTATTGCCAAGGATAATTCAATAAATATGAAATTATAATACTCGCGTTTAGATGTAACATTTTTATGTAGTTATGGAAATATTTAATATCGAATATTGTATAATGTCCTATTTCATGGTAGGTTTGTAATGGGATACACTCCCATAAAGACGCTTATGACACCTTTTTTAAGCAGCCTCACCTGCTTGCAGTATACCCTGCGGCTTGATAAACAAGGCGCGCCCTACCAACTGAAGCCCAATTTCACAGACTGATAATAGGAGGCCGCGTTACTCGTGCAAAGGCATCGGCTCTGGGTTTACCAACCCCAGCTGCCCAGTGTCGTATGGATCTTCCAAGAAACGATTACCAGTAGACGCATTTTTAGAATATTTTCAGCATTCCTACTACCAACATTAGGCATAAATAGGCTGTTGTTTTGACTATGTAAAGCAAAGACCTGGGACAAGGTAAGTAATAGAGATAATAAATTAGACGCATGTCTAGGTTTAAGTATTTCGACATTTCAAATATATCGAGGCCGTAAATTTACACACATGCACAAAGCCTTTGCAACCCTCATAAAGTGAGAGAAAGTCTACGGCCAACGCCGGGAAATTAATTAATATCGTAGCTTCGTTATTCAAATCTGATGTTATATGCACGGAGCAAATACAAAGTTTTTTTATTTGCGTGATTATATCCGTAGAGAGATAATCTTATCGTTTAAACTAAAAGTTGTTATTATAAATTTAAAATAATCTGCGATGTGTATTTTTTTATAGAAAAAAACAACAGTAAACCCGCCAGAAGTATTGACAGCTCGGTAACGCAGTGCTTAAGTGTTTTGATGCGGCGCGCTGCTTTAGCCCACGGGTTCGAATCCGCGCCGGGACCACTATTTTCAAGACTTACAAATAATTGTTCCGGGTTAAGACGTTTATCCGGATCAGGTTTTGTTTGTAAAATGGCTCCAATATACAGACGAACTTCTTATTGTGAGTATACATTTTTTTAATAAGGACAAAATGCAAAGGTGTATTTTTTTATTTAAACAAGTAAAATAAGATATTTTTTTAAAATAAAATATCTAATATGGTATCAAATTGAACAAAAGAAATTAAATAAAAGACTGAATTTGTATTTTTTGTTTATAACCATTTCCCAAATTTAGTATATTTTATTTTATCTAATGTTTTCCTAAAATAATATTTATTGATATTATATGTTCCGATAAGCAGCAACACGATATTCTGGACATATTATCATTTCTAAGATAATTAATCTTGCGTCACTATACAAGACATATAGGCTTCCATATTTGGTACAAATTACTTAAGTAACCATAAATTATCGTGTTAAGTCAACGGAACTCAATAACAAGGTTTAAATTACGCACGTGCTAGAATTATGCAAACGTAAAATAACCTTTATAATAAGTAACATTTAAGAACTCTATCAAAGATATGATAAGTTTAACAGATGGCAACATTTCTTATCATCTAAGTGAGGAAAAATTGCTTATTGTATCGGGATATAAGAAGACGTGTTGATAAATTAAAACACAAAGAAAAGATTCTCAAGGAATTTTACGTTGGAAATAATCCCGAAAGCGACCACCGACTCAATTCCTCATTTCATTCACGTTCCCCCGCGATGAAACTTTTTCTCTGCAATTTTTTTGTTGAGGGCGGGGAGTTATCAGGTGGAGCGCGTTGCCAGTCGTAGCACGTAGAGCAGGCACCCCGCGCCGCCTTCTGCCCGCCCGTTGAATACAAACTTCATTAGCCTTTTGATAATTAGCCCGTTAAACGTATCGCACTAAATCCTGCCTCTATCTTCTAAATCGACCTTATCCACACACTTAAGCAGCACGAAGTAAATCGAGCCATATCTAAGTCAACCTAAAAATGTATATTACCATTATACGTAAGTGGTATGTCCATATTATATACCAGCTTTTTGCCCGCGGCTTCGCTCGCGTGGTCTTCAATTTAGAAACATCATTAAATGCTATTCCGCGCCAAATTTAACAAAATTTGATCACTTTTAGAGTCACTTCGGTGTCTGTGTATCTATGTCAGTTTGTCAAAGAATTTTTTTGAATTCCCAAAGTCTATTGGACCTAGATGATTGAGGAACACGTGAATAAATAAGTTTTTCAGAATTGCATTAATATCATATGTCTAGAAACATCTACAATTTTTTATATTGGACGTGTCTTCCGATGTATCCATAAGAAAGATAAATTGTCTTGGAATCAAAATTTACTATTATTATTTATTCTTTACATTAATTCATAATTAAAGTTAATTTAGTGATTCCCGAGACTATTGAAATTAAAAACATCCTAACTTCAAACCCAAGCATACTACTGCAAGACTTCAAGATACTGTAAGCTCGTCCTGCGTAGATCGGACCAAACATTATTAGTTAAAAGTTGATTGTAGTCTTCGTAAACTATGACATCAGGACGTTAAACAACTCAGCCCTCCCCCCCCCCTCCCCCACGTCTCCATGGATTCTTTATAGTGCCCGAAACGTCAGGAACTAGAAAAAGTTAAAATTAAGCCCGATAAAATCCTTAAGATTACTTTTATTGCAAATGAAGTCCTATTCGCAGTGAACGTGGGTAGAACTACACTCATGATCAGAAGCAGAAAAATGTTCGTCTTGTTATGGCGGCGAAAGAGAATCCGCCACCTCATATCGTTCCGTGTGTGTCCTAAGAGGCGACAGAGGAAAACAAACAGGAAATGGGCAACATCATCTTTCTGACAACAGTTCAAAATAATAAAGGCTGCGGTTGCCATCTCGCCTGCCAAGCGTGGCAACTATAGCAAATATCCAGCCTATTTGACAATTTATGGGGGAGACCTATGTTAAGTTCAGTGAACTTTTGATAGGTTGTAATGATGAGTTCTATTCTTTCGAATCTTTGCTACCGTTAATATTTACGGTAGTGTGCAAACAAAAAAGTAACATCTCCAAAAATATGAATGAAATAAAAACAGCATAATTGCCCCATTAAAACTAAAAAAAGTAGCAGCCTACATACATGTCACTACTGGGCACAGGCCACAGACCTTTTGCCCAAAAAAAATTGCCAACGAGCGATCACCTCAACTGGGGAACTCAGTTATGCAGGTTTTCTTTCAACGTGGTAAATCGACACTTCAAATTGCAATTAACATATATGTAAAAATATAATATAATAATGCTTATGTACTATGAAATTTACGTTTGGATCAGTTTGATTACCGCCTTTGACAAGTAAAATAAAATAAACCTTTGTTTAAGTAAAATCTGCTAACTTTGATATTTAAAGTATTTTTTCGCAACAGCCTGTTCATTTACATATCTCATGTGAGCTATGAAACCAGGACTGTCACAAAAATCTTGATTTGTCTGATAATATGAAAACTCAAAAATACAAAAATCTTAAATGACAAACTGATTTTAAAGTCTCATTAAAGGTATAAAAACTAAAGTAGCAGCTTACATACGTCTCACTACTGTGCACAGTGCTCCTCATTACCTATAGTGTTTTGTGGTCAGGAAAGAGTATGCCGCAATCCTTAAACTACTACTCAGACATTTAGGTTTGCCCATGAAGTTATTCTTCACCACTTCATCGCATACGTGGTAAGTCAGCACGTAAAATTTCCCATAACAGATACATTTGTCCTCTAAGGACTCATACACGTTTTGCTCCCTTGTCGTGATGAAATCTCACGGCGAGCTACACGGCTCTCGTATTTGTTTAAATAAAATTCATAAAGCTTTTGTACGATTGTTGACCATATCTACCTAGTAATTAGAAACCCAACGATGCCACGAACTATTCCATCAAATAGAGATAAAATCACACAATGCACTTAATTTCCAATTATTTACATCAGATAACGTGATAACGTATGAAGTTGGTAAAATTAAACCTATGCCGACAGACACCCAATATATTCAACTAAAGAGCTTCTCGCCTAATCTCAGTTTTGTGTTCACAGTACTGGATACTGTGCACACAAAACACAGGTGTTGTGTATAACAGTGTTGTTAGCCATTTTGCCTAACGTGGTAATTGTGGTAAATCATCCCGATAATGGCCACCGGTCTAGATATTTTTAAGTGTGAAAATTTTTGATGCTGCACGAATAAGGATTCAGAAGCATTACAAAATTTAATTTTATCAGTTACTTATTATTAGTTTATTTAGCAGAAAGTAGAGGGCGCTATATTACATTAATACTATGAAAATCAAAACTACACTATCTAGTAATATCGGCTATGAAGGAAGAAGGTTGGGATGAGACTGGCTCAAGAGCCACCCCAAAGCCGGGATCATTTATTGATTATATAAAAAAGGCATAAATTGATATTAATTCTGTTAAAAATCTGTTTCTGTTAAAAACACGCTATCAGCGCCGCGCCGCTAGCGGTGAAAAACTATTTGACGATATGACCATATTATCATGAAATAGCAATGTTGTGTTCAGTCATTAATATCGTTAAACGATCTCGATTCATTGATTTGGCTAAGCTATATCATGACATGGTCAACAAACAGTGATAAATATCATGAAATTACACCAATTCACGAAATAATGATTTAATGAGAATTTTGCAATAAATGCAGGCAGACTAGTTTTAATCAGGTTACATACAGATATAGTATCATCCGTATGAAAATTGATATGTTTTTTTAGTTCAAAAACATATCAATTTTCATACGTTTGATAGATATTATAAGGCACTTCATTTTAGTCCCCAAAGGTGACAACGCATCTGTTACCTTCTCTTCTTACATCTCGATTAAGAATAACCGCTGAGGACTATGATGAAATGCCTCGTTACCGGTAAAAAGGGCCTCTGTTATGTATGTGCACACGTTATGCGCTATCTCACGAAGGTATTCTGTACAAGCGTGGTCTTCCCCGTTGTGGTCGTGGTCGAGCCGACCTATTCATGCTACAGCCATAATATACTGCATCGTGGCTCTACCACATGGTAAGTATGTATATAAATACGTGCATAAATAGACACGTTTACTTTATTTATTTTAAACTTTCGCAGTTTCATGATAATTCAATGTTTATTCAATACTAGCTGGTCCCGGCGCGTTGCTGCCGCAGAAAAAATAATTGTAGAAATATCGTTTCAAATTTGAAAGAGCTATATTGTTTAATTAGGAATAATAATATATTCATTGCAGTTGAATGATATATAACTTTTAAATAAATTTGTCGGTACAACACGCAAGCCATCTACTGTCAGTTAATTGTATTATGTCTATAACCTTTGCGCCAGTGCGAGCGATGGTAGCGCATAAAATACGAACAAACAAACATTAATTTTTATAAATTAAAAAAAGGATTTATTTAGCTTTAAAGCCGCGAGAAGTTTTTAGATATTTTTTTATCTTATTTTAGCGGGCAAATTTTTTCGGTAAAGAGACACGCTTGTATTTTGGAGGCGTTGCATCTCACAAGGCTGCCATCGCCCTATTCAGAGACTGACTGGAGTAAGGGATACACACACTTTGGTTGAGCGTCTGTTTCAGAGTTAATTTCCTGACTGGCCTGTGCATTCGGCTGGTATCTTTCGACGTTGTTTCCACAACTTTAGAGCGATACCGAATATATTTAAATTTCTTTATTTATTTTATAAAATAAGCAGGACTATATTTATTCCTTCCTATGTTGTATACTTTAAGATACGGTTTTTATTGGAAGGGTGTGTTCCACTATTTTTTTTCTTCCCTTTGTATTGATGTAACTTAGAAAAATTATACATGTTCCAATGTCAATTGTAAAATATACGATTTCGAACTGCAGGCTTACTCCTGATTTTTGGAATTGATCCGAATTAGTGACACCCATACAAGCCAAAAAGCATGATAAGCCCTATTAAATTCACTACGATATTTATATTTTCACGCGATTATGTATGTTATAATAATAAAAGACTTTAAATAATATCATAATCATTCTATTCTGCTGGGTATAATGTACTATGATCGTGTTAAATGTTTCTTTTTCGAACGAGAAAAATGTTTTGGAATATTTCTGGTTAAAGCGTAACAGAGATTCGTCAGATGAAGATGGTGTAACGACCTGGCAAGGATGCAGGGTGTTAATGGATACAGTGCTTTGTGGCGTTCCTCGAGGGAGGTCTATATTAAGCAGATTGATTATATTGAGGATTATTATTATTATTATTTGGATGTTTACTATGAAACCGAAAATTCTTTGAGTAATCCAGTTATTTGTGTAATAAAAATACAATTTAAAATGACATTCATTCTATTGATGATATTACAGTTAAATCAAATTATGTTATTCTTGATAGAAATTTTCATGTTAATATAAAGAGGAATTGAGGATAATCTTCAGACGTCCTAATAAGTAGGTAGAGACGTAGAGACTAAGTAATTTGTTTTGTAAGATGATGTAAGATTTTTGTTGCAACAGGAATAGCTAACGACAATAGGAAATTCAAGAAAGTTCCTACAGCTTCCGGTAGATGGCAATATTATAAACTTGTATTTATGTCAGATATAAAATACCTAGGTCACCATCAGAAAATATAAAAAGTTAGGCTTGCCCCACGTTAGACCTTGGGTACACCACTGATTCGAATTCGACTTCGTTTTCTATTTGAGCTTACTTTTGTTTCGAACTTGATCTTAGAAGCTTCCACTTGCCAGCACTGTTATGTCATCCATGTGATTATATCACAGTAAAATCCTTAATGGTACATATTATGTTAAGTTTATTTTTAGTAAAATAAAAATTTACTTGTTCAACATTTTTGTTACATATGAAGGACACACTTATCAAGAAAAACCACAGCACAGAACATCTAGCTACTGAGAGAAGCTTATTTGTTGCTTGCTACTGCGAGCGCCATCTTGCGGCGGATATCTGAAGATCCCTTTTTTGGTCGAATATTTTTTTAAATTTTCTCAGGGATTACACTTATATAGAAAAACTAGTAAAAGTAAAACATTATATAAATACAAAATTTCATCCCAATCTTTAAGAGCCGTTGCCGAGAAACCGTTGCACATAAAAAATATAAATGTTATATAGATATTTATTCTTTTTTATTTAAATTATTCAAAAAACTATTAAATAAGTTTGATTATATAAAAAAATAATTTTCTGTAAGAATACATAGCGCCATAAAAATGTACGCGACTCCGCAAACAATATATTTTATTAGTCTATAATAATTTCTTTTTGTTAGTGGGTGGGGGTTACTGTTTGGGATAGAATACTAAAAGAACAAAAAATTAAAAATTAAATAAACAGAATTCGAACTAGCGCACTCAGGTGTGGCAGTTCTACGCTCTAGCCATTAGAGCCCTCGTGAATCCCTATATTGTAAATTTAATCGAAATCGCTAGTTCTCGTATAATAATATAAGATAACATTTAGCATTGTTATATCAAATAGAGAAATATAAGCAATAAAATGTAATAATAGCCAGAGAATGAATTAATATTATATACGTGGTATTGTACTTGGCATAGCCACGCTGCAGCAATATTATGGTTGCAGTACGAATGGGTCGGCTGGACCGGGGAAGAACCAGCGTAAAATAGCAGCTTAATGCGTGTTATTAATGTGTGTTTCGTATGGTGAGTGCAGAAAACTGGAGTTCCTTTATACTGGAAACGAGGCATTCCATCTTAGTCCTCAGGGTCGGCCAATTGGGAAGAGGTCGTAACAATGATGAATTCCTTTTGCGGGTGGCGTAACAAAAAACACCAAACCAAAGGCAAAGTAAGCATATATTAGCGAATATCCATGCGATGTGCTACGTCACAAAGACGCTAGTCGAGCTATGACAACGTAAACTTCGGAATAAATTACATCGAAACTATTCAATTAAACTTATACAATCCAAACCAAGTACGTTTCCCGTTATAATATATTTTTGACATTATTTGATTTCGATTCCGCGCTAGCTTCGGTATCAGGATTGCGAATTACTTTGAGTTTAAATTAAATTCGATTGATTCAAATTCCGAATATGTCGGGAGTAGACCGGGCTCTTTGACTTCTTTCCAATCCTAGGTTAAAGACCCCTTGATAACCCATATCGGGACACAGTACCATCCATCCTAATGAATCGTGTACTCATTTGTGATTCTCTATTGAAACGTAATGAAACCGAACCATTTTTGAAAAGATTTATCACTGATAATTAAAAGTGGATCACCTACGAAAAGAATGTGCGATAAAGATCATGGTCAAAGGGTAGTCAATCTCCACAGACTGTAGCGAAACCCGGATTAACACGCAATAAGGTGAAGCTGTGTGTATGGTGGGATTGGAAGGGCATCGTTTATTATGAGCTTTTACCGCCGGACAAAAATGAGAAGCAAGAAATTGAGAAAAAACGGCCGGAATTGATCAACAGAAAAGGAGTGGTCTTTCATCGTGATAACGCCAGATCACACACATCTTTGGCCACTCAGAAAAAATTGAGAGAGCTTGGTTGGGGAGTGTTAATGCATCCATCATATAGTCCTGACCTTGCACCCTCAGATTTTCACCTGTTTCGGTCTCTTCGGAATTCTTTGGGTAGTGTTAGGTTAACATCAAGAGAAGACTCAAAACTACTTGCCGCATTTTTCTTATCAAAAACCCAAGATTTCTACAGCAACGGGGTTATGTCACTACCTGCAAGATGGATACAAGTTATCGAACAAAATGGCAAATATATATTATAATTAAATGTAATTAAACTTTGAAAAAAAATGTCTTGAATTTGTATATAAAATACGAAGAAACTTTTTCTCCGACCTATTATTACTGCTATTATCTTCAGTGGGTCTAATTGAGATGATATTAAAATAAAGGTTGTACAAGGTATGATCCACGCTGCTAAGTGGCTAAAACTACTTACCTTCATCAAGACAAAACTTACTTATGTCATTGCTTAACTGTCTTAAAATTGGTAAGGTAAATCATATTAAATAATTAGGTGTTCAAGTAGATCAAAGCTTATCTTTGTATCTTCAAATAGAGCAGATTACTACGGCAATTAGAATATTTATGCTTTTAATATAATTCCGAAGAATTTTTCAAATACAACAAGGTCCCTAAACCCGATCCGCTTTTGTATTTATTGTATGGTGTACTGTGTCCCTCGGCAGTGTAAGGATATCCACTACCCAGTGTCGTCCCGCCGTAGGTGATAGGTGTCGTAAGAGGCGATAGAGGGCAAATGAAACAGGAGATGGGCAGCAGCATCTTCCTGACAACAACTCAAAGTTATAAAAAACTGAGGTTGCCAGCCCGCCTGCCAAGCATGGCAACAATGGTAAAATCCGTTGAACAGTGGATTTTTATAGTCTGTAATGGATGGATGGATGGTACTGTGTCCCGATATGGGTTATCAAGGGGTCTTTAACCTAGGATTGGAAAGAAGTCAAAGAGCCCGGTCTACTCCCGACATATTCGGAATTTGAATCAATCGAATTTAATTTAAACTCAAAGTAATTCGCAATCCTGATACCGAAGCTAGCGCGGCATCGAAATCAAATAATGTCAAAAATATATTATAACAGGAAACGTACTTGGTTTGGATTGTATAAGTTTAATTGAATAGTTTCGATGTAATTTATTCCGAAGTTTACGTTGTCATAGCTCGACTAGCGTCTTTGTGACGTAGCACATCGCATGGATATTCGCTAATATATGCTTGCTTTTGCCTTTGATTTGGTGTTTTTTGTTACGCCACCCGCAAAAGGAATTCATCATTGTTACGACCTCTTCCCAATTGGCTGACCCTGAGGACTAAGATGGAATGCCTCGTTTCCAGTATAAAGGAACTCCAGTTTTCTGCACTCACCATACGAAACACACATTAATAACACGCATTAAGCTGCTATTTTACGCTGGTTCTTCCCCGGTCCAGCCGGCCCATTCGTAGAGCGTAGAACTGCCACACCTGAGTGCGCTAGTTCGAATTCTGTTTATTTAATTTTTAATTTTTTGTTCTTTTAGTATTCTATCCCAAACAGTAACCCCACCCCACCCACTAACAAAAAGAAATTATTATAGACTAATAAAATATATTGTTTGCGGAGTCGCGTACATTTTTATGGCGCTATGTATTCTTACAGAAAATTATTTTTTTATATAATCAAACTTATTTAATAGTTTTTTGAATAATTTAAATAAAAAAGAATAAATATCTATATAACATTTATATTTTTTATGTGCAACGGATTCTCGGCAACGGCTCTTAAAGATTGGGATGAAATTTTGTATTTATATAATGTTTTACTTTTACTAGTTTTTCTATATAGAGGTGTAATCCCTGAGAAAATTTAAAAAAATATTTGACCAAATAAGAGATCTTCAGATATCCGCCGCAAGATGGCGCTCGCAGTAGCAAGCAACAAATAAGCTTCTCTCAGTAGCTAGATGTTCTGTGCTGTGGTTTTTCTTGATAAGTGTGTCCTTCATATGTAAAAAAAATGTTGAACAAGTAAATTTTTATTTAACTAAAAATAAACTTAACATAATATGTACCTACCATTAAGGATTTTACTGTGATATAATCACATGGATGACATTACATTTATTCAATGTAAATATATATTGTTTTGTAAAAATTGGATGTTTCCAAATACTAAACATATTGATTTTTTTATTTAAATATAGTTAATCTGAACCTTTTTAGATATTATGATGAATCATTCTATATAATAAAATTTTGTAACATTCCAAGTATAACCTATCTACTGATTACGAACTGAAAGGTATTTCTAAATGTTGTCGAATGCTCTAAGCATGAATACAATAGAAAACCTTTTATGAAAATAGAACTAAACATACTCGCATACACACATTTATCTCCTTTATGGTATTGAAGAGCTTTCATATTACATTTCACAAACCAGTACACCCTCTGTAAATTCCATCCATCCATTACAGTCTATAAAAGTCCACTGCTTTATTTTGCCATAGTTGCCACGCCAGGTGGCAGGTTTTGTTACAGGCGGTAAGCCTGTGAGGCATTCCGTCTAAGTCCTCAGAAGTGACGACGCATCTGTAGTCTTCTGTTTGAAGCTGGCTACAAGTGTACGTGGGCTGCAGTAGCCACTTACCATCAGGTAGACTGTAAGTTCGTTTGTCGCATCAGGTTCTCTAGTGGCAGCCTCGTACCGGTAAGTGAAGTGTAGATCAGCCCCCCACGAGATGAAGTGACCACCTGATAAGATGTGCAGGAAGTTGGTGGATGCAGGTGGCTTACAATCTTGTTCAGCACTGAACTTGTGAGGGGCGGCAATGATAATGATGATGATGATGATGATGATAACACTTTACATCATCATCATTGCATAATTACCATCAAAATAGATAGCTAGATAGATATCTATAAAGTTAGATAAATAAAATATTTGTTTGATTCTGCAATTACAGACGATTGAGCGCAAGAAAACATTAAGTGTATCTATGGTTTACTTAGCTTACTAAGCTATTAACCATAGCGTTTTTGAGTTTACCGTTGGACTTTGCATGGAAGATTTGCTTAGTACTCACCACGCTAGGCAAGCGGGTTATCCTCAGCTTAGTTAGTGAAATTTAGGGATTGTAAAAGAAACATACTTTTAATTTGACGCAAATATTCTCGAAAACTTTTTTTTTATAGAATAAGGGTGACAAACGAGCACACAGTCCACCTGATGGTAAGTGGTTGCTGTGACCCATAGACATCTACATCTATCTTCGTTTGCGAATTTAAATGCAGATGCGTTGTCAGCCGTGAGGACTAAGATAGAATGCCTCTTTTCCAGTAAAAAAGGTCTCCGGTTCTCTACACTCACCATACGAAACACAGCAGCATTAAGCTGCTATTTTACGCTGGTATTCTGTGAGAGCATGGTCCTTCCCCGGTGGAGCCGACCCATTCGTGCTACAACTATACTATTAATATAGCTGCAGCATGGCTCTACCACGTAATAATAATTACTTAAACTTATAATTACATGAAACATAATGTTATTGTTTTTGATAAATTTTTAAGAATTGCAATAAAATAAAGATTTAAATAAAATAATTAATTAAGAAATTTAATGTTTTCCATTGAACCATCCTTACCGTTACCGTTACAGCCTATTAAAGTCCACTGCTGAGCACAGGCTTCATAGGGGCAAATTTGCCATAGCTTGGCAAGCGGGTTGGAAACCGCAGCTCATCTCCATCTACTGAACCATCCTGTATAGAATTCAATTGTAATTAAAGAGCCCTTGATGATTATAAATGGAATTCAATAGTAATTTAAGAGTACTTGATGAAATGAAAAGTGTCTGAAAAGAATCATTTAATTGTTCATTAGGGGATTATACTAAAGCGAAGCGTAGTAGAGCGGAAAATAAAAAGTGACAATTTAGCCGGAACGTCACAGGAAGGAAACTTCGAAACAAAAGAAGAGTCGTCTAGCTACGGCGAACTTAGGAAAATTAAGAAACAATGGGGTTGGAAATGTGTTTTCTTTAGTGTTCAAGACGGATGCTGTTAGTTGCTGATATAACTCCAAGTCTAAGCCACAAAATACACACAGGCAGCGAACTGGGATATATTATTACTTGAACTGGAATGTTATATAAAGTTGCTTTATGTTCTATATTTACAGTTTAAGCACATTTTTATCTGTAATAATGACCAAAAGTTTTTATTTGTCAGAAATAGTAAAGGTGAATTTCGTTAAATGCTTTGGATAGATTAAGCGCTTACTTGTAACTGTACAAATTCTGTACAAATTTCTAGCTGTAGGTACTTCTTATTAAGAATTAAAATAGATTGCTAACTTAAAATGTAATGAGTCCGATTTTGGATATCCAAATGTATATGTTGGTTTCCCGATTCCGATTCCCGACCGATTCTTTTATATAAGTGCGTGCGCGAGTGCATGCGTGCGTGTGTGCTTGCGGGTGCGTCTGTGTGTGTGTGCGCCTATTATGTGCCTATGTTGTTTGATTGTAAGTGATATTTATTTTCATCTTAGATAATCAAAGAACGCAGTAGAACCAGAGTAAAGCGACATAACCCTTCGATCCCCATCGACAAAATCGATGAGAAAGAGAGGTATTTCGAATGGCAGCCTCGTACTGATGGTACCGGTAAGCAGTGTAAGACTGGTAAGACATGCAATAAGTCGATAGATGTAGGTGACCCAAAACCGCGTTTCGTGCCATTCCTTGTGAAGGGCTGTAATGATGATGATGATTACTCAAGAATACAATGATTATGTAGAATGTAAAATAATTTACACACACTTTATGTTACAATAATAACTCAATAATAATAATAACACACACGTAACAAACTTACAAAAAGACAATAAATGGGAACATGGTGATTTGGGCCGACACACCACACCTAGACTTACTTTATGGGAGTTGAGGTATTATTAATTGTCAAGGCGTCTAAAAATACAGGTTAAAACTATAGGCAGCGAGTATAATAAATTAAGTTAGCAATTATTTCAACAAAAAGACCAAAAATTCATGTAGAAAGCATTTTAAAGAGTTTTCTTCTACTTGATATGCCTTTTTTTCATCAGCTATCTCTCACTTTATATGCTTTTTTCTCATCCGATTTGCATGAAGATGAAACTTAATTTTTACCGCTCAAGTTTAATATTTACTTTCTGAAAGGAAACGGATCGTTAAAAGGGATATAAATGATGGATTTAATGCCTTTTAGCAACCTTTAACCTATACGATGTAAAAAAAACTTCAAAATAAAATCAGGAATAAAGTAATAAAAATAATAATAATAATCTCACAGTTTGGCTTGTTAGTATGTAGTAGTGTGAAGAAAAATCTTTTTTAGAAAAACGAATAAGCTCATAAATACAATTATATTATCAAAGAATATCGGTTTTTGAGCAAGGAAACTGTGTTCATTTCGTAGAAAAATAAAAAAATACAGTACTTATACGAGGGTGACACTGAAAGTTCTTAGAAAATTAAAAACTGAACAAACTAGCAAGTTATTAGTTTTATTATATATTTGCAAAATAGTGTCCATTTACATCAATACATCGCTGCATCCGATGGAACCACTGAGAAAAGTACTTTGCCCACTCGTCCTTAGGGGTCTCTTCGACGGCATTTTGAAACGCAGCCACTGCTTCCTCGGCGTCCATAAAACGTTTTCCTCGAAGTTTTTCTTTTATTTCAGAAACAAATAAAATCGCAAGGTGCGAGGTCGGGGCTATGGCGCGGGTGACCCAGTAATTCCACGTCTGACGTCGCCAAGTAGTCGATTGATTGCTTGGCGGTGTGCGACGAGGCGATGTCGTGGTGAAGGAGGATCCTACTGCGAGGTCGTTTCTCCCGAACTTTTTCCAAGACAAGTGGCAAACAATTGTTAGTGTACCACTCTGCAGTAACCGTTTTTCGATCCTCTAAAACAATTGTTGCGTAATGACCTGTCCTTCCGAAGAACGAGGCCACCATCTTTTTTCCCACGCTTTGACCTCTCTTCATTTTAGTTGGCAATTCCTCGGAAGGAAACACCCAGACAGCAGACTGTCTCTTAGTTTCAAGATCATAACAATAAATCCAGCTTTCGTCACCCGTAAGTATGTCGAACACAGCATTTGAGTCACCTCCGTTAAATCTTTGAACCATTTCACGACACCAATCAACACGACGGAGTTTTGGGGCCTCTGTAAAATTATGAGGTATCCACCGGGCACAAAGCTTCCTGATCGCTAAATGATCATGGAGGATTTTGTGCACTTGACTCATACCGATACGTAAGCGTGTCCGAATCTGTTGATAAGTGCATTCTATTGTCAATCTCTATCATACGCCGCACAACACTGATGTTATCTTCAGTCGTCGCCGTAGAAGGCCGTCCCTCACGCAGATCATCGGTGAGATTAGTGCGACCACGTTTAAACTCATTAAACCAGTTGTAAACAGTGGCACGAGATGGGGATTTATCGTGAAAGGCCAATCGAAGTCTATCATAACTTCCTTGTTGACTTAAATGACATCGAAAGTCATAAAAAATCATTGTACGAAAATTTTCTCGCGTTAAATTCATGCTGACGTGACAGACAATTTTCAATTTGCCGGCAAATCGTAAACAAATGACAAATATACTAAAATACATACACAATAATATTGGCAGAGAGTTCTATTTTCAAAATTTGATCTTATTTTTTTATTATATCGTTTACAAGTGGGCAGTTCTAAAAACTTTCAGTGTCGCCCTCATATAATTTTATCTTGTATTTATTTGGTGATTTTTTTAGTTTGTAATATGCTGTATAATAAACAGTAATACCCGACTTCACGCGAGCGATGCAGCTTAAATAATAATTCTAAATATTAATACGTGAAGGGAAAAATTTGTACACCATAGTACGTAAATATATAAAAATTTTGTAATCGGATTTGGGTTATAAAATTATTTTATTGCTCTTTTCTGTAAAACAAAAATATTTTATTCATATTTCAGTCATTAGCCCCATAGTAAGATTCCATACTATATAGGGCTTTGGAAATAAATAAAATAATTACAATACATAGATGTAAAGTGATGGGTTTTTAGATTTTGGTACTTAATGTAATGCGTCTTTATTGGTACGTTTTAGAAATATTTGATTCGATGTGAATTGAAATCTAGATTTTTAACTGAATTGCATATAAGGCACTTGTATAAGGTACTTGTACTTGTATATAATATATTATGAAAGGTTGAAGTTTTTTTAATCCTAAAAGGTATTTAATTTGCAATAGAAAAGGACCGAACAGAGGTGGGCGTAGAGCGGTCGTGGGCAGCGCAACGCGCTATTTCGACGTAATTAAAACAAACAGGAGGCGGCTCGCCACTCGTCTCTAATTGCGTTTGTGTTTGAATAATCACGGAAAGTATGGCAGAATAACGGACCTGATCATAAATATATTTATATGCCGAAAGCGCAAGTAAGCACATGAAGTTGGAACACAGTTCTAATTTACGTGAGGAGTAGGCAATTTAACTAATAAATTGAGGTCTGTTATCACAACAGTGACAAATACGCCAGTAAAGTTATATACGAGGCAGTTCATAAATGCGGCATGGTAAGCAGCTTTACCTTCAAGGCAAACATCATTTATTTTTAAAGCGCTTAATTTCAGTAGCGTTTCTGGCGAACCCCGGACAAGAAACAGTAATAAGCTTGTAAGGCATTTTCCTTCTCCACCAGATCAGTAATACGTATGTCAAATGTATATTTTTAATTTGAATTATATTGAGTTTTATAGAAGTTTAAGAAAAAAAGAGAATTCGAACACGGTCTTAAATTACTCGTAAATTAAACTTCGCAATTTTTTAAAACAAAACGTATTTAATGTATTTAATACAATTGCATGATTTCAGTGATAAAACCTCAGATCATTCACACAACTCACAACTTTCTCCCATTATCTTACCCGCACAAAAACAAGCACACATAATATAACACATACACGTAATTTATCACGCACACTATAAAACACACATGCTGAAACCGGATACCATATACGGATACGGAACCGTATACCTTTGAGACCGGAATACCGCAATGTAAAAACTACTATTTGGCGACAGAAATATGTAAAAGGATGCACCTACCTATACGGAAAAAAGAGAGAAAGTAGAGAAAAGTCTTACCACCTAGTAAAAATATCGATGTTAAGTTTAGACATTGTGTTTTATGAATATTATTACCTAAATACAGAATGATGGAACCTGGAATAAGAAATAGGATATTATGAATATTTTTAATTTTTGGATATTAAAGAAAAACCACGAACACATTCAGAATCTGCATGAGTTAATATTATACAGACAGTACAAATTAGATCAGAATTATGAAATTCAGTTACTTTGCCACTTAGAATAATAATAAGCTTTGCCACTTAGAATATTATCCTAAGCTTTGCCATTTCTCCAGTGAATTTATTCATAACAAAAAACGTGCTGGACCAATTTTGATAATCAAAAAAATCTGCTAGATAATTTTGATCTTTATTTGTTCTCAGGATCGCACGCATGCATGCACTCACAAAACGCACGCACAAAAACACATTATACAACTAAGACACCTTCGTCCAACGGGGAGATATGTCAAAATGTTGACTTTAAAAGTATTAATTAAGTAAGCCGAAGAGCGGATACACCTAGGTTCAACCGGCTACACCTAAATGCAGCCAAATGCGGTGGCTTAAATTTAGTTGTTTTAAATTTATTCATGGCTTAAACTTACACGTACACCTCTGTAACTACGATAAAATACGATCGCACTTTAATTTTTATCTAATACTAGCTTGCTCAGAAGATGTTTTTCTGCAGTTTCGGGTAGGTGGTGCGATGAGTTTTACTCCTATATTTAAACATCTATATTTATTGAAGTGAAAACTTCTTTAGGCGCGTTGGGAGATCTTTGGATGGGTAAAATCTTATGAGTTAGCGTGTTGATATTAACAGTATATCTGTAGCTATAAGTATGACGTGTTGCGCGTATAATATGCGCGTTGGACGCTTTTTGGATGGGTAAAATCTTATGGAGGCGCGTCACCAACATGCTGTAAGTGTAATAGCAGTATAACTTTTAGAATATAATAAGATAATAATTAATAGTAAGAATAACCTAAGTATTGCTGAAATTAATGATAATAAAGATGCAAACAATGAAAATAATGTTGAAAATTAAGTTCATTTTATTTTATGTAAACACACATACTATGAATATAACAAATGCAAATGAATTTTACTACTGGTACTAAGTGGTTAAAATTTGACCGTAACTCATAAAAAGAGTATAGTTTGTATATTTGTATAGTTAGTTTGTATATTAAGCAAGCTGTAAGTATGTCGCTTTCAACTGCACATTAAAGCTTTGATATTTCTTACACAATATATAAAATTAACGCTTTCTAGCCTTGACATACACTCCACAGACGATAGAAAAAGTAACATTAGAAATCACACAAATATCACAGCTCATTCTAACATTTTAAAATTCTTTGGCGAAAATCTCTACTCTGTGCGTCTGTTTGACCATAGACTGTTGATGACATTGGCAGTATGAACGTAAACAAATAATGTTTTTTAGTATTAAATTCTATTTAACGTATTTGTAACACATATGTATAACATATAATTAAAAAAAATATTTTTGCACTCCTTCTCCATATAAACTTTAACTATGCCATATCTCTCACACTCTGCAACTTATGAATTTTATTTTTGATACTACAATAACTTTTGAAAATCTAAAAAAAACACTGCAATTTATTATTTTTTTAAGTTTCCACTTCTGTCGACAGTACTCAATGATTGTAATTTTTTCATTTCTTCTGGAATTGCCCGTGCCATGAATAAATCGTATAAATCTTATTTTAACTAACCGCAATCATCGCGATTGCAATTAGCGACCGGCCCTGGCTACATCTTGGTAGTATTAATGTAGCGTTATTTAGATTAAGATCATCATCAAAGATCATTTATATTATTAATTTCTTGAAAATTTGATTTCCGGAAAAGTTTTCGGATAAAATGTAATATACAGATATATACTATAAAATATACTATATAGATCACTTTTGGCGTTCTCTATCTGTTTGTCAAGTTTCATTACAATCTGTTCAGTCATTCCGGAGATTAGCCCGGAGAGACAGACAAAATGTTAAAAATGGTAACTCTTGTCTTAACGGCATGCAAATAACAGCTCAATAAAAAGCAGTTATTTCGATATTACAGACAGACGCTTCAATTTTATTTATATGTAAAGAGTAGATAGAATGTATAGTTGGCAGACTTATGACTTTAGACACTCTACGGGTCAACCACGAGCTAAACAGAGAAACTTAAGTATATCCCATAAAAACATGAAATATAATTAATACATACACAATACACATGCATGTAAATACACTTATAATATTACTACAAGTAATATACCCCATACTTATTAAATAGCATACACATAACTAAACAATACACAATACACACTTAATGAACATACTTGCCCATACATAAGTAGAAGTATTGAAAAAAAATATCACTGGAGTAAAATAAGTAATGATACCACACCATTATTTAAAAGGTAGTAAAAGAAATCGGTTTTTGTAATACGTGGAGGTAATTTATTCCAAAGCCTTATGGTCTCAACGGCGAAAGACTGAGACATAAATTTGGTACGGTGAGGAAAAACGCATAAAGTAGTTCTCTCAAAAGATCGCAAGTTCGTTTATGAGAAGAACTCAAATATTGAAACTTACATTTAAGGTATTCGGGCGTGCATGGATCGTATAGGTTTTTCAAAATAGTATTCGAGGAGTTCTGATTCATCTGTATCCATCAGGATAGGGAACCATTTAAGTTTAGAACGGTGAAAGGCTACGTGATCGTATTTATGAAAACAGAAAATAAAACGGATGCAGTTATTGAGTAGACGATCCAATTTCCACAAAAGTACTTGGCTTATATCAGAGTAACACACATTAGCATAATCGATAACTGGTAAGATAAGTGTTCGCACGAACATAGCCTTAGTCCCGATTAGAAGGAAATTCTTGGAACGACAAAGGCCTCGTAGGGTGATTGTTACTCCATGCTTTATCTCGGTCACCTGAGATTGCTTCCCTTTAAAATAGCACCGATCGCTAACCTAAGTTCTTTTAATTGATTACCAAGAGAACTAATTGTGGTTATAAACAAAAGGTGCCAGTGAGTAAGCATCTAGGTTGGCTAAACGTACAATGGCTACAGATATTTGTAGCTTAACATTTAGCAAAATTGACAGCAATGCCATAGCTTAAGCAACAGTTATAAATGCACTGATGATCTAGATTTATTAGATTTGAATCTCCTCTGGATCGATATGAGCATTCAGTAGTAAATTGTCAACATATAGATGCTAGGTGCATTTGAAATTTAAAGTTATGAGATTAATAAAAACAGAAAAGAATAAAGTTGACAGAATTCCGACTTGTAGAACGCGAGTATCTAGATTAGACTAATTAGAGAAAGACTGTTGATTGACTTTAACCCTTTGCTGGCGACCACGAAGATAAGATGACAATCAAGCCAAGACTGACGAAGATAAACCTATATTTACGGATAGCAAGAAGGATGTGATGCTTTCTGGCATTCCTTGGGGAGGCTTATGTTCAGCAGTGGACTTGTAAAGGGCTGTAATGATGATGATGATGAAGAAGGATGTCGTGGTCGACTTTACAAAAAGCATTCCAGAAGTCAATTAATACAAGAACACCTAATTTCGACTCCTTCATGCTATATCACACGTCGTCAAGAACTTTTAGGAGGGCCGCTATCGTACTATATCCGGGACGAAAACCAGATGTAAGGGTGTAAGAAGTTTATTATTACATAAGTAGCTGGATATCTGTTTCTAAAATCTTTGAAACAAAGAGAAAGGTATTAAAAAATTGAAAATGACCAACCGAACTAGAGTTATTTATCTTTTGAAGAGAAAGAACAAATTATTTATGCCATAAAGATGGGAAAACTCCAGTAGAAATGTGGGTGGATGATTGGAATATTGTAATCAAGAATGGGAATAATCATGTTTTTAGTCACATCATCATAACTAGCCCATTTGGATTTAATGGAGAAAGTTATTTTATGAACATCTTTATCAGTCATTGGAAAAAAAAGCGAAGGTGGATTTGTCGACTAAAGATGCCGAGGAGAAGTGCTTATTGAGATCTTTGAAAGATATTGATCAGGGCAATTTTTTTGTTTACCTAACCTGTGGGAGTTGAGGACTCTCAAAGTGCTAGCTAACGAATAGCTAAAGACATTTTTGATAAGTTAGCGTTTTGCAGATCACATCTGGTAAAGTAAAAAATGACTTTCAATAAGAATTACACATGTAATCTATATTGAATAAAAATTATTCTATTCTATTCTATTCTATTCATCGTCTGATTACAGCTATTACTGGCACCTTTAAGTATATTTCAGTTGGCATCACAGCGATTGTTTTTAAATCATACAAAAGCCCGATCACATTTTTCCACCATATCATTTACATCAGAAGCATTAAAGTATCTGACCAGTTAATTTAGGAGGCTTTCTGTTTCAACTTCTTCACATCCATAATCGCAAAACTAAGCAGGCACAAAATTGGTGCTGTAACGTTGGATGATTTTGACTTCATGAGTTCATTCATTCATTCCTTACAGTCCTTCACAAGTACACTGCTGAACATCCCCAAGAAATGCCACAAAGCACGGCCCAGAGCCGCCTGCATCCACCGAGTGCCTGCATCTGTTATCAGATCGTCACTCCATCTAGCAGTCAGTCCATGAGAAATGAAATAATTCATGTCGCGAGAAACAAGAAGCCGGAAACTACCCATGTTTTACAACATGTTCAGCGACGAGACGTAATCTAACCGTGAATCAACAGTGCTTATACACTGCTAATTTAGAATTCGTGGGAAGAAAAAGGAAAGAGAAATTACTGAATTCTCAATCATTTGTAATTCACGCGATCTTGAGTAATTCTGAGAGATCTTTCTTCTGTCCGGGTTAATCTTTGTTATGGCTGAACCGATTGTGATGAAACTTCACAGAGGGCAATGCCACGGGTGATCTGGGCTATATTTTATCCGAAAAACGTCATTTTTTTGTAAATTTAAAAAACTGGTAAAATAAATGGCATTTTATGATTATCATAAAACTACGTCTATAATAAGATATAAAAAAGTTTTGAACGAAACTTCCTTGGTTTGCAATTTTCACAAAAAAAAGGTCTTAATATCTTATCTTCTATATTCTATATTCTCTTTTATATTCTAGCTCTTAAAGTATCTAATGTAAAACGATCTGTAACTTTTTTCTATTTATCATAATTTTTTACCTGATATTGATATATTTTTTATATATAGGATAAGAGTAACAAGCGAGCACACAGTCCACCTGATGGTAAGTGGTTGCTGTGGATCATAGACATCTACATCTATCCTCGTTTGCGAATCAAAATGCAGATGCGTTGTTGTCAGCCGTGAGTACTAAGATGGAATGCCTTGTTTTCAGTAAAATGGGTCTCCGGTTCTCTAAACTCACCATACGAAACACAGCAGCATTAAGCTGCTCATTTACGCTGGTATTCTGTGAGAGCGTGGTCCTTCCCCGGTCAAACCGATACATTCGTGCTACGACAATACAATTAATATAGCTGCAGCATGGCTCTACCACGTAAAAAATTGCTTATAGTTACAGCACAAAAACTTAGTTTAAAATAGTTTTTCGATAATTGAACCAGCTGGCTTTTTTTGATAAAATGCGATTAGTTACTTTATATAACTTCTCTTTACACGATATTGTCCGTCTTGTGCGATGTCTGTCCCTATGCTTAATATATATAGTAATAAATGGTCATAGTAAAGTAGACGTAGATAGGAACATTTGTTCACTGGCACTTCACCCCATTAGGACCTGAGTAAGGTTTGCTTACAGAAACGTCACTTTTAATCGAGTCCCGTTGCATACATTTGATGGGCTCAGGTTATTCAAAAGCTCATCGAATTTTAAGATAAGTAAGTGCATCTTAAAATAAGTTTGTGTGATGAGTCTCCGATGGGACTTATCAGAGGCTATTACAGTTACAGACAGATAAAATTTTTTTTTTTATATCGATTCGTATAACTCAATTAAAATTTTAAAAAATGTATAGATTTGATTTTGGAATAGTTTTATTATAATATAGACTAGCGACCCGCCCCGGCTTTGCCTGTATAGGATCAACTAATGTAGCATTATTTCGGTTTAAGACAGATAAAATAAACTATTTATTATATAATTAATAATTTAAAAAATTGTACAACCGACTTCAATATAAATTATTAAGAACAACTCAAAAACTATTGGCCAGACTTTGATCAAATGTATATAGGACCACATGAGAAGCACCAGCTTTCAAATAAAAAAAAATAATCGAAATCGGTTCACCCAGAAAAAAGTTATGAGGTAACACACTTAAAAAAAAACATATAGTCGAATTGAGTACCTCCTCCTTTTTGAAGTCGGTAGAAAAATAATTATAATTAAACGCGATAAAATCCGTAAAATTAGTTTTATTCAATGTGTAGTGTTCGCGTAAATATAAGAAATCATTGTGTAAACCATTTATTTAAACAATTTTTCGATTTTTCAGAAAACAAAACCTTTAAATTTTTCGGATAAAATATAGCCCAGATCTCTCTTGGCATTGCTCTCTATCTGTTCGTATAGTTTCATCACAATCGATTTAGCCATTCTGATTAGCCCGGAATGACAGACGGACAGAGAGACAGACAAAAATTTTAAAAATGGTTATTCATATCTTAATAGTATGCAAATAGCCCCCTGAACTTAAAAGAAGCCAGTCATTTCAATATTACAGACAGCCACTTAAATTTTAATTGTATGTGTAGATTATTTACATTACATCTGTCTATCCTCTTATTATAAAAACAAAAGGGCATACAGTATAATTTAATAAAATCATAAAATCCAAAAGGGCGGTAGAAGATATTTAAAACATTATAGCACATTGAGGTTAATAACAAAACTTAATCATATGCGTGGACTGGTGCTGCACCCAGAATCGTATCCCCGCGATGGAATTCTTTAACAATTAATAGTATCGTCTTGAAATTTGGTACGCATTTTGTGATTGGAGATGAAACATAACCATAATAACGACCTGTTGCTTCAGTTCATGGTGAAACGATCGTGACGATCGTTTCACCACGAACTGAACAGTTATACAGGGTTATTTTTCAAAGAGTAGCCAAATTTTAAACTTATGTTCAAATATATAAATAACGATATACTGTTATTACAGTTTTTGAAATAAAGTAAATTAGGCTTCTACTTTTATTTGAAATTATCCCAAATTGAATGTGATTTATGGGCAACAACGTTTTTGCCTACCGATCGACCCTTACGAATGTGTGCGTGTGCGGTAAAATCAGTTAAAATAATGCATTACTACGCATTTTAAATTTAAAAGATAAAAAGGACCGAATGTTTGAGATTTTTTTTAATTAATTTTTCTTCACCATTTGCCTATATTACTTATTCTGAACATTCTCTGCAAATTTGGCCAGTTATTGCAAAATAACCCTGTATATTAAAATTTGGTAAGACGTTGCGAATGATCACGTTTAGATTGGACAGCAAAAACCTAAGTATGAGTGTGACCTGATGTTGCAGCCAGGATCTTCTTCAATCCATGGAATTGTTTAATGGTTCCTGGTATTGTATTTAAATTGTGTATACATGTGGAATTTGGATAAAAAAAGTAACAAATATGTTGACCTGATGTTACAGCCAAGATCGTATTTGCACAAGAGAACCCCTTAATAGTTACTGACAATAACTTAAAATTTGATATGCACGTTTAGATACGAGAGCAAATGTAATCATGTATCATGTATCATGATTCATTTAAAAATTATTGCTCGTATCGTCTTGAATTTCGGTATAAACGTTGATTAAGGGAGAAAAATTTAACCAAATGATGACCTGATACTACAGCCAGGATCGTCCACTCTCCTTGGAATTCTTTAACGTTTCTGGTATCTCATTTAAATTTGGCATCTGCTTTAAGACTGGATAAGAACACGTAATCATAATGGTGAATCGATTTTGGTGTCAATCCTGTTATTTGCCTGACTCCGCATAAAAATAGAAAGGACTCTGTAACATTTACTGGTACTGTCTTCAAATTTGTTGTTAATATTGAGATGGGATAGAAAACGTAACTATTGCGATAACCTGATGTTGCAGTTAGCACCGTCCCTGTATAATTGTGTAATTATCGTGTAGAATAATTATTTATTCGAAACCATCTTCTTCAAACTAAGCAAGCACGCACGTTAAGACTAGATACAAACATATAAATCTAATGATGAACTAATGTCGTAGCGAGGGTCGATTTTATAAAATTCTTTCAATGTTACTGGTAATGCCTTGAAAGGTCAATCCATCCATTTGCATTACAGCCCTTCACAAGTCCATTGCTGAACATAGGCCTTCTCCAAGGAGTTCCACAAAGCACATTCCTGAGCCACCTGCATCCATCGAATTCCTGCGTGTCTTACCAGGTCGTCACTCCATCTAGGGGGGGGGGGGGCACTCAACACTTCGCCTACCGATACGAAGCTGCCACTCAAGGACCTTTCTTCCCCATCGGTTGACAGTTCTTCGAGCTATATGGCTGGCCCATTGCCACTTAAGCTTACTAATCCGTTGGGCTATGTCGGTTACTCTGGTTCTACTACGAACGGCTTGATTTAGTTCTAGGCACTCTGGCTCGACGGATTCAACTCGGCTGGGCAGCGTTCGGGAGATTACGATACATCTCGTCAGGTATATCTCAAAACTTAAAACAAGATTGTACAACCAGTGCGGTTTGCCAGTGATGACTTATGGATCTGAGTCATGGTCTTTCACTGCTGGCCGTATGAGGAAGCTCAAGGTCACTCAGCGAGCTAAGGGGAGGGGTATGATCGGGGTTTCTCTGCGTGATAAACTTAGAAATGAGGATATCCTTGAAAGGCATGCACATTGAAATTGGACGTGAAACTTAACTATAATAATGAGCTGATTCGGTAGTTATGATCAACACCTATTGATGGAGTTCTTTAGTGACTATTGGTCGTGAAGTTCAATATATACACATTGAAATAGGATAGACGATCGTAATCATGAAGATACTTTGTGCATTGTCTCTTCTTGAGGTAACTCCTCATTATAACTGGTATCGTCTTGAAAATTATTTTTATATTTATTTATTTTATAGAATAAGGATGACAAACGAGCACACAGTTCACCCGATAGTAAGCGGATGCTGTGGCCCATTGACCCACATCACTCCTGAGGGCTAAGATGGAATGCCTCGTTTCCAGTAAAAAGGGTATCCGGTTTTCTACACTTACCATACGAAACACAGCAGCATTAAGCTAATCGATATAAACGTTGTGAATTATGATTACAATAGAAAAATTATGCAATAAATAATTTTATGATCAAACAGTTTTATAACTTAAAAAATATTGTCTAATTTTAAAACATATCAAACCCATAAGCTTTTTAGAGCTTTCACCAAATCTAATTTAAAGTAAGAATTAAAAACAAGCGCAGTAAGTTAAGATATTTTTTTTAAATTTTGTAACTGTTCTATGGCTAGTTATTAACATTGATTTTATTATTATTATATATAATTATTTGGTTATTAACATTTATTGACAAAATTATATTGCTTCGTCAGCCTTTCGAATCCTCTCAGCGAATATTTTGGTCATACTCACCAAATTCTGGGCAGGCGTGAGCATTAAAATCATACTCTGGCACCAATAACTAATGTTTATCTAAAATGTTGCTGTAGTTACCATAATTTTATATTATGTTAATCGAAAAACTTTTCTATTAGCTAATTTTTAAATATGTACAAAAATACCTTTTTGCTGAAAACGAGGTATTCTATCTTAGTCCTTAGGGGTGACAAGGCATGTGCAATTTGATTCTTAATTGAGGATAAATGTCGATGTCTATGGGCCACAGCATTCACTTACCATCAGATTGACTATGTGCTCGTTTGTTACCTTTACTTGTATAAAACAAACTAAAGGCAGAATACAAAAACTATTTATTTTACTCTAATATTGGTAAGATTTGAGGTTCGTAAAGAAAATTCACGACTCTGTAGGCAATACGCTACGATGCTACACAGACGCGTAAAATACGCGTTCGACTTTCGCCAGTGTGGTCAAAAACAGAATATCATTTTTGGAAGTTTTCTTTTTATGTAATAAATGGGATTTTCATTATCTAGAATGTAAGTTTTAGTTACTGATACCATAATACATTGTTGTACTTCAATGTTCGGGGTTCTTAGTTTAGTGCTCGGAGTAACAATTTGTTCTAGGAAACCTGTAAGGGTTGTTAAGATAACAGAACATAGTTCATTTGAGAAAAGTTTTCTACAAACTATTTGGTTAGCTTGTTTAACAATTAAAACAAGCGCGGATCATCTGATGAGCTAAGTAAACTTTTTTTCGTGTGTGTATGAGGGGTTGTGCTTAGAGAGTAGAACGGCCGGTGAGATTGCAGGCATCGTAGACAGTGCGGCGCGGAGCGGGGCGAGGTGGGGAGGCGAGGGAAGGGGAGGGCGCGGCAGGGCCGGCGGTGCGCGGGAGAGGGAGTGCGCGGGGGCGGTGCGGCGCGGCGGCGCGATGCTGCGCGCCTCTCAGTCGAGACGCGAGGTCCGCCCGCCCTAGCCGCTCGTAGTGCCGCCCGCCCGCCCCGCGCGCTGTAACACGTTTCATCTCTAGCCTTGGCTCAACGAACGATCGTTAATTATTGCCTCTTTGGCTAGATTGCATACTTTGCAAATTTTGGCCGTCGTCATAGCCTTAGTAGCGTCTATATCCTTCCGCGTTACGTTTAGCTCGCGCGTGTAGACATCGGATATTTTCGAAGCTTTCGGATGGACCGGAAGGGGGTAGTGGGGAGGGTCGACAGATTTGGAGTTGGAGGGTAGCGGGGTGCCCGACCCCTCACAGCGCGGGGTTAGTAGGTTCGCGATGTCGTGTCGTCGCTGGTCGGAATGCATTCGCGGACGTAAAGTAGCGACCTGAGGTGTCGTCGCGTCTAACACCTGAGGTCGGTCACCTCGCCCATGAACGAGAAACTCGTTAGATTCGCCTAAGATAATTTCTAGCTTTTAAAAAATAGTGAACGGTAGAAACTTTAAAACGTAATTTTATTTTTGGGTCAAATAATATTTTTCGCTGCAAGGTCAATCTACTTAGTGTCAACGAACCCCTCGTCTGGGGCTCACGCTAGGTCGATGACGTCGAGGTCATCGGGTTAGGGTTTTCGCATTATCTCGATTGACAAGATCGATACGAACAAATCCGAAGCTGAGGCGTCTCCGAGCGCAGTTGTGCGAGTGATTTTCTTTCCGTTTCGAGGAGCGATGATCCGCCCGTAAGATTTCTGAGTGACTACGTGAAGTATGAAGACGGAAGTGTGAAACGACCGACAGCTCGAGATCGAGGAGGCCGCAGCGTTAACCCTGCCCGAATTAGTGCAGCGGACGGGACGAAAATAGCGAGGCGGCGTCTACGGTTACATGCGGCGCGTCAATGTCGGCGCCGGCACGCGCGCCGCGCCTCGCGCCGGTAAGCTTACACTGCGTCTGCTTGCAGGCCGGCGCGACCAGCCCTATATGTGGAGGCGCGGGCGTCCTCGTGCGCCCTCTTCGCGCCCTCCTCGCGCCTCGCACCTCGCACCGCGCACTCTCACTGCCGCCTATTCCTGGATCCATCTGCTCTACTGTATACACGCTAAATTTTATGTTTCTAAATATAACACAATCTAATTCACCCACGTATTGTCTAATGCGTTTTTTATTCACTCACTAAACATGTTACGGTTATTGTTATATTAGAGACAACTTTTGTGGCATGAACTTAAGGAAGGAAAAAACTGAAAAAAGAAAATTCGACGACGAAAAAGAGAAGATCAACGAAAAGAAACGAAAAGCATTTGAAGACGATGTTACAAACTGAAAGTGTTAGCGTTGTTCGCTTTAGCTGGTTGACTTCGGGTCAAATCGTAATTATGTATCATTTGGTCCCCTTCAACCAGCTGTAGTTAACATCTGCTTCGCTTTCTTGCTCAACTTTGAAGGCTCCTCGATTTTGGACGTTAAGAAATTGTTAATATATAAAATAAAATAAAATAAAAGAAATAATTTATTAATCGCCACGTGGCAAAAAAATTACATTGTAAGTCTATACAAAAATCACTATTGAATTGCCATTAGCCAATTCAATAGTTGTTTTTATAAACTAGTGAAATGAGTTTTAATTATTTATTGCGTTGTTAAAACAATAATATACAAAATTTGTAGAAATTATAAATCCAGCAAGTCAAACAAAATGAATTCCTTAATTTAAAAAAACAATATAAATACAATTTTTCACTAAATGCTCAAATATTTTTGAGTCGAACTTTGAAAAGTTATAGTTTTGTTAATGGGCCTCTGAATTATGAATTATTGTGTTAGATAAATACAATTAAAAGCTTATAACTTTCTCTAGTTTAAAAATAAAAACGTATAAATAAGAATAAAATTGTTAGTGTACTTCTGTTTAAATTATCGTTATTATAGAGCATGGCTCTACCGCACATATAGTAGTAGTAGCAGTAATATAGTACTTTTCCTGTCTAGCAGTCTAAGTAGATTTAGGTACCACCTTCTTTCTTATTTCTGCTGTTAAGTAGTGAGGCACTGATGCTGTGTTTCAATTTAAAGGGTAAGAAAATCAGTTTAATTACGGGTTCTCAGACAATTATCTCACTCCTTAGACAACAGATCAGTAGAATCCTTTGATTGAATTGGTTGCTGGGCTACAGCTGCCTACAATTAGTTGGACTATTAAGCTCGTTTTTCCTGGTATTATTATAAAAATAAATATTAAAAAGTTATTAAATTAACGCTTACATTAACATAAAAATTATGGGATGTACTAGGCTAAAATTGTTATTGTTATTTTTTATAACGATAAACTTGAAATTTGTTTTAATATTTATTGTATTACTTTCTTAGATATTTAAAAATATCATAATGTATGCTTAAGTCAGCATTTCATGTGAATTAATAAAAATATAGGAATATTTCTTTCATAAAATTGGCTCAAAATGACACTGTTAAGGAAAATGTAGCTGTTTTTGGGCCAATTTCTTTCGCAGTCTCGGTGAATGAGATTTGTACGAGATTTTCTTTCAATGAGCTGATTTTAGCCCGTAGAATACTATTTTAAATTTAAATGTTTATTTCGGTTTTACTTTAACGTTTTCGTTTAACCTATCTCAATATATATTAAAAAGTATTCACAAATAATTTAACATATAATTGTGTCTTTTACAATTTTGCTACTGACCACAGGCACTAATAATTTCTGAATTTATGTTAGATTATGCTCGTAATTTCTTTTCGGGGTAAAATTCATAACGAGGCTATCCACAGAAGAACAAGAGTAACTGACATAGCTCAGCGCTTAAGTAAGCTGAAGTGGAAATAGGTTGGCCATACAGCTCGAAAAATAGACACTGATGGGGAAGAAAGATTTACGAGTGGCAGCCTCGTACGTTTGTTAGCACAGCGTTGGGCGACTCCGCACTATATGTAGCAACGACGGGTACAGGTGGCTCAGGACCGCACTTTGTGGCAAGCTATGGGGGAGGCCTATGTTCCGCGGTGAACATGTGATTGCTTTAGTAAGTGAGTGAGTGTGGAATGTCAGATCAGCTTTGATGTTACAAATTAAAAATTAGTTATAATGTAAAGTTAGAAGTAAAAGTTGGCGGTTATTATTAAGTATTAGAATATTATGTTGTTGAAATTTCTGCATTTGGTCTTGTTTAAATAACTCGCAATATAAAATGAAACTCCTCAATGTATTAGGCTTTAGTTGGCTTTATGAAAAAAATTAAACTGTTGGCAGCGTCTTCCTAATAAGAAATAAAGAAATAAAAAACTGCGGTTGTTAACCCGCCTGCCAAGCGTGGTAACTATGGGAAATAGCCCCCCTATGAGTCAATGTATGGAGAGCTTATGTTCAGCAGTGGGCTTTTGATAGACTGTAACGGTAACGGTTACGATAGTAAAATAAAAATTCAAATTATCACATTTTATTAAAAATAATTAATAGTATTGGTAATCAATTTTAGGATTATTAGTAATCTAATAAATAAAAATAAATATTTGATTTTTCGTCTCCCATGCGTTCCTCTACCATTCATCCGATTACGATGAAACACTGGAGAGTAGTTGTGTGCGCCCGCGAAGATTTCTGATAAAAAGAGGTATTGCAAAGGCATGCGTTGTATTTAATAAATATTCACCCAGTTGTTTTAAAACGTATGTCACAAGTGTAATCTCCTAAGCAATTTGATTTCGCGCGAATGGAATCGAAGGAAGAAACTTCTTGAAACGACGACATTACGTATTGGGTGGCAGCAACAAAAATAATATTTTTCTACTACTTACGGCGGAAATCGCGGGCAAAAGTTAATATACATATAATGAAGGTGACCATGGGCTGTGATTTTTCGAAATTATGTAGTTTTCCGACACCCACGCACGCAAAGACGCGGTAAAAGCTAGTAATATATAAATGTTTGCGGCTCAACCGCACCTTAATTAATCTACGAGCAACCAACTACACCCAGCTTTAGCCATGAATAAACCGAATATATTATAATATCTAAGTTTAACTAAGTGGTGTGTAGTTTTAGTTATTGTTAATTAATACAATAAACGTTTCTAATAATGTATACTTCTTTTATTTATCTTTAATTTTAATTTTTACCGATAGATTCCGCTTAAAATTAAGTTAGGACGGCTTAGCATGAAAAAAGATAACACAAGCCTACGCCTAAATCCAAACCTAAGTTTAGCCTTAACAAACAAAAGATTTGTTACAATAGAGACAATAAGAAATAGTAAATAATAAGTTAAATTAAAACGATTCCTTGAGTTAGGTACTGCTTTGATTTACGTAGCAAAACGGTACGCTATTTATACGGCTACGGCGATCGTTAGGGAACAAAAGACGGCTCGCATCATTATAAAGAAAATTTTAATTGTTATCTTTTTTGAAGTGAAAATCTTACTTAATAATAATGTTAAAATAAAATTGTTTTGGTTAATGAAACGTATTTAATAATAATATGTTGAAGCCGTTTTTCTTGCATTTTTAATGGTTTTTCTTGCATTTTTAATGGTATTTTATATATAGGTATTTATTTACCTATTTCTGCCAACTAATAGCAGCAGTACTTGCAATGCTGTGTTACTGTCTGAAGGGTATAAAGAGGAAATATAATTACAGGCTATTAGGCATCTCAGTCCTCAGAGGTGATAACGCATCTGTAGCCTTCTTTGCTTGTAGTTGGCTGCAGGTGTCCATAGACAAACAGTAGCCACTTTCGATCACGTGGACTCTAAGTTTTTTGTAAAAGATTGCATCTACTGTTATATATTATTATAAATTTAACTTGTTACTATTTTTAATTTATTATATGCAAAGTACGTTGATTATATTTTTGTACATACATTTGCCACTAAAATCAGGATGTAATAAAAAACAAAGTTACCTTCTAATGCCTAAATTATCTTTATGGCTATTATGTATCTAAAAGACTTCCTCGCATTCTGCAGGTTTGTAAATTTCTTTGATCACAATCAAGAAAGCCCCTTAATTATTCTATATAATGTTATTTTGTCTGGAACGTACAGAAATACTGTAAAATGATTGGTTATTATCCGACGTTCTTTGACAGAACGACGGATGTGCTAGCGGGAGGGTCGCAAAAACGCCGAAGGCGGTGGCAGCCACCGGCGGTGGCGCGTCTTCGTATCATAAATCAAAAGTCGTCGGGTAAGCTCAGATCACGTAAAATAAGTATGAAAGACAATATTCTCTATTCACAGTGATAAAACAAAGTTTATTTAAATTCTTGTCAATAAATTATAGAAATAAAGTATGAGGATCAAAGTGACGTAATTGTTGCAAATGTATAACCGTATGCCTTGTCGCAGTTTAACATTTGTATTGTTTCAGTGGCATTGGCGTGCTGGGATAGGAGCGTTTTATCCAAAATTCGGCTTAGGAGGAAATCACCTGGCAGGCCATTAACCTAATTCACGGGCGCAAAGACAGGGTGTAGACGCGGGTGGCCGTGTTGCGCCCGCTTTAATATCGGTTCTGTTCCGGTAATAAGATGGAAATAAGGCAGCAGCAAAGAAACCGGGCCAATATCATTGCTGACCGATTCCTATTATCTACTTTGCAGGTTTCGAGTCAGTTAAGAAAGATTTAATGACGTTGTAGTTTAGTTGTAGTAGCCAGTGCCTGTTGCCAGTGGCGGCATAAAAGGATATGAGGCGTGGTCCTTCACTGCTAGCCGTAGGTGGAAGCTTAATGTCGCACAGTGAGGCCTATGTTCAGTAGTGGATTTGTAAAGGTCTCTAATTAAAATGATCATGATAATGAAATTTATAAGTGTATTTTGTTTTCGCACCGACAAAATTATCATTGTCTATAAATTACACATTAGGACGTTTGATATTTGCGAAATCAAACATTTGTTTACTACAAACTAAAAATGTTACAGTTATTTTAATAATTCAACTTCGAAAGGTATTCTTTTTGGCCTGCTTCTTATTCTTAAATGAATAAAATTAAGTAAAAGCAACAGCTTGCCCTGGACACAGGCTTCTATTCGGGTTCTTCGTCATGGAATCACCGCTCAACTAAAATGCTTGTAGGCAGCCTTCAGTCATGTTCACGCTTTTTTATTTACTAAGATTTCATTTATAAGAAAAGATCTGGCAGGTGTTCCAAAGAAAACCCGACGGTATGACTATGGTTCCACGGGAGAGAGGCAAAAACTACTTACGTAAATATTTTACTATCTCTTTCATCTTAGGGGTACCATGTTTAGGTTGTATGGGTTTCTGTGAGATGACAATGTATTTGTGCTATTTATTCCAGTGATTATCAGTTTGTGGGTTCTACTCGGTGTAAAGTTTCTAAAGAAAATTTCTGTACCTGGAGCTGAAGGTCACCGTTGATACAAGAGGATACATTTCTCGTTTAAAGACAGTTAGTTCAGAGAGAAAACACAACCAGCGTTTTTAACACTGCTGCAAGGAGTGCCGAGAGTTTTTTTTATTTTTGTAAGTTTTGTAAACATGCTATGTAAATATAACATAATTAATAAATAGCTTTTCATTTGACAAATATATTCATCAAATTCTTAAAAAAATATTTCTTAATAAATAAAAAAATGGTAAATAATCCCTTTTTTATTCCAAAACCCATTTTCATTAATAAATTAGTTTAGCGAGGTTATAAACGTACAAGTACCAATATTCAGTGTCGCGCGATTTCATTTCCGGTGCATTACGGCACAATGGCTGCTAGGAATTAAATATTTCAGGCATAATGCCGGCCCCGCGAGTTAGAGCCGAGGTTGATGAAACGACACACTCTGTAGTCAGGAGTCGAGGGAAAATTTAATTATTGTTTCACTGGCGTGCTGCAAAGTTTAACATACTTGTAAAGCGTGAAGTACATTTTTGTGACATTAAATGAGTTTTCATGTAGAGCTACAACGGATAAACAGAGGTTGCCCAACATTTTGACCCGTACATTATGCGGTTTTCTAAAGACTCAGTTCTATACACTTTTATTCTCTAATTTTAATTTTCTCTAATTTTAATACTGTACAGAATACACGGAAGACTTATGTTGTAGTGGCCATCCAGTAGTCGAAATTCAACAGTAATTTATAAAAAAAATAAGAATGCATATTTGTGTGTGTGTGTGTTAAGGAATAATGCCATATGCAATAATGCAATATGAATAATGACAAGTCAAATCGGGTTATGAATATTGCTACGTAACTTTGCATTTTCGTAAGGCAATTTGATATAACCTAAACTAACCAAACCTAACCATGAATCACTTTTAAGACAATAAATTAATGATGTAAAAGTTATTAAATTAAAAAATTTGTACCACCGACTTTAATATAAATTATTAAGGATAACTCAAAAACTATTAGTCAGACCTAGATCAAATTTATATGGGACCACATGAGAAGCATCAGCTTTCAAATAAAAAAAGAATCAACGAAATCGGTTCACCTACAAAAAGTTATGATATAACACACATAAAAAAACATACAGTCGAATTGAGTACCTCCTCTTTTTTGAAGTCGGTAGAAAAATACTTATTTGTGTGATAATTTTCAATAAGAATAATGCCCAATATTAGTAGCACATTGCCTACTCATATTAGGCATAATTCTGCTACTAAGAATATCTCAACAAACAAACCCAAAACTGATTTTGGCTCGACCCTGAATTCGAACCCGTATCATGATCAGCTGTCGCGCTAACGACCACTAGACCAGCGAGGCAGTATCCTCGTCTGTCTTACAAATAAAATTATTGTATATTACTAAAAAAAATATTCCATTGTTTTATTTTGTTTATTTTATAATAATAAATAAAGTTTTTTAACAATTGAAGAAACAATTTTAATAATTTTAATAGAATTGATACACGGATCACGATAACGATACAAAAATATTTTTTTATCTTAATTCTATTAGAATGCAAAAAGATGATGTTTAGATGCGCTGGAATCGCTTTTCGAACTATAACAAATGACTTTGTGTGCAAGTGAATATCCATACAAATCCATCAGGCCAAATCTGAAACCATTTCATAGTCGTACAAATAAATGAATAAGGCACTTGTGAATCGATCAGCTAATGGGATATGAATGAAGCGCGGGGAGGTAGAGGCTGCGGCGGCAGTACACAAGTTGGAATCTAATGGAATTCACTTGTAAGCAAACAAGCCGCAGAGCGCCCTCGCCCCATACCTGCGCACCACGAACGTCTAACTACATGGCTCAAAAAGCTTCTGCCTGTCAATGTTAATCAATGTTATGTCTTCGCGTTCATCAAGTAACAAATTCAATTTTCCCGAAATTATTTGCTGAAAGCGCCGTCATATAACTTAAAAAATTAGGTCGTTTGTAGAGTTTTCCTAATATTCAATATTACGCTTATTCTACTTCTGCTACTTCTTATCATTTGCTACGTTTTTATTATATCTTTGTAGTTTTCAATCCATTTATTAATGACTTTTAGATTTCATCGTGAAAGAAGCAGGAATCGGCTCGTTCGGGAGGCTGGAAGTCGTCGAGTCTACGTGCAAGTAGTTCTTCAACAGCGCGTTGTCGCTTTTCTTGAAGAACAAGACCACCGCACTTCTGCATCACGCCTCCGGAGTAGTGCCACCACGAAGGACGGAATTAAAGAGTTACTGAAGGACTTCAAGTACTGGCTTTCCACCCGCTTTCAGAAGCTCTTCTTTAATTCCATCCTCGCCCGGGGACTTTCTGCTTTTAAGGTGCTGGAGAGCCATTCTAATCTCGCTCAGACTGACGTCCGGGATATCACCGAAATAGTGTCGGATAAGACTTGCTCTTGGATCGTTACTCACACTTGCGTGTGGCCCCAACGATGATGTGTACAGCTGCCCGTAGAATCTCTCCATCTCACATAAAATCTCAAGTGTCCCGGGAAAGATGCTACCACATTTGGTCTTCAGATTAGACAGTTGGCTCTTTCTAGCAGACAGATCTCTGGCAAAGACGAGCCTTGGTTCCGCTCGATCGCTTCTTCAATCCGAACTGTATTGAAGTTGCGTAAGTCCCGCCGCATGCATTTGGAGATTTGTCAGCTCAGTTGCGTTATGCTGTCGTATCTGCTGAAGACTGCAGCTTCATTGCCCGTCTAACAGCCATGAGATTAAGAGTGTGATCGGAGTGTTTTTTGGGACGGGTCTTACAGAACTTAACTCCGATCGCATGGAGAATTTCCACGAACTTGTCATTCTTATCGCCCACTGTATTGCAGTCTTCTAGACAATGAAAACTCTTTGTAACTCGAGCTGAAAGTTTTCGGGGATATGGATTAGAGTACGAGTGGACGGAGCGTTGACTTCATTAGACGTGAGCTCTCCAACTTAACGTTTAGGTTCAGTGTGCCTCTCACCATTATTAATATTTTGCCATTACTAGATATTGATATAATTTTCAAAATATAGCAGGTACGATATCTTACTAAAACAAGATATATCTCTTATATTTGGTAATACAGGTTTTGTTTTTTCTAAAATCAATTGTGAGAATCACTTCAAGGGAGGACTCAGTTCAAATTGCCTAGTGCGAGTTCCACAAAATTATTCGAATGGCTTTACCACCACGTCAACTGAGTTAACGTCATAGGTATCGATAAGCGAAGACAAGCGAGTGTAAGTTACGATCGAAGCTACGCCTTCGATTCGCGTTTGCTTACTGTGAATGACGTTCATTCCTTCTCTTATGTTGGTAGCACATTCGCGTCGTGAGATAAACTAACCAAATTTAGAATGACATATTTATTTATTTGTCTTAATATTAGCAGCTGCCTATCAAAGTTGTGGTTATTATAGCGCTCTTTATTACCTATTTGTTTATGTTTCTTAATTTGACCAAAGTTTCAACTGTTGTTGTTAGTATTATGAGATTGTAAATTAGCAATTTAATTGTTAATAACTAAAAGTATTAATTTGAAAGCAAAAAAAAATGAAGATGTTTTCGTTCTAATATGATTTTATGGAACAGTAAATTGAATTTAAATTACTTAATGTTAAGTGAACTTATAATGCATGTGTTTTGTAAATAGGTTTCACAGACTAGAATATTGGATGTCCTGTATGAAGAATTGAGAGGAATTGACTTAATTATTGAATAGTGATGGTAGACCTTAGATTTATTAAGCGCTATTTACACAAAAACTTTAATACATTCTTAAGAATATAAAGGCGATATCTATCCTTAAATTGCGTGTAATCGAGGTGTAACAATGGACTGAAATTATGCACGAGCTCTTGCTTCGACAATGGCGTTATAATGGCAGTCATCTATTATTATTAGTTATTAATGTCGTAGCGGCTGTATATGTAGATATATATCAAGAAGACCGATAAACAAAATATTAATGCTGTATGTAGAGGCTCCTATTGAAAGAGCATTACTTCCATCAATAGCCTCCAGTACTTGCTCTATACCAGCAGAGGAGATATTATCAAGTAGTTAGTGGCAGGCGCCGAGCCCTGCCATCGAGGAAGAAATAATAGAGGTAAACACAGCTAAAAAGGTAAGCAAATTCACCTGGCCTTATTTTATTCAAAATGGTCTAAAATATTATATGCAAAAAAATAGTCTCAGACGGGTCGAGACCAGTTCATTAGAGTGTGAGTCAAGCATGTCCTCCCAGATATTTTGAGTTTAGTATGTCATAAAAGCTTATTATAAAATATTGTATTTACAGATGTAAAATTAATTAAAACAAGACTAGTCTTAACTTTTTTTTTGTTTTACTCCATTAACTTTAATGATGCATATTTTTTATTAAGAATTCACACCAAATTTAAGTACCAAATTTAAAGTTAATAAGTAAATTAAATATAACGATAGTAAATAAAATAAAATTTAAAATTAATATTTCACAGTAAAATTAACAAGTTTCAAGTATTACCCTTGGACTTTATTTTTCAAAAACTGCAAAAACGGTATATCAGTATTTATTATATTTGAACTTAAATGTTAAATTTGGATACACTTAAAAAATTACCCTGTATATGATTATGGGGTTTGGATAAAAACAATAAAATATGATATTTTTGAGCAAAACTGTTTTTATATACCTTTTAAATCACAAACGTCTTAAGTCTTTAGCGGTTGCATTTAGTCTCCCCTTCGCTTCCATCCTACCTTACATACGTCACGTTTATTCCCTCATTTGGTTGTGTTCATAAATATCATCATTTATATTCACGTGATTGACAATGACATAATTAAATTCTTCCCTCCTCTTTCTCCCTTAGGTTGGATCGTAGTCAATAGCACTGGCTTAGTAAGTATAAAAATGGCACCAATGCGTTTAATTTTCTTATAATTTTAATGTTACAGCTTTCAACAAAAGTCATTTTTAACTTACAATCTATTAATTTGATTTTGAATTTACGAGCGTATTTATTTTAATTTCCATTAAGTACATTGATTTGTAGCTAATTTATTTATATTATTTGCTATTAATATTTAGTAGGGAGCACATAATATTAATAAACTAAATAGAAATTAAGTTCTGCAATTTTCGCTATTAGAAGGATTAGAGGGGTGAATGATGAAGAAAAAGCTAAATTAGTCTACTTTACTTATTTTCACAATATCATATAATATGTAATGTTTATTACTGTAGAGATCTGCAACCGGTTTGGAAACAATATTCATTTTGCAAAAGCTAGTGATACGGGTAATCTTTAATTTGAGGCCCCGCGAGTCGCTAAGCGACCTTCTCAAGGATTAATATTTGACACATATTGTGTACATACGAAGAAATATAAATTTATTTGATTAAAAAAAACTGACTGCCTCCTGTTTTCAGTCGACGTGATAGTCTTTTTTGAGTAAATCCATAAAATTTTATAGTAAAATATCTAAGAATATAATGCAATAATCGGATATAAATTTAAAAAAAACATGTTATGAAATTTTTTGCTAAAAACACCTACTACATAATAGATCGATATATTGAGGATAATGAAGTGTGGAAATACCCTGCACTTTCAAGTCCCCTGGCTACTGATATATTGTTAAAACTTACAGTTTAATAAAATATTAATAGACATTTATTGACATTGTATGGATACGTATATTTATAAGATTTAAATAAGTTTTAAATGAAATGGTGACTTTCTCCTTTTTATCTTAAGAATAACTTTCAGTACCAATATTCTATTCATGATAGAGTTCCCCGTTCCCAAAATAGCCTTAAAATTTGTATTCCACCACAAAAGAGTGGTTTCTTTAATTCCTCTTTTACTGTGCAGTCCATACTGCTCTGGAATGCCCTGCCTGTTCATATAAAATAAAACCAGTAACAAACATTATTTTAAAAGACTAGTTCGAGAATTCTTTAACAGGAATAATACCACCTGATTTATCCGACTTTTGTTTTTCTCTCTCTTTCGCTTTGTAATTGATATTTTGTATAATATGTATTTTAATATGCATCATGTTATTTTATTTTTGTATTATATTATTTTATATTTATTTAAAGATTTTGTATATATAAGTATCCGTTTATATATTTACTATTCATTCTTTCTTTATTACAAAGTAGATATTAAGTTTGTATATTTTAAAAATATTTTATTTATTTATTTTGTTGTAAGATATAATCTTTTTACTTATTTATTAATTTATGGAGTGGTCGTTACACCTGCCACAGCTTCTCAAATCATCCAGGGCTGACTGGTAGAGAATGCCACAAGGCATTAAGTCCGCCCTTTATATCCCTTATTATAAGGTAGATGTAAAAAAGATTAAATAAATAAATAAAATGGCTTAAAAATAAATAAAATAAAATTCAGCTAAGTTTCTTGCAGGTTCTTCTCTGAGAAGGTCTTGATTTACGAACCGGTGTATATATTGACGTGTTCATAAAAGCTTTAAACAAGCCTAAATTGAATAAGTCAAGTTGTTAAGTGGCTACTTACAATTGGTTGATAGGCTGTTGACCAACCAAACCAACTTCAAATAAGAAAGGCTTGCGCTAAACTTCGAACATCTTTTATTTTATACACACGATTACTATTTAATCGTACCTATACTAAAACAATATAAATAAAAACACTGTGTCGTAAGAGGCGACACAGGTAAATTGAAATAGGAGATAGGTAGCAGCATATTCCTGATACAACTGATAATGATAAAAACTACGGATACCAACCCGCCTGGCAAGCCAAGAGTGGTAATTATGGCAAAATATTGGAGGGGAAAAGTACACTGGCGAACAGCGTCTGATGTATGTGCTGCCAATATGGAGTCGAATACATTTAACTATATTCAATGCAGTTTTATAGCGACGTCTCATTATTTTTTTCCTACATAATATTATTTTTGGCATATTCTACTAATAAATTATGGATTACATTTTAAACCAAATGATAAATGGCTGGTGTTGGCCTTAAATGTGAAAATTTCGTAAAAGAAGCTAACCTCTCCTTGCCCGCGGTGCACTGTGCTCACCACCCGCCTTCCCAGCCCCAGTGTGAAAAGTGATGTGTTTTAAATAAATTTTATACAGTACAATTAGAGCAAAGAACTTAACAAGGCAATATAAGATAAGGGAGGCCTTTTGATGGGTTGGTTATCGTAATAACATGAGTAAAAACAAGCGTAGAAACAAGATTTAACTTGTAACTTTTTTAGCATAGCCAAATAACGAAAGAGAACAGCCATATACGTAGAGAAAAGTACAAATCTTAGTTCCTTAACTTATGCTCAGAAGGGTAATAATACTAGGACGTGGAGATACGAAACAAATATCCGCACTTGTCCTTAAGCCAGATTGACGCGTTTAGAATTCCTAACGTAAGCACTTCGCTATAATATCGGAAAAGAGATCAGAAGTTAATCTATCGGCAACATTCCTCGCGTTTTGCCGGAAGGCACCACCGAGCCGCCCGCCTGCCCGCTATGACCCTCGTGCACGCGACCTGCCCCCGTATACCTACTAACTAATCGATTTCTTTGCAAATCACAGCTGAGGTCTATCTGGTACCATATTCAGCTCTGAGAATGCTTTACTTAATATTCGGTATATATTAGAAATTTAGTTTTAGACAACATCATTTATAAATTTCTAAGTTATATAATTTGAATTTGTTACTTTTCGTGTTGTTTCTTTAAAGATAAATTAGATTTTTAATATTTAAAAACTCTGTTAGGGTTTCATACTTATAATGACCAATCAAGCCTTCAATTCGTTATTTTTGAAGATAGAAAATATATACTTGTACTCTGACATCCTCCATGCCGTGAAAAGAAAATAAGATTTGACGATGCCATTAAATTATACGAAACCTTTTCAGAAAATATGTTAATGAAATTATTAAAAAAAATATTGGGGTTTAGGGAAACATTACATAAAATACTCAATATTTGGGTCTATGAAATAAATAATTTCCGAGTTGACATCGCAACAACCCGTGAAAAAAAATTTAAAAAACACTAATATAAATAAATAATGTATATTCGTTTAAATATAATTTAAAATTAAAAATTTTGTACAACCGACTGCAATGTAAATTATTAAGAATAACTCAAAAACTATTGCTCAGACGTTGATCAAATTTATATGGGACCACATGTGAGGCATTAGCTTTCAAACAAAAAAAGAACTATCGAAATCGGTTCACCCAGTAAAAAGTTATGAGGTAACACACATAAAAAAAAGATACAGTCGAATTGAATACCTCCTCCTGTTGAAGTCGGTAGAAAACTTACGGATTTTATCGCGTATATTAACTTATTTTATATTCCCGTACTTTACAGCACCCATGGTTACGGGGTGTTTGACGTCCCAATGTCATAGTTAACCACGGGTACCTCAAGATTAAAAATTATTAATTTTTGTTCCGATCTACGCAGTATGAAATTACAGTATCTTGAACTCTTGCAGTTGTATGCTTGGGTTGGGATTTAATTTTATTAATTATAGGATCCTAAGCAGATGGTAGCACCCAGCCATCTTCTCTATTGAAATTAGGATGTTTTTTGATTTCAACAGCCTCGCGAATCATCCTTGGAAGGAATCAGTGTTCTTTAGCGAGAATTTGTGGTCTATCAAATCTAATGTAGTGACTGGGGCGATCCTGTACGTGTTCACAGACTGCAGACTTCCCGGAGCGTCGATTCTTCACATCAGCTATGTGTATTTTAATGAAAGCACGCTTCAAGATGTAGCCAATCTTGTCAGTGACACCTTTGACATATGGCAATACAGCAGGCACTCGTTCGACTGTGGCCGGCTTCACTCGTTCACTGTGACGTAGGCGCGGGACCCGAAGCTTATTGTCGTGCAAAACTTGCTTGACATGTTGGAGCTCGGTGGCCAGGTGTTTACTGTCACAGATCCCTCGTGCTCTCTGAAACAAATATTTACCCACGGTAGCTAACTGTGAAGAATGGTGATGAGAATCACCATTTAAATATCTATCTCTACGGGTCTTTTTTCTATACACAGTGTGGCTTAAGGTGTTATCAGGATTCCGAATTACTAACACATCTAGAAAAGCTAAAGAATTGTTTGCCTCTAACTCCATTGTGAACTGAATTTTAGAATTTATGGAGTTAAGATGGTCTAAAAATGCAGTTATTTTATCTAAAAGTAGAATTGTAAATGTGTCGTCTATGTACCGCTTGTAGAATCTTGGATTTACGGGAGAAGTAAGCAGGGCTTTCTCCTCAAAGTCTTCCATAAATATATCGGCGACAATGGGAGATACAGGTGAGCCCATCGCCACACCATCTACTTGCTTGTAGAACTCTTCCTTCCACAATAGGTAGCCAGATGTAAGGCAGTGTCTGAGTAATACTGCATATTCTACGGGCATGTTGTTTTCCTCCAGCCTTCTAGTTACAATCGAGATGCAGTCTTCAACAGGTAAGCATGTGAACAGATACTGCACATCAAAACTGAGCATAGTTTCAATGTCTGCCAAATATAGGTTTTTAATCTCGCTGACAATATGGTAGGAATCCTTTTTGTGTGCTCTTGTATGTCCCCTGAGCGGTGAGAGTATTTTCGCTAAGTGTTGAGCCAATCTGTAAGTTGGTGAATCGATTTGGCTCACTATGGGACGTAGTGGAGCATTGGGCTTGTGTATTTTTGGTAACCCATACAACTTCGGTGGTTTGGCACACGTAGGTATTATCGATTTTACGTCCAGATTTAATTTTTCGGAGTGTTTCTTTATGAGGTCACTAGTTGTTTTAAGTGTGTTATTTGTTGGGTCGTTTTTAACCTTTTTATAAGTGCTTGCATCCGACAAAAGTTCTTGTATTTTAGAATTATAATCTGACGTATCCATGACTACCGTGGCATTTCCCTTATCTGCAGGGAGAATTGTGAGTTCTGTTTTATTGCGTAGGTTATTCAACGCTCTAAATTCGTCTTTGGGTAGATTCGGTTTCGGCGCTGAACTTCGACGTAACATAAACGATATTTCTTGACGTATCGCTTCCAAATCTTCCTTTCGCATATTGCTTTTAAATAAACAGTCTTCGACACTGCAGATAATTTCTTCGTACGGTAATTTTTGCGGTGTTAAAATTAAATCTGGACGTAAAATCGATAATACCTACGTGTGCCAAACCACCATACAGATAGATATTTAAATGGTGATTCTCATCACCATCCTTCACAGTTAGCTACCGTGGGTGAATCTTTGTTTCAGAGAGCACAAGGGATCTGTGACAGTAAACACCTGGCCGCCGCGCTCCAACACGTCAAGCAAGTTTTGCACGACAATAAGCTTTGGGTCCCGCGCCTACGTCACAGTGAACGAGTGAAGCCGGCCACAGTCGAGCGTGTGCGTGCTGTATTGCCATATGTCAAAGGTGTCACTGACAAGATTGGCTACATCTTGAAGCGTGCTTTCATTAAAACATATTTCAAGCCGCCGAAGAAGATTAGTCAGTTTTTACCATCAGTCAAGTGTAATGTCCCTCTGCAAGATGCAGGAGTGTACAAGCTTGATTGTGAATGTGGTCTCTCTTATATAGGACAAACTAAAGGATCAATAAAAGCCCGCATTAAAGAACACATAGCTGATGTGAAGAATCGACGCTCCGGGAAGTCTGCAGTCTGTGAACACGTACAGGATCGCCCCCGTCACTACATTAGATTTGATAGACCACAAATCCTCGCTAAAGAACACCGATTCCTACCAAGGATGATTCGCGAGGCTATTGAAATTAAAAACATCCTAATTTCAATAGAGAAGATGGATGGGTGCTGCCATCTGCTTGGGATCCTATGATTAATAAAATTAAATCCACTGTAAGAATTCAAGATACTATAAGCTCATTCTGCGTAGATCGGACCAAAAATTAATATTCAAAAACAGAAGGTAGCCGGGCTAACTATAACATCGGGACGTCAAACACCTCAGTCCCCCCCGTGACCATGGGTGCTGTAAAGTACTCGAAACGTTGGGAATATAAAAAAAGTTAATATAGGCGATAAAATCCGTAAAACTAATTTTATTTAAATGTGTAGTGTTAAATATAATAAATGCCTAAATATAAGAAATCATAATGTTTATTCGTTTTGGTCACAGGTTTGTTACTTGTGTGTGTGTGTGTGTGTGTGTGCGCACGTGCGTGCGTGCGTGCGTGCGTGCGCGCGTGTGTGTGTGTGTTACTAAGTGGTGAGACTCCTTTTCTGCCTAGGAGTATGTTTGGGTAGGTACCCCTTTTACCTGTTTCTGCCGTGTGTGCACAGCTGTGTTTCGATCTGAAGAGCATAGAGCCAGTAGAAGTTGATTGCAGATGTCGATGGCTGCAGCAGCTACTTACCATCATGAGGACTGTAAGTTCGATTGTCACTTCAATTTTCTAAAAAAACTAATTAATGATTTGTTTAAATACTGTATTTATACATAATATATATAAATTTTAATTTCCTAAATAGTTTAGTTTTAGAGATAGATAGACTAAACTATTAATGTAGAAATAAAATAAAATAATTTTCAATAAAAATTTTTTGGGTCAACATTCTACACTAAAGATTCCAATTTCACGACCGTAATTCATCCCATCTACGAGCGAGAGACCCGTAAGTCCGTCTGTATGTCACTACAGTCACACGAGACAAACAACAGACAGACAGACAGACAAACTGATAGACTGACAGATTGACAAACAGACTGACAGACAGACAGATAGCAGAGTAACATTAATACGGCTCCGTTTACCCTTTAGCCACGGAAGCCTAAAAATATACAAAAAAGAAGGTTATTTGATTACAAGAAACTTTAACTGTTATTTTTTGTTAGTTTTTGTCTCATTATCATCATATGGAACATAATATGCCTTTCCATGATTCTCGCTAGCCTTATATAAAGCACAATTTTCAAGTAATTTAAGCAATACAGAGGCTGCGCGGTGTTGCTATTCACGTGTTGGAAAGACGGGCGCGGGGCGACACCGTTTGCAACGGGAAATAGATTCCTTTAGTCACATTTATGGCTAATATATTCATGAAAGTTTCGCAAAAATATTTCTGTCGACTTCAGGACAGGACATAGACAAAACAAAATAGGGCTTTACTGTGCTGATTGAAAGACGACACACAATGTCAAATTTACGTCAGCCTGGCTATTGAGATGATGAGATGATATGGATGGCTTCATGATGTTTCACTATCCCTATCACTTCAGATCATCATAGCCGAAGATAGGCCTCTCCCATAAAGTATCGGCTACCTGTGCGTTTTATCAGGCTTACTACTGCTTCTAGTAAGGGGTCAATCAACACTGCGCACGAGGCTGCCACTCGAGAATCTTTCTTTCCCTTTTCACTTCAGCTTAATGATTGGCTCTGCGGATATCCACCCTTTTTTTGTTTCAGTGACTTTGAGCTTCCGCACACGGCCGGCTGTAAAGGAACACGTTTACACTTTCGTATTAAGATTCTGAGAAATATCAAACAATAAGATTTGTCACAGTTTCCCGAACGTGGCCCGGTCGAGTTGGATTTGTCGGCCGACATCTTGGTCGATATTAGACTTACCAAATCGGATATTTTGTCCCAGCTACACATAGTCGTCAACAACTTCGAGCATAGTGTTTCCAAAAACTACCAGAATAGGTGTAACATGGACGTTAAACATGATTTTTGTTTTGTCCATGTTCATCTTTAGACCTATCCGTTGGGAGACACTATTGAGGTCATTGAGCATAGTGCTTAGGTCCTCCAGCGATTCTGCCATAAGGACTATATCGTCGGCAAATCGAAGGTGAGTGATGTATTCGCCATTGACGTCAATACTGTTTCCTTTCCAGTCCAGTAGCTTGAAAACGTCTTCCAATGCGGTGAAGAGTTTCGGGGATATTACGTCACCCTGACTTACACCTCTCTGCAATTGGATAGGTTTCGTACTCTGGTTCTGTACTCGGATAGCCATCGTAGCCCTACTGTACAAGAACTTCAGCACTTCGATATACCGACAGTCCACTTGGCAGCGCTGAAGGAACTGCAGCACCGCCCAAATTTCGACGGAATCAAAGGCTTTCTCATAGTCCACATACGCAAGACAAAGTGGCAGATTGTACTCTTCGGTCTTCTATAAACAGTTAGGAAACATTAATGAGGTCGTTGAGCATAGTGCTGGGTCCTCCAGGGATTATGTCTAATGTAGTGATTAGACATATCGTTGGCATATCGTAGGTGCCTGATGTATTAGCCATCGACGTTAATACGTACACGAAAACCTTTGCCTTCTGAGGGGTTAAACTGGACTAGATTTATTCGACATCAGTCCGAGACTTTGTTTAACAAACGCCGGAATAGTCTTTTTAAATCTGTTCCGGCACTTGGCGACGAATTCTCAAAAAATATAAGCGTCAGAGATAAGAATTAAAATTGATCTCCAATTGTGAATTGGTTTCCAAACATCAGATATAAAATGCCCTGAAGAACGACAGTAAATAGCATCAAAATTAAGGCGATGGAAATGGAAAATCCTTCATCTTATGGGCTTCATTTATATTACCATAAATCGATTTACACGCTGATATTATTATCATCTATTTTTCTTTCAAGTGATGAAGTTTATTAAAACATAAATTTGTTAAATGCGATCTAAAAACTGAATTGTGAAAATATGATGATAATAACCAGTGAGACAATAGGTAAATTAACTTAGTTATGTATTTTTTTAAATTTACTAGTTGGCTTAAGAAGAAAGAAGTTAGAAGAAAGGTCTCTGAAAGAAATCTGTAAAATAAGTGCATCGTAATTTCAAGCGTAGTAGCAACGTACATTTATATAGGAATAGGAAGGCAAAGCAAAACGACGAAGCAGGGCGCACGTACGGGTGTAAAATATTTCGGAGATGCAGGGCCAGCGGAGCGGAGCAGAATAGCGAGCGGGCGGAGCGCACGTCACGGGCACGCGGCGGGCGCGCGCCACGCGCCGTGCAATTTCCGCTTTCCTATCAAAAGCGATGCGACGCCCGCGCCGCCGTCACTTACCCGACCGAAACCGAGTCTACGTTGAATTATATTTTCTACAAGCAGCACACGACATCTGCTTCTCGTATATATATTTTATACTACTGCGAATCGGAAGATATTGTTTCAGACGGATGTTTTTCTGTGTGCAATTTTTGTAGGTAAAACGCCTCCATGATACAGTAGAAAATCCTAGTTTTAAAAACAGATTATGAAAAATGAAAATTTCACTAATTTCGCGCTTATACTATTGTATTTGTAATTAATGCTATTAAAAATTAGAATGTATATCGATTCCATTACAACCCCAAAAAGTCTACGGTTGGATACAGGATCTCTCCCATAGATTGCCCCATAGACACAACTTTGCCAGGGTTGACAACGGCAGTTATTTTATTATTTTAGAGTTGTTTTCGGGAAGATGCTGCTGCCCATCTCCTGTTTCTGTTTCCCTCTGTCGCCTCTTATATGGGGTAGTGAATATTCTTACGCCGAAATAAATTAATATATCACAGCAAATCAATTGTTAAAATCAAGAGATTAGTCGCGTAAAGAAAAAAATTAATACATATATTTAATTTTAAGATGTCCATAAGAACGGTATAACACAGTAAATTTGGAGTCATGATTTATTTTGGCCGTGCCTCTTTCTTGGCTCGCAAGGAATGGATTTAATAATTATGGGGTAAAGAAGCGAAGCGTGTGGGGGTCTTGGCGGAAGGATGGAGTGGGGCAGGGCGCGATTAAATCGCAGGCGTTTCGGCATGTAACAGGAAGTGGGTCAAGCGGCGCCGCCCGTGCTATTTATTGCGTTTCCGAGTAAATTGCAATAGCTATCTAAGATTTTAAGAATCAAACGTTCTACTTTCATTCTATCTAGATTTAAGGTTCGTTAGTCTTTGCTTGTAGATTATTTCGCTACACTTTGTGTCAATTAAATATTAGTTAAATCAGGATATTAAATAAATTGAAGATTTCGAACGCTGTGGTCTACTTAAGCGTACGCATGAATAATCTTTAGTGATAGAGAAAGGCATACCATTAAAAGTTCTTTTCGTCTACTAGCGCCTGCCGTTCAAGCGGACTAAGTCTTAGTCGCTCTGCAATTACAGTCAAGTGCCTTCAAATGAACCAAGCTCTCGAGCACGGCGCATTGCTCAGCACCCGACTGCGCCCTCCTCGCAGTCGTGCCGTTTTCACTCAGTGTTAATTTGATTTCAAATGATTATTTCATTCGTAGGCACTGGTCTAAATATGATATGTCACGAGAGATACACGAATCTTTTGTATTTGAATAAGCAAATATACAAAAAGGAGGTCCCTGAGTTTACAGCTTCTTATACTTTTGTTGATCTTATCACAAAGAAAAAAGAACCTACGGCGAAATCAACTTGGAAGAGACGCCTACATAAAGATTTATTTTCATGTATTATTCATTCACGTGTCCTCGAACATTTTCATTTCTATGCGGTATTTTGGCAGTGCAATAATGATATTTGCGTAAAGCTGTTATGATATTCTCTTACTGATCTGATAAGAATAAAAAAAATCAGGACATACGTCGAGGTAATTTAGGTTTAAGCTGTGCCGGCAGAAATACTGAAAAAAGTTAAATAAAATCGTTTTTAATTGATATATTTTCAAAACATGTATAATATTAATAGATACCGAATTTCATTAAAATTTAAGTAAACTGATGAAAGTAAAAAAGTAAAGCGATAATAGACATTCCTACCACAGATAAGCGTAGGTCTCTTCTAATTTCCGACAGGGTTGCTGCCCCAAACTGTGTTTGGGAACTTTTTTATAATTTCGAAATTTTTTCAACCTCTCAGATATGCAGGTATTCTTACGATTGCCGTTAATAATTTCATTGGTGCCAGAGAGAAAAATTGGAGAACGTACCGGCTATGACATTTTAAAGCGAGCGCTTACCCCTGAGCTACGTACCAATATACATACTTATAATAGTTTGGAAAATCCAAAAGTGCACGCCTCATGAGCGTTTCATTTAATTTTGATGAAAAAATAAATTGTATTCCTGACTTTTAAAATTATATAATAGAGCGCTAAATTTAATATTTACGTGTATTAAATTTAGCGCTCTATTATTTTAACAGGTAGTGTTACCTACAGGGAAAAAATGTTTACCAAAATAAATCGATTACACAAAGTACAAAATCGATATAGGCTCTATGGTACATTTGTCCTTTATCTATCAAATGCTAAAAAAAATATGACAGCACCTTTAAATTTTTAATAGCAGTAAAACTTATTTAGCTGTTGTTTAGCTTGTTTAGCTGTTGGGCCTGTATGCCTGTATGTGCTGATGATGATTGATTTGCTGTTCACTTCTGAGAGTTTAAGGGCAAGGAAGTGTCCGCCGCGCTGCTCCAATGCGTCTTGGCGGACTTCACATGTCTTCGAAATATTTTTTTTATTTCTCAGACATGCAGGATTCCTCACGATGTTTTTCTTCACCGCCGAGCAAGTGCTGATTTACACTTAAAATTGCAATTAACAGTTTCATTGGTGCCGGCGGAGATCGAACCCAGGTTGCTCGTGTACTGTGAAATTTAAAGCGAGCGCTAAGCCGCTGAGTTACTACGACTCTCAAATCTCTCAGATCTATGTATCATACTATATAATATAATAATTTAATTACGATTCGATGAACTATCTCAGTTTATTTAATAAGCAATCTTTTGCTTATTAAATAAACTGAGATAGTTCAAATGAGATAGGCAGATAAAGTATATTATGTACCATATCCTCTTATATGGTACATAATATACTTTATCTGCCATTTGATTTTTTTAACTGGGTAATAGAGCATATTTCTGCCTAGGAATTCTCCCTGGATTGATATCGTCTTCTCATTTGTTCCTGCTGTTAAACAGCTGTTATATACATACAATTGTATTAAACTTTAAAAGGTATAAACAACGCATTTGAAGACTTCAATTGTGAGGGCTGCCGTACCCGTTTATCATGATTCGTACAGCACCTACTCCTTGTAACTTCTCTTATGTATCTCATATTTGAAAATTCAAGACATTAACAGGGAAAGTAAATACAATGGACTAAAAACAATAACCTTAAAACTTTTAGGAATTTTAGAGTGTAAGTTGTACACCTACCCACCTGACTATCTTGGTGAAATGAGTAAATCTTCCAAGTATTGCAAACGCATTATTGGATAGTTATGTGTCCAGCAATACACTTAAAAAAGCTGTTGTTAATGTAGAATGTACCCAATCAACGTTTTCTTCAAGTGCAAACCTAGCCTGCACACGGTGCAACCTAACGATTAACTAACGAACGAGGCTCTGGCGTCCTACTTATCTCGGAAAATCTATCGAAGTTTGCCAAATCCGTTTATATCTATATATATATAGTATATAAAATAAGCTTAGATAGTTATAATATCGGCTGCACATACGTTACTACTCTACACTACTGCAAAAGCAAATTTTTATAGAAATTTATATTTAACGTATTTTTTAATAAATTGTAAAAGCTGATAAAGAAGAAAAAATAAATAAAACAATAGATTTTAGTAAAAAAAATCTGTAAATTTTTTTAATTAACAAGTTAAGTTTTTATCACTGTCATCGCCAGAACGGGGTTTGTAACGATAACAAATAGTCGCCAATTTACAGGGCACGCTGCTCTTTTGGTAAGATTAGTGCAAACGCGCGACGGCCTGTATATCCGAAGATATTGATTTTGGAATGTGGCCAAAAAAACTCCTAGCAAAGGCACGCGTCAACTGCCGCGCTGCCTCGGCCCCGCCGTCAACCCTTTTACCAATATTAAATTCTGTTTTGCCACTTCGCAATTCCACAGTTCTAAAAATACTGTAAATATAAATAAATTATCTGTGTTTTAAAATCCATATACTATATACGGCTTTGGTATAGCTCTCTTGTTGATTCGCCATCTGTTTTTGTTTTGTGGCATACGTTAAATTATCGTATTATTATAATTTAATTTTTGTAACGTACATATTTTTATTATTTATTATTATTATTATGTTTTAGTTCGCCGCCGTATAGTGGCAGCGTAAGAGAATACATTACCCTACATCATCCCGTGGGTGTCGTAAAATGCGATGGAGGGAAATGAAACAGGAGATGCGCATTAGATCTTCTTGATCAAACAGCCCAAACTAATAAAAAACTGCGGTTTCCAACTCGCCTGCCAAGCACTATGGCAAATATTTCCCTTATTTGCCATAGTTTGCCATGAGTCAAAGATTAAAAAATAACACAACGAATATATAACTATAAATAAGAATATCTGCTATAAGTGACAAAAATGATTATTTTTCTGTAAAAATACTGTCTGTAATCAAACATTTTTCGACCAGTTTCTACCTCACGGTTAAAAGTACGCCTAGCGCCATAAAAATGTGCGGAACTCCGCAAACAATTAGTCTATAGTAATTTATTTTTGCACAAAATCGCGCACCCCTATACGTGGTATACGTGGTAGAGGCATGCTGCAGCTATATTAGTAGTATAGTTGTAGCACGAATGGATCGGCTCGACCGGGGAAGGATCACGCTCTTACAGAATAACTCTTACAGAATAGCTCTTACAAAATAAATAGCAGCTTAACACTACTGTGTTTCGTATGGAGAGTGTAGAGAACCGGAGACCCTTTTTGACTGGAAACGAGGCATTCCATCTTAGTCCTCACGGGTGACAACGCATCTGCATTTTGATTCTTTATTTAGGCTAGACGTAGATGTCTATGGGTCACAGCAGCCACTTACCTATATCTGGTGAACTGTATGCTCGTTTGTCACCCTATCCTATAAAAAAAAACTCACCGTGGTAGACCTACGCTCTGGTCATTGGGCTATTGAGATGGTGACCTCTGTGGCGAAGTTACCAATCAAATTGCGCGGACAAGTCAATTTGTTGCTTTGTGCGTGGTAACACGCTGAAAACGAATTTTCCATTAACTGAGACTTAGCTAGATCAATATTATTATTTAATATTACGCCCTCGTAAAACCCTATATTGTAAATTTCATCGAAACCGTTAGAGCCGTTTTCGAGTACGCGATTACAAACTAATATACATAAATATTGCTCGTATAATAGTATAACATTTATTTGATTCAGTGATGCCCCTGGAGATCTAATTGGTGCTCGCGTACTTTAAAATTTTAAGTCGAGTTCTTATTAATTTAGTTACCATGACTAAAATAATAAAGTACAATAGCAGTATAAAGCATACATACTATGTAATATGAAGTAGCAATAGTGGTAAAATCGCATTTATAACTTTAAAATATTCTAGACGACGAGCGAGACACAAAAAGATGCAGAAGCCTTCCTCTTGGTTTTACTAAACCTTACTTATGTACGTCATACGTATAGTTTGCTCTTAACTTTATATTGTTAGCGGGGAGGCACGTATCGACAAAAGAATGGACAAAGAATGACTGTCCGCAAAGTTTGCTGTTGCAAGAGCGTCCCTACTTTTCTCTATGAACGGGTCTGTTTCCGTTTATCTTTGGCTGCTTTTTTAACCTTATTTCCTTTTCTTATGTTCCTTTGCCGCATTTGTTGCATTGATAGACAGCTACAACTACGGTATCATATAATATTTTCAATTTTGTGACATGATTTTAAAATCCCAGTGATTGATAAATGTATGTTGTGTTTTGTGGGGTTTCTGTAGTTTTTAAAGAAAATAAATTAATGAAAGGAGAGATAATTTTCAATCCATTAAACAATCGAGCGTTTCTCGTAGCATTAATTGACGCCCCGCTGAGCTCGGTCTTATATTGGTGTAAATCCTCAAGGCACAGATCATGCCAACCGAGCGGCGGCGCTCTCAACGTGCCTCCTCCAATTACTTTAATTAAAACAATACCATAGCACCAATGCTTCGTCGACGCGCCGAGTCTGTTTCCCATTTCCCTATTTAAATACGAAAACGAGCTCGTAGCTCGCGCTTAGCATGCAAGATGTTACTGTTCATTGTAGATACTGCGACTATATGATCAGACACCTGTGTGAGGCTATGAATTAACACTGAGTACGAAAATTACGCGGTACGCGGTCGGTGTACAGTACTATTTCATAATGACAAGTAGGAGTAAGTTAATTGAAATTAGTATAATGCTACTTTCGCTGCGTAGTTTGAGAACATATAATAATATAGGTAGCTACATAATGTTTTAAAAGTAAATTTAAGTTTGAACTAAACAAAAATTAGAGTTTTTAAACAGATCGCAGTTCAGTCCTTAAACAAGTGGTTCTAGAATCGATTAGGAGTCGGGTTGATTCAGCGACTTCGAAGCTAGTAATTTACTCTCGAGTTAGCTGAAGGCGACACCTGTCGACAAAGTTAACGGTTGGTAATGCGACGAGGGCGCCATTCATACTCAGCGAAGCACGAGGACGCAAATCCTGGTGCTATCCATTGCTTTTGGAACAGCTTACGTTTCGAAAGCATTGGATAATGTAGTAATACATTTTATTTTAAACATGTTCGTAAGTTAATCTTTGAATATCTTTGTGTCGATAGAGAAAACATTTATCATGTAACCTCTACCGGAGGTTATATAAAACCACTTAAGCCGAGTATCATCTGCGGGATTAGAGTTTACATGATGTCGGGAGCGTCGCAAGGCGACACGACACAACACATCTCCGACGGGAGGCAACTTCGCCAACTTTCTTAAGGGCGGTTAGCTAAGTTTGACGTGCACGCGCTCGCACCGTAAGCCTGGGGATTCGATACTTGGTAACAAGTAACAACACCCGATATAGGGATGCAATCAGTGAAAATGATACAATATATCAAAACGCCTGGAACTAGATAGTAACTTTTGAAACATTATTGTACATTATCATATTCACGCTCCAAATTAGACTTCTTAAATGTTTCGCAATATTCAAAGTTTAACAATAATGCTGGAGGAGTGTCTCCATTACGGTGAAGTTTCTATCTTCAATTGAAGCGATATTTTCGACATTTTAATAAACATTAATGTTTATACTGTACACTGTTTAATTTTACTTCTCAAAGAACACTTATTTTTAAGTAAATCAAATTTTTAATTTACTAATGCATAAACACATAAAAGATTAAGCAAGATTCCAACAATAATTTTTAAAGAGATTTAATATTGTGCAATCTTAATGACGTCACAGATATACAAAAAATGAATATTAAGAAAGTAATATTTGTTATGTTAATGTTGGGCGCGGAATCAGTCGACTGTGTTATTAAAAGGTGGCGGTAGTGCTGGCGAGGTAACGGGGCCGGATCAAGGGGTAGGGCGCACATAACTTCCACTTTTCTATCACGGGGCCGGCGCCCGGCCAACAACGGTAGTAAGAACGTACCTTGAGTTTTATGAGTTTAATCAAATCGTTTTAGGGGTGTCACGGCGAGCCCTAACGACTGATTGTATGAGTTGCACACGTGTGCTGACCCGCACGATTTGTAGGCTTTTGTTACATTTATTGTTAAAATTGTTACAAAGTTAACTCAATTTCAAACATAAATCAAAACCTTTTTATTATTTACATTCTACACCAATTTAATAAGTCGGTAAGCGTTCAACAAAAAATATGTATTTATATTTATAAAAAAATCATTTTGACTTTTTAATTTTACATGCACTAAGTATACCTGAGAAAATGAGACAAAGTTGATAAAAATAAGTTTATAGAAATGCAATATGAGTGCTATTTCTGAAATGCTGTATAATGAGTCAAAATAGATCGTCTCTACATTGGCTAGGTTGAACCAACAAGCAGGATTTTTACAACTGCGACTCAGTAGGAGTACAGTTGAAATGCCGTGAAGCACAAAGAATACTAACGGAAAGTAGCAGCACGATGCTGCTGTATTTTGTATGGTGAGTGGCGAGATCCGGAGACCCATTCTACTTGTAACGAGGCATTCCATCTTAGACTTTAGGGGTGATAACTCATCTACATTTTCATTCTGCATCCACTAACCGTAAGTTAGATTGTACGCTTGTTTGTCATCCTTACTTCTAATTAAGTAATTGTGCACGATATTATACCACTGTAGGTAATATGGCACCTTCATGTAATACATAAATATTAAATTTGTAGTAAATAAATAGCATTAAGATAAGCCATTTACACGATTAACCACATAGGACTCACCACTTTGTAAGGCTGGTATTATAAATTATTGTGGTTATAGTTTGTAAAAAATCTAAAAACACTGGCTTTATTTAAATGATAGTATAGCTATATATAACCATTAGTAAAATACTAAGATTGGTGATGAATACACCTTTAAAGTTCCGTGAAAAAGTGCCAGTACTGCGTTCGCAAAAATTACCTTTTTTAAATTTAAATTAAGGGAGAGGCAGACAGGCGAAAATGCATTATTAATGGACTTATTAAGAAGAAGATTTACTTATTTTATAATTTTTTTTTAATAATAATGTTTTCTTTTCAAATTATTACTTTCGAGCATGTTGCTTAAGCTTCCAATGCAATTAAAGAATGTAAAATGGCAGGCGAATTTAGATGAAAATCAACGCAGCAATTATATTTTCGTGTAAGCTTATCGCATCGGGACGGGCGGCAGCAATTCTTCTCTAAGCAGCAGTAAAGTTATTCAAAATATGTATAAGTTACGTCCTAAGCTGGTCGTAAAACGGTATTACAAACGTTATAGCGGCCGGGGGTCGGCCAGATCTCATCACTTAGGGTATTGCGAAGACTACCGTTCAAAAATCTATTAAATAGCCCACTCCAAAACGAATTGGACCTCACCCCTAAGCAGTGGGTACCTTTCGCCAACAAAAGATACATCATGTCAGTATTAATACCGAGGCGAGGTAACAATATATCGATGCTCAAGTTTTAAGAGTAATATCCGTCTTCGAGGCTGCGGCGTTCGTCTCGAGATGAAAAATGTTTTCCAGGGTAACCGTCGAATATTCATGCACCGACGGAGCGATCGTAAATTATTTGCGTCGATGTTACATATCGGACAAATCTTTTATGAAGATATTGACTTTTGCCATATTTTTCGCTGATCGACGTGGATGTTATTTCAGCGTTGTTGTAATAAGATTAAAATGTTACAAATAAGTAAATGCAGAACAGCAACAAGCCTCCTCTAAATAAAACTACTTTTACGGATTCTATCACGTTTAATTAACTTATTTTTATTAAATTCCCGACGTTTCGGGTGCTTTACAGCACCCATGGTCACGGGGGACTGAGGTGATTGATGTCCTAATGTCAGAGTTAAACCGGAGTACCTCCAGCTTTTTTAATTATTAATTTTGGTCCGATCTACGCAGAATGAACTTACTGTGTCTTGAAGTCTTGCAGTGGTGTGCTTGGGTTTAGTTTTAATTTTATTGATTACAGGATCCCAAGCAGGTGGTAGTACCAAGCCTCCCTCTCTATTGAAATTAGGATGTTTTTTAATTTCAATGGCCTCATGTATCATCCTTGGCAGGAATCGATGTTCTTTCGCGAGAATTTGTGGTTTATCAAATCTAATGTAATGGCGAGGGCCGTCTAGGATATGATCACAAACTGCAGACTTCCCGGAGCGTTGGTGTTTTACGTCAGCTATGTGTTCTTTTACGCGGATTTAAAGAAACACCAACTTTCCGTTTATTCAATGTGTAGTGTTCGCGTAAATATAAGAAATCATTAAGCCTCCTCTAAATTCTGAAAGAGTTACGGAGCAATTATTTCGTGGTGCTCCTCGAGTGAATGTCGGTGGACTTGACATGGCTAAGAAACTTTTTTATTCCACAGACGTGTAGGTTTCCACACGATGTTTTTCTTCACCGCCGAGCATACGGGTGCAATCAGAACTTTATATTGCAATTATCAACTTCATTCTTACCGACGGCGATCAAACCCGAATGTTACAATATTTAGGAATGCATCATATGTTTTTGTTTATAATAAATCATTTTTAAGATGACCCCTGTTTCGTGGCGGCGTTTCACACCATGAATTGCATGCGGACAAATATCCAGATACGGGACAACTATTTCCCGGCCATATAACCATATATACGATTTCAGTGACCCTCAACATCACAGCAAAATACATGCTTAGTTATTGCGCTACCGAGCCGTCAAAAGACTCGCAGTGTTAGAATGAAAAACAAACAGTTTATTTAACAGCATTTAGCTGAAGTTATAATTGATTTATATCCTAGAATTTCTAGGCCATTTATTATCTGTAAATTTTTGAACGACTACAGATTTTATGACTTTACAACGAAAACACTTTAGGTATGTTTTTATAGAATATGATGTGCTTAAAATATACTAAACTAGTACCATTTAATAAATTATTACAACGTTAATGTTATTATTTATTTTTATCAACCTACAATATCCCGTGTAGTGGCGGGTTAGAATACCCACTACCCCATATCTTCCCGTGGGTGTCGTAAGAGGCGACAGAGGGAAACTGAGGCAGAAGATGGGCAGCAGCATCTTTCTGATAACAGCAAATAACAATAAAAAAACTGCGGTTGCCAACCCGCTCGCCAAGCGTGGCAACTACGGCAATATCCCCCCAATGAAGAGAGTTACGAAGAGACGGCCCCCAGTCCCCGGCGGCCCCGCTATTCCTGGCTACGGTGGCGACCATGGTAACGGCGGGGCAGGGGGTGCTAAGAATCTCCGGTGGAGGTTCGGTTGCCACCTACGACGACTCGACCTGGCAACTTATAACGCACGCACTCTGAGGACTGACGAGAAGATCCTGGAGCTGGAAGAAGAGATAGACAAGTTGCGCTGGAATATTATAGGATTATCCGAGGTCCGAAGAGAGGGGGAGGACACGGTAATCCTCGAATCCGCAACTTGTTCTATCACCGGGAGGCGACCATCTGTCCCAAGGAGGTGTCGGATTTATCGTCCACAAGTCTCGTTAACAACGTTGTAAAATTGGGAGTGTGTCGACGAGGTTGCGTACCTTATACTCAGAATCACCAAACGGTATTCGCTGAAGGTCATACAGGTTTATGCACCAACTTCGGCACACCCCGATGAGGAGGTGGAGAAATGTATGAGGATATCTCTAGAGCCATGCATTCCTCTAAAACCCACTATACGGTGTTAATGGGAGACTTCAACGCAAAGCTAGGCACAAGAGAGAACGGTGAGCTGAAAGTAGGAAATTCGGATTAGGGCAACGGAACCCAAGGGCCAGCAGCTGGCCGACTTCATGGAGAAAGAGGCTCTTTATGATGAACTCTTTCTTCCAGAAGCGGCCCCACAGGAAGTGGACCTGGTCGAGCCCCGACGGTTCGACAAAAATGAGATTGACTTCATTATGACGACTAGACGCCAACTGTTCAGTGATGTCTCAGTGATCGCGAGGTGAAAACTGGTAGCGATCACCGAATGGTTAGAGGCACACTGAACCTAAACGTTAAGTTGGAGGTGTCGTCTAATGAAGTCAACGCTCCGTCCCCTCGTGCTCTAATCAAAGTCCCGAAACCTTTCAGCTCGAGTTACAAAACCGTTTTCAGTGCCTAGAAGATTGCAATGCAGTGGACGATATGAATGACAAGCTCGTGGAAACTGTCCATGCGGTCGGAGCTAAGTTTTGCAAGACCCGCCGCAGAAGAACACAAAAACTCTCCGATCACACTCTTAATCTCATGGCTGTTAGACGGGAAATGAAGCTGCAATCTTCAGTAGATTTGATAGCATACAGGCAACTGAACAGACAGATCTCCAAATGCTTGCGGCGGGACTTGCGCAACTTCAATACAGCTCGTATTGAAGAAGCGATCGAGCGGAACCAGGGCTCAAAGTTTTGCCAGAGATCTGTCTGCCAGAAAGAGCCAACTGTCGAAGCTGAAGACCGAGTCTGGCAGCGTCGTTTCCGGGACACCTGAGATTTTGAGTGAGATTGAGAGGTTCTATGGGCAGCTGTACACATCATCGTTGGAGCCACACGCAAGTGTGAGTAACGATCCAAGAGCGAGTCTTATCCGACACTATTCCGATGATATCCCGGACGTCAGTCTGAGCGAGATTAGAATGGCTCTCCAGCACCTTAAAAACGGCAAGGCCCCAGGCGAGGATGGAATTACAGCGGAGCTTCTGAAAGCGGGTGGAAAACCGGTACTTGAAGTCCTTCAGAAGCTCTTTAATTCCGTCCTACATGGTGGCACTACACCGGGCGTGGAGCAGAAGTGCGGTGGTCTTGTTCTTCAAGAAAGGCGGCAAAGCTCCCTTGAAGAACTACTGACCGATTTTCCTTCTGAGTCGCGTCTACGTGCTGTTTTCGAGAGTCATTACGAATCGTCTCGCACGCACACTCGACGAATTCCAGCCTCCCGAACAAACCTCCCGGTTTCTAAAAAGGCTTTAGCACCATAGATCACATACATACCCTTCGGCAAATTGTACAGAAGTCTGAGGAGTACAATTTGCCACTATGTCTTGCGTATGTGGACTATGTGAAAGCCTTTGATTCCGTCGAAATTTGGGCGGTGCTGCAGTCCCTTCAGCGGTGCCAAGTTGACTGTCGGTATATCGAAGTAATGAAGTGTTTGTACAGTAGGGCTACGATGGCTATCCGAGTACAGAACCAGAGTACAAAACCTATCCAACTGCAGAGAGGTGTAAGACAGGGTGACGTTATATCCCGAAACTCTTCACCGCTGCATTGGAAGACGTTTTCAAGCTTCTGGACTGGAAAGGATACGGCATTAACATCAATGGCGAGTACATCACCACCTTCGATTTGCCGATGATATAGTCCTTATGGCAGAATCGCTGGAGGACCTAAGCACTATGCTCAATGACCTCAATAGTGCCTCCCAACGGATAGGTCTTAAGATGAACATGGACAAAACAAAGATCATGTTTAATGTCCATGTCACACCTATGCCGGTAGTTGTTGGGAGCACTAAGCTCGAAGTTGTTGACGAATATGTTTACCTGGGACAAATAGTCCGACTAGGTAAGTCCAACTTCGACCGAGAGGTCAATCGACGGATTCAACTCGGCTGGGCAGCGTTCGGGAAATTACGGCACATCTTCTCGTCAGGTATACCTCAAAACTTGAAAACGAGGCTGTACAACCAGTGCGTGTTGCCAGTGATGACCTACGGAACTGAGACGTGGTCCTTCACTGCTGGCCGGATGAGGAAGCTCAAGGTCGCTCAGCGAGCTATGGAGAGGGCTATGCTCGGAGTCTCACTGCGTGATAAACTTAGAAATGAGGATATCCGCAGAACCAGAGTGACCGACATAGCCCAACAGATTAGTAAGCTGAAGTGGCAATGGGCCGGCCATATAGCTCGAAGAACCGACAACCGATGGGGAAAAAAGGTTCTCGAGTGGCGGCCTCGTACCGGCGGACGAAGTGTAGGGCGTCCCCCCACTAGATGGAGTGACGACCTGGTAAGACATGCAGGAAGTCGATGGATGCGGGTGGCTCAGGACCGTGCTTTGTGGCATTCCTTGGGGGACGCCTTTGTTCAGCAGTGGACTTGTGAAGGGCTGTAATGATGATGATGATGATGATGACAATATCCATTGCTGAATATGGGCCTTACAAATTGCAGGAAAGGTTTGCTGTAATCGCCACGATTTTTTATTAATTTAAAACAAACTAAGGATAGATAAAGTTAAAAATAAAGTCCTCACAATAAACCATGTAGGCCTTACTAAGTAACAGTTGGTTATTTACATACAGTTCTTTAAAACTTTTTTAATTTTTTTTTTAACTTTGGGGATACATATTTTGTACTTTTAGTGATGTTTTGTTATGATAATAAGGTATATAACATACCTTTGGGTAAAATATATTCATTACAATATTTTTGCCTAGCGGATTTGCGATAACATTATGTCTTTCTAGCCTTTTCAAAAGTCGTCTATTACGATACCGTACCATATATACGATACCCGCAAGACAAATTAAGGTGATGGTTTCACTTACGCTGACGCGACACTTTGACATTGGATACATTCCAAAGTATAGTTGTTTTTTGAACATGTAATTATATCAATTTAATATTATAATCAAATTATTATTACAATTTAAAAATACCTGTCACGCAAAAGCTAAAAATCGGCCAAAAGCGAATAGGGCCTAACTCTATTAGGATTTCGTACATATTACGACCAATTAACTTTTTTTATAAACTAAATATTTAATTACGTTAATGCTTTTATCTGTCTTGGTTCTTAGGACTTTTTCAGTATTTGCTGTTTAAATAAAATAAGTATATAATGTTACATAATATACGGTTTGATATTCCTAACAAGTATAGATTTTGAGATTCGACAGACAAACAAAAACGGTCTAAAACTGACAACTTTGACGGTTCCCCATTTCTTTATTTTTGAAGATGAAAAGAATAAAAATATATATTTGTACATTAAACAATGACAACTAAAAAACTAGACGAAAGAAAAAATTATCGACTTCCTTTGGAGACCCTCCTCCCAAACATAATTAAATTAAATTTCTAATTCAATATTCGTTTTGGTCAAGATTCTACACCAAACGTCCAAATTTAAGGTCTGCACCTCATTCTGTCGGCGACTTATAGGTTCGAGACAAACGTAAAACGCAGATGCACAGACAGAGAGATAGACAGATAGCAGAGTGAAATAATAAATAGGGCTCCGTTTACACTTCGGGTTCGGAAACTTCCTTAAAAACTGAATCCTCGGACATCGCACTACGAAAGCTATAATTCCTAGTATTCAAACAAGAAACTATAAAATTTATAACTGCGATATTAAATTACCACAAACATAATATATTAAAACAAGAATCAACTTGATTTATAATTAATAAATTATTTTATTTTTTTCTCTCATTTATTTTCGAAAACAGGTAAACCAAACCTCAGTAATGGCGTCTAAACACTATCTATAGACTTGTAAAAAAAAAAAACTGCTGAACTCTCTCCTGTGGTAACGCTTTTTAGAAATTTGTAGTAGTTTAGTTTATTAGTTCTGCAACTGTAAAATAATTTCATTAATGCCAAGAACTAGTAACATATGAAATGTAATTTTAGTTAAAAGAATTAGGAACATTTAGAATAGGCATATGATGTGTATAAAGGAACCAAACTAGCATGAAAAACTACATTATGTTGCTACGAAAACGAGTACGATTTTATGTGGTATTGTGTGAGAGCATGGCCCTTCCCCGGGTGAGTCAACCCATTCGTGCTGCAGCCATAACACGCTACCGCGTAACTCTATTGCGTAACCTACGCGTGGCTGTACAACGTACATTTTTGTTCTCATCCGCGTTTGCCTTTCCTCAGTAATTTGACCGCTTCTTAAAGACGCTCGCCGAGACGCGATGATTGATTCTCTTACGCCGTCACTATATGGAAACAAATATTAGTTGAAATAGGTATGTGCATAAACATTATTAATGCAAATTAAGAATTCAAAAATTCACTTTTTCAAAAACACTTCGTAAATCTAAAAAAAAAAGTCATTTTCACATAACAGCTCCTGAAGTCGAGGCTAAGATATAGTGTATCAAAAAATAAAAACGCGACTATAAAAGCTATTCTGTGGAAATTATTTAATTATTTGTAACAAAAAAATCCTTAAAATCGTTTCGTCGTTTTCGAAAAGTCGGTGAACATACATATATAAAGAACACGCGTCGAATATAGAACTTCCTTGTTTTTTGAACTCGTTAATAATTGGATAATAAGGATGTGTTACAGATGATATCCAGTTGTAATTAAAACAGTAAAAAATTAAATCAGTGCAGTGATAGTGATTTTAATACATGCAAACCTCGATGAAACATAAACATCTAACACTAAATGTTTGTAGAGGTTCGTATCTTTGAATACTGAATGTTTGTAGCATTTTGTGTCAACATTATTTGTATGATAGAGCTACGCTGCATTATGTTGAGCTGTATTATGTTTGCGGTAAGAATAGATCAGCTCGACCGCTTGAAGAAGCACGCTCGCACAGAATAGCGAATAGCGTAAAATAGCAACATAATACTGTGTTTCGCATGGTAAGTAACGAGAACCGGAAACTTTTTTAGTTGTTGCGAGGGATTTATCTTAGATCTCAGCATTGATAACGCATCTGCATTTGATTTGATACATTTTTAATCAAAGATCATACTAACGATCAGGTGGAATGTATGCTTCTTTGTTGCACCAAAATGCTGTCGCATCAGGGTGCGCCAAATTTGTCAAATTTTACAGTCAACTAGCAGCCTAAGCTTAATCTTTGGTTTTAGTTTCATAAATAAAAACTAGCGATTTACCAGTGGTCGTAATCGACCGCAATTTATAAAATTTTCAGTTTGTTCAGCAAGCTGTAATTCACTTTTAACTCTTAGTACGTAATATCAATGATTTCAACTGCACATTAATATGTAAATCTCTGGCGACAATCTCTAGTCTATACTCTGTGCGAGGGTAATAGTCAATTTAAATATAATCACTACGTTTTAGTAATAGTGTTCTGTGTTCTGCGATAATGTGTTTGTCATTGACAGTATGAACGTAAACAATGAATGTTTTATTTTATTTAATTGAATGGAATTGTAACCTATAATTTATAAAAAATTAAGCTTTCTGCACTCCTTTTCAATATAAATTTGAACTATACCAAATCTTACATGATTCCATACCCGCAATATGCTTAAAAAGGGGTACAAAGTTTTCTCTTCACGTATTGATTTAAAGTATTAGTGACGGATAAAATATCGTGGGAAAATCTGTGAAATTGGCCTGCTTCATCAAACTGCTATTGAGCAGCTCCGTTTTGTTATAGTCACAAAATTGAGAGGAAACATATATCCAAAATTAGTTTTTTCCTTTGTGTCTAAGAGAGCTAACCTTAGATTTTATACTATCTGGAAAAATGTAAGAAATAGGCTAATGCTTTTAACGTCAAAGAATCCGCCATAAATTCATGTGTGCAGCTTGCAGGCGGCAATGAGATGCGGGCGTGAGAGCATGCATGTTAGATGAGCCACCGCTGTACAGGTGTCGCGCAACTTATTTTTAATGCATCACATTCACTGCAATTTGCTTCTTACGCAAGAACCTAATGCAAACGCGAATATTCATAGCGAATTTAGTCGCTTTAAATTACATATGTGGCCTTCTGATAGGATAAGATCTTTAGTTAGGTGCTCAAATAAAATAAATATTTACTTCTTCAATGTAAAAAATTAAAATTTCGTTGGTCAAAAATTTTTTTGCAAATCTACTACCGTTCCAAAAAAAAGGCTCCTCTGACCGGAAAAGAAATGGCGAAAGAAACTCCGCAGGTATCCCCTTTTTTGTTATTTTTTAAAGTCATATAATCGTAGGTATCAGAAACAGAAGTTTTCGGGAACTACAGGTTTTCTGAATATTTTTAGACTTGGACAAGGACGACATAGTGGCTGCTTTATGCCGTTCGCTGGGATCGTTTTGGATGACCGCAGGGCTGATACAGGCCTTAATATATATATATAGGAGGTAATGCTTGTGTCGGAATCAACTTTTGATATAAGCCTTGCCATTTCGCCAAGCTTGGCAGAAAATAGTTATATATAGTTATAGAAGATAGTTCTTACACCTCGGGATATTAACATTTCTGTATAACGAAATTTTTAAAATTAGTGTAAACAAATATTAGCGAATTAAAATTCAATTTACAGCACTTTCCAGAGAGTTTTGTAGAAAACGTTTTATTTCCTATGATTTCAATATATTTAGTTACAAAAATAATTAAACCATAAAATACATGCTTACACAAATCTATTTGTAACTCAATCTAATTTACTACTGTCTTAAAGAGGAATTTCATAACCCTTTGCTACGATGTCAGATAAGCAAACGGCTACGAGAAGCGTAGAACTTTACGTAGCAACTAGAATTGGAAAGCCATTACTTTCCTAGGTTTTCCGTTTTCTACAATATCGCAATATATTTATAACCATGGTATTTAAGAACATTTGTGTTATTTTTGAATATCAGTTTCGACGTGGAAACCTAAACAGTACGCAATATCATAGAATATAATAGAATTTTAAGTGAAATTGTAACCTATGTACGATGGTAAGTAAACCCTATGCGACAATCGCAAGTAGTGGTTCATCAATCACACACAGTGGTTAGATTCAGGTGCTCAAGTCAAATAGTGCCCGAAACAAACGATTGGCCAGATGTAGCTTATGGTGACAGTTTAACCGTTTTTGTCAAGAATATCAAATGATGGTAAAGAAGCTGGAATTCAAACAATCCAGATTGATAAACTGCTCTTCACTATTGCTTCTTCTTGACAAGACCCTGCCACATACTGCACAACAGACGTTGGAAAAATTATCTGAGCCCTAACATACTTCGAAGTTTGGATAACTTCTTAATAGGAAAAAATTTAAATTTCGGGGTTACAGTACACCTATAAAGAATTCATCGATTCTCGTGTAAAAAAATTTATTTAGGCAAATAATTTGATTATTTTAAGTTTTTTTGTAATTTTTTTTCCGATTTTCTCATAAAAAACGCAATTTCATAGGAAAAGACCTGATATAATTGTATCATCATCATTACAGTTGTTCGTAAGATCACGCTTCTATAAGTTTTATTTCAATAATTATAATCTATATTGGACACAAATAAAACAATTTGTAAACATATCAGTGTCGTCCTGACTCCTGAACTTGAAAAATCTGTTTGTCAGGAGGCAGTCCCTTCATACTTTAGGACAATCTTATAATGTAAAATATAGATTATGGAAATAAAAATACATGTCAAATTCACTGCTGCTATCACTAGATACTACTAAATGATTATAAATTATAAGTATAATTTATATTGCTCTAGGGGTGGCTATTGGTTTGGGGGCCTACACTATATAATACTGTATTTTGTTATACCTCGAGGTAAGTTAATTATAACAGTTTTAGGGATATAATTAAAACAACAAACAAATGAAATGTGTATTTAATTTCAAAATGGCAATGGAAAAATAAAACCTTAAAGAGAGTGGAAAGCATCAACTTAAATAGAAAAAAAAAACGCTTTTCTTTTACAGAAAGGTCGAATGGCTCTGGTAGGAGATTCGTTTAGAACAAGGATAGGACACAAATTAAAAGAACGTTGGAACGCTAATTCCATTACGATTCGATGGACGGCAAAAGTCGCCTCCGTTAGAGTCAAAGCCGGTAAAACGTAATTGCGACTTCACTAAGCTGGGCTCCGCGCGGTCTGATACGGACGAAAGGGGACCTCTCTGTAACGGCTGATATAAAAGCGGCAATAAATTTGGCAGGATGAACGCACTACTTACACAGAACGAGCACGCTTGTCGCTACCCGTAAAGAGGGGCACGCAGCGGCCAGGCTTTGTTTTTTATATGGCCGCTGCCGTCCGGGCTTCCACGCATTTGCTGTTTTGCTAAGTAATTGATTACCTAATAATCACTTTTGAAAAACAAATCAAATTATCAGTTTAGAAAGTTACGGTAAGGACAAATGAATTGATACAACATTAACACTTAATAAGCGATATTTATTTGAACATTTAATAATTGTACACATTTTAACGTCTATATTCATGAACGGAACAAGTGCTGGCGACTTTATTAATTAATGAAACAGTGGTAAGTTTTATCAATTTTTGAAATGAAATGTATACCCATATAATGTTACAATATCTCCGACTGCAATTCATCTATGTCTAAATAAATTCTTTAAATGTCCATGTTACGTCCGATAGCGCTTAGATGGTTACGCCATTTCGTTGGATCTGAACGATCCAGTCGGCTATCTTGCAACGTCTGCGCTGTAGCGGTTTTGCCTACTTTCCTAAGTACTCTTGTCAGGTATTTATATAAAGATCTCATTTTAAAAAGCTTTAGTTTGAGAAATATATTTAAATATCTTTTTCAATATACAGAAGAGCCGCGGTAGCTCTATAAGCGTTAGTCGTACATTTCACAATACGCGACCAGCCCGGGTTCGATCCCAGTCGACACCAATTAAATAGTAAATTGAAATTTAAAACGCTGACCACGTGTTCAGCGTTTTAAATTTCAATTTACTATTTAATTGGTAGGCAAAATCTTAAGGAAACCTGAATGTCTAAAGAATAAATTATTTCAAAGATACGTGAAGTCTACCAACACGAACTCGAACGCGCGGCGGGCTAATTGCACCATAACCCTCTTAGAAATAAGATGTAGCCTGTGCCCAGCAGAGGGACCTACTCGTATATAGGTTGTAATCACAGAGCAATATCGTCGCGCCGGCGCGGCGGCCTAGCGATTCAGTGCCATTCTCATTGACTGTCACTTTAATTTTACTTTTGTCAGTAGACTCTATTGCTTTTGCTATTATGTTATAATATTATAATGATTTCTTATATTTACGTGAACACTACACATTGAATAAAAATATCTTTAAGGATTTTATTGCGTTTAATTTACTAAATTTAATTCAGTCGGGAACTTTCTCCTCAAAGTCCTCCATGAAAATATCGGCGACAATGGGAGATACCGGTGAGCCCATCGCAACACCATCTTGCTTTTAAAACTCTTCCTTCCACAATAGATAGCCAGATGTAAGGCAATGTCTGAGTAATACTGTATATTCTGCTGGCATGTTGTTTTCCTCTGGTTTCCTAGTTACAATTGAGATGCAGTCTTCAACAGGTAGGCATGTAAATAGAGACTGAACATCAAAACTGACCATAGTTTCATTGTCAGTAAGACATAGGTCTTTTATCTCACTGATAAAATGGTATGAATCCTTAGTGTGTGCTCTTGTGTTTCCTCTGAGTGGTGATAATATTTTTGCTAAGTGTTGAGCCAATCTGTAAGTTGGCGAATCGATCTGACTCACTATTGGACGTAATGGAGCGTTCGGTTTGTGTATTTTTGGTAACCCATATAACTTCGGTTGTTTGGCACACAGGTATTATCGAATTGACGTCTAGATTCAATTTCTCGGAGTATTTCTTAATTAGATCGCTAGTTGTTTTAAGCGTATTAGTTGTAGGGTCTGTTTTGACCTTTACGTACGTACTTTCATCCGATCAAAGTTGTTGTATTTTAAAATTGTAATCCGACGTATCCATTATAACCGTAGCATTACCTTTATCTGCGAGGAGAATTGTTAGATCTGGTCTGTTGCGTAAGTTTTTCAATGCATTAAATTCATCTTTGCGAAGATTTAACTTCGGCACTGAGCTTCGACGTAACAAACAGGCTGGCGCAACTTCCATAGTAAAAATTATTCGTACGAGATTGGTCAAATTTTAATGACGGTTATCTCTTCTTTCTGCTTTTCGTAATATGTCTATTAACGACATTGTCAAATCAAATAGGTTCAAATGTCAAATCAAACAATTACATTTGTATAATTTTATTTATTAAAATTGCTTTAAATTTTGTTATAGAAGCCGTTGTTAATTTACAGAATTGTTAAAAAAATAAATATACATTATATAACTTGCCAATTAAATGGTGCAAGAAGCGGAAAAAATAATAACAAGAAAAGGCTATTCGTAGCAATATTTCCCTTAGATGATGAAAGGTTTGTGGTGATTTCAACTTTAATTGTAATATGATATTTAACGCGAGTACCTTTATGGACTAGCCATCTATGTAGGACAGGTTTTTATAGTGTACGATTGTGTGCACAAATACAAACACACTATTTCCTAAATCTGATAGTTCGATGGGATGGCAATACGAAACGAACTATACTTAGAAACTACATTATCAATTGTGACTGCTAACATTCTATTTGTTTAATAAAAATGCGATTTTATTTATATTATTTTTTCAGATGCAAGCACTGGGTGAAATAGCTGGCACATGCACCAATTAAAAAAATTCACATGTTAAAACATATTTGTGGCAAACATTGCAAATCCGAGGATTTTGAACCCAACTAAAACGAACTGTTATTTCATCAGTGGACTTAATTTAAACTTCCACTATTATGTGTATGTTAATTAGGTTTCATTTACATGTAGCAAAAGATAATATCCCTCTAAAGTCACATTTTGGTAAGAATTCGATTATATAACTAAACTCAAAGTTATTCGTAATTACCTGGTTATAATTTTTTTTATAGATTCATCTACAAACATTAGCTATAATGAGCACTCATTTTGAAAGCGACAATTAGTAAACAATCTCTGTGAGTAGTAGGTACCTCTGTGAAGAAGCCTAGCGATTTGTACACATAGTATTTGTTACACTTAAAAGGAATTTAATCCAATCAGTGTTAAAAAATCCAATATTTTTACCCTTTAAAAAGAACTAATGTTGAATGAAAACAAGCATCCAGACGCAGACTATTTATTTTACAGCATAGCAACACTTGTTCAGTGCGGGAACGAAGCCTCGGTTAGCCACTGCGCTACGGAGTCGTCATTTATTTTTTACTTAATTAATTTTTAGTATAATAGTGCGTTTTTTATTTTATATTTTCTTAACACATATTTTTGTACCTAATAATTGTAGAGATATAATTATAAATTGCTGTGTGTAAAATACATTGATTTCTTATCCACATGTGCATTTTTACTCAATCCCCACGTTAAAGAAATTATTTCTCATAAATTATTCAGTATAGGGATCTAACTTTTATTAAAAAATATCGATAAACAATATATCGATAAAAGTTATATCGATAAAATTATTCGAGGATAGACATTTACAGCTCTATTATAATTCGCCTATGTTATCAGCACTGTTTGTCAAAAATTAAATGTCATGTCTTGATGTTGGTAGAGTAGCTTGGCGCAATGTCATACATTTACTTTTTCTTAGGAAGTCCCGCCTCTTAAACGTAGTGATTATATTCTCTTTGGTAACAAAGACGAAATGTCTTGACGTATGACCTCTAAATCTTCCTTTACCAATATTATTTTTATACAGACAGTCCTCAACACTACAGATAATGTTTTCATATGGGATTATTCGCGGTGTTATTGCGAAATTCATACTTTTGGCCAAAACTTTTACTGTTGCGTCGTCCAGAGATTGTTTTGACAGGTTATAGACCGCGCGTTGTTTATTACTCGCGTCTGTTGTCAATGGTTGCGTTCTGTTCTTACGTTGACATTGGTGTTGGACATTTGATTTGGTTGTTAGTTTTTTATATTTATCTATATGTTTATTTTAGAGAATTGAAAACGTCGGGAATTAATAAAAATAAGTTATTAAACGCGATATAATCCGTAAAAGTAGTTTTATTCAATTTTAATTTAGTTTTTATATAATTCAAAAAAAACTTTGTAGAGAAATAAATATTTGTCATAAAAGTTTATTCATTCGTTATTTATATCGCATAAAATAATACTGTTCTATTGTAATGTACATGGTATAAATCCCAAAACAAGAATTTAATCTTAAAATCTTCAAAAAAGATATTTCTTAATAACCATCATTGATTTTCTTAAAAACTACCATATTTCTTAATATCAATCACACATGCGAGGAGTTTAGGCCCCCATCCGCTGTCGGCATGCTTCGATAAGCTATCTTTCTCGCACTTATGGCTACGCATAAGACTTTTTTGTCGTATTCATTTGTAAACTTTATTCACGTCAGGGAATTGTTTAAAACCGCTAAATTCGTCTGGCGATTTGCAGGTATTATTAAAAATTACTCAATAAATACGTGATTAAAATTTGAGATTGCCAAAGTATATTTTTTGGGAATTTAAAAAAATATTTTTGGATAGGTCTGGTAATACTTTATAACCGACAAAAAAGTCTGGGATATTTTTTGAAATATTATATAAAAACTAAATTAAAAGATAAAAAAGAAATCAAGTTGCTAAAAAAACATTTTTGCAAATGTTGTATACTGCGCAGTAACGAAATAACCGCAAACGCTCTGCCAGACTCGCGGGACTGGATTCGCTAATTGACGAAATTATATTTTTTCACAGTTTCAACGTGCCGAAAGGACCTTCCCAATATTCGTCGCCAGCTCTCAGACTACAACAGTCAGGCAGCCAAAACAAACAGGCAAACAAGTCCCACCCTTGACCATGGGTGGCTGTGAAGCATTCGAAACGTCGGGAATTAAAATAAGTAAATTAAACGCGATAAAATCCGTAAACATAGTTTTATTCAATGTTATAATATTATAGAAATCGCCTAGGTATCAGTTTGTCTGTCAGCCACAGAGGTGAAAATGGTATTTTGGCAGCATTGGACATGGATAATTAAAATTGGGTGTAGTTATAAAATGTTACACGAATACCGATGCGGGGTTATAAATTCGAAATTCAGATTAAAGGAGTAAGTTTTGGAGGTAAAAAATGGAAACCGAAATAAAGGAACACTAATTTTGCATAGCACTTGAACAAAGGACGCTAAAATGTTATTTTTCAAAAAACCAGAAGGCTTCTATATTCGAAGCGCATGTCTACTTTATATGTTCACCGATTTGGCGGTAACGGCTGGACCGATTTAAATGATTTTTTTATTGAATAGATTATAATAATACTAATAATAATTATACTGAGTGGTAAAAAAATAATTTCCACATAATAATTTCTGAATTCGGGGCTTTTTGTTTGATATACTTGTTTTAGCATCGACTTCATAAGCTATTTTACTTTTCATTTAAATTTAATTTTTAGTTAAATTACTTTTATTTAATTGTTTAGAATAATAATCACGAGAATTGATAAACTATAATCATTTTGTATTATTGTTTTTGTCTCGTGCCAAAGCACCAGTTGAAATAAGAAATAGGTAACGATTGAATTCTGTTGAAGCATAGTAAATAATAATATAATTATTTCGGATACCCATGGTAATTACCCATGGTAATTCGTATAACGCACGGCAATGTCATATCAATCCTTTTCACTTGCCACAAATTGGAAGATGTGAGTAAAGGAAAACACGGCTATAAATAAAACTAGCAGATCAACTAGAAAGACTGCTATTACCCGAGATAAGCGCAACTTATATACCCGGTACGTCTTCAGCTCCGGCAGATTAACGGAATGGGATTGCGTTTGTTCGTAGATATCGACGTAAAAGCGTTTTGGCTAGTCAAACCGCGGAAATTTATTGTAGTATTCGAGGAGATATATTCTTACGGACTCATTAAAAAAGAGAGACGTCGTACATAAATCAGGGTCGGGCGTCGTTGGCAGCGCGGCGCGGTGCGGTCGGCACGGCCTCTTATCAGCGGGCGAGCGTGCCGGCAATAGGCGCTATCCGGTTCCGTCGTCGCCCCGCCAAAGCTTCTATTGTACCTTAGCGCCACTTTTCTCCCTACCAAACACCCGATCGCCGGCTGAACTTCATTACATTAACATTCTTCAGTACTATGCTTTTTATAGATACTTGTTACTTGTAATTTGTGTCGATAAATACAGCTTTGAATTTAATGAATTATATTCATAGTTAAATCGTAAAAATGCTAATATCGTTTGTTAAAGATTTATTTAGTAACTAGTGAATAGTGTTTTCAGTTTTTGGCATGGAGTAAAAATTCAAAACATTATAAACACCCGCTTCCCCTGAGTTACGAGTACATTCCAACAAAGTTTTATATCCTTATGGCAATTTACGCAAGTTTGTGTAAAATTGCTTTACATTTTCTACATAAATGTGCTGTCAGCACAAAAGCCTTATATTTTCCCACTTGAATTTAAAAAAATATATTTGCAAAATGGAAATAACTTCATGATGATTAAGGAAAATATATTGTTCTATAATTGTGATTCAAAGGCAAGCCGTGTGACATGACTGCATGGGGTGAGTATCGAGTGGATGACTGAACAAATGACAATAATTGGTGCGCAGAGCGCTACGACATCACAGCCCTAGTCGCCGACACCGACTTTAATTGACTGGTGATTTCAATTAATGCACATCGGCGGGTTCCTCAAACGTTGCTAATTCAGTGCACTGTTTCTAGTTTACAGTATCAGAGACATTCATTCAAAATGTCGTTGGCAACTCGCTCGCCTTAACTTTACGACAGTGTGGACGACCAATAAATGCAAATTTTATGGTTTATGGCAGATTTAACGGCAGTGAACTCTTTACCATTGCCGTAAAGCAATCCTTGCATTGCCAATGGGACAAATCTGTTTACATTATACGCGCGTAATGGCGATGTAGGTAATACGTTTGCAAAGGAAAGCGATAAAAAAAAAGTGGTTGAATTTTGTTGAGGTGATTATATGAAAACTTATAATAGAAAATTACATATGAAATTAATAGGTAATTCCTTTTGGATTATATCATAGATGAAACATATGCACGAGATTTTTAGACTAAATTTAACTCAATAGACAACGGTCTGTTCCTTTTTCGGCCTCCTCATGGCGCCCGCAGGGGGTTGACAGCTTATGCATGCCCGTGTGTCAGCCGACCCCGTGCGCCCATTTAGCAAGTAATCACGATTCACTATTAAATTAAAAAGTAAACGCTGTTTTAATCTTTGAACAACATAGATTAAAGACAAGACCGTAATATAACGTTTTCAAACGTTTTCGATTTGAACATTTTCGATTGTTTTAACCTGTTTTTGTTTTGCCGCGTAAAAGGAGGTAGACATTAAAAACTTTCTTGTGTGAAAAAAATGTGTTGAGGGATGTGATTTCTCTTTTGATATAATGTTGTATTGTTATGCAAATAAAGAAATACCTCTTTATATAATGGTTTAATTTCATAATCCTTACCGGCAAAATAATGTCACGCAATTTTGAAATGAGATAGATAATATAATAAAAATAGAATTTAATATTTATAAAGTACAATTAAATAGCTTAATTCATAACATCGATGCGTATAAGTTTTATAAATAGCTGGCATACAAAATTAAAAAGATATCATTGTTTACATTAGCGCCTACCGGTATCGTGCGACCTCCCGAACGGCCCCTGACAATTGAAGCGTTAAAACATAAAATGGCCGGGCACATGAGGGGTTATAATGGGTTCCATACGCTTGATAAATAGATATTTTAGTTTTGTTAGATAGAATCATATTTTTAAACCTCTAAATTGGCAATATGGTTTGCTTATAAGATGCGTTTGCGTTTTAAAAAAAAGATGAAGTTGCCAAATAAAGCGTGCACGTTTTTTTGTGAGTTTAACAGCAAATTCTCTTTTCAGTGACAGGATTTTTTTATCAGCTCTGCAAAAGATAAATTAATTCCTGTAAATTACTTTTTAAATTAATGAACCTATTCATTTAAAATACCTAACAGTTTATACATATAATAATATTTATTATTTGAGATGAACTAGACTGACAACTTTGCTAGCATGCACAATTTAAATCCGGCTGTTGAATAGTACCTACAGTATAGCAGTAGTGTTTGGTTCAGTGAATTTTTGACATACATATAAAGAAAGGAGCAAATGTCTTTAAAGTCATTATTTAAAATTGTTCAAGATAACAACAAATAAAAAATAAATTAAGAAAGTCTTGCGTCTTTGTAACCGATAATAAGGGTTGATTTAAGTAGCCTCTTAGAGCAGGAAAAGGTAAGGTGAAGAGCGCGCGGTCTGTCCGAGTCTGATAAGGCTATTAAAAGTTACGCTCATAGACTACTGGGCGGATTAAATTGATGCTGCTTTTTGATATCAAGAAAACAACAACGTAAATTAAAATTATGCTAAAGCAAGATATAAATATTTTGAAATATGAAATTATATTTTTTATTGATGGTATTGCGTACATATCATGGTCAGAACCACCAAACTAAACGCTGAAGCACTTAATATTACGTTGACAGATTACAATTTTAGTGCATGTCATTTTTAATTAGGTACTTATACTGTTATTAGCAATTATCCCACAGAAAGAAAGGTTCACAGATGGTACATATAAGCGAAATGGGGCGGTCTTTCGCTAGATAGAGTGACGATATGGTAAGACATGAAGGAAGTCTCGTTGGATGCAGGAAGCTCATAACCGGGCTCCATGCACGGATGTTACTTGGTAGCTTGGAAGCCTATATTCAGCAGTAAGCTTGTGATGAGCTATGATGAGGATAATGATGATGTATATCACGAAAACATTAAGAATAAAGTTTAATCGAATAGTCACCACCTAAAAAATAACATGAAAGAAACTAAGCTTAGATTAATAATTAGCTTATTGTGTTAGAAAGTATAGAATAACAATTGTTAATTACATATATGCGAAACAATATAATAATAAATACATAATAATATATAAATATTTTAATTTACGTTGTCATATTAACACATTCATAACATTTGGAACCTTTTTTGGAACGAAGTTGCTTATCGGACGGTACGAATTTGGCGGATGGGGGCTAGGCGAGAAAAAGTGTAAGATTTTTCCGTCACGACCCCTTCTGACGTAGTGTACACGGCCTTGGCGGCTATAAGGAAGCGAGATAGAATAATATCTCCCTCGCACTATTTCTTATCTTGCCACGAAAGAAATATTATTTTAAATGACGCTTCATTTTAATAGACGCTAGTAATTCATTTATTTGTATTTGTTAATCAATAATATTTATTTTAATAATATTTGTTTATTCATTCCACAAATTTTACATTGCGACTTACACTATTTAAATAAAAAGTACCATCAATTACATTGAGAGGTTAACGTCGGCAGCCCTACTGGTATAAACTGTGCCACGGATGCCTATAATATAATACATTTATCAAAAATAATATACTACGAAAGGAACTTCGTTCCAACCGAGTGTTCCACGACACTCACGCATGTTTTTATAGAGCTTTTAAATTACTTTGTATCATTACTAGCAAACAAATCGACATTGCGATGATGTGGCACGATATTGGTTTCCAACATGAATACGTTATATTTCGGCACGTACATTCTTATCTATAGAGTAAAATACGGAATGTGGACCGGAACAAAAGATACGTGTGGGGGAATTTTGTTCAAAGCAATTATTGTGAATAGTGCTCACTTCAGCGCTGGTAGAAATTCGCGTATAAATCGCGTCACAGACCACAAACAAAAACGTGCATGTGGACTGGCGCCCATTATTCTCGACTGCATAATCGCTTCGTCCGACGCCCGCATCGCTTCTCGTGCTATTTTATTTCCTCTCAGTACAGTTGTGTTTCAACTAGGCGGAGCTTTTTCAGTAAGACTTCGGTAGGGAAATTAAACCATGTTTAATTCTATATAAGGTCTGGTTCCGGTTAGTGGATGCGGTGAGACGAAGAGATCGGAGACAGACCAAAGCTACCACGCTACAATTCTGGCACTATGTGTGCCCGTTTTAAGGGGATTAAACTCATTGTTACATGAGATCTGAAAGAACCATGAGCTAAATGGAATTGTTTCTAACAAATCGAAGAGGATATTGTATAGCTATTGGAAAATATCCGTAGCGATTGAAATAAACAATACGGATACTTCCGAAATTAAAACTTATGTAGCAAACGTAGTTATAGAATTTTCGGTCGTATCTTTTATATTTACAAATAAATATAACATACCACTTATTTTTGTAATAAGTATAAGTTAAGTAGCGTCATCTTGTTCTGGTTCAGGCTTATGTTGTTCACTGCTAGACACGTAGGCCTCTAAGAGAGGATTTGTCTTAATCGCCTCGCTTGGCAGGTAGTTTGGTGATCGCATTCCGCGTCTTGGATTTTTCTCCTCATAATCGGTGAGGACATGTTAATTTTCATTTAAAAAAATGTGTTTGAGATGTATTTTTTTCACCATTTGCCGGATATTATAAGAGTTCTTTCCTTTCCTTAGGCACGGGATTAAATAGTGATGGATTCCGTTACGCTGCACGACGATGCATTATGTCGTAACCTAATAAAATTGTCCTTTTTAATACTGGCTAGTTAGAGTTTTGATACTTGTATTTCACTATTTTAATCTATATATATAAAAGGCAAACCTGACTGACTCATCTATCAACGCACAGCCGAAACTACTGAACGGATTTAGCTGAAATTTGGCATACAGACAGTTGTAATGACGTAGGCATCCGCTAAGAAATGATTTTTGAAAATTCGCCCCCTAAGAGGGTGAAAAAGGGGTTAAAAGTTTGTATGGAAGTCCGTCATTTTTAGAGCTAGAAGCCTGAAACTTTGTTTTTAGGTTAACGATTAGAAATAAACAGTTACGTGTCCTAGGGTTTTTGAAAATTCAACCCCTAAGGGGGTGAAAAAGGGGTTGAAAATTTGTATGGGGAAACAAGATTAGTTAAACTATTTTATTCGAAACTTCACAGGAGTATTCCTATCAATAAATGAGTAAACACGTGTTTCAGGCTCTTTCAGAATTCAAGCCCTAAGGTGGAAAAGGAGTGACAAATTCTGAAAATCAACATGGGTATCGTTTTTATGGTTTATCGGGTCGCTGATTACGAAAACAACAACTATTTCAAAATCCAACGTAGCAGACGGGAAATACCTACCATCATCCCCTGTGGGGGTGCGATGTGGTTGAAATGTCAATATGGGTGTCGTTTTATGGTTTTTTGGGACGTTAATTACGAAAATGGCATCGATTATGGTTTGAAACCAACATGGATGGAAGGATGGATGGATGTATGTTTGTATGTAAAAATCATCATGGGTTGGGTGACTTGGGTGTCATTTTTAAGGTTTTTGGGTCGTAAATAACGTAAATGATATTGATAAATATTTTAAACTTAATTAATTAGAATAGAATAGAATATACATTTTATTGCACAAAAACATAAAACAAAATAGACAAGAAGATTTGTACAAAAAATTTGCATAAAATTACCAGAAGCCGAACATGACGCTCAGTACCTTCAAATATATTTTGTAGGTGAAGATGATCGAGAAGCAAAGATTCGATGTTCTAAATTTCCTAACTTAAAGCCAAATTTAATCAAACAATTGCAGAATATGTTGCATGAAGTGAACCCGTATATAAAAGATCTGAAAAGTGCCATTGATAAAGCCCCTCCTTCAGAGTCATACAAAGTTGTCATACATGCTGATAAAAGCCATCAGAGGAACATAGAGGTAGGTACAATGCACCAACTACAAATAAAGTGGCTTTAGTGTTAGTGGATCAACAATTTGATCGAAGGTACATCATCCTCGAGAGTCGAAGTAATTCACTTCAGCATATTAGTGAGATACATCGAGCATATGATGCGCTACAGTATCCATTGATGTTTTGCTGGGGGGATGATGGGTATTCAATCAACATACCACAACGCGATCCCACAAGTAAGTTGGCGCTTAATAAAACTGTCTCTTCTGCAAGTTTCTATTCGTATAGAATAATGATTAAAGAAGGAGAAGATAACTATTTAGTCAACTATCGTGCCCTTTTTAGTCAATATTTGGTGGATGAATACGCCAAAATAGAAACAGAGAGATTAAATTATATCAAAAATAATCAAGCCAAATTACGTGCTGATAGTTACATCCATTTAAAAGATGCTATTGGACGACAAGACGCAGATACCAACCGACTAGGACAAATGGTTGTCCTTCCATCATCTTTTACGGGGTGACCTAGGTATATGCACGAAAGAACACAGGACGCTATGACCTATGTTAGGAATTATAGCCGGCCTGATCTTTTTATCACTTTCACATGCAATCCTCGCTGGGACGAGATAACAGAGCAATTGCTTCAAGGACAACAATCTCATGATAGACACGATATAATTTCGAGGGTGTTTCGACTAAAGGTAAAAAAGATCATGAACTTATTGACAAAAGGCAAAATATTTGGTGAAGTGCGATGCTATTTGTACTCAACGGAATGGCAAAAGAGAGGTCTTCCACATATTCATATTTTTTTATGGCTTCACAAACGTATTACTCCGGATCAAATCGACAATATAATTTGTGCTGAAATACCGGCATCACAAACGTGACCCAGAGCTTTACGAAATCGTTAAATGTAATATGATACATGGTCCATGTGGAACTTTAAATCGAAAGTCACCATGCATGAAAGATAACATGTGCAGTAAACGATTCCCCAGGGCTCTCATAAGGGAAACTCAAACTGGTGAAGACGGTTATCCGCAGTACAAGAGACGTTTACTAGATGACGGTGGGTTCTCTGTTGATATGAAAGGCACAACCATAGATAATCGCTGGGTAGTCCCTTATAATCCAGTATTATTAAAAACATTTAACGCTCACTTAAATGTGGAATATTGTCATTCGGTGAAATCAATAAAATACGTCTGTAAATATGTAAATAAAGGTTCAGACCAGACGTGGTTTGCTTTAGAGAATGAGAAGGATGAAGTTAAAACCTACACAAGTGGAAGATATATAAGTTCATCAGAGGCAGTATGGCAAATCCTTGAATTTCCCATTCATGAGCGTTTCCGTCCCGTAGTCCACCTCGCTGTTCATTTGGAAAATGGGCAAAGGGTTTATTTTAAGGAGCAAAATCTGAGTGAAAGAGTGAATAGTCCTCCAAAAACCACACTCTTATCCTTTTTCGATTTGTGTAAAGTGGATAACTTTGCAAAAACATTGCTCTACCAAGAAGTACCTGCATACGACGATTGGGATAAAAGAAAGTTGCAAAGGAGAAAGAGAGGAGCAAACGTTGAAGGCTGGCCAGGGGTCAAAAAAGAGCACGTTCTAGGTAAGGTTTATACTGTGCATCCGAACAATACAGAATGCTATCACCTTCGCATGCTTCTTCATGAGATCCGGGGCCCAATTTCGTTTGAATCGTTAAAAACTGAAGATGGTCATGTATATTCCACGTTCCAATCAGCGTGCAAAGCTCTCGGCTTGCTTGAAGATGATCAGCATTTGTTCGCAGCAATGGAAGAGGCAGCACTTTGCCAATCACCGCAAATGATTCGGGATCTTTTTACGATTATTTTAGTGTTCTGCCAAGTATCAGACCCTTTAAGCCTTTAGGAGAAATTCAAAGAATACCAATCTGAAGATTTTAAAAGGCAATTATAAAGACAGGGAGATGTGGATGTAGAGCACATAACAGATGTGATATTTAACAAATGCCTTTGGGTAATAGAAGATGCCGTATTAGCGTTGAGTGATCAGCTAGTAAAAGAGTATGAGTTACCTCAGCCAAGCAAAGAACAACAATTTGAAAATAGAGAGTTTCTTAAAGAGACAAGTTACGACTTAGCATCATTAGAAAACAAAGTTAAAAATAATGAAGGATCACTGAATGACGAACAAAAAGCAGTTTACAATCAAATTAACACAAAAATTGAATCAAATGAGGGTGGAATATTATTTTTAGATGCTCCCGGTGAAACAGGCAAAACATTCCTCATAAATTTGCTATTAGCAAAAGTTAGAAGTACTCGCGGAATTGCTTTGGCTGTCGCTTCTTCTGGGATCGCAGCTACACTGCTTGAGGGTAGACGAACTGCTCATGCTACCTTCAAGTTACCACTCAATTTAACAACAGCTGATACTCCCATTTGTAATATGTCGAAACAAAGTAATTTTGCTGAAGTATTAAAACATACGAAAATGATAGTGTGGGATGAAATAACCATGGCTCATAAGGGTGGCGTAGAGGCTTTAAACAGAACTCTACAAGATATAAAAGAAAATAAGGAGTTAATGGGTGGTGTAACGGTTTTGGTGCCTGGATATTTTAGACAGACTCTACCAGTAGTTCCAAAAGGAACTAGAGCAGATGAAGCTAAGGCGTGTCTGAAGAGATTCACTTTATGGCCTCTAATTAAAATCCTCAAGCTCTCGAAAAATATGCGGGTACACTTAGGAGAAAAAGAGTGCTGGTGGATTTGCAAATCTCCTACTTGAAATCGGCAACGGTGATTACCCGATAAATGACGGAATGATAACCATCCCTGATAATTTGTGCACAGTTGTATTTACGTTACAGGAGTTAATATTCAAAATTTACCCAGATATTGCTCATATCCACGATAAGCCAATGGAATGGTTGTGTGAACGTGCCATACTAACCCCGAAAAACGACCAAGCAGCGGCAATTAACGATATACTGTTAACGTCTTTTGAGGGGGAAGAAATGGTGCACACGTCAATAGACTCTGTGGTCAACACAGATGACGCAATTAACTACCCTGTCGAATTTCTTAATTCACTGAAACCATCGGGTCTTCCACATCATAAGCTTATTCTGCGCGTGGGCACTCCTGTTATGTTGCTGCGAAATTTAAAACCTCCTCAACTGTGCAACGGAACCAGACTAAAAGTAAAAGCGTTACATCGCAATGTAGTGAAAGCCACAATTATAAATGGATGTGCGCAAGGGGAAACTCTATTTGTACCAAGAATTCCCTTGATCCCGAATGATCTTCCCTTTGAATTCAAACGAATATAGTTTCCCCTCAAAGTCTGCTTTGCAATGACCATAAACAAATCACAAGGGCAGACATTAAAAGTTGCGGGTAAAGACTTGAGAGAAAATTGTTTTTCACACGGGCAATTCTGTGGCTTGCTCACGCGTAAGCTCGCCCAGTAGTCTGATAATTTTGGCACACAGTAATAGATTAGCAAAAAATGTGGTGTATAATGAAGTTTTGTAGTTTACTAGCTTTTGCCCGCGACATCCAGTTATAATTGTGGCTTGTACCAGCATACTCTTTTTCACACATGGGCGCGATATAACCGAACTCCACGCGGACGAAGTCGCGGGCAAAAGCTAGTTTAACATAAATTTAAATTAATGTTTGAAATACATTAAGGTTATGACGTCTTGGAAAAAAACATATTATGTACTTTTTGTGTACTTGTATATATATTTATTTTCAAATCGTCAGTTTTTCAAATTTGCGTTATTTAAAAATAGGTACCGCGAACAAATGCAAAATGCGCTTTAGTTTGATCGCTTTTCTTCTTCGAAGTTTAAGAAATTTCGAGTCTATCGACTTTCGTTGCTTGACTAATTGAAAACAATGGTGGAAGCAGATTCAGCAGCAGCAGCAAATTGGGAAAATATAGAAGTATTGAACTTACTAACAGCAAACTCGTGTCGACGCTTGCTTTAATTTGTTGAATTCAAATAAGAGGATTCTGAATCTGGTTGTCAATTGTGTAAAGTTTTTTTTTAAATTATTCCTCAAGATGTCTTTCTTTACCGCTAAGAAAGTCATGTTTCACGCTACGAGTCAGCACAAAATTACAATTAACAATTTCATTGGTGCCGGTGGAGATCGATCCCAGTTTTGCTCGTTACTGTGAAATTATAGTGAGCGAAAGTGAGTGAAGGAAACCTGCATGTTTATGAAATAAAATATTTCGTGGACATTTGAAGTAAGCCAACACGCAATGGAGCAATGCGGCGGAATAACTGCTCCATAGCCCTTTCAGAGTTGAGGAGGCTTGTGCCCGACAGTTTGAGGTATAAAGGCTGTAACTTTTTTTTAAATAAAACTAATTTTTACGGATTCCATGGCGTTTAATTTATCTTTTTAATTCCCGACGTTTCGGGTGCTTTACAGCACACCCACGTGTTCAGTCACGTGATCAGTTAGCTACCGTAGGAAAATCTTTGTTTCAGAGAGCACGAGGGATCTGTGACAGAATAAATCTGGCCGCCGAGCCTCAGCACGTCGAGCAAGTATTGTAAGACAACAAGCTTCGGGTCCCGCCCCTATGTTACAGTGACCGAGTGAAGCCGGCCACAGTCAAGCGTATGCCTACTGTACTACCATATGTCAGAGGAGTTACAGACAAGGTTGGCTACATCTTGAAGCGAGCTTCCATTAAAACACACTTCAAGCCGCCGAAGAAGATTAGTCAATTTTTAACATCCGTCAAGTGTCATATCACTCTACAAGATGCAGGAGTGTACAAGCTGGATTGTGAATGTGGTCTCTCTTACATAAGATAAACAAAAAGATCTATAAAAACCCGCGTAAAATAACTTATAGCTGACTTGAAGCACCGACGTTCCGGGAAGTCCGCAGTCTGTGAACATGTTTAAGATCGTCCCCGCCATTACATGCGATTTGATAGACCACAAATCCTCGCAAAAGAACACCAATTCCTACCAAGGATGATTCGCGAGGCTATTGAAATTAAAAACATCCTAATTTCCATAGAGAATATGGATGGGTGCTGCCATCTGCTTGGGATCCTATGATTAATAAAATTAAGTCCACTGCAAGAATTCAAGATACTATAAGCTCATTCTGCGTAGATCGGACCAAAAATTAATATTCAAAAACAGAAGGTAGCCGGGCTAACTAAAATATCGGGAAGTCAAACAACTCAGTCCCCCCGTGACCGAGGGTGCTGTAAAGCACCCGAAACGTCGGGAAATAAAAAGATAAATTAAACGCGATAGAATCCGTAAAATATAGTTTCATTTAATGTGTAGTGTTCGCGTAAATATTAGAAATCATTATCATTTTTTTTAAAACGTGGAACAGATACTAACTTTTCCCGATTCCCGATTCTCATCAGTCCGTAAAAAGTTCAGTGCTGCACGTCTGCTTCTTTCAAAGTAGGGAAGATTTACCGTAATTGCAACGCTTGGCAGGCGGATTGGTAATCGCTGTACTAGACGTCTCGTACACTTGAATTTTCAATTGAATACTTAGTTCAGTTTAAAAGACTTGTGCTACTACAACACAATTTCTTTCGTTATATTGAGGAAGCGTTAATTAGCGATTGCAACGTGGATTAAAATAAATTAAATTTGGTATCGCGGCCCATCCACTCGGCCATTTTAGGCAAGGAATTGTTAAGCGAGTTACAGAAATTGAATTAGAGCGGGTGAAGGCGTTGATGGACGCTGCTGAATCGTACGATGTCGTGCTCTCTGCGCTCTTTACACATTTTAATTTATGTTCTACAGCTTTATTTTAATCGCGATATTGTATGTAAGCAAGTATTATTTTCGTCATCATTATTACAGCCCACCAATGTCCACTGCTGCACATAGACCTCCCACATAGATGACCTATGTGGAATATATCTATGTGGGAGGTCTATATGCAGCAGTGGACATTCATGATGATGATGATGAATATCCAGTGCAGCACAGAGGCATAGAGTACATAACGTGGTTTTTTAAGAATATTTATTTAAGTTCCGAAATTAGTTTTTGATACACAACTCCGACAAAATTGAGTGTATATGTATCACTTGGCTGTCAAAATCATTTTGTACTCGATTAATTGAGAAAAATATTTGACGCTTGGTTTATTTCTTGTTCATTGATACTTCTAATAAAGTAGACATCGTAATACATAGGTAAATGTAGAAAGTAGTAAGTGAAAGTGAGTGTGGAGGATGACTATTTTTATTGTATTTTTTTTAATAGAATAAGGGTGACAAGCGTGAACACGTGGACTGCGTGCGGACTGATGCTATGGCCCATAGACATCTACATTTATCCTCGATTAAGAATGAAAATGTAGATGCGTTGTCAGCCTTGAGAACTAAGAAGGGATGCCTTGTTTCCAGTAAATAGAGTCTCCGGTTTTTTACAACCATAATATAGCTGCAGCGTAGCTCTGCCACGATAATGATACCTACCACGGTCATTAAATTATTAATCCATTGTCTAATTATGTGAGTGGCAAATGGATGGTCATTTAATTTGCAGAACGAAAACCGTACGGGAAGAATAGGATCTTCATTGAAAGTCTCGCTGACCAGCGTAGTGTAGAGGAAATTCCTCAAATGGAGTATCAGTACCTACTCCAGATCCAGTAATGATCTGAAGTGGAAAATTGTGTTTTGAGCAATTCATGGGGGCTTACGTTATGGAAAGGGGTCAAACGGTACCGATGAAGATAAATGGCATCGGACCTATTGATACTTACACTGTTTTTGCACTGAACCTTATTATATCACAGAATAAATAATAGCTATACTTTAATAAAAGGATGTTGTCTACTACGAGTCTATCTATAAAACTCATTAATGAGATAAATGTACATTATTAAAAAAATATTTCAATGGTATTTTTCTTCAAATATCAAACAATGTATATTGCAACTGCACACGGTGCACCCTGCTAATTGTCAGAGGAGGCTCTGACCGCCCATTAATGGCGAAAATGTATCCAAAAACGCTGAAATCAAATTTAACAAACATGTAGTCACCTGCATGTAGTTACTGGTACGTAGGTTGCGCTCATCAACTCGTTTGCCAAACGTGGTGAGTGCGGTTAAATTTAAATAATGCATACCAGCTAGCAAATTCTTGGTAAGGTCATATTTAGTAGTGAACTTTAAAAGGCAAGAGTCTCACAGGATTTTCCTTGGTGGATATTTTAACGTTAAATTGCTGCACCAAGTTCACATGAATGCTATTTGCGAGAACAGCTATTCTTCTTTTTCATAAATAACATGTTAGGTAGGTACAAGTAAATGTTCTCTAAGTAACTATTATCGTAGCACGTATAACGAGTCCGTAGTTACTAAAGTACACCAGTTTGCACTTTCAAACACCTGTTTATGTACTTTATAGGTGCGCTACTTACGTTTGTTTCTTTAGAAAAAAAAATACAAGGTTGGTAAAGAAACAGAAGTGTTTGTTAAGCAGAAAATATAAAAGAAATAACAAATTCTCCGGGTAAGTGAACAAAACCGTCAGGTTAACGAGATCCTAGTATTACCACATTTACGAGTATACATCGAAAATAATTACACGTTCTTATTATGCCTTTTCATTTAGGAATAAAGCGAGTTTTTCGGCAGCAATGTTTATGATGTAGCGTGGATATTGCACGAATCATGTGTACAATTTTCTTGTATTGATAATAGGAGAACAAAAAGTTAGCACTATGTGGTGAGCTAACGTAGTGTTCCGGGAGCAGAATGGCGCAATCAGAACGAGAACACTTTGACATAGCAATTTGGACGGCGTACACACGATGTGTTATTTTGATTGCGTGGCTTTTGTGCAGTGTTTACTAGCGCTTCCGGTTCCCCGGCTGTTATAAATATTATTTCATGAGTATAATCTGGAAATATGTAGCTTCATTGCAGTTACAATTATATTTAACGATAGCTGATTTTTAAGTTGGTATTATCATGCAACATGGTACATCGTTTGTAGTAATGTTTTATGATGGTACTATGAGTAAGCCTCTGGCAGCAGAATAAAAGAATAAGATTAAGTATAACGCTGTAGCAGCAACACATGAATGGCGACTGAAAACTCTCTTGATGAAGTCGGAATTGAGCGGAAATGGATCTGTGCAGTGGGTACTCGTACGGACTAGGTACTAGGTACTCAATTAGCTTTCAAGTAAAAAAAAATTGATTGTATAAAATTAAAATACATTTACGTCTTCGTAATTATAAATAAATATTTGTATTAAAATACTACACATTGAATAAAACTATTTCTTTTTTTTTATCTTATTTGAAAAAAAATCACAGTACGCGAGCAACCCGGGTACGATCCCCGCCGACACCAATGAAATTGTTAATTGCAATTTTAAGTGCTGATTAACCAAGTGCTCAGCGGTGAAGGAAAAGATGGTGAGGAAACTTGCATATATCAGAAATAAGAAAAAAAAGATTTTTTTTGTAAATAAGTAGGTATGTGAAGTTCGCTATATATATATACATGCATGGGGGCAGCGTGGCGGATATTTCCTTGTCCTAAAACTATCTCAAAAACGAGAGGAGGACTTTGAAATAGATGTTTTGGGTGTTTGTCAGCACCCATGTTTACAGGGGGTAATATCCCGGGTTAAAATGGAAAGATGGGAACGGGCAGGAGAAAAACATTGCAGGCCATTTTGAAGTTACTATATAACTTTATAATTATTTTAAAAGACTTCAATAATGATACACGTTTTACACGAAGGATTGTTTATTCAAGTACCAAAGAACACACGCTTTAATAAGACGACATGAGTTATGCAATAAAATAAAACATTTAACACATTAAAAATCAATAAAACTATTAGTAAATAATTTTTATTATAGCGTCATGCACAATCGTATTTGCCGATTTTATACAACAATTTCATTATTTGCAGTATTGATTGGTTCGCATCAATCGCGATATGCAAATATTAGCTTCGCTCGCTGACCGGCGGGCGAGTGATTTACGTGTCGCGACGCTGGTTTATGCAATTACGACAGGTTATTAAAAATTAACAGTTGTTTCAAAACTGTCAATATGACAATGTGAGATAAATACTTTAAACTATCCTCATTGTATTTTTTTATAGAATAAGGGTAACAAACGAGCAGACAGTCCATCTGATGGTAAGTGGATGCTGTGGCCCATAGACATCTACATGCATGCTCAAATAAGAACCAAAATGCAGATGCGTTGTCGCCCGTGAGGACTGAGTCTCCGGTTTTCTACACTTACCATACGAAACACAGCAGCGTCAAGCTGCTATTTTAAGCTGGTATTCTGTGAGAGCGTGGTCCTACCCCGGCCGAGCTGACCCATTCGTGCTACAACCATAATACTCATACTAATACGTTAAAAATAGTATAGTGTTGCATTAATAATACCTACGTGATATTATAATTTGAAGACACGTATTCACAAATTACTCCCTATCACTTGTTCAAAGTATTGCTATGCTTTAAGTCGCCTCAGAATTTCCAAATAGTTGTGCTGCAATTTTCACCCATTTCTTAGATTCATATTTTCTTTAGCAGTCTCTCTTAATCTAGTGGTAGATTTAGCCGTTTTTAAGAACGGATAACAAGTAAGAATATGTTATTATTTAAAGCGATTTACAGTCGCCAGATCAAAGTTTGTTGGTAAGAAGTTACCCTTATACATTTTTGTAAACAATTAACGACAAACACAAAGCAGATAGGACGGCCATTGTTTTAACGTAAGAATTTTATAAAATGCATAATGTATATATCATAATAATACTTATTTCGTATATCAATAACCTTTTTTAACACAGTTTTATTCGATTAACCTGTATGTATGTATGTGACTGACTCGTTGGTCTAGTAGTCGTAAGCACGACTGCTGATCATGAGGTCCCAGGTTCGAATCCCGGGTCTGACCAAAAAAAGCAGTTATTGAATTTTTCTGTCGAGAAATTAGCAGCCCGGGGTCAGGGGGCATTTTTAAACTCTTGATTTTTTTTCTTTAGTAATAAAGACACAATTAAAAATAATACATAGGTTTCGATTTCTATATTCCCCTCATTTCGAGTAATTTATGATAGATGTTTATGTGATTTAATTAATTTTACAGTTTATGAATTAGTTTTTTATCTTCATTAGATCGCAAAAGGAGACATATGCCTCCCCAAAATTTGTTTAATCGTCACGCTTAGCAGGTATATTGGCGATCGCTGTGCCAGCGTCAAAGGTGCGAGACCACCTTTGACGCTGCTTTCTGCCACTGGTCTAAATATTTCACTAGAGTAAGAGAGGTAATTATATAGATATAATTACCTCTCTTACTCTAGTAGGGTTAGGGTTCTGATTTAGAAATCAGAACCCTTAAATTATTATGATTTTCAAAATTAAACACATATTTATGGAATGTTTCATGATCAAAAGATAATCTGAAAGAAAATGAGATCTAATTTTATACAGTCTGGCGAGTTAAGTTTTTATATTTTTTAGAAGAGAAAAATTGTTTCATCATATTAGGTTTCGCTTTTGAATGTGAATGGAACTGTTGGCATGACTTGTTGATATTACCCTTTATGATCAAAATGGCTTTTAGCATTTCGACTACTAAATTTTACGAGTACAAATTTTTCTAGGCAATTTTTTTCGTTATATATTATCTTAGGGATATGCACATTATTATATACTCGTATGTGCACATTCCCCCTATGAAGCAATCTATGGAGGAGGCCTATGTTCAGCAGTGGACTTTTGATACGCTGTAACGGTTATATTTATCGTTATTATACAAAAATTCGTATACTTGAGATTGAGAACCCAACCCAAATTAATTTAAAAGATTATCTTTTTAGACATATCATCGTAACCTTCAATATACGCTGGCAGAACTGGTATGCGCGGCATGCACTCAATAATGGTACAGGGCTAACAGGCTGCTACGCTTGTTTGTCAAAGCGGGAAATTTTACGTATTTTGGGGACAGCGGAACATATAGCTTACAAGCGGGACGTATGGTCACGTTAGTTATACCGCCACCTATCGGAAGCTATTAGATCTTTCTGGGGTTTCTCATCTACTCGTCAGTCGCCTCTTACGACACCCGTGAGACGAAGTAGGGTGATGAACTCTCTTTCACCAACACCACACGGCTTACTATTTTCTCATTAAACTTTTCTTCACCGATAAATATTCATTTAAATTTTCCAAGTATTGAATAAAATTGATTTTATCACGTTTAATGTTAGGTACCTTATTTTCATTTCATGGAGTTACGGGGTAATTAACTGCAGCCATGGCCAGATGATAAGAATGAATTGTTTTATGTCTTGATGTCATAGTTAGGCCAAGCTACTTTCAGATTATAATTATTAATTTTTGGTCCGATCCCTTGAAGTCTTCGCACTATGCTTGGGTTTGGATTAATTTTTATAAGTTATGGGATGCCAAGCAGATAGTAGCACATAGCCAAAGTCTCTATTGAAATTAGGATGTTTTGAATTTTAATAGCCTCACGTATCCTTGATAGAAATTGACGTTCTCTTGCAAGGATTTGTGGTTTATCAAATTTGATGTAATGGCGCGGGGACGATTCTGAACATATATTTATTCATACATATATTTCGTAAAATATTATCATTCGTACACCTATTATTATTGTTAGTACTAAATGAATGTCTTTCTTTCCTTTTTTATTTTCCATAACCATACACGAAGTTCGTGAAATATTTTTCCAAATTCCCCCTGCAATTAATACAAAATAAAGTTTATCTTTGTATATTATCTACTATATCGGAATCAGTAATAATTATTGACCACACCGCTCGTTTTTAATTCTTTAGTATATAAAATTCGTCATAATATTGAGTTAAACTTATGTGATACTTTAGAAACAAAGTTTTTTTTTTCTAGTGTAGCTGCATTTTAGAAATACACCAAGTATGTTGAAGTTATAGGGTTTTAGCCGACGAGACGTCTCGTAGGAGCACGCGTGGCTTGTGTCACCGTGAGGGGGTGGCACGTAAATCAGTGCGCAGCGGGGGCTCCTGAGCGCGACACGAATTCACCGCCTTCGCCTCCAGCGGTGCCGCTTTCATTTTCCGCAGATTCTCAATTGATGACGCACACACCTATTATTATCCATGAACCACGAAGAGAGCACTTTGCAGTATAGAGCTAATTAAATACTGAACGAATGCAAGCTGTCGTATGCGGCATATGGCTTTATGTACAATACAAAATAATGTCACCCCCGCACGAGTGTATCATCAAAAATATCGCAAAAAGCCACAAACGGTGCTGCGCGTAATGGCGAATATAATGTATGCTAATGAGGGCGGGTGGGGTCGGCGGACGTGACGTCACGCGCCGGACCGCAGCCGCTGCCGTCCGTACTTAACGAGCGGGTGTGCATTTTCAATACGCAGACCGGGTCCCAATCGCAGGTTGAACCTCGCAACGACAAGCTACTACAATTATAGACAGAAAGTCTCCGTGAATTCAGTGAGAAGGTATTCCTTAAAAAGTTTCAGTTTCAGAATACGAAAAATATGAAACTTAAACTAATAAAACATAACTAGGGATTCTAAGGAATAAGGTGTGCACAACACTTTACAATAATAGCTATAACGGTAGTGCTACAGAAACAATAAAATGTTAGAATCAGTCGCCCGCGAGGCGCCGGAAAGAAAAGACACGAATCGCATTGATTTAAGCGAGCCTTGTCAGGGTTATATTTTTGTAGTAATAAGGTACAAAATATATTCGTATTAAGTATGCCGTTGTTTTTACATCAATAAATAGCACATTACTTCTTACGTTTCTGTTTCTGTATGGTGTTTATTACACGGTTTTTGGGCATGGATATATATTATAAGTCGTACATATATTAACTTCTACTCCTATTCTTTTGTAAAACTAGTATTTTTTGAAGCTGGAATGTATGCATCATCCATCACACAGAGTCGACTGATTTATGACACTAGAGCAGCGGCACGACACAAGCCTAGTGTGTTCACGATGACGATGCGATTAAGAGCCGGCTCAGGGCGGGAGCAGGCGGGCGGGGCTGGGCGAAAAGAGCGACGTGATCACGTGACATGCGAGCGGCGCCGACTTAGAATCGTGTCTTTACGACAAGCGAGCACAGAGCTTACATCACATCATTGCCTAATCCCGAGGGTGAGTAGTGGGGCTTTTTCACAACAAACCCTTACGTAACGCGACACGAATTGTACAAAAGTAAATTTGACTTTTTAAATAACATTGTATTCGGAAATGCATTGTTAACAAGAGCTATAACTGTAGCATTTTGGTATTGTAGAACTTTATACAAACACACATAAAAATCAAAATAAACTAGTCTGTCCTATTGTTCTCATATCTCGTATCAGTTGTAAAATAAAAAACAGCGTATGTCACAAAGTCACACAGCTATCCACCTCGTCCCTCGCGAGAAAATTGCTAGTATTCATCATAAATGCTTGACGTTTAAAATTTTCAACCGCCCGCCCGGTAGCCCACTACGTATAAATCAAAGCAAACAGTAGTTTTGGCGAGTGGGATACTAAATTACTTCTTTGTTTAAAATTTTTCACATACCTCACCTTGCAATGCACGTTATAAGTTTAAAAATCCTTTTACATTTAGGACATAAGAGCTGATATGATAATGTTCAATATACATAAAGAAGCGCTTCAAAGCTTGTATTTAAGTAAATTTTTGGAATAAATATGACATAATAAATAACAGTTTTACATGGTACTCTCATGTGTGCGATAATTTAGGTGTTGGTTTGCTGATATTTATTGCTCGGTTAACATGGATCTGGTTTATACGGGTGAAGAGTAATAATTACGTGCTAGTTTATCGAGCATATTGCAGTAGCATACTGCGAGCTCATTACGCACATTTCGCATCTAATGGCTGAACCGCAAATGTTTTGCAATGTGCTGTTTATTGCATGCATACAATGCGAGCAGTTTTATCTTTTATACGCGCTTTATATTGCTTGACCTCTGAGTATGTATGTATGTATGAATATAATGGAATTTTGTAATTCAGTTTTCACCCATTTTCAGACGTCTAAATAATCCGACATTTTGCTTTTTTTTTGATACAGTAGTTTCACGAGTATGACCTAGTGTTTTCAGCAGTATCAATACAAAGCGTTTTGTTCGAGTGTTTTTTAAACTCTAATATTATAAATGACGGTGACATGACAATGGTATTATATAGTTGATTACAGAATAACGATTATACATCGGTATTGATGTGACTAACATAATATTACTTGTAGTTATTTTTTTGGTTTGAACGTCAGGTAAGCTTGTTATTTGGAAAATAGAAATATAGTAAAATATACTGATAACGCATATTTATTATGTTCATTTTCTTTTATAATTGAACATGTTACATATTTGTATGTGTATTTACAAAATAGTTCGGTAGAATGATCCCCTACAAACAATTTAGATATAATGTGCAGCCGTCCATACACTGCACAGTAATAACTGATATACGCGCTTGGCAGTACCAACTAGGATTTGCAAGCATTAACGCAGAGTCGAATGAAAGCTATGCGCATAACAATCATTTGTAATAACACAAACACTGTTAATTTGCGACGAGCGAGGCGAATTCGATTTTCGACGCTGCACTTACGAATAAGCGCACAGTAATGTATGAAGGTATTAAGATAGTAAGGTTTCCATGTTAAGCAAATTAACATAGAGCCCATATCTGAATTGCGGGAGCGACTTCGGCGGGCACGTACAGTGCGCACAAAAGTTCAAAGAGTGCCTACCGGCTCACCTCGCTCCTCAGATTCGCGGCCAAGGACCACCCACCCTATTGCATTTATTCATGTCGTTACCGCTAACGATAATTTTATCGTGTGCTCATTTGCCGGCGCCAGTCTTGCGATCATCTGTCAGCGGAGTCCAAATCGACGATTTGTTCAGCACTAAAAATTTTACGACGGTATAATTGGCTCCGATATTTCTCCGGCGCTTTAAGTAGCAGCTTTTTTCATTGTTCTCATAATGATCGTTTTATGCTTCTTTCTTGCTCTTTTATTCATAATATAATTTACAACGGCCATTAAGAAATATATGTAAAAGAGTTAATACTATACGGTAACATAGAAAAGATGTTATCTTTTTAGCAAATTTAATATAAAGTATCATACCGCAGTACAGTTTTATATGAAAGTCTAACAGGGCCATCTTGAAAATTTCTCCCAGAGCGTTGTAGGTAGGTAATTGAATAGCGCAGTAGACGCCGCCGCTCGGTAGTTAAGGACGTGGCTGGCCACTGCACGGCGCAGGGCGGCGGCGGCTATGCCATAATTGCACAAACTTTCATGTGCTTCGCATACATTTTCATAATTAAAGGCAGTTCGCACCAACTGGCAAAACCTTTGTGTTTTTTATTATTAAAATGTTAGAGTTGCAGAAACAAATGGTACTGCAGGTACAAAAATATACTATCATTCAATTAATTACATAACTAATACAACAACTATTTGCACAAAAAAGACGTTGTTATTAGTACAAACATCATTATTATCATCATAGTCATTACAGCCCTGCACAAGTCCACTGCTAAGCATAGGCCTCCTCCAAGGAATGTCACAAAGCATAGTCCTGAGCCACCTGTATCCATCGATAGCCTGCATATCCGAACGGGTTCTCATTTTATCTAGTGGGGGGCAGGCCACCCTACACTTCGCTTACGGCTATATGGCCGACCATTGTCACATCAACTTACAGATCCGTTGATAAGAAAAAACAAAGAAAAGCGAAACACTCTAATTTCGTCAAACGTTACAAAATGCATATTAAACAAAAGTTTGGAAAGTCAAATAAAACAAAGAGGGTTTATCTAATGAACTCGCAAAAAATGTAGGGTGTACACAAGGGGTTGCTCATTAGAAATTCTCAGGGAGAAGCCGCCGTCCTTGCTACTAGTATACGACGGGGAGATTTAAAAAGACTTAAGTTAGTAGCATATAGCAACACACGGTAAAAGAGCATTGAAAAGATCGCTAATAAAATAATGTTCAAAACATTACAAATATTTTTTTTATATAGAATAAGAGTGACAAACGGGCCGAGTGCCCGTCCACTAGATGGTAAGTGGATGCTGCGACCCTTTATCCTTGATTAAGAATCAAAATGCAGATGCGTGTCACCCCTGATAACTAAGATGGAATGCCCCGTTTCCAGCAAAAAGGAGCTCCGGTTCTCTAGACTCACCATTCGAAACAGAGTAGCATTAAGCTGTTCGATATAATTTGAATCTTTGTATGTCATATTAGCTTTAAATATTATAGTAAGCAGTATAATACGCAGGGAATGAATTACTATACTAATACTATGTTAAAATAAGCCTCGTAAATTCTTAATTTTTTTCTGATTACTGTTGGGAAATTAACATTTATATTGCTTTCCATAAGGGATATTTTTTTAATAATTTATAAAACTTCTTAATTTTTTGTTATTGGAATAATACCAATTTGATAATTTTATAATATTTTTCAACTTTACCATCGATTAACCATCTAGGCCTTCATAAACACTAATTACCAGGTGAGTTTGTAGTCAAGCACCGACTTATAATAAGTAAAAAAAAATTACAAACGTCATCATCATTTCATCATTACAGCCACAAAGTTCCACAAAAACCTCCACAAAGTTATGAAAAGTAAGTCAAGAACATAGAAACGCAAACATGAAACACATTTTTGTAATAATAAGGAAAATTGAATCACATACTAAATTAAGGCCTATTCTAATTCGGCAAGGTTTGCCGTAATTGTCACGATTGGCATTAATAATCCGAGAAGCAGATATGATTGGCAATACGTATGATTAGCAATCATATCTACTCCTCGGACTAAGATACTTTTCGTCATCGATTTGGTTTAAGTCTGGGTATTTTAATTTTTTTAAATAGTTATACCGCCATCGGTCGAAAGCCTCTAATTTTTTATTTTAGCAATTAAGTCGACTCTTTCGATAAACACTATACCATAATAATACGGCTTTGGAGTTTTCGATTAAGAGTGCTTAAGGTTGGGTATCATTCTCTTAGCTATATCAAGCGGCAATGGTCGTTAGCGGGACATCATGTGATTCCGGATTAGAATGCCAAGTTAAAGTTAAAGTTACAGACTATATGTATACGTCTCACTTCTGGGCACCGGCCTCCTCTCATTTCTGAGAGGGTTTTTTAGAGCAAGGAAATGTCCCCCGCGCTGTCCCAATGCGTGTTGGCGAACTTTACATGTCTTCAAAATATGTTTTTTTCTTATTTCTCAGACATGTAGGTTTCCTCACGATGTTTTCCTTCACCGCCGAGCACGTGGTAAATCAGCAATTAAAATTGCAATTAACAAAATTGGTGCCGGCGGGAATCGAATCTAGGTTGCTAGCGTACTGTTAAATTTACAGCGAGCGCTTAGCCCCTTGGGCTTAGCGCAATGCGGAGTTGGGTCATCTATTATTAAGTTTTTCTGTCAAAAATTCTAAGTAGCAACCCGGAGTCAAGAAGTTGGCGGCGTTTCATCTCCGTGCTTCGAAAAGCACGTAAGGCCGTTGGTCCAACGCCTGATCTCTTTTCGGCCGTGTCGGATTGCCGTCCCGTCGGACTATGATATTGAGGGTGTAGAGATGGCACCTGTGCTTGCGCACACACACGTGCACTATATTCCTGCCCTGCACAAATGACTAGTCTCCGTTGAGACTGCCGAAAGCTACTTGAAAGACATTGTTATTATTAGCGGCAAGTGCCTAATTATTCATTAAGAGTAACTCTAAGGGTAGGCCAGTAATTACAGGTTGTGAAGCTTTTCATCTCAGTCCTTAGGTATGATAAAGGCATCTGTGAAATTTTTGGTCTGAATTAGGTTGCAGTACCCATGAACTGCAGTAGAGATTCCAATATTATAAAAAATACAAGATGTAAGAAGGTCAGCAAGGCAAAAAAAAATGTTTACATAGACGATCGACGGCGAAATCGCGGGCTCACATTTAAAAAAATAGAAAGTATTGCGAGGTCTCTATAATAGATTCTATAATTCGTATTAAAATTGAAATCCAAAATTGTTATTATACATAAATGTTGTAATTCTGTGGCTTGAAAACACGACATCCCTGTAAAATCGTAATGAAAGTAGATGAAAAATAAAGAAAGAAAAGTGTTGGCGGTGTAAACATTAAATCAAACAGCGGAATCGGAATCGCGTAATTTCGTGCCGAGTCTCGGAGGTAGAACAAGAAAAAAGCGAAAGGGAAGCCTTTTTACAAACCCCGAAGTAAATATCTCACTTTTCCATTAAGGGCATAAAAGCAATTCCGCGAGATGCGAATAATAACGAGGGACAGCGTTGTCCGGCCGTGGCCTCCTCCAAATTTTATTTGCATCGCGGGGCTCGTCCCGGGCAGGCGGGCGGCGGCTCCGATTGCCCCAATAATCGCTATTGTGCGGCGGGCGCGGGGCCGGCCGCTTCCACAACTTCTAAATTGCATGCGCCCGAGAAAACTTCAACCTTTGAGAAAATTCCGAGCGCTCCGACGTGCTCGCGATCTAAACTCGCAATAGCCAGATACGAAACCTCTACAATTGCCAATCTATTCCTATTCCACTTTTGTTTTATTACTTTGTATTCATTGTCATCTAGACAACATTAGACAGGACACGTACAGAGTAAATTGAAATTAGCATGATTATTTTTATTATATCAATCAAATATATATCATCGTATAACATAACATCACCAAACTTGGCGAGTTTTCCTTAGAATATTTGCTCATACTTACCCCTGTGTACCTAGGCTGGTAAGCGGCAGGTATTGCAATGTTGGCTCATCGTCAGTGTATTTAATCTGGGCTTAGTGGTTTTGGGTGGATTTTTCACCATGAGTCGGTCTCCAGCGCTTCGTCCCTCAACCACCATTTACATATATTATGTACATTAGTATAATGTATGTAGAAGTAATAGGTTTTCCAAGGTCTAAATTTTGACATATCTCCGTTACGATTCGGTGACTCTAGAGTCGGATAATGTGATTTTAAGGAGGATGTCTGTGGCTGTGTGTCGCGTATATCGAGAAAATAATATTATATCGACTATTGGTACTATACTATTGGATTGTGGTCAAGCACTGGCTTATAATAAGTAAAAAACAAACAACTATGGACTGGTCTCATAGAAAATTATGTAATTAGAACGTCATTAAGTTTTTATCGATTGATAAAGTTTTTATAGAGCCGTAGTAGCTCAGGGGCTAAGCGGTCGCTGTAAATTTCACAGTACGCGAGCAACCTAGGTTCGAACCCGGGATCGATCCCCACCGGCACCAATGAAATTGTTAATTGCAATTTAAAGTGCTGATTAACCACGTGCTCGGCGGTGAAGGAAAACATCGTGAGGAAATCGGCATATCAGAAAATAAGAAAAAAAATTCGAATGCATGTGAAGTTCGCCAACATGCATTAGGGCAGCACGGCGGACTTTTCCTTGCCCTAAAACCCTCTTAGAAATGAGAGGAGGCCTGTGCATAGCAGTGGGACGTATATATAGGCTGCAACTTTAACTTCAACTTAAGTTATGCCGTTACGTTACGTATTACGTGCTGCAGCTATATTAGTGGTATAGTTGTGGCACGAATAGCTCGGCTCGACCGGGGAAGGACCACGCTCTCACAGAATACCAGCGTAAAATAGCAGCTTAATGCTGCTGTGTTTCGTTTGGTGAATATAGAGAACCGGTGACCCTTTTTTCTGGAAACGCGGCATTCCATCTTAGTCCTCACGGGTGACGACGCATCTGCATTTCGATTCGTAATCAAGGATAGATGTAGATGTCTATGGGCCACAGCAACCACTTACCATCAGGTGGACTGTGTGCTCGTTTGCCACCTTTATCCTATAAAAAAAAGTTTTAATCACAATCGGTCCAACAGTTATCTTGCTTTTAACGTCTCTTATTTTTTTGATATACCGTACGCGGAAATTTGTAGTGTGGATCTCCTGGGTTGTACCTATTTTATATTAATTGTACTCCACTTGAGCAATACAGGCGACATTAGTTTTGTTAATGTGATGTATTGAGATTTAGTTCTATATTTCTCTAACATACATAATATATTCCGTTACCGTTTATATTGAGACTCATGAATTGTAATGGAGTGATCGATTTTTCGATGATTCGACTATAATATTTTTGTACTCATAATAAAGATCTGATTATCATACTTAATAACTACTTTTAAATTAAAAAAATATGGACTTACTAAATTTATATTGGTGTTAGATACCACCCCTGCGAATCTTTCAGCGGTACATTCACACTTAATTTTCTTGGAACAGTGGCGGTAAGAAATAAAGTTAAAATTAAGACGCGAGTTTATGGGGCGTTACGGGGGCGGCGAGGCCGGGGCTGCGGGGAGGCAGTCGCCGGGTGCTCCGCAGAGTGGGAGCACATTCGAATTCACCGCGCGAGCTAAGCCGTAGATAGCGGCAGGCGGAACACGTACTTCACTTCCACTAACTCCAACTATTGACAATATTAATGCACGCTTAGCAGGGCCAAGCGACGCCGTGCACCGCCTACGGAATATTGTAAAAATATAAGGAAATCGATGGAAATATCTACAAGGAAGGCTCTATCGGAAAGGGTGAAACGGCGCACCAGACGATTATGAGTAAATCCTTATCATGCGGCGCTTCATAGCAGGCTTCCTTTATTGGCACTAATTTATTCCATATCCATTGCTAAGAGCGTCTCCGGAAGTAACGCAAATATTAGACGAGCCCCGGCCCACGATGTCTGTCATTAATTCCAGAATTGAAATCTGGAATTGCGGCGGCGGCGCTGGCGAATTTACATTCATCGCGGTAAGAACTTAAATCAAGTTCGCAGTTACGATTCAGTTGCGATATTATTTTATTAAAATATGTAAATGACGTCGTTCCATCGCGTATATACAGGGTAAGGGCTTTACAATTGTGAGGGAGCATAACTGCGATGGTTACTATTACTAACCTTATGAGTTATATTATACATCTTAATTACGTATATAATTTAACGTCGAAAATGTAAACATTTTATGTTAAAATATGATGCCCTGTGTAATATGGCAATGTAATTTGACGGCTCCGGGGCGCAGTGGCTTAGCAATGAGTTGCAGCGCTAAGGATCGCGGGTTCGAATCCCGCACGAAACAAGTATTTGTATGGCCTACAAATAATTGTTTCGGGTCTGGATGTTTGTCCTTATGAAATTAATGTATGTTAACTGCCCCCACGATACAGGAGATAATCATTGTGTGGAGGTTACAAATAAAAAAAAGAAAACTTTGTTTCTTGTTCTTTGAATCATTGTTTTATCATAATCATTTAGTAAATATACATATTCAAGTTGCAATGCATCGAGCTACACATACATAGTACATTAATTAAATTCAAGACTACGCTGTGAGCATTTTTTGGATCTCTCATATTAACCGCTATGAAAATATACCTAAAAATGGTTAAATTGTCACACACAAAAGAACGTTCAATGATTGAAGAAGATAGCAGAACGCGATTGGATACGCTTGTGGAGATAAGTCCGATCACGTAACGTGACTATATAAAGTAAGAAAAAGACCACCGGCAGCTTCAAATGATTTCCAGCACAAAGCAGTTTTCAATTTATCGGGAATAAATGCTTCGGTTGGCAGCTCAGACACCCAATTACCGCGCACAAAAGCTGATTACTGCGAGTGCGGGCTGAGGGCCCGCGCGGGCTTACTGCGGCGCGGCGGCGCGCCGCCGGAATATTTGAACGACTCGCGCTTGCGAGCAACTCTTCATTTACTCTCTTTACTTTGCTGAGCAGCCGCTGTCTCTGATTGAGTCTCGAGACGAAAGCCTTGAGTGGGTATATGCATAGTGCAGAATCAAGCTGCAAATTCTATGTGCATTGTTTAATACCATAATTTTGGTCTATAGTTTACATAATTATTTATTATATTCTTAATTTATTCTATTTGTAGTTTATTTAATACTAGTGTTGCCTATTATATATTTATATTTTTCATAAAACTGAAGTGAAAAACGAACTTACAGTACACCTGATGGTAAGTGGCTACTGCTGTTCACTGCAAGCAACTATAATCAAGTTGCAAGATCTACGTTAATTGTTTAATACAAAAATGTTCACCAGATTTATGTGGTAGAACCATGCTACAGCTATATTTTTTACGTGGTAGAGCCATGCTGCAGCTATATTAATAGTATAGTTGTAGCACGAATGGGTCGACTCGACCGGGGAAGGACCACGCTCTCACAGAATACCAGCGTAAAATAGCAGCGTATGGTGAGTGTAGAGAACCGGAGACCCTTTTTACTGGAAAAGAGGCATCTATCTTAGTCCTCACGGCTGACAACGCATCTGCATTTAAATTCGCAAACGAAGATAGATGTAGATGTCTATGGGCCACAGCAACCACTTACCATCAGATGGACTGTGTGCTCGTTTGTCACCCTTATTCTATATAAAAAAAAAGATGCATGGACGCCTCTGAAAACTAAGATGTACTTTCTCACAGCCTGTAATTCTGGCTCATAAGCCCTTCAAACCGGAACACAGGAGCAAGCACTGCTACTTGGCGACAGAAATGGGTAAGAAGGAGTCATAGCACCTTGTAAATAATTATAGTTTTAATCAAGCAACACTAGAACTGTTGCACTTCCGCTCATGTTGAAATAAAGTGCATTTTCTCCTATTCCACCCTATTAACGGTAATATAGGACTGTATAGACTTATTGGCGGTTATTGTGGATTCCAGAAAAAAATGTAATATCGATAATAGACAATAATTAAAAAGTATAAAACAAAGTTTTTATATAAAATCATAAATCTTAAGATAGGTGCAACAAAACCTCGAAAGATGTAACATGCAAGACGTAACGTAAAAGTACGAGTTTTACACATCAATAAAAAAATTGCATAGGTACATATTAATTAGACGTTAACAGTTATTGTTAATAGTTATTAAGTGAATAGTTATTGATAACGACATTCTTCAGTACTGAAAGGGTTAAAAATCCCTTAACGGAGTTAGTTTTTTAATTTTTAAGATAGAATGATGATAAACAGCCAAATTGTATCTTCGTCCCCAACGTCGTTAGCGATGAAGATGCAAAGTGACTGGCATCGCAATAAGACGGGCGTCGCCTTTCGTCGACGACAAATGGATTGGCTTCGTGTAGCCCTATGAACTCCCTGCAGCAAGCACCCAGGGAAATCACAGTTGCTGCTCCGTCATAAGCAGTCAACTCAAGCGCCATGTTACAGATCCTTTATATTTACAGATAGCTACTGATTTTCTTATTGTCAAAGTGATGCTACAATTATAACTATGTATAGCACGTTTTGTTTCTTATCAAATAAATACTGCAACAATAATTATTTATTAATAAGTCAATTAATACCAGACAGATTAAACAACATTAAAAATAAAATAGGTATTACTTATTAAGGAGAAGAAATCAACACTAGCGACGTAATCAAAAGAAACAAATTTTATGAACCATTCCAAAATACTTATAAGGTGGAAGAAAAATATTCTTCTTATTTTATGAACAGTATCACTATAGTGTTTATCATAAAAATATTCAATATTATGATATAAAAAATAAATAAAACTAAAATGATCACTACAATATTACGGTATGTAAAATTAATTAAATATATTTAGATCCTGTTGTTGTTTGGCCAAAAATTGCGGCCAATTTTTACGATAGCCCTCTATTGATTATCTAACCTTACGCTGCTTAAAGAGTTCTAAAATGAGTGAAGCTCACAGCTATACGATAGATGCATAAATAGGGAAGTATTCAAGCTCTTAAACATTTTGCTGAGTAGCTTTAGATGATTGGGGTATAACATTATCTAGCATTAGCATTGACTTCTTTTTTTAAGATGGTTGCACGACCCAAAGGCACTGTTAGCTCGTTTGTGCCTCTTACATGTTAAGAAAAAATACACTCCATATCACTAAATATTTCTAATTTAGTCGACTTTAACCGAAATCCAAAAAAGATAAAATGCTGCACAAAACAGTTGTCTCTGATTTTAGAAATTAATATAAAGCGATCGTTTTGCAATTGGAGTAAAACTATTTAGGTAGTAAAACATTGGTTGACATTAATAATTACATCACGTGGTTACATAAATTTAGTACGTTGAGTAGAGAGAAACAATCAATTTTTAGGACCTAACGGATGTTTAGTCGTGCGTGTTTTTTTTTAAATTCATTACAGCCTATCAAAAGTTCACCGCTAAACATAGGCCTCCCTATAGATTGTCTTATAGAGAGGATTGCCATAGTTGCTCCGCTTTTCAGGCGGGTTGGCAATCGCAGTTGTTTTATTTTTATTTGTTATTAGGAAGAGGCTGCTTTCCATCTCCTGGTTTGTTTCCCTCTATCGCTTCTTATGACACACGATATGATATGGGGCATGGATATTCTTACACCGCTATTATTACAAAATTGAATTTATTAGTTCATCTACTCTGAGCATACTCTTTACGATTCCTTGGTCAAAAACATCAACGCACAGGCCATAATGCATCACAGGCGGAATTACAAAGTATTGAAGAATCAGACCAGGTTTGCATAAATACATACGGATTACGTAGAATTAAACATAATTAATCAGTACACTACGGCGCGGCACCCACAAGCAGGCCGGAATGGCAATGGATCCTTCGCTATCACTACATGCAAGCCGCACACTGGCAGCAACAATGAAGCTTAGTCCACTTGTCCTTAATCATATATACATAGCATACTAGTAAGATTCCTTTTTTGACCAGGAGTCTGTCTGGGTAGATAACACCTTCTTACCTATTTCTGGCACCATTAGCAAGTGCATGCACTGCTGTGTTCCGGTCCGAAGCGTGTAGAGAGCCAGTATAATTACAGGCTGTGATCGATTAACAATTTTTTTATAGAATAAGGGTGACAAGCGAGCACACAGTTCACGTGATGGTAAGTGGATGCAGTAGCCCATAGACATCTACATCTATCCTCGATCAAAATGTAGATGCGTTGCCACCCCTGAGGCCTGAAATGCCTCGTTTCCAGTAAAAAGGATCTCCGATTCTCTACATCTACACTCACCATACTAAACACAGCAGCATTATGCTGCTATTTTATGCTGGTATTCCGTGAGAGCATGGTCCTTCACTGGTCGAGCCGACCCATTCGTGCTACACTTTAGCTGTAGCATAGCTCTACCAGGTATAGTAAAAAGGGTCTCCGATTCTCTGCACTAATTTATATTTCATATATTATTAACAGTTACTAAAATACAATCTAATAGGTTCTTTTTTTGAAAGGGAAATATAATTTTCGTAATTTTGTTAAGGTGATTAGAAATTACATTAAATCTGTTCATTAACAGTTATTGAGTAAATGTCCAACAATAAAATTAAACTATATTACGACTGAGATACAACCTTCGCTCCCAAATCATTAGTAAGCCGGCGTCGCGTCGTGTCGCCCGGTAGTCTCCTTTCATTAGCAGTGTAAACCTACGCCCTGGTTGAATTATGGCGGCGCGTCATGCGCTTAAGACGTATGCAAACAAGATTTATGTAATTAATTTACGAGATAAGAGCGAGCGCTATGATACGAATGTTTGATACCGATATAGATGATAACAGATACCAGCTGTTAAACCCATCACCACAATACACCGGCTGTTACTAATTTAACCTTTCTAAAACATTAAATATTAATTTACATATCGATGGCAAAGTTACAAAGCTCGGCATTGGAACTTTAATCCAAATTAAAGAACTAAAATGAATAAACTACACTAGGAAAGACATACCTAGTGTTCTAGACACCGTCGATAATACGATACGTGTTTCGCCTCTACTGAGGTGAAGTAGACTCTGCGGTGGCTAACCGCTAAGGTTAGATCAGGCAATCAATCTTAATTAAATAAGACGAATATCAGTTATGCCGCTTTTCAAAAACTAATAAAAACCGGACAAGTGCGAGTAAGATTCGCGCGCTGATGGTTCTCGAAAAGCTTAGGCAATACCTGCTTATAGTTTCATTGAAATAATTATGTTACTGAAATTCTTAAATAGGTAAGGTTGCCACCGAACATTGGTGTATTATCATTAGGACATATATTATCATATATTAGGTATATACCTATCATTTAGGTCGATGCTCCAACTACAAATTTATGTTTGTAATCGCAAAATAAATATTTTTAACTTATTTTGTTTCATTCCTTGTTTTGACGTACGGATCCCTAAAAATTGCCGTATTTTAAGATATTACTTTAAGCCTTATATCTTATTAATCATAGATTTAAATATACATAACATACATAAACTATACGCCTGTCACCCAGAGAAGTAGGCAGAGACTATAACAGACTTCCATTTGGCAAGACCCTGATGTACGTCACACTCTCGTTTCGTTCACATCTATATACCTACGCATACATGCTCATCGGTTAGTGATACTCTTGATTTGGCACATTTTTAATATATAGCCAATTTGGTCGATAGACTTCTATCTAGGGCGGCCCTTGTCCACTTTACCACTCACATCTGCAGCATAAATGAATTTTGGCACTCTTTCTTTTTACATGTCCAAACCACCGAGCAATTCTTTTCTAAATTCTGGTCGCAACATTTTCTTGCAAAATTTCTCACCCTTTATATAAAACATTATATACATATTTAAATTGTTCAAATCAAGGGGGATATAAAATGGTATAAAATAAAGTGTAAAAAAATAAAAATAAAGGCTTCACGGTTGAAAGAGAGAGGGGTGAGCAGCCGACAGCTATGGCCGAAGATATTTACGTTTATCTTCGGGTAACGGCTTCATCGCAAGCTTTATTACGACATCCACTCACGTAATCCTCCGCCGCCGTCATAACTTCTCGTTTGCCGCTCCGCTACAATGTGCTACAGCGCTTTTCCACTAGCGATGCCTTCATGTTGCAGGTTTACCCAGGCCGCCGCTACATGCTTAGAATGCAAACTTTTCTAAAATTTTACTCCCAGTTTACTCATTTAAACTCTTCAAACGACGTTGTTACGTAGTAAAGATTTTCTTATCTTATTTTATCACGTCGTTTGATTGCCGTAGACAAATACTACGACGCTATTAATAAGAAAAAGAAGTAATATAGGTTCAGTGTGATACACCGATAAAACTTTGGCACATAGTATAATAATAACCATACGAAAATATTCAGTGAATGTAAATGATCCAGAAGTCATTTATGACTTTTCGAGTCTCCCTAGTAGGAGCCGGGTGTGGTTCCGACCGAGCTATAAATGAATATCGGATATGGAATCCATAAATACGCAATCTAAATTCGTAAATTTCTCGATCTTCGTGAAAATTGAATAGGTAATTTAAAAAGGACTGCTATTGCAATATATTGTGTTAAAGACTGTTGAAAACGTTTTTGTATTCAAGTTTAGTAACAAAGTGCTTCACATCGTCGTCTAACCTGATGTAAATGTATTCACTTCGATGGTTGAATTGTGCTACAGAAAGGCCGAAATTGAGCGGGTAGATTGGAACATGGCAGCTTAGTGCAGCCGCCGGAAGTAGGCCTCTGACGGCTACCGTATAATAGCTTCTAAATTGACCCTTCTACTGTAGCCTCTGTTCGTCAAACGCTGCAACCAGTCGCTTTAGCATTATCGCATTACTACCTTATTTGTTTATACCACGAATAAATTATAATTATAATACATAAATAAATTTAATGAATCACATTTTACACTGTTTGTGACTATATAAATTGTGGATTAATGAATAGCAGAATGAATTTTCATATGAAGCGTAAATTTGTATTGTAATCACAACGGAAGTTTTAGAACTGTTATTTCTCTTTATAGGCAAATGTCAGTCGAGCGGCGAAGCCGGCTATGAGGATAGTCAAATATAAACATAAAAGGGACGAGTCGCACGAAATACTGGTATTGCAGGATCCTAAGCCCTGTTTAGATTAGATCAGACCTTCGAAATAACAGTGAATGAGGACGTGGATTAACTACGGTCCGGGGCATTTCGGCCCGTGAGCCTAATGGCGCACCGTTAGGGGTAATGAGGGGTACGGGGATAGGGAGGCCCTGTACCCGTTCAGCTTTAAAACGCTCCGGGAAAACAATTACTATACTCCGTCATTCAAATTAATCATATCATGTAGGCAACATCAGGTTATTAAAATTTCTTTTAAATTGAACTCTTGCCACATTATAATTATTTTAAATCAGGTTATATACTCAATTGTCATTTAAAAAAAATACTGCTGCCTCTTACCGTACCCCCGTGATGATATTGGGTAGTGGATTCCCTTATGTCGCTACACGGCGAATATAACACATTATAAGTGATTTTTAGGGAAGGCCTATGTCCATCAGTTGATGTGTGATAGGCTGCAATGATCACTTATGCAACTGATTGCGTTCAATTTCCTGGTCTTTGGTTTTCTTACGAATATATCCACCATAAAAAGGTCGTAAATTTAGGTGAGCGTAGAATTGTTACGGTAACCACAGATCGATGTATGTTTAGTACGAAACTTTCACAAATGTCCCGGTGGGCAAAAGTAAGGGTCGCAATTCATTTTTCAATGTCAAATGAAGAAAATTCATTAGAATTCAGAAATTACTAATGGCTAAAACGGACGAAGTAAAATTTGCTCTTAATTTGTACCAAAACTTTTTCACGAAATTTAAGAAACTTTACTAAACGACTTTTGAAGTGAAAAAGATGGCAGAAGTGCTAATGATTATTGTTCTGTTTTTATTATCACTCATTTTCTCGACGAAATGAATTCCTTGTAATCTATTACTTTTTGATGACGCCAAAAGCATATTTGTTATTTTATGTTAAAGTAACATTGATCTAATATAATATTTTATTCAAGATTAAGAGATTTTAAATGAGTATGAAAAGAAATGGATTTTAGTCACAATTTATGCATAAATAACGAAGTATAAAAAGTGCGTGCACTATCCTCGTCATCGCTAATCGGAGTAGTGGTGACGGGGATAGTGCAAGCAATTGAGGGAGGGCGGGAGGTGCTCTTCAAACTAGGTAAGACACATCATTTTATTTAATTGAGCGGATATTGGCAAAGTAAATTTGTCCAACTTTAATATAATGGATTTCCGCAAAGTAACGCCTGATTCTATTAATTATTGGATATAATGTAAATAAATTACCAGACAGTTTAGATGATAAACGACATGAAGTATAATAGCAAGTATAGCATATTTTTATAACGCTCTAATAGAGTAAGTATGACGTATACATAGGTTTATGGAGTGCTCATATTGAAGTAATAAATCGGTAGCAAGTAAGAACGCGGGTGGCGCTCGCGTGGCGGCCTGCGACGGTCGCTGCTCAGAACCTACCGATATTAGTTTACTTTTATTCTCAAACTTACTTTATTAGTTATATACCCACGAGAGCTGCCAGTGATAGTTTTCAAGTTATTGAGAAGCTAAGATAGCGTATGCAGTTTGCGCTTTAGATACTAGTAGTATAGATATCATGTTAAATTATTTTGTAAAATATTGTTAATTTCCATTACAACCAGGGTCTAATTTTAATACTCATTACTATACATTATTCACTGAAATATCTCCCTTGTTTATGTAAGCTGTTACAACGGTAATATCTGTCCGTCTACTGGAAATTTACAACTTTGTATAAATAACAATCATCATATATTTGAATTGAAATAAACTATTCCGTTTGCTTGTGGAGTCCAGACGAATAATAAACCAGAGAATAAATTATTAACATATGAAGATGCAAATGCGTCGCAGAAACAGTGCAAATAGTACACGCGGGACGCCGGAGGGTGAGTCGCGTGTGATCTCTCCCACAGCGCTACTCACTTAAGGTACAAACTTTACTTACGTATATAATGACATCTCCCAACAAGAAACTGGGGAAGGAAGAAAATGCTTGGATTAACTAATACAATTAGTAATTTTGACATTTTATATAATATGACACAAATTATACCCGCATGTATTGAACGATATGTGCATGTATGTGTTTTTACTATGAATAACTTGAAACATAGTCTGGACAAATATGGCGATAAAGCTCCGCGATAGACAAAAACAGGTCAGTCGGCTTTCCGTTGACAACAACAGCTTTGTTAGAGGGGATTTTATTGGCACAAATATTGCCCAAGTGGAGCTGCGGCGCACAATTGTCGTGATTTACCGAGCTGTTTACGCGACTCCTTGTCCCAACTAACAACATTTTTGGAGCGTTGTCATAAGAATCCATGTTTAATATAACACATAACTGTAAAGCTTTTAAACGAAAAAAGGATAATCTTCTTAGAATTTCTTAAATTGCAAGTACAAGTAGGTTTACTTAATATTTAATTGTTTAATTTTTACAAATGTTGTTTGTACACACATGCATTACATATGCTATAATCAGATTTTAAACAAATGTCACTAAAAAAAGGAAACATTCTGGGAACTAAAAAGCATTCAACTTGTGTATGAATCATACTCCATAAGCCAAACTGAGCATTAACAACAGCACTAAAATTTTCCAACGATTGTTAATATTATATACTACTCATTTATCTATGTAGAAAATATTATTCTTATAACAACAAAAACTGTAATTTAAAAAGGAATTAAAGCTCCCATTCAACGATAACAAAAACAAATATTTCTTAGGTCTACTTTGAGAACAATCAACAGAGATTTCGCGTTAACTTTTTTGGATAAGTAGAAAAGTTGCGGAAGCATTTTCCAATCTCTGAGCGAGGGCCGTCGCCCCGGTAGAAGTAGGTTTGTCATTGTAGCGCCTCGCGCCGCGTACGCCCGGTGAAGCAATCTCTCCTTTTTCAGCGAACGCGTCGCGCCTCGTCGGTAAGATCGTTCCAAATACTAATCTATAACAACTGATGTTTCTGTTAAGGCTAAGGCTAGAAATATGAACAATTTGTTGATTCGAATAAAACAGTTTTTCAATATCTCTATATATAATAATCAATTGCTGTCCGTTAGTCTCGCTAAAACTCGAAAACGGCTCGAACGATTTTGATGATTTTTTTGTGTGTACTTGAGAGGGTCCCTGGATGGTTTAATGACTCAATTGGACCCGGTAGGTGGCGCTGTTGTCGAGATCCAGAAATCACCTGTGTAAAGTCGGGGCGGATCGCTAGTCAGCCATAAAATTATAATATATTTAATATTTAAGTAGCTGACAGATACCTTTACATTTATATTTCTATAATTAAGCTCATGCATTATGGACCCAATAAATAAAATACTTCGTGTATATTCGATTAAACGCGAGCGCTAACCTACACATATTTCATAAAATTCAATTCAGTATGACACGAGTGAAAACCACAGAAAATATAAATTAAATCCAAACATTAAAGACGTATCATAATTCGATCGATCGGGTCCGGGCAGCACATCGTGTCTAATAAATTCTAAATTTTTTAGATTGGAAGGAAATGTGAAAGAAATAAATTACGAAAAGGAACAATTTTGCCGATATAACCTGAATAGAACTTTTTGTCGATCCCACGTATTTGAGAGCGGCGAGTTTGTTTTGTTTCAATGTTGGCAGAGTATTTGAGTGCGATAGCGAAAAAGAATGGAGCGAAGTACGCTTTTTTCCGAATAAACGTTCGAATAAGTTATTGTAATTCTCGCAAGTAGATAAGCGACTCCCTTTATAGTCTAATCTTAATTAAATCAAGCTGTATAATACTTTAAAAGATTTTATAAAAATAGTTGTTTCGTTTTTGTATAAGGGCACCCACCGTATTTAATTTCAAATGATTAATAAGTAATTCATAATATTATTCGAAAAAAATAATTTTTATGTGTGGAATTAGAATTCCACAGATTGCAGTCCAGAGATTGCATTTTATTCGATTGTACAATTGTCGTATGAAGTGAAGTGTAAGTAAAACCGAAAAAATAATATCTATTAGAATATGAATTATTTTGTGATAATTAATATATATATACATTTAGTGTTTTAAAATAATCTTTTCTCGTGGTTGGATAAGTGCCAGTCAAAATCAATAATACTCACGGAAGCTTTAAATCTAAAATAATCGTCTTAATCACCCTACGATAAGAAAGGTAGGTACATTAAAAAGGTCTGGCGTGACAACAAATCTAAAGGAAAAATCTCCGCCTCTGAGAACCCAACGGTGATAAACGAGAAAAACTTTGAAACTAAATGGAGCATTCGAGACGGCGGAGCTGCGCTGTTCTCGTAGAATAATACTTTCTCCAAAGAAATAACACTTATAGTCCGCGAGGCTTAAAATCAAATGTCTCCGTTCTTTCTTGGAGTTTCAAGCGAACGGTAGTTGCGTATCTTGAGGAATGGCGACAGAAACAAATGTCAATTTTTACTTCAAACTTTTCGATTTATATTCGGAACGAGCTCACGGAGTCTCTGCAGTGTTGAATTAAGTAAAATTAAATTAAAATACTTTTTCATTGCACAATTAAAATTAATAGAGTGTTTTGAGTATAGTATATTCATTACAGTCTATCAAAAGTCCACTGCTCTACGTAAGTTTCCCCCATAGATTGCCTTATAAATGGTACATGTATATTTGCCAAGTTGCCATGCTGGGCTGGGGGGTTGGCAGCTCCCCCCCCCCCCGAACGGGTTCCCGCCTTGGCGGGCGGGCTTAGTAGCCGTGGCCTAGTCACCCGCGGTGAACAAAGAGGAACCCCTTGTCTGGCCCGTGGTGTAGGACCGGCCCGGGGTGGCCACTTCAAGTGGGCTTGGCGAGCCCACTTCGGATGTATGTCGGTGGGCTGCGGCGAGAGGGGTGCCCTCTCCCCCTACCGCTGAGGCCGAGGTAGAGTTGCGGGGGAAGAGGAGTGTTGGTATTGCGGGCACCGCCCTCCCTACCTCCGCGGCCGAAACTTGGTTGGCGACGGAGTCGGGAAAGCGGATGCTACCAGCGCTCAATTTTCCTGGTCCCATGGCCTCCGCGTATCGGACCTGGGGGAGAGGCGGTTACGTAGGTGGAGTTGGAGGCCGTGGAGGAAGGCGTGCCTTGTGTTACTGATACGCCTTGCTTGAGAAGCAGAATGGGGAGGAGAAGTCTTCCCCTGAGGAGGAGCTGCCATGAGGCGGCCAGCGCTGGTGGGGCCGCGGATGTGTGCGAAAGCGTTCCCGTGACCCTGCCAATATGCAGCGAAGGTGGAGCACCATGGGGTTTTAGTCGGTGCGAGTTAGAATTAACCCGTCCTTGCCTCCGTGAGACGGGTATGCGATATTTTTTAAAAAAAAGGTGAGTTTGCAGCTGCAGTCTTTTATTATTTTGGGTTGTTATCAGGAAGATGCCGCAGTTCATCCGTTTTATTTCACTTTGTCGCCCTTACGACACACACAGGATAATATAGGGTATAGGATTCTCTAACACAAATACTACACGTCAAAAAAATAACACCGATAAATTACTTACGCGTTCCAACAATATTTCGATTGTTTTAGGGAAACTAATGATTACTTACCTGAAAAAAAAAGAAAGAAAAATTATTATTCAATGTAAATTATGTTTTTATAGGAAGTACCACTAGATCATATTCTGTCAATAAATCATATATTTGAAATTTATGTTCCACCATAACTTTCGAAAAATGGCGCTGAAAAAGGTAAGTTGGTGTAGCATTTTCATAGCTGGACAGAGATTTATTTTAAAAATAGCTGGGCGAACTCTATCAACACCAATGAAATTGTCAGCTGCAATTTTATGTGTCGATTTAGAGGTCGTGGTAAATACTCATAAAATTGTGGGATGTGCAGGTTCATCCCAAATCCAGTCTGATTTTTTTTTAATTATTTCCAGGAAGACCGCTAACACGGAATAGGTTAGCGCGACATACTGTTTCCTGTTTCAAAAAAAGTCTAGACTTAACAGCCAGAAGGAGTAAGCCTTGAAGTGTCTTGTTTGATATTGACTATTAATTATATTCTAAAAATATAGGCTATTAAATATATAAATTAAATTATTAATTATATTTAGGTCAAATGTAGAACTTATGGTCCCACAGTCACAATTGTATGATTTTTACATTACTGGTGCGTTTTTATCTTTTCTGAACGCAATTATGTCACAAATAGTCCTGGTGTCTACTGTGCAGTAGTGGCGAAAGAGAAGTTCAGTGTTATTATACAGAATCTATAAAACGTCAGTCCTGAAACCATTTCTTAACAAACTCTTCAAAAACCAAAACTTTATTTATAAATAAAATTAAATGAACGACAGCATTTTGTCAACGCAAGGTTTTGAAAGTAAGAAAAGATTATTCCAATTTACATTAATACGTGTTATCGTGCTGCTAAAGTGACGGGCCAACGTTTCGGCGAAAATAAGCGCGGCAGGCGGCGGGTGGCGGGAGGCGACCGGACCAAATCATACGTCCCACGAGACCGCACACCTCGCAATGCCAGGATTATGTTATATGGAAATAATTGTCACTGCGCGTCCGCTCGTCCACCACTGCTCAATTAACCTAACTGAATAATAGATGACTGGTCACCTCAGTACCAACTTCCTTAAACTCATTTATTTGAATAATCCACACACTTGGATAACTAAACGAAATAAATGGAAATTGAATGAAGTGACTAGTGTTTAATTGTTTTTGACGTAAAGAATTATAACATGATAATATCAAACATGAACGTTTCCCTTTTGCGACCGACCGACAAGTCAAGCCGACCCATTCATGCTACAACTATTCTACTAATATAGCTGCAGCATCGAATAAAACTAGTATACACTAAACCAGTATACACTTACCATCAGGTGGACTGTGTGCTCGATGATAACCTACATATAATAAAAACCTGGACATTGTTTGGATATTTGTACGTTTATTGATATAGTTCGTATATAAGCGAAAGTATCGTACACAGTAAAGCGTAGGCGATAGTATCAGTGGGAAGTGGAGGCGATCGGCACGTGCGACACGTCAAGTGCAGCGCTTGTGTCAGCGAGCCTCCAGAATGAATGGCGACGGCGTGGCACAAGTGCCACATCGACAATTATGCCATTGACAACTTAACCGATCAAACCGTCACCCCGATATGCTACACTGCATAATCATACACGGGCATGTAAAACACAAGATAATCAAATAGTCTACAACTCATGAGTTGATATTTAAGGAGGTAGTGAAACTAATACATACAATATCTACTAAGACGAAAGTGATGGTTTTTCAAAGAGAAGAAACGACATGTGAAATAAAAGTAGGAGGGGAGCTGGTTGAGCAAGTGGATTTTGTTTGTGTATTTAGGATGTGTGTTAAGCAGAGATGGTATCAATGACAAAAGTATAGAACGAAGAATGAATGCAAGACATAGAGTAAATGGGGCTTAACTTTATTATGGGAAGTCAAAATGTGTCAAAAATGCACGCATGGCAATTTACAAAACCTTAATGTATGTTGGTGAAAATTGGGTGTAGCAGAAAAACCATGAGTGTAAAATTAATGCTGTAGAAATGCGGTCATGAAGAAGTAGGTTAGTACTGACTCTGAATGATAGGATGAGAAATTGTGTAATAAAATTGTGTTTTGCTTGATGTTGTTACCAGGATTAAGAAAGGAATGCATCGGTGGTTTGAACACGAAGAAAGAGGACACAGAGACAAAGCAAATTTATGCTGCAGAAGTGAGTGGCAGAGACGGCAAAGCATGCCCTAGACGGAAGTTTATCCACCAAATGGGCGATGTATTTAAGATGGGCCGAGTTAAGTGTACTCTTAACCGTCGAGAATGTCTGCCTAGTTAAATGGATGTGAAAGGAGCGAGAGAGGTCTTTCAGGATCGAGCCAAATGGAAGTCCAAGTTTTTGCCTACCCCTCTAGGTGAAATGCTTGAGTTTATGTATGTAATACCTACTTAGCTGATAATTAAAGCAATACCTACGGATTAAAGTCTATTAAAAACATAATAAATAATATTAATAAGGTTTAAATGTACAATTGACATTCAAAATAAAAACATAACTCTAATGCACGTGAAACAAATTTCACTTAGCGGGCAATATCATAATGGAACTGGGTTACTTTATATGAATACCTGCATTGAATCTATGTAGCGCTACGAAGCTAACCGCTACTTTCGTATTACCCCTGAGTGAAAATACCTAGAGTGGTAAATATTTTATTAATTTGTTTGTCTAGCTCGCTTTTAGAATATCTTGTTGGGCTTATTGAAATTCAGCTACTGTACGACTTAAATTCCTGTTGCCGTATAGTGGCGCAGATAATCCGTTACCCCATATCATCCCGTGGGTGTCATAGGGAAATGAAATATAAGATAGGCAGCAGCAATAATAACTCCTAATAATAACTCAAAATAATAATAAAAACTACAGTTGCCAACCTACGTACTAAGCCATAACTAAGCCAAATACCTCCCTATCTCGAAACAGGCAATCTATGGTTGAGGCTTGTTCAGTTGTGGACTTTTGATAGGCTTGAGGATTTTGATAGAAGAATGAATGACAACTAAAATTAAGTGACATGGAATTTTTTTACTTTACAGTTATTATGATAGAACGACAGTAAAATGTTGATTAAAATATTAAAAATCCATTTTAAAATCAAATGAAAATTACCAATACAAATAAAAATAACGTATCTACGAAATTACAGGTTGTTGCTGCAGATTTCACCACAGCTAGAGCAAACATCTATGCCATTTACCTGGCGCCATTATTTTTTACTCTCTTCATAAATAATATTACATCATCCTTGAAGAACTCGACAGTCCTCTTATATGCTGATGATTTAAAATTGTCTCGATCTATTAGTACCGAAAATTATGAAGAACTGTTGCAGGAAGACCTTAACAGCTTTAACGTGGTGCGAACACAATAAAATGTCAACCCATCTAAATGTCGGTATATAAATTTCACTCAAAAAAGAAAAACAATCACCAATCAGTATATTAAATATTCGAGACTTAGGACTCACTTAGGATAGTCGCCTTCGCTTCGTACCCCATATAAACAAAACTTTAATTGTAGCCAATAAAGCACTCGGTTTTGTCATAAGAAGTGGAAAGCAGTTCAATAAAAACGGAACAATCATAACAATGTACAATAGCTTAGTAAGAAGTAAATTATAATACTGTAGTACAGTATGGCCACCTCATTACAATACTCACATACAGAGAATAGAAACTTTACAGAAACTATTAACCAGACACTTAGGCTTAAGATTTTTAACGTGCATTCCTTGGAATTAAGACGATCACTGCTAGATATGACTTTCTTATATAAACTAATTAATAATGCTATCGACTGACCAAATCTACTTAATAAATTTTGCATAACAACACGGCTACCCCGTCATTCAATCGGAATACTTAAAGTACATAAACATAAAAGTAATCTAGGAAAAAACTCGCCAGTTTCCCGCTTGACACGTACCTATAATATAAAATCAACTGATAACACAGATCTCGACATTTTTAACAACACCTTACATAATTATAAAAGAAAAATCATTCTGAGTGGGTGATGCAACTCTGTTATGTATTTTATTTATATATGTTACAAATATTGGCCCTTATCCTTAATTTTTGTACTTTTTCTTCTTTTTTCATTAAATTGAATCACGTTGTGACAACCTGTAATTTGTAGTTCATTAAGCATAATATGTAATGCAAAGATAGAAAGCAATAAATAGTATATATTGTAACTACTATAGGATGTCCTTTAAAATAAGTAAATAAATAAATATACAAATTGTTAGTTCTTGTCTTTAAACTATATCCGATTTTATGACAAATTTGCGTTCAATTATATGCGTTCATTCATGACATTATAATTATCGCCTTCGCAGTCGATAGCCTACGATTATTGGGTTTTCGAAGTTCGTTAGAAGACATAATTATATTAATTTATTTCAATTCTTTTTAGGGTTCCGTATCCAAGGGGTAACCAACGAGACCCTATTACTAAGCCTCCGCTGTCCGTCCGTCCCTCCGTCCATCCGACTGTCTGTCAGCGGGCTATATCTCATGATCCGTAATAGGTAGACAGTTGAAATTTTCACAGAATGTGTATTTCTGTTGCCGCTATAACATCAAATAATAAAACTAAAAATAAATTAAAAATTAAAAGGGGTATCATCCCCTACTAAAAACGTGTGTGGTGATACGGAACCCTCCATGCGCGAGTCCGACTCGCACTTGGCCGGTTTTTTATTTTATCGGCTCCTAAGAATCTATTGTTAGACAGAGCCTCTACTTTTGTAAAGAGGATTTGTCTTACTCATTACAGTCGTCTCGCACCTTTGACGATGCCGTCCGTCACCGGTCTGTGTATTTTACGTACGGAAGGGACGAAATAGGGTGATGGGTTTGCTTACGCCGCTCCACACCGCATTAATTTATAATTGCATTTTTATAATTCAAGTTCAACAGCTTGTTAGTACTGCATCACACCAAATCTATAAGTCGTAAAACCATTTTAGTCAAAGTCGAGTTTTAACTAAAAATTTTCTCATTGGTAAAGAAGATTACAAAAAGCTGGTGTTAAAATACTTTCTTTTTTAATTTTAATAAAGGCAACGTACTCGTAGACATACTAACACTGTCGAGCACTGGCTTATAATAAGTAAAAAAAATATAGCAGAACTTGAAAAGTACTGGTCATATAAAAATGTCAATTTGAGCACGGCACATTTCTTTATAAATTCTAATTAAATAAATAAAAGAAGACACTTAAATACTACGGCTACTACGTATTGTCCTTTCTCAGGCAGTGACGGGACAACGGATAGACACGATTTTTGCAGAGGGCCCGCGTGTTATTAATATGCTTCAACGAAAGACTTTACATAATTTTTAATTACCGTTTTTATAATTAAAATTAAATTTTAAATGAAATAAAAACTATAAGCGATGTACGGCTTTATAGTACAGGCGCACATACAAAAGCCATAATTAGCAGAACTCTATCTAGCACTTGATTAGCCAAGCATCATTCGAAACATTAACTTGTATTAGTAAAACGAGGCAATAAAACCTAACGAAGGTACCTTCGTAATCATAAGAGATCGTCTCAGAATAAGCCAATTAGACTAAATCTATATAAATCAGTGAAGCGAAGCAATAAAGGTTTCATTTTGGGCAAAAAAAAGGAAACGCGAGTGGAGGATACTGTTACAGTGACTTGACGGAAAACAAAATAGACCGTTGTAGAGACTATAGAAGTGATTTCATTTCAGCAAAGTTTCTCTCTATCAACGAAATTCAGAGTGTAATTTGCGAGAAGGGAAAGTTTTACCTTATCACAGAATTCCACGTGGAGTGTTTTGTTGAAATTCCTAATTTTATTCAGCGTCTAAGAAAGCTTTTTGGGTTTTATTTAATATCGTATCTAAGACGTAAATTTAAGGTAAAATTACAGCCTTTATATGTCTCACAGCTGGGCGCAGGCCTCTCATTCTGAGAAACTTTTAGGGCAAGAAAATGTCTGCCGCTCTGCCCAATGCTTGGAGTTCGCATGTTTTTTTTTTACTTTTATAAACCAATGCTTGACTACAGTCCCACCTAGTGGTAAGTGATAAGTGGTAATACACATATAAGAACACATCACTAAAACGAAATAAGGAGAAAAAATTAATCAATTTAGTTCGCAATCATGTGAAAATCAATTAGAGACAACTGTTGGATGTGAAAAGATTGCAATAATTCTTTTCGTGGCAACAAGTTATCGCAATTATAGCACGGCCGCCGCCGCCGCGCCGGTCCAGATGTTAACGGCACGTCCCGCTAACGATTGGATTGCAGCGCAGCGTGACTCCACCGCCCCGTAGCCGTTTGTAGCCGTAGTAAGCTCCGCGTAGCGTAATTGGAACGATGCTACGTGTTACTACGACTGCTGAACACTATATCATTAGCGTCACTCACAATATTTTGCAAGCCCATACTACGTTAGTTATAGTTAGTATTCTTTGCTCACTCTCTTCTCATTTGCTAATTCTATATTGCTACTACGTGACCTTAATAACAATATCAATGAAAATTCTTAACGACATTTATAACGTGTAATGTATGCAAATAGTTGAAAAGATTATTACTGTACATTTCAGTGGGCATTGTTAGATATTTTTTACTGTAAATTTGCATGGTTAATTCGACAAGACTTGATGCTTACACGGTTTAATGTTAGAGAAAAGTTGTGCTCAAACAATTTTCTTCAACACTGCAACACTTCCTTGAGCATAGTTTAATATCGCTATAAAATCGACAATCAGTCCTATATTTGATTCCTCAGAATAAATACTTTTACATCTAATAATTTAAATTACAAAAGTAACTCTTCATTTATGATGGTAGAATGCACATATTCTCAGAATATATATTTATTATAAAATTAGCTTTCCAAGAACGTCGCTTGCGTGGACTCCGGTTAAGCAACATCATTAGTATTCTTTGCCAAAATTAACCAAATGGAATCGCTTCGTTGTGTGCCTGTCTGACTGACCGTTGCGAAGAAGAAATTTGGCATAGTGATAAAATGCAGTTACTTAAATACAGACGCAAGATATATATGTTTGAGGAGTAAAACGGGAAGAACTAACTTTTAAGAAAATCGTGCGTGATCTAATTAAAAAAAAATCGTGCGTGCATCGACGTCATAAAAACTCTTTGAAGCGTCATTTCAAATACGTATAATATCACATATAATATATTATTATTTGTTTATATTATTTCACATTGTATTTCAGTAACAATCTTTTAAATCTGAAAAAATCTCAAATAATAAGGTACAAGTCTTTTTCCTTTTTTTATAGACGAGGGGGCAAACGAGCGTGCGGGTCACCTGACGGTAATGCCCATGAAAAACTGCAACACCAGGGGAATCGCAGGTGCGTTGCCGGCCCTTTAAAAAGGAGTAAGCTCGTTTCTCGTTTAATTTATTTATTTTGACAAAATAATGTTGTATTTTATTGTTTTCCTTAATTCACATTATAATGTTTGTTATATTTGATTCATATCATTGGCTATTTTCCTATCATATTATAGGCATCTTATCCATATCATTGACGTTTGAGACAGTTGAATTTCCAGCAACATGTCTGACATGTAACATTTCCAAATGTTCTGAATGCCGTTCTAATCATCGTTAAAATAAATAAATAAAACTTTTAAGTAAAATTCGGTAACTTTAATATGCACGATACATTTCAAATCCAGTTCGTTTGCGAATACTTGTGGGCAATAAAAATAGGTCGGTCACAATAGTGTTAATATCTGCGAAATTGCGAATGCTTATGGAATATTTTTTTAATAGTTTCAATTAAAAATAAAAGAAGTTAAGAAACATACAATACGTCACGTAGCGTGGCACAGGTATTCTGGCAGATGTTGGCAGATTTCACATGTCCACGAAATATATAGACTTACCAGACATGCAGGTATCCTCGCGATATTTGCCTTCACCGCCAAGCACGTGGTAAATTAGCACTTAAAATTGCAGCTAACATCTTTATTAGTGCTGGGGGAAATCACACTTTGTACGCTTTTGTATAATAATACATTTTTAAAGCGATGACCTCTATCTAGCAGCTCTTTAAAGTTTTTAAATAAACTTATAGCATTTATAAGTTTTGTAAAATTTATATTATTTTCACGTGACACTTATTGTACAAGTGCACTTACCAAGTTTTATAATAGCCAAATATAGATATATAAATATGCTACAAACTATCCCACTGAATTCCATCTTACAGTGCACCTAATCCGCCAGTACATACATCGGATGGCTTGATAGAATAAAAACTTCGTGACCATGTCGATAGTCACTCAGCATATTCTACTAACTAACGGGCTTCTCTCATAAAAAGAGAAAAGATTTTACACAGACTGTTGAGATCATGAAAGCTCTTTGAGACAAAGAGTAATGACTACTATTGACAGTTGATATACAGCAGATGTTAAATCTCTACGCGATTTTCACTTTTCACCGAACACAATACAGCAAATTGAAGAATATTTTATTATGTGTATGTTTGTACTTAGTAGAGGTTAATTATTAAACCAAAACTTTGTATATATTTTTTGAATAATTCAAATATACCTAAGATTTACAAAAAATGCATCATTATTCATTATAGCCCTTCACACGCCCACTGCTGAACATCGGCTCCCCAAGGAATGCCAAAAAGCACGGTCCTGAGCCACCTGCATCCATCGACTTCCTACACGTCTTACCAGTTCGTCACTCCATATAGTGGGGGGACGCCCTATACTTCCCTGCCGGTTTGAGGCTGCCACTCGAGAACCTTTCTTCCCCATTGGTTGTCGTTACTTCGAGCTATATTGCCACTTCAACTTACCATTCCGTTTATATGTAAATAAGGTAGATAACATTAATACATACAGAAAAAGCTGTCGTGTAGTAGAGAGACGAAGTACGCTAGTTTTTGCGTGAATCGTAAATACACGGACAGACTGATAAAATTTCTAAAAACCACTAATTTTCTAACTTTCCATAGACTGTAATAAGTAACGAAAATCGGATAAAAAGTAGCCAGAATAAGTCCAGTAGTATTTACGTAAATAGTGAATACACAGACATACAGACAATAAAACTAAATACTACTAAATAGGCTTCGGTATCCTTTATATAGTCCCCTGGTATTGTTTTTTCCAAGAAATATTAGAATTACAGACACAACTTTTCTACATATTTATTATATGTATATTAAGCAATACTATATTTTCTTTACTATATTTTGCTGCTGATCAGCCAGTTGAAGAATTGGTCGCACATGGGACGTTTATTTCGTCGTGCGATCAACTTCACCCATTCAAAATGGATTTCATAGGAGCATGTGTTTGCGCTCTCCTTAAAACGCGTCAAAGACACACCTAAAAAACAATACTGTGTACATCTTTTGTTATGTGCATGACTAGTGCAGGGGCAAATTGGTCGGTATCCTATCCATTTTGGAGCGAAATTAAATGAGTGTGGCTTACTTGAAAGCGATGAGCTTATTAAAAACAAAGGCTAACTCGTGGCCTCTCGTAAAAGAATGTAAGTTTAACGTCATCGGCTGATCGCGATCGGATTTTTGTATCTCGTTACAGATTTTAAAAATAACCGATTGACCAGCATTTTACGCGCTTATACATAAAACAACTATAATAATGTTCGCCGATAATATAGCCGGCCAACAACTTTAGCCACCATGCGCGGTTAGCTTTACGGTTCGGACAAAGCTCGATAAAAGTGATTAGTTTCATTATAAGTTTATTCAGGACACTATCAAAAAGAGCAGATTTGTTTTATAAATTTGAAAAGTGTAGTTTAAGTAAGCCATGAGTTACTGGTAAAAAGCATTTTGTGTAATTAAATGTTCAAGCAGCGGCAGTTTATGTGACGATTAGAGAGCAGGGCGCGCAGAAGGCTCGGCCGTTCAATTTGCCGCTTCACTTGACACAATTCGACGCTTGACTCGGGGACAATCGCACTCGAAGCCTCGTCGACCTCCTTATCTCCCACCGAGGTAATCTTTCCTTCCCTCGGCGGCAATAACTCGAAGTGGGCAGGATTACCTGCAAAGGGGCACCGTAAGACAACCACCTTCACAAAGGTTATCGATTAAAACATTGCGTGCACGCGACGGTTCATTTTATAAAAAGAAAATAACGCGGATTTTTAAAGAACAAAGATATTTACTATGAAGAGAACGTAGAAATTACACAACACTTATGACGTAGTTTTTATGACGCTTTTTTCAATCCTACTTACGAGTGTTACCCGTTACAGACTGTCAATAGTCTACTGATAAACAAGGGCCTCTTAGGGGGGATATTTGCCATTGTTGCCACGCTTTGCAGGTGGGTTGACAACAGCAGTTTTTATTTTGTAGTTGCTATTAGGAAGACGAGGCTGCCCATCTCCTGGCTCGTTTTCCTCTGTCGCCTATTACGACACCCACGCCACGGGTCAATGTAGGCTAGTGGATATTCTTACACCGCCTCTTCATGGTCTTATACTTATTGTTAAATTAATATAAAAATTCAATTTAAGGGTTGATTAAGTGATCAAGAAAAACATTGTCAGAAGTATTTCTTTGTGGCATGCACTTTATAATGCCTCAATTAATTAGAGAGTACTAAGTAGATGGCTTGGCAGAAGTTTTTCTGCCTTTTCCAGTCAGCGTCGCGATGAATTTAAATTCTTGTTTTCTTTTTACAATGTAATATAAAATTTATTAATAGCTCGACCATAGTGCTACGTCCGATACGAACCAATATATTAAGTTGTGACTAGAGAGTTAAGAGTAATTTTAGTTTTTCAAATTATAATTATTAACTTGACTACAGCGCCTCTTACTACATACACAATAGTTAATACGGCAGTAATATTATGGAAGTAAATTTTATTACCACTTGTACGCGAAAATAGTATCACCGCATCCTTAATTATCACTTTGCGCTATAAAATTTTCTATCCACATAATTAAGGCTTTAAGAAGCCTGAATGACCTTGACGAAACGGCAACCGCAGAGATTTTAGCCGACGTCAACACCGTCTAGCGACTACTTTCTGTATTACTTAGAAAAGTGTAAAGATTAATAGACTGTAGAGGTGACAAGTATATAAGTGATATACTGCCTATTATGCTTGCGCATCACTGAGAGTTATGTCAAGGTTAAGCATCTTCAATTACAGGTGCTGTAGCTTCGTCCGGTAGGCATCACGAGCTATCAAGTGTTTAAGTTTTAAGTACGTAAGAGTTTTTATTATATTTGTTGAATCGTATTTATTTGTGTCGTACTAGTAGCTCTTGGTCTGAGCGCTCGCTGTATATTTCGCCCGAGTTTGATGCCCGGCAGCACCAATGAAATTTTTAATTGCAATTTTAAGTACCTACTGATCTAGCACGTGCTCGGCGGTGAAGGAAAACATCGTGAGGAAACTTGCATGTCTGAGGAATAAGAAAAAAAATTGAAAACATGTGAAGTTCACCAGCACGCATTGGGGCAGCGCGGCGGACATTTCCTTGTCCTAAACCCCTTTCAGAAAAAAGAAGAGTCCTGTGCCCAGCAGAGGGACTTATATAGCCTGTTACTTTACTTTTGTATCGTATACATATGCAATATTCATATTCGTTTCAGATACAGAAAAGTACCGAATGCTGAGAAAAATATCATGTGCAGGCCACAAAATCGTAAAACATATTTGTACCTAGATAAAATGTTCTATTGATTGTCAGTCATTTTATACGCATTTTCTATAGAGTTTAGAACGTTTCAGATAGGGCAAAATAAAAAATAATACAAAATATTACGGTAATGATTTTTTAATAATATATTCATTTATAGTTATTTATAATAAAAATAATGAACAAGTTGTAAGTTTCAACTGATAGTGTTTCTTTTAAACACAATTGTAAAATTGCTGTTCTCATTTTTATCAATAGTTTATTGATGAAACGTAGTCAAGATCACTTCATATAAAATATTCCAAAATTTTCTCAATAAATTATTACGTATTCTACAGTGATACTCTCCTATTAGTTTCGGCGTGACTGTAGGATGTCATATAGATACTGGGTTACCGTCAGTTACTAAGCGGCCATAAATCATTATATGTATGTATAGACATACAGATATACATTTTTTGTTTTTATTTTTTGAAACCTGGTAAAATTATTTTTTTCCATACCAATTCATGGACCTGAGTATAATGCCAGTTGTGCTCTTTGGCTGAAGTTATTTTTTATTTTATGCACAATTGCAGACAAAACAATATTGATTGCGCATCTCTAAAACAAAATTTTAACTTTTCTCCTTCTAATAATAGCTCCTGCACCTGACACGGCGGAATAGTTTTTTCTATAAGACCATTTGCAGTAACAATTTTTGTTAACAGTTATGAGTGTAACATTTTTATCAGCTGCTTTATTCATAGTGCCTTGAGCAACACTTTGCCGGTTTCTGTACAGAAAATGATGCTGGCTTTGGTATTTCTTATTTGAAATAATTCGTAGGCGTAGTGCTTTAGAAAATTGTTCCATATATGGATGGCCGCTACCAATGAATATAATACCTGCTATGTTACACTTATTTACATAGAAACTTTAATTATCATCTGCATAAAATTCTAAATAGCACTTTTTACAAAAGAAAGTAAACTTTGAGGTCAGTCCATCTTGTTTTTTTGGTAATAGGGTATTACATCCATTTTCAAAAAGTTTTAAATGAATCCTAGAGTGATAATGAATCACTATAATTTTTATATATTTTTTTTTAACCGAATAGTGCCATAAAAATTACTTTTAATCTATCGTTTTAAATTTTCGCGTGAAAACGCTAGCCTCCATGCTGTTCAACTCGTGACGTCACTGCCCTAGAATTTTGACGATTTTGCAAAGGAATAAGATACTTTTGGATGTTTAATAATGAGTCATAATTGTGTTGTGCCTGAATGCAAAAATAAGAGAATATGAACGCCGGGGAAGTTATGGATTCAAGTGCCAACTGATTTAAATATAAGAAATACTTGGTTAAAACTGGCAAGAAGAGACCCGAAGGCATTGTCTACAAAATCTAAACTATACTTCTGTGAAGATCACTTTGATGTAAGTATGACTTATATTTAACTCTCGTTTATACAAAACAAAATATCATGACACGATAGGTTCATGACCTATTGCAAGTCAAATTTTGTAATAGATTGTGTTAATCGCTCGTCTGTCCCGCCCTTTGTGGGCCATTTTGACAGCCCTTGCAAGTGCAGTGCAGTTTTTTACTTAATTCGTGTTTTCTTTTAATATATGGGAATAATGACATGGTTTGTACAAAAAAATATAACAAAACGTCTTTCCGTCCTTCTTTCTCACCTAAGCTTATATTATAATATCTATAACATTAGTGCTAAAAGCGAAGTAATAAACTCGCTTTGATTTCAAATGTCATAAAGATAGTTGCAGGTTTTAGCTGGAAAATGACATGAAAAATTACACACCATATAAGATTATGGGTTCTGTTAAACGAATTCGAATTAATAGAATAAATATTAGTACTTTCTGCTTCTACGAATCCATCTTCCATGATGGCCTTTTCAATAAAATTCGGAATAAAACTCAACAATCGTAATGATAACTTGAAAAATTTCGAAATAACACAGCACATTAGCTAGTTCTCTTAACCAGTGACGTCACGACGGTATCTAATATGGCGGACAGCGTTTTGCAGATTTGAGGCACAGATAAAAAAATATTCTTAAAATTGAAATATAAAATTTATAACACTTTTTACAAAATCTATAATAAATATTTATTTTTTCATTTTTTTTACATGGTGTAAATACCCTATTAAGTGAATAGTAAAACAAACCAAGAAGTCCGTGATTTAAAATTTCTTGCAGCTTTTTATAGAAAAGCATGAGCTTATCATAATATGATAGTTAATCATTTAGCCATCTGATAAGCTTTTAAGTGTTTTGCTGTAACATTAATGATGATATTTAGGTCATTATACTGGAAATAGTCTATTAAATATTTTATAGTACAATTGATCATCTTCAGTATGATTGACCGTGTGTATGACTTCTATAGTCTATGCTATTTTTGATGAAAATTATTATTGCAGATAAAAGCCCTTTCACATGTATTTTTGTCTCGAATTAAATTAATTGAAATAAAAATTTGAACTTTTTAATAAGTCCCATCGGTAGCCTGTTTTACATAGAAATCTTGTAATGACGTGCATTTATTTCAATATGAACTAAGTCGTGTTTTTTTGAAATTGATAAAGTTTGTTTTATCCAAAACTAAGAATGTTGCAGATGAAACGTCGTAAAAATTAGGTAGGAAAAAAAAATAACTACCAATAATTATTTGATTTTCAGTCGGTGTTTTACATTTTAAAGCGAAACCTGCTTTTGCTAAATGTCCCATTAATGGCTCTTTATAACTGATCTTTAAAATGTAAAACACCGACTGAAAATCAAATAATTATTGGTAGTTATTTTTTTTAAATTCATTGAACATTTTTATGATTGTGTTGTGTTGAATTAAATGAACTGTTATTGTGATTTTTTTTACTTAAATATCCAAGAATTTAGGCATTTCAACCGTACTCAAGGCCTTAACAAGCCTGAGCCAAGTCCTCACTTAAAGGTTTGAGTAACAATTCTAAAAAAGATTTCAAGCAATAACAACTTACCTTAAAAGAATACCATAGGATATTAAGTCCGTCCGTAAAGCATAAGTAAAATAAATTAAAAGAATGTACATACTCATAAACATAGTGAAATGGCGACCAATATCGTAATCAACAAATGCTATCATATTGTCTTCGGTCGGTCGTACGTATATGAAAGGGGGACTAAGAAGGCGGTGCGGCGGTCGCAAAGCGTTCAGTTCGAGCGCCGGGAGTCTTGACAGTGGGGATATTTCAATTTGGCCGGAGACGTGACTCCGGAGGCCGTGGACGCCTCACGGCTCGCTGAACCGTGAGCCCGTTGCGGCCTCCGCCAAAGAGCAAACAGCGCCTCCGCAATCTTGTGTCACGTGGACCATGACGAACACTCGACCACGACAATCTACTAGTACAATTATGTACACTCCTCTATGGAAACGCAAATAAATCACAAGCTTACGATATTGGCCACTCTTGAATCCATTTATCGATTCTTCAAATTTTATGTTTCAAAAAAGATGTAGATAAATTTTAACGATATATGTGTATGCTATAGCAATATTCGTAATATGTTGTATTATTTAAGTTTCTTTTAGTCTTGATTTTCAAACTAAAATGTTTACTACCTTACAACTGCTCGGGATTATAAACACAGTAAAATTTTCATCCATGTAATTACATACCATGTAGTTTTATTTTATGTGCTCAATTAGTGGTTTACTAAGTGATACAAAGTTATACTGAATTTGTTGTTATATTACACGAGGAAAAACTTGAATTAACTTTAGTCAAGCTCAAGAAAAATTTTGCTAGTCACCAATTTAAAAGAAGGGCTGGTCAACAAAAAGCTTAACATTTATTTACCAAGCTCTAATGAGCTCAAAAACAGTCACAGAGTGTCTCTTCAAACTTAATTATGATGAGGTATAGAAAAAAGAAACTTTTATGTTTTATTATTATTTTGTGTAGTTTTATGGTGTATCGTACTTTCATGCATTTTAAGTCCAAAGCTAGACTTAGGCTTTCCATAATGCGCTTGCCCAAACCGGTGACATTTGGGTTGACAAATTTTAGAGGAATGTCCTTCATTGGGCGCTTGTGAGATCCCCGTTCGTTGATTAGTTTCTCACGTGTATGTAAAGTAGAACATTTGAATAAATGGTTGGCATTTTCCCTTTACGTTTTTTTTATAGGGTAAGGGTGACAAACGAGCACACAGTCCACCTGATGGTAAGTGGTTGTTGTGGCACCTAGACATCTACATCTATCCTCGATTATGAATCAAAATGCAGATGCGTGGTCACCCGTGAGGACTAAGATGAAATGCCTCGGTACCAGTAAAATGGGTCTCCGGTTCTCTACACTCACCAAACGAAACACAGAAGTGTTAAGCTGCTATTTTACGCTGGTATTCAAACCTTCTATAGTCTATAAAAATATGCATTTTCTGATAGATATATAGAGCAGGCTCATGACGCCGGTGCATAACATGAACAAAAAGATATGTTGATGGGCATCACCATCCATTTTTCTTAACATTTATTTACTAAAGAGAGGACTAAACTTTTGCCGAAGCCAATTTTTGACCACGGTGAAAACACGTTTAATAAACAGAAGCTATTGTTATCACAGGAGTTATTTATAGGATCACAAATGTAAGCGCTTAAGCAAAGGTAAGTACTCGGTCGTCCTAACCCACCGTCGTGCTCGATGTAACCCTTAAACTATATACGAAATATACGAATATATAATAATACTACGATTATGAATCGAGTGCCAAAGACACGGGAAGAGTCACAATTACCACATGATAATGGGCAAATGTTCGCTCTGACTGGGAATCAAGGCGAGTGGCCACTCTTGACTACTAGGCCTCATAATTAAGAATTATATAATCTACATATTTTAATTGATTAAATACCTTGATGCCTGTAACAAATCCAATTTCACAATACATATATTCTTTAATATTCATAAATACATAGATCATATTTATATCTATCGCGTAAGTAAACATACGAAGGACAGATTAATTAGTAAAGTAATAAATAAATATTATTATTTTTATGTATGCACAGAAGAAGTATTTTTATACACCTCATATACATCAATACATTTCATGTTTCATACCTAAAGATCTTTTTAATAATAAATGTTTCTACATGTTTAAAGTTTCCCCAATAAATATTCTGTATGTCAGAAGTTACAAAGAGGACAAAATAGGCAGCGCTAGCTTTATTCGACTGCCAGTTTTATCCTAATACTTACACTGGCCGTATGAAGTAGCTCAAGGTCGCTCAGCGAGCAGTGGAGAGGGCTATGCTTAGAGTTTCAGGAGAGGAGTTCTAAGGAAGAGTTAAAAATGCCTTCATAGACTTTGTAAATTCATACTTGAACTGGTAAGGTTTTTACCTATGAAGTTCTGTTCTGTTGAACTGGCCTCTATGAACTGTAATAATTAGGGTTCTAATTGAAATTCAAAATTTTAATAAATATATATTAAAAACTTAAAAAAAGTGCTATCTTTTTTTTAAATCAGTTAGTTATTTATTTAATGATTTCTTATATTTACGCGAACACTACACATTCAATAAAACTACTTTTACGAATTTTATCGCGTTTATGACTTTTATTTATTATTTTAATCCCCATGGTCACGGGGGACAGCGTCGGGAATTAAAAATAAGTAGTAATAAACGCAATAAAATCCGTAAAAGTAGTTTTATTGAATAGTTATTCATTTGTTTTTTTGGGTCGGTACTGTTTTTCTGCAATATGGCAATGACAATGTATCTAGGCACTACTTACGCACAAACTATGCGTTATATGCTCAATTACTTTCGTTCGGGAAACGTTGACCGCACAATAAACTACCTGGCCGCCTAGAGAATAAGGTTGATAATGACAAACTCCAGTCGATAGTTGAAACGGATCTGTCTCAAACTACAGCTGAGTTAGCGACGGATTTTGATGTGTCAAAACAATATTAGATCGTTTGTGGCACACTGTTAAAATAATAAACATTGACAAATGGGTACCTCACAAACTGAGTGACCTAGATTGCATTGTATTGGTGAATCTGCATAAAAAGGAGGATGAAAAGTGGATTCTATGCAACAATCGCAAGCAGTGGTTAATTACAGTGGTTAGACCGAGGTACCCAAGTCAAACGTGCCGAAACAAAAGATTAGCCAGAAAAAGTTTATGGTGACAGTTTGGTGGTATAAAAGTTAAAGTAAAAGTTACAGCCTAAATACTGTACTACCCACTGCTGGGCACAGGCCTCCTCTCCTTTCCAGGAGGGTTTTAGGGCAAGAAATGTCCGCCGCGTTGGCTCAATGCGTGTTAGCGAACTTCACATGTCTTCGAAATATTTTTTTTCTTATTTCTCAGACATGCTGGTTTCCTTACGATGTTTTCCTTCACGATGTTTGGTGGTACACTGTTGGTGTAATTCATTATTGTTGGCCGCAGTTACAGCACGCCGTAACTGGCAAGAATTTCAAATGATGGTGAGGAAGCTAGAACTGCTTCTCGGTATTGCTAGCTTTTTCTTAGGCGAAATTTCCATTCCGAGGAAGCAATAAAGAACGTACTCTAAAGAGTTTATCAATTCTCATGCAACAGACTATTGTGGCAAGGACATCAACAAACTTCCCATATATAATTTTATTTCAATATATCTCATACAAAACCACGACTTAACCAATAAAATTAAGCACCTAAGCTCAAACTTTGCGCTTACTAAACATAAAGTGTTTCAAACATATCCACTGGATCCTCTCCGCCCAATACTGTCCTAAAACTCAAGTTTAACTTGGTTCGGGTAGTTACGAGAAAATTAATTAGGTTAAGGGATTTATTTCTTAGTTATATGACGATGTGCCGAAGTTAGATATATTATAAGTATACGTTACAGATTTGTTACATAAATATTTGGTAACAAAAAATGTGTTTTGCTCCAAATGCCAATCTCAACTGCACCCTACTGATTAAAGGACAATGCTTTAGCGACTAACTGACAGCGATAAAAAATTGTAATCAGGACGTTCGAATTCGAAATAACAGGAACTAGCGACGGAGGAGAGCATAACCAGTGCGAGATCTGCTTATCAACCCAAATAATGAGTGATGAATTTCTAAACATTTTTCGCTTTACAATTAAGGATGTCAGACGAGTACACAGTCGTGTGATGGTAAGAGGATACTGTGGCCCATGCACACCATTGATTCTCGGGGACTGAGACGGAATGCCTCGTTAGCAACGAAAAGGCTATCCAGTTCTCGTGACTCACTGTACAAAATGCAGCATTACGCTGGCCCCAGTCGCCTAGTCCTTCCTAGAGAATGCGAATGCATGATTTCTTACAACATTTTTTTTTTTTTATAGGAGAGGGGGCAAACGAGCATGCGGCTCACCTGATGGTAAGTGACTACCGCCGCCCATAAACAACTGCAACACCAGGGGAACCAGAGGAATTGCAGATGCGTTGCCGGCCTTTTAAAAAGGAGTAGGCTCTTTTCTTGAAGGTCCCTAAGTCGTATCGGTCCGGAAAAATCGCTGGTGGTAAACTATTCCACAAGGAAGTTGTGCGAGGAAGAAAACATCTTCTAAATCGCACAGTGGTGGACCGCCAATCATCCAGATGGTAAACATTCATAAATATTCTTCATTGTACATAATATAGTAATATTCATTCACAAAATAAATGAGACCTTGTTTTTGTAAATCCTTCTGCTCCAATAAATCACGAATCAAAGTTACATCGAATTCACATTTCCCCAATCTCAACTAAAACGCTAAACGCAATTAAGAAATCAAACACATCCTAACGACCCACCGAAAAGGGCAGAGCAACGTCTGTCGCGCCAACAATTCTTTAATATTGTCAAATTGACAATTGCTACGCTGTCATACATTGTTCGCCAAGAACTTGTTCATTACAGCCTATTAAGTCCACTGCTGAACATAGGCCTGCCGCCACAGACTGCCTTATAGGGGCTATAGTTGCCACGCTTGGCAGGCGCTTGGCAACCGCAGTTTTTTATTATTTTAAGTTGTTATCAGGAAATACTGCTGCCCATCCTTTCTTTCTGTCGCCTCTTACGACACTCACAGGATGATATGTGGGAGTGGATATATTTACACTTCCACTTCATGGTGGCGGTGTAAGAATATCCACACTATATTTATAATATATTATGTATATCTGGTGAGCGGAGTATTATTAGCCCTCACGGAATTTGACATTGATTAAATTTGTTAGGTATGTGTTAAAATTTGTTATAATGTATTTTTTTCTTTCTCTTGACTATTCATAAGAGCTTGCAAATGAGTCTATGTGAATAAAAAAAAAAATCATGTCCTCCAGACAGAAATTCAGTCACGGCGGTCTTTCTCTGGGACGGAATGAAATGAGACTTTTATCGAAAGTATGATTTTTGTTTTTATTTTGAACTAGAATTATGTTTTTCTAATTAATATTTATTGATATACTCAATATTGTACATATTTATACACACTGAAGTATTCCATTCTATTAAAGTAAGTCAGAATTATTGCTATTAAATTGATTAACGAAATACAGAATACACTGAACGTCTCGCAACTGATGCGCAATAAGCCAAATACTGCATTCAATAAGATAACTGAACTAAAAGGTTTGCTTCGTCTTTCGTTACGCTAAAACAATTTGAATTTCAACGTAGTAGAGCCATGCTGCAGCTATATTATGGTTGTAGCACGAATGGGTCAGCTCGACCGGGGGGGACCACGCTCTCACAGAATACCAGCGTAAAATAGCAGCTTAATGCTGCTGTGTTTCGTATGGTGAGTGTAGTGAACCGGAGACCCTTTTTACTGGAAACGAGGCATTCCATCTTGGTACTCAGGGGTGATAGCGCATCTGCATTTTGATTCTTAATCGACAATAAATGTAGATGTCTATGGGCCTCAGCATCCACTTACTATCAGGTGGACTGTGTGCTCGTTTGTCACCCATATTCTATAGAAAAATATATTTACTAGAGCTCAATCGCCACTTACCACCAGGTGGGATTGAAATCAATTGACTTTAAATAAGTTAAAAAAAAAATACTAATAAGATTTGTTATGTGTATTTCTGCAACCATTGTTTCATTTGATTTCAGTTTCATTGGAAAATATTTAAATTGTTTATAATTCCGAAGATTTTCAAATTACTGAGATATAATACATAACATATTGGCTCAAAAATACTGAAAGAAAAACGATAATAAACATCCATTACTGTCCTAACTAACGTATAATCAAATGAAATCGTTTTTATATAGGCGTCCTCGAGTATACAATATTTTTATGGTAACACCCTTTTTCATTATTTATAACCTTTGACACCTTGAATAGGTTAAGAATTTCGCATTAGAAATACATCTCCATCTCTAGGAAGCAAGGAAAATGATGATAAAGAGAATCATGCATCATGCTTATTGAGTGTGAATAACAATGAATTTGCGGGGCTCGTTAAATACAGCAGGTGTGGCTGCTACTGAATAGAGCGGGCCAACGCCAGACTACATTAATCGTTGCCAGAATATCGTGAATCAATTGGTGTCAAAGTATATCGGAGCTGGCGGCAAAATACAGTTATTAAATTCCACATGCATATTGCCGATGCGATGCTACATAGTCGCTTTGCGGACGTTTTATCTTTCTATAAAAATTTAAAATAAAAATATTCTTTTATTTCTTCTTTCATCACCATTACAACCTATCACAAATTCACTGCTAAACATAAGCCTCTCCATTGATAGAACCGGCTTTAGTAATATATCTTCTTTAGTGATTGTAAAGTAAATTTTTAATTTTCTTTAATTTAAATTACGAATAGTAATTATTGCGTCGTCATCATCATCCGCTGCATGACAGTTGATTACTGGAAGCCTTTGAAAGCCTATCCTCAGGTCGCTTAATCTTCGGCTTCACATATGAGTTGTATCCACAACCACATGTTTCCGTTAAGCACTTTCTACGATCCAAAATTCACCAACTATGACTGTGTCACGTCTAAGACGTCTAACCAAAACTCATTCCCTTTAGTTTTAACAAGTCAGAAAAGTCTTTTATTTTATTTAATAAATTGACTCATCAAATTAATTTATATAAACTCGTGAAAAAATAACAAGTTCTGTTATTTTATAAATCTTAATTAAAGACATGACAGCGTTCACAAAAAGATTATTTTTATATCTGAAAATTGAAGTGTCTGCTACTTTATTATATTGTGATGTTTAAATGCTTTACTTATTTTATTTATTTATGTTCAAATAAGTTCACAGAATAAGAATTTTACCTACTATAGGACAAACTGTCCAACTCCGACCCAACTTCGACCGAGAGGCCAATCGGCGAAACGTTCTAATAATAACTACACATCTTCTCGTCACATAACTATACCAGAAAACTTAAAAACAAGAGTTTACAACTAGTGTGTATTGCCAGTAATGACATATGGATCTAAGAAGTGGTTTTTTACTGTTGGCCATTTGAAGAAGCTCAAGGCCGCGCTCAGCGAGCCATGGGGAGATCTATGCTCGGAGTTTTTTCTGCATGATAGGCTTCTTAATGAGGATATTCGCAGTAAAACCAGAATAACAAAGTAAGACATAACAAACTACATAGTCATTATTTTAAAAATCACGCTGTATACCGGTTTATCACAACAGTACGTATTTTCTTTTCATTTTATTTCTTTCAGAGTGTAACGAACTGTGTAATTGGTGCGGGGATGATTCAGGCGCCGAAGACTTAGTTTTAGGTACCTCTCTCTTTTAATTTTTAACTTTGACCGTAGATTACGTATCTAAAATCCTTTTAAAACAGTAGAATCGGACACAACAGACTAATGATATATTGAAATTTGGAATTTTAAATATAAAATAAAAACAAAAAGAACTTCCAAATTTAGTTGAAAAATTATCAAGGATATATATATGTCTTTTAATATACAATATACTGTTGACCAACATTTAAAACATTGCATTAAATAATGATTCCTTATATTTACGCGGAGACTACACTTTAAATGAAACGGATTTCTGATTCTATCGCGTTTAAAAAAATAATATTCAAAAACTTAAGGTAGCCGGGCTAACTATGACATCGAGACGTCAAACACCTCAGTCCCCCGTGACCATGCGTGCTGTAAAGCACCCGAAACGTCGGGAATTAAAAAGTTAAATTAAACGCGATAGAATCCGTAAAAATTACTTTCATTTAATTGCATTAAATGTTGTGCACCTATTAACGAATTTAATTATATTAAAATAAGCAAATAATCTTAAAAATAACTAGTATAAAATTTATTTAAACTACTGTACAATATCAAAAACAAATTATTAAAAAAGACAGTATATGATACAAAAATAATAATTATACATGCAAGAAGAAGAATTCGTTTTTTATGGAGGTTAAAGGATCATTGATATTTCTATTCACTTAAAAATAAAAACTGCATGTTTCTTAGTTTGATATTTTGGAACAAAATTTTTAAGTTACTGGACAAATAAGTACAAAAATATACATAAAAGTCCTAAAATGAGTTTAAAATTTTTATGGCCTTGGTACATTACAAAGGAGACTAATTATGTGGAAAAATTACGTGAATGTTTTAAAGCCGTATCATTAGTCCGAGAGCCGCATATATTTAAACAGTAAGCAATATGCCAAGCTTTTCAAGTTTAAGTACAAAGTTTTCCAATGTCCACAAGATATCCTTTTTTTTAAACATTACCTACACACTAGGATTTTTCTCCTGTATCGTGGGGGCAGTTTACGTACATCAATTTCACAGGACAAACATCCAGACCCGGAGTAATTATTTGTAGGCCATACAAATACTTGTTCCGTGCGGTATTTGAACCCGCGGCCCTTGGCGCTGTAACTCCTGGCTAAGCCACTGCGCCATGAAGCCGTCTTTGATATAACGGTGCATAAATTATCACGTTTTATGGCATACGATACCTGGCCCATTTTACTAATTACTTTGAAGGGAGACAAAGGACTTTTCGCGAGGTGACCAATCCGGAACAATTAGTCACGTCGCTCCTTAACTGACTTATTGTAAATTACAACAATAATAATAATCTTTGCAAAATTTTATGAAAACGACTATACTTTAAGAAAAATTGCATTTCTGACCTCGATTTTCATTTCAGACCATATTATTTCGTAAATAAAAATGTAACATAAAATAAAAAAAAATTGTTCTTTATTCTTCAATACAATCTGTATAATTATAAACGCTGTATAATAAAAAATGTCTTTTAAAGAAAGTCATTATGATTACGTAGCCCAGTGGTGGAGCATTAACTGAGGTATCTGAATCACTTATGTTCTGCGATTTTTAAAGTTTGATAATTTATTTAGTCACTTTTTACTGAAATACGAGTAGCTAAACAATTTTGATCATATTAAAGTGAATTATTGATGTAAATGCCTGTTTATACCGACTTCAAAAAAGAGGAGGTATTCAATTCGACTGTTGTTTTTATGTGTGTTAGTACTACCTCATAACTTTTTTCTAGGTGAACCGATTTTGATGATTCTTTTTTTATTTATAAGCTGGTGCTTCTCATGTGGTCCCATATATCATCATCAACAGATCAAGGTCTGACAAGTAGTTTTTGAGTTATCCTTAATGATTTATATTGAAGTCGATTGTACAAATTTTTAATTTTATCACTTGTTTTTTTCATATATTATTACAGCTTTTTGGTTTGTGTACCTTCACCTAACCAACAGAAGAAAGATTGATTTTTTGCCGGTACCATAAAATATTATATTATAAATTAAAGTAAGTAATCATTTTTTATTATTTTTTTATTTAAAGACCAGCGAAGAAAAGCAGAGTGAAGGATGGGAGACGTCTGCAATTGCATTTGCCAATTTGTCTGCCAAGCGTGACGATTTTAGCAATTTTATCTATATTAAAGCTGATTAAGCTGCAAAGGAAGATAATAATCCCATGTTTTCCTGGCTGATTTCGACCACTGAGACAAAGATCAAATATTGTTGAAATTTATCATGCCATTTTATACTGTAACAACTTGACCCAAAAATACAGAGACACTCGACCTAATCTACCCGTGTCTGATATAAGTTTTATCTGATAATATAGGATGTAAACTCGGATGCAGTATCAGAGATACAGGAACAATAACAACACATTAACAAAATAAAGATCTAGAATGCATACATATTGGCTTTCGTTAGGATTCGAACCAATGACCTGTAACACAATATATTTTGGCGGCTCCGTGACGCAGTGCCTTAGCAATAAGTTGCGGCGCTGAGGGCCGCGGGTTCGATTACCGCACGGAATAAATATTTGTATGGACTACAAATAATTGTTCCGCGTCTGGATGTTTGTCCTTGTGAAATTTATGTATGTAAACTGCCTCTACGATACAGGAGAAAATCCTAGTGTGCGGGTAACGTTATTTTGAAAAAAAAATATACCGATGTTCTCTCCTCTCCACTGATATACGCGGACGTCAATGTCAGCTCAGCATAAAAAAATATCTATTAAATAAAATTTGTCGATGTCCACGTTTAAGATTGCGGGCACAAAAAGATTAGTTAATGTTGGGGCAATTAAACGTTTAAATAATTATAAATGGACGTAAATTGTTTCCGCCTTATTATAATTACAGGAGGCCTCGTTTACAAAGTGCTGGAGAGGCGGATAAATGTTCGTTCGTAGAACTACAATAAATCCCCTAGTAATATAAACGCGCTGTCGACTGCGGGCTAGGGAGGGGGGCGGGAAGCACAGTGGCAATTTTTCTCTCGGCTGACAACATGATGTAACGCCAATATCACACGCTGAGCGATTAAGCCGCGCACGCCGATATTTCAGACTTGCCCCTACTAACTGTCAAAATGTCGAAAAGAAGTCTGAACTTTTGTATTTATACACACACGATGCGTTTACAATATACGACCGACATCGATATAACTATTAACTACAATAAAAAAAGTTCAATAACACTATTCAGTCAGGCAGAACACTAAAAGTTTATATATACATATACATATATAAAACTGAGGAAAAATATTTCGAACCGTAGTTCAAGTTCGTAATCATACGACAGACTATAAAAAGGAAATAAAACAGACGAAGAACGATCGTATCGCTGAATCACGATGGTTGGCAATTCGAATCACGCAGGCTGGCAATCACACGGTAGCAAAAGTAGAACACGACTCGATTACGGCGCATTGCTGCATCACGTGCTGCTGACGCCGGTCCGGAAGCAACCCCTACGTCGCCAGCTCAATTGCACTAACGATACAGATCAGCGCAAATATATCGAAAATTATGATACGAAATTTCGTAAAGAAAACTTTTAACTTTTATATTTTACATTTTCTGAGGACTACTTTCAGCATTTCTTTTTTGAAATTTTTTACTCCACTAATACCGTGGCGTGTGCTGACGGCATAAGAGAATCCATTACCCCATTTCTGTCTGTGGGTGTCGCACAAAAAGTATCTACTTGCATTTAAAAAATGGTTTCTACTAAACTTTTTATAGGTTAAAAGTGACAAACGAGCACAAAGACCAGCTGATGGTAAGTGGATGCTGAGACCCATAGAATCAAACTATTTAGTCGACATTCTAGTTGTTACCTTTAACTTGTGATATTTCTTAGACCACTCAAAAGGGGAAAAACTAATTTTAAATAAAAAATAAAATCGACCTCAAAGATGTTTATTTTTTTTATAGAATAATGGTGAAAAACGAGCACTCAGTCCACCTGATGGTAAGTAGATGCTGAGACCCATAGACATCTATATTTATACTCAATTAAGAATCAAAATGCAGATGCGTTGTCACCCCTGAATTTTATTCAAAATTGGACTTTACAAAATACTCAATAAAAACTACGCCATCGCTTCAACAAGTCCCTTTCAAATATGTTTCGGTATAAAGTGTTTCATTTTATTAAAAGTAAGTTTTAAGTAAAAAGATTAAGATTCTAGCATCCGATATAAACGACTTGTTACTTTTTCTGGCTTTGTATTCATAAATAAGGGCTTGGACAAGGCGGCGGAGTCGATGATAAACGACGTAAAACTGGCGCCTGAGCGTCGGCCGCTAGCCGCGAAAAATTTATCTGTCATCTTGAGTGATAGTAAAATAATGCTTGAGTCATCCCCCATTCTGCATGTCAAGCGCCACTGTAATTCCCTTTGTGGCTTGACTCTTATTACACAGGATATAAAGTGGCACGTAAAAGGTTCGGCGTGATAAATGCTAATATTTATAGACGTAAATAGTAAAACAAGTACAAGAAAGTTGCCTACTGCGACAGTAAATATATATTTACGTAACTTTGATGCTGAAATGATGTTGCCTGGTTACAAAGCACAAAAGATTCTTCGTAAGATGCCAACATTTTCTCTGTTAAATGTATCATAAAACAAGAAACAAAAGTTATTTCACAGACTGCATTAAACTTGGTTATACGTTACTTAAACGTGCTTCTAACTTTACTACTTAAAATGTCCATTCTTATATGTCAGAATGACCTAACGCTAAACAACGTGCTTGAATACAACAATAAAATAAAATACACATTGTCTTTGTGTGATATAATAATTTGTTTGTTTGATAACATAAACATAAACAATTTAGTATAACTTGTCGGTAAAGTATACTTTTAAACATTATTGATAAAACCAATGTTCCAGGATAAGACAGCGTGATTGCGAGTAATAAAACTGGAAGACAATTGATTGTTGCTATTGCGGTCACGTCGCTCAGTTACTGTTTTCACGTCTAACGTAATAACGTTAGCAACAAAGTTATGGTACAGACGTGACCCGTTAGTCGGTAGGTTTTCGTACCAACGTTGATCCACTTCACATCCTTTCGCAACTTCAGGACAAACATAAGCCAATCTAGAGAACAAAAAATCAATAACAAGATGATTTCATGTACATAACAATTGCAGAGGTTTTGATTGTAAACTATCGCGACTTATTATTAAGGGAAACACATCATATCAATATAATGTTATATCCATAGCCTGGACCTAGCATAGAATGGAATTTCAGGGACAGTTTCATAAATGACACAATAGGCAAAAATAATATTCTTACTCTACAATAAGTATCCGTGAGCAAGTTTTGCTCACAGAAGGCCAAAATTGGAAGTTTTAAACGCTAACAATTACAGTTCATTTACGTCACAAGTGGACCGAATAAATTAAGTCTGCTGTGAGCGGCCTTCTAGCACGAGTGTACAAGGATATCGGCGAGCAGACAAAAATGGCGAATGCTGCTAAGTCGTCTAACATCTGCCCTTTAAGACCGTGGGTCTCTTAGGCGACATAGGATAACTGAATAGAAATGTGCTTCTTACTGATAACAGCTCAAATAATTAAAAAACTGGTGTTGCCAACCTGCCTCCCAAGCGTTGCAACTATGGCCAATATCCCCCTTGAGAGGCAATCTATGGGGAAGGCCTATGATCAGCAATGGACTTTTGATAAGCTGTAGTGGTAGTGATAGTGAACGTTTATACTTTGTAACATTAGTGTTATCGGCATAAATGTTAGGTACATATAGTAATTTAAATTATGATTTCTTATGTTTACGCGAACACTACACATTGAAATAAACTATATTTTACGTATTTTATCGCGTATATTAACTTATTTAAATTCCCAAAGTTTCGAGTACTTTACAGCACCCATGGTCACGGGGAGACTTCGTTCGATATCCCAATGGCATAATTAACCACGGCTACTCCAGTTTAAAATTACGTTAATTTATAATTATGAATGTGGTCTCTCTTACATAAGACAAACTAAAAGATCAATTAAAACCCGCGTAAAAGAACACGTAGCTGTGATGTGTAATATGTGAAGAATCGACGCTCCGGGAAGTCTCCAGTCTGTGAACACGTACAGAATCGCCGCCGTCACTGCATTAGATTTGATAGACTACAAATCCTCGCTAAAGAACACCGATTCCTTCCAAGAATAATTCGCGAGGCCATTGAAATCAAAAAACATTTTAATTTCAATAGAGAAGATGGCTGGACGCTACTATCTGCTTCATCATTATCATCATCATCATTAGAGCCCTTCACAAGTCCTTTAATGAACCATAGACGTTCCCCACGGAATGCCACAAAGCATGAACCAGAGCAACCGACATAGCCCAAATGATTAGAAAGCTGAAATGGCAATGGGCCGGCCATATAGTTCGAAGAACCGATAACTGATGGGGAAGAAAGGTTCTCGAGAATTTAAATCGTCAGCAAAAATTAATCATTTTAAACTGAAGGTAGCCGTGGTTAACTAAGGGATGTCGAACATCTCAGTCCCCCCATGACCGTCGGGAATTTAAAATATATTAATAATTATATGCGATAAAATTAGTAAAACTTGGTTTCATTTAAAGTAATTTAAATTTTTCTATTTACAAAAATACATTTGTAGGCTTACTTCACGGCATATTCGACGGTTATGCTTTTTATGTATGTTCACCGATTTTCCGGAAACGGCTGAAGCGATTTTAAGGAAAATGTGGACTCAACGAATATTGCAAAATTTCTAGATATATTAGTTGACAGTAAGCTCACTTGGAAACCTCATTCCGAAGGCGTTTGTAACAAACTGAGCATAAGCTAACTTGCTCAGTTTGTTACAAACGCCTTCGGACAGCTTAAATGTATGTTGTACTAGCGATCCGTCCTGGCTTCGCACGGGTGATTTGTGGATCTCGACAACAGCGCCACCTACCGGGTCCAAATGTGAATCTAAGCCATCTAGGAACCCATTCAAACACACACAAAAATTTTCATCAAAATAGGTCGACCCATTTTTGAGTTTTAGCGAGACTAACAGATAGCAATTGATTTTTATATACAGTGCATAAGCACTGTATTACCTATCACATAAAGTAAACAATAGTACTCCCCTGACAGCTTACCATGGACTTGCTGCGCGAAAAGGTTCGGAGTAATATTTTGGGGCAATTGTAGTGAAAGATAAGATAAGATAAGTTCTATGTCAAATCTGAAAACTACAAAGAGCTGTGAGCCTATGTTCAGGTCACTAAAAATACTTACCCTCCCGTGTTTGTATATTTTGGAAGTTGCAATATTTTGTTAAAACGAATTTAAATTTATTTCCGTCAATAGCCGAGATAATGACTCGTTCGGGTCCTATGAGAATACAATATAAAAACTTATTACATACTGGCAATTACAAAACAGCACTACTTACAAAAATATTATGTCAATGTGGCCTCTAATATACAATAAAATTCCGCATACTTATAAAGAACACTTTATTACACACATTACAAAAATGTTATTATTGCATAAAAGACTTTTTAAATGATAAATATGTATAACAATAAAATAGATTGTAAATGACATAAACGAGAATTTACATTATATTATATGAATGACATACGTAGGTAACGCACCCGTGTTATATGTTTCTAAAAAGCAAATTTATTTAAAAATAGAACTCCATAAGCCAATTGCTCAATATTTAAAAAAAAAACAAAGTTCTAATAATTTTCCTGCAACGCTTCCCGCGCTTTTCATTTAAAACGATGGATCTTAACCGTGAACATTTGCGCGCTATGATATATTATGATTTTAAATTTGGTTTAACCGAACAATTAAGTTTACAACGGTTACAATCAGCATTAGGGGACTCAGCTCTATCACAAGCAAAAAATTTTAGGTGGTTTGCTGAATTCAAAAGGGGTAAAATTAGTCTTAAAGATGACCAAAGACCAAAGAACGGCAGAAAATGTATAGACTACTGAAATGTTGGTGCGAGAAGACCCACGAATCCGTATACCGACATCAAAAAGATTGTAGGCATTAGTTCGGGGAGCATTCATACCATCCTACATCAACATCTTGTAGTGAGGAAGCTTTGTTGTCGATGGATCCCTCGTTTGCTCTCCGAAAGCGAAAAACAGACTCGTGTGGATTGGTGCCATGAAATGCGTCTACTTTTTGAAAACGGGGCATCTAGGCGTGTTTTAGAAATCGTTACTGGTGACGAGACATGGATCTATCAATATGATCCGGAAAATAAAAGGCAATCATCGGTATGGGTCTACTCAGAAGGACAGTTACTGACAAAACTGCAAAGACCTCGCAACGTCGGCAAAAAAATGGTGGCTAGTTTTTTTTCGCGGAGCGGACATTTGTCGACGTCAATGCTGGAAAATTATAGGTCAGTCAACTCTGAATGGTATACTACAGTTGCATTACCCAAAGCTTTTCAAGCTGTGCGGGAGAGAAGACCAAAGACCGGGCTTCGGGGAAACATGCTGCATCACGATAACGCCTCTTCAGATACCTCCCTTAGAACAAAAGCATTTATTGAGGAATCTGGTATGTAACCACCCTACAGCCCTGACTTAGCTCCTTGTGATTTCTTTTTGTTCCCAAGATTCAAGGAAAAAATAAAAGGCAAGTTTTTTTCAAGCGCCGAAGAAGCTGTGGCTGCCGACGAAGAAGCGATTTCCGACCTGTCAGATCAAGACTGGCAAAAGTGTTTTCAGAGTTGGTTTAGACGAATGGAACTTTGTATAGAGCATGATGGAGAATATTTTGAAAAGATGTAAAATAAATATTAATAGTATCTAGAATACTTTTTGTATATCTTAAAACTTATCGAGTGTCCTACGTATTAGTAGTTAATTTGCTATCAGAATTGTACGTTTTTTATGACTTTGCATGCTGTAAGGTAGAATGTAGCGGAAACACTTAGTGATGTATCATCTTATACCTGTACCTACATTGTGGATATAATTCAGTGGTGGTCCCATATACTTAAAAAGAACCACGAAGAACAATCAAGCATGAAATTTTTAACTGCTTAGAAGACATTAGGGTTGTTAATTTGATCTTGTAATGTTGCTTATTCCATTCAAAAGGGTGAAATAATTAAATTAAAAAAAAATACCGACTTCAAAATATTTATACAATATAAATATATATAGAACCATAATAATAATTCTAGCATTTCCTCCACGTTACACAGACAATTTATTTTTATTTTTGATGTGGGTTTAACGTTCTTTTTAAGTTTAAATAAAATGACTCAAGTCTATACTCGTATGGATGATGTATATATGTCGTGTAGAAACAGTGCTTCTACACTATCACTACAGAGGGTTCTACACTATCACTACAGCCCATCACAAGCTGAACGTAGACCTCCTCTACTACTCTGTGCGACTGTTTGACCATAAACATTATGTGTTTGACAATTGATATTGGCAGTATGATCGTAAATAATGAATGTTTTCTTTTATATTTTAATGCATTTGTAACTCATTTATCTTCTCTATATGCATATAAAAATCAATTGCTGTCTGTTAGTCTCGCTAAAACTCAAAAATGGCTCGACCGATTTTGATGAATTTTTTTGTATGTGTTTGAATGGGTCCCTAGATGTATTAGATTCACATTTGGACCCGGTAGGTGACGCTGTTGTCGAGATCCACAAATCACCCGTGCGAAGCCAGGGCGGATCGCTAGTACAAAATACATTTAAGCTGTCCGCAATCCTTTTCCATATACTTCAACTTCAACTATTTAAAATCTCAACCTCTTCCGTGCGCGCAATATGCTTAAAAAGGGGTACGAAGCTTTTACTTCACGTATTATTATATAGATTATTTCACATTGTTTTATGCACGCTTTTTAAAAGAAAGTCTAATAACAAGAAGTGCATTAAAAGTTAATGTAGGCAGAATAATACTTTTTTAATTATCAATATGATTTTATTGAAATTAGATAATATTTATTTATTAACACACAAATCATATTCCTAAACTTAAAATCCGAAACAAGTTAGTGTACTTGTTAACAAATAAAAATGTACTAGGTAAATAAAAAATCCTAGTAGAGAGTATTAATTATCGAGCAAGTGGTCAGTGCTAGAAAATCACCTGTGATTGATGGCGCTGTCTGTTCCACTCTTGCAGCGAATATTTCATTAAGCGAGCTTGGCAAAGCCACGCCATGCATCATAGACATCATAGGTTATGTTCGGGGTAGCCGCGTCGACGCCCTGATCCACTTGGCTTAGAGAAGAATATCTTGTAACGAATGCGAATACAACGTAATATTATGATGTAGAAATTTTATGTACAAAGCTTTTGCAGTGATTTGAAATAAAAAGGTTGCGTCGAAAAGTATATTTATAATTTAAAATTGAGTTCTTTTTCTAATTTGGTAATTCTTAGGTTTTTATTATATACGGACTGTATTCAAGAAATTATTAGTTCTCTCTATCGATTCGTTTTATTATAAAAAATAATGTGCCTATAAAAACCGTTTTTAGAACAAACTATTTATTCGGCAACCTATCACGACTAAACAAATTTAAGCCGTCGTAATTTGTTCAAACCATATTTTGTATTATTTTTTTTTCATACACTTTCCGCACTGGGGATGACTCAATATGAAAAGCGAAACGGTCCTTAAATATAAAAACCAGGTATTAGTGCAGTAATACGATTTGATGCATAAACAAACAACCGGTGCTAAAATTAGAAGCGGTCACTTGTTAAGTTCAAATATACTATAACTTAATTAATAGTTTCTTGTATATTAATTATATATTATACTAGCTGCTACCCGGCGCGTTGCTATCGCAGAAGAAATAATTGTGAAAATGAGGTTTTAAAAAGAGTTATATTGTTTCATTAGGAATGATAATACATTCATTGAATACCTATATAACTTTCAAATAAATTTGTCGGTACGACACGCGCGCCACCTACTGTAAGTTAATTGTACTATGCCTATAACCTTCGCGGAAGTGCAAGCAATAAGTTGATAAAGTTTTAGCGCAATCTGATGAACGGTATGGCAGCGCATAAAATACGAAAAACAAAAATATTTTTTATATATTAGATTAAATAAATATTGAATACCACCTCCTTTACTTTCATATTATATTAACATTTTATATTTATCATTATTAATTGACAGACGTACAAACTGTCTTTTTAGCAATCTTTGAATTAATTCCAAAATTTACGTTTGGAAGATTGATTTTATATAATCTTTAACCCTTTGAAACCATACGTTTTTACACGATAGGGTTGGGGTCAGAGTTTGATATAGCTTTTTGAACTCAACGAATTTATTCTAAACTTATCAATGTATTGAATATCATCGTTGTACAATGTACATTTATATAAAATGCGTATACGTTTAGATGAATGTATAATGAATAAATTATATATATATAACAATTACGGTATAAAATACGGTTTATCATTTGTAATATAATATTATATTACAAATGTTATACCGATTATTCCTAATGACTGATTGATTTGATGATGAACTGATTTTTTTAATTTACTTGAAAAACGCTTCCAGAATCTTCGTTAACAGAAATCCTAACATTTAAGATTCTAAACTTTTATATGAAAACGTGATAATTTGAGTAACAATAGAACGCGAGTGTGAGGAAACAAATCTCCTAGACACGTGCAGGACTTCAAACGAGGAAATTCAAGCACGGTTCGCCGGGAGTTTATTACCCTACTCATATTTACACAATTGGAGTGGGTCTTAGCGGTCTAGGTGTGCGACCGACGCGACGCGACGAATACAACGTATTCCCCTCAGTACATGTTCCTCTAAGTCAAAATTCTCAGGAGCAAATATTCCTTCGGATAAAGATATATTCTATTTGTTGCCTGTGGGTCTGAGTGTTTCTAAAGATCAAAGGACCGGAGTGGACATCCCTTTGCGATGTTACGTATTTCTTTGAACCTATTTTTACCATTATTTTTCAAAAGGAACTACATAACTGAGATTAATGGCAATCACATAAACGTCAAATATGTTTTACTTTATATAGCACACCAGCTACTACAATGAATAAAATTATTTTTATTGCTTTCTGAAAGACTACGAAAAGACACGGACATGCTGCTTTAATATCACATTGCTCAAACTATTGTTATTAATGTGTATTCCAGAAGCGTCATATTCGAAAATCGTACAAAAAATTGAAACAAGAACCAAAAATTAAAAATATGCAAACGATATGTATTACTAGCTGGCCCCGCGCGTTGTTGCCGCAGAAGAAATGTGTAATTGTGGAGATATCATTTCAAATATGGAAGAGTTACATTGTTTAGTTAGGAATGATAATACATTCATTGAAATTGAGTGATATATATTTTCAAATAAATTTGTCGGTGCGATACGCGCGCCACCTACTATAAGTTAATTGTACTGTGCCTATTACCTTCGCGTAAGTACAAGCAATAAGTTGACAAAGTTTTACCGCAATCTGATGAACGGATAACAATAATTTTTATATATTAAATTGTGTATTACATATCGTTTTAAATTATTATTCTATACTCTATTTATCATAGCATTAGACAAAAGTTAAAAAATGTTCTTTAAAAGGCACACTTTATAACAAAAGTACAATAAACATCATGTTAAAATTAAGATTGATGCATATTTTATTGTAATCAATTTATATACCGGCTGTAATACTTAATTGTGCTTGATATGGTCATACTTAATTGTACTAGGTATGTTTATTAATAAGATCATAACCTCAAGATCGTTCCCAAATACGTGCACTTGAGCTGAGTAACGTTTATTAATACGGACCTTAGTAATAAGTACCTTCTTAATACTTCATATTTCAACAATTTATCTTATAAAATTAAGTAGCTTTCATTTAGACATATTATTTAACATTCCAGTGACAATGCCAAAAACCTAAAAGAAGCAGGGGTGGATGATACCGGGAATGTTTTTCTTTTCATTATAATCCTTCATAAGTTGACCCTGACGACATAATAATGTTTACCAAACAAAACAGAATAAAGCAAACTCCACTTCATGTTTCAGAAAAGCAAACTGTCATAAATATTTTTAAGCAAGTTAAGGAGTCCTGGTCTGCGGGTACTCATTATAAAACTCATATAATTAGACAAAAACGCAGAAGTTGCAGGTAAGGTTCATAAAATATTTGAAAGTAACATACATTACGATGTGATGTTATTTTCTTATTTACAGGCGTATCTCGTGCAACTGTGTACATAATGCGCAAAGAATACAACTCAGAAAGTCGCCTGCTATCTCTCCCTCTTCAACGGAAGCACTTGAAACGTGATGATATTGATATTCCATCAACATCATTTCACGCAGAAAAATTCATTCTTCCTTCTTTACAACGAGTTGTCGACCTTAGACAAGATACTTCTAGTAGTAAACAGATGCCGGATTTTAAGAGAAGCATTCTGTATAAAATAATTAAAGACCCATTAAAGTTTACTTTTATCAAACGGAACAGAAAATGTACGCTCATAGACAAGCAGGAGATTGTTTTATGGAGACTAAAACATCTTCAAGAAATAAAAAGGCTTAGGAATGAAGAAAGTTTAAAAACTTGTGCACGCGGAAAACTGGGTATGCGGGTAGAAAAAGCGCGGCCAGAAAAGAAATTGGAAAGATAATAACCTAATAATTAAGTGTATAATATGGATAGCGCTTTGCCGCTACTAACAAATTTTAACATAATACGGAAAAATTTAAATTATATCAGCCTATTGTAATTTAAGAACAATTACATGTTATACCAATAATAAATTTATAAAATATATGTTAAAATAATTTAATAAAATTACTTTTCATTAAAATTATTCAAACTTAACTTTGCATTATAATGTTTTGCACCCCTGCTTCTACAAGCTTCTCTTTTCTAATGCTGTTATAATAATATACATATATATAGATTTCCACCTATGTACTGACTCATCAGGATATCTCTGGAACCATAAGGCATAGAGACTTGAAATTTGGTAGGAATATTCTTTTCGCCGAGCAGAGGTCAGCTAAGAACGTTTTACGCAAATATACCAGCAATGGGGGTTGCGGGGGCGTTAATTTAAGAAAAAAATCACATTTTCAAACAACAGCTCTTATAGGTATAAAACTTGGCCAGAATATTCTTTTTGGTATGTTGAAAAATACCAAAAACGGATTTTACGCGTCTGTACGCTTAGATCTTTTAAAGTACGTAATAACAGATTTTGATGGGGTTTTCATTAATAGACGGAATGATTCAAGAGGAAGGTATAAATGTATAATTATAAATAATAAGGACAAGCATGGAATAGATGATAATGTTATATATTATTTAACTAAACATACATCAAAGCCTTAAGTAACTGAAAATTTATTATTTTATAGTAAATACGTCGAATATTTAATTGTTATTAAAACTTTAAGAGTTAGAGATAAAAACAACATAATGTAATATTAACAGAAAGGCAAAGAAAATAACCAGATCTTCGACAATTGTGAACCGATTTTTTTTTTATTAATAGGCAATGCTTCAGGGGTGGTTCCGTATAAATTTCATTCGAGCTTGCGATATTCCTTAGTTCACTCAAAAGAGTAAAAAATTGAATTTTAATTAAAAGCCATATTCAAAGAATTAAAATTAATAAAACAATTTTCACATGATGGCTTCTGAAGTCGGGGCTTTAATACTTCTATACATATGTCTTAGCTCCGAATTCTGTAGTAATTATGTGGAGATTATTTTTTTCTTTTTAATCCTGTGAAGTCGGCTTTTACTTTTTATTCATTCTAATTTGAATAACATGTATTAAATTAAATAATAGTACACCTTTACAGTATATTTCGCCGTTATAGTGTAATGAATGAAGACACAACAAGCGCTCCGAAGAACGCGGGGCCAACTCGGGTGATTAAGTGTCTCATTTAAATGCAGTCTCCCGATGCGGACGTCTCAAACGCAAAGGGAGTGCGGAACTCGCGGAAAACGGAAGACGGGTCTCTTCGCAAAAGGAAGAAAGAGGTATTTAAATTAGCGTAGTCGCTGAAAAAGTGCACTAACAACATTAGCGAATGGAACAATGGCGAGGCACACAAAAGAGTGCAAGTACATACACCGTTAAACATATACGAGTGCTCGTTGTGCTCTTCCATTTTCCATTGCTGCACCCCTTAATCCATATGTTTATTTATTACTTTTTTAACAAGCGAATTATTATGTTTCACATTTCCCAAATCCCTTGTCCGTATGTTACATTTTTATAAAATTATTTTGTTTTCGCGTAATATAAAATGTAATATTATTACATTTTAGTGTATTTAGAAATACTGTAACGTCACTTAGTTGATTTTTTGGAAACTATAGCGTTGGACATACGCGATGGATACTTTCATAAATTGTTTTAGATAAAACTCAAAAGTTATAATTGTTTTATATTTTAAGATTGTCTCATAAATTTTATCATTTTTTGGCTCAAGGTCTATAGTGATCCTGAAGTGTCTCCGAAATTTGATTCTCGTCTTTTTCCGATCTTATAGTATAAACACTTTGACCCGAAAGAATAAGCGTTTATATGTTGGTGCGTACATTTCAGCACTATATTTTGTGTTACGTCGGTTTTTGTAGGGTTTGCCATAGGGGAGATAGGCCATAGGAGTTATATTAACTACGTTAAGTTAGTAACCTGTTCGACCCTTTACTGCTACTTTGAAATAACAGCTCCAGTAGCCTATTCAAAAGAAAATCCTGTCATTTCGCAACAAAGTTTCGATAGGTAGGAATTGTGTCTTTATATCTTGTGTCCCATCTGTCCTGTTCCTGTTACTGTTATCCTGACCTTTTTATTACATGTTTATTATCAAATTGTACCACAATACCTATAAAGATAATCTTAGAGAGGCTAAAAAAAAGAAACCTGATGCATTTTTAATGCTTTACAATATAGTTGTTAGGTAGCTTTATTTTTTTAATGTCAGTGACGTCTTGACTTAACATTAATATTGAATTAGTTATTACAGTGTAAGTAATTAAGCTTACATAAATTCGCCTGTACCAGGTGCATAGTGACAATTTATCTTTTTACTGGTCTCAGTTCAATGTTATCATTCATGGTTCGCATACCACAATATTTGTCTGTATGCGAATGTGAAAATAGGCATTTGACGAGAAAAGAGTGTTACTAATGTTATACTTTCTGCCTAAGTTGTGCGTATTTTTTTTTTAAAACTTGTTTTTACTGTTGCTATAAAAACCGCTCACTACTGTTCGGCCAGAATAACATAATCACCAATATTGTAAACGAGTGTCGAAAAAAAATTCTCATATTATGGTATTAACGACACATCAAGGTTGAAAAACTTTAATTGTACTCTCGGATGCATATTGACTTTTACAAACATGATTATAACCATCAGACGATTTTTTCAACATTATCATATCTGCCCATTATAAGTATACCGATGTACAACTGAATAAAGGTAAGCATCCCCCAAAGCACAATCATTAGCTACCATTAAAGTTTTTGTCACTACGTACACCTAAAGAGGAGCCGCTCTACACTCCGCTTGTCGCAACGATTTCGTTGTATAAAATATACTATATGGTTACTTTTAACAGGTAGATAGATTGATAACTCTTTATTGTACACCAAAACCAAAACATGAACGAAAGAAGAAAAAATATTATCAATGTTACAATGGGCGGTCTTATCGCTAAAAGCGATTTTTTTCCACCGTTGGATGGATAAAAGAATCGTAAAAAGCAGAAAAGTGTGTAGTTTGGCGATGCGAAAACGAATATATCCATATAATATACTTATATTATACTATACTTCGAATTTTATGCAAGTTATTGTCATTAAATATCGACAAGTGTAGTTTATATCGATGATTCAAGACAAGAAAGGATAAAATTTATAATGTATGAATTCTGTACCTATCTACTTCCATGTGTTGAGTTTCACGATTTTCATCTTTCGACAAATACCTAAGTGTACACTTAATGTGTGCTGCTTTACTTACAGAGAGAATGTTTATAATGGGCACCATTGGATATTATTACCATAAAATAATCAAGATCAGGACCAGGAAGCTAGTAGTAGCTAGTAGACTAGTTTTTAAGTTAACAAGAATGATGATCATAAAGATTATGTTATTGACAAGATATCAATTCACCCAATTTATTTATTTACTTATTACTTTTCCTTTGTCCAAATATTTTAAGTCTTCAGATTATTGTTTTGTTCAGATTTTCGTTGAATTGAAAACCAATACAATAATTAAAAAAAAACAGAAAATTAGGCATCGTTCACACGGTAGTTAAAATAAGTGTTGCGTAAGAAGCGCTTAGAGTTTTTTACCGCTTTGCTTTCATGCTGTTCAAAATAATCACTTTGTGCCATTACATTATACACCGACGCGCGATACCGACGCGTTGTAAATTCAGCTAATTTTTTGCACCAATAGATGGTGCAACAGTAGGGATCAAGCAAAATGTTACCAGAAAAATTATCAGTAATCGATTATTAAAAGGGCAATTTGTAAGCTTTACAAATAATTGAAACCACACCCTTTAAAATTCTTTAGCTACTATTGAACGACAGTGAAAACGTTTAACGAATTACAAGGCATTGTTGGCCCTAAAATAATATTGCAAGATACAAATATAAGATTGGCCATACTACCTATAAAAGGTTGTCTTCTTCATCTTCATTACAGCCCTTCACAAGTCCACTGCTGAACATAGGCCTCCCCCACGGAATGCCACAAAGCACGGTCCCGAGCCACCTGCATCCATTGACTTCCTGCATGTCTTACCAGGTCGTCACTCCATCTAGTGGGGGGACGCCCTACACTTCGCCTACCGGTACGAGGCTGCCACTCGAGAACCTTTCTTCCCCATCGGTTGTCGGTTCTTCGAGCTATATGGCCGGCCCATTGCCACTTCAGCTTACTAATCCTTTGGGCTATGTCGGTTACTCTGGTTCTACTGCGGATATCCTCATTTCTAAGTTTATCACGCAGAGAAACCCCGAGCATAGCCCTCTCCATAGCTCGCTGAGCGACCTTGAGCTTCCTCATACGGCCAGCAGTGAAGGACCACGTCTCAGTTCCGTATGTCATCACTGGCAACACGCACTGGTTGTACAATTTAGTTTTGAGGTTTTGAGGTATGCCTGACGAGAAGATGGGTCGTAATCTCCCGAACGCTGCCCAGCTGAGTTTAATCCGTCGAATGACCTCTAGGTCGAAGTTGAACTTACCTAGTCGGACTATTTGTCCCAGGTAAACATATTCGTCAACAATTTGGAGCTTAGTGCTCCCAACAACTACCGGCATAGGTGTGACATGGACATTAAACATGATTTTTGTTTTTTTGAGTGATGTACTCGCCATTGACGTTAATACCGTATCCTTTCCAGTCCAGTAGCTTGAAAACGTCTTCCAATGCAGCGGTGAAGAGTTTCGGGATATTACGTCACCCTGTCTTACACCTCTCTGCAGTTGGATAGGTTTCGTACTCTGGTTCTGTACTCGGATAGCCATCGTAGCCCTACTGTACAAACACTTCAGCACCTCGATATACCGACAGTCCACTTGGCACCGCTGAAGGGACTGCAGCACCACCCAAATTTCGACGGAATCAAAGGCTTTCATAGTCCACATACGCAGGCAAAGTGGCAGATTGTACTCGTCGGTCTTCTGTACAATTTGCCGAAGGGTATGTATGTGGTCTATGGTGCTAAAGCCTTTTCGGAAACCGGCTTGTTCGGGAGGCTGGAAGTCGTCAAGTCTGCATGCGAGACGATTCGTAATGACTCTCGAAAACAGCACGTAGACGCGGCTCAGAAGGGAAATCGGTCTGTAGTTCTTCAAGAGAGCGTTGTCGCCTTTCTTGAAGAACAAGACCACCGCACTTCTGCTCCACGCCTCCGGTGTAATGCCACCATGGAGGACGGAATTAAAGAGCTTCTGAAGGACTTAAATCCCGTGTAATGGCGGGTAAGAATACCCACTACCCCATATCTTCCTGTGGGTGTCGTAAGAGGCGACAAAGGGAAACTGATACAGAAGATGGGCAGCAGCATCTTTCTGATAAAAGCCAAAAACAATAAAAAACTGCGGTTGCCAACCCGCTCGCCAAGCGTGGCAACTATGGCAATATACCCCCCATGAGCGACGACACAAAAGGTTAAGTCACTTCTATATTTTTATAAGTTCTAGGATATCAATTCAAAATAAAATCAATGTGTACATAATATATTAAATAATTATAATAATTTACGCATCAAATTTTGGTTCAAAACATGATGAGATATAGTCTTGCATAGTATCCAAGGTAGTAGCTAATAGGCTGGGCATTTAGGTCTAAGAAAAGTTTTGTGCAAATTCAGATCTAGAAGGAGTGATCGGAGATGAAGTGGTTTGGCAATACAAAATCGTTATTCTTTTGGCTCTATGTATTTACTCCGTTTAGATTGGACATTTTGTAGAACTTATAAGTTGACTGTATGACATGTTGTAGTATATGGTTGACTATGTTAGTTGTCGTTGGATGTATGTAGCCTGTGTGAGACGAATGCTTGAATTATTTGGCGCAATCAACGGCCTCGGAAGTTCGAAAAACGTTCGCCGAATATCTACGAGTATATGCATTTCCTTATGTTGCATATATTGGGCGCTTTGCGCATGAAGTTTATAATAGAACGTGGACCGATGAAAAAAACTTCTGATGTAAAAAAACGTCCATGTGTAAAGAGTAAACATAGGAGAAGTCATAATTATCTACTCAAATCTTTAAAAATAATGCGGGTTAAAACATTGAAAATACACTTATGTTGCCTTATATTTAATTGTAACAAAACGAGCAATACTTGTACGTGTATTTAGTACCAGGAAGATAGTTCTTTTATTTATTAAAGAAGTATTAAATAGGTTCGTTACACCTACAAATTCGATAAAACAATGATTTTCGTTATCAATACCATGATCAAACATTTTTGACCAAAGCTTTGAACACACGGTTAAAAAGTACACATAGCGCTGTCTTTAATAATACATTTTTCTAAAAAAATATCCAATCCAATAAATTTGACTACTGCAGAATTCGAAATTGCTATTGACAAGAGGATCTCTGTGGTAAAATTGTGCGCAGCAAGTCAAATTTGTTGTTTTAAGCGTGAAAACACACTAAACGAATTTTCCAAGAAATTAGACCTAGCTAGATCGATTTTCACCCCCGTAAACTGTAAACTATTATATCAGAATTGTAAATATCGAAATCGTTAAAGTCGTTTTCGAGAACGGATTACAAACAAACATATACATATTGCTCGGATAGTAGTAGTAGTCATTATGTGATTGGTTCTAACGATTTGGATGTTTGTATTTAGTTAATTGGAACTATAATAACGCAAACATCTAATACAATCGTAATTATGTTTATGTTACAGGATTTATGAGTATGTATAAATTAATGATTTTATGACTTTTGTTATTAAAAAAAATAGCTATCTTTAAAAATGAATACATAAAAAGAAATTAAGCAACCAGCAGTAGAAACACTTTTTTTACGAATGGAATGGATGATTTTAAAATATCTATTAATTTTATAGCATTCTCAGAAGCTTAAAACTGTTAACTAAAAAGCGCAAAAAATGAAATTAAATGAAATGTTTTAGTGTTAAAACTACAAGGCATTTTCGCAGGATTTTATTACTGCTATTGAAAAAATAAGTGCAAAAGCGTAGTCTAGGGCGTAAATATTGTGTGTCCGACGGTTGCCTCTCCCAAGGGGATCGACGCATGAAAGTCGGTGCTTTTAACTGCAAATGGTTATACGATCTATAGGTTTATATCCGAGCATACTATATCAGTCAGTTACTGTAAAATTTGTTAACTGTTGGTGAACAAGTATGTACTATAACAAAAATAAGTACTTAATCTCTGTTTTATAAAAATATAATATCATTCATAATGACAAACTTCTATCAAATGCGAAAAAAAAAACAGATTTAATTTAGCTTTATTGTAGACTGGAACTGTAGCTATTGCAAATTCACAGGAAGCTTGATATCCCAAAGGTAAAAAGAACCTATGCTAAACTGTGAATAAGAGCGGTTGATAAACATCTGACCTAAATTTATTTAGTATGAACGTGACTGGTAAATTAGAAGGAACAAAAGTTAACGTTAGTTAGCTTTTGCACGGGGTTTTACGGGGTCGTGTTAGCCTCCCGGGGAAAATATCTTACTTGACGTCGTAATTTCATATACTACAATAATTATGATTTATGTACAGTAGTATAGCAAGGTGAAGGATTTTGATTTAATTTAATAGCATTTAAATGACTTTTAATAATAAAAATGCTAATGTTCTAATTTTTCTTTAAAAGTAATAATAATAAACCTGTTTTCTTGATTTGTCTCAATTCAAACGTGGTTAACACAAGTGTACAAAAAATATTATAAAAAACTTTGCTCTAAAACATTCGTAAGTATAATAAAAGTAATGAGACAAACTAGAATTTTAACGACTCAATACAAATCATGATAGAATTTTAACCAAATTTTGGCAATGGCGTACGACAAAATGAGTCATTTTCTTTTATGATAATTATACGAAATCTATATTCTTCTTTAAATAATCGTTGGTGCGTCTGTAAACGATCGTGTGACTTCTGAAAGACTTGATCAGTTGAGGTCATACTCAGACAATATATTTTTGTCGAGACAATTATATTTTTATATAGCTCGAGGAACCGACAACCGATGGGAATGAAAAGTTCTCGAGTGGCAGTCTCGTACCGGTAGGCGAAGGTGGAGCCCCCACCACCCCCACCCCCGCACTAGATGGAGTAACGACCTGGTAAGACATGCAGGAAGTCGACGGATGCAGGTGGCTAAGGACCCTGCTTTGTGTCACCTTGCCTTGAGGGAGGACTATGTTCAGCAGTGGACTTGCTATGCTGGGATCCGATAGGTAACGCAAAAATAATATTTTTGAACCCAACATACTACTTTTATTACTAATAATATTTTAGGGGTTTAGTAACAAAAAAGAAAATTAGAAAATCTATATAAATTTTATAATTACACCAGAAAGGTCAGAACAGAAGATAGTTTATATAAAGAAAACATTTGCCTAGTTTGTTGCTGAAATTCAAATAAATTTATATTTCTTTCATATTCATTCAAAAACCAAAAGAGAGGATTAAGTATTATAAAATTTTAATATAATGAAACAAAAAATATACGCTCAAACTTCGCAATTACGTGTTTAAAGGTAACAGGTTTCCTTTTTATTTGATTCTTAATTTGATTAAAAAGGTCAAATGCTTTATATGGGATAAAGGGACTCGAAGTTTAGAGGGCAACACGGTTAATCCGCCAAAACAAATTAGAAACAATATTAATATATATCCTCTGTATCCGACAACTTCCCCGCAATAAGCAGAATGTATTAGTGTTATTTATCTTAGCTCGAGCGCCAACAAAGTTTTAATTGCAAGCGCCGATACAATTTGCGTACAAATGAATTTATTCGCTGAATCCGTAGTGCATTCGTGCATGGGCCGCGGGTTGAGCGGAGCGCGGGCGGGTGACGGCTGGCGGGCGCGGATTATCCTCGTGTGTCGAGCCGCTAATTGCGGGTAACGACAGTTCCACCGTGCACCCGTGCAGCCTCCCGTTCCCGGCTGTCACACTCTCGAAACGCAATCACCACGCGCCCTTCCAACACCTGATTTTACTGCCCAAATTAAGTTAATGGCCAATATAATCCGATTATACCACGCACACATTAACTTAACAAAACTGAATTATCATAGTAAACATTGTCCTACATTTCTGATCATAAGAATAAAGAGGACGAATTCTCACCAAACTTGAAAGGGTATCGGAGCAAAGTAAGGGCTGCATTCAGGCTAGCGGAACTGGCACAGTAGTCAGTATTCGGGCAAACAAAGGGTGATAGCGATGCGTGCGTAAATCAAACGGCGTACAATAACAGAACCTCCCGCGCCCACCCCGACTCCATTCCACCGTCCCTCCTAGTAGCGTGTCTCCCTCATCCTCTACAACCATCGGATCTCATAAATCTGCCATACAAAGATGTGTTCCCATGCCCGGTCAAATATGTGACGGGTCGATAGCATTGAAATTTAATACCAAAAGTTGAAAACATGCACTGATTTTATAATTTTCATTCAGTAATTGTCAATCAATTATTAACAGATATATTATGTCATAGTTTATTCTACGACCATAGACAGAAAACAAAATTAAATAAATCGAAATTAACGCACTAATCTTTTTATAGAGTAAAGGAGTATATATATAATATATATAATTTATAATAATGCCAGTTTTGATTGACATCATTCATTTTCATTGAGAAATTCATTATCAACTTAAACGAAATATACTCAAAAGAACTGACTAGTATCTACGGTCTCCGAAGTTAAGTAACAACGTTTCTCATTCGAGTAGAGCACCGTACGATAGTATCGCACTGTGCTCCATTCGCTGCAATTAACGCTGCACAATGACCACATAAATTTTCCCTGAATGCTGTATTCATCCTTTGAACTGTAGAACATATACATATGTATAGAACATATATAACATACGTGCGTTATATATAAATAAAATTAAAGTGTCTGTCTGTAATGTCAAAATAATTGCCCTCAAAATAATGCTATTAAGGCATATAGAGTTTTATTTTTATTTTTGTCTGTCCGGGCAAATCATCGGAAAGGCTAAACCGATTGTGACTGTCATTTCGAAAGAACGAGAAAAGTGATCTAGGCTACATTTTATCCGAAAAGCATGTATAATATTTTAAAAAAATCGATAAACCGATAAAATAAATATATTTGATAATTATCTCATAAACTCTAAGAGATATAAAAAAGTAACTTCAAAACTTTTTTGGATTGCAATTTTACATAAAATGTCCTCACAATTTATCTTCTACCTCTTAAATTTTCAGTAGGTTGGGACTGGCACTTATTAAATCTATATTTATGTGATGTGGGACTCGTAACAAAAAATAATGCATCTATGATACTTGCCTAGCATATTGTAAAAAGCCGACTAATGGAATATTGGGTTTGTGATTGTGTAGGCTAGCCACATATCAATTCCTTAACAATTTTCCATCTAAATCCAAACTTTTTGGCTAAGCATGTTCAGGGTAGCTCGCTGCTCTTAGGAATCTGCCTACCCCATCGGGGATTACAGGCGTAACGTTGTGTATGCTATATGTATATCTTCAATTTTTAATTCAAAATCGAATTTTAACATTTTTTTTCCCGATTGGGCACAACTATGAGTGTTTTAGAATAAAGTGATAAGACATTTTTAACCCCCGACGAAAACAGAGGGGTATTATAAGTTTGTAGTGTGTGTCTGTGTGTCTTTCTGTGGCATCACAGCTCCTGAACGGATGAACCGATTTTCATTAAGTTTTTTTCTTGAAACACAGCTAAAAACACACTATTTTAGTTGTGTTTCAAGAAAATCTGTTCAGCCGTTTGATCGTCAGCTCTTTTTGTTTTGGGTTTTTTTTTAACTTAAGTTATTTACGTAAAATTAATAGAGACTTTTCGACATAATAGCAAAAACTGAGTTAAATATTAAAGTTATTTGTAGATAATTGAATTACTTGCCTAAATACCATTATTCAGGATTTTATGGATTGCAGTATTTATTGTTTAGGTTCTATGATGACGTTTGATGAAGACGCTGGTAAAAGCTAGTTATTTAAATAAAAGGATTATTTCCCAGTAACGATTTAACGTTATAAAATGGAAACACTGTAAGCAGGAAGAAGTAAACACAAAATAACCAATCGAATTACTGGCGGAATGGCTCTGTCCTTAAGAGAAACCGAAATTGTATAGCGACTGCTAAACAACTCCGTAGTGAGGAGGTAGTGGCGTGATGCGCTCGCACCATAGCACGTTACGACGACGACACCGTCACGCCCACGCTGACATGCGCAATAATGATAAATGCTGAAAATGAGCAAATATGTATTTAAACTAGTTAAAAAAAAACTAGAAGATTGTATATTATCGATATAAATGATTCTTATTTTATTAACGATTTAGACAACACAAGTAACTAATAAACAAAACAACTGCTAACAAACTAGAAAGTTTTAGAGTGAACTTGTGATTTTCCTTAGGTGAATCAAAAGGGTAAAATAATTAAAATCCTAATAAAAAGTATAAACCGACTTCAAAACTAAAAACAAAAACTTCTGAAGTAGATTCTATGGACAGTGTAAAGAACAAAATGTGGATATTTTTAGTAATGAAGTCAGTTTTTATTGTCATTTTATTAAGTTCACTTGGTACATAAACTTTATAAGAATATAATGTTCCTACTTTTACGGATTATATCGCGTTTAATTAACTTATTTTATTAATTCCCGACGTTTCGGGTGCTTTACAGCACCCATGGTCACGGGGGACTGAGGTGATTGACATCCCAATGTCAAAGTTAATACGGAGTACCTTCAGCTTTTTTAATTATTAATTTTGGTCCGATCTACGCAGAATGAACTAACTGTGTCTTGAAGTCTTGCAGTGGTATGCTTGGGTTTAGTTTTAATTTTATTAATTACAGGATCCCAAGCAGGTGGTAGTACCCAGCCTCCCTCTCTATTGAAATTAGGATGTTTTTTAATTTCAATAGCCTCACGTATCATCCTTGGCAGGAATCGATGTTCTTTCGCGAGAATCTGTGGTTTATCAAATCTAATGTAATGGCGGGGGCCGTCTAGGATATGATCACAAACTGCAGTGATCATAAAATAAGTTAATTAAACGCGATATAATCCGTAAAAGTAGTTTAATTCAATGTGTAGTGTTCGCGTAAATATAAGAAATCATAATATAATGTTCCATAAATTTCATGTTCATTTTTATGGTTCCGTAATTCGAAAGGGAAAAAGGGAACCCTTTTAGGCTCGCTTTCTTGTCCGCCTGTCCGTCCGTCCGTCCGTACGTTCGTCTGTCCATCCGTCCGTTCGTTCGTCCGTCCGTCCGTTTATCCGACCGTGTTTCCGTCTGTCCGCCTGTCAAGACCATTTTTTCAGGAATAGATATCAAGTTGAATTTAATATTTTATACTAAGGTCTATGATTCCTTAAATGTGTACAATGTCAAAGTTCTAAGTCAACAAAATTTAAGATAAGGCCTTATAATGCTACATATTTTAATACTCCTGTTGACCTAGCATGATGAAATTTGGCAAGAAGCGAGGTTTCACAACGCAAATCACATATCATATATAAGAAAATCTTATATTTGCATTTTGACTATCGCAACCCTGATATTCAATGTATGGGAGAACACTTTTTAACACTGCAAATTTAAATTTGTCTTTCTATCCGATATACGAGAGTACTTTTCCTTTAGAGCAGTGTTCGGAGCTTAGATTTCAGTAAGTTATATATTTTAATTATAATTACGTATATATAAATGAATATACATTTATATATAATTTTATAATATGGATATTATCTTTGTTAATTTATGGCATTTGTGTATTAGTATTGAAAACGAAAGTCTCGACGATTTTTGCCTTTTCGCATTTTGAATTCTCGGGATGGATGGAGCATCTACATAAATAATTAAGTTTATTCGGAACCCTCAAGCCGTGAGTCCTACCCCCTCTTGTCCGGTTTCATTTCTAATATGACGTTTATGATCGTTTTGTTTTAAATATAACTCGACATGTCACAAAAAGTCGTGTCCTTTGCAACATTATGAATATAAATTGGTATTTTATTATCTGCGGCTTTGAAATAGGGATGTTGTGGATGCAGAATTTTCTACATCCGCGGATATAAATGAGGATGCGAGCTTTTTGAGCCTAACGTGCACAGATGCGAACGTGGATGAGAGAACAGAGGTTCACAAATTAATTCAATGTCACTAAATAATTTTTCGAAAAAGGTATATACAAATAAATTACTACTTGTTCTGGAAACTACAAACAAACGAAAAAATTGTCTTAAATTTCAAAATACTTATCAAAATTATATATGATCGAAAAGTCGATCATATTATTATTGAATGCACAATATGTATTTATTTATTTTTATATTTTTAACTACACAAGTTAACCCAAATCTATTTAAAACAAGACTAAAAAATTAACATGTTAAAATTAAAGCTTAATTACATGCTTTTTTCTGTATTGGCCTTTCATTACTCGACATTTGGAACAATCTAAACTGTTCGGTGAATCGATTTTAGATGATTCTTCAAAGAAATTACGGCCCTTGTGAGAGTATGTTTTATTACATATTTTATTCTGAGATTTATCTCGGTCACGTTCATCTGGCTTAAAATAAGTTCAAATCACACTTTAGATTTTTGCATTGTGACATTGTAGATTCCCTTGTCTAATAGATTATTCACGCCATAACACTCACTTAATGCGAAACTCAGTAAAACACATAATTTCTTGTCACAACTTGCACTATATTCGCATCCGCAAAAGCTCCGCATTGTTGAATGCGGATTGCAAGTACAGTAATTGAAAGTCACCAGACCAATAACTTTGTCGACAGCTTTTCGACACTGAGTATGGTTAATTTGTAATTTTCAGATTTTTTCCCGGATAATTTTCCTTGCATCCAAATTTCATGCTTCTAAGTCAACTAGAAGTAACCTTTGTTTTTGATGAGCTAGAGAGTCAGTGAGTGATAAAGAAAGGGCACTTCGCAAACCTGAATAACTCAATAACTATATTCATCATCATCATCATTATCATTACAGCCCTTCACAAGTCCACTGCTGAACATAGGCCTCCCCCAAGGAATACCACAAAGCACGGTCCTGAGCCACCTGCATCCATCGACTTCCTGCATGTCTTACCAGGTCGTCACTCCATCTAGTGGGGAGACACCCTGCACTTCCTCCGTCGGTACGAGGCCGCCACTCGAGAACCTTTTTTCCCCATCGGTTGTCGGTTCTTCGAGCTATATGGCCGGCCCATTGCCACTTCAGCTTACTAATCCGTTGGGCTATGTCGGTCACTCTGATTCTACTGCGGATATCCTCATTTCTAAGTTTATCACGCAGAGAAACTCCGAGCATAGCCCTCTCCATAGCTCGCTGAGCGACCTTGAGCTTCCTCATCCGGCCAGCAGTGAAGGACCACGTCTCAGTTCTATAGGTCATCACTGGCAACACGCACTGGTTGTACAGTCTCGTTTTCAAGTTCTGAAGTATACCTGACGAGAAGATGTACCGTAATTTCCCGAACGCTGCCCAGCCGAGTTGAATCCGTCCATTGACCTCTCGGTCGAAGTTGGACTTACCTAGTCGGACTATTTGTCCCAGGTAAACATACTCGTCAACAACTTCGAGCTTAGTGCTCCCAACAATTACCAGCATAGGTGTGACATGGACGTTATACATGATCTTTGTCTTGTCCATGTTCATCTTAAGACCTATCCGTTGGGAGGCCCTATTGAGGTCATTGAGCATAGTGCTTAGGTCCTCCAGCGATTCTGCCATAAGGACTATATCGTCAGCATATGGAAGGTGAGTGATGTACTCGCCGTTGATGTTAATACCGTATACTTTCCAGTCCAGAAGCTTGAAAACGTCTTCCAATGCAGCGATGAAGAGTTTCGGGGAATACCTCTCTGCAGTTGGACAGGGTTCGTACTCTGGTTCTGTACTCGGATAGAAATCGTAGCCCTACTGTACAAACACTTCAGCACTTAGATATACCGACAGTCAACTTGGCACCGCTGGAGGGACTGCAGCACCGCCCAAATTTCGACGGAATCAAAGGCTTTCTCATAGTCCACATACGCCAAAAATAGTGGCAAATTGTACTCTTCAGACTTTTGTACAATTTGCTAATGTCTAATAACTATATAAGACATTCAAAATTACAAGTGTGTATGTCTAATAATAGTTTAAAAATAAAGGGGATTGGGAGGGGGGGGGGGTCGAAAATATCTCGAAAAGGTTCGTGTACCCACAAACACGTGTGTATACACATTGCCGGTGCGTCGTCCTTTACTTTCCGAACGTGGCCGATACTGCTGTGTGTCTAGATCGACGATAATGAGCAGTTAGGAAAGATAAACGAATCCAATTAATAACACCAAATAAGCATGATGTTGGTAGAAGAAGGAATTAGGATAGCTCGGTCGGCGTGGATTGAGGGCGCTACCTAATCTTACCTATACGTCTCGAGCCGAACAACAAACAAGCAGCGAGCTGAGATTACTCTCCGAATAAATCAATGTTACGACGCGTTAAAATATTTAAGCTCACGATTAATGTCTGGTGCGAATTCTCGTCTTATCGAACTGAAGCGCTTTAGGAGCAAGTCGCAGATGTACAAGCAACCCGTGATCACCGGATTCCGTAATTCATTAATTTTCACAATATTCCAAAATATAAAAGTACGTGACGATAGAATAAAAAAGGTGTAGCATCAATTTATAAGCTCCGATAGGTTGTCGGTCATAAGAAAAACGGAAAGATATTTATTTTAAAAACTAAAACATTTTATCTTACGCCTACGGCGAAAACCTACATTTCATTGAGCTGTCAATTTTTACATTGCCGCCAAAATAAACTGATAAAACTGGAGTATTAACGCTGAAGTATAAAGTCCCATAAATTTTTATTGCTTTCCTACGTCTTCACCTGATAGCCAATTAATATATAATTTAAGCGGATGATTAACCGGAAGCTTATCGTGCTCCTGTTATATATGATGAAATTGCCATAGAAGTTTTACAAGGACTCGTTAGGGTGGTTGTAATGATAACCGCACGAGATAACTGTTTCTAATCAAACGTAATGACACAGCGCCGCCGTCTCGCAACGGCCCCACTCTCTGGCGGTGTCGGAGACAGTCGGCGGCCCGCTGCTGTTGTCTCCCCTGCTCTTCATGTCATCTATTGTTTAATATCTATATAGCTGAAATATATGCTCTGTTGAGTATATCACTATTGAGATTCAGCACATGGACCGCTCTAAATTTATACAAATGTATACTTAGTCAACGATGAAATTTTATAAGGTTTTTTTTTTAAATTTGTGTTTTGTTTTTAAATTATATCTAAATAATTATATCTGATGAAACTACATTTTGAAAAAATCAGAGCAGAAAACTTTATATACATACAAAATAGCTAAATTAAATTCCAGTTTTATTTCATAAAGTTTCCGAGCCGATAGGATGGATACTTTTGATATAACGATATACTGGCGGAAGTAATAAAATAAAACGATTTTACATCTCCAGGGGGAAACGAACGTTTTTGCCGAATGGGAAAAGTAGCGAGCGACTTCTCATTCCGCGATAAAATCGGGAACGTTTTACGACAATCTTCTATTCGATTACCGTTAAACAACAATCTTTAAAAAAGTTTTATTCACTTTGTTACGCGGAACTGATGTTGTAAATACTAAAAACTAAACTTTTTGTGTTTTGTTCATAAAAGAAAATTTATTTTATTTAAAGAAAAAAAATTTAAATTAGAACGGAATAGTTACAAAAAATTGTCATACTTCATTTTGTATAATAACAAGAGCAGTGGCAAGACGTCAGGTGGTAAGTAAGCTTTTATGAAAATTTTTAAGATTTTTTGAAAAAATTTCATAGTAAGCGAGCAAACACAAAACCGATCCTACTGAAATTATTAATTCCAATTTTCAGTACTGATTTGCCACTTGCTCATCAGGAATCCTGCATATCTGAGAAATTTAAAAATATATTTCGAGGACAGCGTAAAGTCCATCAACACGCATTAAGATGACGCGGCGCTTTCTGCTTCTAAACCAAAGAGTAAGGTAATAATAATAATAAGGCTGAGGGTCCTCAAGCTCTACAAGGTTGACTGTACAGTTAGAGACTTCCTCTGGCAGTGAATGGGGCAGTGGAGTAAGATCCTTTGTCATCTAGGCGAGCGGATGACGGCTGCGGAGAACCACATAAGGATAAGAAGGGGTACCTTCCAGGGCGATTGTTTGAGTCCAATCTTGTTCTGCTTCTCTCTGAACCCTCTCAGTACCTTACTGGGGGGTTCCGGGAGGGGATTTCAGCTTCGGAAAGGAGGTAAAAAAGTGACCCACCTTTTCTATAGGGATGATCTCAAGTTATTCGCCTCCAGTCGAATCTTAAGGAATTGCTAAACATCACTTGTGATTTTAGCAATTCTATTAGAGTGGAGCTGGGGACGGATAAGTGTGCGGTCCTCCATGTCGAAAGGGGTAGGGTTGCTAACTCTGAGGGCATAGACTTATCTATGCCCATCAACATAAGGACCCTTTCCGAGGCTGAAACATACCGATACCTGGGTATGTCACAGAACATCGGTATCGATGAAGCAGTCAGTTTGCGATGTGTTTCATGCACGCTTGACCAAAGTGCTTAACAGCCTTTTGTCCGGTGTAAATAAGACACACGCATATAACGGTTGGGTCATGCCTGTTCTCATATATACCTTTAGCATACTTGGGTGGACTCAAACTGAACTTAACGCCCTGGATAGAAAAGTCCGCATTACTATAACGTCCCATAGGATGCATCATCCGAGATTGTCGATTATGAGGCTGTACTTGCCGCGGAAACGCGAAGTATGCAGCCTCCGTAATTACTTTCTGACGAGAGCGGATGATCCATTCTATAGGGACGTCATTTCTTGTGATAAAGGACTTACCCCTCTATCCTTAGCCAACGAGCAATGACAAGACCCCGCAGTACAGAGCACTTCCGACCAGGAGACCGCATGGAAGGAGAAGGAGCTCCACGGGAGGTTCTACAAGGCTCTACATGAGCCTCTCGTAGACACAGTTGCCTCCCTTCACTGGCTACGTCCTTTTTGGGGAAACCGAGGATTTTGTCTGTGCGATACAGGATCAGGTTATTAAGACCAACAACTATCGGAGATACATCCTAAAGGATGGCGCCGTCGACGACTGTCGAGCTTGTCGCCATCCCGGTGAGTCACTTAGGCATGTCATCTCCGGTTGTTCGGCGCTTTCTAACTCTGAGTACTTGCACAGACACAATCTAGTAGCCAGGATTCTACACCAGGAGCGCGCTCTGAAATACGGTCTCGTGGATCGGAAACTGCCTTATTATAAGTACTTGCCGGAAGCCGTGCTCGAAAATGACCGCGCCAGGCTCTACTGGGACCGAGCCATCATCACACACAGGATTATTCTTGCGAATAAGCCTGATATTGTACTGATGGACCAGGTACAGTCAAGGATATTTTTGGTTGACATTGCCATTCCGTATGACGAGATCCTCGTGAAAGCCGAAACAGATAAGCGCACAAAATATCTGGACCTGACTCACGAGGTGACCGAAATGTGAGGTGGACTGCCGATTAAAATAATACCTGTGGTCGTTTCTGCGAACGGGTTAATTAATCCCAGTCAGCCTCTCGGGTCATCTGAGGCGACTGGGACTCCGTGACGGACCGCTCCAAGCTTGCATTTGAGCTGGTGCGCAAAAATAATAATAAGCCCCCTAAACAACCACACGTCCTGATTGACCATCTAATTACGTGTGGGGCGGACACACGAATGAGAAATTACTGGCGTGGCTAACGTGGTTCTGGAAACCCATTAAAAAAATGGAGACTCGATCTAAAAGTAAACGTATAGGGCCGCTGCCCGGGGGCGATCACCGGGGCGCACCTGGAGCTGACGCTGGGTGTCTCAGCATGCGAACCGTCAGCGGTGAGGAGTTGAACAGGCGGGCTCCCACCGCCAAAGATGCTACAGCCGAAATTATTGACGATGGTGACAGACTGATGGACAGGACAAACACCCCTGTAGAACCGTATAGTCCAAGCACAGTATCATACACACCCTCAAGCCCATCCATACCATCGTCACCAATACTTTCATCACCCCCCATTATTAGTTTAAATACAGTTCCACCCACTTCGACCTTGAATGCTGCGCGGGGTGTATCTACCTTCTTACCCGCGTCCACCAAGGCTGGAAAAGCAAGAGTTCGCATGAAATGGAGTAAACAAGTAAATCTATTTATCATGCGAACTTATCTATACATTACTAAATTAGAGACCGATATGACCGCCTATAGACAACAATTACATGCACTTTTCACTCGACAATATCCAGAAATTACCGTTTCAGAACAAAGAATCTCAGACCAAAGAAGAACCATCGTAAGGAATAAACTTCTATCTCAAGAAGAAATACATTTATTAAAAGAAGAAGTACGAACACAATTACTTCAAGAAGAAGTTGTCAATAATTATGTAGATACTAATAATACCAAACAAAATACAAATGAAAACAGTCATCATGTACAACCACATCAAATCACAACTCATTTATGCACAACCTCAGCCATACAACCAATCACATGCCTACACACAAACATCACACACATTCACACAAACCGAATCCATAATCCTAACACTAGAAAATGAAATTGAGACCATAGTTGTTCCAGATCAACACTTAAGAACAGATACATATATTCAAGAAATTAATGAGAAATTTAGAACAACAATAACACAATACTCTGGGATGGATCCAGCAGCGTAACTATTTCGTCTGATCAATTTATTTAATGAAACTATACTCACACAATACAAGGTGGCCCATAAGTCGTTAGAAATGTAAATTTCGAATAAATACAAAAGGCGCGCATGAGTGGCGCGCGCGGTGCGGGGAGTACCGATGGTTTTGGGAATTCAGTCGCCATGGAGTGTTTCACCGGTGCGGACCGTGCATTTTGTGCGCGAGTTTTATCGAAACAATGATTCGGCTACTATTGCGCGGCGTAAATTTCGAGAATATCAGAATTTACGCAACTTTAAAGACATTCCAAGTGTTCAAACGATTAAGAACTGGGTTATTAAGTTCGAAGAGAGTGGTTCAACGTTGAATAAACAACGGTCAGGTCGACCAAGGACATCACGGACGGAAGAAAACATCGATGTAGTGAAACACTCAATTCGTGAAAATCCACCCAGTCTACTCGTAAGCGTTCCAGTGCATTAAACCTACCCAGAACATCGTTACAGCGAATTTTAAAGAAAGATTTACATCTTCACCCTTACAAGATTCAGATAGTACAGGAATTAAAAGATACTGACACTATCCACAGACTAAATTTCGCAAATGAAATGTTGAACCGCTTTACTTCGTTTAATAACGTGTTATTCTCTGATGAGGCTCACTTTTACATCAACGGCCATGTCAATAAGCAAAATTGTCGCTACTGAGTTGCAAAATCCAAATCGCAAACATCAAAAGCCCTTACATAGCCCTAAAGTGACAGTTTGGGCGGCTATGTCACGCATGGCATTATAGGCCCTTACTTTTTTGAGGACGGCAGAGGCCGCGCGCTTACTGTTACTTCACAACGGTATGTAGCTATGATCCAGGACTTTTTTACACCAGAGTTGCAGAATTTTCCAGGCTTCAATACGCGGACCTGGTTTCAACAAGATGGAGCAACTGCCCATACCTCTAACGTCGCTATGCCGGTCGTCCGTCAACTTTTCCCTAATAAAGTGATCTCTCGAAGAGGAGATATTCCTTGGCCACCACGTAGTCCAGATCTGACCCCAATGGACTTTTTCTTATGGGGTTATCTTAAGACTAAAGTGTACGAAACCAACCCGCGGTCAATTGACGTCCTGAAAGAAAATATCCAAAGAGAAATGGCAAACATTACAGAGCTTACTTGCCGCGCAGTGATGGATATTTTAAACATCGCTTACAGGAGTGCCATGATCGTAACGGATTACATTTAGATGATGTAATTTTCAAAAATAATTCCATTTTATAAGGATTATGAAAAAATAAAACCTTTTCATAATGTCATTAGTTTTTTTAAATTATTTTTACATTTCAAAGGACTTATGGACCACCTTTATATATCTGATGACACACAACTCATAGACATACATTTACTTATATATTGCACAGCAGTAGTAATATCTGAAGAAATGAACTTTAAAATCATAGACCACATAAGAACGACAAGAAAAAGACAAAATATAGAACCAGCATGGCAACAAAGACTAGAAAAAGAAATTGGAAGAATAAGGGCAAACATAGCCAGACTCATTCAATATATTAACGGTTGTAGATCTAATAAACTAGTAAAAAAAAGTTGAGGTCATATTTAGGAACAATTCCATGCACACCAGACATGAAAACAGTAACACAAGACCTGAAGAATTTTTAGACACCTTAAAACACAAACTAGCACTCATAGTTCACAGGCTCCAAAGGTATAAAAAGGCACTACAGCGCAAAAAAGATAACACCACATTTTTTTTTTTTTTATAGGATAGGTGACAACGAGCACACAGTCCACCTGATGGTAAGTGGTTGCTGTGACCCATAGACATCTACATCTATGCTCAATAAAGAATCAAAATGCAGATGCGTTGTCATCCGTGAGGACTAAGATGGAATGCCTCTTTCCAGTAAAAGGGTCTCCGGTTCTCTACACTCACCATACGAAACACAGCAATGTTAAGCTACTATTTTACGCTGGTATTCTGTGAGAGTGGTCCTTCCGGTCGACCATTTGTGCTACAACCATACTACTAATATAGCTGCAGCATGGTTTACCACGTATTTTCTCATTTGCAACAAATGAAAAAATTTGGTGGTATTGGTGTGAGAAATCTTTCTAGCGTTGCATTGCCTGCTTTCCTTGCTTCGCGTCAGTGATTTATGTAACATAATTTTAAATAAAAAAGTAGACCTGTGCTTTGCTACGGAGGCAGGGCAGACATGGCAAACGCTCTGTCCCGGCGAAAATATTCCATTGGAAGTTAACCAACAAAAACAGTGGGATATTCCGTTGGTACAGAGGGTGCAGAAAGATTTGTTTCATAATTTCCATAGTGACCAAGATAAGGGACGCCTTCTAGCTGTTTCGACTAAGGAATCTAGTCACTGGTTACACGCTTTACCATCAAGTAATCTCGGCACATTACTTGATGGGGAAAGCTTGCGCATCGCTGTAGGAATCCGACTAGGAGCGGCGATTTGTCAACCCCATCAGTGCTGGTAGGTTTTCACGGCACGGTTCTTTGAACGATGTCATCCGAAGGACTCTTGTCTCTATAAATGTTCCCTCGGTTTTAGAGCCTTGTGGAATATTTAGAGACGATGGCAGGAGACCCGACGGTATGACATTGGTCCCTTGGGAGAGAGGTAAAGCCCTAGTGTGGGATGCTACTTGCGTAGACACTTTGGCGGCCTCTCATCTCAGGGGTACCTCGTTCAGAGCCGGAGCGGCATCAGAGGCAGCTGAACTGAGTAAGTGGCGCAAATATGAGTCTCTGAGAGATGACTACATATTTGTGCCATTTGCTGTAGAGACCATCGGTCCGTGGGGTCCACGTGCGATGAAGTTCTTAAAGGAACTCCATCCGCGGCTGGTTGTTGCTGCTGGTGATAAGAGGCTGGCTCTTTTCTCGCTCAAAGGATAAGTATAGCCATTCAGCGGGGAAACGCAGCCAGCGTTCTTGGCACGATACCGCGTGGAGTAGGACTGTTTGATAATTAAATTACTAGTTTTAGTTTTTTTTTTATTATAGTTTTTAAAAAACCAGATTAAACCATTAAAACCAAATTAACATCATTAAATATAAAAATCAATAATATGCCTGCCTCTGAGTCATTTGTTTGTTTGTCCTTACATTAATCATATAACAATGATTAATGTACTGACAATCAAACCTGTTCGCAAATACGCAAATCCTCCTAAACCCTCTAGAAGTAATGAAAGGAGCCCGGCGCCCACAGCACGGGACAATATGAAGTATGTTATTTTTTTATTAACAATGAAAAAATCCATAAAATGGTTTGAAAAAGCTAGTATATTATATTATATCATATTATATTATATAGCTTAGTATATTTTTTTTATAAAACATAATTGACAAAAGTTAAAGCACTGCAATTTGGCAGCAGAAACAGGCAAGAGGGTGGTAAAAACCCAGACGGACTATTGGGCAGAAGAGGAGTCCTACCACCGGGAATAGCCGAGAACTATATTTATAATTTATTAAAAAATCGGTCAAGAATTATAAATAAATGCAATAAAATCTATAAAATTAATTTTATCCAATGTTGTATCCACGTATGTATAACAAATCGTTATTTCTTTATTTTTCTAACATCCGACACGTTTTTGTATCTGTGTTCTTTTGTAATTTACATCAAAAAGGATGAGGTTATCATCTGTCTCGACTTCGACCGTATTTTAACGTATGTAAACACAGAAAAACAGAGAAAGTACAGTTTCACATTGAAATTTATATGCATAAAGGAGATGAACTTGGTTCCATACAAGCTTGGGCCCGGCGTGAACAAAGTTCAAATAAATATTATTTTGAAGATTTAAACATTTGCTATTTATGTTAAAAAATCATATTTTTATAGGACCTGGGGTTTTGTTTTTATTTTATGTTTTATTATTTGTAGGTTATGTAATAAAATAACTCGTTGCTGTAATAAGTTGTTTAAATAAATTGAAAAGGATACAAAATAATGCAGTTTTGTAGTTATTATGAAAATAATGTATTATAAATCTTAACCTTTTTAATTATTTTCTGCAATCATTAATAAAATATCATCTACAAAAGCAGCCGGAAGCTGTAAATTGTCTGTTCTATTCTTCCCGAAACCCAAGTACCACATTATTGTCATTATGTGGGCGCAACAATCTACTGTCCTGTAATGCGAGAGAAACGCCAAGGGTCAAGTTAAATTAATCCACGAAAGTAAAAAAAACACGAAATATATTCACAAATACAACCACAATATCAAATGCGCATGAAAAGTTGAAACTCGAAGTTATAAAGTTAAATCTCCTTCGGAACAGGCAATGATCAACGACCATACAGCCTATTCAATCGTATCAGATATTATTCAAATGTTTTTTTAGTTAAATAAAATGGTCTATTCAATTGATTTTCTTAATTCAGTATTAATCTCTACAGATTCGCATAAATATTTTAATATTATGATTTCTTTGATAATGAAGACTTATTTTTTACAAAAAGTAGCCTTCATTATCGAATGTCATAAACATTAAATATAAAAAAAATATTTAAAGACGTTTTGTTTTTGCTATGGTAAAAGCGTTAGTTTTCGTTTTTCAGTTTAAAAAATGTGTTTATGAATGTCCCATGGATTACAGAATTAAAAACCTTTTAATTATGCTTATAATTTATTGTTTTATTACCTTTATATTTTTTTATAACTGTTACGTACGATGTCAAGCACCCAATTTCATACATCTCCTTTCAATCAAATTCGACGATAAATGAAGACGGCGTCTTATATAGGTACATATTTTTTTTAAAACAATTACAACACCTTAGCTGTAATTTATACTCCCAATACAAAATCTCTATAGGTAAAGAGGAGTTGTCACTAACTGTTCTATTTTAGCTAATACATATGCTTCAGTGTTGTGTAACTTATGTAAAGGGTCCCTGAAACGGTCCATTGCGATTGTCAATCTTTGACGTGATTGGAGGTTTCAAATGTAGAGCGATTGAAGCTCCAACTGAAGGTGTATCATTTGTGCACGCCTTAGTCAATTGCTGACTGGGTTGGGAAGACGTATGCGTCACTTATAAATATTATGGTATGGTAAAACAAATGGTAAAAAAATATAATTTGCTATTATTGAACGTCAATGCACGGCGCGTCAATTGTCTCAATTAACTTTTTTGTCACTTGTTTTCAATGCTGTAATAATACTGAAAATTTCATATCTAATTGTCAAGATTAGTGTAAAATTTGATTTTGTCTGAATATTTTCTGTTGCAATGTAATTACGTTAATTATAGGGAATCAACATAACAGTATATCACCAGTCACTGCATAACAGTATATCAACACCACAAATCACGATCATCACTGGTAATACGAACTGGTTGTACACTTTTACATTCTTGTTTTCAAGTTTTTTGGTTCTCTCCTGAACACTGCCCCCAGCCGAGTTGGATCAATCGATTGTCCTCTTTGTCGAATTTGTACTTACCTGGTTTGGCAATTTTTTCTAGGTAAACATACATGTTTACAAGATAAGAATAAACATGTATGTATGTGTGTCGAAGTTGTTCGAACAACTTCAAGCGTAGTGGACGTTACAGATGACCTTTGTTTTGTCCATGTTCATCTTGGGACTTATCCGTTGGGAGACTCCATTGAGTTCATTGAGCATAGATGAGGTTGTCTAGAGATTCTGCCCTAACCGACTCAGTCTAGTAGCTTGAAAAGGTCCTCCACAGCAATGGTGAAGAATTGTGGGGACGTAAGTACATCCGGTTTTACACACATCTCCAGAGGTGGAGTGATGTACTCGCCATTGATGTTGATTCCGTATCCTTCCTGTCAACTAGCTTGAAAATAACCTCCAATACAGCGAAGAACTTCGAGGATATAACATCACCCTGTCTTACACATATTTGTAGTCGGGTAGGTTTCTTAATCTGGTTATGTACTCGGAGAGCCATCGTACAATGAGAGGGTAAATTTTTTAATCGGAGACTAAATAAGTAGTTTTAAGTTCACCGTTGTTATGTTGCTTAAATAAAAAATTATATTTTGTTAAACTAATTTTTAATAAAAGGTATTTTGCTAGTTTTTTGTACATATTATGTCGGTCCAATTTTTAAACTTATATATATATAATATTTGAACAATAAATATTTAATTTAATATATTTGAACTTTGGTTTAACTGCGGAACTGAAAAAAGATAAAAACATATTTATAACATGTTTTGATCTTAGAAAAAATAAATCGTCCGATTGCACAGTGGCCACGAAGAGCCTTCTCTCCTTGGTCGTATAATGAACTGGTCACGTAGACACATTTCGTATTATTTCCCTAGGACGCGTCACGTGACCTGAATAATGTAAGCGTCGGTCACAGCCGCGGCTACACAGCCTCATTGGACCCTTCACAAATAAACCGCTTTACGCACGTTTCTTCAGCGGAGATTCATTATTTTAACTTTTGCTTACGATATCAGAAAATGAAAGTTCTTAGAAGGTTCCTAAAGTAGGGATTTTGTTGTTAGACTTAGATAAAGTTAAACCGTAGTAATAAAGATCGGTTACGAGTAAAATTTTCTAATGTATAAGTAAAGTAAAATTAAAATCTGTTGTAGCTGTGTATATAATAAATTTGTAAATAGTTGTGACTAATTTTTATATATTTTTTTAGAAAAAGCAATTCCATGTTATTATATATACAATTTATACAAAATTCATAAAAAATACTTAAAATAACAAATATTACATAAATAAAAAAATTACATTTTACGATTCAAAAATACGGTCTTTGTTTTTGAATCGTAAAATGTAACGGCGGTGTAAAAAAGGAGGGTTGTGTTTTTAATTTTATGGTGGCTGTAGCACAGGGAATCCTAGTATAGTCACCAGTCTCTACAACTAGCATTTGTAAAATACTTAAGAATACTAACGAGTAGATCCTGGAGTTGTAAGAAGAGATAGACAAGTTGCGCTGAGATATTATAGGATTATCTGAGGTTCGAAGAGAGGGGGAGGACACGGTAATCCTCGAAACCGGTAACTTGTTTCTTACGTGGTAATTTTTTACGTGGTAGAGCCATGCTGCAGCTATATTAATAGTATAGTTGTAGCACGAATGGGTCGGCTCGAACGGGGAAGAACCACGCTCTCACAGAATACCAGCGTAAAATAGCAGCTTACTGCTATGTTTCGTATGGTGAGTGTGGAGAACCGGAGACCTTTTTTACTTGAAAAGAGGCATTCTATCTTAGTCCTTACGGCTGACAACGCATCTGCATTTAAATTCGCAAACGAAGATAGATGTAGATGTCTATGGGCCACAGCAACCACTTACCATCAGGTAGACTGTGTGCTCGTTTGTCACCCTTATTTTATTAAAAAACTTGTTCTAACACCGGGAGGGCTGTCTGTTACAAGGTGTTGAATTTATCGTCCACAAGTCTCTCGTTACAACGTTGTAAAGATAAGTATCGACAAGGGTTGTGCCTACCTTATACTCAGAATCAACAAACGGTATTCGCTGAAGGTCATACAGGTTTACGCACCAATCTCGACACATTCCGATGAGAAGGTGGATGAAATGTAAGAGATGTCTCTAGAGCCATGCATTCCTCTAAAACTCACTATACGGTATTAATGGTTTAACGAGCGGTTCGAATCGACGACGATCGAGTTCTTTCTGATCTTTCTGATGTTGCATCCTTTTGCATTTTCCATCGCATCTACCACGGGGAGTGCTCTGAGGAATTGTTCGGATTAAAAAAAAAAAGAAAATTGAACGCACATCGCGTAAAAATTCACGATACCATCCTCACCATCTGGATGCTTGGCGGTCCACCATTGTGCGTTTTACTAGGAGTTTTATTCCTTGTACAACTTCTCTGTAGAATTGTTTACCACCAGCGATTTTTCCGGACCGACACGACTTAGGGCCCTTCAAGAAAAGAACTTACTCCTTTCTAAAAAGCCGGCAACGCACCTGCAATTCCTCTGGTGTTGCGGTTGTTTATGGGCGGCGATGGTCACTTACCGTCAGGTGAGCCGCATGCTCGTTTCCCCTCTTCTATAAAAAAAATGGGAGATTTCAACGCAAAACTAGGCACAAGAGAGAACGGTCAGCTGAAGGTAGGAAAATTCGGGATAGGGTAACGGAACCCAAGAGACCAGCAGCTGGCTTACTTCATTGCGAAAGAAGGACTCTTTATGATGAACCCTTTATTTCATAAACGGCCCCAAAGAAAGTGGACGCGAGGGTGAAAACTGACATCGATCACCGAATAGTGAGGGGCCTACAGGGAGGGTTGAAGAGGTCACGTCTAATGAAGTCAGAGTTCCGTCCCCTCGTGCTCTAATCCAAAGCCTCGTACTTTCAGCTTTGTACCAGTTATGAAATCGGTTTCAATGTCTAGAAAGCTACAATATAGTGGACGATGTGAAAGACAAGCTCGTGGAAACTGTCCATGCGGTCGGAGATAACTTATGCAAGACCCGTCACAGAAAAACCCAAAAACTCTCCGATCACACTCTTAATCTCATGGCAGTTAGACGGGCAATGAAGTTGCAGTCTTCAGCAGATATGACAGCATACAGGCAACTGAAGAGACAGATCTCCAAATGCATGCGACTTGCGCAACTTCAATACAGCCTCGTATTGAAGAAGCGATCGAGAAGAAAAAAAATCCCTTCTGAGCCGCGTCTACGTGCGGTTTTCGTGAGTCATTACGAATCGTCTAGCAGGCAGACTCGACGCTTTCCAGCCTCCCGAACAAGCCGGTTTCAGAAAAAGCTTTAGCACTGTATTCGAAAAATTGTATATAAAAACGAAGAGTACAATCTGCATCTTTGTCTGGCGGATGTGGACTGTGAAAGCCTTTGATTCCGTCAAAATTTTGGCGGTGGTACAGTCTCTTTAGTCGTAGACTGTCGGTATATCGAAGTGCTGAAGTGTTTGTACAGTAGGGCTACGATGACTATCCGAGTCAAAGAGATGTAAGACGTGTAAGAGATGTGACGTTGTATTCCCGAAACTCTTCATCGCTGCATTATAAGACGTTTTCAAGCTTCTAAACTCGAAAGGAAAAGTATTAACATCAATGGCGGGTACATCACTCACTCAAAAACAAAAAACCCATTCTCCCTTAACCAGTGCATAACAACGACTTGAAGGAGTTGCCCTATACTGGCAATTGCCATACTAGGACGACCTTTCCCTATAGTCCAAGAGCTGGCGACGAATTTTGGGAAGGTCCGTTTGGCAAGTTGAAATTGGGAAAAAATATAATTTCGTCAATTGGCGAATGCAGTCCCGCGAGTTTGGCAGAGCGTTTGCGGTTATTTCGGTACTGCGCAGCATATAACATTTGCAAAAACAATATCCAAAGAAATGTTTTTTTGGCAACTTGATTTCTTTACAATACAATACAATACTCTTTATTGTACACCAAGAAGAGATAAAAATATCAAAAAGAAAATATAAACAACTATTGAGGGAAATACAAAGGCCGGTCTTATTGCTACATAGCAATCTCTTCCAGACAACCCAGAAGAAGAAATAAATAAAAATAAGAAAAAGAACAATATGTAGGGTGCACTAAAATAAAAATATAACAAATAAAAAAAAGATACAAATTTATGCATTAAAAAGACAACATTATTCAGGTAGATCAATGACCATAATTAAGCGGAGGAAAGGAGAGGGATTAGAGAGACAAATAGTGTTCCTTAACCTGTTTCTGGAACACATTTAATGATCGAACACTTTTAATTGACTGGGGTAAGGAGTTCCAAAGTTCTTTTTTATCTTTTAATTTAGTTTTCATATAATTTAAAAAAAATCCCAGACGTTTTTGTCGGTTATAAAGTATTACCAGACTTCTCCAAAAATATGTTATTAAAATTCCCAAAAAAATATACTTTTGGCAATCTCAAATTTTAATCACGTATTTATTGAGTAATTTTAATAATACCTACAAATTGCCAGACAAATTTAGCGGTTTTAAACAATTCCCAGACATGAATAAAGTGTAGAAATGAATACGACAGAAAAGTCTTATGCCCAGCCATAAGTACGAGAAAGATAGCTTATCGAGGCATGCCGGCAGCTGATGAGGGCCCAAGCTCCTCGCGCTGTGATTGGTTATTGATAAACCGCATGTTTCCAATATAGTTTCGGTTCTGCGTTCACACCAGAGTATTTTAGTGTGAGAGCAATCGCAACATCGTGAAAAATTATCTAGTATTTTTATATCTTTTTTAAATATTTTAAAATTAAATTCTTGTTTTGAAACTTAGCATGTATGTATGCGCATATATGACCATGTAAATATCTGTGTATATAGTTTGAATTGTTTTAGATCAGTGTTGTAATAATTTGTATAATAGTTTTTAACCTCGTAAAACTTGGGCTTGGCCAAAAATATGTTTTAATAATGAACGCCCCATGTTCTTAAAAATGACAATATGTATAAAGTGCTTACCGCCCTTTAGCATAAGAGGTGATGGTGGAAAAAATAACTGGGTGCACGTTTTACAAAAACGTAAATAAAAACGTTTGTTTTTTTTTAATAATATAAAATCTAAATTAAAAGATAAAAAATAAATCAAGTTGCCAAAAAAATATTTCTTTGGATATTGTTTTTGCAAATGTTATATGCTGCGCAGTAACGAAATAACCGCAAACGCTCTGCCAGACTCGCGGGACTGGATTCGCCAATTGACGAAATTATATTTTTTCACAATTTCAACTTGCCAAAAGGACCTTCCCAAATTTGTCGCCATCTCTCCGACTATTATATGAAGCGATAATTTGAATCATTGACCTTCAAAATCACAGTTCGAACTCTAAGTGATCGAGCACAAATAAAATTAAGGGCATATTCAGTAACTGAAATTGAACAATATTATGAATAAAAGCGCAGGCGAGTAAATTTTGCTGACAATACAGAAAATGAATAAAATGCTAGAAGTACTCTAGTGCATTGGCAATCTAGCAATATAACACAGTTCTTTTGTACTGTATTATTGTATACTATATAATATCACCAACGTTCATTTCTCAAATAAAACACAAACAAATAACTTCGTCAAATTAAATTGTATAGGAATTGTTATTTCACATAATACGTAATAGGTAAACTGAACACTGTTACTATAGATATAGAAATAGTGTTCATTTAACTGTTACTATAGATATAGACCTTTTTTTCTGGTTGTTGATTTTAAGGGGTGTATATGTATGTAAAAAATTGTGGTATCAGTTAGGTTATTCTCAACCGTTTTTGTACCTAATTTGAATTCTCATAAGTTTTAACTACATCTAGCAAATTAAAAGTTACATAAAAATAATATTAGTCATTTGTCGCAGTCCATTTAATTATGCAAGAGGACAATCTCTAATCTTTTAAATATTACCCAACATCTTCGTCATTTTAAAATTTATCGTGTCTGTTAAAACTCTAAACCAAACAAATACAAGGCGCTGCCCTCTTGTTTTCATGAAAGGAAATGTACGATTATACATATTTTTATTGCGATTTGCTAAGAAATATTTAAATATCTTTTAATACTATTTTTAGCATCGACATTTATTATAAATTTCATAATATATACTTAAAAGAAAGTCGCCAAAAAGAAAAATGTTTATTGCAAAGTATTAAATAGATATTTAAAGTAGAGTGCCAGTAAGATTTAGAGATTATAAAGAAAGATTGGTTGTATTTGCATAAAATGAGATCATTTGGATATCTTATTTTCATAACAAAGAATCTCTAAGAGAGAACGGCTGGTCTACACTGTTCAAGAATGGACGTTGGTTACACGCATTGAGTGGTCAAGTTAATAACGATACTCTTTGTTTATCCTGCTTTACGAAAAGTTTTTGTTTATTCTATTGTATTTTTAGAATAATTTTATTTTGTTGAATAAAAAGTTTATATACAAACGTAGTTCATTAAAGTTTTGTAATGTATATAAGTATATAGATAGTCATATAAAGATTTTTATAGAATTAGTGTGACTAACGAGCACACAGTCCACCTGATGGTAAGTGGTTGCTGTGGCCCATAGACATCTACATCTAAAAATGCAGATGCGTTGTCAGCCGTGAGGACTAAGATAGAATGCCTCTTTTCCAGTAAAAAGGGTCTCCGGTTCTCTACACTCACCATACGAAACACAGCAGCATTAAGCTGCTATTTTACGCTGGTATTCTGTGAGAGCGTGGTCCTTCCCCGGTCGAGCCGACCCATTCGTGCTACAACTATACTATTAATATAGCTGTAGCATGGCTCTACCACGTATAAAGATTGAACATACTCTATGGGGGAAGCCGTAGCTTCAGGCGCGTAGCAGTTTATTTCCCGGCAGGCTTGCTCATAACTGCCCATTTACTAACGGATTAATGAAGGGCAACAAGGCAATGTTATGTTTATTTCAAACAAAGTCCACGTTGTTATGTCTCGCTTGGATACGTGATTCCCGGGTGAGAGTCCCCTGTACACATTCGCACAAAAGTTATAAACGTGTTTTGCTTGTTCTATAGTATAGGAACACACATTAATGTACCTAGCGAACTGACTTCTAAAATGTTGTCTGTATTTGGCGAACAAAAGATCGCAAGGAGTTCCTTTGCTGTTTCATTTTATCTCTACTTTAGCCTTTTGTTTTCAACAATTTATCATCTAGAATAGAAAAGTCACCTACCTCGGGTTACCTCGTAGCGCGGCGTGGTGAAGTGCATTAAATCCATTGTTATTTGTTCGTGTCATATCGGCTCCGTGGTCCAACAGCAAAGTCAATATGTCGTCTCGCTTCTTTGAAATAGCATCGTGAAGGGGCGTATCGCCTTCTGAATCCTGTAAAAGATGTACAAATCACAATATTTGTAGAAAAGAGTTAAAATTAATGTAATGTCATATCACGTATTACAAAGTAAATAATGAAAGGATCTTTCATCAGAGCAGATCAGATAATAGACAATATTAATTAAACAAGTAATTTTAACAGCTCATTAAATAGACAATAAACATATAATGAGTTATTACAGCAGGGTTGACAGGTAGAGAATGCCATACGGTATTAAGTCCGCCTTTTATATCACTTATTATAAGGTGTATAATAAAGATTAAATAAATAAAATATAATATAATATAATAGATAGAAATATCTGTCTATTATATTATAATAATTAATATTTGAAAAGTTATAACAATATTCTAATACTTTAATGTAATACTTTTTACACCGGATAAATTCACGGTTGTTTGGTAGAAATACACGACACGTAATCGCATCATTCTGTTATTAAAAACGCAGCAGCTGAAATTTGTTCAATTTGTACTTTCCGAAATACAAACAATTAAATCCATTTGTTGACATTTTAGGCAATAAAATAAATTATATAAATTATCATCGAGAAGGGGAAATTAATTTACTAAAAATTTTTTTCATACATTTTGTAATTAATAAAGAACAGGTTGAGTTCAGAGCGTATATAGGAATAGAAACCGGTATCAGCTGCGGCTTGAACGCGACACTTGAATTATACAGCAGCGCCCGTCTCGAGTACCGCGACAATTTTCTAAAACATCAAACCGCCCGAATGAATAATTGAGGCGGAGGAGAAGGCGTTTAGGGTGCGGATTATGGAGAGCTGCATAATTTAAAGACGTCTCAGAGTAGTTAAGGCTCGGCATCGGTGCTGGCCGCGCTACGGTCAGGCGAAATCAAAAACAGTGAGTCCCGTAATATAGAGCGAACGGCGTAAAAAGCGTGGCTGTGACGCCATTATGATAATCACCAGCACTGTGTACTTCCACGTCGCCGCCCATATAATATCGCTTTGCAAATTGAAAGATTTGGAAGGAGATTAAAAAGTTGAATTAATTAATATTTAATATTTTCATATCCTTTATAGGATATCTTTTTTATCATTTACAGTTAAATAACAATCAATATATAATATATTGGGTGACAGCGCAAATTTACAACGCATAATTTTGGTTAACACAAATTTAAACTGAAATTATGCGTGCCGAACCATTTTATACGAAAAAACAAACCACGATGTTACCTGAACCTTTTGTTACTTTCCTTATTAAATCGTAAGCTTATAATGAGAACAACAGCTATGCGTTTGCGTCTATGCGTCTGAAGTTAATGGTTGTTAAGTAAGAATCCTGATACTCTCAGGTCCATATTTAGTATAAAATTAGAAAAAACGGACACTTTTAGAACTATTAATATATTATGATATCCATGTAAAATGTATTGTTTTTTTTTTGCGAAAAGATTAGCAATTTTAAGAATAAAAAATTAGCATAATTTTTAGAATATACCGATATATAGCTTTACCGCTGGATATGGACCAATCCTACTTCAGAGAGACGCTTGGCAGAGAGATGGTCGATGACAGTAACAGATGCTGTTTCTCGATATATACGAAAGGGAAAAACTCTTTTGCCGCCACTACACGGCAATTTATAAATTCTGGTTATGTATAACCTAACTGGTCTAGAAAAGATCTTACAGCATATAAATAACCTGCGTTAATTCACAATCCTTGCACCGATCAGCTTCAACCACCACTGTTTATCTGTGCATAAACTACATTACCTTTTGTGGCTATTTTATATATGTTTACGTGAGGTAATAAACTCCTCCCTACCTACTGGGGCTTATATTTCTTGATAGGTACTTTCGTATTTTTGACACAGTGTGACAAAGAGTTACCCTACGTTGAACGACATCATGATTAGTGTGGGGACAGTATAGCGATCCTGCGACTAAACGAAGGAAAGGAAGTGTAACGAGAACCTATTAAGTACAAGAAAATACTGTCAGATTCAATATTAACCAAAAATAAATAATTGTTGAAATTGCTATAATAAAAAATGTGCTTACATCAGAACTGATTATTTTCATCATTAAACTACTTTGTTAGCCACGATTAATATAATATTATTATCATGTATGCAGATCGTCTGCCAATCTGCCAGTTGATGAAACAAATAAGTGTGGAACGCAGCCAATTTCGGTAGACAATTGATATAAAGCAGGCTCTCGCGTAGACAACGATTAATTTCACATAGGAAGAGTAGCATTAAATATTAATCGTATTGGCTTAGAGCGGGCTGCTACTGCCCGGTAATTCATGACGGCGGTTCCGCCGTGTTTTACACGCCGATACTAATTTCGTTATAATTAGTTACTGTTCTGAGGTATTGAACGTTGTAGGGTAATATGTGACAGTGTGTTTTATTGAAATAACTTATTTGTCTACATTTATAGTGGATAAGTAATCATTATCATCATTTCATAATTTTAATTAGTCCTATCTCCTCCTCACAATCATATTGGTCGCAATCATAAAATAGCTACACCTAATCACGTCGAATCTATGACCAACACACTGCTGTATTAACCGTGATTGTGATACTTTGAAGGAGGTTTGATGATCGGAGTTTTGACGCGACTTCCCGTCGCCGACCTTGAGAAATTTGCATCCGGCATGTATTACACGATGAAGATGTGTATACCGCCATCGATCTGAAGGTCTAAGGATCCTTAGGGTACTTCGCTTAGTTAAGTACATATTATGACACTCAAAATGGTGAATGCCTTTACACTTTTAACACCCTCAATATATAGTAATAAAAACAATAAAACTACAAAAAATAGTAGTAGATAATTATAATAAAAGTTTTAAAATTGTAAAATTAACAACAACGAAAAGAAACAGATTTTTTTTTATTATATACTAAGCCAGCGCTTAACTACAACCCCACTTGATGGTAAGTGGTGATGTAGCCTAAGATGGTGAAGCGCACTGACTTAACAAAAGCTTATTCACTCTTGCCTTGCAGACACCCACATTGTAATCGGATGGAAACACAGATGCTGGCAACTTATTCCACTCCTTTGCTGTACGCATCACGAACGATGTAGCAAACCGTTTGGTTCGAATGCGTGGTAAGTCAACAACGAACTGGCCGAACGTCTGGTTGTCCAATGGTGGAAAGGAGAGGAAGGGATTAAATTATGCAATTCCTGCGCACACTCTCCGAAATGCATCCTGTAGAAAACCGAAAAGCTGGCTACTTTGCGCCTGTGTGAGAGGCTGGTAAGATTGGTTTTAACCAAATTTGGGTCACCAATAAGCCTCTTAGCATGCCTTTCCATTGAGTCCAAAGCTACTAGGTGGCATTTTGCATACAGTACAATGGTTGGCAGCAATACTCCATGCACGACCGGATTGGAGCTCTATATACAGTAAGCAGCTGTCCCGGCGTGAAGTATCGCCGCACCTTTGCAAGGACTCCTAGCTTCCTTGCAGCTGCTTTGGCCTTGGACTCAATGAACCGCCCGAAGTTCAAATTTGAGGATATCTCAACCCCCAACAACTGAAGGCGGTCGGTGTATTCCAGTGATACATTTCAGAAAGAAGGAGCCAAGATGAACTGGCTCCTTTTTGCGGTGAAGAGGCACGCTTGTGTTTTGGAAGCGTTGAATTTCACAAGTTTGGCATCGCCCCATTCGGAGACTGCCTGTAGTGTGAGATTCACACGCTCTACCATAGCTTCTCTTTCGGACTGTTAAAATATTGATATTAATGATTTCTTATATTTACGCGAACACTACACATGGTATAAAACCATTTTTACGGATTTTATCGCGTTTAATTTTACTATTTTGATTCCCGATGTCCCCCCGTGACCATGGGTGCTGTAAAGCACCCGAAACGTCGGGAATCAAAATAGTAAAATTAAACGCGATAAAATAGTTTTATTCAATATTGATATTTATTTTTGCAATATAGCATTAGCCGCATTGTGGCATAACCGTTATAGCTTATTAAAGTCCACTGCTGAACATACGCCTCCCCATAGATCGCCTGATAGAGGGGGGGTGGGGGTGTATTTGCCATAGTTGCCAAGCTTGGCAAGCGTTATTTTTAGTCGTTATTTGAAAGACGCTGCTGCCCATCTCGTGATTTCCCATATCACTCTATGGGGTAGGGGATATTCTTACACCGCCACTACATTGTGTTTTATATTAATCTTTTATTGTAAGGGTAACCACTACAGTAGCTGTTTTTCATTCAAGCAATTTATGGTTTGACCTTACCAGGTTTTTTTTATAGAATACGAGTGACAAACGAGCACACAGTCCACCTGATGGTAAGTGGTTGCTGTCGCTCATAGACATCTACATCTATCCTCGACTACGAATCAAAATGCAGATGCGTTGTCACCCCTGAGGACTAAGATGGAATGCCTAGTTTCCAGTTAAAAGGGTCTCCGGTTCTCTACACTCACCATACGAAACACAGCAACTTTAAGCTACTATTTTACGCTGGTATTCTGTGAGAGCGTGGTCCTTCCCCGGTCAAGCGACCCATTCGTGTTTTGACTATACCAGTAATATAGCTGCAGCAATGGCTCTACTAAACCTAAAACCAGGTGATATAGGATAAAAAACATCAATTAATCCAGTTAGTTTGACAAAGATCTGATTGCGATGCTTATAAATATTACCCAACAGTTCACAGCTAGGGAAAGCAAAATGCTTAATGTCAATCTTACCAAATACCTTAAGTCACTTTTAGATTCATCTTACTCCCTATCCAAGGTAAAGTAAAGTAAAAGAGAATACGATGAAAAGGTTGCCTTAACTCAGCGCTATATTATCCTTATAATAATGTATTATGGCTAAACCATTGAAAGATATTTGATAAAAATACTTAATTGCTCAAACGGCATCTTCGTTGGCGTACGCCCTACGCATAAAAATATATTTGTAAAAGAATCTATGTACTTTGGATTCATATTTTAGTAGTAGTAGGTATGTGCATGCTAATATCAAATCGGGCGGTGTTCTACTTGAATACACTCATGGTTATATTTAATAAGTGGATTTCTACAAAACATCTCGTTTCTAATTATCAATATACTTAAAGATTTACAAAGTGACGCCTGATTTTAACATCTTAATCAGTAAAAGAACTATATTAATGTGAGCGTTGCAAACTTATATGAAATTTGATTTACGAGACAATATTCGCAGCGCACCTGCGAGCATGAGCTACTTCTAGCTTCAGTGCCTTGCCTGGACTGTTGTTTTGAGAAATTATGTGTGAAATATTTTGGGAAAAGTTATATTTTATTCTTTACACGTACATTATTTTACATTTATTACATCGTGCCAATGAATGTTGTTATTTTTTGGCCAATATAACGCTAAAAAAATATTTTTAAAGATATTTAACTGTAAACAGCGAAAACTAAAAGGACGAATTTCGGTCTCGGCGGCCAAACTCTATGGAGACTAACCATCTGCGCAGGACACGATTGTTATTATACTACACTATTAACAAAAATCATAAGACAGTAATTTTTGGAAACGGAAACTGTCTGTCTGTCTGATTGCCCATCACACTAAAACCTGAGAACGGATTACTATTTCACTGTAGTGTTACGTATAGGTCGAACCGATAGAATAAAAATATAACTTCACGCTATAATAATAGATCCAATAATTTGGAGCTGGGCAGTAGAGTCATTGTCTGGATACTTATAATCTGCCTCCCTCTAGACTTGAGCTTGCAACATAATGTTACTTAGCCCAGCGATGTAAAAAGCGAGTTGTATTTATCTTTTCTTTATACTTAAAGCAGTTTTTGTTATTTTAGACAAATTTTAAATTTAACACCTTAATTATTAAATACTGCGGACAAACACGCATCGGCCATTTGCTTCGTTTAAAAGGGTTAGAAACTAGAGCTCTTGCCACTGACGATACTCGAGGGAGTACACTTGAGTGTTGCTGCTATTAAATGCTTTGAAATGTATCTTTAAAAATAATAAAAGCGGTAAGTTAAAGTAAAGTAGTTGTATATATATATATATATATATATATATATATATATATATGTGTGTGTGTGTGTGTGTGTGTGTGTGTATGTATGCATTTTATATTGTAATATTATGAGAGTGCACACTAAATCTGCTTCACTTTGAATCAGTCCTTTGTGTGTACATAAATTGTTATCAATTGTTGAATAAAGAAATAAACAGACAGACAATTTTGTCGTTTGGTAAAAACTGTACTTTATATTCTGGCTATCTAATGGAGTACCCACATTAGTTAAAAATTACTTTCATGAACATAGGTATTTTTTTACACATTGATTTGGTATCGAATAATATAAAATTGTAGAACCGTATCACTGCCATAACACTGGTTTTAAATTCACAGTATACGGGAAATCGAGCCAGTAGTCAGCCATATTGCATGTTTGATAAATGGGAAAAGTGAAGTTCGCCATTTTACACTGTAACAGGACAGTCGATTGTGGACAATCGGTACGGTGTCGTAATAGCAGCGTGTGCAAGAGTTGAAAAGAACCGACTTAATATAGTCTGCTTGATTAAATGTCCCTTCCTTACGAGGCTTCCTGGGGGCCCAGGCCAGCACGCCTCGTCCACAATGTTAAATAATACAAGTAAGCAAGTAAGCAAACCTTAGTGAATAATTCGCCTTTGTGCCTTAAAGTTATATCAAAGGATTGCGACTTCATTTAAATCTTCTAGTGGAATGAACAATCCTCTGAAATTTTTAGAGATTTTATTAAATCAGAATATTTTTATCTTTATCCCTTATTTATTTCTTATATTAATCAAATACTTCTTTATAAAATAAATTAGCTTAAAGCAGTAATCTTTATATATCTCTATCTCAATAATATTATAGCGCCGTATGTTAATGTAAAATGGGTTGTACTAGGAATCATAGTACTTGGTTTTTATGTGGCCACTCGTGGGTTCAAACCCCCGACATTTGTGCAGAAACATTTATTGGTTCTAGTTTTGCTGATTGAACTCTGACACAAGAACCTGATCGACCTCCGATTTTATCTCATAAACGTTACGTCGTGCCAGGGAATTTTAGGACGAGCGCATGCATCTTATATTAGTGCAGATGTGCCTGCAAAGGGCAAAGATATCAACTGCGTATTTAGTATTTTTCGATATTATTTCGAAGTTTCCATTTTTTATACAAGTAATTTTGCTAGCTAGTGGCGGGGTAAGAAAAAATACCTATTTGACTGGACCGTAAAACAACACGCCTAAGCTGTCTGTACAATACAGGTAGCTTTGTATTATATTCCGAGAGCAAATGTTTATAGAATTTTAGAATTAATATTCTGTTACTTTTTATTGTTAACTTTATAGGAAGGACATTTCTAAGCGAAGCTAAGCTAAAAATAAATATTTTCAATAATATGTATTATAAATGTTAAGCTACGTTAGCTTTTCTTATTTGTTTCTTTCACATATACGAGGGGAGGTCAAAGGGTTCGCGGAATGACAGGGAAGGATAATGAAATGAAACATTAAAGTATTTTTCCTTTTCAATTTATTCGCCCTTAACCCTAATACATTTATTAGATCTGTCAAATAACTTATAAATACCGTCTAGAAAAAAGATTTGTCTTGGGCGTCAAAATAGGCCGAAATTGCCGACTTCACTTCATCATCGTCGCCAAATTATTTCCCACGCAGTTCTTTCTTCATTCTTGGAAACAAATAATAGTCGCTTGGGGCCAGGTCCAAGCTGTAGGGTGGGTGGCGCAGTTGTTCAAAACCGCACCGGTGAATGGTAGCCGTCGCAACATGGCTTGTAAGCTTTCCTCGCCAATTTTCTTTAATAGCTTCTTTTAATTGATCTAGTAAAGAAGCGTAGTATTCTCCCGTTATGGAAACACCACGTTACTTATAATCAATCAAAAGGATACCTTCTGTATCCCAAAAGATCGGCGCCATGATCTTTCCGGCCGATTGAGACACCTTATAGTTCTTAGGAGGGGGTGTGCCTTTTTTATGCCACTGAATCGACTCTTGCTTTGACTCAGGTTCATAATGGTGAACCCAAGTTTCATCGCCAGTTACAATTCGGGCCATAACTTCCTCCCTTTGCTCTCCACAGCGGTCCAAAAACTCCAACTAATGCTGCAAGCTGTTTTTTCTTTAGCCGGGCATCTTCCGATACAAGTTTTTCAACTTTTTCGATTATTTCTGGCGTGGTGGCCTCAATCGGCCGTCCAGGTCGGGGTCGTCTTCAATGGAGTCCCTCCCTTGTTTGAAAAGGGCGTGCCATTTATAAATCATGGTTTTCCCAGGAGGGGAGTTCCCATAAACTGCTGACATCTCTTGAAAAATGGTTTGAAGTGTCTTTCCTTGTTTGGTGAGAAACTTAATGACGGCGCGATATTCAATTTTCTCCATAGTGGCTAATTTCTTCCCGATTGACTTGTTTACTCGTTGATAACTCAAAAGCTAATGACCCGATTAGGCTGAAACTTGGTATATATACTAACAATGAGTCACTCAAATAGCGCCTACCTGGATGAGTAAACTCACCCTCACCAACCCCGCCATTCCGCGAACTTTTTGACCTCCCCTCGTAAGCTTCGCGCACATCAGGATGGGCCGCAGTTCATCTCAGCGTGTTTTCAAAAATCTTTTTGAATCACAATCTTACATTTTGTATGAACCATCATACTACGGGCAGGCTGCAGCGGGTCGTTGGCTGATCGTTTATCATGCTAGTTTTTGCATTGTGTAGTGCACTGAATAACACACATTTTAGGAGTTTTCGTGTCAACGCGAGGCCTTATAAACGTAAATTTTATTAACACAGCTGAACTGTAAAAATTATGAAGAATAGGTTTTGAAAAGACCAAGCTCGACAAACGAGGGAGACTACTGCCGCTAGGACTGATTATACCTAGCTAGGAGAATAATGGTGATGGGCCGGCCATATAGCTCGAAGAACTGACAACTAATAAGGATTATAGGTTCTCGAGTGGCAGCCTCTCGTATCGGTAATCGATGGATGCAGGTGGCTCAGAACCGTAGTTTGTGGCAATCCTTTGGAAGGGGGGAAGGGTGTTATGTTTAGCAGTGGATTTGTGATGATGCTGATAAAAAAATGACGAAATCATAATTCTGTATTCCCCTGTTTGCTTCTTCGCAACTGGCCCAATTTTTACATAACGTTCATAATTAGGATTATGTCTACGACTGTATGTTTTTCCTTTATTTCTTATGTTCTTTTTTATTGGCTGAATGTCAAATAATTGCGGTATAACTGGCTAAGTTTAGTAATTTAATACTATCATAATACTATATAATCTAATACTATAATAATACATAATCTAATACAAGAGCGCGTGTTCAGTCATTCGGGCCGAAGGCCCAACCCGCTGCCCCCTTGACAGTCAATTTCGCTTACTCTAAATTTGCTGATTTGCTGGAGATTATTGTGATGAAATTGAGAAATTAACATTATAAACCAGAATATTAATTCCGTCTACTCGTACTAGCGGATCGGCAATCTTTCCTTTTTACAAAAATTTTATTACCAATTATCAGTTTTTTTAATTCGCAAACATGAAAGAGGGTTAATCATGGCTCGGTACATTTCAGGCGCTGCGATATCAGCACTGGCATCAGCGCCGTGGCTCCCCTCGCAACCCACCATCCTTTCCCGCCTCGTACATTTTCTAACGCGTTGTTCTTATCTTTGAGTAATTACCTTGCTGTTTTGTGTTGTTATTTTGTGGAGAGCGGGTCGCTTTTTGTTTTTCCGTTATTTGATACTAGTAAAAAGCGACAGTTATTCCGTGTAGTAAAATGTTGTCGCATTGTAGTGTTTTGTATATGTTTCTTTTTAACAACGATTTTGACCGAGATAGTCTTTTGTTTAGGAAAATCAGAAATCGATCAAGGCGACGATGACGCAAACCAAAGTTTGTTATTATAGTGGTCAATATATAAAAGTGCTGTAAGTATTAGCACAAAGATATAAATACAAACGCTAAATTTCGCGGTGATTTTTTATTATAATAAAAAATCATCATCTTGTCAATCAATCAAAAAACGATGAATTATTGGTTTAGTATATTCGTATAGCATAATAGGCTTAGAAGCCAGTAGCGACAGATCACGCTCTCAGAGAATATCAGCATAATGCTCCTAGGTTTCGTATAATCTATAATAACCTAAGTAAATTTTGGCATTCATAAGAACTTTACACATTCCTAAATTGAATGAAAAGTTTTAACTTTGAACATTATTCCTTCTGTATTCAGTGTGTTTCGTATTGATTATTGATGATTCCTAATCGAGAATAAGAAGAAGTGAATGAGTACTTTCCGCCTATCTCTATTGACATAGATGTCAAAAGATATTGGCCCTTTCATACTTTCATTACAGCCTATCAAAAATCTACTGCTGAACAAAGGCCTCCCCCATAGGTTGTCTCACAGGGGGAATTTTGCCATGTTGCTGCTCATCACCTGTTTCAGTTTAACTCCGTCGCCTCTGACGACACCCATGCTATGACATGTGTTTTCTTTTTGTAAATATCTTGTTTTCTTCGCTTTAAATTACATTTTGAGTTATTATAAAAGTTGAAGAGTAAAATTCTCTACAAATTATGTCTCAGGCTCAAGCAATATTTTATGTAACTAACCGTACTCGAGATACAGCGCGATTCTATTATTTGCGTATAAGAATGAAAAATTTTCAAGACTGTGTTCTGATTTTGAAGCATAATATTATATTAGATATGGTTTCATTATAACTGTGGGGGATTTAAAGTTATTGCGTCTATAATCGATATAATCGCGCCTCAACTAGCTATTATTTTTAATACTAGTATAGAATATGGTGTGTTTCTTGTTTTGATGAAGCATAGTAAAGTAATACCTTTATTTAAATCTGGTAGTACATTAGACTCCGCCGATTTTAGACACATTTCTGTACTGCCAACACTAAGTAAAATTTTTGAAAAAATTATTCTTGATCAGAACTTTATTTTTTTTAATATTAATAATTTACTTCATAAAAATCAATTCGGTTTCACAAGGGGTCGCTCGATATCAGTTGTCGAGCGACCCCTTGTTGCTGGTGTTGAGCTAATTAAATATTTTCAATGTATGGGAGAATTCACAGGATGCTTGGGTATATTCTCTGACCTATCCAAAGCCTTCGATTGTGTTCACCATGAAACATTAATCAGGAAACTACAACACTACGGTGTAAGAAGTAATGCTCTTAAATTAATTGTTTCATATTTAAGTAACAGAACGCAAAAAGTTGTCATTAATAGTATGAGCTCTTCCGGGTCGATAGTACAAATGGGCGTGCCTCAAGGCTCAATTCTCGGCCCCTTTCTGTTTCTTGCATATATTAATGACTTACCTTACATAGTAGGGGATAACTATTATATAGTATTATTTGCTAATGACACTTCATTAATTTGCAAATTAAAACGACAATTATTAAAATATGACGAAGTAAATAATGCTATATCTAAATTAGAAAATAGATTTAATGTTAATAATTTGCATTTAAATAACACTAAAACGAAATGTATGAAGTTCATGACTCCAAATGTCAGACAATTAAATACTAATGTTATTTTTAATGGGGAGGAACTGAGTCTTGTCGATACCACCATTTTTCTTGGAATAACACTAGACGCGAAGCTTCAATGGAGCCCCATATATCAAAGTTAGCAAGCAGACTTAGTTCTGCAGCATATGCTGTAAAAAAGGTTAGAAATCTTACCAGTGTGGAAACAGCCAGACTTGTTTACTTTAGCTATTTTCATAGCATAATATCGTATGGTATTTTGCTATGGGGATACGCGACTGACACTGAAATTATATTTGTTTTACAGAAGAGGGCCATAAGAGCAATCTATGATTTAAAACTTAAAGAGTCGCTCCGACAAAATTTTAAGGAAATTAATATATTAACTTTGGCCCTTCAATACATTTATGAAAATGTAATGTACGTACACAAAAATAAAAGTAGTTATACAAAAATAAGTGATATTCAGTCTGTAAATACTAGGAACAAACACAATCTAGTAGTACCAGTTACTCGACTCCACAGAGTCAGTAATTCATTCTTGGGGCGATGTATACGCTTTTACAACAAAATCCCAGAAAATATACAAAATTCAACCTGCTCAAAATTCAAAAACTTTATTAAACAGAGTTTGTATAAAAAGGGTTATTATAATATTAAGGAAGTTATGGATGATAATAACCTCTGGGAATGAGGTGTTCGCTACCAAGCTATTTCTAATTTGTTTTTTGTGGTTAATTGTGTAACATACATGATTGTAAGCTGTTATTTAAAAAAAAGTCCCTCTGGGTTTTTTGGTGGTTCTTCCCAGGACAGAGGTTTTTTTTCGAACCAGTGGTAATTAAACAAAAGAGTGAACTTCAATAAGTATTATTTATAATCTATATTGAATAAAAAAGTTTCTGTTTCTGTTTCTGTAACTATAATATTTTGTACATTAGATTACAGTTACAGTTAGTATTATAACCTAAGAATTAAATTATAAAAAAAATATGCTCTACAACTTTCTAATTACGCGGGCCAGTCGGGATCAAATCCAGTCCGAAAGAGAAGCTATGGTAGAGCGTGTGAATCTTACAGTACAGGCAGTCTCCGAATGGGGCGATGCCAATCTTGTGAAATTCTACGCCTCCAAAACACAAGCGCGTCTCTTCACTGCAAAAAGGAGCCAGCTCACCTTAGCTCCTTCTTTCCGAAATGTATCACTGGAATACACCGACCGCCTTCAGTTGTTGGGGGTTGAGATATCCTCAAATCTGAACTTCGGGCGGTTCATTGAGTCCAAGGCCTAAGCAGCTGCAAGGAAGCTAGGAGTCCTTGTAAAGGTGCGACGATACTTCACGCCGGGACAGCTGCTTACTTTACACAAAGCGCAAGTCCGGTCGTGCATGGAGTATTGCTGCCATACATATAATATGGGCTGGTACTGCAAAATGCCACCTAGCAGCTTTGGACTCAATGGAAAGGCCTACTAAGAGGCTTATAGTGGTGAACCGATTTGGTTAAAACCAATCTTACCAGCCTCGAACACAGGCGCAAAGTAGCCTCCCTTTCGGTTTTCTATAAGATGCATTTCGGAGAGTGTACGCAGGAATTGCATAATTTAATTCCTCCCTCCCCCTTCCACCATCGGACAACCAGTCGTTCGGCCAGTCTCCACCTTTTCGTTGTTGACTTACCACGCATTCGAACCAAACGGTTTGCTACATCGTTCATCATGCGTACAGCAAAGGAGTGGAATAAGTTGCCACCATCTGTGTTTCCGTCCGATTACAGTGTAGGTGTCTTCAAGGCAAGAGTGAATAGGCTTTTGTTAAGTCAGTGCGCTTCACCATCTTAGGCTACATCACCACTTACCATCAGGTGGGATTGTAGTTAAGCGCTGGCTTAGAATAAAAAATACTCCAAATGTCATTTGAAGCAAAGAAAACAACAACTTTGCAACATTTCACCACCAATATGCGTACGTTATTGATTACGTTATTGCGTGCACAAAATTCTGTGAGACTTGAAAAAACTCATATAATGCTAAATGAAAGATGTATTTAAGTATAAAGCTTATTATTTCCTTTTGCATCTTATTTGACTGGACTACTAATAGGTCTGCATTTAGGTACACATATTTCAATTTTTAACGTAATAATTAATTTTTAACATTATAGTATAATTTATGTTTTACAATATACAATTTACATTTGATAATTATTTTGTATAATTAAGGTGAAGTGCCTATATTATATTTACTTTAATATTTATAAAATATGTACCCAATATTTTTGCACCTTTTTCCTTCAAATCTAACTAAAGAAAATGTGGTAACCAAAGTGGTTACGCGATATAACTGTCAAATATAAAAGTAATACAAAGAAATTTCGCCAATGACAAGGCAGGAAACAAAAACAACGAATTGTTTAATTCCACATCATTAAGTGTAGTATTAAGGGAGGATTATTCACGGGCCATATAGCGTGGCGGCCGGCTAGGAGCGGCGCGGCACTTTAGCCGTGACGCTCGCGCATAACATCCATTTTCGTCCAACTCCGGTTAACACGATACATTACACACAACGAACACCTCTTTAAATGCTAAATGGATGTTCCTGTAAGATTTGTCGCTACGGAACATCCATATTTAATTCACATAACATATCGTTCACATACATTCAGATCTTAAATTTTGTTCCGCAAAGCGTTGCGTCATCTCAATTTGAATAACCAATAACGGAGTTCAAAGCAATTCCAATGATAAATTGTTACTTGCCAATTACCAGAGCTGACGCGGTAAGTTAAAATTTATGGAACTTCAACACAAGATGAAATATTTACCAAGCAGTGAAATTCGGAAGTAGAGATATTAACTAACAGAACTTGGCAAGTCGTATAGAAGGCAATTATTGAATGACTCAAAGAGCTAGCTAGCTATTGTAAGTTCTGCACTAACAGGCGCACCCTCATCAGCTGCATTGATTAATTGTATGGGATTAAGTCTAGTTCCTGCATTGCATGCGTCTCTGTATGCGAACATGGACAATTAAAATTTATTGATGTAAGCAAAATAAATAAGCTTCGTTAATTAAATCCCGTACTTTAAAAAAATGAAAGGCTTTACAAATGGTTGTGATTTTAACCGAGTCAATTGGACTGTATTTGTTTTTTCATGTTTTAATTTTTTTACTTATTATAAGCCACAGATCCGCCGACCGCATGGTTGTCCGATGGTGGAAAGAAGAGGGAGGAATTAAAGCGTGTAATTCCTGAGCACACTCACCGAAATGCATCCTATAGAATACCGAGAGACTGGCTACCCTGCGCCTGTGCTCGAGGCTGACAAAATTGGTTTCAACCAAATCAAGGTCACCAATGAGCCTCTTAGCACGTCTCTCCACTGAGTCCAACGCTGCCAGGTGGCATTTTGCAGCACCAGCCCATATGTGACAGGAGTACTCCATGCACGAACGGACTTGCGCTTTATATAAGGTAAGAAGCTGCCCCGGCGTGAAGTACCGCCACACCCTTGCAAGGACACCAAGTTTCCTTGCGGCTGCTTTGGCTCTGGACTCAATGAACCACCCATAGTTGAGGTTCGGAGAAAATTCAACCCCTAACAACTGAAAGCGGTCAGTGTACTCCAAGGATACATTTCGGAAAGTAGGAGCCAAGGTGAGCGGGCTCCTTTTAGCGGTGAAAAGACACGCTTGTGTTTTAGAGGCGTTAAATCTCACGAGATTGGCATCGCCCCATTCGGAGACTGCCTGTAGTGTAAGACTCACACGCTCAACCATAGCCTCTCTTTCTGACTGGATTTGATCCCGACTGGCCCGGGCACTTGGTTGGTATCTCTCCACAACTGTGCTGTCGTCTGCATACCCATAGATACCGGGAATGAGCAGATCATTTATATGCAGCAGGAAGAGAGTTGCGGAGAGAACGGACCCCTGAGGAATACCGGCGTTAGTCGCCACAGTATCGGATGAGCAGCCATCGACGACGACCCGCAGAGACCGTTCACTCAGAGAGTCCTTCACCCAGACAATCAGGCCAGTCCGTTTGTTTTTCATAGCAGCGCGCTCACGCGTGACGAAATTGTCACTCTCCGGGTCGTTCCTTCGCTATTTGCATTGTGAACAGACTTTGGCGCGTGCAAAATGGCATCACCATCTACGCAAAACATTAATGTTCATGAAAACGATCTCTCATTCTCATTCTCATTCTATCAATCTCATTCTAACACTCATTCGGAAATATCGAAAAAAATTATTTGGATGTTCTCGAAGTTTATAAAACATAGTGTACAACTTTTCACTTATTAGCCTGTCACTCCAAAGTACCCAAATAAAAATATATAATAAAAAAGCTAAAAAAAATAATTTTTTTGCTTTTTTTTCTCCTTAGTCTGATGAGTTCACAGACAACGACCGTCTCTTCGAAGTCCATGTCGGCAAATGACGCTTCGATTTCAAAAAAAAATTGTCACTGTCACCCTTCGTGAGCGCACTCCGCTTTGGAAACGTGACGTGACAATGACAAAAACTTTAATGTCACGGTGACAAAAATCACCATTGCGCGCTAGCTCTAAGCGGATAATATTATGTCCTTACATATGAAATTAGCGTTTTGTCGTACTGACCACTTTGATCTAAAATATCTCCTCTTTGGTTAAGAATTCCAAATTCAAATTTATAAATTCATTTAGCTGGTACATTTGAGTTTTCAAAACAGTCATTCATTTGTTTTTTCCTCATTATTTTATTCTTTGGCGTCGCTTATTACCGCACAATGGAAAACATGAAATATCGGTATATTTACGAGTACGATTTCTACCGTGGCACCAGTGCTGCAGAAACAGCTCGAAGGATTAATGATGTGTACGGCGCTGGTGTCGCAGAAGAAAGCACGGTACGTTTTTAGTTTCAACGTTTTCGTTCTGGAAATTTCGACCTTCAGAACCAACCCCGTGGACGGCCGGAGACCAAAGTGGAAAATGAAGAATTAAAGACTTATTGTGGAAGCGGATTCATCACAAAGCACTTCAGAGATAGCTGCAGGCTTCGGGGTAAGTAATAAAACTGTATTAATCCACTTGAAGCAAATCGGGAAAGTAAAAAAAACTTGAACGATGGGTACCTCGTGAATTGAGTGAATCGAACTTGCAAACACGCGTCGACTGCTGTGTTACTTTGCTCAACCGACACAATAATGAAGGGATTTTAAATCGAATCATTACTTGTAATGAAAAGTGGATACTGTACGATAAACGGAAGCGCTCGTCGCAATGGCTGCACCCTGGAGACCCAGCTAAATCCTGCCCTAAACAAAAATTGAGTCAGAAAAAGTTACTTGTGAGTGTTTGGTGAACTAGCGCCGGTGTCGTTCACTACAGCTTTCTAAAATCTGGCCAAACGATTACGGCAGATATCTATTGTCAGCAACTGCAAACCATGAAGGAAGAACTAGCTGCTAAACAACCGAGATTGGTCAGTCGCTCTAGGCCACTGCTGCTTCACGACAGCACAAGACCACACACTGCACAACAAACAACCACTAAGTTAGATGAGCTACAATTGGAATGTCTGCGACATCCACCGTACTTCCCGGACCTTCCTCCAACAGATTACCATTTTTTCCCGAATTTGGACAACTTCTTACAAGGAAAAAAATTCAACTCCGATGCGGCAGTCCAAACCGCCTTCAAAGAGTTTATTGATTCTCGCCCCCATGGTTTTTTTAGTAAAGGGATTAATGAACTACCTATGAGATGGCAAAAGTGCATAGATAACAACGGTGCATACTTTGATTAATTAAATATATTTTACAAAAAAAAAATGACTTTATATTCCTCCCGTACAAAACGCCAATTTCATATGTAAGGACCTAATAGGTGACATTCGAGTTTTCACCTTAAGTATGTGTCATTGTTTAGTCCACAACTTCCACTTAATAGATTCTGATGTCGGGGCTCTAATTTTTCAATACACTTTTCTTAGCATTGACTTAAAAAGCTAATAAATTATGCGAAAATTATTTAATTCCTTTAGTGAAGTGTCGTTTTTTTGCGCAGTGAGAAAATTCACGACCCCATATCATCCCGTGGGAGTCGTAAGAGTGAGAGTACGACACAGGAAAACTGTAACAGGTGTAGATGGTCAACAGCACATTCCTGATTACAACTGAAAATAATAAAATAAATACGGTTGCCAACTCGCACAATTTTGCTACTCGCAAAATTCCCCCTATGGGGATGCCAATGTTCAGCATTGGACTTTTGATAGGCTGTAATGAATGCATGAATATTTTTTTAATTGAGGGACGCTTTTTCAATTTTCGGATAAAAGTTATTCATAGAAAGTTTAAACAACATACGCAAATTAAAAATTACACCTTTATGAATAAAATAGTTCAGTTAGTTTCACATATACATTTAGTCAGGTTATAATTTATTTAAAGGCAAAATATTATCTGACAATAGAGAAATGGGTACCTACTTAATTTTTTGAAGTCGGTTTTTACTTTTTTTAACACTTCTAAGATACAAGAAAAATTCTGTGTTTCTTGTTCATTTTTTACTTTCACATGTTTACTTAGATATTTCATTTAAAAATGAACGGCTTTTCATTTCAATAAACTAAATAAAATCACAACATATTATTATAAGTATAAATTTTCACGATTGTCATTGTTAATCTTTTGATTTAGCGAGACCGCAGTTACGGCGCGCGTTTTACTTCGCTATTAGATATTGGAAAAGGTACGATAAGCACTCGGAGTCCTAGCAATTCGTATAATAAATAGGTTGTAGATTCATACTACTTCATACAAAATAAGTAATTTTAATTTTGTTGGATTTTGGAAAGACAGTTAATAAATATAGTGCTGCGGTGTTAAGCTTAAGCATGACAAAAATACCGACTAAAAAATCTAAAAATAAACTAAATTAAAAAATTATTCTAACCAGCACTGGCCATAAATAAAAAAAAATTATAAAGTTCTTTTTTTAATTAAAATTTATACTTTATTTGGTACAAAACGATACAGAGCGAACCGCCCCGAATACCTTGGTTTATAGATACGAAATTAAATAGAAATACTATTAAACTAATATTTAGAATAAGAACAGGTCACATTCCATCAAAAAGAATTTCTTATCTGATGAAAAGAACTGATTCACCTAATTGCGAAACTTGTGGAGTAATAGAAGACTTACATAATTTTTTTATGGAATGTAAGCGGAACCGAGGGGCAAGAGAATTATTTATAAAGACATATAAGATAAATGTGTACAATATGGGTATTGCGCAAGGCATTCTACATGCCCCCACCTCGGATATTGCATTGAGTATGTGCAGATTAATAGTAAATGTATAGATTTTAAGTTAGTCATAATAGGATTGACATGTTAAGAAACAAAAATCCTAAATAAATAAAGAGATTTTTTTTATGTTTGACTGAAAGAACAAGTTCCTCTTTTCGATCTCATCTTTTCAATATCTTTAATTATCAGCATTTTATAAGCTTTGGAATTGTCACATAAGTATTCGTTATTTTGAAAACAAACGAATCTCTGAAACTGGATATCGTATGAACTCACTGAAGAACCAACAACGAAACTTGCCTAAATTTGTTGAATTGGAAAACAAATACGAGGATTCTGAGTAGTACTTGTGATGAAGAGTGGATCTTGTATGATAATCGGAATATTTCTTTTTTTACAATAGTTGGACCCGGGTGATGTACCGGGTGTACACGGGTGTGCCAAATTATTATGTTCCAAATGCAAATTACGCAAAAAAGTAATAGCTAATTACAGTAATACACCTATACAACCATTACTCATTATAGCACCTTCAAATCTGACACAACAGCTACGAGATAGAACTATGCTGCAGCTATATTATAGTTGTAGCACGAATGGGTCGGCTCGACCAGTGAAGGACCACGCTCTCACAGAATACCAGCGTAAAATAGCAGCTTAAAGCTGCCGTGTTTCGTGTGATGAATGTAGAGAACCGGAGACCCTTTCCCACCCGGAATGACAGACAGACAGACAAACAAGAGAGTGACTTAATAAAAGCGTGGTAAAATTATATTTGTACAAGAATATAAAAAGCCTTTATAAATCCAAAGTCTACTTATTTCACAATGTTAATATTCTAATACTAGTACTTTTCCAATATGAGATTGCTAGCTCTCAAATAGTTAAGCAGTGAATATGGGAAAACAAAGTACCTTTTTTTTATTAGGTGAATATTATTATGATGCGTTTGTCGATTGTGCTGGCGGAGATTACGGTCCGGGATAGGTACAGAACCTTTTTCCTTGCTATTGGGAAGGACTACACAGGTGCTTGTAATGCGACACAAATCGTTGCCGAGGGTCAAAATATCCTGACCCGCATCTTTACCTTATCCATACTTTAAGTTTATTATATTATGGTTTGCATGTGTTCGATCTATATAACATATGATGAGTGCAGCACAGCACGCAAAAAATCCTAGTACACGGATCTCTATCATAGTGGAAGGACTGACGACCACAAAAGCAGGCGTTATATATCCTTAATGCTGCTTTTCGTTGACGTATGTATTGTAAGTTCGATTTGAATAATATAATATACCCAAATCTCTATATACCCAAATCTCTATATACCAAAATCAATTGCTATACGTTAGTCTCGCTAAAACTCAAAAACGACTCGACTGATTGTGATGAAATTTTTTGTGTGCGTTTTAATGAGTCCCTATATAGTTTAGATTCACATTTGGACGCGGTAGGTGGTGCCGTTGTCGAGATCCAGAAATCACCCGTGCGGAGCCGGGGCGGATCGCTAGTATATTATAATATTAAAAGAGTTAAGTATAACATAAAATAAATAGAATTTATAAATATTTTTTGGGAATATTTGCCATAGTTGTCACTCTTGGCAGGCGCGTTTGCAACTGAAGTTATTCATTATTTTAAGCTGTTATCTGTTTCACACCCTCGGGATGGTGCGAAGTGGCGGATTCTCTTACGCCGCCACTACACGGCTACATAAAAACATAGACTTATAGATAAACTGCGAGTATCACTATATAACTATATCGTATTGTGATGTTTGCGGAATTCCAAAATCCAGCGATATTCAGTGAACTCACACAGACGGTGTCTATCTCAAGTATTCTAGGTCAAAAAAGAGATGCGCGAGGTATCTGCCTTCGTGAACTTGGATTAGCGTAGCAAGTAAGACCAATATAGCGAAGGTTACGTACAGAAGTAAACTGTTCGTGTGGCTGCGCGATTGAATTCTGGAAGATAAAGTTACAGCCTATATTCGTCTTACAGCTGGACATGGATCTCCTCTCATTTCTAAGAGGGTTAAGGAGCAACTCTTTTACTACTATTCTGATGAACGTATTATATGTTTTTAACAACAATTTTTTTATTATTAGACTGGATAATGTAACAGTACCTTGGCTGTATAAATACGGCAAAGATAAAGGCAGTGTAGGTACTTTTATGGCTATATTTATATTTACATGTGTGGGCCACAGGATTAAATTAGCGATAAATCCTCTTAAATGCCTTTGATGACTTTTGATGGCTCCAGTGGTTAAGCGTTTGGTTGCGGCAGTGTTGAGCAGCCGGTTAAGATCTCGTATGGAACAAGTTTGGTCTACAAATAATTGTTCTGACACTACAAGAGAAAATTTTAGGGTAAAACACGTTAACATTTAACATTTTAACATTTTATAAAAAGAGTAAGATTGGAAAAAGTATTGAAGGATAATTTAAAATTAAAAATTTTGTACAACCTACTTCAATATATATTATTAAGCATAACTCAAAAACTATTGGTTAGACCTTGATAAAATTTATATGGGACCACGTGAGAAGCAAAAAGAATCATCGAAATCGGTTCACGTAGAACAAAGTTATGAGGTAACACACATAAAAAAAAACATACAGTCGAATTGAGTACCTCCTCCTTTTTGATGTCGGTAGAAAACTACCAGCCAATGAATCGATATGATATGTATGTTTATAAAAGGTAATAAAAAATTATATATAGTATAATATTACATGTCTGAAATAAAATAGGAGACGATAATGAAGAAAATAAATGAGCAATTAATATTATGTGTAAGTGAAAACGAAATGAAAGTTTCGAACCACTCAAGTGAAAATATTTGAAATAATGGACCAAGCTTATAATATATAACTAGAGCAGGGAAGAAAAGCAACATAAAATTTCAGGTGACGTCGGTCCTTCCATAAATTTATCGACAGCTCGTGGTAACAGGCTATAAGGAAAATATTTATGAAGTAAAACAGCGAGGGCACGAATTTCATTAGTTAATTATCTGGTGTTGAGAGAAAGAGGCTGAAAAGCTGTTAATTTCTATTGATTTTGTGGTAACTTTCGTTTTATATATATAATAAGTTTGTTCAATTTACATCAAATCATTTACTACGAAAAATATAGGAGAGCTACATGAATCTATCACGTTGATTGCATCGACGAGTATGTGCCTTGCATCCGCCCTGTTGATACTCGTACATATGAAACACACCTACATACCTACCTATTATGTAGCAGGCGCATTTGGCAAGGCAGGTTGCCAACTCTGTAATAGTATGGAAAATAGCTTCATTAAGATAATTGTAAAGGTGTGACCTCTGATGTGAGTTGTACCAATAATATGGAATGATTTCGTTACAAGTATTTCTATTCCTAATTTTCTTATCTCACCGTACTTGTATGAAACAGAAGCGTAACGCTGCTTTTTACACCAGAATTCTGTGAGAATCGAATGCTTCACAGGTTGAGCTATGTATACTGTTTTTTTTTAATTTACAGTATATCGCTGCTTCGTTTGAAATGCTGAATACTCGTTTAAAATTAATTATTCGTAATGTCTATCGAAAGTAGCACGTAGACGTGGCTCAGAAGGGCAATCGGTTTCTAGTTCTTCAAAGAGGTCACCTTTCTTGGAGAAAAAAAACATGGATGAGTGTCGTGGAACACTCGGTTGGAACGAAGTTCCTTACGTAGTATATTATATTATTGATAAACGTATTATATTATTGATTAACAAATACAAATAAATGAATTACTAGCGTCTATTAAAATGAAGCGTCATTTAGAATAAAATAATTGTATTTCTTTCATGGCAAGATAAGAAAAAGTGCGAAGGAGATGGATATTATTCCATCTCGCTTCCTTATAGCCGCCAAGACCGTCTACACTACTTCAGAAGGGGCCGTGACGGAAAAATCTTACACTTTTTCTCGCCTAGCCCCCATCCGCCAAATTCGTACCGTGCGATAAGGAACTTCGTTCCAAAACTAATACATTTCTACTTTACTCTCCGGCTTGGTAACACTATGAAGGACGGAAGGAAAAAAGCTTCTGAATAATTTTAAGAATCGGTTTTCCACACGCTTTCGGAAACTCTACCATAATTTATATTATTATATTTATTTATTATAAAACCAGCTAAAAATTTTAAAAATAGTTATTAATAAGGATTGATATCTCCATAAACAAAAAAATATTATTCCTTACAAAATGCAGTATCAAATTAGATTCCTACAAAGCTACGCCATCAAAATTAAAGCGGTGGAATAGTTAAGTCCGGTGCTGTGGTCCTACAGCGTGGTATTAGTGTTGTAGTGGCTAGCTATTGTTTGCTGTGCGCTTTATTTCGTCTGTATAAGACAAAGTAACGTACACAAACATACCAGTATGCTCTTTAACCCCTTTCAGTGTTACTTGCACTACAAGGGGTTATTTAAAAGTGAAAATGTAGGTATATGACTTGATATACACAAATAAGTATCCCTTGAATTATTACGCAAACATTGCATGTATATGCAAATATAACCCTAATACAATATTGCCGCAGGGAATCTCATCCAGTCGCTGTGCTAATCCGTCGCATTCGGGTTTTATTTTTATCCGGATTTATGAGACTTTTCTATGTGGCAAAACCAATAGCTGTTGAAATATGCTATGTGCCGGTGAATCTTTTTACATATCTCTCATTTTTAACTTTAAATGTAATTAAATATGTCATTTTCCTTTGTTTCACTGAGAGTGATTAACTTGATAGAAAAAAAAAACATTTAACTACGAATACAATACTACTCTACTACAGTTAGTTCAACTTCTTTTCTTTTACTTTCTAGCAAATACCTATAAACTACATAATAGGTAAATTATGCCAGTCAAAATATTATTTTCAAAACGTGGTAGAGCCATGCTGTAGCTATATTATGGTTGTAGCATGAATGGATCGGCTCGACTGAGGTAGGACCACGTTCTCACAGAATACCAGCTTAATGCTGCTGTGTTTCGTGCGGCAGGTGTAGAGAACCGGAGACCCATTTTACTGGAAACGATGCATTCCATCTTAGTCCTCAGAGGTGACAACGCGTCTGCAGTTTGATTCTTAATCGAGGATAAATGTAGATGTCTATGGGCCACAGCATCCACTTACCATCGGATGGACTGTGTGCTCGTTTGTCACCCTTATTCTATATTAAGAAAAAAAAATTACACAAAACCTTGTCATGTCGTTTTATTCTTTTGTATAAATTATATAGCTTAATATATTTAATTTCGCTCTCTAAAATAGTAATAAATTCCGACCCTATCATTTCTACGTTTTGCATATTATGTCAAGACTAAATAAAACAATAGATTTAAAAAATAAATTTCAAACACCATTAATTTATTTAACACTTAAAGTAAATGACTAATAAAGATGTACAATTTAAGCACTAACTGCATTGTAAAAACATTTTAAAATTTTATGAACGCGTATTTGAATTGGTCGGTTCGAATGAAATGAGGCTGGCGTCAGACTACATAGTATTCCATGCGTAGCGTTTAACAGAGCTATCTCCAACCGAATTGGCACGTTTAATTGAACGCCTGTTTCAACCATTTAGCGTTCGGGACAACAGTTATTGGTAGTGGGTGGACGGCCGAGCGCACAGATCACATAAGTCTGCGGAAAAGCTAGGATCTATGGGATACATTGTGAAGTTTAAAAACTACCTCATGCATAATGTGACTTTGACGTCTAATTTATATTTGCCATTAATTTGTTTCTGTCAAAATAGAAAAAAATTTTCAATACTGATTATAAATAATACTTATTGAAAGTCATTATGTGTAACTGGACTCGACTGGTTTGAAAAATAACCCTGGCCTGGGAAGGACCAGCACGCAAAACCAGTGATCACTCACTATTACTATAACTATATTATACAAACTTTGTTTAATAATTACTAGAACTTGGCGGTGGACAAACTTTGTATATTTTATGGTATACTGTTGTAAGAATGAATTAATGACTGAGGAGTCGAGTAAATGGTACTGTTCCTAGTGTTTATAAAATAAATATCGCTCATTTTTTAAAACAACTAGTAATTTATGTACATCCTTTACATTTTCATAAATGTATTGAGTTACTACTGTAGTATAGATTATTGCAGCCTATCAAAAGCCCAATGCTAAACATAGACTGCCTCAAAGGGGGGTATTCATATTTGGGGCCATAAAATATATTAATTTGGTTGGGAAAAATTTAAGGAAATTAATATACCTAATTAATATCGTTGAATTTTTCCCAACCAGAATCTAAATGCCGACAAATATTTCATAAAAATATTATACGAAATATCATTCTCTCTGAATGTGACGCGGCCAATAAATCCTATAATGGTGTCGTAAAATTTCGGCGGTATTATCTTGGGGAAACCCGGCTATTTTACATTCACCTGCGAGGTTTCCCTCCGCATTCAATTTATGTTAGTGGGCACAAAACGAACGCTGACAAATGTGAAAACAAAATGAACATACGTTTATCTGCACGTTCCCGGAGTCGGTTACCGAGCATGGTGAAGGGCGCGGAGTCGGCGTCACGAGGGCGTGTGCCTCGTGCCACTCATCAAGCCTTTCAGTCTCGCGTTAGTTCAACTAGTTTTTAGAGAATTTTAACAGGTTGCGTAAAAACATTTATGTTCACTTTGGCTTCTACTCTAGGGACAAATTAACTTAAAATTAAATACTTTAATTAGAACGTGATAGTTTGACAAAACTACATCGTCTAATGACCGATTTTTTTATCTTCAGATTAATATATCCATGCGATGTAAGAATGTCCACTACCATATCATCCCGTGGGTGTCGTAAGAGGCGACAGAGGGAAACAAATCAGGAGATGGGCAGCAACGTCTTCCTAATAACGACTAAAAATAAAAAATTGCGATTGCCAAGCCGCTTGCCAATCGTGGCAACTATGGCAAATATCCCCTCTATAAGGCAATCCGTGGGGGAGGCCTGTGTTCAGCAGTGGAATTTAATAAGCTGCAACGGAATATAAAAGTGAAACCATTCAACTATTTTATTTATACAGGTGTAACTTTTAATTCGCTTATGTTGTATTTTATCTTAAAAGTAAAGTTTTACTTAATAAATTAAATATTCCAAACTATAAAATAATTTAATATACACTGAGTACATACATTTTTTTCTCTTGTTTCCTACAACCACCTTCGTAAGGCTGTCAGTGCTATAAGTTTGACCGGTAGAAAATGCTTTTAGCATTATGTCCGCCTTTTGATGCATGATGAATGAATGAATATCTTGTACTAACGTTGTACTGTTAAGTATTATCTACCTCCATTGTAATAGTAAGGTTCATTATCACCATCATCATCATTAGAGCTCATCACAAGTCCACTGCTGAACCTAGGTCTTCCCCCAAGGAATGCCACAAAGCACTGTCCCGAACAATTCATCGACTCCCTGCATCTCTTACCGAGACGTTATACCATTTAGTGGGGGCCCTACACTTCGCTTATCAATATGAGCCAGTACCGGAACCTTTCTTCTCTAATCGATTGTCGGTTCTTCAAGCTATGTGGCCGGCTCATTGCCACTTTAGCTTACTGATCTGTAGCGCTATGTCGGTTACTCTAATTAGAGAGAGAGAGAGAGAGAGAAACTCCGAGTATAGCCCGCTCCATAACTCGCTGAGCGACCTTGAGCTTGCAAATTACGGGCATACGGCCGAAAATGAAGGACCTCGTCTCAGACGCATATGTCGTGACCAGCAACCAAACACGCACAGGTTAATGTAATAATGTCAGTATTAACTAATTTTAATTAAATAAATAAATTACTGACTGGACCGGACCGGATAATTACGGACCGGACTAACTGATCACATCAATAAAGACAAATATTATAATATTTCGACGATCACTAACAGAAGAAAATATAACAAAAATAGTAAATGGAGGAAAATGATGGAGGTTTTCGCTTAACATAAGGAATTGAAGTATATTTTAATCATATTATAAGTAATATTTATTACTTACTATAATATTAAATAGTAAAAATAGTTTTATTAAAATAGCTATGTACATTCTGTAAATACTAAGAACAAGCACAGGCTTGTTATACCAGTTACTCGACTGCAAACAGTCAGCAATTCCTTCATGGGATAATTTATAAGCCTATACAACAAAGTCCCAGAAAATATGCAGGATTTATCTATCAAAAGTTTAAAATTGTATAATAAGGTTATTATACTACTAAAGAGTACATGATTGATATTAGCCCTTGAGAATGCCACCAGCGCCATGCTGTTTCTAAATGTTTTAATTTAAATGTACAACATTTGTTGTTTAAAAAAGTCCCGCTGGATTTCTTGCTGGTTCTTCTCAGGACAGATTTTCTTTCCGAACCGGTAAAAGCATATTTGATTTTCAATAAGTATTATTGTAATCAATATTCAATAAAATATTATATTCTATTAGAATTACAAGCATGCTATTATAGTCCAACTGATGGAAGTTCATAAGATACTATAGCTCAAGGTCACCTGCAACTTATTATATAATATATAATAAGTTGCAGGTGGTTTGGTCATGTAGAAAGAATGAACGAGGAAAGAGTGACAAAGCAAATATATGTTGCAGAAGTGAACGGAAGAGTCGGGAAGGGACGTCCTAGACGAAGGTTTGTCGACCAAATTGGCGATATATTGAAAATGGGCAAGATTAGGAGTACCCTTAACCGATGAGCGTGTATGCGTAGATATATGGATGTAAAGGAGGCGGGAGAAGTGTGTCAGGATCGTGCCAAATGGAAGTCCGTAGTCTCTGCCTACCCCTCTGGGTGACAGGCGTGAGTGTTTATGTATGTATGTATAATAAAAAGCCACAGATGCTACATAAATACGACAACGCATCTGATTACTATATTTTTAGTACTAAATAGAAAGCTTTCTACCTATAGAAATACACAAAATAGAAATACCTACAAAATTACATTAAGTGGTTTTATTTGTACAACATTTGAATTCCTTAAGATGCAAAGAACCGCTGCAGTTTGTAGCTGACATTTATTATGGAAACGTCTTAAAAGCGTCTCTGGACTTTGCAACCACTCGCGCTATCCCTGCTGCGAACTAGTAGTATATTATGTATCTATATACGACATGGCACGACTACGAACAAAACTGAGTGGAACTTTCCCCAGGTTGTCGGACATAAAAAGAATTTTCAAGATACTCACGGTTTCAACTTTTTAAAGGTTCCAAACAACATTATGAACTCAGTAGTCGGAAACGTTCCATTCAGTATTTTCTCAATAGGTACACTAATATCAGTATATATTTCTCAAATCTATTTATGTAAAAAACAACCTATCTAACCCTTCTCCTAAATAGTGTTTTCTGCTCAGTAAGCAGTCTCGCACGCAGACTGGTAGAGATTAAATAAATAATACATCAGTTTATGTCACTAACATGTTATGATTTATCGCAGCGGATTTTCAGTGCTCCAAAACTCTTAAAAATAGGAGGAGGCCAGTGACCAGCAGTTGAATACCACAAGATAACGATAACAGTAATAATATAAGAAAAATTAACCTAAACTACGTTTATAATTTGATTTTATTGTTAGAAAAGGTACGATTAAAACAACGATATAGAAAGAGATATATTAAGTAAAACGCTTGCCATTTAAGATACGGTTATTTCAAAACTAAAAACAAATGTATGTTTAATGTTTTTTTGAAATTGATATGAGGATTTATCTTAAATTTAGTATCAGAACAATAATATTTGCCGTTACCGTTACAGCCTATTAAAAGTCCACTGCTGAACATAGGCCTCCCCCATATATTACCTCATAGGGGGGATATTTGCAATAGTTGCCACGCTTAGCAAGCGGGTTGGCAACTGCATTTCTTTTAGTCGTTATTAGGAAGACGCCGCTGCCCATCTCCTGGTTTAATTCCCTTTGTCGCCTCTTACGACACCCACGCGATGATATGTGGTAGTAGATATTCGTACACCGCCATTACACGGCAACAACAATATTAAATAAATAATAATTATACTCCAAGGAAAGATATGCCATATGGCATATAGAGCAAAAACAAATATTTTTCTAAAACTAAGACAATAATATTTGGAGCTAATTGGAAATCTGATATAAAAATGTATCTAAAACCTTTAGAAAGACCCCAAGTATGTACATGGTAGAGGTAAAAAATAAAGTTATAGTCCCACAGTTGGGCACATTCCTATCAGTTTGAGAGGGTTTTACGGCAAGTAAGCCGGCTGCGCTGCCTTCGCCGCCAAGTACGTGGTAAACCAGCACTTAAAATTACTATTTCGTTGGTGCCGGCGGGGATTGAAATTTAAAAGCAAAGAAAAGCTTTCAATGTACTGCTTCAAATAAACGCGAAAAAAATCATTACCTACATTTTATTCAATGTGTGGCTTATTCCTTTTTATAGAAGTAAAGGTGACAAGCGAGCTCACGGTCCTCGAAATGCATCTGCTTTGCGGACTAAAATGCAAGACCTTCAATTTAATACTAGTTAAGGGTTTCCTATTCACGTTACTCACCATATGTAACACAAAAGCTAATACTTTTGTGTTTCATAGCTGGTATTTTGCGGTGATATTCTGAGCGAGTGTGGTCATTCCCCGTTTAAGTTGAGCCTTTCGTGCTCGAACCATAATATCCACACATCTTCATTTTGATTCTTAATCGATAGATGTAGATGACTATTGGCCACATTATCCGCTTACAATTAGGTGAACTGTATGTTAGTTTGTCACCATTACTTCTATATAAAAATATATAAAAAAGCAATATCAGAGTGAGGACTGCAATTTAGTGTCATACAGGATTTATCCGTACAATAGATTATTTAAAGAATTTACACAAACTTATTAAAGCAATCCCTAAAACCCCAATAAGACATTGAAGTTTACAGAACCGTTCAAAATTGTAAACCGTTTATTTCGCTTACTTTTTCATCTGCATTAATTTACTTTAATAATACAAAAGTGCTTTAGCGCCCGTGAGCTATTTCCCATAGTCCCAGAGTAATTACACGGCACGGCTCACAAAGGCCGCGAGGCCGTAGAGCGCGCCGCCCGGCGATCGTGGAAACCCCTATCCGCCAGCTAAAGTGCCACCATTTATGGGTTGCCATGATTCTATAACTATGTTAATAAACTCCTAAATTCTCTAACAAATCTGTAAAATTAAAAACTTCCTACTTTGTACCACTCGAAATGCAGAAAATATACGAGTAATATTATATTTCTGTTAGTTTAAAGATTCATAGAATAAGTGCTTTGTTTCATACTTCTCTCTCTCATCTTTTAAATGTTCGAAATATTGAAAAAAGTGTTTGTATTTTACACATTTTTTATGTTTTTACACTTCACACATATGTGTGTGGTAGTTAGTAAAAATATTCAAATTCAATATTATTTCTTAAAATTTTAATATTAAGACTCTTATTCTGGTCCTTCACTACTGGCCGTATTATCATTTATCACCAGCTCGTAAAATCCTACTGCTGGACATGGGGCTCTCTCGTTGTAGAAAAGATTTTCCTTCAACGACGCGTCACATGTCTGTTTTACGCCTTACCAAGCTTAAATTCGGGCTATAGCGAGGGCTATGCTCAAAGTTTCTCTGCGAGATAGGATACGTAATGAAGATACACGCAGTAGAACTAGGGTAACCGACATAACCCAACGGACCAGTAAGCAAAAGTGGCAGTTGGCGACCATTTATAGCTTGAAGAACCTGCAACTAATAGAAAAAAAAGTTTCTCTAGTAGCAGCCTCGTACCAGTAAGCAGGGTAGGGTAGGTTTCACCAGATGGAGTAACGCTAGTAAGACAGGCGGAGAGTTGATGGATGCAAATGGCTCATAATCATGTTTTATGTCATTTTTTGGGGGAGACCTATTTTCAGCATTGGATTTATGAGGGCCGGTAATGATGATGATGATGATAAGTCTTATTCCAGAGAAAAAGACTAACCATGATATGGATAAAGGGACTAAATGGCACTTATTTTCGGAAAGCTTACTGGTTCAAATTAAGCAATTAGTGAATAAGCTATTTCATAACAAAATTTAATTACCAGTTTGGGAACAGTGTATATAAGAAGCTCGAGTCTCGTATGCATAGCACGCACGCTAGCCTAATGAAGCCGTAAAGGAACGAGAAGAGGCAAACTGACACCGCCTCCGTACACCGTCGCAGCTGCTGTTATTATCCCGATCACAACTCGAGATTGTATTTTCTCGTATGCATTTATTGGAGTTCTCTTGCGTCGCTTACCGAATAGACACTTAAATGTTACAATAATTAATAGATAATGTAGCACCTATTTTTATTATTATTGAGACGTTACCTCCACTCTACGATTTTCTCCGGTATCGTGGGAGCAGTTATCATACAGATATTTCACAAGGACAAACATCCAGACCCGGAAAGGTTATTTGTGGGCCATACAAATACTTGTTCCAAGCGGGATTCAACCCGCGGCCCTCAGCGCTGCAACTCAAGCCGTCTAATTACATTACAATACAGTGTATTTTTAATCACATTGTTTTACAAGTAAAAGAAAGCTAATGGTGGAAAGACGAACGGGTAGACGTGTGCAAATTGTAAGACGAGTTGTGTAAGTTATATAAAGAAGTCAAGCCCCTTCACGACAAATCTATTCATCGTTCTCACATACGAGTACATACATCATTTATGTGATAACTAATGCAAACTGAAATAACAAAACACAAATTTTCATTCATCATTCATTCATTACATCCTATCAAAACTTCACTGCAGAACATAGGCCTCCCGAATAAATTGCTTCATAGGTTTATTTGCCAAAATTACCACTACCACGCCTGGCAGGCGGGTTAGCAACCGCAGTTTTTTTATTATTTTGAGTTGATATCAGGATGATGCTACTACCAATCTCATGTTTAATTTCCCTCTCTTACGACACCCACGGGTTATGTGGTAGTGCATTCTCTTACGCCGCCACTTCACGGCATCCGCCAACTATACGGCATTAAACTAACAGTTCCGAACAGTTCAATATTCAGGTTTACATGGTTCAGGGTCTTTATGATTGACCGCCTGCTAAGCGAGACGATTAAGGCAAATCCGACTTTTAAGGGATATTGAAGAAGAAGAAGTATAGAACGCATGGAAGTATGTACATATAAGACACATGTTTAACCTAAATGGCAACAGTGAACTCCCAGGCGCATGGCGCTGCCAGGAAGAGACAACATATTTTTTTAAAGAATAAGGGTGACAAACGAGCGCACAGCCCACCTGATGGTAAGTGAATGCTGTGGACCCTAGAGCTGTAAATGTACCTGTCTAGCTACATTTATTCTTAATTAAGAATCAAAATGTGGATGCGTTGTCACCCCTGAGGAACAAGATGGAAAGCCTCGTTTCCAGTAAAAAGGGTCGCCGGTTCTATACACTCACCATACGAAACACAGCAGCATTAAGCTGCTATTTTACATGGTATGGTATTCTGTGAGAGGGTAGTCCTACCCCGGTCGAACCGACCCATTCGTGCTACAACCATAATATAGCTGCAGCGTTGTTCTACCAAGTATATATTTAATGGTTATTTGTATCACCAGTTATAAATTTAGATTTGTTATTTATGTATACCAAAATATCAAATACATCCCTTACCTATCTAAATAATAAATCGTTTCACAAGGATCTTGATATTTAACGCAATAATCTTACACAGAATATACGACCTGAACTTTATTTTACCCCCAACTTAGTTGACAGTATTATAAACTAGTTGCAAGGCTTCGCTCGCCGATTGGACAAAAAGTAGTTTGATTTGACACTTATAGCAACTAACCATTAACTAACTTAACCCCTTACCCTGTGGAAAGTCCCCAAAGCTAGGGCGGAAAGCGCCCGTATCGAGGCGATACAGGCCGGGTAGGCGTCATAGTAGGGAAAGCTTTTTATCTGTGTGGTCGTCGACCGGTAGCGTTGGTTTAACAAGCGATATAATTAAACAAAGATATAAAAGAAATTATTGTATTAATGTAATAATTACTTATCGTACAATCGGACAAGTGCAAGCAGTTCTTGTACAGTAAATATTGTGTACTATTAGTTATTGTGTAAGGACAATATTATGTACAGTATATAATATTGTCTCTTCAAATGATAACCTTTGCGAACGTATGGTCCAGAAAAGTGTTTAGCTAAAAATATTTCAATGTTATGTTATAATTTACCTTAAATTGTATTAAATATATATACATATTTAAAAAAAAAATTGATTAATCAAATGGGTAAAAACCTTTTGACACTATGAATATCCAATATGTCACGAGTAAATAACATAATTCCGATAATGTTCCTCTAATTTACGCCTTATTGCGTATCTTGCATAATATCAGTGATATTTTTAGGTTTTTCAGGAAGTTGACGATGTTCGTGTTATCATACCTACGAATTGCAGCACCGCCGAGGGATGTTCTAAGTATCAACATTTACTAACCAGTTTGGTAGGCTGAATTCGCTCCTAAGCCTAAAGCTGTTTACGCCGCGCCTTACACGTGAAGCCGTGGACTGTGCCTGATTTTTCTCCGGTCGTGTGGGATTGACGTCCCATCAGACTATGAGAGAGTGTGAAGGAATAGAGAGTACACCTGTGCTTGCGCACACACTTGTGCACTATATATCTTGTCTTGCGTAGATAACTAGTCTCCGTTGAGACTGGCCGCCGTGCCGTAATTCGGTCTAGAGGATATTATTATTATTATAACTATATCGAATTTCAATAATCTGAGTGTGTTAGTTTTTGTAAAGAGGCTATCCTGTCTTTTTTCGTAAACGTAAAATGTACTATGTTAAAATTGTATGTATAACGTAAAGAGCAAATCTGTGTTGAAGTAGAAGCAATGACAGGCGAGAACGGTGCAACTGGGAATAACTAAAAAGCACATTCAGATCACGGCGTTATGTTAAGCAGCGAACGAGTTCGGTGTTCGGCTGATGGCCCCCGTGCTGCCCGCCACAGTCCGTACTTATAATCTAATATTCGCAATTTACGAGGATCGCGGAGGGAGCCCGCTGGGAGCAATAGCACTGTCATCGCGCCAACTTACCTGCCGGTTGCACTTACCCCGACGTTAAGTCTATCGTTGTAGCTTTTACGTTTTTACGATGCTTATGTTAACGTACCGTTGAGAATTTCCTGTATATTTTAGGAAAGTATAAAGTAAAAATAAGTTATCTATACATATTAATATAATTGAAGTGTCTGTCTGTAATATTGAAATAACTGGTTCTGTTAAGCTCAGAGGACTATTTGCGTGTAATTAAGACACTAATAACCATTTTTAAAAAATTTGTCTGTCTGTCTGTTTTTCCGTCCGAAATCTTCGAAATGACTGAACCGATAGTGATGAAACTTTACAAACAGATAAAAAGCAATGTCAAGAGGGAGTTAAGTTATATTTTATTCCAAAAATGAAAGATTAAAAAAAACGAATAAATTTGTCTTAAATCTAAATAACGTCACATTAAAAGATCCTATCGTGGTTGCGCTGGAGTAAAGCCCTCAACGTAATTTCACAGTACGGGAGAACCAGGTTCGATCCCCGCCGGTATCACTGAAATTATTAATTGCAATTTCACGTGCTGATTTTCCACGTACTCCGCGGTGAAGAAGAAAACATAGCGAGGAAACCTGTATGCTGTCTGAGGAATAAAGTTTTATCGAAGATATGTGAATTCCGTCAATGCGTACTGGAGTAGCGTAGCAGATTAATTGCTCTATAAGACTCTCAAAAATAATAGAAGGCCTTTTCTAGGGCATACATAGGCTGTAACTCTACTTTACTTTTTATATACTTATGTATACAACTATACAAATTATTTGCGTGATACGATGAAAACTTAGCTATTACTCAAAGTAGGGCAAATGTGAATTTCCCGAAAAAGCTATTGTATTCTACAGCCGGAAGCCGTTGCGGGTTTCAAGATACTAAAATATATCTATTATATCCGTAACGACACCTATCACAAAATTCATATCAATAAGTCAATGCAGGTGTTTTTTGTTATAAAAATAGAATACATAATATGTTAAAATGTAAAAAGTTTAGTCATTACTTAAATAAACTTATGAATAAAATTATATAACTATGCGTCTAGTGCTAAAATACTATAATTTAATATTAATACCACTTTAGTTAGAGCCGTGGTAGCTCAGATGGTTAGCGCTCGCTGTAAGTTTCACAGTAAGCGAGCAACCCGGGTTCGATTACCGCCGGCACCAATGAAATTGTTAATTGCAATTTTAAGTGCTGATTTACCACGTGTTCGGCGGTGAAGGAAAACATCGTGAGGAAACCTGCATGTCTGAGAAATCAAAAAATGTATATTTCGAAGACATATGAAGTTTGCCAACAAGCATTGGGGCAGCGCGGCGGATATTTCCTTGCCCTAAAACCCTCTCAGAAATGAGAGGAGGCCTTTGCCCAGCAGTGGGACGTATATAGGCTGTAACTTTACTTTACTTTACTACTTTAGTTAAACCGTGTGGTGGCAGTGTATGAATATCCACTACACCATATCGTACTGAGGGTGTCGTAAGAGACGATAGAGGGAAACAAACAACGAGATGGGCATCAGGGACTGTCTAATAACAACTAGAAATAAAAAAACTGCGGTTGCCAACCAGTTTGACAAGTGTGGTAAATAGGGTATATAGGTATATCCCCTCTATATAGGCAGTCTATGGGGGCGGCCTATATTTAGCGCTAGACTTTTGATAGGTTGTAATGATGACCGTAACAGTGTCTGCATTAGTTAAACCCTAACATGCAATAAGAAATTATATAGTTTAAAAATGTGATGTTCTTATACATTATTTTTTAAAGCTAACGAATAAACGTGAACATTAACTGAATTCAGTCGAAACTTCAGCAAACGCGGTTCTCAGAGCAACTCCTTAGCCCGAATTGTTATTTGGAGCCTGGGGCGGGGGAGGATCTATAAATTACCAAAACGACAACTCGTTCCGCGCAAGATAAAGCCCTGCCACAAAACAATGCTTTAGACGAATGCCTTATCCGTTATGGCACAAAACGGTATATTATTAACTATTGTTTTAACAGAATGGCTAGCTAAATTGAAAATGCTTTATTATGCATACCAAAACACACACAAAATACGACGAAATACGAAATTAAGTAAATTAAAGGCTGTCATTAGCATTTTGAAAGCAAAAATCACCGCATATTTCATTTTAGCGGTCTAAGAACCTATTATGGTTTCTATATTAAAAAATAATAAATAATGAAAACCAAATAAAATAACTGCCTTTAATTAGACTGCCTTTGCCAGTCACAAAGAAAGTACTTAAGAAATGGCTTAGCTTTAAATAATGCAGTATAAACTAGCACAGCTAGCGACCCCGAACAGAAATCGAGTAAATAAAGTATTAATATTAAAAAGAAAATTTTCATATAAACATTGTGCTATGTCCAAGTACTACGTAAGTTATTAAAAACGAAGTTTATTTTTTATTTTTTGTTTATGATAGATGCAATTTGAACTTTTTATCGACATTAGTATTAAATCCCACGGGCCACAGGCATTTCCGCTTCACTTGCTGGAGCTTCACTTGCAGAAATAATTGGAGTACGTCGTTTCTACGAGTCAATTTAATTCCCGATTTAATCGCACTATAACAAAGACATTTAAGTAGTAGTAATATATATATATTTAAATCTCTTTGCACTATAATAAATTGTCAATTATGAGATTTTAAGGTAATATTAAAAGATTTTAAGGTAGGTAAAGAAAATTGAAATGTATCAGATTATTCAATATTATTAAGTTGGCGTTAGATTTAAGATAATCAAAAACCATTTATTTTATGGAATTTTGTTTTTATTTCAATAAAATCTCCAAGCTTTACGAATTAAATATAGCCTAGATTACTCCTGACATTGCACTCGATCTGGTAAGCCAACAATCGGTTTAGCCATTCCGAAAATTAATCCGGACAGACGGACGGAAAGACAATTTTTTTAATTTTGGTTATTTATCTCTTAATGGCAATAACCCCTTAGTTCAACATACTCGTAAGGCAAATGTGTAGATATTCCCACGTTATTTATTTTTTATTATTTAAGAACATTTTTTTATTTGTTTAAAAATTAACAACGGGTGAAATGAATGCCTACGTAAAGTTTTTTTGGCGCATGTATGAATTTTTTATATTCCTTTTGTAGAGGTGACATATGAGGCTGATGGATTGCAATTATTTATCTCTCTTTAAACATTTTTTTAAAGTAAGAAGGAAAATGTTTGAGCGACAAAACATTTTGCCTTAATATTAAGAACTGCGTAGAATACTTTACTAAAATATTTATGACAAGGTAGTGAATATTTCTGTGGGTATAACATCTTTATAATACACTTTTTGAAACTTAGCTTGTTAATGGATTGCTCTATGTTTTCCTTGCCAATGTTGAGGAATCAGTCGGTAAATTTAAAATAGGTTGTGATTGTGAGTTTAACAGTCTGAGTACAAATATGTATTTTTAATTTTACACTATTTATTATCTTTGCTTGCGGGCTGGCTACTAAGATGGAATGGCCAGCAGTAACAGACAATAATTATCTGTACTAACCTTCGCATTCGCTGTGGTCGATTTTGAGAATTATTCTCTTTAAAATGCAATTAAACTATAGTTATCTATCACATCATTACAAATCTGGTATTGGTTTAGCTCGTAATATATTACCGGTGTAAAATATACAGCTTTTACTTTATATATTTTATTTAACATGAACTAAGGTTAATAAATAGATAATGCAATGTATTATTTATATTGGATATAAATTTAACTGTTCTGAAATTCACGACTATCCCTAATTTGCTTCGCGCTCAAAGGCGAACGTTTCTGAACTTCCAATAATTGAATAAAGAAACTTTATTGGAGTTAGGGGAGCGTGCGTGGCTCGCAAGCATGCCACAAAAAGCCGAAAACTTTCATTCAATTAAAACAGAAATTTGGTAGGAGCTACTGGCTCGGCCAAGTGTTCAATGCGGTGACAGCAAAATGTGGTAGGCTCTTAAACATGGCGCATGTCACCCGGAACCGGAACGCCGGCACTAAATAACACTTTAAAATTATACTTTTAATAAAAAGTAAAAACCGACATTATAGAACTAAAGAGGAAAATAACTTCTAAATAAAAAAATCAGAAGTTGGTACTTAGAAATGTTATATAGAAGTATTAAAGCCCCGACTTCAGGAAGTTATTGTGTGGAAATAATTTTATTCTTTAAATTTAAAAAAGAATTAGATCTTTGAAGCCGGCTTTAATTTTTATTAAAGGTCCATTTTTTGACACTTTTCAGTGGACTCAGGATTATCACAAGATCGAATGTCACCTAAATGGATGCATTAAAAACTTCACCACTATTTTTCCTATCTTATTTTTATATTTAAAAGCTATAATCCATAAAATGCTGTAAAAATATTAGAATTGTAACATGCATAATATCGTATGGAATCTTGTTGTGGGATATTGCGACTGACATTGAAATGAACTGTTATGCAGAAAAGAGTAAATTTAATGTATGTATGTACTCAAAAAACAAAAAAAAACATGTCTCCACTTCACAAGCGGTAGAAGTGAAAACTTCAAATGAAATCAAATATAAAATTAAAATATTTCACGTCAAATAATTTATTTAATATGATAATTTACGAGTGCGGTATAAAATATTAGATAAAAGTTACTTTTATAGCAAATAAATGTTAGAATCCTTATTTCTAGACATAATGTAGATCCTTAATTGTAGTATAATAGAATCAAAAGAATTTTTCTTTCGAACAAAATTGCTTTGCAATAGCGCCATCTACTTCATTATGTAGGTAAAGTCATTTTATCGAATAAAAATCTTCATATTAGTTTCTTAACATAAATTGATTGACTCTCAAGGTGGTACGTAAAATAAACACTAAATGGCATAACAGGACTAATTAAATATAATATTCTATCTTATTCATATATTTCCTATGTAAATCTTATTAATGTGTATGTTTGTCTATTTTTAGTGTCGCTTTTTCGTTTCATCGAGTTTTAAATGACAACGATTCTAAAAAGTTTTCACTTCAATAATTTTATTAAAAATAGTGATATATATTATATAAATACTGGGAACAATTACAAGCCGAATATGGGGCAATGTATATACTTTTACAACAAAGTCCTAGAAAATATACACGACCAATCTATCAAAAATTAAAAAAAAAATTGCTCCACTAAAATTCTTTAATAAGTGTTATTATACTAACACCTGTGAATGAGGTGATCGCTACCATTCTATTTCTAAATATTTTCATATTTGATCGTACGAGTACAACTTTTTTTTTCAATATGGCCCTTGGTATTGTGGTTAGGTCACAATAATTCTGTCAATGTCCGGTCTTGGGTCTGTCACATCTTGTCTTGAGGCTTCTCTGTGGGAAAGGAGTTCGCGGTTATTAGGTGACAATGTGGCTAAAAACAAAACACAACTAAATACACGAGTTATGGACAACACAATACAGAACAAACATCTAGTTACAGGAGGGGAGTAGCCTGAGCAGGGAATAGAGAATTAGGTTGCTAAAGTTAGTACACAATAATTATAGTTTAACACTATTCATTTGAATAAATTTTGAGAACATATTGACATATTATATGGAATCAAGGATTGTTTTAGGAAGGTTGTCATATAAAGAAATTGGGTGATTTTGACAATTAAAAAAGGTGGTCTGGAGTAACTTCATCAAGACCACATTCACAGAGGGAATGATCTTTGATTCTAATTTTAGCTGGAAATACGGAAGTGCAGACATGGCCGAGCCTTAGACGGCAGATTGTAGATGTGACTTGTTTGTTTACTTGCCACAATCTACAAATTAAAAAAAAACAAGGTTTTGGTGGAATTTGGGGTTGGATTTTACCATAGTGACAACCTTTAATATGTCTGGAGATATTCCACTCTCTATCGTACAACTTAATATATTTAAAAAAATGTCCCGCTGGTTTTCTTGTTACTTCTTCCCAGGACATGTTTTTTCCGAAACAGTGGTAAACGCATAAATGACCTTCAATAAGAATACTTGTAATGCACATTGTATAAAAATAAAAATAAAAAACTTATCAAAATCACCGCTTATATTAGACATCAAGTAGTTCCTTTTTGATTTAGAAAATTTATTTCAGTTTTATAACAATTTAGGAATGAATTTTAACGGATCATTCCCACCGAACAACTTTTATGAACAAAAAGGTGTCGGGTCCGGTGGGACGCGACCACATAGCCTGCAAAAGCCGCTGGCAGAGAATAAGGGGTGACGAGCATTGTTATGCAAATTGAGGTCGTTATTTTGCTACGAGTGAGGAAAGAGCGCGGCAGCAGCCGCCCTACTGTGCTACGCGAACTTCACCGCCCGCGCACCGCTACGCGGAAGACGCTTTGCATAATTGGTAATACAAGTACCTTCGTACATAAATATAATGAATACTAGTTTCCAGCTATGTTGTTGCTACTGTCAGCATCTCGAATTTCTCACGTGTATTTGTAACATGTGTCAATTTAGTTTCCTAACATTATTAAATGTAAAAGTTCATTATATAATAATTTCTTATATTTACGCAAACAATACGCATTAAATAACTTACGACCTTTCAAGCATGGTCACTACTGCAAAGTAACTATAGTCTTAGACCATCTTAATTCCTTATACTCTGAAATTCAATTTATTATGGAGTTATATGATATACAACTCTGTGTAAAAGTATCGAATATGTCAATAAAAGACCCGCGTAAAGAGGTCGTTCTAATTTTTTACTGCATGTTGGTAGCACTGTACTGATTTAGCGCGCAAAGTTTGAGCGGGATCTGTCATTTAATTTGTTTTAAACTACACTTTTGTTGGTCATAGTTTTGAGTTATCGGCGATTTTACAATGGAAAATATTGTTGAACAAAGAGTGTGCCTTAAATTTTGTGTTTCGAATGATATTTCATGTGGTGAATCACTAAAAATGTTGCGAAATACCTACGGCGAATCGTGTATATCGAAAACAAGGGCTTATAGATGGTATAAGGCTTTTAAAGAAGGCCGAGAAGTAGTAGTAGACTTGCCTCGTTCTGGTAGACCTTCAACCGCTACGACCAAAGAAAACATCGACAAAATCAAGAAGCTAGTGCTCGAAAATCGACGTATGAGTCTGAGAGAGTTGGCTAGTGAGGTGAACATATCTTTTAAGTCCGTCCACAACATTCTCATTGACATTTTAGGCATGAAACGCGTCGCCGCTCGACTAGTTCCAAAGAGCTCAATTTTGTTCAAAGAGCGCAGCGAAAGCATGTCGCTGAAGACATGGTTTCGAGCTTCTACGGATCCGACCTTTATGAAACGTATAATAACTGGCGACGAGACATGGGTTTATGAGTACGACATGCAAACAAGCCAACAGTTCAGAATGGCGTCTCGAAAACGAGCCGAAACCCAAAAACCGCGGCAAAGTCGCTCCAAAATCAAGGTGATGCTGACAGTTTTTTTGACTACCGTGGTGTGGTTCACTCCGAATTCCTTCCAAAGGAGAAACAGTGAATAAAGAATATTATTTAGGCGTCATGAAGCGTTTGCGTGAGAGTATCCGCCGAAAACGTCCAGATTTGTGGCAACACAACTCATGGATGCTGCACCATGATAATGCACCATCACACACAGCCATTATAGTGAAAGAGTTTTAGCGAAACATTCAACAAAAGTTCTCGACCAAGCACCGTATTCACCTGATATGGCTCCGTCTGACTTTTTTTATTTCCCAAGTTAAAATTACCACTTCGAGGAAAACGTTTTGAGTCGATAGAAGCCATAACAAAAATTCGCTGAATGAGCTAAAGGCCATACCGCAAATAGCCTATGAAAATGTATGGAAGACTGGGTGAAGCGTTGGAGATGTTGTATTGCAAGCGATGGGGCCTACTTTGAAGGCGATAAAATAAATTTAAATGAATAATTTGTATTTTTGTTTTATTGACAAATTCCCGATATTTAGTACACAGAATGTAGGTCATACAATGTATAGAAAAAAGATCCATACCAATTCATAATTTAAACGACGAATCTCACCATCATCTTACACAGTTAGCTACCATAGGAAAATCTTTGTTTCAGAAAGCACTCGCGATCGCAAACACCGGGCTACGGAGCCTCAGCACGTTAAAGAAATACGGCTATGCCACTGTGACCGAGTAAAACCAGCCACACTCTGAACTGTCGAAAATGTGCCTGCTGACAAAAGAGTCACATCAAGATTGGCCTACATCTTGAAGCGAGCTTACAGTAGAACATTCTACAATCCTTCGAAGAAGATTAATCAGTTTTTACCAACCGTTGAGTGTAATATTATGCCTCTATAAGACGCACGAGTGCACAAGTTTGTGTATGTAGTTCTCTTATAATAGGCAAACAAATTATCTACAAAAACCCGCATAAAAGAACATATAGCTAACGTGAAACACCTACACTCCGGGAAGTCTGCAGTCTGTGATCATATGTTAGATGGCCTTCGCAATTACATCAGATTTAATAGACCACAAATTCTCGCTAAAGTACATCATTTCCTACCAAGGATAATTCGTGAAGCTATTGAAATTAAAAAAAAATCCTAATTTCAATAGCGAAGATGGCTGGGTGCTTCTTGGGATCTTGTAATTAATAGAATTAAAACCAAACCCGAGCATACCACGACAAGACTTCAAGATATAGTTAACTTATTCTGCGTATATCAGTTAACTTAATCTGAAGGTATAGATATACGGTGTTTGACGTCCCGACCATGGGTGTTGCCAAGCAATCGAAGCGTCGGGAGTTAATGACAAGTAAAATAAACCCGATAAAATACGTTAAAGTAATTTTATTGAAAATTCTTTAATATTTTATAATAATTAACTTCGCATAATTTCTATGTTTCTGGTGGAATTTCTTAACTTTTGTTCACGTACTTTAAAATAAAATAAAAAGTTTTTCGTATTATAAACACAAATGGATTTTTATTGATTTTTGATCCCTCTTTTTCTTCGTACTTTAGCTCGATACCCTATATTTATGATATTGGTCAGTTCAGTCAGTGGTTGCCGAAAATTGAGTTTGGTCACTTGCATCTTGAAAACTATTCCACTAAGACGTATAAAATTCTAAATGATGCTATTTTTGGGCTCTTCATACTCCCTGAAAATATAATTCAGCCTCGTAAGGGCTTTAGCTTCGGTGATAGAGGAAGCACGAAAATATATCGAAACGGTTTGAGTAAATATAGCAATGTGTGTGCGGCCGTTTTGCGATAACTTGGCCTGTCGCACTATATACGCTTAGATCTAACTACTTGTGTAATTAGTTCACTTTACTTGTATATTTTAATCAAACTGAATTGTTTTAAGTCATACTAAAATTATTTAGTTTATAAGCACATATAAACAATTATATTCATAATGATAACCACCTCCATTTTCTGTCAAAAATCCTTTGTCGCCAAAGCTTTGGATATCAGACCAGGTTACACTGAGAACAAGCCAGGTTGCCATTTTGAGAGAAAGTTGACAATCGAAATTAAAAGATTGTCAATAACAATTAGCCGCACTATCTGAACCTTTCCTCAATGTCCATTTTTTGTTCTGGACAATATTTCTTATGTATGGGAGATTTTTAAAGAATTTTATTTTTAGAAATATGTTATAAAAATCAAGTAAATAAAATACATCATAATAAAGCTCGTGCTTCAGCAAACTTTGATTTGGCATAGGCACAGACCGGTCCTTCAAATACTTTTTCTGCATATCCCAATTTACCCCCAAATTCAAATCAAATCGACCTTTGCTTACATTGCGTCCATGGGTTTAGTTATGGCACAGATGGACATGATAAAGACAAAGTGACTTCATAATATGTTTTTTATATATTTTAGGTTATTATATGCCATATTGCTATGGGCCAATGTTCTTAGTTTTTAAGTCCTTGATGCCTGAAATCAAGTTATTGTATTATATAAGATGTAATGTGCTAATATTGACACGGGTGTTTGTGAAGAATAAGAACAAAATATAAAAAGTGTAAAGCATAAGAAATAACGAAAAATTAAAAATATTACATAAAATATTCAGACTACAGAGAATACTTTACTTATTGACTGCTAGCCACGGCAAAGTTAGATATCTGCCACGAAAGTTTGTTGAATGGATTGAGATGAATTCTACTGTGAAATTTTATCAACAACGTAAATGAGAAACAAAGTAGCGTAAACTATTGAAAAATGATGTGCTTACAACGAAATTATAAATATGTACGTATATTTATTTATATTATTACTCCTACACTTCACAATTCTGTAACTTCCATGTCTATAAAAACGTGTTTATAAAACGTAAATAAGATTTTAATTTAATCTTTATTATAAAAACGTAGTCCTTTTAAAAAATACAATAAATACCTATTTTCAACACATAAAACTGTTACGAAATGCCTGCCCTACACAACGCGGCCATAATAAAGCGGATACTCATAAAGCCCAGTTCGGGCCGAGCTTAGGATATCATATTTCATGATATAATCGACGGGTTTTTTCCTCGCTTAACTAAAATTACAAAAGTTATAATCATCATATTCATATTTTCAGCCGAATTATCTAATATTAACTTTGAAAAGAGTAAGAGACGACTTTTAAAAGGAAAAGTTCCGCGAAAGCACGTAATGGCTCATCCCGCTCACGATTCCTACGCCCGAGGCGGAACTGGCGGACCGTCAGCGTCAAATAAGTTTCTAATTGCTTATATTACCAAGTTATATTCGCTCTTGAAAGTAATTAAGTCTGGAAGTTAAAACCACATTCACGTAGTTTATGGAACTAACTCGCGCTTTTTCCTATCTTACAATCTTAAATATTACTTTCAGTAGCGAATTAAAATGTAACAAAGGTGGAAGAAAAATCTTTTGTTATAAATCTAGCCACAGAGGTTAAGCACTTCGCAATCCATTGAACTAAAGCGGTGAAATGCATCCGCTTGGAAAAGTCATGAAAAATGTTTTCTTCTTTTAGCGACGTAAGGCTCTCAGAAAAGCGCCAAAGAGCTGTGTTAGAGCCGAAGTCTAGCTGTGGGGCAATAAAAGGGTCGTGAGCGTGACACATATCCCCACTTTCTATGTCGCACGCTATCGAACTCCAAAGTAGATTATCAGCAAAGTCAGATTTTTTTTTCCATAGAAACAATTTTTTGCTATTCTCCAATAATAACACAAACTTTTTTTCTATTTCATTCTAGCACCAATATCTGGATTATCTGAAATGTAAGTTTCATTCTACACTTACTTTCTACATTATTTGTGATAGACAGCTTCGTTCATTGCAAACTCTTACTATTTTATTCTTTTTTACACTTCTGGTTTCAGACCTTCATCGTTTGCTCTGAAATAACGTACCTGAAAATTTAAGACATCCATCCAGCAAATACACATTTAAGAAAAGTTTTTGGGGTTCATGTCTTAAAATGGATAAATATTGCTTAACTCAGTCATCATTACAGTTATTATTATCCTCGTTTTGTCAGTAGTATATATTATATACATATGCGTATACGTCTGCCTATGAAGTTTACACAATATACATGTTATATGAAGTTCAGTAAATAATAAATAAAAAATATTAATATATCAATTAAATATAAACCAATATTACTGATTTCATTTATGGCGTTAAGCAACGTATTACGCAGATCTGCTTTTTGGTTAAAGGGTAGAAGTGCCAATATGTCTACAGGACATTTTATATCATCCTCAATCGAAAAATTCTACAAGTACTTAAAAGTTTTTAGTTGTATGATGGTGCAAAAATAAATTGCTTCAAACATTTATTTCAACAAAAACAAGAATGTAATTATTCTTTCTATCTCTTAGGGTTCCGACGTTATAAAAGAAAACCTTAGAATTTAGTTCTTACCGTCTATTTTATGTGTCACAGCATTATAATTTCAGAAGCTTTTGACAGAAAATAATAAAAATTACCGTAACTTTGTCCAAAATGAGAGGAGGTATATGCCTAGCCTAGCCTAGCAGTGGAACGAGATCCCTACAATATAACCAAAAAAATAAATCTCTTGATCTTAGCTACATAATTTTAACATTGTTAACTTGCAAGAAACTTGCAGATTCTTGAGTTTGAAATGATGTTTTAAATGATGAGTGTTGGAAATGTAAAAATAAAGTGAAAATCACTCGACAGAAATATATTATGTTCAATTAAAATACGTTAAATTTGAGACTATGCAATTATATCATCGACCGAATCAGCAGTTTAACAAGAACTTGTGCGACTGTAGCAATATTATAATTACTCGTCACTGCAGATTTCTACAAGATCAGCAGAATTGGAGAATTTCTGAGCACGTCCGGTCTGATATCAGCGAAGTTGACATCTTAAGTAAGTGGATAATGCAACTGGGTGTTAAGCATAACTTATTTATAGTAGTAATTATATTACACTTCATAAATAACGGCAAATTTTATAGACTTTAAGGAATGTTTATATTTATTAGAGCGATAATTTTAAGTTTACGTTATCCCCTTAAGCATAATGCTAAAAAGGAATCAGAGCATTTCTGACATAAATGACCTGAAATATCAAATTTGATACAAACATAAATATGAGTCATGAACGGATAACAAATACAAAAAGTTTATTTCGGTATTTTACTTACTAAAATTTTAAGTAATTTAAGCTTCCTTAATAAACAAATAACAGATGGGGAAGAAAGTTATTCGAGTGCCTCGTGCCGGAAAACGCAGTGTGGTGTGGCCTCCTAATAGATGGAGTGACGACCTGATAAGACGTTCAAAAAGTCAATGGATGCAAGTGGCTCAGAGTCCGTAATTTATGGTAGCTTTAGAAGATAGCCTACGTTCAGCAGTGGATTTATGAGAAGTAAAGTGATGACGATTTTATAGTTATTTTAATTTATAGCTCCTGATTTATATTTGTAAGAGGGTAATTAACAATTATTTCTATAAAGTTCAGCTTTACCTTCACAAAGTGCATTGTTGATCGGTAGACAAGGCTTTCGCGATCGACTGATGGCGGAGAATCTATCCGGAAATGCCGTACTCTAATCATACGGACTAGTGACGGGGAGCAGCATTGACAGTTAAATGACTTTCAATAAGTATTCTTGTAATCTATATTGAATAAAAATGATTATATTCTATTCTATTCCAGTGTGAGGGTGTCAGCCCTGGGTTCACCAATGCGATTGCCCAGCATGGTGAGTATGGGCGATTTTTCCAAAAATATATGCTTATTGACATTTTTTTTGAACAGCAGATGAGTTATAACAAAGTAAATATTAATTGTTTAAAACTTTACTAGCTGTTTCGGATATTTTGGCCCGAAACTTCTAATATTTAGTCTTATTACGGCGACAAAGCCTAAACATTAATGTTTCATAATTTTTAGGAAAGGCTTAGTTGTCAGAATTTTGTTTCAGTATTAAAAACAATGTTTTATCGGATTTTCATAAAAATATTATTAAATAATATAAGCTATTGTTCAAAATTAAAATACATTTTATGTTTTTATGAATCCTATTTTATTTATAATCAAGTGAACATTTATATAAAATATTCTAAAGAAAAAGAAAATCATGCTTTAGTTAAAATATATTTAAGTTGTGAAAACACACCAAAGCGATAAAATAATAAAAAAAATTACTAGCATCCACGTAGACGCTAAAATTCGGGAGATATGAAGGAAATGTGTACGATGTTCTTGTTTTCAAGTTGGTAATAACGCGGTGGATATGGAGCGTGCTAGTGGCGTTACTGTGGCAGTAAATAAACAAGTACCTACCTACCGAGCGAAGAGGCTAGCTCGCTATCAGATCGTTCGCTGTCTTAAATGTGACTCTGTTTATTTCGCCCTTGTTTTATTAAAGCACGCGGAAATAATACAAGATAGCTATAATTATGTTATCAAAAGAAAATAGAAAACAATAAAGTTGTTTTAAATCGACAACAAACCGCATCGGAGGCTTGGAATAAGGATTTCTTGATCCGGAATAAAGAAGGCCAACTTAAATTTAGTGTATCGGTCTACGAGTGTTTACGATCCAAGCCCCTGATATAAACCATCGGACTACAGCACAAAGGTCGCGATATTGGAAAAGGGTAGCTTAAAAAATTCCATTTAACCGTAAGAAAATGTATGTTGTGATTTCAGAGAGATTAAAACTCTATATTCAGATGTACACAATTTTTTCGTTCTCAAATCAATCGATCAATTTGCCAAGAGTACAGAAATAAACGTTAATTTCAATAAACAAATAATGACTTGGTAATTTACATCATAAAGCAAAGTTGAAAAAAAATATGACAAATGTAGGGGGATATTAACCGAATTTCGGTCTGGAGGACATTACCGTTAAAACTGACTTTAATATTGAAATTAAAGTCAGTTTTAACTTTTTATTAAAAGTTTAATTTTTTTACCTTTTCTAAGGAATATCACAAGTTCAAGGTAATAACTAGAATATTGTCTAAATAGTTACATTAAAATCTTCATTCCCTGTTTTTCCACCCTTAGGGATGGAACTTTATCGTCAAATTTATATGGGACCATCCCTGAAGTATATCCTATTTAACAAAAAAGAATCAAATCGAATATCGGTTTATCCGTTTCCAAAGTGTCGGTGAACCTATATAAAAAATTATACGCGTCGAATACTTCTAAATCTTCTCATTTTTGAACACGGTTAAAAATAAGTGGGTTCCAAAATAAAGTTTTACATTGTACTTTCATATAATTAGAATCTACACCGCATTTACGTGAAGGAAAATTAAGACACATATACTCAGCGGCTACCTAAACACACACTTACAACGCATAACAGCAAATATAATCCTATCTATTCTAAACAAAAGTGAAGTACGTTGGGTCAAATAGGCAGACGCGAGGTAGGCCGGATACAAATTAAAATAACAACAATAGGTAATTCACGCGTGGATAACGAGCGGTTCGCACCATTGTTGGTCAGGGTAAGCTGTATGATTGCGTTGTATAATTACGATATTCCAAATTTGAAACATGCAAATGTAATTAATATTAAGGGTTAAAGTGTGAAATTGCCGTTTATATTGAAAAATTCAAACACCTTTTTTCTACGAAAAAAATATTTATTTAATCAAAGTATTTACTTCATTATCTATACAATTCTGCCATGTTGAGGGAATATCGTTTATGCCTTTACGATAAAACTGGGAATCTGAACTCTACAATGTCTGTGAAAGCATTTTGTACCACTTCCTGAGAATTTTTTTCTGCAGGAAATTGTCGAAATCGCGAAAAAAATGGTTATCGGTTGAGGCTAGGTCTGGCTGGCGAATATCAAAGATGAGATATGGTTTCTATTTGCAGATCTTGTAATGTTATAACGGTTTCTCGAGCATAATGGAACAATAATGGCGAAGATCGATTGACGAGTCGGAGTTGTTTCTCTGAGAGTTCTTCGTGAAAAATTCTTAGCAATAGGTAGACATCTGCTATTTTTGATAAGCCGGATCTCAGAAAGCTTTAATGAATTACACCATGAAGTGACCTCCAAACAGTTACCATTATTTTTCTTTGGTTGGTTTTTCGGTTTCGATTTTCGTGTTACAATTCTGTCCAATATTTGTTCATTTTTGTATCTCCTCGTCAGACCAAGGAAAGCTCCTCTATGCACATCAGTTAATTCATGAGGCACTCATTTCTCGACTTTTTTTAACCAATTTAGTGCATATGGGTCAATATTCTGGGTAAACTAACGCCAAACAATGACGCTAACTCCTTATTTGATAAGCATCAGCTTCCTTCATCATTTACCTTAGAGTTTCGACTTCCTCGTGGTACATTCTTCAAGTATCACTACGAAAGCGTTTGAACCAAAAACGCACAGTGTGTTCATTAGTCGTATCCTCCCCAACCGCAACGTTGATATTGCGAGCTGTCTCCGCTGCGTTAATACCACATCGGGACTCGTATTTGAAAATTACTCTAATTTATTTGAGGTTTCATTGTTTAACTCCATAGAACTATTACACCTAGAAGGGCGACGGTAATGTTAGAAAAGATGTATAGATGATACTAGTTGCCGGATTCGATATTTACCGTGTATTTCCTCACTCTTGATACCTTTGATTATAATGTGATATGTATATCTATTTCCTCTTCCAGCTCTAGGATCTTCTCGTCAGTCCTCAGAGTGGATGTGTTAATTGTTGACAGATCGAGTGGTCGAAGGTGACAACTGAACCTCCGCCAGAGATTCTTACCACGCTCGCCGTTACCGTGGTTGCCAAGAAAGCACAGAAAGGCGTCGATTGGGGGTAATTTTCTGCGTCGTTAATTATGGGGTAATATTTGCCATAGTTGGCACACTTGGCAGTTTTATATTATTAAGTTGTTATCGGCAGAATGCTGCTGCCCGTTTCCTGACTGTGTTTATATTTTAGATAGAGGGTAATGTAATGTATTTTTCGAGATACATATAACTATATTAAAAGTATACACACTAGACACGTTTAGTATATATTCAGTTTTATAGTGAATGCAAGCTAATAAATAAGTTTTTATGTAATAGTGATCTCATAAGTTACCGAAATTATGAAACAAAATGTGTCTTGCGAGTAAGTAAAAAATTATATCCATAAAAATATTCAAGTGAGCGAAGCGCTAATGAGAAGGCATAAAGCGTAACGTCATTAAAGGAACGCATTAAGGGTTCTCTGCCAAAAGCTGCCTGTAATCTATTCGAAACAATTTTAACTAGCATCGTAGCAATAACAAAGCGAGGGTGAAGTTTTTGTGGCATTTCGGTCAATATTTTCCTTAGCTCTTTGCAAGCTGAATTTCAACCGGTGCGCGCCTTGCCATTCCCAGACTTCGTCGCTGTGATGCTTATGAAACTTCCCACTTTGTAAACTTGGAGTTTCGTGTTGTTATTCTCGTAGAAATTATAAAATTTTATAGGTAAACTAGCTTATGACACTTCTTAGCGTAAAGTCAACATATTCATATGTAGATTAGATGCAAATCCAAAATGTAGAGTAAAGATTATAAGACTGAGTCTTATGTGTTATATAATAGAAGAGCGCGCACACAATATAGAGATAAATATTAACAGAGCTTTTCTCGGACGTTAAATTACGACGCCTGTAAAAACGGTAACAAAATTACTAGTTTGGTAAGCGGTATATTGACGTTTAAATATAAACGGCGATTAACATTTACGAGCATAGTTAAACTTTAACTGTAACGTAAGCTGATAAAAATAATCATGTTTTACCATTACAGCCTATCAAAAGTCCAATGTTGAACAAAGGCCTCCCATAGATTGCCTATTAAGGAGGTTATGTGCCATGGTTGCCAAGATTGGCAAGCGAGTTGGCAACCGCAGTTTCCTATTTTTATTCAGCTGTTATAAGGGATGCTGACGCGTATTAGTACGTGGGGTTCAATTTTCCTCTGTCGCCATTACGACACCTACAGGATAATGTGGGATAGTGGATATTCTTAAAACGCCACTACACGGTTAAAATTAATGTTTAATTTTAAACAGATAATAGGACTTTATGAAGGGTTAGCACAAAATTTGATAATTAAATTTCAATTACAAAAGTGGTCATTCAAAACGAATAAATACTATTATTATAAATTCTAAATTAACTGCCACAAGCCTCCTAGAATTCTATCAATTTGAGAATCCATTACAAAAAAAAATTATAAAAAATGAAGCAGTAGTGTGATATTTGTTTAATTTCGCTGTTACTGTTACAACATTAGTTTATAAACATATCAAAATAATAAAATTGCTTGTATATTAAACGAATAATAAATAAAATAACAACTCTAAAACACAACGCCCTCATGTCATATTAGATTTATAATGTAGAAAAGGACTGCCAGCTTTTGTTTCTTGTTGTGAAAGAAGGGGAAAGATAGTCTATTGAAGTGTTTCTCCATATTCTACACCTTCCTATGCATGATAGTTTCACAATCGTATCGTCAGCGATGGCTGCAATACAAAAAACATAGCCAAAAAGTAAGTAATAAATTCCAGTAACTTTATAAAAGCTCATTTAAAGCATTTAAAAGTTCGAATCTTTACCTCCTCTCCTTTTTCATGTATAAAATATTGTAAAATTTGTCAAAGAACATCTAAAAATGTACAGAATAAATATCGCGCAGGATGTTGTATCAGACCAATATAACAAGAATACATTTTAGAGAGGTAATCTACGTCGAAGCGCTTCTCGGAGAAATAGTCTCTTTTTTAGTGTTCCGCAGCAATTTCCATCATCGCCTGGAGCTGCATGCGGCGATTGCTATGCAAGGAAAGTCACGTAAATAGATGCTGCTAAAAATAAATTTCACTTCAAGTCCATGTTATTAATGTTCAAATTTAATATACGACATATTTTTGTAACATTTTATTTGTTCAAATAAATTTTGATGTACTAAATACGAGTATTTAATAAAATTTCCTTGTTTCATATAGATTAACTTCTTAACATTATTTTTATAAATAATTTTATTATTAATATACCGTAAGCGTACGTTCATCTAACTAAAAATAAAGAACTGTCTAGCTCAGGAGCAATGCGCTCGCTGTAAATTTCACAGTACGCGAGCAACACGGGTTTGATCCCCGCTGGCACCAATAAAATTATTAATTGTACTTTAAAATGTAATATAAATTTAAATTTACCACGTGCTTGGAAGTGAAGGAAAACTTCGTGAGGAAACCTGCATGTCTGAGAAATAAAAAAAAATTAAAGACGTGAACACGCCATAGGGCAGCGCGTATGACACTTTCTTGTCCTAAAACCGTCTGAAAGAAGAGTGTAGGTTCGCTCTGTGCTCGGGAGTGGGACATGTATAGGCTGTTACTTTACTAACATATCACTATAAAATATTAGAATTCCCATAAGAATAACAACACTCGAAACGTGGTAGAACCACGCTCTCACAGAATACCAGCTTAAAATATTAGCTTTGCTGCTATGTTTCGTATGGTAAGTGCAGAGAACCGGAGATACTTTTTACTGGAAACGAGGTATTCCATCTTAGTCTTAGGGTTCCATATTATCATTAGGTGGACCTATGTGCTCTTTTGTCACCCTTACACTATAAAAAAAACGATAAGTTAACAAAGTGGGAAGTTAGCTAAGTATAATATGACATGTGGTGGCGGCCTAAGAGAATTCATCACCCCATTTCGTCCCTTGGCAGGTCTGTGTTTAAATAACTTTTATCTCATGATTGCAAAATGAGCCCTAAGTGAAAGGTTTTAAAAAAATATAACATTTTCATAAAGCTTTCATAATTGATTCATAATCAATGAAAAAATTATTAAAAATTCGTAAAATCTGAAAGTATTGAAAATTAATTACGGAAAACATTTAATAGAAATGACACTGAACATATTTTTTTTTGTTATCATAAATTAATTTTTATAACTGTCAAATGAAATTTCTTTAAATTTCACCGAAGCTGTGTTTTCATTCTAACATTTTTTTATATATAAAAAGCTCTTTGTTTTCATTGTCTTCGATAGGTGTCTGCTCTCGAAGGGACAGGCTGTAACATTTAATATTAAAAAAGTTTTTCTATAAGATCTAAGAATACGGAATTTCATTGCAATCAAATTCTTTGTCCTCCTTATATTTGTGAATGTTTTTTTCCTCTACTTTTTTTGAAAGAATGTTAAGAGATGTTAATGTGATTGCGATACTTGACTTTTGTTGTAAAAGAAAGGATTCGAAAATATTCCTAAAACTAAACCTACTGCAACTGAAAGAATCAGAATGATGCAGTGAGTGTGTTCATAGCAAAATGTCCACCTGCCAGGTCAGGTGGCACACGTTAAAAGCGTTAAAAGCATTCATAAATTTACACAACACTGCCAGTGCAGGGCGCAGGTGTCGTGGAACACTGTAGTAGAGAGAGGGCCTAAAATATATTAATATAGATTCGCGTGTAAAACGTTGACAACTTTGATCTGAAATATCTCCTCTTTGATTAAGAATTCCAAATTCAAATTTATAAATTCATTTAGCTGGTACATTTGAGTTTTGGAAACAGTCATTCATTTGTTTTTTCCTCATTATTTTATTCTTTGGCGTCGCTTATTACCGCACAATGGAAAACATGAAATATCGGTACATTTACGAGTACAAGTTCTACCGTGGCACCAGTGCTGCAGAAACAGCCCGAAGGATTAATAATGTGTACGGAGCTGGTGTCGCAAAAGAAAGCACGGTACGTTTTTGGTTTCAACGATTTTTATTCAATGATTTAAGTTTTGGTACGATGAAACGCGGAAACAGTTCGAAGTATGAAAACTGTATACCTTGTCCACTATTTTGATCATGTATGTACGCGAGTCGTGTAGGTTATTTAATGAATAGCCTATGCTATGAAGTAAAACGAATAACAAATAATGGTTAATTAAAAGTGTAAACAATGAGAAATAAATAAAAAATATATCGAAATTATAATAAATAAATATGAAAATGAAATGAATAATAAATATTATAAATAACTAAAGATTTGATAAGTGGTAAAATCACAAGATGAATAGGTAACTAAATGACTAAGATAAAGTGCGAATAAATTGTAATTGTTCACGAATATAATAGAGCGGGGAAAAGTTTCTTCGTATTTTGCTTGTATAAAATTGACGAAAAATCTCTTTGGTTGTACTGTTTGTATCTGGCTGGTTTGATATTAAATCAACTCATATAGGACATTAAGAAAAAGAAAACTAAAAAGTAAAAAACACTTTCCCGCCATTTTTCAATTGTTCTTCTGTCCGCCAAAATGAGTGAATCTATCGAAGAAATTCGATACATTCTGAAGTTTTATAACAAAAAAGGGAAAAATGCGACTCAAGCCGCGAAAAATTTTTTAACGTTTATGGACCTAATTTAGTGTCAGTAGGAGTAGCACAAGGTTGGTTCAAGTGTTTTCAGTCCGGGAATTTTGATGTCATAGATGCAGCTCTCTCTGGTCGCCCTCATACGGAAGAAGTCGATGCCATTTTTGAAAAAGTGGAGCTGGATCAGCATATTAGTAGTTACGACATAGCCGAGGAATTGAAGATTGACCACAAAACAGTTTTGACCCATTTGAAAAAGTCTGGATATACAAAAAAGCTCGATATTTGGGTACCACACGAGCTCACTGAAAGAAACCTAATGAATCGTGTACTCATTTGCGATTCTCTATTGAAACGTAATGAAACCGAACCATTTTCGAAAATATTGATTACTGGTGACGAAAAGTGGTTCATTTACGATAAGAACGTGCGAAAAAGATCATGGTCATAGGGTAGTCAAGCTCCACAGACTGTAGCGAAACCCGAATTAACACGCAATAAGGTGTTGCTGTGTGTATGGTGGGATTGCAAGAGCATCGTATATTATGAGCCTTTACCGCCGGGCAAAACCATCGATTCGGATCTCTACTGCCAAAAACAAATGGAACTCAAGCAAGAAATTGAGAAAAACGGGCGGAATTGATCAACAGAAAAGGAATGGACTTTCATCATGATAACGCCAAACCACACACATCTTTGGCCACTCAGCAAAAATTGAGAGAGCTTGATTGGGAAGTGTTAATGCAGTGTTAGATTAACATCAAGAGAGGACTGTCAAAACTACTTGTCGCATTTTTTTATCAAAAATCCCAAGATTTCTACAGCAACGGAATTATGTCACTACCTACAAGATGGCAACAAATTATCGAACAAAATGGCACATATATACCGGGTGTTTGTGAAACGCTCCCCAAAACGAAGACAGATGATAGTACTAAGGATACCTATGATGATGGGTCACAAAGAAATTCGATCCCGAGAAAAAAAAATCATCTTTTCACAACGCTCCATCATGTTAGTACAGTTAAATGAAACGATATTTCATTAAAAAAATCATGAAAATACTGAAACATAAAACCAGCAGTGGAATTACTGAATTACAATCAGCTGACTAGTACGCGCGAACGCCGAATTCGCGCGGCCCGCAACTAGCGATGGTACCACAATACCTAATAATTTACAACACTTGTCTAAATACCTAACTTATCTACTTAACCTACTATTTTGCCACTGTGGTTGTCTCCACTTAGCCACTTTAATTCGAATTCACAGGTTAAATAAACCAAATAACTGGTTCGATTCCCCGCTAATGAAAAAAATACTTAAATAAAATTATAACAAGGTTAGAGTCATGCTTTTTTATCCATTGTGTAGGTATGTTTATTATTCTGATGTATTCAGTTATGTAACTATTCAGATCAGTTCAGTACTAAGTTATTTAAAAAAAATTGGTTAAATAAACCAAATAACTGGTTCAATTCCCCGCTAAAGAAAAAATTCTTAAATAAAATGTTAACAAGGAGAGAGTGCACTTGTGCACTATAATCCTGTTCTGCGCAGATGGCTAGCCTCCGTTGAGACTGGCCGCCGTGACCGAAATTTGGTCTGGGGGACACTATTATTATCTAATATAATAATGTATCTGTACACGAGAAGTAGGGCGGCCCCCCACACTAGGTGGAGTAAAGAACTGGTGAGAGATGCAGGAAGTCGATGAATGCAGGTGGCTTAGGACAATGTTTTGTGGCATTCCTAGGAGGAAGCCTATGTTCATCAGTGGAATTGCGATGGGCTGTGATGATGATGATGCTGATGCTGATAATAGTGCTTTTATGTGTAATCATTGTTTGCACATGAACATAATTAGAAGAAACGATAAAATACGCGAGGATGGTAATAAAACCCAAGGTTGTAATGAATATTATATTGATGAACTATGTGCCTTATCTTGTCTTGAAAGTACCCATCACTCTTTTTTTACAAGTACTCTGTTTCATGAGTACGTATAAAAAGGTGTTTAACTGGTGTTTACTAATAGTATGATTTCCGTAGAACATTTTTGCATTAACTGCCTTCAAACCATAAATGAGGCTAATAACATGTTTAATAAACGTAACATATTTTTTTTTTTATATTCAAGTAACATTATTGTTTTAATACTTATCCTACAACATTATATGTTATATGTCCCACTATTTCGACGATTCTTACGACTATAAGACACTGGAACGAAATCCTTCTCGACATTAAAAAAGCTTCCAACAACTTTCTTATCAAAAACAAAGTTCGTGAACATTTTAGTAAAGCATTGCAAGTGTGAATTAATGATTTTTCCTAAAGAATGATTCTATCGTCACATATAATATTATATCTACGTATATTTACATATTGTATTTATTTAAGTAGATTTATGAATTTGTGTACGTCTGTATTGATATATTTATATTATATGTACATTTGTATGATAATAAACCAGAGTATAATTGTATGTACATTTATATTCCGGTTTATTCGAATTTCGTTACCTTTTTTTCTCATTATTAGTTTATTTTTGCTGTACTACCTCCCATATATTTATCTCTGCTTAGCCTAATGGTTGACTGGGAGAGAATGCCTTAAGTCTGCAATATGCACGATTTTATTTTTTGAGCATAAAAGTTTAAATAAATAAATAAACATTGGATTTATGTGCCTACAAATTTCTAACGACTAAACGTAAACAGAAATATTCATCACAAAAATCAAAAATAATAAGGCAAAATTTTCATATAGACTACAGTAGTGACGCTTATAATTTACATCTGAAGAACATTCCACATTCCGTGCGTAAAGCCGTAGCTGCGGGTAGATGCAGCGGATGGTCCGTGGCTGGCATCTCCGACACAACACTGAACACCGTCGCTTAAATTCCATTCCTTGACACAAACCTCGCTTCCCACATTTGAGACGATCCTGGGCATACCCTTCTCTACGTTTTACGACTCTGTGCGAAGATTTGAAAACCATTGATTTGCTTTGGTGTATTTTATCTGACAGAAAATAATTTTTGATTTAAATGTAGGTAACTAGTAAGACATTTATAATAAATTCAAGTCTCATCCAACGCTAACATTTGTAAGAAATCATAACTAGTTAGTTGTCGGATCTTTGTACAAATCAGCCAGAAGGATAGACATCATGATCCCATATAAAATAAAATAAAACTTTCAGTGATGCTGGCGTACTATGAATTTGAGGCGGGGGGCCACCACCTAAGTTATAACGGTTCAGTACTTACAGTAGTATTTACTTAAATTAACTATACCGAGCAAAAGCGAACGCTGTTTATTTCCACTGATGACAATTTCAAAGATATTTGTAGTTTAACTGTGAAGCTCTCTACCTAACAGAAGTAAGGAAGCAAGCGCGAAATGCACATTATTTACGACTTGTGATTCCGGCACCGTTAAGACTGTAACAGGAAACTCTAGTTTAGTTGTACCCGATGCATTTCTTGTCGGCGCATTTGCATGCTCTCTGTACAGCTCAATGTAACACATGTATACGCAAAACAATGCACATGAATTCTTAAACCCGAGTTTCAAAAATATTCTACGTAAAAATGAAAATTATACGAATTATTTACACATTTATAAGATGTTACTTTAATTTTTCCCGAGTGTGACCAAATTTAAGAGATACATGTTTATCTAGAAAATAAAGTTGCAGGCGTTCCAGCGACATAAAACGTTACTTAGTGAGCCACAAATCCTCATAACGCTAAGCCGAGATAAAACACTAAGCCCGCGCCGCAGCGAGACGAAGCTGAATTTTTTTACCTGCAAACCGCACACCGTTGCGGACCGTCGGGAAATGTATGCCACACGAAATATTACTTGCACAAGAATTATGACGTACCGTAATGAAACTCCTGTCGCCTTTAATCACACGTAACGCCTTGCGCACTCCAAAAGCTTCCTCTAAAAAGACATCGAAAGTAAAATAATGTCGGTCCCGCGCGAGTCATTTTACCTAAATTATAATTCCTCTACATGTTAAAGTTGCTATAATATTTGAAGAAAAAAAAAAAAATACAGTCTTTAATCCCCAAGTTAACACATTAAGACGACATGACGGCAGTGCGTGATTTATTAAATACTTGTGAAAGCAACTTTGAGATACCAATCATAAACGTGAAGTCATGAGTACTATAAATATCCAGAAGTCTTGTTTTATGCACGTAAAAGTGACAAAATACAGACATGTTTGTATGCCCACAGACTAAAATGAAATGTTTCGTTACCATCAAAAGAGGGTCTCCGGTAAACGTCACATACACATTTTGCCGCTATTTTATGCTGGCATTTCATTCAAATGTAATCCTGCGCCGGTCGAGCCGATTCGAGTTGCAGACATAATACGCCGTCACGTGACCGTAACAAGTGATAGTTATAGTACTTAAGAAACTGAGAAACTTATGATTGCAAGGCAATTATGAAGGACCTAATAGGATGTAGAACTACCTACGTAGTATTTTAAGCAGAAACACATACACGTCTACCACAATACTAAAATGAACGGGGTTACATCTGACTTTTATATAAAAACACAAAAACAAATGACGATAGTCATTAAAATCAATCTAAAAATCAAATCGATTATTTATTACTCTACTCTACAATATGTTCATATCTATATATTATACTCGTACGTACGAGTATATGTATATACGTGAAGAGAAAACTGTACTTTTACTTACAATTTATATTTTTTTAAGAATATTGCGCGCACGGAGGATTGTGAGATTTGGCCTTGTTAAAGTTTATATGAAGAAATAGTGCAGTATTAGCTAACTGTAAATGTAAATTTATATATAATATGTGTTACAAATACATTAAATGAAACTAAATAAAACATACACTGTATACGTTCATACTATCAATGTCAAACACATAATTGTCACACATAGTTCGCGTTCCGCGTTCGCGTTCTGCATTCGTTGTGTTGTATTACGTTATATAGACATACCCAGACAGACATTCTGACCGCGTCGGTCAACCAGAACGCACGCGTTCGCGCGTTCACTGATGTTTCGGTGTCCACATCGGAAGGAAGATGGAGACCGAGAAGTTGATTATGTTAGTACGAGAACGGTGTTTTATATATGATGTGAAGAATGATGATTATAAAAACCGAGGAAAAGTAGTACAAGTATAGTTAGAAATTGACAGAGAAATGAGGACTGAAAATGAACTATAAAAAATTTCTTCATCAGTAAGCCATTTACAAAACAGTCTATGAAATTCTCGGAAAAGGAAGCACTCAATGTTTCCTTTTCCGTTTTGAAATTTTTGCTAATGTCCACAATATCAATAATTCGTCTCCCGATGAAGAACTATAGTCAAAAAACATGGTGACTGTAGTGGCACCGCGTAGACCATCCAACAGCGGGATTCGTGAGCAACTGAACGCTCGAACGCAGAACGCTTGAATGTGTGACCGCTTCCTGTCTGATAGAACCCTTAATAAACCACTTCATACAGATAAACCAGCACGTTTTTCGACACCATTCCCGCGCGTCACAAGTAACAGATAAGGGTTCAAGACCGATACAAAACTTGTATCTTTACGCAATTGAACGAGCATATAATATATAATATAATCTCGTATATCAACACTGTTGACATTGTTTCTAAATTCTTAAATGACATAAAGAACTGTCATTTATTTTTTGTCTATAACCTTAGAGTAATTACATATATACCTATGATAACACTCCACGGCCGGGCAAGAGCCTTTCACGTGAAAATGATTTGCCAAAATAGCCAAGTTTAGCAGGCAAATAAGCGATCGCGGTACCAATTTTTGAAAATTTTGGTACGCTGCTCTCTTTCACCATGGTTATTCTGAGATTTCGCATAGTCGCCTCCTAGGATATCCGTGGTAAAAAAAATAGGGTGACGGCTTAATAGGCCGCCATCCACCGTTCATAAATTGTAGTTACGTATTAATGGCTTATGGTTGTTTTCCTAATTAACAGGAATTTATATTTATTAGCACTAATTTACCAGGTTTCATATCTCCATATTTTAAAGCGTGTTTTACAAAATGAACAAAGACCGCATCCCTCGAGATCAACAGACACAGAAGAGTAATAAAGGCATTAATTTCGCCTTACGCGTAAACAGCATAAATCAGACAGAAGCGTCTTGCACCGCAAGACAGGAATGTCGCACAGCCATAGCCGGCTTAAATTAAGCGACATTCATGTGGATAAACTTGAAAACTGAAAACGTAACATAAGATTTTTCACTGCACTATACGCAAACATACAATATAACAAACAACATAAAATAAATTCAAATTTAAATTTAAAATGTTTATTGTAAGTTATGTGTTATTAATAAATTAATTATTAATAAGATTCAAGGTTCAGCCTATACGTTACACAGTTGAAGACATGCCTTTTATTTCTGATGTGATATGGGGGCAAACAATCCGTCGAGCGGCTCGACTCCGAAATATTTTATTTGAATGAATGAATAAATGATTTATTCGTCACACACAATACTATGTACGATATAAAAAATTACAATTACAGATTATTATTTCTCAGGCATGGAGGTTTCCTTGCGTTGATTCCCTTCACAACCTAGTACTTGGTAAATCAGCATTTAAAGGAACACGATACCAGCAATAGTATCACAATTTCAATATATACAATTCGCTCTTTTTACTAGTTCACGTTGTTTATATTTCTCTATTGTGTCATGAGTTAGTTCTAGTTGTCTCCGATAAGCATTAAGAAATATATCTGTTACATAATATTAGGTCCTTACATATGAAATTGGCGTTTTGTACGGGAGGAATATAAAGTCAATTTCTTTTTGTAAAATATATTTAATTAATCGAAGTATGCACCGTTGTTATCTATGCACTTTTGCCATCTCATAGGTAGTTCATTGATCCCTTTACTAAAAAAACTATGGGGGCGAGAATCAATAAACTCTTTGAAGGCGGTTTGGACTGACGCATCTGAGCTGAATTTTTTCCTTGTAAGAAGTTGTCCAAATTCCGGAAAAATGGTAATCTGTTGGAGCAAGGTCCGGGGAGTACGGTGGATGTCGCAGACATTCCAATTGTAGCTCATCTAACTTAGTGGTTGTTTGTTGTGCAGTGTGTGGTCTTGCGTTGTCGTGAAGCAGCAGTGGCCTAAAGCGATTGACCAATCTCGGTTGTTTAGCAGCTAGTTCTTCCTTCATGGATTGCAGTTGCTGACAATAGATATCTGCCGTAATCGTTTGGCCAGATTTTAGAAAGCTGTAGTGAACGACACCGGCGCTAGTCCACCAAACACTCACAAGTAACTTGTTCTGACTCAATTTTCGTTTAGGGCAGGATTTGGCTGGGTCTCCAGGGTTCAGCCATTGCGACGAGCGCTTCCGATTATCGTACAGTATCCACTTTTCATCACAAGTAATGATTCGATTTAAAATCCTTCATTATTGTGTCGGTTGAGCAAAGTAACACAGCAGTCGACGCGTGTTTGCAAGTTCGATTCACTCAATTCACGAGGTACCCATCGTTCAAGTTTTTTACTTTCCCGATTTGCTTCAAGTGGATTAATACAGTTTTATCACTTACCCCGAAGCCTGCAGCTATCTCTGAAGTGCTTTGTGATGGATCCGCTTCCACAATAGCCTTTAATTCTTCATTTTCCACTTTGGTCTCCGGCCGTCCACGGGGTTTGGAGGTCGAAATTTCCAGAACGAAAACGTTGAAACCAAAAACGTACCGTGCTTTCTTTTGCGACACCAGCGCCGTACACATTATTAATCCTTCGAGCTGTTTTTGCAGCACTGGTGCCACGGTAGAACTCGTACTCGTAAATATACCAATATTTCATGTTTTCCATTGTGCGGTAATAAGCGACGCCAAGGAATAAAATAATGAGGAAAAAACAAATGAATTCAAAACTCAAATGTACCAGCTAAATAAATTTATAAATTTAAATTTGGAATTCTTAACCAAAGAGGAGATATTTCAGATCAAAGTGGTCAGTACGACAAAACGCTAATTTCATATGTAAGGACCTAATATAATAAAAATCTATCTTGCATGTGTATGTATCTACATTGCATACAATTGTGACAAAATAATTGAGGGACTAAAAATAAGTAATTAAACACCTTTCTATCATTTTTATAATTGTCTGTCTGTTTGTTTATGAATGCATGTCTAAAGTATTATAATATGTTTCAAAAAAATCGTTAAGAAAATCATAAAGCGTATCTTCGAGCAACATTTAGTCTTTATTTTATTAAAATCGGTTCATTCCATCAAAAGTCATGATGATTATTTTCAAGTGTAGGTTTTTGTTCGAGTTTGTACGAATTTGTTCAATGGTGACGTTGACTCATTAAGTAGATTTTAATCTTATCTCAGAAACCGTAATTAAATGATGTAAAATAATGTTCTATAATAATATTCTTGTACCTAAAACATAGTAGTAATATTTCCTTAGTACAATACCAGTTAACCAGTTTCATCTACAGATGGTGTTGTGCAAATGTAATGCGAAACGGCTGGCTGTATTTTACCACGTTTTTATTAAGTTACTTTCTTGTTTGTCTGTCTGTCTGTCGTTTCGGGTGGATTCTTGGAACTCAAATTTCGAGCACTTCGCAATGAGGTAGAGACTATAGCTCAAAATCGGATGACAATGTAGAAATATGAAAAAAAAACGTAGTATATCAAATATTTTTAGTACAAAATTTAAATAAAATCACTTGGTTTTTTTTCTGTGGATGTGTCTTTATAGTTGCTGCTGATTTTTATATTACTCATAGACGGAATAACTAATATAATATATTATGTATTTATTAAGACATAATAACCGTAAAACATTGTGATGTAGAGCCAGGATCAAATCAAAGATTAAAGTTGTACATTTTTTCAAAAGCACCTATCTATCTTACAAGCGCAAAAAGTAAGATATTCTATTTATTAGGTGTTAAGACAGTGCATAAAACGACCAAAGCCCCGATTTTTGGAGCTATTATTCGGAATTTATATATATTTATTAAAAGTCTAATTTTTGACCCTTTTTGAGTGGACAGCAAAATATCAAAAGATCGAATGTCGTCTAAACAATTACATACAAAACTTTATCAACTATTATTCCCAAATGTATGTATATGGGGCCGGTATATTACCTATTTAATAAAAAAAAGAATCATTAAAATCAGTCCACATTTGACGAAGATATCAAGTAACATACATACAAAGAAAGAACCTATACTCGAATTAAGATCCTCCTCTTTTTTTTTGAAGACGGCTTAAAAAGTAACCTAACAGCCTGTATACATCCCACTGCTGGGACCTGATATCTTCATAGTATTGAAAGGGTTTTTTGAAAAAGGGAAAAATTCATTGTGCTGCCTTTACGGTATGTCAACGAACTCATATATTTTGTATTTTTAAAATTTAAGGGATGCCCACAATGTTTTTCTTTACTACCGAGTATATTATGGTAAATGGGCATTTATTTCCTGAGCTATCGCGGCACTCCTTCCGTTAATTTAATAGTCTATATCATATGGCCAGCAATAAGTGTTCAGCAGTGGACTTATTGAGCTGTAATGATCATGATGATGTACATCAGAAGTATCACACACATCACACATCATATCAGCAGCCTTTGTCACCATTATAGAATATATATACGGCTATACGTGCTTTCGGAGACAGGGGTGAAACATGGCCAACATGACGCATTGTATATATTTTTATAGAATATAGGGTAGCAAACGAGCACACAGTCCACAGTCAATGATAAGTGGATGCTGTGGCCCATAGACATCTTCATTTATCCTCGATTAAGAATCAAAATAGAGATGCGTTGTCAGCCCTGAGAACTGGACGGAATGCCTCGTTTCCAGTAAAAAGAATCTCCGGTTCTCTACACTCACAATACGAAACAAGTCGAATTAAGCTGTTATTTTACGCTGGTATTCTGTGAGAGCGTGGTCCTACCCTGGTCGAGCCAACCCATTCGTGATACAAGCATAATAAAGCTGCAGAGTGGCTCCACCGCGTTTAAATTTTATCCAAAAATTCAATTTAAAAAATTCTAGCATATATGTAAACTCAACTGTAGAAATATCAAAAAAAGAAATTATTATATGTTAATAATATATTATTTATAATATATATTAACTATATATACTGCTGCTCTATACACCGGCCGTGCCAATATTTCTCGGGAATACGTCGCCGAGTACCGGAACAAACTTGTGTTTGAAGTCAAGTCTTTGCTGAACAAAGTCTCGGATTGGGGGCGACTAAATCTAGTCCAGTTTAATCTTCAGAAAACACAAGTTTGCGCGTTTACCGCTAAAAAAACCCTTTATTGTATCTCCTTAGTTTTAAGGCACTCCCTTTGTTGCCTCAGCCAGTATCGGAATCCTCGACGTCGACATATCGAGTGACGTGCAGTTTCGTGGTCACTTGGAAGAGAAGGCCAAATTGACCTCTTAAAAGCTTGGCGTGCTCACCAGAGCGGGACAGTATTTCATGCCGGCACACCGCCTGCAACTTTACAAGGCGCAAGTTCGGCCTCACATGGAATACTGTCCCCATCTCTGGGCTGGGGCTTCCCAGTGCCAGCTCCTTCCACTTGACCGCATTCAGCGCGGCCCGAATCGTCGAATACCGAGCCCTTTCCAATCGACTCGATTCACTGGCGCTGCGAAGAGATGTTGCATCCCTTTGCATTTTCTTTCGCATCTACCACGGGTAGTGCTGAGGAATTGTTCGGATTAATCCCAGCCGCCAAATTTCACGAACGCACATCGCGGCAAAACTCCCGATACCATCCACACCATCTGGATGCTTGGCGGTCCACCACTGTACGTGTATTTCTTCCACGTACGACCTCTCTGTGGAATAGTTTACCACCGGCGATACGACTTAGGGACCTTCAAGAAAAGAGCTTACTCCTTTCTAAAAGATCAGCAACGCATCTGCAATTTCCCTGGTGTTGCAGATGTTTATGGGCGGCGGTAGTCACTTACTATCAGGTGAGCCGTATGCTCATTTGCCCCCTCTCCTATAAAAAAAAAATAATAGCGAGCACATGCATTTTGTTTAAGTTAAATAAAACGCTGCGACTTTTCTAAAATGCAAAGTACAGAAACCGAAATGCAGTGGCTTAGTTTCAAGAGTACAACAATTCTCACAACTCACAACGTCTAATCCTTAAGTCCAACTGAACATAATGGCGGATTCCGTATGAAATCTTTAGCTTATAAAGGCAGTTGCGCACAAGCTCACTTAATTGTTTTTCTAAACTCAGTACGCCATTCATTACCCAACTAACGTTACGAGCTTTACTTACTTGCTCCAAAGGACCGTTTGACATGATTTTCTCGTACCATGTCTCACACACCTTTTTGTCACGCTGTTCCCCATCGCCGGTCTTATCTTTTGGTATACTGCCATCGGCCATAAGGTCTATCTAGTCTTCGATACCCATATAATGCAATGGAATGACAGTTTTTACGCTGCCACTGGACGGCACAGATATACACTCGAAAGACATTATTTCGAGAATTAAGTAAGCGCTCAAGAATTAAGTAAAAAAAAGAGGTAAACTACATATAAATTTTTGGCTAAAGTTTAAACTGAATAAAGTATTTTTACTAGTACTTTTACTAGTATCTTACTTAAAAATTTGTTTAAAAGTATATCTTTCAAATCATTTAGAGTAAATTGCTGTAAGTTATAACCGTCACCGCAAATTTCTTTGAAAAATTACTTGCAGATACATTTTGGTATGTTACAATACAAATATGCATTCCGATCAGGTCTCAAGTTAACTTTGGGCTTTTGTTCGTCTATGTTCAATGCCATAAAATAAAAAAAAAAATCAAACATTTCTTTCGCGTTTTCCACCTGCAATTGATTGAAAAGTTGTGTCTGAAAGATGGATTGGTTCGATTTTACAATTATATAATCATAGTTACAGCCTATCACAAGTCCGCTGCGGAATATGAGACCGACTTTGCATTTCGCTTAACAGTACGCACACGAAAACCCATCGGTTGTTAGTTCTTCGAGCTATATGGCCACCAGTTCAGCTTATCCTCATTACGAAATCTATCACACAGAGAAACTCCGAGCGTAGCCCCTCTCCATAGCTCACTGAGCAACATTGGGCTTCATTGAGCAGATCCAAAGCAACTTGTGCATCTGCCATCACTGCCAATTTGCACTAGTTGTACACTCTTGTTTTCAAGTTTTAAGGTACGAGAAAATGTGTCGTAATCTCCCGAACGCTGCTCAGCCGAGTTGGATCCGTCAACTTACCTCTTAGTCGAAGTTGGGCTTGTCTGGTCGTAAAATTTGTCCTAGGTAAACATACTCGTAAAAACCTCGAGCGTAGTGCTCTAAATAACTACTAGCATAGGTGATACAAAGACGTTACACATACACACCTTTGTCTTGTCCATATTCATTTTATAACCTATTCATTGGAAGACACTATTGAGGTCATCGAGCACAGTGCTGAGGTTCTCCAGTGATTCTGCCATAATGACTATATCGTCGGCAAATAAAAGTTGGGTGATGTACTCGCCATTTATGTTGCCACCGTATACTTTCCAGCTTGAAAGCTTCTCACAATGCAGTGGTGAAGACTTTGGATGATATAACTACACCTCTTATAGGTACTTCTTCGTCTTATACACCTCTACGCATTTGGATAGGTTTCTTAATCTATTCTATTCGAATGGCCATCGTAGCACTTCTGAAGAAATAATTTAACACTTTGATATACCGATAGACGACTTGGAACAGATGAAGGAACTGCAGAACCGCTTAAATTTCGACGGAATTACAAGCTTTCTCATAGATCATATTAGCAAGACAAGTAGCGGATTGTACTCTTCTGCCTTCTATATAATTTGACAAAGGAAAACTGCACGTAGACGCGGATCAGAAGGGAAATCGATATATAATTCTTCAATAGAGCGTTGTCGCCTTTGTTGAAGAACAAGACCACCGTAATTCTGCTCCACGTCTCCAGAGTAGTGCCACCATGCTTGACGGAATTAAAGAGCTACTGAAAGACTTCAATTACCGATTTTCCACCAGCCTTACCGTTTTAAGGTGCTATCGGGCCATCCTTATCTCTCCGGGATATCATCGGACTTACACCTCCAATCCATCTAATTATAGAATTGGTAAATTAAATTAAAAAGATTGTTACTTCAATTAATTGAAGCATGTGACTTTAAATGCTAACCTCACCTAAAAGCCTTACCATTTTATTGATCATTACATTGAACATCCAACTAATAAAATCAGAATATTCGTAATATGAAAGTAAGAAAGTCCTTATTTAGAAATTTAAATTTATATATTTAAAATCAAAACCAATTTAGCAAGCTTGATGCTTAAAGAAAAGTTCAATTTAAAAGCAATATTTTCTTTAGAAAGCAACATACGTAATATGAACATTGCAAAGCGTTTAAAAGATAAACGTTTCGACAATCAACTAAACAACAATGAAAATATTAATGCCCTCGCTCCGCGTTTCGAGTTGGACTCTTACGACGTCTTAGGATTAACGAAAATTAGATTTCAATAAGACGCTTGAGGCGAACCGAGGAACTGAAGTGGAGCCGTATAATGTGCAGACGGTCACGCTCCTTCTCTTAATGCAATGTCAGCAGCCTCAACCTTGCTTTTGCGATATTCTCCCAAGACATCGTTGTAAAATATTACACATGCATTAGCTATATAATACGCTACTTACTAAACACTTTTTTAACGTGAGGAAATGCCCACGCATGCCCGCTTTGTGGGGTAAGGACGGGTTATGTCGGACTCACACCGACAGTGTTGCACCTTCGCCGCATGTTAACAGAGTCGTGAAAACGCTTTCACACACACATAAGCACATAGCGCGCCTTCTTTCTCAGCCTCTGATTTAAACTGCGCAACGTACTTCTCCTCCTCCCCCACCCCCCCTCCCGTGTCCGATACGGGGAGGCTATTGGGCGAAGAAAAGCGAGCACCCGAAAGCAAAAGCAACTGCCTTCCTGATTCCAGCAGCGGATCTGGTGTATGGCTCCGGCTCAAACCAAATTTCCGCCGCGGTTTTGGTAGGTAGGGAGAACGTTGTCTCGCAATACCGACAGTCATCTCCCCCCGTGGACCCCACCACCGCAACGTTGCGGCCGCGCTGGAGTCGCGGAGGATAGGGTGAGTTACACATCACCATATCAAAACTTTTCTTTTCCCAACACCCCCTCGACTGCGGCGATACGGGGAGCGAACACCCAAGTGGGCTCGCCAAGCCCACTCGGAGTGGCCACCTCAGACCGATCCTTCAACTCGGGTCAGCCATATATATAGGTAGCTCTTAGTAATGGCTACTAAGCAGATAAGCTGTAGGAATAATATAAGTGAATATAAGAAATGGTAATATTCACATTAATATAAGAAATGGTACTATTCACTAATTATTGTAAGTAATATCGTAATTTTATTTGATTTTTATATATTAGATATGGCATAAATACAAATATAATTACTAATAAATTCAAAGATTCAAATATAATAAGGGCAATTTTTTCAATCACAAGAAAAAAATTATTCATAAGATAAATTTCAACATAAAAGAACAAATTAAAAGTTTCAGTTGTATGAATAAACTTATTCGATTGTTCCACTTTTACAGTGTTCTATTCAGTATAATATATTAGATAGGTAACTTTTATCTGATGATTGAAAAACCAGCACTAAAAGAAATAAGTCTATGAATCTTTAGACCAGTGTAAAAGTGAGTGTTTAGGTACAATAAATTACAATATGCTTATAATCTTAATATACAAATGTTTGGTGCGTCCAGTAGTGATCGTGTAACTTCTGAATGATTTAACTCATATTTACAATATATTTTGGTTTAGCGCAAAAACAATAAAATCACAAAATCTGGACGCAGTCAATGGTCGGGTGGTCGATTAATTGAACGCCTCACAACGCGCGAGCGTGTGGGAGTGCTCTACTCTCGACATGCCGCTATGTGACGATTTTGCAATATAAAATTGTTAGTATGTCTCAATTTAGACACTAAATCAATAAAAAGGGATGTTTTGAAAACTAGATATATTAAATTATAAAGTCAGCGTATTTTTTTTATTCATTTGTTTAGTTATATTTACAAAAATGTAGTTAAAAAATAATTAGTACGGCTGTCAGTTAGTCTGTGCACTTGTTTGTCTTCACGTTTCAGAAAAATATACGCAACGAAATGAAATAAATCTTTCTGAATAAGTTTCCATTTATCCTCAGGATGATCCCTATTGCTGGTTGTTATCAGACTCATAGACGTTTAAAATATATTTATTTTTTTCATCAAAATTAAATGAAATTATGATGAAAAAAATAAAAACGCTCATGAGACGTGTACTTTTGATTTTGATTGATTGATTTTCCAAACTATATATTTATTATTCTCAACTAATTAATTAATCTCACAGAATACCAGCGTAAAATACAGCTCAATGCTGCTGTGTTTCGTACGGTGATTGTAGAGAACCGGAGACCCTTTTTACTGGAAACGAGGCATTACATCTTAGTCCTCAGGGATGGCAACGCATCTGCATTTTGATTCTTAATAAAGGATAGATGTATATACATGACTATGGACCACAGTATCCACTTACCATCAGGTGAACTGTATGCTCGTTTATAAACCTTATTCTATAAAAAATATATTAATTTAACTTTATTTTTACACTGTAAAAGAGTGAAACTAATCACGCTATCTACCGCGCCACATACCCGAAAGGACAGAAAAATATATGTTGGGCTAGGTAGTGCCTTATAAAAATAGCACATTACGAAAACAAAGGTAACAAGATGTAGGCATTATAGATAACAAAAAACATGAAAAATGTCCAATAGACGTTACCATAAGCAGAACCGTCTCGAATTACCTTAATAAATTTTCTCCGAATCGAAAAAAATCTCTACATTAATATTTTTCTAGCCGCAACGGAAAAGAGAATACAAATAGGCATATAAATGGAAACAAAATGGTTTCACATGAATCGTATGAATGACGTACATGGCTAAGTAACATAAGAATAGTTACTATGTTAATAATAAATATTTGAGACAGAAATTTTTACCTCTTTCCATTAACGTAATTACACGAGAACCAAACTGACAAATATTTCGAGCTCCTTTCAGTCATGTTTGAAACATTTATTCATTAGATGTTCGTATGCGGAACACGTCCCCAATAGATAGCTAGCATAATTGGCGCTGGGTAGAGGCAACCAAACCAAACAATAGCAGATTATGAAATAAAACGACGTAAATAGTCGTCGCGCTAGAGAATAGGGCACGGGCTAAGGGCCCGTAGTACAATCGTGTCGCGACTCGAATGGTAGATGAGGATACCTATCAATTCTTTCTAACCTAAGCCTCATCAGTTTGAATAATTTTGACGTAAGTTATTATCGAGACAATAGATATTTAAATTATGTAAACTTAAAAACATTAACAATAAAACAAGCTAATGATTATTTAAGCGCTAGTGTGTAATAAGAGTGCGTTTACATCAGACTATGTAAAGTTATTACCGAGATGACAGATATTTAAAATAAGAGTGCGTTTACGTCAGACTATGTAAAGTTATTATCGAGACGTCAGATATTTCAATTATGTAAAATAGAAAACATTAACATTAAAACAAGTTAATAATTATTTAAGCGCTGGAATGTAATAAGAGTGCGTTTACGTCAGACTATGTAAAGTTATTATCGAGACGACAGATATTTAAATTATGTAAAATTGAAAAAATTAACATTAAAACAAGCTAATAATTATTTAAGCGCTAGTATGTAATAACAGTGCGTTTACGTCAGACTATGTAAAGCAATTTTGAGAATATATAATTTGGTATTTCAATCTATAACAGCTTAGGCACAATTGTATGCTACTTAATTTCAAGCTAAATAACAACTTAATTAAAAACTAAGCCCAGATTGAAAAAAAAAATTCATAAAGCGGCTCTACCAAGCTCACGAGCAAGTGAATTCCGAAAGTTGTGCATGCTATAATATTTTTAAGAATGTAATAATTATGAGAAAATACCAATATGTGAACCAAGAGATTTTAAATGGTAAGCTTCTTATTGTGTTTTCCTTCCGAATAATAAATACACTTCAAATATTGCGGCAAACTGTTCGACGTAATTCATCGTTGACGTTATAGCAAAAACAGTTATAAGTAAGGTGTCGTGGACAACTCAATTATCCCCGACCGCCACAATTCGATTGTCCCTTAAAACAAAGAGCTTGCTAATAGTATTGCGCGGATAAACACCGCTACACCGGGCTCCTATTGAAAAAATAAAGGCGCGACGACGACGCCCGAATAAATGAGAACGTCGATAAACAGGAGGATTCGTTCCGAGCGGAGGGTCGATATCGAAATACATTATTCGCCGATACGAGTGTTCCGATTCAAATTGAAAGAGCACCTCGAACATGAGATTTCTCAGGCGGCGAGTGGGTGCAGAATATAAATCGGCACATAACCAGAAATGGAAAGGCTGTGAATATCCGTTTCGTGGTGAGGGTGGTGAACGATGGCGTTCGAATATTTTCACATAACATAAACACGGAAACTTTTGTAAATTATACATCTGTCATTTGCATTCTTGTAAATTAGCTAGGTCTGTGGAAATTAACCTGTTAGTTGATTAATTTGATAGTGAAGACTAGTGAACTTCACGTTAGATTATATTAATTCTACATACATACATACATACATAAACACTCACGCCTGTCACCCAGAGGGGTAGGCAGAGACTACGGACTTCCATTTGGCACGATCCTGGCACACCTCTCTCGCCTCCTTTCCATCCATATATCTACGCATACACGCTCGTCGGTTAAGGGTACTCCTAATCTGGCCTATTTTCAATATATCGCCAATTTGGTCGATAAACCTTCGTCTAGGGCGTCCCTTTCCGATTCTGCCGTTCACTTCTGCAGCATAAATTTGCTTTGTCACTCTTTCTTCGTTCATTCTTTCTACATGACCAAACCACCGAAGCATTCCTTTCTTAATCCTGGTCACAACGTCATCTTGCAAACCACACTTTTCTCTTATCACACTATTTCTCACCCTGTCATTCAGATTCAGCCCTAGCATACTCCTTAATGACCGCATTTCTACAGCATCTATTCTACTCTCATGCTTCTTCTGCCAGACCCAACTTTCACTACCATATATTAAAGTAGGGACTAACACAGCTTTGTGAATTGCCAAACGTGCCTTTTTTGACATTAATTCTAATTATTAATTCTATTTTTTTATATTAATTCTATTTTTTTAAATACGTAATTTTATAGACAAAATGGCAACACTATTATTCTTTGATATGTACTCATAAAATGTTCCTAACCAGCATGCCATCACAAAATAGGGGGATTGTGACTTAATTGGAACGGGAATCCACCTGGGATTAGCAACCGAAGTATTAGGCTTAGGCTTCTGACATCGTTGATCACTACTCATTTTGTCGGTTTTGCGTATTTTACGTCTGGCATTATACAAGATCTGTGTTCTGTCATCAATCGGAGACGACGAGATCTCCCTAATATTTGTTTAACTTCCCTTAGTCGCCTTTTATGACACCCACGTGATTAGGAGAGATGATAAGACTGACATACGATTCACAATTCACAGCGACATGATAATATGTTACATTAGCATACAAACAAGATTTACGCTATGTTAAACAAAATTATTTACTTTACAATAATATTAGGTCGTGGAAAAAGTTTCTTCGTATTTTATATACAACTTCAAGACATTTCTTCCAAAGTATAATTACATTTAATTATGTGCTATTTTGTTGGATAATTTGTAGGTAGTGACCTAATCCCGTTGCTGTAGAAATCTTGAGATATTGATCAAAAAATGCGACAGGTAGTTTTGTCAGTTCTCTCTTGATGTTAACCTAACACTACCCAAAGATTTCTGAAGAGACCGAAATCTGAGGGTGCAAGGTCCTATATGGTGGATGCATTAACACTTCCCAATCAAGCTCTCTCAATTTTTGCTGAGTGGCCAAAGATGTGTGTGATTTGGCGTTATCACGATGAAAGACCACTCCTTTTCTGTTGATCAATTCCGGCCGTTTCTTCTCAATTTCTTGCTTGAGTCTCATTAGTTGTTGGCAGTAGAGATCCGAATCGATGGTTTTGCCCGGCGGTAAAAGCTCATAATAAACGATGCCCTTCCAATCCCACCATACACACAGCATCACCTTATTGCGTGTTAATCCTGGTTTCGCTACAGTCTGTGGTGTGGAGCTTGACTACCCTTCGACCGTGATCTTTTTCGCGTGCTCTTATCGTAGGTGATCCATTTTTCATCACCAGTGATCAATCATTTCAAAAATGGTTCGGTTTCATTACGTTTCAATAGAGAATCGCAAATGAGTACACGATTTATTAGGTTTCTTTCGTGTGGTACCCAAATATCAAGCTTTTTGTATAGCCAGACTTTTTTAAATAGGTCAAAACTGTTTTTTAGTCAATCCTCAATTCATCGGCTATGTGCCTACTAACTACTAATATGCCGATCTTGCTCCATTTTTTTTCAAAAATGGCATCTACTTTATTCGTATGAGGACGATCAGAGCGACTGCATCCTTGACATCAAAATTACCGGACTGAAAACGCTTGAACCAACTTTGTGCTACTCTTACTGACACTGCACTAGGTCCATAAACGTCACAATTTTTTCGCGTCTTGAGTCGCATTCTTCCCTTTTTTGTAATAAAACTTAAGAATGTATCGAATTTCTTCGATAGATTCACTCATTTTTGTGGACAGAAAAACAATTGAAAAATGGCGGGAAAGTGATTTTTACTTTTTATTTTTATTTTACATATTTTTATTTTTATAGAATAAGGTTGACAAACGAGCACACAGTCCACCTGATGGTAAGTGGTTGCTGTGGCCCATAGACATCTACATCTATCTTCGTTTGCGAATATAAATGCAGATGCGTTGTCAGCCGTGAGGACTACGATAGAATGCCTCTTTTCCAGCAAAAAGGGTCTCCGGTTTTCTACATCACCATACGAAACACAGCAGCATTAAGCTGCTATTTTACGCTGGTATTCTGTGAGAGCGTGGTTCTTCCCCGGTCGAGCCGACTCATTCGGGCTACAACTATACTATTAATATAGCTGCAGCATGGCTCTACCGCGTAAAAAACCTATATGTATTGATATTAAAACCAGCCAAATACAAACAGTACAACCAAAGAGATTTCTCTTCAATTTTATACAAACAAAATACGAAGAAACTTTTTCCCCGACCTATTATGTTACCTCTTACTGCTTAAACAGACTAAGTTCGCATTTTGGCAAAAATGTGTTACGAATACCCTTAAAATCAACTTTTTAGGATCTTCATACTTTTATAGCTCGTTTTTAATAAGACAATATATTTCTGATTTAGTCCTGATAAAAAGTTTTAAAATGGACATTTTATAGCAACATTAACATACAAAACCTTCTTTAAGCTTGGTAAGACAACTGTTTGTGTTTTCCTCTCCAAGAAATAAATTAAAACACCTTTGAAGATATTTTTGTTTTTGATCCAGTAAATAAAAGCTATAAAGTTTACTGCCGAACATAGGCCTCCCCCATAGATTGCCTCATAGGGATTTGCCATAGTTGATACACTTGGCAGACGGGTTGGCAGCTTTTTATTATTTAAAGTTTTTACTGAGTCTAAGTATTTTCTATAAAATATTCTTAGCAAAATTATTTTATGTTTTCTTAGGTGAAGTGAAAAGCGTGAATGAGGTCATTCCCTTTTCCTTCGAAAATCCCATACATACCCATCTAAAATAAAAAGTCCTTGGGTCTCAAATGTTTTCACAACTTTCTCTAGTTGCACAAAATTTCACCATCACACATCGCGACAGAACTCGAGATACCATACTGTGCGGTTTTCTTCCTCGCACAACCTTCTTGTGGAATCGTATACCACCAACAATTTTTCCGGACCGATACGACTTAGGAACCTTCAAGAAAAGTCTTTTTAAAAGGCCGACAATGCATCTGCAATTCCCCTGGTCTTGCAGTTGTTCTTGGGCGGCGGTAGTCACTTACCATCAGGTGAGCCGTATGCTCGTTTGCTCCCTCTCATATAACAAAAATGTATTAACATTGCCGCAAAACAGTCTCAATGTCAAGCATCTGTTTTCTGAAATCAATTTAATGAAAACTAATATTACAATTCCAGGGAGACACTAACAGGTTTACTTTTCACTGGAAGTGTTTCGATTTAAAATGTTTCACCACATTTTTTACCAACCAGCTAAATTGACAGCTCCTGGGGATGTAACTAATCTGTGCCTCCATGGAGCAAAAGAAAATCCTAGTGTAGTAGTTACATTAAAAAAAATCATCAAAAAATGGATCTGCATCTGAAACATTTTCGCGCAATGGAAATCGCCTAAAACCGGACGTAGCGTTTGATAGGCAAATAGAATTTATGGATATATGGCCCTTCTAAGGCAACCGTGTACCGCTGGAATAACTTTCTGCACGGTCGACTAATTTTGAGACCTTAGAACCGTACCCTGTAGTACAATTCAATTTATTTATTTTTTGTTTTTTATTGTCCTATCTTTTTAATCTCGTGCGGTGTCCTTACATGCGCCCAGGTATTCTCAGAGGTGCGAGGGACGCATCGTTGCCTGTCACTCGGAGACCTAGCCAGCACGTGGACGTCGTGGCAAGCGTGTGGGATACGCCAAAGTACCCTGGGGGATACGGTTAACGTACGTTATTTGACTTGTTTTATTGTTTTATTTTTAATAATATTGCTCGTAAATGATGTTTTTAGTTCATCTTCTAATTTTAATTTACATTAGTTTATTATGACATATTTTAATAATTTTATGGAATATGTGTTCAAATAAATTTTAATAGTATGAACGAGTTTTAGTTATATTTTGCAAGTTTTATTTAAATTTTGGATGTTTTTGTGGCTAGATACAAGTCTGCTGCTTTCTGAATTAAAGCTGCTGACTGAGCTGAGCATAGGAGGCACATATAAGTGCTTCCAATGTGCTCAGCCAAGGTAAAAAAGGATTTCTATAATGTATTACAAAGCAGATGAAGACAAATTAGAGAAACTTCCTGAAATAATAAGTTTCTATAACAAAATAATCGTGTCATACTCACAGCGTTTTACGAAAAACTCGCCTCGAGACAGTTTATTAGGTGGCGCTGTGATCAAGTCATCGCGCCATCTACCGGAAAGAGCACAAAAACATCTGCCGGACCAGCTAGTAAAAATATTATCGTTGTGGTGTCTGATAGTGATCGTGTAACTTTAGAACGACTTGACCTACTAATGTAATATTTACGCAATATACCTAGTCAGGTCATAAGTTCTGTCAAAAACTTTTTATAAAATTAATGATACACTTTTTGATAATTATATAGAATTTATATATGAAATGAAAGGTAATTTAATTTAGATTACAATTTTATTTACATTATTCAAAATGCCCTCCCCTATTTTGAATACATGCCCTTAATCGACGCGGCCAATCATGAATCGCAGCAAGCACCACACTCATATTTATTTCTGCCGCTGCTTTAGCCAAAGATGCTCGGAGAGATTCCAAATTCTGATGAAGTTTAGCGCAGACTTTCTCCTCCAAATGTTGCCATATCTTATAATCCAGTGGGCTTAAATCTGGACTAGAAGAGGGCCAGTCCGACGTCCAATAAAGTCAATTCCATGGGCGGTAAACCAGTTTTGCGTGCTTCGTGCCCTATGAGCTGGTGCAGAGTCCTGTTGGAATATCCAATTTCTGTTTTTGAACATTATTTGAGAAAGAGGTTCCACTATGTTTGTTAGAACGGCATTTTGGTACACCTCGGCATACCAAACTGGTTTTTACACCTTTTTCACAGAAAAACACCTCAGTTAAGCCTGAATGTGAGACTCCAAGCCAAACCATGAGTGACGAAGGATAATGTGCTCGTTGAACCCTCGGAATACGCGTGCTGGCTTCTTCACTGCTGTGGGCATACACCTTACCATTTTGTTTATTATAACTTTCTTCGATGTTAAAAAATTTTTCATCCGAAAACAAAATTTCGCGGTATTTATTTCCCGCGTACCGCCGTAACAAAGCGCGGGATCTATCCAGCCTAATTTTTTTCAAACGCTCGTTCAAAAAATGTCCGGTCTTCTTATGATAAGCTCGTATTCCTAGGTCTTCATTGATCACTCTTTTGACCGTGGTTCTGCTTAGGCCCATCTGAAGAGCTAGGATTTTTTGTTTACGAACAGGATTTCGTTGGATTCGCGCCTTCACTGCTTTGATGATCGCGGGTGTCCTAACTGTACGAGGTCGGCCGGTCCTCTTACGATCTTCGAAGCTTGAATCTTCAGTGAATCGTTTGATAGTACGATAAACAAATCGTAGGGTTATTTTCAATTTTTGTAGAATATTGAAAATCTCTTTTGGCGCGTAACCACAGCGGTGCAACGCGATAACCGCTACTCTATCTTCTTTCTTCGACCACTCCATATTTGAAAATGAATGAAAACTAATGTCTTTTTTATTTTCGGCTAGCGCAAACGTTATATTTTTTAAAATTGGTGAAGTTCATCTAGCCAGTATTCAAAAATTTTAAATAATAAGGTTTTGACAGAATTTATGACTCGACTAAGTATTTGTTTTGTCGAGACGATTGTTCACAGCTATAATAGGATCCGACAGGTGGCGCTGTAGTCAAGTTATAATAACTCTATGAATTGTACTAAAACAACTCTTACCCATAATATATGGTAAGAAAGAAATTTACAAATTCTGGACCTGATAGGTGGCGCTCCGATTTGTAATAACTCAACGTCAACGTTATAAATAAATTTTATATTTACACTGTAAAAAGTCCGGCGTTAATTTGGAGTGAAATTCAAAGCGCCGCCTACCGAAAAGAGCATAATGACGTCCATGTCCGTAAAACCATAAAAGCGAAAGTTCGGTACAAACTAAAATCGGGTTGATAAGAGTTCGAGATCATAACGGGTGCAAAGCTATATAGCAGTTCTTTAAATAATATTCATAGCTATAGGAATATACAACGTTCTCTTAAAGGTTTTATTGAATAGTAAAAATATAGGAATATACAATGTTTTGTTAAAGGTTTTATTGAATAGTAAAAATTACACAACAGTATTGGCAGATTGAGTTAAAGGGTTTTATTTGGTAGTTTGGTTTTTATAGTTAAAGTTAAGTTACAGCCTATATACGTCCCGCAGCTGGGCCCAGGCCTCTCATTTCTGAAATTGGTTGAAGCATTTATATAACCGTGACCCTTTTTACTAGTCACGTGGCATACTATCTTAGTTCTTAGGGGTGACAACTGACAACGTATCTTCGTTTTGATTTTTAATCGAGGACAGATGTAGGTGTCTAATGGGCTACAGCATCCACTTACCATCAGGATTGTGCTCGTTTGTCATCCTTATTCTATAAAAGAAATTAGTCTGCAACTCTGCTCCAGTGCGTGTTGGCAGACTCTGTTTTCCTTCACCTGCGACCACATGGTAAACTATCAAAATTGCAATTAACAGTTTCATTGTTGCCTGCGGGGATCGTACCCGGGTTGCTTCCGTACGGTGAAATTTACATCGGGCGCTTAGCCTGAGCTACAACGGTTCTTTTACATATACTCTCTTACATATATACTTTTTACGTAACCTAACATGATGTTTGCAGTAGACTTATAATTAATGAAATCAGACCAATTTAGTAGACCAAAATCCACCAATACGCTTTTAAAACATTTAAAATACCGTGTATGGAAACTTTAAATTAGGAACCTATTTATAACACGTACCAGTTCTTTGTAAATACGACACGTGGGATAACGCACAATTTCTTTATATTTCAGCATTTAAAATAAATCGGTAGCATACCTTACATCACAAAAAGTGACCGTTCCAGTCGTCTAAATTACACGTGAGCGATAACAATTAGTTTATCCCACTAATTAGATTACTCTCAAAATTATTAAAATTATTTCTTGGTAACGTCTTTTCATTATATAATATTAATGGAACACAGTAGTTGGAAGTAAACACAAGATAACAAAGAAAATAGATGAAGTATGCAAACCAAAAGCAACACTGCCCATCACGGTGTAACACTAGCGCAGCCTTTCCGCAACCTGATATTCTCTACTTGTACTAAAAGAATTACCACGAAGGACTGAATCAGGACTTCAATAGAAGCATTCCAGAGAAGACTCGTAAAACGGCTGATTGAAACAAGTTTCCCGTGCCGCACTTTATACGAACGAGTGGGGTGTGTAAAATTGTACATTCACTTCTTTTTATCTCTTATTTTCTACCTTCATATTTAACACTTATTTATTTTTTACCCTTACTCGTAGCTGTTCTCAAACTAAAACCAGTATTCCTTTTTCAGTAACAATCAAAAACTACAGCAACACAAACTTTTAAAAACACGTTCATAAAAGAAACTGCAGAAACTAGTAAAATTTAATCGCATCCAACATCGTTAACTCGAACAAATATACGACAGTGGCTGTCACATAAGTACTAGGGAAAAGTAAACTGAACACTTATGCAGCAGAAATTGTACGTGCGCCTCCCCTCATCGCGTATTCTGCCCAATTCGCTTCACGCCCAGCCTGTATTTACGTAACAGACGCTGCTGACTTCTGGCACCGACTTCCACTTCTTTACGCCCCGTCAGGGTAACGTTATTACGTTCAATGTTTACCTAACTAATGAACACTAATCCAACTTATCATTTATCTCTTTCTAGCTTTAACATTTACTTATTAAAAAATGTTTCGATTTCGTAATACATATACTTATGAATATATTCACGAATGTTATTAAGCCTACAAGCTATTGAAAGTAAAGATCATGGGTAAATATGCGCTTGCTAGAAATGAATTGCAGAGTCGCCGAAGGCAGTAGTGGGCGACAGGCGAGGCGTGAGCCCGGGGGCGAAGATGCTTTAACTTTATTAAGGATGAGAAGCCCGCACTGAAGCTAAATCAAGGTAACGCGCGATCACAATGCCCTATTCAGATTTAAATAGCTTTTCGCTCAATTGCTTCTCAATGTGGCGTCAGCTCTCACGAATGATAGTTATTTCATTAAACAAAGATTCCACAAATACCTAAGTAGTCCGTGTAGATTGAAATTCAGTTTGCTAAATAAAATTCAAATTACATATCTGATTATTATTATTATATGTTTTTTTTTAAATTTAATCCCACATCTTATCCCCCAGAAATTTTGCAGTTCCTTTAAACACATAAAGAAACTGTAACCGTATTAGTTTCAGTTACACCAAGTCAAAAGGATAAACATGCTAAGAAGTTTTTAAATTAAAAATTATATAAATCTATATACATATGTATATATACTAGATATTCGCCCCGGCTTCTCACGGGTGATTTCTGGATCTCCGCAACAGCGCTACCTACCAGGTGCAATTGTGAATTTAAATCATTCTCGAATCAACTTAATAGGTCCAGCCGTTTAGGAGAATTATGTATATACTCGTATATAAAGATATTCGTTGGTGCGTCTGTCAGTGATTGCGTAACTTCAGAATAACATGACTGACTGCAGTTAAATTCACACAATATATTTGATTCGTCGAGACGATGGTTCATAGCTAGGATCCGATAAGTGGTGGTGTGGTCGACTTAAAAATTAAATTTTATATTTACCGGAGTGAATTTGTGAAACCATAAATATTTGAATGTAAAATTAAAATTCCTAATAATTTGACGATAATGTCAGCTGAATTAATTGCTATAAATAATGCTCTATTATATGCTGGTACAACAGATTTTCAAAAAACAGTTATAGTAACTGATAGCAAGAGTGCTCTTCAACATATTGCTCGATGCGCCTATGGTCTCAGAGGTGTATCGATAGCATACTAAATATTGAATGAAATATTTAAATTCCAATGTAAAAACCGTAATTTAGTATTGCAGTAGGTACCATCACACATCGGTTTATATAATAGGTATAGGCAATGAGGAAGCTGATAAACTGGCTAAATTGGCAATTACACAAGGAAGAGAATGTAATATTGATCCAGATTATACAGAAATTTTAATTAAATACAAAGAGAAATGTTATGCACTTTGGAAAGAATATTTTGATAAAAGGTCGCAAGAAAAAGGGATTTGGTACAAAACTATCCAGAGTCAGCCTCCGAAAGTGCCTTGGTTTAATCAGTGTGTATTGAACAGAAAATTTGTTGTATTAGCAATGCGACTTCGCTCTGGACACATTCCGTGCAACAAGTTTGCTTTCATGATGAAAAAGAAACAATCTCCAAATTGCGAAACATGCAACACAATCGAAGACATACAACACTTGCTCGCGGAATGTTCCAAAAACCATCACGAGAGAAAACTACTGGTCGCCAAAACTGACATTAAAATGTATAATATAGGGGAATATCAAAGTATACTCTCAGAACCACTGTCAGACGCTGCTCAAATGATTTATCATTTATTGAGTATTGTTTAAGTAATTTAATAAATTGTTTTGTGATATTTAGCTATAAGGTACAATGGGACTGGCATGTTAATAATAACGAAAGTCCCTTAAATATAAAAGAATTAAAAAATAATTGAAATGCAAGAACCTTCATTCAGCTAGCACATTATATTCGACCTAAATTTAAAAAGAGAAATATAATAAGGTACAACGTTGCAATATCGTCGTACACTCGCCCTTTATAAATGACTTTGAATAATGCGGCACATACGAGCATATTACTATGAAAACAATTGTGTGCGACAAGTTGCGGGACTACGAAGGACCAGGGACTGGAACAAAGTTTGGCAATTATGGCGACCGCATGTCTGAGAGCGTCGCTACACTCATTACGGACTGAAACTCCACTCGTCCATATTAAAAGTACAGAGACACGGGTTCCGTATATTATCGAATTTAAGTAATACGTAGACTATCCCAAAAAATATAATTTAAATACAATGGTTTACATTAGAATTCCTTTATATTACATCTTTCGAATTCAATAACATCTTGAGTAATGATCATCATTATTTAAAATATAAACCGGTTACTGAGGCAAGTCATGCCAATAACGCTCGTCATAAGGAACTTTTGTATAAAGTAAGGTAACAGTCTACACACGCCCTACAGCTGGGTCAGAACAAGGTTGGATCAAAGGAGTCCATCGCGCTACCCCAACGCATGTTAGCGGACTTCATATTCATACTCGTATGTCTTCGAAATAATTAAAATTTTACGGTCTGAGCAGTGAAATATTTCGAGGACAAGTCCGCCAATGCGCAATGGAGCAGCTCGGTAGACTTATTGTTCCATAACTCTCACAGAAATGGAGGAGGAATGTGCTTAGCAGTAGGGCTAAAAAGGCTGTAACTTTCCTTTATGGTAATATATAATACGATTGCTTTGTTGGTCTAGTGGTCTTAAGTGCAACAGCTAATCATGTGATCTCGAGTTCGAATCCCGAGTCAGGCCATAATCATTTATGGGGGTTTATCTGTCATGAAATTCTCAGTAGTAACCTGGAGTTAGGAAGTTAGAGGTGGACAGGCTTAGAGTGCACGAGTGTGTGCGCAAACAAAGGTGCACTATCTATTTCCTCACTCATAGTTTAATAGGACGGCAATCCGACACGACATCCTGTCCTCCATCCTGTATTGCGCAGATAACTAATCTCTGTTGAGGCTAGCCGCCGTGACCGAAATTCAGTCCGGAGGACATTAATGGTAATTATGCATAACAATAATACTCATTACATATTTTTCTCAAAAGTAAATAAATTATAAATAACTCGCACGAAATTACCTCTCTTACCAATTATTTTTAATTCAATCTGATAATCCGAACAATATTTGGGAGTTAACTTTTCGAATAGTTTATATTAATGCAAGATTACGGTTGTACAATGTAGCTCTATAGCTTGCGTCGTAGTTAATCGGATGACGCAGCAAGAAAGTTATGTGAATTCGATTTAAATTAGATAAAGAAACTCAATCACGACTCTCAACAGATTGAAAGCAGTCAAACTTAGTCGGACTTGTTTTGTTCTACGATAATTTTCAGAAAATGCTTGCGTGCTTTATTGCAATGTGAGGGGGAGACCTGTTCAAGAGTAAATTTGATGGTGGGCTGTAATGAAGATATTAATGATGACGACAACTATAAAAGCTAAGACAATAGGACAATGAATTTTTATAATAACAAATGGAAAATGCATTAGATTAGCAACAGAAAAATTTAAAGGCACAAGCAATTTTATCGTACTTTGAATAAAAAGTAAAGTCGGCGCTTATATCTAAACAAAGTTATTCCACTCTTTCCCACCAACTGTCTCACAGGTGGTACAAAGTAGAATCCTTAAAATTTTCTCGTCGTCTTTTCCCCACCAATCGTTTCTTTTTGGGACAAATTACACTACTGGGAAAAGTGAATTTAGATATCTTTTTTGGGTTTTTAACTTAATAAATCATCGAAGTTTAATAATTGCAAGAGTAAAGTCACAGCCTCTAATATTTTACGTCCCAATGCCTCTTTTAATTTCTAAGAGGGTTTTGCCTTCCGCCCCAATGCGTGTTGGCGGATTCCACATGTTTCGATTAAGTTTATTTCTTCACCACCGAGCACATGACATATAAACGCTGAAAATTGCAATTAACAGTTTCATTGGTGGCGGCGGGCATCGAACCCGGATTGCTCGCGTAATGTGAAATTTACGACGAGCGCTTAGAACGTCAGCTTGAGCTATCACGGCTTAAAATAAATATTATATAAAGTATTATTCTAAAATTACTCGCGAAATGAAAGGGATGGGGCCCCATTCCTAACCCCTTCATTTTGCGAAGGTTTTTATTTACCTGCACTAATTAAACCACTCTTAATGTTATAAATACCAAATTTTAAAACAATAGCATAATTAATTACTTTCTTTAAATCACCCGATTGAATTTTATAGTCAACGACAGCTTGTCATTGACTAAACAATTCAATCGGGGAGACACTTAAAAAACAGAGTAAATCGAATTTTGTCCCGTCTTTAAGTTCCGTACTACGCAGTGATAATTTCCTCAAACCATTTTGGCACCATTGTCTATAGGGAATATTGCCCTTTACTAGTGACACGACCTGTTTAGCAAGGCAGACTCGCTTTAAGATGATCCCAGGGCGGGACGCACTGTAAAAGAAATAACTTGGGGAAATAGTTGATTTATCTATCACACGAAACCATTTTAAATATTCTTCATGAACGTTTTGGAGTGTAAAAAGTGGCGCAAGATGGTTGCTGAGAATGCATAAGCAGCACCAAAAGCAGCGACACGTAGCGTGTTACCGCGAGGTTTTAGAGAAGGTTTGGCTCAGATTTGGGGGGTTCATAATTATGAGCCTGAGTGTAAGTAAGACTCGAAGGAATGGCTACTATACTATCTAATACCTTTAAACGAGCAATTCTTGTATATATATATAATCGGAATCTCGGAAACGGCTCCAACGATTTTCATGAAATTTAGTATGTCCCTGCATTTTTTTATTATTGTTTCGGGGGGCGATAAATCGATCTAGCTAGGATTCATTTTTAGAAAATGTCGTTTTATCCGTGTTTTCAGGCAATGAAAAACTGCTACAATATCATTAGAATACGAAGGACTATAAGGAACGCCACTCCCTTAGAAGAAGTTTAAGATGTCTCAATCGGCCTAAACATTCATGGACACAGTTTTATTTTTTATTTGGAAGGAATCCTTTTGATTGATTATAAAGCAAGTTTTTCCATAAGGGAAAAATACTACGCGGAAATAATTGAAATAAAGAAAGACCCTGTAAGGGAAAAAGTCAAGGGAAATTGAACAAATGCGAGTTGCTTTTGTACTAAAACGCGCGCACAAGACGGTTATTGCACACAATGGTTGCAGTACGAATACGTCGGCTTGCCCGAGTATGGACATATCTACATTTTGACTCTTAATCGAGGGGGTTTTAGATGTCTAAAGGCCACAGAATCCACTTATCATCAAGTGGATTGTGTGCTCGTTTGTCGCTCTTATTCTACAAAATAAAACAGACCAGAATTAACCTTTATCGATGTTTTTCAAAAACGTAAACAGCTTCGAGGAAAAATTTTGCGAGTGAAGATGTGTTCAAAAACGCGATTTCGAGCTATTTTAAGGAGAAGGACAGATATAGTATAATGTCAATGATTTGAGTATTAATTCGTAGTTTGGCTACCACTCCGCAAAATTATTTACCTATCTTTATTTTTTTAATTATATAATCTTAATTTAAGTATATACCTTAAGCAGTACTACATTCAGAGGCCATTTAAAAGATTACAGTGGTTCTGAAAAATCCAATTTTAACTATTAATTACTTATGAGGATAACTTGAATAATGAAAAACATCAAATCTCTAAGCTTGCAGCATGTATTGTTATAGTGAATATTTGACCAGAATTTGAATAGTATAGTTAGTAAATGAGTATAAAGCAAAAACAATATTTAACTTTCATTAATTCCCTCTTTTACTAAACCAATTATGTAAGATCAAGCACTTATCCCAAGTTCGCTTTACCTCGGGTCGGCTAAACAGAGAGCTCGTACTAAAAGCGTTCCTTGCGAACAAAAGGAGATTACCCTTCGAAAGTTTAGAGACAAGAAAATAGAGTTACATACTTTTACGTTACTTGATCAGATTTATCATCATCAATGCAGATCCTGCATCTATCGGCTCTCTGCCCTTTTTTTCATCTAGTCACTAGACGGCTACACTACTTCGCACTTGCCGTTACGAGGTTTCCTCTAGAGAATCTTTATTAACCATCGACTCTTAAATGCGACACATTGTCACTTCAGTTTACTGATGCATTATATTATGTATTTTTATTTACCAATAGTTGTTACTTTTTTCCTTCACGTTTTAAAAAAACGTTACCTCCACGCTAGAAATTGCTCCTGTGTCGCGGAGGCGTTTTACATGCATTAATTGCACATAAACAAACACCAACAAGTACACTTTCACAGTTGTCTCATCTCCTTTTTCCAAAGAAGAAGGGTCGTTCTTTATTTTATTTATTTGTATAATATGTAATATTTAAGGGAATGATAGGTCTGGCATAACCATTATATTCACAAGTTCTTAAATAAATATAAAATTTAAAAAGCAGTCTTCTCATATAAATTTAAACTATCGATTTACTATATTCTTAATTCAGCTAAAGCCAGGTACCAGATAATCATAAACCTTGCCATGAAGGCACTACTATCGATAGATATATATATATATAATAGTGACATTGTTTTAGCGTTCTGAATTACAGTAGGAAGAGAATTCTATAATCTAACTGCATGAACTGTGAAGAATGAAAATAGGAATCGGTTCTGTAGGAGGGGAGTTTCAGGAGAGTTTTTTAGATGTGATCTGCAAGTTGAATCGGGGGAAATGGACATAAGAGAATCGATCACGTCGATATGGCGGTAATGTTGGACAGTAATTATTGGATATTAAAAAGGCGGAAAAGAATTATTTCATATATTAATCATGTGATTCAATTTATCAATTATCTACTACACGTTATGGTTCTCTCCATATCTTTTAGGTCTGTTTTCGAGATTGCGATAAAAATAATGCATCTTTAAGATAAATCAGGTAAACTTCTTCCACAAATATAAATAAGTCAAATTTCGCTTTTCTGGTTTTACGTTTTTCCTCAAATTAAATAAAGTTTTAAAAATATATCTTTTTAAAATAATGTAGTGAAGTTCAACCTACAATTGTACTGTTTTAGACATCGTTCGCCATTTTTGGCCGACTTCAAAAAAGAGCCTCCTCGGTTCTTAATTCGACTTTTTTTTTCGTATACCTATGTATGTTGTCCGACATCCGCGCCAGTTTTGAACCGATTTCAATGAATATTTTTTTATTACATAGGCTATAACTTAAGTGTGGACCTTTAATAAAATTTCAATTTGAAGACAATTCCACACACAAATGTGGAAAAATAAGGGACGAGATTTTTAATGTAACTACTTGTATTTAGACGATATTCTAGTTATCATTTAAAAAGTGGTGTACACTAAAAATAATAAAATTTCCGCACAATTTAATACGAGTAGCTTTTGAATTCGGGATTTAATTCTCCGATATTCTATGTGGAAATTATTTCACTGTCTTTAGTTCTTTGAAGTTGGTTTATACTTTTCTAAACGTAAATTTTTTATACATTGTTTTATAATAAAACTCACTGGATATATTAAATAAATATTTAACTAACTAAAAAATTTTATATATTGCTGAATACGGTTTATGTTGCAACAGCATTTAATTAACATAATTAGATATCAAAGGAATCTTAATTAGTCCCTAAGCAAATACAATTTAATTCAGACTCGCGATGTTGATTTGCAGACATCGAGAATTCATAATATATTATAAGCAGTTTACTTCTTTTCATAAGAAATAATTATTCATTCTTACTTCTGCGTTAAATTCATTAGACTTATTTGTTTACTCGTTTTTAATCACTTAAAATCACTTATGATTTTTATATTTAAAAAAATTAACGAACATTATGTTAAAAACACAATTTAGGCCCAATAGAAAGCAATGACAAGCACTAGAAAGGTATTTTCAGTAAACTAGACACAGGCTACTCCAACATTTCGCCAGATATCAAGCATTATTTGAAAGATTAGCTCACACTCACCACTACAGGGCGGCCAGGTTGACTAACCTGTAGACCATGCCATCAATGTTTTTGATTACATTTTTACCAACAGTCGGTTGTCTAAGCTTACGTTAGTAAGCAAAGGTTTGGAGAAAATATTTTAGAACCTTTTAAAATACATAATAAATACAAATTTAATCGTTTGTATGTTATTTAAATATCAAACTTCATAATATATTATATCTCAATTTATATTTATTGCAAAAAAATTGACGATAAATATGTTGCCATATTAGTAAAAATCGTTGAGTTCCACCTTTATTGGTACTCGACCACTTTTTAAGGAAGGAAATTCGGACGAATGTTTTTACTCGTGCACTACTTATCTTCATTGATTAAATTAGCGACGGGTCACTAGATTGTATTAGTTTTCTGGGATGTTACCTGAGCTCGTCCCTTACCCTTAGCTGTATAGAGCCTCCTTTCTTTTTTCTTGATTCTTATTAACTTTGTATAGTAAGTTATAGCTTCTAGACTAGATATAAATTTTTGGAGCGAATATCGTTGACGACCTTCGTTCTTTATTTCGCCTCGCATACGTAATGTAATGTAGAGTAAATTATGTAAAGTATATATAAATGTGTGTATGATCGTGTGCTTGAGAATGTGATTATATATATATATATATATATATATATATATATATATATATATATATATTTCTATTCATTTATTGGCATTATAATAATAGTAGTCTATTTATATCAAGTTTTAACTAATTATTTAATATAATAGTATACAATGTGCATCATTCCAGATTACAGATATTCACTTATAGCTACTGAATAACAGCCAAAAAAGAAACATTTTTGCATACACATATAATAATATTCTTACCAACAAAACTTAAAATGTTACATTCTTTAACTGCTTAGGAAATTACCTGAGCATAGGTTATTAATTGTGCTTTACTGGTTTTTTAATGGTATTTCAATCAGAAAATGTTACTTTCTTTAATTGCTTAGGAAATTACCTGAGCATAGGTTATTAATTGTGCTTTACTGGTTTTTTAATGGTATTTCAATCAGCCGTATGACCTTGCAATAAAAAAAATCAAACTAACTGAAGTAAACCAAACGAGCTGTAGTTACATCTGTCACTTCACGAGTATTTCTAACACCTTAAGCAACTTAAATGAGTTTATTTGTTAAGATTTCTATATGCGGTCCACACAGATTCATTCTGTAAATACTAGGAACAAACACAAGCTAGTAGTACCAGTTACTCGACTCCACCGAGTCAGTAATTCATTCTTGGGGCGATGTATACGCTTTTACAACAAAATCCCAGAAAATATACAAAATTCGACCTGCTCAAAATTCAAAAACTTGACTAAACATAGTTTGTATAAAAAGGGTTAATATAATATTAAGGAATTTATGGATGATAATAACCCCTGGGAATGAGGTGTTCGCTACCAAGCTATTTCTAATTTGTTTTGTGTGGTTAATTGTGTAACATACATGATTGTAAGCTGTTATTTTTAAAAAAAGTCCCGCTGTGTTTCTTGCTGGTTCTTCCCAGGACAAAGGTTTTTTTTTCGAACCAGTGGTAATTAAACAAAAGAATGACTTTCAATTAGTATTATTTATAATCTATATTGAATAAAAAGTTTCTGTTTCTGTTTCTGCTTATATAGATCATAGTAAACCTCAAAAAACCTTATGTTGGAATAAACTGCAAAGATATCCCTACATTAACAAGATTAGCGCCGAATTATCGAATATTTCTACTAACTTCCAATATACAGACTTCAATAAAGGAAGAGGTACTCAATTCGACTGTATGTTCTTTTTTGTATGTAAGTTACGCGATGTATTACTCAATTGTGAATCGATTATAATCATTATTGGTTTATAAAATAAGTAATAGGTTATGTCAGGTCCGGTCCCATATAAAATTAAAAGAAAATTCAATTCCCTAGTTTTCCACTAGGGAATGAAGTATTTAATATAACTATTTAGACGACATTCGAGCTTGTTCCTTGGTTCACTATAAAGAGTCGGAAAATTAGACTTTTAATAAAAAGTAATAACCTACTCCAAATAACTAAAATGCATAAAATAATTTCCTAATAATATCTTTTGAAGTCGGGACTTTAATATAACTGAACACTTTGCCTTAGCACCAACCTCTATCTGACGCACAGATTTCATTTTACGTAAAAATTCTCCATAAAAACATATCTATATTTACATAGTATCGTAGTAATAAACGAATCTATTCATCTATATATTACAGCCTATAAAAGTTTACTGCTGAACATAGGCCTCCCCCATAGATTTTGCCATAGTTGCCACGTTTGGCAGGCGGATTGGCAACCGCAGTTTTTTTTAATTATTTTGAGTTATTATCAGGAAGATGCTGCTGCCCATCTCCTGTTTCAATTTCTTGATGATGATGATGACTTAATATTGAATTGCGGCGCTGAGGGCCGCGGGTTTGAATCCCGTACGGAACAAGCCTGGCCTATAAATAATTATTCCGGGTCTAGATCTTTGTCCTTATGCCATTTATGAATGTAAATCGCCTCCACATTAACAGTAACATTTTTAAAAAGAACAAAAAAGTAGTGTAGGAGGTACATTATTTTAACTACTCAAATATGACAGAGAAACAGTTTTTTTTATCATCGTAATTTTATACATAGGAAAACAGTAAACAACATCAACATATCATGATAAGTATAAATAACAGCTCTCCTTACGACTAAGTATATTTTGTCCCGTTATGTGCACTACACAAATATCTGACTCGTCGACAAAAAGGAAAATAAAAACAACGAAGCCCGGCCTGTACCCTGCACTAACGCTCGGCATGCCGAGCTTAATCGAACTTCACTACGTACTTTTCTTTCCCTCGTAAAGGGGATTTTCCTTCTACTGTAAACAGCTGACTCATTTCATCGTTGTCAGATTTTCATAATGGCATGACTCAAAAGGTAAAAGAAGAATAAAAGTTTTATAGGAACAATAATGCTATGGCAGGTTATAAAAAATAAAAATATACTTTATTTAAACCAAGTTCGAAATACATTTTGTATATTTTATAGACTTGTACGAATATTCAGCTATTATTCAGTATTCGGCCTATTCGGCTACTTTTATCCTATTCGGTCGAATACCGAACACTTAATAGTAAGATGTTTTGTTATAGTCAGATGATTGGCAAAATGAAAATATTGATTTATTTTATAATAATGTATTTTTCTCGTAATCATTAAACTAGTCATAGGTACATAATCAATTTCTGTATTATAAAAATTAAAAAGAAAACTATCCGATAAATGTCTATGTATTTGAATTATTATATTAAAGTAAAAGATTATAGTGCAGAAAGACTAATTCTTCTGCATTTTCAGACAGTAGTTTACTCCTTTTCTTCTAGTAGATAATCGCAGCTTCAGAGAATAGAAACTCTGAATAAACACTTCCTTTCAGGCCGAATACTTTGCCTAATATTCGGCTATTCGGCCAGGAAGCCCGCAGAATATTCGGTATTCGGCGTGTGGCCGAATATACTATTCGTTGCAAGTCTAATATTTTCATTTTAATTCCGCTCACTGCTTAAAAGTGGCATGAAAAATAACAAACTGTTTGTATAATTTCATTTGATAATCGATTTATTTTATATAAAACTACCTTTTACCCGCGACTTCGTCCGCGTTAACCAAAAACCCTGCAGATTTATATTAGTTGTGCTTGGGCAAATAGTTTAAGTATCGAAAAACCACTTTAAACTCAGTTCTTTGCTATTATCTCAAAAATTTTGTGCAATATCGTTTTTTTTTTTTTAATTGAACATTGAACATTAAACATCCATTAATTTCACGTAAAAAAGGTCTCATCACTTCATCATTTAACTTTATTGTAAAACGGCGTTTAAGTAAAAAAAATGTAAAAATTCATTTTACATTAAAACTTTAAGAGACAGGGACAAGATAAAAGTGTAAGGAACCTTTGAGTGTAAAATAGCAAACCAAAAAAGTTTTATCGCAAAAAAGTTTTATATCTAATATAGTTTATGAGATAACCATCAAAAATCATTTATTTTATCACTTTTTCGATTTAACAAGAAGATTCGCATGTTTTTCGGATAAAATATAGCCTAGATTACTCCTTGCACGCACTATCTCTCCATGAAGTTTCAGGACAATCGATCGAGATTAGCAAGGACAGACTAACAAACAGAAAGATAGACAAAAATATTCAAAATGGTTATTCTTGTCTCAATATCATGCTTAGCTTAATCAAAGCCAGTTATTTCGTTATTATAGATAGACACTTCAATTTTATTTATATGTATGGATATAGAAATTATACCAAAATATTTGATATATCGATCAACTGAAATGTTTCTATACACAATTAATGTGATATACTGATCGAATATATAATTTTCTTTGATATAAATATAAAGAAAACAGCAAAACAATATTTTTAATGACTAGTCTAGGGCAAAGTCATATTTATATAGGTGAGACAACGCGCGAGTCGAGCGAGCGAAGCGAACGTGCCGCAGTTGCGACCGGTGAAAAACTTTAAGATATTTCTTAGTGCCCTGTCACTAGGTTAAGTTAGGCTAGAACTCCTAAATAAAAAAAACACGATATACGAGTACATAATTAACAATTCTTTAAAATTCGACTAAAACAACCGTATGTCGAGTAAATTAAATCCAAAACAATTGTTATGAATATTTGCGGAGACGGAGAATCAAATGTCATTTATTATACTTAGTGAATGACATTATTCTGAAAATGTATATTTAAAATTTCGATTTCATCATTACAGCCCTTCCACAAGTCCACTGCTGAACATAGGCCTCCCCCAAGGAATGCCACAAAGCACGGTCCCAAGCCACCTGCATCCATTGACTTCCAGTATTTTTACTGTATTCCGTCACTCCATCTAGTGGGGGGACGCCCTACACTTCGCCTACCGATACAAGGCTGCCACTCGAGAACCTTTCTTCCCCATCGGTTGTCGGTTCTTCGAGCTATATGGCCGGACCATTGCCACTTCAGTTTACTAATCCGTTGGGCTATGTCGGCCACTCTGGTTCTACTGCGGATATCCTCATTTCTAAGTTTATCACGCAGAGAAACCCCGAGCATAGCCCTCTCCATAGCTCGCTGAGCGACCTTAAGCTTCCTCAACCGGCCAGCAGTGAAGGACCACGTCTCAGATCCATAGGTCATCACTGGCAACACGCAGTGGTTGTACAATCTGGTTTACAAGTTTTGAGGTATACCTCGACGAGAATATGTGCCGTAATTTCCCGAACGCTGCCCAGCCGAGTTGAATCCGTCGATTGACCTCTCGGTCGAAGTTGGACTTACCTAGTCGGACTATTTGTCCCACGTAAACACACTCGTCAACAACTTCGAGCTTAGTGCTTCCAACAACTACCGGCATAGGTGTGACATTGACGTTAATGATTTTGATTTTTGTTTTGTCCATGTTCATCTTAAGACCTATCCGTTGGGACACACTATTGAGGTCATGGAGCATAGTGCTTAGGTCCTCCAGCGATTCTGCCATAAGGACTATATCGTCGGCAAATCGAAGGTGAGTGATGCACTTGCCATTGACATTAATACCGTATCCTTTTCAGTCCATTAGCTTGAAAACGTCTTCCAATGCAGCGGTGAAGAGTTTCGGGGAAATTACGTCACCCTGTCTTACATCTCTCTGCAGTTGGATAGGTTACGTACTCTGGTTCTGTACTCGGATAGCCATCCTAGCCCTACTGTACGAACACTTCAGCACTTCGATATACCGACAGTCAACTTGGCACCGCTGAAGGGACTGCAGCACCGCCCAAATTTCGACGGAATCAAAGGCTTTCTCATAGTCCACATACGCAATACAAAGTGGCAGATTGTACTCTTCGGTCTTCTGTACAATTTACTGAAGGGTATTTATGTGGTCTATGGTGCTAAAGCCTTTTCGGAAACCGGCTTGTTCTAGAGGCTGGAAGTCGTCGAGTCTGAATGCGAGACGATTCGTAATGACTCTCCAAAACAGCACGTAGATGCGGCTCAGAAGGGAAATCGATCTGTAGTTCTTCAAGAGAGCGTTGTCGCCTTTCTTGAAGAACAAGACCAGCGCACTTCTGCTCCACGCCTCCGGAGTTGTGCCCCCATGAAGGACGTAATTAAAGAGCTTCTGAACGACTTCAAGTACCGGTTTTCCACCCGCCTTCAGAAGCTCCGCTGTAATTCCATCCTCGCCCGGGGACTTTCCGTTTTTAAGGTGCTGGAGAGCCATTCTAATCTCGCTCAGACCGACGTCCGGGATATCATCGGAATAGTGTCGGATACGACTTGCTCTTGGATCGTTACTCACACTTGCGTGTGGCTCCAACGATGACGTGTACAGCTGCCCATAGAACCTCTCAATCTCACTCAAAATCTCAAGTGTCCCGGAAACGATGCTGCCACATTCGGTCTTCAGCTTCGACAGTTGGCTCTGTCTGGCAGACAGATCTCTGGCAAAGACTTTGGAGCCCTGGTTCCGCTCGATCGCTTCTTCAATACGAGCTGTATTGGAGTTGCGCAAGTCCCGCCTCATGCATTTGGAGATCTGTCTATTCAGTTGCCTGTATGCTGTCAAATCTGTTGAATACTGCAGCTTCATCTCCCGTCTAACAGCCATGAGATTAAGAGTGTGATCGGAGAGTTTTTGTGTTCTTCTTCGACGGGTCTTACAGAACTTAGCTCCGACTGCATGGACAGTTTCCACAAGCTTGTCATTCATATCGTCCACTTCATTGCAATCTTCTAGGCACTGAAAACGATTTTATAACTCGAGCTGAAAGGTTTCGAGGCTTTGAATTAGAGCACGAGGGGGACGGACGTTGACTTTCATTAGACGATACCTCTCCAACTTAACGTTTAGTTTCAGTGTGCCTCTAACCATTCGGTGATCGCTACCAGTTTTCACTCTAGCGATCACTGAGACATCACTGAACAGTTGCCGTCTAGTCGTCATAATGAAGTCAATCTTATTTTTCGTTGAACCGTCGACCAGGTCCACTTCCTGTGGGGCCGCTTCTGGAAGAAAGAGTTCATCATATAGAGCCCCTCTTTCTCCATGAAGTCGGCCAGCTGCTGGCCCCTTGGGTTCCGTTGCCCTATTCCAAATTTCCCTACCTTCAGCTCACCGTCCTCTCTTGTGCCTAGTTTTGCATTGAAGTCTCCCATTAACACCGTATAGTGGGTTTTGGAGGAATGCATGGCTTTAGAGATATCCTCATACATTTCCTCCACCTCCTCATCGGGATGTGCCGAGGTTAGTGCGTAAACCTGTATGACCTTCAGGGAATACCGGTTGGTGATTCTGATTATAAGGTACGCAACCCTCGTCGACACACTTCCAATCTTTACAACGTTGTTAACGAGAGACTTGTGGACGATAAATCCGACACCTCCTTGGGACAGATGGTCGCCCTCCCGGTGATAGAACAAGTTGCCGGATTCGAGGATCACCGTGTCCTCCCCTTCTCTTCGGACTTCGGATAATCCTATAATATTCCAACGCAACTTGTCTATCTTTTCTTCCAGCTCCAGGATCTTCTCGTCAGTGCTCAGGGTGCGTGCGTTATAAGTTGCCAGATCGAGTCGTCGTAGGTGGCAACCGAACCTCCACCGGAGATTCTTAGCACCCCCTGCCCCGCCGTTATCATGGTCGCCACCATAGCCAGGAATAGCGGGGCCGCCGGGAAACGGGGGCCGTTTATCAGTGTCGTTGCTCATGAGGGTGTATATTGCCTTAGTTGCCACGCTTGGCGAGCGGGTTGGCAACCGCAGTTTTTTATTGCTTTTTGCATTTTCTGTCTCAGTTTCCCATTGTCGCCTCTTACGACACCCACGAGAAGATATGGGGTAGTGGGTATTCTTACCCGCCACTACACGGGGCTAAATTTCGATTTAATATTTATAATATGGTACAATTTTTATAAGTACTTATTAACTTTATATAATACATATTTTACAATTCGAACATAATATTACTTACCCAAACAAGGCGATTGCGATTTTTTACAATTCATGTAAACTTAAGAGCCATTGTAATGACAACCCCCTCCACATTTTAAACCACGGTAAGATATACACAAAGTAAGATAAACATTCACACGTTCTAACCTAGCCATGTCCTTTGCAACACTTATGCAGCAAAGGACGACTGCGTGACCTTGGTCAGAGTGCAGTTTATTTCCAGCCGAAGCCAGAATTTGTGCAAAAACACAAATTAGTGATTTTCGGTTCTGCTTGTTTAGTGATTGATCACGTGTATCTTTATATATGTATATATATACCCCCTAACTCCGATCGTAGCATTGAAATTAGTAAAAATGCATCCTATCCCACCGTCCATCTAACTATTAGTAAAAAAACCTAAAGAAATATAAAATTGGAGATGTGAAATCGTTGCAAAAGGCAAAATATAGCATTCTTAGGACTATTTTGCATAAAAAAGTGCATTTTATCTGGATTAAATTGCTTAATATTCTAAAATTTACAAAATTATATAAATATTTACAATTACAAAACAATAACATATGATTTCAATAGTAATTAATCATTTATTGACGGCTCCGTGGCGCAGTGGCTTAGCAATGAGTTGCTGCGCTGGGGGCCGCGGGTTCGAATCCCGCATGGAATAAGTATTTGTATGGCCTGCAAATAATTGTTCCGGGCCTGGATGTTTGTCCTTGTGCAATTTATGTTTGTAAAAAAAAATTTATCACCATTTCAGCCCATCAGTAGGACGCAGCTGAACCTATAATTGGTTCTGCGCTCACCAATATGCCTTCTCAGAGTGATAAGTACGAGCAATTCTATTAGGAAATGCATACCATCTAGCGCATTATAAGAAAGGCCTATTATATTTGCTATGAAATAAAAAAGACTGTAATGAAGAGTAAATGAAACTTGTTTGTTTAATCAAATACTAAGCAACGTTTTTCGTCATGATGTCTTGCGATTGAGGACTTTTGATTACACGGACATTACCATCATTAGCCTGAGGCAATCCACTGCTGGATATAAACATATCCTAAGGTTTCACGCGATAAACAACGTTTACGACGCATCAATATAAGTTGCGCCGATACCAAATTCTGATAATAACGGAATATTTTCGTCGACGAAACTGGTTATTGTATCTTCTTACTTCCATTGCTGAAAAACTGTAACATACCTGGAGACTGGGGTGCACCGCAAGTTGGAGCAGCGTACGAACGACGCCGAGGTGGCCCTTGTTGACGGCGATATGTAGGGGCGTCTGACGGCGGCGGTTGCGCGCGTTAAGATCCGCGCCAGCGGTCGCGAGCGCTCTTAGCGCGGCCGGCTCGTCGCCGAACGCCGCATGGTGAGCCGCGCGGTCACCGTCCCGGTCTTCCGCATCCGCTTCCGCGCCCGCCTCCACTAGAGCGCGTATCACTTCTACGTGGCCGTTTTGTGCTGCAGCCTGGTATACGAAAATATCCTATTAGATATTTGGGAACCTTTTTTATATTCAAATAATATAATGATTTCTTATATTTACGCGAACACTACACATAGAAATATTATATTTTTATTTATACCATTGTCAGTGCTTTGTAGCACTCGAAACGTCTATAATTAAAAATAAGTAAAATTATACGCGGTAAAATCCATAAAAATAATTTTATTCTAATAATACTCTTTATGTCAAACGTGAACATATCTTCCGTGAAAATAAATATATTTTTTACCGTGGTATCCTCAGTAGGTCTAATCCACAAGCAATGCACTTCTTCAAGATGACATCATCCAGGAAAACACGTAAAGTTTCAGGTATATCTGACTAGACTTCTTGAAAAAAATATCTGATGGAGGATAATAGTTTGTCTCGTAGAACCTAGAGCGTATATCCTCTATAACGATTTCTGCTGCTATTTTTACAATAAGCCGACGTTCTTCTGTTTTGTTGTCCCTTTATTGGTTGTACCAGGCTTCCGTCAACAACATAAACCCTGTGTTTCGGAAAGAAATCACAGGAGCCTTATTGGCAATGTCGGCAATAAAAATTACATTACCATATTTTTGGAGGAGTTGTGCTTTCACCGTTTTTATGTGTAATCGCCTTCAATTTTGGTCATTAGTTCGTCCAGAGATAACTGTCACTCTTAGGAATTCTGCGAGATATGTGTAAATATACTGCATCGCAGTATCGATCTTGTTTGCATACGAACTTCTGTTTTTAATTTCTTCAGTCGGTGGTGCTTGGTACATTTTTTTCATGCATGAGTTATGATATTATGCATCGACTGCGACCAAGTCATTAACATGCTCGAGACACTTAACAATCGCTCGACCCCAATCATCATTACGAGCTTTAGCAAGCTCTAAAATACTCATTTTCATCGATGATGTCAACTTGAAGAATAGTGCATTGCATGTGGATCAGGCCTACTGGGGATACCACGATAAAAAAAACGCGCCAGTTACTCTACCTCATGGTGGTGTGGAAATGAGTTTTTTTGGCAAAAACGCATGTTGAAGTAGACTTTGCGGCGCTCATACGCTAAACAAAAAGAAAGGTTATTACATATATTATAAGAAATTTTCTCTTATTTAATTTATTATACTAAATGTTTTTATTGTAAAATAACTCAGAAAGGAAATATTGTAAAAAAAAAACTGTTTTGAGGCGCCATTTTTCAAAAATGGCGGCGCGAGCGGCTAAGATACGAGATGGCAAAGTAGAAATTCGGAAAGAGCATGACAAAATCTATAAAATTAATAGTTTTTAAAACTCTCGGAAAACTTTCCAGGTAAAACTACCACATAACTGTACTAAGTATCGTTCAGCGATTTCGAAGGATCATTTGCTTTTAATATTATTGATAGCGTTCTTGTTGTGATCGATTCCAACTGTCGCGTAATTTTCTAATTGTCACAAGAAGTTAGGTGCAGAAAAAGTTTAAGTGTTAGTTTTTAGACATTCTGATTTCTGATGCTATGCCGGCGACATGCGCGTAGCTATCATAATTTATATATATATAAATTTAAAGGTTGGCAAATTTGCTATATGCCTAGGCTTTATATTGATATCATAAATATTACACAAAGTGATACATTATAGCTAGGGCAGGCCGTGTTTACATTTTTTTTAATATATTGTCGTAGACATATTATTCATTTGTTAAATCAACACTTAATGGTGTGTAATAATTATAACTTTTAACAAAAAGTAAAAACCAACTTCGAATTGCTAAAAAAGAAGTTATTTATTTGCTACCCTTAGGGGTGGAATTTTGGAGAATTTTTTCTCCAAATTAGATTTTTAATAGAGATTTTATGCAAGTATGTATGTTGGCTCGCTATTTAGTTTTTTTTCATTCATTCATTACAACCTGTCAAAAGTCCACTGCTCAACATAAGCCTCCTCCGTGGACTGCCTCATATTTGCCATAGTTGCCGCGCTTGCAGGCGTTATTATCGTTGTTATCAGGAAGATGCTACTGCCTCCTCATCAACCACAGGTTGATATGGTGTGTGTAGTTGATTCTCTTACGCCGCCACTACATTGTAAATCTGCTTAATAAACCTAAATAGAAATTCGAATACGACAATAAAATAGTAATCGAAATATTTGTAAATTGAAATTTTTACTAGTACTCATCATGTTGGTTTTCCACATGTGTGGTATCGAGCTTCGTCTTCTTCGGTTAAGACTGATATACGTATTCCCAGACGTCACGTCATTACCATAATTCATTTTTAGGATTCCGTACCCGAAGGGTAACCAACGGGACCCTATTACTCAGCCTCCGCTGTCCGTCCGTCCGTCCGTCTGTCTGTCAGTGGGCTGTATCTCATGATCCGTAATAGGTAGACAGTTGATATTTTCACAGAATGTGTATTTCTGTTGCCGCTATGATAAAAATTAAAATAAATTAAAAATTAAAAGGGGCTCCCCTACTTACGATGGTACGGAACCCTTCATGCGCGAGTCCGACTCGCACTCTTAATTATTATTTTATTAATTTACACAAGTTTGAATTTGCATTTAGATAGTCAATGTAGAGTGGACTACTGTGCGCTTCGTAGGCGCATATTACAAATATTAATAATAATATAGAAATTGCTTCCTAATTAAAAACCTGTAAATAACCGAAATCTGCAATTTCAGAACAAAGCAGATCAGCCTTTTAAACAGACAAAAAACACTTAAATACCACAAAAAATTCAAATTTGCGCATTTTCTCCCATTTACTGAATATAAGAGTATTATAATAAAAATAATGGGGTAGTGTGATTATGCTACGTACGGCCGGAACGCAATAAAAAAGGCAATTTTGATGCTCTAATGACTCACGAAATCTCACATATCTGTGATCGTGAACAAAAACATCAGCGTTTGGTTCCACGCAAAAAATGGGAAAGGTATTAAAATGGTATGGGAAACGTTTTAAATTTTTGCAAATTTAATTAAATAATTATTTTTTCGCTTATGATCTGTTTTTATTTTGCAAAGCACATAAGTTTTAAGTAAATGTCCATTCAGTTTTAGTTTTAGCCTACCACCCGATGGAGTAGGTAAATTAAAGGCAGGCTATGATTTACAAAAACTCCAATATTTTATGTTTAATGTGTCTAGCCATATGACAAAGCCATTCAGACAACTATGATCCCGATCATCATATTATGTCATCACTAGCAACGCGCACTGGTTGTACAATCGTGTTTTGAAGTTTTAAGGTATGCCTGACGAGAAGATGTGTGGTAATTTTTCGAAAGCTGTCCAACCGAGTTGTATCCCCCGGCACTGTGACATGGGCAAAGTCATTACTTTTATTTTATTTATTTATTTTTATTCACTTAGGCTCACTCGCAAGCGCTAATTTTATTTATTTTATTAATTTCTCCAACAGTTTTTTTTTTTTATAGAATAAGGGTGACAAACGAGCACACAGTCCACCTGATGGTAAGTGGTTGCTGTGGCCCATAGACATCTACATCTATCTTCGTTTCCGAATTTAAATGTAGATGCGTTGTCAGCCGTGAGGACTAAGATACAATGCCTCTTTTCCAGTAAAAAGGGTCTCCGGTTCTCTACACTCACCATACGAAACACAGCAGCATTAGGCTGCTATTTTACGCTGGTATTCTGTGAGAGCGTGGTCCTTCCCCGGTCGAGCCGACCCATTCGTGCTACAACTATACTATTAATATAGCTGCAGCATGGCTCTACCACGTAAAAAACCAGTTATAACACAATACATTTGAATAAAAAATACAAGTTCCAACATGTCTAAAACTAAGTGCGTAACTACTTATAGGGGAACACATCATGCGCTTAATAATAATAAGTTACTTATATGTAAAAAAAAAACATAAAACCTATTTTAAGTTATTTTTTTATTTCAAGTTATAGAAGATATTTTTTTGTGATAAAGTCCCTGATCTGCTTACGAAAATGTTTTAAAGAATCAAAATTAAGATCTACCGATGTGCTGCATTCATTGTAAAGTCTACTGAATCTAGTAACAGGAGAGAAATTACCAAGTTTAGTCCTACGCATTGGTGGGTTCATAGGTTGAACAGGCTCTCGGAAGCCGGGAAGGTATTCTGAAGTAAAAGGAATTTAGCAAAGGAGGACAGTCTATGTTATTATGGAACAGCTTGTATACGAACATTAAATCTGTAATGTCACTTCTTGCTTCAAGTGGCAGTAACTTAAAAGCGAGAAGCCTACTTTTGTACGATTTAAGCGATCGAGCTTTACCTACAGAGAACGCTACGTGCCATAGAAACCTTTTCTGAACCCTTTCCAAGCGTAACATGTGTTGCGAAATGGGGCCTCCAAACAACACTGCTGTATTCCATAATGCTACGCGCAAAACTATTATAAAGAATCATCTTGGTCTTAACGGTCTTGAAAATCTTTGTATTGCGTGTGATGAAACCGAGCATTCCGGAAGCTTTTTTTATAATATGGTTGAAATGTGTTATAAATGTAAGCTTGTTATCTAGCAGCACGCCCAAATCACGAACATTGTCAACTTCTCGTAATTTGACACCATTGATTTGGTATAACGAATTTATAATATTTTGTTTGCGCGTAAACTTTATATGTGTACACTTTTTCGCGTTGAGGACCATATTGTTTTCGTGACACCATCTCGTCAACTTATCCAAGTCAGTTTGCAGGAGATTCACATCATCCATGGAATTATTAGATTTCACACAAAAGTTTAAGGTCGTCGGCATATAAAAAAGATTTAGCATTATTAAGGTTAACAGAGACATCATTGACGAAGATGTTAAATAAGACATGGCCGAGGTGCGAGCCTTGTGGCACTCCTGATGATATTTTGTAGATTTTAGATGAATAACCATTAACTACAACGAAGAAAGACCTGTGAGTTAGGTAAGGACTGAACCATTCCAGCAAGGCACCATGCACACCATAGGCTGAAAGCTTACGAAGAAGGAGGCAATGAGATACTTTATCAAACGCCTTGCTAAAATCCGTAAAATAACATCAATCTGTTTGTTCTTGTCCATAGACTTAATCAGTTCTTAGGTGAAGCACACTAAGTTTGTAGAAGTCGATCTACCCCGCGTAAATCCGTGTAGTTGGTCTGTTAATTCAAATTCAAATTCTTTATTTGCAACTAAATAGGTACAAAATGTTTTCTTATTGATGTTAGACTGTTATTGTGTTAAAGAAAACCTATTTAGCTGTTTTCAACAGCATGCAAATATTCAAAAGTTTTTATAATACATAAATCAATTACAAATGTCATCTATATAAACAAACTAAAACGTCATTTTACAATCTTTATAAATAAATAAATTCATATATATAAATTAATTAATTAATGCATCGATTTTAATTAACGATAAAACTAGTTAGTCACTACAATTCAAAACTCATTTACTGTATAAAATGCTTTATCTACCAGCCATCGTCAAGTGATATTTTAAACTTATTATAAGGTAATTGCTTAATATGAGGGTATTTTGTTAAATATCGTTTATTGCATAGCTATTTTTAAAGCACTTCAATTGTGTCAAGTATTAATTTATGTGGTTCCGTAAATTTATTTTTGTTGCATCTTTAGTTTGTAAGAATAAGTACTTGTTTTGCAAAAATTTGCCTACCTCAAATATATAGAGGCAGGAAAAGAGTATCTTTAAACTCTTAAAATAAGGCTTGCGACGTGTCTGATGGGATGTTACTAATAGCTCTAATACAGCGCTTTTGCTTAAAATACTTTGAGTCTGTGCCATTACCCCACATTAAAAGTCCGTATCTGATAACAGATTCTACATATGCAAAATACGCTGTGACCGCTGTATTTTTGTTTGCTATTTTGTCAATTTATGTAAACGTACACAAATCTATTAATTTGTTACTTTATGTATGTGTTCTTTCAATTCAGGTTCGAGTCTATAATTAAACCTAAAATGACGTACTAGTAGCGTTCTGCAGAAGTTGTCCATTATATTCAATATTAACGTCAGAGCTTAAATTATTAAAATTAATGATATTTGTTTTACTTAAATTAATGTGTAGATTATTTTATTAAGCCATTTATTTACTGAAATAATTGTATTTATAATGTCCGTTTTGTGTTGATCTAGTGGGTTTTACTAGTCGCTATCGTTATCGATATGTCATCTGCAAATAAAGTAGTTTTATAGTTTGAGATGTCAGGTAAATCATTTATGTATAAAACAAACAACAATGGTCCAGTACACTACCTTGGGAACACCAACATTATTATTTTTGAATTCGGATCTATACACCGAGCTATGTTTTTAGAATTTAACTGTGTTATTTCTACATTGACCTATTTTTTAAATAGCTTTCTATCAACTTAGAGCAGGTCCCCTTATTCCATTAGCCTCTAGTTTGGTCAGTAGTTGATCATGTGAGACGCGATCGAAGGCTTTAGACATGTAAAAATAGTACTGTTGTATAGTTTCTTTCATTTACATTTTGCAATACTTCCTTTACTAATGAGAAGCAGCATGTGCTGTGGATTTATTTTAAACCATGTTGGTTTTGTTTTATTACATTAAATTTACTAAAAGGAAGTAAGTTGGTAATGCATAACCTTTTCGAATATTTTGAGAGGACTGGGATTAGTGCAATTGGTCGATAGTTGCTTATATCACTTTTATCTCCTTTCTTGTGTAACGGTTTTACTATAGTAAATTTTAATTTTTCAGAAATACCCTGATTCTAGTGAGGAGATATCAGGAATGCTAATATTTCACATTTCATTCTTAATCCTCAGATTTTGTGTTATTTAAAGACATTATTATTTTTTGATAATGTTTTCATTTATAGGAGTTAGAAAAATAGATTGAGGTACTTTCATATCAGTTGTATTTTCTATTTTATAATTTATCTGATTTGTTGCGTTAATGAAATAGTTATTTATAATAGATGCTATTTCAGCAGGTTTCGATATAAATCTTTCCATTATATATAATATTATTTATGTAGTTTTTGGTATGTACACAATTAGTCTCATTTTAATAATCCCAAGTAGCTCTACATTTATTTTTACTATTTACACTAATTTATTGTTTGTTGTTCTTTTGCAATGTTTATACATTTTTAACAGTTTATCGTATTTTATATATTTAGTTCGATCAACATTTTTCTCGTCATATAGAACTTGTACCGAAGTTTACGTTTAGTTTACAACTTTTTTAAGCCTTTGGATATCCACGTTAGTTTGGTAAATGTTTTAGTTTTACTCTTATTTTAGAAAACATAGTTTATAGAGTAATGTGAAAAGGCTAAAGAATTCGTCAAATGCTTTATTTAAATCAGACTGAGCATAAACTTCACAAAATGAAACGCATTTTAAATATTTTTAAATCTGTCTATATTTTCTACGGAATAATGTCGAATGAATGAATATATTAATTTTGGTGTGAAGTTCTTGTTATTTTTCAGTAAACTGTAGTACCTGTGCAGTATCATGATCTGACAACCATAGTGAACGCACAGATCCAATTGCGTCGTCAATGTTACTAATAATAAGATCAAGACACGATTTGCCTCTAGTTGGTTTGTTTTATATCAAAATGAAGATTATATTTTCACACAATGTCCTTAAGACATATGGCGTAATGACTGGATTCAAGTATATTAATATTCATGTCCCCATTAATAATTATCTTCTTTTTGAATGTTTTATTATGTATTTATTAATAGTGAGTCAAATTTATCAAAAAATAATCTAAATGACTTTTGCTTTTGACGGAATTCTATATATCAAACAATAATTAAATTATTATTAATAAGATTTATTGCACAACACTCAAAGTGGTAAGTCATAGCAAGAGCCTCGAGTACTCTATTTTCTTATAATCAAGACCTTTCTTAACTAATATACAACTACCTCTTTTAGATGATCTTGAAAATGATGTGGCCAATTCATAATTATTTATAGTATATTTTTTCTTCACCTGTTTTCACAAATGTTTCGGTGAAACATAGTACGTCGGGGTTAATATGGTTTTATCTCCAAAGGGTCATTTCTATTAGTTCTCTTTTGGAGCAATCCATGTATATTTTGGTGAAAAGTGTAAAGCACTTGCTATTTGCTTCAAAAAACATGTCTTGTTACTTTGAAAAATTTAGCGTATTTTGAATGTCTACGTTACCATCTTGACTTGGAATATTTATTTTTGTTTTTGGTAATATTACGAAAATAGAAAGGTATGGTGCCTTTTTGGGTATATGGTTAGGACTTAGGATATTATTACATTGAATCAGGAAAGTTCTTTATTTGTTTTGGGACATAATATGAAAATAATAAGGTATAGTGCCTTTTCTAAATAATTTGTTGCATTTATTTTCCTTTGTTTCTGTTTCATTAATTATAATAGACCTTTTTAAAATTTCTTAATATTTTCGACCGTTAAAAATTGTTTTATATTCTATATAATCGATGCATAAATTAATTTTATTACAAATGTTTTTAAGAAATTAAAAGCATTCAAATATTTAACGTTCATATTGATCAGTTTACAATTTTCAAAATGTTTTGTCCATGATTTTATATTTAAATTTAATGTATTTTTGTCAAAATAAGGATTATAGCACAGGTGTTAGAAAGACAGAGACTTTACTTAACTTGCTTAAAGCTATACAAATATTGGGTGTAATTTATATATATTTTTATCATTATTACCTATACCTAAAATTACAATGTCATTTACTGTCAATTTTCATTGATAATGTCACAGTACTTTAATATTTCAGTACTAGTTGCTCCGGACAGGATTGATGCCGTGGGAATATAGATATCATTCACTTGCCCTGCCTGGTATTTATAAGTGAAGCTGACAATCCCTTTAGTTGCTCATCCCCAATAATGTAAATAAATCTTTTTCATTTTGCTTTTGTATATTACTGCCATCTATCGGTGTGTCGATAATACTGTTAGAGTGAGAGTTTTATCGATTTGTTGTTCTTGTTGATTAATATTATTTGTTTCTGAGGTAAATGGCGCTGATGTACTAACATGTTTAGTTGATTCTCTTTTATGGCGAATATATTTTCCTCAGTTTGAAAAATCTAACTTCATTTTCGTAAAACTTTTCCTTTTTAGTACTTTTTCGTCGTGGTTTGCATATATAAGTTAACTGTTTAATTTTTAATTCATATTCGGAAATTCGTTTAGTTAGCATCTGATTTTCCGATAGTAAATTTCAATTTCATTTTCTGCTATTTCCAGTTTTTGTTCTAATTTGTGAGTTTGCTCTTTTAATTCTTCAATTTTATAATTTGGTTCTTTTTTATTTCTGTATAGCTTCTATTTAAGGTATTGGGGTAGAAGTCAAGGACGAGTAATCATCTTCTGTTTCTTCATCTGATAGTTCTTTAAAAGTTAGCCGTATGAACATTAAATTTATATTTATTGCGTTGGGTAACATAATCCTGATGCTCTGGCGATATGGTCGTGGATCTTGGGGATATTTGTTTATTACATAAAGGCGAAAGGCATGCGTGACATTTATAATTTTCTTTCTGTCATGCGTCATTAAAACAAAACGTTGATACGAGACACTAGTGCAATCTAAATGATAATATTTTTCACAAAGTTCACAATTAGAAAATCTTTTTAGTTATTTCCTTGCCGCACTTTTACAGTTTAGCGTCATCTTGTGGAGGATATCAGAAACTGTGTTATGGTCGTGCGTTAAATAAGATACCTATCAACCCCAGGATCAAAGTTCAATGTGCATTTGAATATAAACGAACGTTTGTTTTGATTTATGAAATGATTTACATAAAATATCCTTACTGCTCATATGTTTGTAATATGATAAGATATTACGATATTGTCCAAGTAATAAAAGTATTATACTATTAAGATATATAAAGTTTTAAGCTTATAACGTTATATCTTATTCCTTTTATAATTATCTAGTTCTTCATCATAAAACACTTGAATAACACTGTCACAATAAAACCGCACTTTTATCGATATAAATAAACTTTTTGGATATTTCATAAATAAACATTTTATTTGATTTTTAAATAGAGAGCTGTGTTTACATGTCACGAGCGACATCTAGGCTACCTAAAATTGTTTGAAATAATTTTGAACCAATTTTTACCTGTTGACCAGATTGATTAGACTGTTCTTCACTGTAGACAGAGGAGAAATGCGATGCAAAAAGATCACAAATATATTGACTATCAGACGTTGTTACAGAACAGATCTGTCATCTCGGCCGGATATGAATTCGATTTGATAAAAGACCAAAAGAATTAGGAATTAAGGGCAATATTTTCTTCAGTGCGTTTTACATAGGAATTGTAGGCATCCAACGATAGTTTTTCACACCTTTTCCTACAAATATTCAATTCTATTTTGTCTAACGGATTGTGATGTTTTTTGTATCTAAGTCTTATTTTATTTTTCTCATGCAATGCCTTGATCACACAAGAGCTAAACCATTTCGGAATTTTTTTGTTTCGTTTTTTTACCATTGGAACGTACTCGTTAATGATTTTGTTAAGTTTATCATAAAATATTGTTACCATGTCGTCTACCTTTTCTATTCCGAAAAAAACATGGGACCAATCGATTTCCACCAGTTTTCGGTTGATCATTTCATAGACGGCCCTAACAAAGTTTCGACTAGTGAATTTACAGTTTGGTGCTAAGTTGTAATATTTTTTGTTTTTAAAAGTATTTCTAAAGAAGGATGCAGCACATGGATTGCAGACAAAACATCGGTAGCACGGTCTACCTGAACTAATAAATGTGATTGCTCCAAGAACACTAGATCCAGGACTTTTCCCTTAGAATTCGGAATATCGTTGTACTGTTTAAAGTTATTCTTACAAGCAAAATCAATTAGTGTCTGACATAGCGTTGATTGAGTGGCAGAGGATGTATTATTTATTTAGCTTCAATCTATTTGGCTTAAATTAAAATCACCTACAATCATTGGATATACATTATTTTCTACGTACTCTAAAATCTTATTACAATTTTCAGTAAAACTGTTAAGAATACGGTTAATAGGGGGTGGTAGGTATACCGCGCAAAGTGCGATATTATAGTTGGGGTTTGAGTCTATGCTAATTTGACCCACTTTTAGGACTAAAGGAAATTATAAATTTATCTATTTATTAATACACTAAGTTCTAAGATAACGTAACTAGTTAACATTTGGTGTGCAATTGAGGAAAAGAGAGAAGAAAAACCTATGTTAAAAATCTGATTATTATAACACTGACAGATTCAATTCAGATTCAATTAGCGAATTGAGTGCTGGATCATTTTCAGTGATGAGTAACTAGATTATTCACAAGCCAAACATTGAAAGAGAGCGAATTTAAGCTTTGATACTGAAATATTAAATAAATCAATATCTGTGATTTTTTTTATTGTAAACGTTAGTGGAACGATACACAAACGAGTTACGAAAAGTGGTTTTGGACGTGAGGAGCGCACTGGCAGACGGACTCGGGAAACAAATGACAATCTGCTAAGTAACAACGAGGAGTCGACTAGGTTATTAATAATTTTGTATAGAAATACTATGTCAAACATTTTACGCCTATTGCAAAGAGAAAGTAAATTGTACTTTTTTAATGAATCGGTGTATGACTGATTTAAAATATTTTGGCGATAATTTAGGGATTTAATAAACAATTTTTAAACTTTTTCTATTCTCCTAATATGAACTTCATAACAAGGGCTCCAAACAGTGCTGCAAAAATCAAGGAAAGATCTGACAAAAGAGAAGTATAAAATTTTTAGAGTTTCGGGACGTTTAAAGGGTTTAGTTATTCGTAGTATAAAACCTAGATTTCTAAAAGAAGAAGCTAATATGTGATCAATATGTGGAATAAATAATAAGGTCGAATCCATAATTATCGAAGCCAAGTCCCTGATTGTGGTTACTCTATTCAAGGCCTTCTGATTTATGTGGTAGTCGTAAGTAACTGGATTTTTTTGCGAGTATACGATATTGTGTAGCATTTATCGCTGTTTAGGAACAGATGGTTGGACTCACAGTACGCATGTAATCGGTGTAAGTCTTCTTGGAATTTGTGGCAGTCACTAATTCATCTGATGATTCGATACAACTTAGTATCATCAGCATACAAGAGATGGTGACTATGTTTCAGGACATTACCAATGTCATTTATGTAGACTGAAAACAGTAAAGGTCCAATATGAGACCCTTGAGGCACACCGAAGGCACTGGAAGAAATCGTGAGAATAACCCTTTACAAAGACTGCTTGACTCCTATTACTTATGTAGGATTGGATCCATCTAAGGCTACCATGCACCGGCCCTCATAAGCTTCTTTAGCAGATCGTGATTTATTTTATCGAAAGCTTTGGAAAAGTCGGTGTAAACGGCATCCACCTGTTATCATCCATGGCACGCAACAGAAAGTCATTAAAAGTTAACATATTGGTGTCAACGCTACGGCACTTAAAGAAACCGTGTTGTTCCTGGGAAATGTGATTACGAAACGAATCTTTTCGAGAATTTTGCCAAAGATACAAAGTTTCGATATGGGTCTGTATTCGTCTATACATTCACGTCTCTTATTTTTTGGAATGGGGGTTACTAAACACTCTTTCCATAAACTGGGAAATGTCCCAGTTTGGAGAGAGAAACGAAATATGATTGTTATGGGTATTGAGGTTCTTTGGCACATTCGGATATGAGAAGAGAATGGATCCCGTCGGGCCCTGCACCTTTATGAATATTTACTTGTTTCAGTTCTTTAATAACATTATCGTGGTAGATGTTAATAGAGTGTATGTCTACGGCCGAACTGCCTGAGTAAGAAATTGTATGATCAGAACTTTGACGGGTAGAAGGGATGAAAACTGAATGAAAATAATCATTAAAAGCCTCGCATATCTCACCGCCAGTGGAAATAATTTTACCTTTATATATCATTTTTTCAGGAATGCAACTAGAAGCTTTTTTTGACTTTACGAAAGACCAAAATAACTTTGGACTGACTTTGATATTCTCCTCAGAAAGTTCAATGAATTTTTTATAACATTCTGCTTCAATCCTCTTAAACCTCTTCCGAAGACAAGAGAAGGTCTGGTAGTCTCGTAAGTTGTTATTAAATATCCATTTCTTATGATATTTAAGCTTTTCCTTTTCTAGTTTTATGAGGCAAGAAGTAAACCACAGCGGGCGTTTATTTTCGCTACAACGATTTTGAGTAGGTACGTATGTATACGTACGGCGTACTGATCGCAGTGCGGCGCGACGGGCATAGGTCGCGCCGCGATCAGTACCGCCAACCTCCGCGACCACTAACCGTAACGTTGCGATCACATCGGTACACCTCGTATCGACTGTCAAAGTATTCACTGTCATAGAAATTACTATTAAGCCATGATTCCGTGACACATACCACATCATAATTGCTACACAGAACATTCTTCAGAAAATCGTGCGATTTTATGCGTAAGCCCCTCACGTTTTGATAGTAAATAGACAAGTTATTGTTATAAACCACTGTATAGAATATACGGCAAAGTAATATCACAGAATGAAATATTATGGGTTCCACTAACATTCACAAATAATAGAAAACACCAATAACAGTATTTAAAGTTACGTGACAAATTTATTCTACAGCACTTTTTAACAGGTAATGTTGTTTTAATATGTAAGTATATGTAACAAAAAAAAATTCCTTTCAAGACATTAAAATAGATAACGACATACAGTCATTTAATTTTACTAAGATCCGCATAACATGATATAAGTTGAACTTTAGACTTATCATTTTTACGCAATAAAATCTTACAGTCAGACAAGCACACGTATTTGTATTCTTTCTGTTTGGCAAGAAGGCGGGTTTGCTTGTATAATTATTTGTTGTGTGGCGCGAGGTGGTCATTGACGTAGATGGGACTGGTGGACCCGTTTAGGCCCGCGTCAGCAGTTGTTAATCCAAGTCGCGCGCGCACGGCAGCCTAAAATTCGTTCTTGCGATATCTTTGTGAGAATCTGATGATGATGTTCGGTATGGAAGATGAGTCTAGAGAGGTACTGCCATCGTGTTTGGTAGGGATTTCGTTCCTTGTCGAGTTAAAACGTCGGACACGGTGAATGTAATCAATATCTGTCGGCAATAACGTAAAACCGACCTTTGTAGCGATGTTATATATAATATTATTTAAATTTTCGCTTTTCAAAAGTGGTATCCCAGAAATTTTCACGTTATTAATCCTCTCAAGCTGCTCCTTCGCTTTCAGCTGGTCAGTAAGATTAGTTGTTATGGATCGCAGCTCAGAAATCTCGCTTGAAACTAGATCAACACGCTGGGTAATTAAACCTGTTGCAGAACTCAACTCGCAAACATCTTTTTTCACAATAGCTTGTTCGTCAGCCAATTTTTTTTTATTGAGAGTTTACATTACTAATCTCTTTCTTAAATGAATTGATGTCCTCGCGAATGTCATTCAAAACACCCTTTATGGTATTGTTTTGAGAATCCAGCTTGGCTGTGAGCGTGGTCATCATTCTATTACAAAAATCATCCATGAGTTGGTTGGTTGCAGTGACAGTCGGGCGTTTTTCTCTTTCTTGCAGTTATATTTAGGAAGTCACCATCGCTTATCTTCGATAAATCCGGTTGTAAGTTGGTTTTGGTTGGACTCCTTTATACGCTCATATTATCGGCTGTAGCGAGAAAGGAGGTAGGTAGCAAATCCAAGCGAGGAGTATGGAGCAGACGCTAAAGGTGTGAATGAAAAGTATGCACATTCGTCGCTTCTGCTTCGCACGATGTCTATGTCGAAGACCGTCGAAAACTTCCGACAGAGCAGAGATCGGTCCTCTCACACGTCACACGCGATAGGGTCTCAAGCGAATTACATATAAGTTTATTATTATTACATATAAGTTTATTACTAATAATACATAATACATAAACACTCACGCCTGTCACCCAGAGGGGTAGGCAGAGACTACGGACTTCCATTTGGCACGATCCTGGCACACCTCTCTCGCCTCCTTTACATCCATATATCTACGCATACACGCTCGTCGGTTAAGGGTACTCCTAATCTGGCCCATTTTCAATATATAGCCAATTTGGTCGATAAACCTTCGTCTAGGGCGTCCCTTTCCAACACTGCCGTTCACTTCTGCAGCATAAATTTGCTTTGTCACTCTTTCTTCGTTCATTCTTTCTACATGACCAAACCACCGAAGCATTCCTTTCTTAATCCTGGTCACAACGTCATCTTGCAAACCCACTTTTCTCTTATCACACTATTTCTCACCCTGTCATTCAGATTCAGCTAACATACTCCTTAATGACCGCATTTCTACAGCATTTATTCTACTCATGCTTCTTCTGCCAGACCCAACTTTCACTACCATACATTAAAGTAGGGACTAACACAGCATTGTGAATTGCCAAACGTGCCTTTATGACACATTCTGACTCTTCACAATAGTGTGAAACCCCATTCACTCTATTTCCTGCGTTCACTCGTCGTTCTATATCCTTATCATATCTACCATCCCTGCTAAATAAACATCCCAAATATACAAACTCATCCACTTGCTCAATCAACTCCCCTTCTATTCTTATTTCACATAACGTTTTACTTTCTTCTCTTTCAAAAACCATCACTTTCGTCTTACTTGCGTTCACTTTCATACCTCTTTCTTTTAATGAACGGTTCATTAAAGTAACCATCATTTGTAACTCGGCCGCCGACGATGCAAATATGACTTGATCATCGGCGTACAAAAGGCATTTGACGGTTAACTCACCCATTCTCAATCCACATTCTTCAACTTTCAAAGTTTGCAAACAACTGTCCATAAATAGGTTAAACAGCCAGGGGGAAGCTACACAGCCCTGTCTGACACCTTTTCGGATGCCAAACCAGTCCGAGTAGACCCCGTTGATCCTGACACAAGAGTCCCTATAAAGAGACCTTAATGCCTGTATCAAACCTACTTTGTACCTTGTAACCTGTATTAATACTACAATACCACTTATTTAAAGTGTGTGGTAATTGTCGACTTTGAAATTACCATGCATTTTTATCATATAATGTATACGAACAACTGCAACACCAGGGGAATTGCAGGTGCGTTGTCGGATTTTAAAAAGGAGTAAGCTCGTTTCTTAAAGGTGTCGTATCGGTCCGGAAATATTGCCGGTGGTAAAGATTCCACAAAGAAGTCGTGCGAGGATGAAAACTCCTAGTAAAACCAGGCCTGTCTCAATCCGCGCTTTAGGCATGAAAATATGCCTACGCTGCGCGGCCGCCTACAAGAGGCTAATTCAGTGAGGTTATCACGCGCGCGCTCGAGTTGACGCGCACCTTACGTTAACAAAAAAGTATTTTTCTCTTATAAGTGTTTAGGCACTTTTGATATTTATTTTTGAGTTTTTATGCAAGTATATCCACTCAAAATGCCAAATGGTACTGCATAGCATACGGGTGCTTAAATAACAATAGGAATGTCGACTTTTCATTCTTTACTGTTCCTAAGGATATCAAAAGATAAGAAGATATTACTATTTATAGGTAGATCTAGATAATTAGGTACCTAGTTACTGACGCCATAGATACATATTTATTATTTGATTGGCGAACCGACTACAGCTTCGCAGTTTTCGATTATTTCGCACCATTTATAGTGCCAATGACCTTAAAAAAGTGTTCAGTGTAAGTAGACCTCCTAGTACTAGTGACTGCCTACTAATGCAAGATCAGCATATACTGGTTAATAGTTTAACACCTGATCGATAAAAGAAAGAGATTAAAAATAGCAGCACTTCTCATTGCCACTCTTTCATTAATAAAGCCGTCGCGTGTAGCATGTTTGTAAAGAGCAAAAAATGTGAAACAGACAAGTGAAGGCTCTGTGGCACAGTGGCTTAGCAATGAGTTGCAGCGCTAAGGGCCGCGGTTTCGAATCCCGCACGGAACAAGTATTTGTATGGCCTACAAATAATTGTTCTGGGTCTGGATGTTTGTCCTTGTGAAATCTATGTATGTAAACTGCCCCCGCGATACAGGAGAAAATCCTAGTGTGGAGGTAACGTTTTTTAAAATGAGAGGAAGAGAGACAAGTAATGAAATTAAAAATTTTGTACAACTGACTTCAATATTAATACGCATTATAATACGCATTATTAAGGATAACTCCAAAACTACTGGTCAGATCTTGATCAAATTTATATGGTAATATATAAAAAAGTTCTGAGTAACACAAAATACAGTCAAATTGAGTACCTCCTCCTTTTTTTAAAGTCGGTTAAAAATGGAAAGTAGGTATATTATCTGAGTTTCAAAGATGTTCAAATTGTTATAATCTTAATTTTTCTCGATGTTGCATATTAACCTTGCTCATATTGAACAATAATGTTCTTATTATCAGCAAATTATATCGGTATATTCTACTACCCTTAGAGTATTTACCTTTCAACTGCGGATGTCTAACACTTGGACACGAAAATATGTCCGTTGACTGCTGGTGTCCAAGTGTTAGACATTTTTTACCCGCTTTTTTAATGAAGTAACAATGCATTATGCACTATGTCTAACTCATCCTACCATATGTCGATGTGTACAGGATAAAAAAGGATAGCATAAAAACCCACAGCTTACACACTTTAGTAGGATGTTATATCATCTGTTGATTTCGTATGTCCCTTGAGTCAGCCATCAGTGTGATTGAGGCGCGCTAACATCGGAGTTGTTTGCAATTATGTCGTACAAATTTTGATTTATTGTGTGGTGAATTATGTTAAAACAATGCCTGTGTAAGTAAGCTTCCTATTTGTAACCTCATTTTGTGTTTTATCTCATTTAGTACGTGTAAAATGGTTTTTTAATTTGTATGAAGCAAACCGCTATCTTAGAACTAACATGCAGGTTGCGGAAAGTTGACTTGAAATGTATGTAAAATATTGGTGTTTACTGTCAATTTTGTGTTAAAATATGTGTAATTGTTCATCATTTACAGTTTTAATACATCAAAATGAGAATAAAGTGCAATTTTTTCAATATTTCAATGTAAATACGCAATAGGTGCAATGGAATTCCATTTCTGAGACGCCCGCAGTAGTGGATTCTAGTTCTGATTTGCCGGTGGCGAAAAAAGGAACTAAAGTTTGCCATACTGCATAAAGTTCAAATTCTGTTGAATTGTTAGATTGGTAAAGAAACTAGCGCCCTCGAGCAGACAAACGGAGCTTTGTTTGACTCCACGATCATTCGATGTTTTAGTAAAAACTAGATGTGGCATGTGCCCTGTGTGTTAACACAAGACTGCGGATTTTTTTTAAACAATTTATTAAAAAAGAAAAGTAGAAAGTATTTACATATTTTTCTAATATTTAATATTTAAATTTTTTATTTATTTTTATTTTAATATAAACAGTTTGTGGAATTTTGAGGTCACCTCAGAAACATATTTTGTATAGCGGTTTTTTAATGTACATTTTATTTGTATGTACTTTGCAAAATTCGTAAATCAAAAAGCATTAAAAAAAGTAAATTTCATTTCAAAATTTATTTCTGTATGTCTAAAAGTCATTTAAAAAATACAAAACCCTCCATGTTTTATTGACTAATGCATTAATATCGCATCCAGTCCGAACTACGAGTACATTGTACATCCGTGTAAGTTAATTGTTGAGTACTTGTAAGCTTATTTTTAATGCGTTTTATGATAAAAAATTGTATTGTAGCCTATGATTTTGCACATAAAATATTGTAAATAATAGATTTAAGATTAAAATAAAACGAAAGTTGTTTTTTTATCGTTTTGTGGTGTACAATAAAGTATAAAATAAAAAAAATAAAAGTGAACTATTAAAAAACTTTGTTTCATTGAGAAATATGACAATTTTGACTTTACTCAAGATTTACTTACACTAATTACTTTGGGACTTTATTAAATTTATGTACCCATTTATAGGAAATTTCATAGAGAATTCACAAATGTACACATGTTATAGTATTTGATATACCAGAATCAAGAAATTTGCATTAAGACGGACTGCGCCCAATCAGCCGTCCATTTTATTAAACAGCTCCGCAAGCTCCGCAGTCAACGGAGTAGGGCGGTTTGAGTCTCCGCAGCTGAAAGGTTATGCAAGCTATGCTTATAAATACTCTAAGCTACTACCAACTAATATCAAAGGATTCAATTAGTTTTCTCACAACACCTAACCCTACAGTAGGAGCGGCCTTAACAAAGGCGCGTAACGGGCTAAGTGATACAGACTCTCACACGCGGACGTAAGGTGCATTTTGATATATACGCGCGCCGAATTAATTTTTTTCGACGATTTAATCGGTAGACTATTTTAACGAAGGTCGTATCCGAGGCATGCAAAGTATTGTGAACATTAATAACGTTATAACTAGGTTTAAACTCGCAAGTTTGCGAACAGAGAGTGATCCTTCTGTTCTTGTACTATTATTTATTCTGTGGTAAAACGCACAGTGTTGGACCGCCAAACGTCCAGTCTATAAACGGGATCCATTTTATAATCAAAGTGCTTTAACATAATTTTTAAAATACATGCAAGTTAAGTAATGAATCAGGAATCTTGTTGTAAAATCTAATACCTTGTACCATAAATTAATCGTAAAGTTTTCGAGGTCTAACGAAGTTTTTGGAGTAATAACTTCATTTTTATTTCTAATATTTAGGTCATATATTTTACTAATTTTACTATATAAATATCTATTCTGCCCGACAAATATATTAGAGTATATGTATTGCGAAGCAACCGCTCATATGCCGAAGTCTTAAAATGAGACGGATAACTCTCTTCTGCAAAATAAATATCGAATTGGTGGCCAATCAACCGTGGGTGCCAAAGCCAATTGTAAGAAAATTATTAACCATAAACCACCGTTGTATTTTGGAAAGAGCATATTTTGTATCGTCAAAGTTAGTTTTGTTTCTAGCTACATTAAAAATTTGAGAAGTGTCATCTACAAAATGCACCATTTTACAAAATTTTGAGATAAAGTACTGCAAATCGTTAATATATGCCAAAAACAGGGAAGGACTGAGAATAGAACCTTGCGGTACACCCATTTAAACAAATTACCTGACGCTCCATTAATTTCAACCCTTTAAATGCTATCTGATAATCACCGTGACAGTTTTACTAGTTACACAAACGTCGCAGTGACTTTTTCAGGTTGATAACGTCGGATACTTTGAACTTTGGAACGTGTTATTATGTGACTATATATACGATTGGTAATTTAGTAGGTTGTATTTCATGAGCCGTTCTGTATTACCCACTTAACCTAACTACATGGCTATGTTATAAGTTCCATTCTAGTTTTAATCTTTTTAAAAATAAATATACGAATTTTATTGAAACTAGCCCATCAGCCCGTGTAGCCCGTTCAGCTACCTACGCGGCGTTCCTTTGATTGATTGATTGAATCAGTGCCAGGAGCAACGAAGGAAATAGCACGGTGGCGTCGTGAAGCCAAAACCTTATTTTAGAATGTCGTTATTTTCAAAAAATTCGCCGTGACTTTTTTAGATGGTTGATCACGGTGACTTTTTCACTGTGACGTTATTTATCTCTGCGTGATAAAATCCGTAACAAGATCCTCAGTAAAACACGTGTAATTGATTTATCAAAAATCAACAATAGCCAAAACTTGTTATGCGACCCGTTTACTTACTCGCAGACCAACTAAAAACGTAAACAGCACGCTGTTAAGTACCAATTCTACCGATTGCACCAATTCTACTGATGGCCAGCGTAAATATACATTTACAGATTTTTACCTCCACAACTATATTAAATCAACATTAAATAGCTATAATAGGAAACAATATTGAATAGCAATCCGATAGTTTTATCGAAAGTGGAGATACTTGCCATAGATGCCACGCTTCACAGGCGGGTTTTTTATTATTTTAAATTGTTATCAGGAAAATGCTGCTGCCTATCTTCTGCTTTATTTCCCGTTGTCGTCTCTTACAACACCCACGTGATGATATGAGAGAGTGGATTTTCTTACGCCGCCACTACAAGGCGATGCCGCCGCTTCTTATACAAATAATCATCATCATCATTACAGCCTTTCACAAGTCCACTGCTGAACATAGGCCTCCCCCAAGGAATGCCACAAAACACGATCCTGAACCACCTGCATCCATCGACTTCCTGCATGTCTTACCAGGTTCTCACTCAATCTAGTGGAGGCCCCTCTCTCTCGCCCCACACTTAAAAATAATATACAAACAATAGATTAAAAGAAATTTTAAATACAATTTTTTGGGCTGTTCACCACAGTAGGTTCCATTTTTTATTATAATCCATTTATAGTGGTTTACTGCGCGTTCCTTAATATTTCTCTCTTATTTTTTGTGAAATCAGTTTTGAAATAGTACTCATTAAGAGGGCATGCAAATCCCCCGTCTCAACGGAACGATTGTTACTAATTGCCAATCAGCATCCAGTGATTGGCGAAATAGGACGAAACAAAATACATATGCATGCAAGTCCGAATGAAATAGTTAGTCCTGTTTTAGTGGAATAAAAATGATGTATACGTGATATTTAAATGTCTCTCGTAGATAGATTACAATCTCGCAAAAAATAGCAAGTTTTAAAAATATACTTCGTGACAGCATACCATCAATTGTTAGTGATTGCATAATCTAATTTTTGATCCTAAAATTCGCACCCAATTGAGAACATAACTATAAATAACCTGAAAACAAAAGTAACTTTGTGTTTTATTTTTTACTATCGAGAAAATATTATCTGATTATTGATTCATACATTCATTACAGCCTATCAAAAGTCCACTGCTGAAAATAGGCTTCCCCATAAATTACTTCATAGGGGGATTTCGCATTGTTGTCAAGCTTAAAACAACAGAATAGCGTTCATACAACTAAAAGAAAACTTTTTAAGGCGATGTAGGATTTGTGACGAGCAAGAAGGTCGACATTTTGAAAACTTTTTGTAGTAAAATAATAAATAATTAATAAGAATTACTTTTTGTTTCATTTATTGAACTTGATAAAACCTCCAAAGGTTAATTAAATCTTAGCTTTTCTACAGTAATTTTTGGTTAGTTAACAAACGTCATGAACAATGAACAAATGAAGCTTCGGTTGCGCCCCTCTCACCAATGAGAGTGAGAGAGATAGCAATTGTCCGGTTTCTTATCATCTCGGCTCATTGTTATTGCAGGTAAGAGTTGCACCCACATTTACAACCCATGATCCGCAAGAACGAATCGCGCAAAATTAATTAAACTTAAATTAAACATAAAAAAACTTCAAATGCTTAAATCTTAGCTTTCATTTTTGGTTAGTTAACAAACGAATTAACCTTACGAATGATAAAATGGTCAAAATAAAATTTGTAATCAGATGGCTAATTTTAAGAATTTTTCACCTCGTTGTCTTTGAAGGCCTATTTTTGCTAAAGTAGCTCATTAAGTACTACTTTTTTTAATGATTATGAAAGTTGAGAGTCTGGAAAATTCTTGAGACCTACTTCGGAACCATCAAGTCACCTGTTTAGATTTCTAATTTAAAGTTGAAAATTTAAGTGATAATTCACCGAACGTAAATTTTTCACTTTACACTAACATATTTTAAGTTACGAAGCTGATTATTTTAAGCATAAAAGTACAGCTCATGACGAAACTGTTGCAAAAAAATCTCGAGAAAGCCTTCTACTTTTTTTTAGAATTTTTTTAAATTGTTCAGGTCGAAATTTCTCAAAAATTCACAAAGAAATCATAACTCGAAAACTATGAAAACTCGCGGGAACATACATGGGGGTGATTCGGGTACCTCAAGCGGTGCTCTATCTCTGGACTTCCGCTTGACACTATTTTTTAGGACATTCTGTATAAAAACTGAATTCGTAATAGGACGTTAAAAAATCAAAGTTGATTTACAACTTAAAATATAACAAAAACAAATACGGTATTTCCCTTTAACTTCATCCATCTTTGTTACATTTTCTTTACTACGCAACATTTACTATCTTATTATCACTTTACTCGCAAGCAACGCGTTAACTAAACGATCATTTTCACTGCTGAACGTACACACGCGTACTTACAAAACACTTGAGTCCAACAAAGGGCTATAGAGTTCCCCATTACCCTAACAGGAAAAAGGCTTCTTTACATTTTTAAACGCCATTATACTTGTGTTTTGAAATGCCACTCCAAATCATTATACTTGTTCTTTTTTTAAACCTCACCATAAAAATCGATAAAAAAAAACAAATGTTGTATAATACGCCATGATTGATTACTTTTGTTTAAGGCAATATAAAACTTTAAAATGCGAATAATATTATATGATTAATTACAGTTATCTTCTTTTACTAATCAAAAATATTTGGCAGTATGGTAACGAGCAAATGATTCACGTGATATACAACTTGCGATGCATTGCGAGGTAATGTAGTTCATTACCTTATAATATTACCTATTAACTGGAATATATAATAAATTACATTCTACTAAATATGATGTTACTTGTTTTTTAGTACTTCGGTTTTAGAATCTATTATAATACTTTTTTTATTATATTTAATTAAAAAAAGTATTGTTAATTATGCCAAATTGACCTTAACTACGTTAATGTGAAACAATTCTTTAGTAAGCTATGGCTTCGGCTTTGGCCACCTTCGCCCAGCACCTTGGGCCATAATCATCCGAAGGTTTAGCCGAAGCCGAAGGGTTGATTGAACAGTCAAAACCGTATCAATTTTTGCAAGTGACAACGGCGTGCGAGACAATTTGTATACATTACAATGTTTTGTAATCATTTTAGAAAACAGCTGACTTGTCATACTATCTAGTGTTTAGTGTCACTATACATATATTATAACAAATAATGTGGGATTTAGTGGTCTTCATTTAATTTACGCCAAAATGTTCACTTTATCACGTAAGTCGGTTTGATTCCAGACTCTGCAAAGCGACTTTTCAAAATTCCATTAAATTATGTAAGTACTCGTAGTTCTTTTTGATATACATACATTGGTTTAATGTTAATAACTTGCATTTAAATAGCACTAAAACGAAATGTATGAAGTTCATGACTCCAAATGTCAGACAATTAAATACTAATGTAATTTTAAATGGGGAGGAACTGAGTCTTGTCGATACCACAATTTTTCTTGGAATAACACTAGACGCGAAGCTTCAATGGAGCCCCCATATATCAAAGTTAGCAAGCAGACTTAGTTCTGCAGCATATGCTGTAAAAAAGATTAGAAATCTTACCAGTGTGGTAACAGCTAGACTTGTTTACTTTAGCTATTTCCATAGCATAATGTCGTATGGTATTTTGCTATGGGGACACGCAACTGACACTGAAATTATATTTGTTTTACAGAAGCGGGCCATAAGAGCAATCTATGATTTAAAACCTAAAGAGTCGCTCAGACAAAAATTTAAGGAAATTAATATATTAACTTTGGCATCTCAATACATTTATGAAAATGTAATGTACGTACACAAAAATAAAAGTAGTTATACAAAAATAAGTGATATTCATTCTGTAAATACTAGGAACAAACACAAGCTAGTAGTACCAGTTACTCGACTCCTGAGTCAGTAATTCATTCTTAGGGCGATGTATGCTTTTACAACAAAATCCCAGAAAATATACAAAATTCGACCTGCTCAAAATTCAAAACTTTATTAAACATAGTTTGTATAAAAGGGTTATTATAATGTTAAGGAATTTATGGATGATAATAACCCCTGGGAATGAGGTGTTCGCTGCCAGGCTGTTTCTAATTTGTTTTGTGTGGTTAATTGTGTAATATACATGATTGTAAGCTGTTATTTTTAAAAAAAAGTCCCGCTGGGTTTCTTGCTGGTTCTTCCCAGGACAGAGGTTTTTTTTCGAACCAGTGGTAATTAGACAAAAGAGTGACTTTCAATAAGTATTATTTATAATCTATATTGAATAAAAAAGTTTCTGTTTCTGTTTCTGTTTCTGTATATCAAGTAAAATTAAATTAGATCATATATGATCTAATTTAATGTAACTTATCTTTAAAATTAAGCAAACATTCCTGTCATTAGTATTTTCACATATATATTTTTTCAGAACTATTCGTTTGTGTTAACTAATGTGAGCTGTAGACATTTCTGTATTCCGCATCCATTTGTGTTGACATGTTATATTGCAATTTTTTAGGCCAATCGTGGCGATTACGGCAGAACATTCAATTTTATTTATTTATTTATTTAATTCAAAAACTTGTGGCTTACAGAAAATCCAATACGCACACAAAATTAATTTTTACATGCAAAAAAATTAAAAAATTGCATCCATTTATAACAAGAAAAATTGATAGTTATAATTTTTAAATTAATAATTAAAAATTAATAACCATAAATTAAATAATCTATACATATAATAAATCTGTAGAAAAGTAGTGTCTGTAATTCTAATATATTCTTGGTAAAACAAGTCCAGGGGACTAAATAAAGGGTTCTGAAGCCAAATTAGTGGTTTTTAGAATTTTTGTCTGTCTGTCTGCGTATTCCGGATTCACGCAAAAACTAGTGGACCGATTTACATGAAATTTTGTATGTAGGTAGTAACCGGGGCAACTTATAGGCTACTTTTCATCCGAATACGGAACTTCAAAAAAGAAGGTTAAGTATTTTCCTTCCTTTAGATGTTAATTTTCTATTACATCTTACATAGTTATAGGCGAGATGACGGGTGTTTTTCAAATAAATACTATATTTATAAATAAAGTTTAAAATATAGTTATAACCTTGGTAAAATAATTTGTAAACTACACCGATTTAGTTATCAAAACAGCGCCATCTATCATCAAATGGAAAAAGTAGTATATTTTGCCTTCAGTTACTAATAAATTATATAATATAAATAACTTACATTGAATGGTATAAATAATTAGATTTTTAAAATTATAAAAAAATTCTAACGTTTAGTTTTTTAGTATTTTTGTTATTTTATTTTAAAAGTGTAATAATTTCAATAGATAATGTGACGTCTATCAAAAATATGAAAATTGATAAGGTTTTTATCAGGCTGGTGCAACTTCCATAGTAAAAATTATATGATCGAAATGGGGTCCAATTTTCATGACGGTTGGTCTCTTCTTTCTGCTTTTCGTAATATGTCTATTAACGACATTGTCAAATCAAATAGGTTCAAACGTCAAATCAAACAGTAACATTTCTATATATTTTATTTATTAAGATTCCTTTTAATTTTGCTATAGGAGCCGTTGTTCATTTACAGAATTGTTAAAAAATTAAATATGCATTATAAAACTTGTCAATTAAATGATGTAAGAAGCGGAAAAATAATAATAAGAAAAGGCTATTCGTAGCAATATTTATTATTTGATTTATTAGATGATGTAAGGTATGTGTAGCTTGCTACATATTTATTATCTATGGGTATATGGTGATTTCAACTTTAATTGTAATATGATAAAGTCGTTAGTTGTATTACCTGGTTATAAATATTTTTTATAGATTCATCTACAAACATTAGCTATAATGAGCACTCATTTTGAAAGCGACTATTAGTAAACGATCTCTGCGAGTAGTATTTACATAGGTAGCTCTGTGAAGAAGCCTAACTATTTGTACATAGTATTTCTTACACTTAAAAGCAATTTAATCCAATCAGTGTTAAAAAAACAATATTTTTACCCTTTTAAAAAAAATAACGTTGAAAACAAACATCCAGACGCAGGCTATTTATTTTACAGCATAGAAACACTTGTTCAGTGCGGGAACGAACCCTCGGTCCTACAATGCTGCAGCCGAACGCTTACGCGCTACGGAGTCGTCATTTCTTTTACTTAATTAATTACTAGTATAATAGTGCGTTTTTTATTGTATATTTTCTTTATACATATTTTTGTATCTAATAATTGTAGAGATATAACTACAAATTGCTGTGTGTAAAATACATTGATTTCTTATCCTCATCGGTATTTTTACTTAATCCCCACGTTTAAAAAAAATATTTCTCATAAATAATTCAGTATAGAGATGTAACTTTTATTATGTGAAAATATAGATAAACAATATATCGATAAACATTATATCGATAAGATAATACGAGGATAGACATTTACAGCACTATTATAATTCGCCTATGTTATCAGCACTGTTTGTCAAAAATTAAATGTCATCATGTCTTGATGTTGGTAGAGTAGCTTGGCGCCTTTTCATACATTTACTTTTTCTTAGAAAGACCCGCCTCTTAAACGTAGTGATTATATTCTCTTTGGTTTTTATTTCAATTACTAATCTATATATAAACTGATTAAAACTGGTCTGTCTGCAATTATTGCAAAATTTTCATTATTATTATAGTTTTATTAAAGAGATTTTTATATATGTCGTGGCCAGATCGTAGAATAAAGTAGTCTATCATTCGTGAAATGGTATGGTCATTTCATGATATTTAACACTGATTTTTGACCATGTCATGATATAGCTTGACCAAATCATTGAATAGAAATCGTTAGAAGATATTAATAACTAAACACTTGCTATTTCATGATATGGTCATATGACGATATCATTAAATCGTTTTTCACCGCTAGCGGCGCTGATAGCGTATTTTTTAACAGAAACAGAACTTTTAACAGAATTGACATCACTTTATGCCTTATTGATATAATAAATAAATATTCGCTTCTATCGCTGATATTACTAGATAGTATAGTTTTGGCTTTCATTATTTCATCTAATGATAGCGCCATTTACTTACTTCTAAATAAACTAAAATGGTAGTTCACTGATAAAATTAAATAATAGAATGTTACTGAATATACGATGTAAACAATTGAAAATTCGTTCGTGGCATCGTTGCAGTCAACAATCATGCAAAAGCTTAGTTTCAGTTTTTATGAATTGTTTTTAAACAAATACGAGGGCCGTGTAGCTCGCCGTGAGATTTCATTATGGCACGGGAGAAAACGTGTACGATTGCATCGAGGATGAATCCGTTATAAAAATTTTTACGTGCTGACTTAACACGTGTCCGTTAAAGTGATGAAGAATAACTTCGTGGGGAAACCTAGATGTCTGAGTAATTAAAATAGTCGTGGAGATGTGAAAACCGTTAATATGCATTGAAGCATAACAAGCATTGCAGCATACTCTATTTTTCTGCCCACAAAACACTATAGGTTATGAGGAGCCCTGTACACAGTAGGGAGACGTAAATATATTAGCTGCTACTTTACTTTTTTACCTTTAATGAGACTTATAAATCAGTTTGTAATTTAAGATAGCTTTCATATTTTCAGATATATTAAGATATTTGTGACAGTCCTGGTTTCATAGCTCATATGAGTACATGTAAATGAACGGACTCTTGCGGAAAAATACTTTAATTAAAGAAAGCAGATTTTACTTAAACAAAGGTTCATTTTATTTTACTTGTCAAAGGCGGTAATCAATTTGATTAAAACTTAAATTTCATGGTACGTAAGCATTATTATATATTTTAGCATATATTTTAATTGCAATTTGAAGTGTCGATTTACCACGTCCTCGGCGGTGAAGGAAAACCTGAATATCTGAGAAGTTTCCCAGTTGAGGTCATCCCGCGTTGGAATCAGCGTAGCGAACACTTTTTTGGCCAAAAACCCTCTGCAGCCTGTGTGCAGTAGTAACATGTATGTAAGCAGCTACTTGTTTTCTTTTCATGGTGCAATATATTATGCAGTTTTTATTTCATTCATATTTTCGGGTATGTTACTTTTTTGTTTTTACTCTACCATAAATATTAAGGGTTGCAAACATGAGTAGAACTCATAATTGCCAGCCTATCAAAAGTCCATTGAAATGACCATAGTCCTCCCCCATAAATTGTCAAGTAGCTGGATATTTGCTAGGTAGGCGGGTTGACAACCGCAGCTATTATTATTTTGATCTTTTGTCAGGAAGATGATGCTGCCCATTTCCTGTTTACTTTTCTATGTCGCCTCTTATAGACTGGACGATATGAGGTGGCGGATTCTCTTTCACCGCCACAACAAGGCGAACATTTTTCTACTCCCGTTATTCTTTCTCTCCGTTATTATTTTTAGTATATATTAACGACTTACCTAACAGCGTAAACTTTCCTATAATTCTATTTGCAGATGATAGCTCTATGGTGTTTACATGTACAGACCATACCAAATGAAATTTTTCATTTGGTATGAAAAAACCAGAACCAATTTTTTTTTGTAAACAAAACCATTTTTTTGTAACCCCAACAATTTTGCCGCCCTGCCAAACTCTGTTAATCATATTATTGTTTCTTTCTTTCACTGCTTTGGTGTGATAAAGGCTCACCAAATTATGAGCTTTTTGTCTGAACTTTACTGTAAATTTAACAAGGATTGTATAGCATCAGTTCTTCAATTTACTGTTCGATTATATTCTATTGTCAAATTAAAGCCGTAATATAAATATAAGGCACTTCAAGTACGAAGTACAGTCACAGAATAAACAATAGTACTACGTACAGAAGTTGCACTCTTTTGATGTTGACTGTTTGCCGACGTTTTAATAGCCTACATAATTATTATTAATTAGATAAATCGTTTACCCAAGCTAAATAAAACTTTATCTCTGCGCGCGAGTGTCCGTATTACTTTGGATCCTACGACGACGGACTTTCCGTGGTTACTTAGGGCTGTCAATAAAGAGTTAAAAAAAACATTGCGAAATGGTGAGTTACTTAGGTAAGGTACCTATTCTGACTATGATAGAATGACCATATTTTCGCTACTATGTGAGTTCTGTGATGCCCAACGCATGCAACTTTTGCTCGGAAGAAAAAGGTAGATAAAATCGTATTTTTAATTAAACGAAGCTGCCTGACAGATGCTCTTGTCACTTTGTGAAATAATGTTGCCAGGTTCATTGTAATAGTGATGCGTTCAGTCAGTCAGTTAGTATACGATGACTTGATGATTGTGACTAAAATTAAATTAACCTATCTTGATCGACATTGTGAAACTTGTTGACGAATATTATATCATTGAAATAAACAGAAAAAATATTGTTGGTAAGAATAATAATTTAATACTATTGTGACCGCTCTGACTTTCGGAACGCACCCTGCGCCCGCCGTATCGGTCGCCATTTTGTGTGTCATTTGTCTTGTCATTCATTCGGCTTCTAACCTCTGGTCTGATCGCTCGAATATTTTCTCCACGCGCTGTTCTCCTGTTGCTTTCCTTTAGTTTCTTGTTAAGTTTTTTGTTACGTTGTGTTTGTGTTGTTTGTTATTGTTGAGTTATTATGTTTTTATATTGTTTCGTACAAACGATATGGAACCTCAACCAAGCACGTCGAGTAAAAGCTCTTTTTCCCCAAAAAAGAAGAGACCACGGGCTTCTCTTAGCGTTACCGAAAAGCTTATGGTACGCAATGTCTACAAATACGTATTTGAGCAGGAAACTGCTTCGGTATTACCTACTGAAGTACCGGAAAAAAAATGTGTTTCTAAGACAGCTGAAATGTTCAGTGTATTAAAAGAATACAAACAAAACGAGCAATTTAAGTCTCCTGAAAAACTTGGACCGAAACATAATTTCAAGAATAAATTAGACGATTTTACCTTAGCGGCTATAAGGCGAAAAGTACACCAATTTTTTTATGCAAATGAGGCACCCACCATTGCAAAGGTAACTTTAGTGTTATTTTTTACATCTTTGCGCGCGGCGCTATGTGTGCGTAAAGCTTGTTATAAATACAGTGTGCGTGACGACGACTGTCGCGTCACTATCACACAAATCAAAGCTGCATATTTACACGCTCACGCACACATAGCGTTTTTTTTGAGGTTCTATTTGACTTTTTTCTATTGCGTAGACTTTCTTACCCATAATCTGTTTAAATTACAGATTCTTAAGGTTGTTAATGATGACCCAGATTTACCGAACTTCTCTTGGAGTACCTTGAGGAAAATTTTAAAATACTTAAATTTCAAATACGCCACAAAATCAAGAAAAAGCGTGCTAATAGATAGACGCGATATTGTTTTGTGGCGCCAGCGATACCTTCAAAAAATTAAATATTATCGCAGGGAAGGAAGGTACATTTATTACCAAGATTAAACCTGGATCAACAAAGGTAATTAAAATTTTTCTATTTTATTTATCTATTACAGTGTAGGTATTGCATGCCACCGGTAAAATAGTGGTATTTTCATTTTCTCGAAGGTCATACACCGAAGAAGCAATGGATTGACCAGACTGTACAATCGTCCCGGCAGGCATTCTTAGAAGGGTTGACCACCGGCTTGAAAGGGCCTTCAGGAAAAGGCAAACGGCTAATTATTAGCCATATAGGCGGGAAAGAAGGATTTGTAGAAGATAGCTTACTTGTGTTTGAGTTTGAGTTTACCATCAAGAGATAAATGCTGAGTGTTTGGAAGACTAGTTTAGTAGGGTTTTGCTCAAACTAAAGCCTAATTCCGTAGTGGTGATGGATAATGCCCCCTATCACTCCAGAAAGTTAGAATCGCTGCCTACAGTGTCTTGGAATAAACCAAGAATACAAGAGTGGATGGCGAGCAAAAATATCCCATTCGAGGTACAAATAGTAAAAGCTACTCTTATAGACATTGTACGGCAACACAAACATGAACACTGCGACATGTATGCCGTGGACGAGATGGCAGCGGAGCGTGGAGTCACTGTTTTACGTTTGCCCCCTTACCATTGTGAGCTCAATCCCATTGAACTGATTTGGGCGCAGGCCAAAGGGTATGTTGCAAGAAACAACAAGACTTTCAAAATGAAAGATGTAAAAAAACTTTTTGAAGAAGGACTAAATGAAGTGACTGCCGAAAAATGGAGTAACTGCGTGGCTCACATAATAAAAGAAGAAGACAAAATGTTTAATCTCGACCACATGATCGATAGTGTCTCAGACAAGTTTATAATAAATGTTACTGACAGTGACAGTGATGATATTATATCTGATGACGATGAATAAAAAAATGTAATACTTAAGCATAGTTTTTTTTATGAAATCCCTATGACGACATACGCTATGGATAATTTTCGCCTGATGAACTGACAACATGAACTTAAATAAATCTTGACATAATTTTTAAAACCTTCAGTTAAAAAAATATTTTTTTACCATTCAGTTGTTTTCTTTATCAGTCAGTCATTTTGTTTTCCGTTCAGTCATTTAGTCACAACACTATATTGATTCATCAAAACCTGACAATCCAGTAAACGTCAGGCAGCTTCGTTTAATTAAAAATACGACTTTAGTGTAAACAACAAATAAACCCGAAATACGATTCCTAACAGAAATGTGATCGTATTCTACTTAGTTAAAAATCTTGTATTATAAATAAAGTTTTAATTTCAGTATTTTGAGTTATTATGACTTAAAATATTTTAATTACAAAAGACAAGTATAGGTATGTAAGTATGTACTTGGATAGTGAAGTAAATTTCAACTAAGTTTTGTAACAAAATACGTACTTTTTTCGCTATAAATACCTATCTAACAAAAAAAGAAATGAATTCACCTATCGTTATCCTTCGGTAACTTAAAATATGATATATCTGAATCCTTTTCTTTGTTCATTGAGCATCCATCCACGCAAAAATTATACTAGGAACGACGTTTTGCCATTATAATTTATCAAATAGATAGGTAATATACATATATATTATTTTTAAATTACATTAAACTTTTTCAACTATTTTATCCTACAATTAAATATACTAAACACTAAACAAAAACAATTTCAACAAGTATTTACAAAAAAACTATTTACGTAAACAGCGTTAAAAAACTTTAACATTCAATCGCCTAGAACGCGCTAGCTCCGACTGCGTATGTAGCCCGGGGCGCCTCGCGATTGTAAGTAATTATTTCACGCAGGTAGCAAGAGTGACAGAGGCCTGGTACAGTCAGTGTGGCCGTGACAAGACAATGGGATGGGTAGGTGACTTGATTTTGATTTTACTACCTACCCACAAAACATGATTGTTGGTGCTTACGATTTAAATTAAGTTTGTATCATGTTATGTACTTCCGATTCGTGATTCACTAGAATATCGAATAATTGTGTAAAATAATAAAGTGCTGACTAATTACTTAAATAATTACTGTCTTTTGTTGGATTTATAAGACAATTTAATAAGAATTAATAAATGACAATTAAATAATAACGAACTTCCGGCGAACCAAACATTAATGTTAAAAAATGTGTATAAAGGTCAGCTGTAATGGCTAGATCAGTTAGTTGCCTTTAGGCATGGGTAATATCACTTTTACCCTATATCAAATTGTACCTATGTATTGGATATGAAAATCCGATATTGTATCTATATATTTCAATATCTATATATTTGTTGATATCTTCGTTCTGAATAGAAGTCAGTACTCAGTTTCACATGGTGATACGCGATTTATGAACGAATTTCCATATATAGATTTATAGATATATTGTATTATTTATGTAATATAAGTATTCTTAAAATATCTCATAATATAAAAAGTGACAAACATATATTATATCCATAGGATTTATCCTGCGAGATAATGAAATAGAATATTAAATTGAATCGTATCGTGTTTATGCCATCTAGCGTATATTGTACGTACCACCTTGAGAGTTAATCAATTTTGTTCGATAAAATCACTTTACGTATAGAATCTAGTAGATGGCGCTATTACAAAGTATTTTCTACTCCTTTACTCTAAAGAATATATTATTTTAATTTATTACACTTAAATTTAGGCTCGACATGTTTAAAAATAAGGATTTCAACATTTATTTGCTATAAAATTAAACTTTTATATTTTTATGCTACACTTGTGGTTATGGTTGGTGGTTATACCAACCATAACCACAATGTAATTTAAATAAATTATCCCATATCTAGAAAGCGGGTATAGTTTTCAGAATCGGATATAAACTTTCCTTCTTAATTTTCTCAGTTTTAATTTACCAAAAATAACATTCTATTAAATACGCAATAAGATCTAAAATCGTTTATTTTGAAAACACTGCAACACAACAAAATAATAATAAAATTATACTACTTAGACTGGATATTGAAAATGATGTGTTCTGTAATAAATCGTATGTTACTACAAATAAGGATTAATATTAATAATATTAGGCGTTAGCGTATCACCTTTTCGTTTTAAAGTAGTCGTAATATCTGTTTCAGCTATATATTCTATCGCGCTCAAGTTTTGTTCGGTATCCGAATCAATGTATATATTTAGATATTTTACGTTTCGTTTTTGAGTAGATATTAGATATTCTGCGATGACTCATATCAACACGGTATCGTAAAATCGTAATATCTAATACATAGTTAGTTTGTCGTTCGATATATAGATATTGGATATTGTACTGATATATAGATATTGTATCTATATACGGTTTGTATCGCCCACTCCTAGTTGCCTTATAAGTTATAAGGCAACTAGGAGTTCAAAGAACCTAGAGACAGAAAACTAACTACGAATTCTCTGGAGGCATTAATCAAAAAGGAAATGAATTTATACAAGTCCGGGGGGTCAAAAGGCGAACTTTTACGGTTTGTTGATAACTGCCTGAGATCTGTGGTTCCAACTAGCGTTGAATCCGAAAGGGCCTTCTCAGCGGCTGGTTGTCTGGCCAACAAAATAAGAAGCCGTTTAGCAGACGATTCTTTGGACATTTTGTGCTTCTTAGGACACAAAATGTCCAAACTTTCAAAATAATTCGTAATAATGGCTCGTGATTTGAACTGAACAAATCTTTCATTTGATTGGTATATTTTGTTAATTAATCTGTAATTTCTAATAGTCTGACTAATTGATATATTTTGTTAATTAATCTGTAATATCTAATGGATCTACTGAGTAGATATAGTTTTATTTAATTGATAATAATATCTCAGTTTAATAGTCAACTCAACTTAGATAATAAGTTTCATTTTTTTTACTTCTCGTTGTTTTGTTTGTTATAAAAGAACTGTTTTATTACTAAAAGATTTTTGTTTGATATTAGAAGAGAAGACTGGTTGTTTCTTTTATTTGTTATTTGATAGATACGTACGTCAAAGTTTACTACTTAGAAGTTTATTAAAAAATTATAGACAGATACGTCAAACAATGTTTGATGCATAAAAGTCTATTGAAAAAATTCGTGAAAATAAATGTTTATCTTATAATACTTATAATTTTTATAATTTTTTTCCTTATTTATTAAAATATTGTGATTATTTGCAAAAAAAAACACATAAAACTGCTAATATCGCGAGATCTCGAAATTGGCGAGATCTCGCAGTATTGTTATTCATAAACTCGCGGGATCTCGCTTGAGCCCCAATCTCGCGAGATTTGCATTCCCTACTTATAACCGCCAACAAGTTAACAAGTGAGAAGGGGTACTCTGCTAGTCTGCTGTAAGGAGCCGAAAGGCTCTTACTCTAAGTAACCTATTTTATTGGACCGGAATACTAAAGCTAAGTAACTTATGTATTTTGCTATTATACTATATATATTTTAAATGTTAACGCCATTTTGTGACCTGTGTATTTAAGAATTATGTATTGTTGGTTTGTTCATACTAATTGTATTAAGTGATATATTGTAAATATATTCTATTTAAAAGATATGTCCCGCTGGGTTTCTTGCTGATTCTTCCCAGGACAGAGGTCTTCTCCGAACCAGTGGTACTACGTTGAATAAAAATGATGTTATTGTATTCTAAAGACTATTTCTGTAACCCTACATTTAATTATAAATTATATTTTAAAGCTTTTTTTTTAGACTCTACATTTTAATAAATCTAACATGCTCAACCTATCGCGGGGTTTATTTTTGGGTAAGCTTACAAAGATAATAAAACTTTGGGTTTATTTTTAAAGGTTACAAAAGTTTTATGATAAAACGTGCAAAACACGCTCTTATCAAAATACGTATGAATCATAGAAAAATTTGTAATTATTTTAAGTTACTTTAAGAATATCCTTTCCACGGTCAAGCAAGCATTTTCAAAATAAATAATTGACTGAAAGCAAAAAAACTCCTCACTTAAGAAATGTGAATGAGCGACTTGCCTGCAGCGCAGTATGTCCACCATATACGCCATTGACATCGGCCCGTGCGCCATCTGTACGGGCCAGTATGTCTGCGCAGCGAGTCGCGTCGCCATTGGCTGCCGCTTTCACCAACTCCTCGTTAGCGTCGCCCGTCACGTGAGACTCGAACAGCTTCTTAAGGAGCACGGATAGGCGATCGCCTGAAAATAAAAATAAAATATGGTTGATTTTGTAAACATTAGGTGTCGATAACGATATTACAATAAATGGTAAGACAAACACGACACAGCATCCCTTGACTTTGAACAAAATACAGGATAACTCAAAATAACAGTAATAACAAGTGATTTTACAAATGATTTTATTAGCATTAATATTTTCTACTACTTTTCGCACTTCCTCTACATTTTCATCCCAATCCCGTGCAAGAGTAGCATTTAGGTCATAACGCTACTATAAAGCGTAGCACAAGTCCTTGCCTCTAAGCTAGACCATGGCTAATCTTCAGAGGTGATCAAATCAGTGAAATTGTCGTTGCACCACTGTTGAGGCCCTGAACTGAAGCAGAGGCTTGTTGAAATATCGACGTTATTAATTTAATTTGATATTCTTTTTTTACATAAACTAGGGGTAGGACTAACTAGTTTTACTAGTGCGCAACACCCCAAACCATTAGTTTACGGGTTTTGATGATGTGAAACAACTGCAGCAATGCAAGGATGCGTAGAAGACCACATCCCGTCATTTTGTAGATTGTCGGCTATAGTAAATATTTTTTCCCCGAAGGATACGTAATTTTTCATGCAGCGAAAACGACCGCGGTGATCCAAGGCTATATAATTTGTTTACATCTATCTAAGGCAACGAGTTTTTAATCAGAGTAGTTAATAGGTTAGGGCTAGGGCATGCACCTTGAATTCCCGGGATATCCCGGTTATTTTGGTATCTGAACAGAATCGGTTCTAGCAAAATCGGTTACAGTTCCAGCGAAACAGGTTAGAGCGTATTTAGAATCAGAAACGATTCATACACAGGAGAAAAATTTACGCGTCTCGAATTATAATTTATGACAGACGGCTACTGACACACATTATCTGCGCAAAACTGAAGATCTCTTCTTTCTTTCTTTCTTTGCTAATGAACTCATGCCGTTGTACTTTTTCCAGTGTCAAGTAATGAGAATTTATTCTTTATAATAATTTGTTTACTTCATAATAATATGTTTATCGTCACCTTTCGAGGTTTTTGGGATACTTTGACGCCAGCTTGAGTCAAAGGCAGTCGATGACGATAGTATCTCAAGGTGCATAAACAGATACATTACCTTGAGGTTCACATCACCATCGGAGCACTTGTTTCATCATTTCCACTAACAAAGGAAATAAACGCGCTGTTAGACGTACATAAGTTCCTTTGCTCCCCTATCGTATCGTATGGTTTTTATAGTAGACTACATTTTTTTTCAAAATTATAATAACTTAAATTATCAATATATTATAACCATAATCCGTTTAGCAAAAAACGTCTTACCTGAGGAATTTCCATGTACGCTGCCGTCAGACGAAAACACCTTCGTGACAGCATTAGGATTGTAAGTCCATGATGTATTACACACTTCAACTTTAAGATCGTTGTCGTGATAAATCTGCTGTACGCGTCCTATTTTACCGAGCGTCTGTAACAAAATGTATTGTCATTTCCAAGCACATCAAGCAAATATGGCTATAGCATGAAAGGGGCCGGTTCGTAAACTGAGACCGTTTTTACTGGTAATGAAGCATTCCGTCTTAGTCTTCAATGTGACAAGGTAACTGCATTTTGTTTCTTAACCGAGGATATATGTGCTGCCTATGAGCTCCGGTATTTACTTACCATCAAGTGGACTGTACTCGTTTGTTACCTTTCATCATCATTACAGCACTTCACAAGTTCACTGCTGAAAAAAGCCCTCCTCCAAACTTTAAGGAATAACCACATCAAAAAAAACCATGCAACGACCGGCGCAACGTATAAATTAAAGACTGCATCGCCGATCCGTTTGCCAAGGAAATTTTTACGGAAACGTTCAAATGTAAACAGTTACAAGCTGATAAAGAGGGGGGAGTAGGAAGTGCCTGCGTCTGAACGAAATTTTCGCGTTCGTCCTAACTCATTATTTTAAAGGCATCAAGAGGAATGAGTAAATTTACAGCCTATATACGTTCCACTCCTATGCACACGCCTCCTATCAGGTACAAGCACAGTCACAGTCACTTGCATTCGAAGAATTTCTTTCCTAAGACATGCAAATTTTCTCACGTTCTTTTCCTTTACAATTTCATTGGTACCGGCGAAGACACAAAATCATAGTTTATTCAGTAAATCTGTCAGTAATTATTTGTTGGCAACATGTTAAAAACCTTTGACAATCTCTACTCTGTGCAATTGTTTGACCATAGACTATTAGACATTGGCCTTAGAGTAAATAAAATACATATTATGCTTGCATTTACTCTGAGACATTGGCAGTATTAAAGTTAAAGTTACAGCATATATACGTCCCACTGCTGGGCACAGGCCTCGTCTCATTTTTAGAGGGTTTTAGGGCAAGAAAATGTCCACCGCGATGCCCCCATGCGTGTTGGTGAACTTCACATAGTTTCGAAATATTTTTTTTTTCTTATTTCTAATACATTTTTTACGTGGTAGAGCCATGCTGCACTATTAATAGTAGTTGTGCTTTTCCTCGACGAAGGACCACGCTCTCACAGAATACCATAAAATAGCAGCTACTGCTGTGTTTCGTATGGTAAGAACCGGAGACCCTTTTACTGGAAAAGAGGCATTCTATCTTAGTCCTCATGACAACGCATCTGCATAAATTCGCAAACGAAGGTAGATGTAGATGTCTATGGGCCACTGCAACCACTTACCATCAGGTGGACTGTGTGCTCGTTTGTCACCCTTATTCTATAAAAAAAAACATGTTTGTTTCCTCACGATCTCTTCCTTCACTTTTTTAAACACATATTTTAAATAAGTTTTATCTTTCCGCACATATTCATATAAACTTTAACTATGCCCCAACTATGGTGCTTGGTTACACAACTCTTCCGCGGTGTCGTAAAAACCAACTAAGAGACAAATCCTGGGAATGGCAGCAGCTTTCCTTGTTAATATAACACCTTGGACTGCGCTCGTCAACCCACCTGCCAAGCGTGGCGAGTATGGCATTTATACTCTCATTAAGCTCATGTCCAGCAGTGGACTGTCGTGGCTGATGTGGTGATGGATGCCAAGTTTCACACTCCTCTGTGCAAATATGCCTGAAAGAAGGGGGGGTACCTGCAAAGTTTTTCTACCACGTATTAAAATATACAGATAGATATACATACGGGTGCCATTGCCTCGGCCCACTCGCCGTGGCCACGTTGCAGCGCTTTAACGCGCTCCTGGTCGGCGCACACCTCCACCAGGTCGCCCACAGCGAAGCCGGCAGCCGCGGCTCCCGCGCCCCCCGCCCCCGCCACCGCACCCGCACCCGCCCCCGCGCCGCTCGCAGACGTCGACGCGCTTAAGTTGCCGCTGCACACCTTCATGATTTAACGTACCAAATTATAAAGGGGAAAATTTTGCATATTTGTTCGTTTGGCGCTTTATAACGCAAAAAGACCAGAACAGATTGTTATGAAACTTTTACCAATTACATACATAATACTGTATATAACCACGTTTAGGATCCATAAGAAAAACATTAGGGATATACCAAAGTAATGTATTAAATATTTTGCGATATTTTTTTTTTTTTTTTTTTTATAGAATAAGGGTGACAAATGAGCACACAGTCCACCTGATGGTAAGTGGTTGCTGTGGCCCATAGACATCTACATCTATCTTCGTTTGCGAATTTAAATGCAGATGCGTTGTCAGCCGTGAGGACTATGATAGAATGCCTCTTTTCAGTAAAAGGTCTCCGGTTCTCTACACTCACCATACGAAACACAGCAGCATTAAGCTGCTATTTTACGCTAGTATTCTGTGAGAGCGTGGTCCTTCCCCGGTCGAGCCGACCCATTCGTGCTACAACTATACTATTAATATAGCTGCAGCATGGCTCTACCACGTATAAATATCATTACATAAAATCACACATCTGTCACCCAAAGGGAAAGGCAGAGACTACAAACTTTCATTAGGCACGACTCTGACACCCCTCTCTCGCTTCATTCACATCGATGTATCTACGCATACATGCTCGTCGGTTAAGGGTACTCTTAATTTCTTAGCCCATCTTCAAAATTTCGCCAAATTTTTCGATAAATATCTATCTTCGATATATTTCATAAAAATAATGAATGATGAAGTTTCGAATTTAAAGAGATGGAAGGAATACTTTGAAAGCGTGTTTATGAGTGAAGAGTCGTCTGAATTAAGTGAAAAAGAAATTCCGAAAGAAGTGGAGAGAGGTAGGGAGATAAGTGTAGATGAAATAATGAAAGCAATGAAAAGCATGAAAGCAGGTAAGGCAGCCGGATATGATAGAGTATCACTCGAAATGCTAAGGGCTGGAGAGGGAGTGGTGGCAGGCCTGCTGTACACCTTGTTTAATTTATGTTGGAAACTGAAGCGGGTACCGGAAGACTGGTGCAAAGCCGTTATAGTCCCAATATATAAAGGAAAGGGTCACAGCAGGACTGTAAAACTACGTGTATCAACGCTTAGCATTGTGGGTAAACTGTATGCTAAGGTGTTAATTGAAAGAGTTATGGAAGAAACTGATGGAAAAATTTGGGATGTGCAAGTTGGATTTAGAAAGGAATGGGGTGTACGGATCAAGTCTTTTCCATGATTGCGGAGAAGTTTTGGCCAAAACCAAAAAGTTTTTTGCGTTCATGGACTTGGAAAAGGCTAGAGAGTGGACAGGGATGTATTATGGCAAACACTAAACTCATTTGGGTTGAGCGCTGGGTTGATACAGCCATTGAAGTCTCTGTATAGGGACTCCAGTGCTTGTGTCAGGATCAACGGGGCCTACTCGGACTGGTTTGGCATCCATAAAGGTGTCAGACAGGGCTGTGTGGCTTCCCCGTGGCTGTTCAACCTATTTATGGACAGTTGTTTGCAAACTTTGAAAGTTGAAGAATGTGGGTTGAGAATGGGCGAGTTAACCGTCAAATGCCTTTTGTACGCCGATGATCAAGTCATATTTGCATCGTCGGCGGCCGAGTTGCAAATGATGGTTACTTTAATTAACTGGTCATTAAAAGAAAGGGGTATGAAAGTAAACGCAAGTAAGACGAAAGTGATGGTTTTTGAAAGAGAAGAAAGTAAAACGTTATGTGAAATAAGAATAGAAGGGGAGTTGATTGAGCAAGTGGATGAGTTTATATATTTGGGATGTTTATTTAGCAGGGATGGTAGATATGATAAGGATATAGAACGACGAGTGAACGCAGGAAATAGAGTGAATTGGGCTCTACACGCTATTTTGAAGAGTCAGAATGTGTCAAAAAAGGCACGTTTGGCTATTCATAATGCTGTGTTAGTCCCTACTTTAATGTATGGTAGTGAAAGTTGGGTCTGGCAGAAGAAGCATGAGAGTAGAATAAATGCTGTAGAAATGCGGTCATTAAGGAGTATGCTAGGGGTGAATCTGAATGACAGGGTGAGAAATAGTGTGATAAGAGAAAAGTGTGGTTTGCAAGATGACGTTGTGACCAGGATTAAGAAAGGAATGCTTCGGTGGTTTGGTCATGTAGAAAGAATGAACGAAGAAAGAGTGACAAAGCAAATTTATGCTGCAGAAGTGAACGGCAGAGTCGGAAAGGGACGCCCTAGACGAAGATTTATCGACCAAATTGGCGATATATTGAAAATGGGCCAGATTAGGAGTACCCTTAACCGACGAGCGTGTATGCGTAGATATATGGATGTAAAGGAGGCGAGAGAGGTGTGCCAGGATCGTGCCAAATGGAAGTCCGTAGTCTCTGCCTACCCCTCTGGGTAACAGGCGTGAGTGTTTATGTATGTATGATATCAAAATGCAAAACTTACATTTCTTGCTTAAATATATGTCGGCACGTCTATAAAATACTGGTTAAATCGAGAGTAAAGGTTTTACTCTAAAGGTTTTACTCTAGCGAAGCGTCGTATCTGTGATAACGTCGCAACCGTTGTTGTTTACAGGATTTTGAAAAAAACATCATCGGAGTGCGTACCATATATTTGCGACGAATTGCTAACGATCTGCTTATTATATTTTCTTGTATTTTATTTCGTAACACACGTATATTTGCGCCATCGATCATAAGTGCATCTGAGGATGATCCTCTTTCGCCTACATCAGAAGTAGGTTAAATTTCCTGTTATCGCCCACGTATAATCTTCGAATAGTGGGATGAAGACGTGGTGCTGTGCCACTCGCTCTTGAATGGAAGTATGCTGTCGGCGTGGGACGCCGCAGGCGGATTATTTACCGCTGCTGCCGACCGACATTTGATACGTGAGGAAAGTAAAATTGTCTTAAATATTGCTTTAAAAAAATATTTTGTAATAACAAGTGGTTAACTTTTTAATTGGTTGAGATAAATGCCTGAAAGCCAAGCTTATTTCAATTGGCTAACCTGAGTCTATTTGGGTGATTAATGACCCTGTTAAATTGTAGAGTTGCTTACTTCATTTTATTTTGTGCTTTGACTATGTCAACAGTAATACCGCCGTAGCTCAAAGAGTGGGTGCGGTGAGCGTGTGGTGTTGGTAGAGGTCTAGTTTAGTCGTCCTTTAGATGTAACGGGGATGAAAGAACATAGAGATGAGTGCTAGTAAAAATAAAATGAAGTGTAGTATACATTTGTTGCGTTACGAACGATTAAAAAGGTTATGGCTCTTGGACATTTTATTTTGTGATAATAAGTAGTTTCCTTTGAATTGATCTAGTTGAAGTAGAATTAAGTATTGAAGAAGTTGCCGGAGGTATTTCCAAGCGTTCATACTCTTAGTCACCTGTTATTACCATTTGGACGCATTACATTGGCGCGTAGTTGTAACTGCGATTTACTTGAAAGAGCGATGAACATCTGATGGTGTAGTGGAAGGTTTTTGTCTCGTAGAGACTACTGTTTCTACGAGAAAAAAACTCGTAGACTACAGTCGACTTGGAAAGATCTGATAGTCGTTGTCTCTACAGTAGATCGTATCACAAGAAGTGATGAAGATATGGGTAATCGTTTGTTGCTAGCCATTGCAGCATTGTTAGCACTGTGTGTAATCAAATAGATAACTTAAATGATTTCTGTGTCTTGTGTGTCTTGGCACATTACACATAATGATTTTTCGGAAAACGTGGCGGGAAGAGTGACCAAAAGTGTTATTACTCCGTAATTATTATTGTAGAAAGTATGTTTTGTTAAGTACCCTTAACCGACGAGCATGTATGCGTAGGTACATATATGGACGTAAAGGAGGCGTTTTATCAAGAGTCAACCGTGAGTAAAAATTCAACGCAACTTTTGTATTTTAATCCAGACGATCCAAGCTCGGATATAGAGGGATGGTGTAATGTAGTAAAAATTATTGTACAAAATAAACGCTTAGATAGAAAATGATTTGATTTGTTAATGGCATTAACAATCGCTTTAAAAGATTACTGAAATGGCATGGCCCTTAGTAAAGAAACCAGAGTTAAAGTAACAGCGTCTGAAACTGGTCTTCGCTTATGATCCCTCATCGAATAAATTCCTAAAACAATCATGCTTGAAGAAGTTATTGCTGGATTTGTTATCTCAGTTTTATGTTCATGCGAAATATGATTTACATGGGGTACATTTTAAAGTTCGAAATGTTTAGCGATGTACCGGGGAAATGTTTAACTTTAACATGGTATGAATTGAGAGAATGAGTGGCCTTTTTGTGTTCTAATGTGTTGATGATACACTCATTATATATATCGCAGTTTTCTCTGAATATTGTGTGGTCGACAGAATTGGTGTTTGATGTTGAGGGTCGGATTTGTGTGAAGCTGGTCGAAGGGACAATGTCGTACCGGGCCATACCGCGCGGCTGGTCGTAAGGACACATTCGCCCGGTCCAGGTTTATGAATTGTGGAGTTACACTGGTCGAAGGGACAGTGCCGTCTGATCCATTCGTGGTCGAAGGGACGCACCCGTCGGGTCCAGTCAGGTTGGTCAAATAGAGTACAGATAACAGTATCGTCAGGCCAGACCCGAGCAGTTGGTCGTAGGGGCCTACTAGTTTGCAGTTGTATATGATGGCTTGAGAGAAAGGTGCCGTCCGGTCCATGCGTCGTGGACGGTTACGATTATTGTATGATTGAGGAAGTTAGTATATCTTCAAGAGAGTATGTGTTGTTAAAACATATACTTCTATTGATGCTAATATTGCCATGCAAGCTGTACAAAGAGCTGTGTGACCGTGGTTCAGTTGTTATTTATAGGATTTTTGAGAAAAACATCATCGGGAAGCGTTCCATATACAGGGTATTTTTGAAACGCTCCCGAAAACGAAGACAGATAATAGTACTAAGGTTACCTATCATGATGGGTCACAAAGAAATTCGATCCCGAGGGAAAAAAATCATCTTTTTACAACGTTTTATTAACTTTATTCACGCTCCATCATGTTAGTACAGACAATTGAAACGATATTTCATTTTAAAAAATCATGAAAATACTGAAACATAAAACCAGCAGTGGAATTACTGAATTACAGTCAGCTGACGTACAACAACGTAACAACAAGAACAATATCATTAATTAATAAATAACAAGTAATAACGACAATAATTTAATAATCAAAACAATTGAACTGTCGCGCGTGATAGTCAACACGGAACTGTCTCAAAAACTAAAATTATTAATCAATCCCGCCAAAACAAATGCGCACGAGGTAACGTTCTTGAAGAATGTGTAAATTCCATAGCGCGAGGCGACACGAGGCAGCGTGTGTGTGAAAGGGAAGGGTAGAGTGAGTAGTATACCTAATGCATTGTTTCGTACCGATCTAGATAAGAGTTCGGCGCCCGCGAGGATATTGACCCTATTGTCAGCTGATTTTCTTTTTTAAGTTTCACTGCTGGTTTTATGTTTAAGTATTTTCATGATTTCTTAAATGAAATATCGTTTCAATTAACTGTAACAACATGATGTAGCGTGAATAAAGTTACGTTAAAAGATGATTTTTTTTCCTCGGGATCGAATTTCTTTGTGACCCATCATCATAGGTATCCTTAGTACTATCATCTGTCTTCTTTTTCGGGAGCGTTTCACAAACACCCGGTATTTGCGACTTGCTAACTTAATTAAATTTAGGCAATCGGAGGTGACTCGGCGTATGCTTACATGAGACTAAGATCCCATGAAGCGCTGGTTTTCAGGGACTCCTTCCTCCCTGAGATGTAACATGGGCGTCGAGAGAATTAAGAGTTCCCCAATCACCATCTAATATTGGAATTTTACATAAGGTTCTGTAAAATACCTGACAACTACACCATAAATCCTGTGTCTGCATTCTGATCATAATAATTCATTAGCTATTTCTTTACATAGAACAGCCGAGAAATGATTTACCTTAGTTAAGACAGCAGGGTTAAAGGTCCACCTGTTTCCACTGGGATAGGAAACTACAATATCGTGGTCTTCGTCAATACCGCTGACTGTGCCCGTTGTGCTAAGGCATTCGAACATTCCGTCAGTCCACCCACCGTGGCCATGCTGTAAGGACTGGACTATCTCCAAGTCTAGATCAACATTCACCTGAAAACCGAAATAATTTCTTCTTTTTAAACTTGACCAAAACTTGATAAAACCTCATAGATCTTTAAAAATATTGCCACGTTTGTAAATTATTCAAAAAAAGAAAACAGTCGCAGTTTTCGTCCTACAACCATAACTCTATAAAAGTTAGATTCGAACCTGTATATGATCTTACTTCACAAGCGGTTACATCATTCACCACCTAACAAATGAGTGTGCTTTTTGCAGGTTAAGCGTTACATTGTATACGATTAGGTTAGGACGAGGGGTATCTTCGTTTGCTTGTTTTAGGTGCGTGCAGCCGTGAAACGATCGATTTTGAGCCTTCACTTTGGCCTAATGATTTTAAATGAGCCTATATAAAATTCCAGAAAAAATAAATCTAAAAACCTATAAATTTTGAGGAACATTAAATACTAATGCCATAAGAAATATTGACATAAAATAATTATCAACTTTAAATATTGGTTATTCATATATCTTTTGAGTGTGCATTTTTGTTTTGCAATATTTGACTATAATTTAATGTGTGATGATTAATGTTATTTAAGTTTTTGAATGCTAACAATAATTTAAGATATGGCAATAGTTTATTTGGTAATATTAAATGTTTAAATAATAAAGTAATTATATTAAAATATTTTGTTATATTATATTTTATTACTTAATATTGGCAAAAACAAGTCATAAATATATTATTATAGTTTAATACACTCATAAGCAAAATTTTGATTTCGATTTTTTTTCCTGACTGAAAAAAAATACAATACGAAAAAGGTTTTAATCATTTGAACATTTTACTTGCCTTTTATTAAAGCTCCGTGGCGATTAAAAAAAGTACTTTCCAAATTAAAATTTTTGCCTGAGACTGGTTATTAAAGAAAATAACTTTTTACTACATTTTAACACTCACTGTCCGGTTTGCAGACACAATAGGCAGTAAGACAATTTTCGATGTTTTTTTTGTTCAAAGTTTAGTTTTATCAAAAATTTCCCACTTTACCGCCAAGATATGTATGACTAAAGTAAAGAATAAAATATGCTCTTTAAAAAGAGGTATAATTTATTTCTAAACTCTTTAATTTTTCGTTGCTATGCTACTTTTAAAATTTAATTGATTCGGCCATTCAACGAAATATAAATATTTGTATTTGAGCTAAACAACTGGAAAAATGAATGGAATACTTTTACCTATCGCCATATGTACGTTATAGAGCAAAGTAAAATTTTATCCATTCTCCTTCCCCCTCCCGGGTGAGCGTCACCCCACCCCCCCCACCACCCCACCTCATAAAATGTCCCGAAGCGCGATTTTTTCCAGTTTTAAAGACAACCGTACGCGATATATGAAAGTGTGTAGGTACAAAAGGATCCTTGGTAAATTATCTATCAACCTCTAATACATACAAAGGCAATTTGCCACGATATATGAACATTTTTCATCATTTATCGTTTTTTTTTTTGTTCAAAGTTTAGTTTTATCAAAAATTACCAAATTTACCGCCAAGATATGTATGACTAAAATAAAGAATAAAATATGCTCTTTAAAAAGAGGTATAATTTATTTCAAAACTCTTTCATTTCACATTGCTATACTATTTTGAAAATTCACCGTCATCAGCTACTCTCGTCGATTAGACTGACTGACTGAATGACAAATTGTCATTTTAATTTTATGGGCTACCAATACCGGTGCGTAAAAATTATGATGGGATCATATTAAAACTTAAAAGCAGTTATGACTACAACAACAACAAATACAAATAATAAACTGCAATATATGATTCAATATTATATCATTAACATTTTAGAAAGAAATTTGTATAGAAACATAAATTGTTCAACTATGAATATTTCAAATATCATAATAAATCATATTATAATTGTAATGTGCCATTAAGGAAATCATTGATATTATAATAAAATTTCAAGGTTTTCAATAGCAATAGAAAAAAACAGATGATTAATGTAACACTTGCGGACGTATCAAATATTGATGTTGCGAAAGGTACTAAGGTGCTAAAATGAACGCGGTGCCAGTAACACATGAGTGAAAAACCGGCAACTTCAGGTTCACTCACACATAGCGCGTGGATGTGGGTGTGACGTCTCATCGACATGTTCACGTATGATCCGCTGTGGTGATAGCTGATAATAGTAACGTAACTATGGTATGACTGTCAGGGTTAGCAGGTTTTCATTTGAAGTTGACCGAAGGATTAGGATATTTTAAATTTCTGCATTAACTTATGTGCGTATGGTGTTAATAAAATTATAATATAATGAATAACATTTTGGTAAATTGGTGTTTTGAGAGCTAGTCAAGATGCCCAGCCCTTGCACTGAGTGCATCAAAAAATTCCAGGGGAAAAAAAGGATATTTCTTTTCGAATCTAAGAAATCTGGCGACTTACTTGCCTTTTAAAATTTCAATAAAATTGATTTATAGTAAGAATATAAAAAAATATAAGAATATTTCAAAGAAGATCCAAAAATTCGGAACATTTAAAAGTATCAAAAAAAATCGAAATTCAAAGTTTGCCAAGGCGTGCGCAATCGCGATGGTCTGTGCGGGGTAGCGCAGGTGGCGGGGTGAGAAACATTTAGCCACGCCTCAATGCCAAAGGACGTTGGCGGTTATACTTACCTTAATGGCGATATCAGTAAGTGCTTCAAAGTATAGCAGATAATTTTGGCCATAGTTATTCACAATATGTCAGAGGTTTCGATTTATTCTTGGCAATATCCTAACTTTTTTTAGACTTCTAAGACACTTTCATGATAAGATGAATGAATACCCCAACACGCCTTTGAAATACATAGTAATTTCATAAAAGTCATGCTTCAACCCAACCAGGGTGCAGCGTTACATAAAGTAGATAAGGGAATCAAAAATATTATCATCATCATCATCATCATTACAGCCCTTCACAAGTCCACTGCTGAACATAGGCCTCCCCCAAGGAATGCCACAAAGCACGGTTCTGAGCCACCTGCATCCATCGACTTCCTGCATGTCTTACCAGGTCGTCACTCCATCTAGTGGTGGGTCGCCCTACACTTCGCCTACCGATATGACACTATAGAAATATAATATATAAAAATATAAATAAACAAAATTGTTAATATTTTAAACGTGAATGTATTTACCTGGTCTCCTACTTGTAACCCATGGGGACCTGTACGGCCAGGACCTAACTCTCCTAGAAGGGGTAGATGTTCTTTATAAACATTTTGACCTTTAACATCATTCACCACCTGTAATGCAATATATTTTTAAATAAATACATTAACCAATTTTAAATTCATAACAAAAGTGTATTTCAATAGACCTTCAGATCTGCCATGCCTTCAAAGCCAACCCTGTATAAATTTTTAGCGCCGTTGTCCCACACTACATAGGCCGCAGAGCGAGGGCTTGCAGCAGACCAGTCTTGAATCTCATTTACTTTCCCACGCCTACCGTTTCCGCCATCTTGATCCTCCCATTGCCAATCAACCTATAAAATAAATTATAACTTTCAGAATGAATTTGATTTGTCATTTATTGCATTATGCATTTCTTAACTTTTGAATTTTATTTCGGGTAATGTATATGACAAAGTTAAAAACTTGATTAAAATCTTATGGTTGGAAATAAAGGCCAACAAAAGATTTCTAATTAGACTAATATTACTACTTTGGTAAACAAAATCAGCCGGATTTCTTGTTTGTTCTTCCCAGGACTTCAGAGGTTTTTTTCCAAATAAGTGGTAAAAGGAAATAATTGATTTTCAATTAGAAGTTTATTCTATTTCTATCTCAATTATAATCTATTATGAATAAAAAATATTATATTCTATTCGATTCTATTGTGGATTTTATAACCATTTGTCATATAGGATGCTATTTAGCCACACTATATATAATACTTTTGCTAATATTAATTTTTCTTCAGTGTCTTTAAGCATATAAATAAATATTAAATATACAAAAAACAGTCTACAACATGCCACAGCAGTTCTTCATTTGGAACTTACAATGGTGATAATGGGGATCAAACTTGGATTGCATTTATTTGGACATCCTTTTTACTGGAAACAAGGCATTCCATCTCAGTCCTCAGGGCTGACAACGCATCTGCATTTCAATTCTTCATTGAGAATAAATGTAGATGTATATGGACCACAGCATCCATTTACCATCAGGTAGACTGTGCTTGTTTGTCACCCTTATTCTATAAAAATAAATGCAAACTATAAAATTAAATCCAAGCATATGTGATGAGTATAGGCTTTTCTTAGTAGTATAAGTAATGCATGCCAGCTGGTGCCATCTTAGAAAGGCCATGCATGTCCAGCAATGGACTTGAAAAGGCTACTAATGTTGTGTCTCTTCCTCTTATCTAAAAAAAAGCTTGTTATTTTAACAAAACATTAATAATTAGTTTTTAAAAAAATTATTTACTGTTCAATTTTTAAAGTAATTTATATTTCAGTACCTACCTGGGTAACAGAAATATGCTCGGCGTTAAAAAAATATTATCTCAAAGGAAAGGAAACCTATCTAGACAAACTTGGAAAGCAAGTCAAACAATATCTTAGTACAAAATTAAATCCAAATCTGTAGAGCGGTAGCCTAGAAACCAATAATTACACATATTATGTATATTATACCTACCCCTCTAACAACTCTTGCGCCAGGAAATATGCCCCTCACAGCGTTCTTCTTGCTTTTGCGTCGTGGTTCGACTAGGCAGCGCTGTGCACCTGGCGCACTTATGCGGTAGAATCTATGACGTAAATGATGCTTATCCCCATGATAGCAAACAGAACAAAGATCATAATTACTACATTCAGCACACTTCCAGCGAATACCTGAAAAAAGGTTCCATATTGCAGTAATAACAAAGCAATTTAATATACTATATAAATATAAGAAATATATATAATATATGGCAGCAGTGACCTAATAATGACTAAAAATAAACAATGGTTACCAACCTGCTTGCGAAGCGTGGTAGCTATTGCAAATATCCTACCTATGAAGTAATCTATGGAGGCCTATGTTCAGCAATGGACTTTAATAGGATGTAACGGTAACTTTAACCGTATTATATTATATTTGCAGTAATTAAAATTAAAAATTTAAGAAATTAAGATTTAGTAATATTTAATTTTATTAACAAATTTTGTGCCAGCAGTTGCGGTTATACAAAAAATAATTTAAATTTTATCAGTATATAATAAATAAAAATTATTATATAAATTAAATATTAGTTTTAATGTACTAAACTGTAAAATGTATTGTTAGCTGAGCTTTAAACCCGTTGACAGATTTAGTTTCGGTGATGTGGTATTGTAAAAAAAATCTTATGCTCCGCCCACTATCTACTCTTCACCATTTTAATTTCTAAAGAGATATTCTGGTCAAAGATCAGAGTATCTTTTTCAGAAATTATGTTATGGTTTTAGGACTTGTGATGGGGTGTAATGATGATGATGATGATGAATAATTCAAATGAAGTGTTTCCAAAGTAATTAAACTCGAGTGTTACACTTTTCCGGATACCATACAAAAATGAGAGTCAAGTCTGACTGGGTTTTGTAAGTGTTCAGGAATTTCAGTATCACAATATTTGCTGGTTAAATTAGACAAACGTTTGAAGTTCCTCCAGAGAACTTTAGGGTTGTTTAAATTATGGTTTACATACTGATTGAAATACCCACACCTTTCATTGTTTGACGTTTTAATTACATAACTCGTAAGCTCTCTGTAATATTCTCTATGCTTGCTCAATTCATACAAGCAATAATGCTTATAAGCTTTACTACAAAATTTCATTATTCAGAGATACATATTTTCCTTGCCCTGAGTATGCTTGAGGGGGTGTGCCTGGGGTATGGCAGACAAAAAAAAGTTTTTGCATGTGGCCATATATTTACACTTCAGTTACTATGGGATGATTGATTTTAAGGTATTTCCTCTATAACACTAGGTTTTGGTCCTTACAACTATTTGGCATGACGGCGAAATGGTAAAACTGTGTCAAAATTCGCCTAAAAATGCTTGGAATTTATGGACGTAAAACATTTTTCCTTAAATTATTAATAATTGTACCAATAGTAATTGGAACCTAGTTGGTGATTTTAAATATTGCAATTTTGGAATGAGAAACGATCAAAATTAACTTTATTTGTGTTTTTTTTTAATTGTATGCCTGTTTGGCTTGTCATTAATATTGAGAGGTGTTTGTTTTTAAACCATTTTTGTGCAACAAACAAGAAAAAAAAACAAATGGTAGCAATTACACAATATTTTCTGGATGAAAAAAAATAGAACAAAACATAAGCATATAAAAAATAAAATTTATTTATAAATATTATTAGTATTATTATTTATTTATTATAAATCTGAATATAATTATATAAAATGACATAAAATCGCAAACGTCTAAAATTGAACATAAGATATTAGAAGAAACTAAATTAAACCAAAATCTTAAATGAAACTTCTAAAAATTAATTTTTATTCATAATTCAAAAGAACATAATTATTTGAAATTAAACAAAAACGTTTTGAGAACAGATTTGAGATTTAAAATTCACGACACATGAGATCTTCATAAAAAATAAAATCCAAATCCTTAAAAGAAAGTTATAGTCATAAAACCAAGCATAATAAATTCTTTAAAACATTATAATACACAATAAAAGTTTTCAAAAAAAAGAGCATAGGAAAAATTGCACAAGGAAAACTTAAGTAAAGGATACTTCAGTTTTCCTTACTTGTCTTATTTAGTTAACAAACAATCTTGGCATGCCTCATTAATGCAATTTGCCATTAAAATTATTAAATGATGACAAATTAGCGATTCTTATTGCAATTCTGGTATTAAATGTTATGTAAAATTGTTAGTAAGTGTAATATCTTTTAATTTTTTAAATGACCAATTGCATTAAAGAGGCATGCCAAGATAATATACCTAAAAAGAATTGATCAGTTTTTGTTTCTTGGTCGACGTCGTAATAAGATGTTCTTGTTGCAGCAAATGTTAACTCTTCGTCATCATTATTTTCGTTTTCTACAATAGGCGAATTTTCGTAATAGCTGTGGTAATTCTTTGGAATAGTTCCATCCTTACACATAGCCATCAATTCTTTATTTTTAACTTGTTTTAATGAAAGTGGTTCTGAGTACAAATTTGTTTCCATAGAAGAAGAATAGTCCGACCGAGTTTCATTTCTGCTAAATCTTAATTTTTTTGGTAGTCGAATTTGAACAAAAGCAAATCGAGAACATCTTTCGTCACTTATACCCATCTGACGTTTGTCCATTTTAAAAGCGTTCCATCCATGGGTTTTATTGTTTCCAATAGAGATATCTAATTGCCTTAGTCTTTGAATTTTAAAATATACAATATTCTATTATAAACAGTATTAAAAACTATAATAAAAACAAAAAACTAAAACTAGTAACTTAATTATCATACAGTCCAACTCCTCGCGGTATTGTGCCAAGAACGCTGGCTGCGTTTCCCCGCTGAATGGCTATACTTAGCCTTTGAGCGAGAAAAGAACCAGCCCTCTTATCACCAGCAGCAACAACCAGTCGCAGATAGAGTTCCTTTAGAAACTTCACTGCACGTGGACCCCATGGACCGATAGTCTCTACAGAAAATGGCACAAATATGTAGTCGTCTCTCAGAGACTCATACTTGCACCACTTACTCAGTTCAGCTGCCTCTGATGCCACCCCGGCTCTAAACAAGGTACCCCTGAGATGAGAGGCCGCCAAAGTGTCTACGCAAGTAGCATCCCACACTAGGGCTTTACCTCTCTCCCAAGGGACCAATGTCATACTGTCGGGTCTCCTGCCATCATCTCTAAATATTCCAAAAGGCTCTAAAACCGAGGGACCATTTATAGAGACAAGAGCCCTTCGGATGACATCGTTCTAAGAACCGTGCCGTGAAAACCTACCAGCACTTTTCTTACATGAGAGTCCGTGGAGCCCAAACTTGTCGACGCTGCTACCACAGGGGCACTGATGGGGTTGACAAATCGCAGCTCCTAGTCGGATTCCTCCGGCGATGCGCAAGCTTTCCCCATCAAGTAATGTGCCGAGATTACTTGATGGTAAAGCGTGTAACCAGCGACTAGTTGCCTTAGTCGAAACAGCTAGAAAGCGTGCCTAATCTTGGTTTTAAATGATCCATAACCTCAATTTAATATGTTCTTATACTCTCTCTGATTCTTTTTCTGTTCTTCTTCGGGTAAATGCTCAAACTTATGACACCAGCATTGGTCTTTTCTTTGCTTGTGAAAATCTATATTTTTTCCAGGATCAATTCTTTGTATGAAGTCTTGCAGATAGAATTCTTTTTATTATCCAATGTTGTTAAAATAACTTATAGAATCAGCCTCTTCCTAATGACTTTGACTAATGGAGCTTACTGATTCTGTCACTTCTATTTTAAAAGACTGTTGTGGGTTGTCCATTGTGTTTAGTGGAGAGGGTTGAATATAAGATAATGATGTAATTGGTGACATTGGGGAAGGCTAATTTTCAACACCTGAAGGAATGTAATTAGGGTATGCAATAGGATCATCGTCATCAGTCTCACACTGTTTCTGGTAATGTTTTATTATTCGTATTGGATGTGGTGATTGGTGTTGCTAATATTATGCTAGGTCTTAACAATAGCTGCACAGAAGATTGGTGTAGAAAGTGGTGTAAGTTGTCTACTTTGAACTGAAGCTCTTTAAGCGGCATTTTGTTGGTTATTTAATACTGACATTGGTGTCAAATGCGAGACTAATGAAACATATAAAAATAAGAATAGATTTTTTTTCAATATAGATTAGAAGTAATTCTTATTAACACATTTTTTACTTTTACCACTGGTTCGGAAAATGACCCTGTTCTGGGAGGAATTAGCAAGAACACAGGACTTTTTGTTTTTCAAAATATATCATACAATAATAAGTACTTACGTTGTAAAAAACTTATTCAAGAAACAGCTTGGCGATCACCTCATTCCCAGGGGTTATTATGAACCATGTATTCATTTATATTATAATAACCATTTTTGTACAGTTTTTGTTTAATAAATACTTTAAACTTGGTAATTGAGAGACCTTGTATATTTTCTGGTACTTTGTTGTTTTAACACCTGACTCTGTGTATATATTGGGTGTTGTTGTCTGCGTTTTAACGAAATCTTGAGACAGTAATACTAAAATATGTAGACGTATGTACATACATCTGCTGTGATGACTAAATATCGTCAGGATCATGTGAACATTGACGGTAGTATGCATACGTCTTTAAGGCACGTCAAATCTGCCCCAACAAGCAATAATATTGTATGGCCTAAAATTAATTTCTCTAGCTTACGACAAATGATATTTTGCAATGTACTCAAAAAGTAATTAATATTAAATTATAAGAAAAATTGAGATTATGTATTTCTTATAGTAGAATTCAATGGCATTAAAAACAAAAAATCGCATTTTTGCATATACGCCTCTATGGTTTGAGACCCGTGATTATAATGTTTAAACTCTATTTATTGAAACTCTTTGTAACGATAAACAAACTGTTGAGTAAATATTAGTTGAACTTGTTTGGATTTTAAATGACTTCAAAAAAGAAGGTTCTTAATTCAGATATATTTTTTATGTATGTTCGGGCATAACTATATCTTATATAGACAGATTTGCAAATTTATTTTTTGTTCAAAAGAGATTTATTCGGAAATGGTCCCATTTAAATTTCATAAAGATCTGATGATGAGTTTCGGAGACAGACAACGGAACTATTCAATAAATGCCAGCAAATCAACCGCAATTGCCGCACCACTTTTACAATCATATTTTTCTTCATAATGTACACAAAAAAAGCTTATCATTTTAAAAATTGTCCATAATCTTTTTTACTTAATATTGCTTATATTAAACTATTAAATAAGATTTAAACTACTAGACTCTATCACTTTCCAAACTTAGTTAATTTAATGACAGCTAATAGAAGCATAATAAAAAAATATTAAATTAATTTGCATTTCATCTGAACAAAATAATAATCACTTACCAAAAATAGGCTGTTGTCGGCATGTATCACACATTGTCCCTTCATGTTTTACACCAGTTGGAGCACTGTCCAGGATACGTAAATCATATGCCCCAGAACATCTATAATTTGCTGCAGTTCCATTATCCCAGACTACCACAACTTCTTCAGGCGATTCGAAATTTCTTACAGTACCAACATGGCCATCTCCACCGTCCTGTAAAATTATACCAATCAATAATTTTCTTTAATAAAATTTCGATAGGGTATAATCATATTGTTGGAAAATAATAAACAATATCAATCTTAGATACCTGTTTGCCCCACTTCCAGTCGGGACCTCGAATAACACGCGCTCCTACACCTTCCATCATAAATCTAATTGTTCTAGACGATGTTGAAGTATTCGGCACATTCGACTCAATGGTTGCAACGTTTTAAAAACAGTTTAAAAGTTTTAAATTAGTTCAGGCAGGAGCCAGGACTTTAAAATCAACTTCTTGATGTCAACATCAACAGTAATCCTGACAGTGACAGTTTATTTTTTTAAACATTTTCAAAAATAGGTACTACAATAATGTCATACCGCCACTGCTAACTAAAACCAAAATAATATTAAATCTTAAAACTTTATTTCTATACATAATAATCATTAAATAGCGTATAGAACGACATACGCCCGAAATTAATAATGTATCTCGTATCCAAGATTGACCGCAGTCCTGGATTGCGGTATATCGTTGGATTGATCTCCAATCCGCGTGCCAATAACTCCAACCAGATAGTGAGATAGACCAACATAGTGTGCAAGGGAGAAGAAAATTCCTTATGGCAAAAATGCAAGATAGAAAAGGATACCAAATCTCATGACTCTGTAACCGATTTGGAATGACAGGTCGGCACAAGTTGGCACGCAAGAAATCCCCTAGATATTTTGTAATTTTTAGAGTGTAATAGTTGTTATTTTTAGTAAGTAACTTTTTTCCAAAATGGTTACTTGTTCTGTGAGTGATTGTGGTGTTAATAATAGAAATAATCCTGATAATTGCACATTTCGCAGGTAAATTCTCAAGACGTCGTCAATGTTATGACGCGTTTATTTTTGGTTAAAATTTATGTTATATACTGTTTAAAATATAGAATGTTTTCAATTATTTTGTTAATTTTGATATTTTGTAAAGAAAAAAGTCGCGTTGTTGATAATTTGCATGAATTTGGTAAATACATTTTTATACAATAAACAATTTTATGAAGATAAACTTTGCTCTTTATAGCATGTTATTTGGACGCATAGCTTAAGAGATAATGAAAAATTAATATGTCACAGGAAAAATTGCTATTGCCGTTGCGTCGTCAGGTATTGCTGCTACACTGTTGACAGGTGGGAGAATTGCTCATTCTACCTTTAAATTGCCCCTTACTGTGTCACTTGAACGAGACAGTGTGTGTTCAATCCGTAAAAATGGCCCGCTGGATAAAATCTTGCAAGATGCCAGGCTAATAATATCGGATGAGTGCACCATGACTCATAGAGCTCACGTAGAGGCATTAGGCAGAACTCTCAGAGACATAAGGAGCACAAATAAAGTTATGGGTGGAATTACTTGTATGTTTTCTGGTGATTTCAGACAAACTTTGCCTGTAATAGTTAGGGGAACTAGAGCAGATATTATTAAATCTTGCCTAAAATCTTCCCCTTTGTGGAAATCTGTTGACATCTTGAAGCTGTATACCAGCATGAGGAGTCACTTGGGTGGAGGAAACACAGATTTCCCAAAAAAGCTATTATTGATTGGTAATGGGAAAGTACCTGAGTCAACCGAAAAGAAATATCCATTGATAAAGACCTTGGTGAAATCGTAACCATCACTGAAGATCTAATCTCTATAGTATACCCGGATGTCGCTAATATAAATAAAAAAAATATCAATGGATGTGTGAAAGGGCAATTTTAGGTGCCAAAAATACTAGCGTTGACGCCATCAACGATAAAATAATGGCCAAATTACCAGGCGACAACATAAACTACCTTGCTATTGATACTGTCATGGATCAAGAAGACGCGGTACATTACCCTCAAGATTTTTTAAATTCTTTGAATCCTTTTGGGCTGCCCCCATATTCATTGAACTTAAAAAGTGGCGCTCCCATTATTTTATTACGAAACCTGCGGCCACCAAGTCTATGTAACGGAACTAGGCTTCAAGTTAAATTTCTTAGAAATAATATCATAGTTGCTATAGTTGTGACTGGGCCAGCAGTTGGGCAAAAGGTACTGATACCTCGAATTCCTATGATACCTACAGATTTAGTTTTAAAAGAATACAATTTCCCATAAAAGTATCGTTTGCAGTCACTATAAATAAAGCACAGGGACAGACTTTCAAGCACGTGGGGATAGATTTAAGTGAATGCTGTTTTTCCCATGGGCAGTTATATGTTGGCTTATCTAGAACAGGATACGGTGAAAACCAATATATTTTAATACCAAATGAAAAGGTTACTAAAAATATTGTCTATACTGAAGTACTATAAATCAATTTATAAATAAGTAATTCCTTAAATAATACGCGGGTGAAACCGCGGGGCACAGCTATATTGTTATAATAAGACTTCAAAAATTTAACTTTCAAAACTTTAGATAAAAATAGAGACAGATTTTTATACATTATAAAACTGTAGTACATTAAAGATAAAAAATCTTGGGATTATCCTATTTAAGCCATTATGAACCCAACTAAGTATCTATTTATCTACCAAAAAAATATACACCCTTACTTCACCAAGCGCACAACCTCACGGTCACACTAGTGCAATATTCATAGCATCACGCTATTTTCCCCAAGGGGTTGCGCGGAGCTTCGATTATATTCCCAAGTCACAATGATAAAACTTAGCGTAGTTAGGTATAGATATTTAGTAATGCTCCTGAAGCGCCGCTAGACGCATGCGCATGAGACGCGCGGTTCAGTATGCCAGGATAGTAAAAATTCCATAGTATTTGATGCTCACAACGCTCGATGCCCGATTCAAGCTTGATAGCCAACGACATTGTGCCGAGGGCTTAAATAGCGTGGTTCATCGCCTACAGCGTTATTCGTAGAGAAGAGGAACTCGTGGTTAAGTAATAGCTGCGCGGATCAATAGATCTTCGAGATTAAGTTGCACTTGCCGCGGTCAGTCCATGAATGAGTGATCATTTTCTTAACATACCGAGATTGAGAGAATAGAGAGTGCATCTGTATCTTCCGACACTTAGTGCACTTTACTCTGTTAAGATCATTATGTTTTTAAAGTTCATGCAGCTAAAATAATAATAAGTTTATTATTACTTTATACTTTTCAGGGACAGATGAAAGAATATAAACATGAAGCGTGATGAAGCCTCGTAAACATATTGGCCTTTAAACAGAGCAATCTTATTTAACTGATTACTACAAGTTTCCTTACTTGAATTATTAAGTTTACATTCATATTTAAGTCGAATGTTAAAATAAACTTCTATAATGTATTTAATTATTAAATGTTTGTAATTATCAAAAGTAATACTTATATGAAAAATAAAGCAGCCATTATGTACTCCGTGTCCCCGTTTTTTATTTCCCCATCAAAATATTTTATTAAATATATAAAATATAAATAGGTATATACTTAGTTAAGTATCTACCTATTTATATTAACAATATGTTAAAAAAGAAATTCCGGGGTAACTGTCCATTGTTAGTAAATATTTTTCTCCAAAGAGTTTTAAGTTTATCGGTAGAGTCACCTGCGATTTTTTACATTTGAATTAAAATACAACAAAAGGTAGGTAGCATAGTTCAGCTTATACCCAGGAACATGTTATATGAATTTTTTATTTATTTTAGACCTATCATGGTAAAAATTCTGTTATTTTTTGAAGTTATTCAATTTCGTGCACTAAACTATTTTCTTAAATCTTTTTACCGCTTAAAATCATTTTTCGATAGTAATTGTATGTACATCACTAGCTAACGCACACAATGACAGATCAAAATTAGTCACGCGTTTTCGGGCTGTCAGGTCGTCTATACGCCAGTATATTCTAAGTCTATGGTTTCCCCGCTGAATGGCTATACTTAGCCTTTGAGCGAGAAAACAACCAGCCCTCTTATTACCAGCAGCAATGAGAAGCCGCGGATAGAGTTCCTTTGGGAACTTCAATACACGTGGATATTAAATTAAGTAAATATTAAAATGTTTATTTCGTTTCCAGAAGTTTTTATAATCAATACAAGGGTCTCCTTCTTTTATGTGCTTACGCAACCGTATCAGAAAGAGCCATTCTTCCATAACATTTTCAGTCATTGGAGGTTAGGTAAAGTATCAAGCTTCCCCCAAGGGGCCGCTCGGTAGTTGCGCTATACCGGTAGGCGCTAATGTAAACAATGGTATCTTTTTACTTTTGTATGCCAGCTATATATAAAACTTATACGCATCGATTCGTTATGAATTAAGATATTTGATTCTTCTTTATAAATATTAAATTCTATTTTTATAATATTACCAATCTCATTTCAAAATTGCGTGACGTTGTAATGTTGAAGGTTTTTAATAAATAGGAGACGTGTTGCTTGTACAAGAACTTTAATTATACTGATCCTTATTCTACCTTAACACTAATATATATATGTGGTGGCTACTACCTCACCGACAAAAAAAAAAAATTAAAACATTTTTTTTATATTGTAAAGTTAATCCTAAATAAAATCTTACGTTTTAATTACGGATAATATATATAATTCGTCTTGGATTGGGTAGGACGGCTGGCCAAACCTCCTATGCATAATTGCTCAATCACATTAAAATTAGTATAATGTATTATGCATACATACAACATACGTATTTGACATAATTAGGTGAACATTCATGAAGGTATATTATTTTTTTGGTCGACACATTATTGTAACATACTTAGATATTGAGTTATTTAGTCACTTATTGAGTAACTTATCCAGACACTCGCATTAAGTAGTACCTACTCTTCCCTTATATTTTTTTCACATTTATATTTATAATTGCATACTTTATACTTCATTTATTTATACCTTTATATTTGATTAATCGTTACTTTCATGATCCACAAATAAGTTATATATTAATACTCTACAATTTTTCAGAAGATGATGACTTATAAAAGTTAAAACATATGATTTGAAGGTTCAATAATATAACACCGAAATATTGCATTTCATTTTAAGATGAAGTGAACAAAGAACATAATGCAACGTAATCATGATCATTAACTTAAAACAGATATCAAAATACATTTTGCAATCTCAGCCGCGTAAGCAATTGGTGACAAAGACACCTTTGTTATAATATCCAAAGCACGTATAAGGAAGGTTTTCAATTACATCGTATGACACAAACATAATATCTAATTCAACATAACACAAAATGTTCTATTATGAGTACACTTAAAAGTATTTAAAAATTATAGTATTAAACACTTTTAATGTACGTAGTTGAGATCGTTACATTGCATTGTTATAATACATTTACATTTACATACATTATCAGTGTTTATTATTTAAGTTATTTATAATAGTCGAAAACTGATTACTACTTTTCTCTTTTTAGAAAAAGATTTTCATGAAAAAATGTTTATCTTAATTGAATACAGAGTTTAAAAGTGTAATAAAGTTAATTTAGAAGTTATAACAAAATATTTGTTTAACATTTGAAAAGAATTATTTTTTTAAAGTAAATATGTATTAACGTAAATTTAGATTTGACTGTCTATATAGAGAAAAAAATTATTACAATATCAAACTTATAATAATAGACTATCGATACGCTTTGGATTTGATTTTAGTAAGCAATATACCAAATTTAGTTTAAAATTGTACAAATTATACATAAACAAAAAAAAAAATATAACACAAAAAGAAATTTAAGGTAGAGTTATTGTAACTATGAATCAATGTGCCTAAATATGAAAAAAAATCTTGTAAATTCATGTAAACCTACGCGAAAATGTATTTATCAAACTTAATTGTTTTTTACTAGATGTATAGCTTGTAAGTAGCATTTTGTGTTTATTATCTATTACTACTATTATTTTTAGCATTGTAGGTATACACTAATACAAAATAATATACATAATATCTCACTTTTTAGATTTGTTCAGGGATTCCCTTATTATTACCTCATTTTAATTGTTCTCATGTCCTTTATTTTCATACTAACAGTACTCTCATATCCTTCGTTTTCGATCATCAGGCCTTTTTTATTTTTTTTATTTTTCATATTTCTTGTACGTACTTTCTTTTATTTCTTAATATTTTTGACCTTTAGCTATTTATTTCTTTTAGTATTCTATTCACTTATATATTTATTATTAATTAGATACCGGAATCAGATATTAATTCACCTCTTTGGGCGTTATTGTTTTATTATACTCATTTATAATTAATACATGATATTTATCATGCGGGTACTTATACATATGGGCCCCACTTACTTGGGTATTATATTACTTTCATTTCATCATCTTTTTAATTTACATAAACTTTTTATCGTACTATATCAACGTAAAGTGTACCTTGGGTTGTGCGCACAATCTTAAGGTCAACGTTTAAGTCATTTTAAAAGACTCCAACAATTGTCACGGAGAAACTAAGTTCACACTATGATCCAATGAAGGATACGACCTCAATGTACCATTATTAAGGGTAACAAATTTAAGACTTCTCTGGTCTAACAGTACTAATGTGAGTAAAATTTCACATCTCACTTTACTGAAGGTATTGTTCCCTAGTACCCGTTACTCTGATTTTATCATCCAAACATGGAAACATACCCTGCTCGAGGACTATATGCTTCCAGTGATGGACGTTCCGTATCTCTCCATTACTTATTTATGCAGGTCAACTTTTGTTTTATTTCTATTTATTTCTTTTATAATTTATTTATTAGTCATTATTAATTGTACCCAAGATTATGGACAATATTTCTATACAATTCATAATAAATTATCATTCCTCTTTAAAACTCATAACGTCTTTAATCGCATCCGAACAACCTTAAAATTAATCGGTTATTAGTTTTCCAAACTCTCAGCTGATCAGGCTGATTGTATGTGGATGCTAACTAAACAATTTTCTTTGCCTATGTCACTCAAACCTACAACATTATCTTACTTTTCATTTCTAATTATGTATTCTCTTACTTATCCATAAATTTACTTACATCTTTTACAAATATGACATAGTCTCGTAAAATATTTAGTACATCATTGTCAGTCAGGATTGAGGCTCACAAATGGGCACAACAAATTTAAATCAATTAATTGTATACCTTATGTAATGAGTTTCAAAATCGAATTAAACAAGTAATTATTTTCATAATCCACACAAGTACTATTTTAAGAGATTATAATAGTTTAAAAGCTTTAAAAGTTCAAACAATATAAAACCAAAAGTAAATTATTACGTTTCATATTAAAATGAACAAAACAAAAGAAATAATAATGGGAACGTAAGTCGTCATCACTATTATAACAACAAACAGATCAAAATACAAATTGTACTCATAGCAGCGCTAGCAATTTGAGACACCTTTGTTTTAAATTCGAAAGTAAGTATATGGAAACGTTTGCGATTGCATCGAACTATGATTACCTAAGCCTGAACTGAAGCACACCGTGTGATTCATACCTAATTTAATATAACTTGTACAATATATTTATAATATGAATGCAACCTTAAATGAGATTCTAAGCATTTTTTTAATTTACAGACATTTAAATAGTTTCGTCGTTCATAGTTATAGTACATACATCCAATAACTCATTGGCTCTTAAAATTTAACGTTGCTAGAAATATTATGATGTTAGTTATATCGCATACAAAAAATTTAAACAATCGCTGTAGCAGCTATCGAGTTTACATATAACAAAACATTAATTTATTTAAAATATTGAAAAAAATAAATTATCTATCATAATATAACTTTAAGGTATATCGTGATCGTGAATTTAGAAAAAAAATAATTGATTATAACCCTTTTTAAAATTTGGATTCGAGAAATAAAAACGTATCACAGTGTTATTTTAACTATAAATTTGGTGAAATTAAGTACGTAAAAATTTAATCTTTCATATAAAAAATGAATATAAAATCGTCTAGTGCCTTAATACAAATGCCACTGAAGTACTTACGTAACTTTATAATATTGTAATATGATTCTTTTTTTTTTTTTGAAACAATAATAAAATAACAATTAAATCGTTAATATTAAGTATCTAATAATTAATTTCAACTTAAACATATATGAAATACAGAATATTTAATACACAACTTCAAATAACAGCAAAAGAACATAAAACAATCTCAAATTAATCAGATAAATAAAGTTTTAAATGGAATTAAAATCACTCAGGTGCGAAGTTACCTCTTAATTTCTTCTTTGTTCTTTTGACTCAATTTTCACATTTTTCTGGATGATGCTCGCTAGAATACAACCACTTCTTTCCTTTTTCAATGAATCCGTCAGTTTTAATTTTCAGTCTGCTTCTAAAACAATATATTTGTATGGCCTCTCCTCGTGTATTACTTGTCATATCCGGTATTACGTCCATTCCGTTATAATATATTTTCCATGATGATTTCCATTATTTTATTTTTTAATTTTTCTCTCTTTATATGGCCGGTGCGCGTACATTGTAGCAGCGCACCGCCTGGCAAAATCGCCATGTAATGTTGAAGGTTTTAATAAATAGGAGACGTGTTGCTTGTACAAGAACTTTAATTATACTGATCCTTATTCTACCTTAACACTAATATATATATTGTGGTGGCTACACTACAACGTAATTTTGCCGGTTTCTTGCTTTTAACAAACGGTCCCAAATGCTTTGCGTGGACTGTATGGAACGGCACACTCACCTTTTCGATTGGCTTTGTTGTAAGCGCACTCAAGGCAGGAGGTAACATACTTCTGGACGAAACGCCGCATTTTTGCGAACCAATAATGGCCTCGGATTCGCTGTAGGGTTCTTTCAAAACCACAATGGCGAACGTCGTCGTGGTTCATTTTTAAAATTTGCCAGCGCACACTTTTGGGTACCAACCATTTTATCTTGTCACCTACCACGCGGTAAACACGACCGTTCTTCAGTCTGTAGTTTTTGTGTATGTCCGCTACCTCCGCCGATGAAGGATCAGAAATAATGCTTTTGATGTTATTTACCTCGTCATCTGCAGTTTGTACCGTCGCAATAAAGTCCTGTTCAATTTGCTGTATTTGTAAAACGTCTAGTACATGTGTATTACCTGAAGAAGAGTTCACTGGGTTTCTGCTCAGTGCATCCGCGTGTGCCATGCGAGCACCAGGCCGGTACTCGATTGTACAGTCGTACTCCTGAAGCTGGACCCACCACCTAGCTATGCGAGGTATCAAGTCACGTTTAGTTAGAGTGGACCTGAGTGCATTGCAATCGGTCAAGATCTTAAATGGTATTCCCACCAAATAAACCCTAAATCGATTGAGCGATGCAATAACCGCCAAAGTTTCAAGCTCGTACGAATGAAACTTGCGTTCGTCGGCGGTAGTTTTCCTGCTGAAGTAGGAAACTGGTTGCACAACGCGCCATTACAGTTACGCTGCAGTAAAATACCTGCTAGGCCTTCTTTGCAAGCGTCGGTGTGTAGCTCGGTTTCGGACTTAGGGTCGTAGAGCTAGCACCGGTCGCTCCACCAGAGTGCATTTAGTACCTGTGAACGCCTGATCCTGTTTGGGTTTCCAACTCCAGTTAGCGTCTTTCTTCAGTAGATCCGTCAACGGTGCAGTTATCGTGGCATATCCCTTTATAAAACGCCTGAAGAACCCAGACAGCCCCAGAAATTGGCGCAATTCGTGCTGGTTGGTAGGTGTCGGCAATTCTGAGACGGCTTCCGTTTTTTTATTACCTGGGCGGATCCCATTTGCACTCACCTCAAACCCTAGAAAGTCTATAACATTCAAAAAGAAATGGCACATACTTAATTTCAGTGTGAGTCCGCCTTTCTTCAGAAGCTGTAGAACCTCGCCTAGTCTTTGGATGCCTTCCCTAAAATCCTTGGATGGTATCAGGAGGCCCAAATTAAATATGCTATTGTCATCCATGTAGACAATAGCATATTTAATTTGGGCCTCCTTTGGATTTTCCTTTGGAACACAGATAGTGCATTAACTAATCCGAAAAGCATGCGGTTGTATTCATACTGCCCATCAGGCGTTACAAAGGCAGTCTTACTACGGGAGGCCTCGGCGACCGGTATTTGATAATACCCTGAAGCGAGATCCAATGACGTAAATAGGGTGTTACCTGATAACAAGTCTAACTGATCCTCGACTCTTGGTATGGGGTAGTGTTCCTTCTTGGTTTTTCTATTAAGAGCTCGATAGTCCACACACAATCGTTTCTCACCACTCTTTTTTTGTTTATACCAGAACTATAGGACTGGCATATGATGAAGATGACTCCCTAACTATACCATTAATTACCATCTCCTTAACCATGTCTCTTACCAATTGTCGCTCAGCATGTGACATACGGTATGGGCGATACACGACTGGCTCAGCGTCGTTATGGTCGATCACCATCTCGGTGATGTTGGTAAACCCAAGGTCCTTGAGCCCACTTGAGAAGCAATCGCTATACTGAAGTAATACCTTTTGTAGTTCTTCACGTTGCTGTTTTGTTAGCTCAGGATTGCAACTGATCTCTCCATCCAGTCCCTTATCTGCAAAAACGCTACAAGATTGGAGAAACGGTGTTGGATGCGTATTACGCAGTGCTCGTGTTAAGAGAGTGTCCTTCTTTATACAAACCTTGTTTGAAGAGGCGTTATAAACTAAGAGTGCTGTGCGGTTGTCTTTTATCTCGTACGTACCGGGAAAAATATAGTACTCTTTTCCTTCAGTACCCCTTAACGAGCCATGGACGTAGATGCTACCGTTTGCCTGCCCATTAGCATTAACAGTTATGAGACGTACAACGTTACCACCTATTTCCGTGTCATTTTCCACTACGAGTCTTGTTTTATTACACGTGAGTCTTTGAAATACGATCTCAGTCGGAGTCTTAATCATTATAATATCAGGCTTTTCTGTAAAGGAATGTCCAAGTAATGCAGAGTAACTCAGTACATAATCTTCCACTACATATATTTCAATGGTTTCTTTTAACCCTTGAACTTCTACATTCACAGTAGCTACACCTAAAGGGCAAGTCAGGTTTCCTCCTATTCCTTTTAATACTGGCATACCTTCCCTCACATCGATATTCAGGTTCAAATCCTTAGCGGTACTATGACTAATTAACGAGCATTGACTCCCCAAATTTACATGACACTTGACCCCTCAGTTGTTAATCTTTATATCCAGTATATATTTATCAATAGCGCGATCATCGACAGTTACATTAGATACTTGTTTTTGTACATTATTTTTATCCTGACTAGGCCTGACTATCGTCTTTATTAAGCGGAGTTTTATTTTTAAAACAGTTAATCGCCTGATGACCAATCCTCCCGCAGGTCGTATATTTCACGAAAGGTTTTGCACATTTAAAACTAGGGTGACCTATTTCACTGCAATTGAAGCAACGGATTCCGTTATTACTAGGGCCCGCCCTGCTCGTGCCAGACTGATTTGTTTTTTTCAGGTTGGCATCGTTACTGGAGTCACGAACTTTGCCTAACTTCACGGTCCTAAAATATTTGAGTACTTGCTCAGGTTGCTTAAATTGAGCGGCTTGAGCACCGACTTTAACGGCACGATCTTCAACCCCATACAGCAAACAGTCTACCGCTTCCTTGCCATAAATTTTGCAACGATTTAACAAGTTTATTTTCGCATAATAGTAGTGTTCTAGCGACTCACCGTATTTAACCGTTTTTGCTAACATGTTATGCAATAACTCAGCATAGTCCTCGCTTTGGGGAAAAGATTCTATAAGTTTTTGTTTCCACTCAGTCCAGGTAAATAACAGGCTAGACAAGCCCTGATACCACGTTTTAGCGACACCAGAAAACTTGGGTAACGAATAGTGGATAATTTCCCTGTCTTCCCACCCATATATGTGTTGAATTCGGGAATAACATTTGTGTTGAACGTAAGTTTGGGCCTATCTGAACCTTTTACTTTGTCAAGAATGTTCAAGAACTTATCTAATAATACCTTCGTATCCGAACCGTTGTCTTCCTTACCACGCTGAACCTTGCACGGAAGCCGCGGTGACCCCATATCAGATCCTGAAGAGGAAGACGCACGCCGTCTCCTCTGTCCTGTCCTTGTCCTTTTCCGTCTCCGCCTTTCGTATTCGTCCCTGTCGTCAGAGCCGCTTGATCGCTGTCCGCTCGATCGCCGTCCACGCGATCGCCGTCCACTCGATCGCCTTCCACGCGACCGTCCTCTCCGAATCATCGTATCCTTGTTCATTTTATCCAATGGTACCGATTGCTCTATCCTCGAGCTCATCCTCCTAATCCTTTCCTGTTGACCTACATCCTCAACCTCGGATGCTCCTTGGTCACTCCCATGTGTTAGTCCTTCCCTTCGAATAAGCACATGGGCTCCTTTTATCATTGAGCCACTTCCTCTTACTAGACGAGCACTAGACCCTTCCCCCCGGCTTGTGTCGTCCTCCATGTCACAGTTGTAGTCACATGTAACTGAAACTTACATTGTTGAGATTAGAATGATGATAATTATAAACTGCTTTAACCGACTACAATAATTGCAAAAAGTAGAATAGGGTTATTTAGATGGCATAATATCGGGTACATTCCGAAAGGCTAGAAGATGAAATTGTATATATAAACTTTCCGTAAAAAGAAAATAAACTTTATTATGCAAGTTCAAAAATCGAAAATCATGTATTTCCAAAGACCTGACGCACTCTAATACATTTATGTAAACATTGAAACCAGTTTGCAATAACAAGTGTCGTTAGATTCTAATAGAACGAATGAAACCGTTAACTTTTCGTCACCATGCGAATAAAACGGGGTAGGTGGGTAGAATGAATTTGTTGTTTTAAGTTAATTACTTGTAATATCCTTTCAAATAACGTGAAATGTAAAACTGATACTAGCTAATAGATTCACCAAATATTAAGCCAAAGTTATAATCGTCATTGATAGTTTTTTCAACCCAACGCACATGCGAACATTACGTGGTTCGATTGTTCGGTGTGCTTGCACTAGACGGTTACAAGGTAATAAAAAAAATGACTTCGGCGCAGGTTATAATATAAAGAGGAGTAAGACAAAGAAAATTCACATAAATATAAGAAAAAGAGGCACACAACAAAAAAAATTAATCACAACCGCCAGAATTTTCATGCATATCACTGAATCACATGTAGATAATTAAAAATTACTTACGTTTTTCCGAGCTGTGGACGTAGTAAGGGTAGTTTTCTAGAGCCTTATTTATCCCACTTCTGACCTTTTGGGTGTATAAATTAAACAGACTAACTTTATATAATGATTTCTTATATTTACGCGAACACTACACATTGAATTAAACTACTTTTACGGATTATATCGCGTTTAATTAACTTATTTTATTAATTCTTCAACAGGTAGGCATGTAAATAGAGACTGAACATCAAAACTGACCATAGTTTCATTGTCAGTAAGACATAGGTCTTTTATCTCACTAACAAAATGGTATGAATCCTTAGTGTGTGCTCTGTGTGTCCTCTGAGTGGTGATAGTGTTTTGCTAAGAGTTGAGCCAATCTGTAAGTTGGCGAATCGATCTGACTCACTATTGGACGTAATGGAGCGTTCGGTTTGTGTAATTTTGGTAACCCATACAACTTCGGTGGTTTGGCACACGCAGGTATTATCGAATTAACGTCTAGATTCAATTTCTCGGAGTATTTCTTAATTAGATCGCTAGTTGTTTTAAGCGTATTAGTTGTACGGTTATAATGGATACGTCGGATTACAATTTTAAAATACAACAACTTTTATCGGATGAAAGTACGTACGTAAAGGTCATAACAGACCCTACAACTAATACGCTTAAAACAACTAGCGATCTAATTAAGAAATAAAAGAACACATAGCTGACGTGAAGCACCAACGTTCCGGGAAGTCTGCAGTTTGTGATCATATCCTAGACGGCCCCCGCCATTACATTAGATTTGATAAACCACAGATTCTCGCGAAAGAACATCGATTCCTGCCAAGGATGATACGTGAGGCTATTGAAATTAAAAAACATCCTAATTTCAATAGAGAGGAGGCTGGTATTACCACCTGCTTGGGATCCTGTAATTAATAAAATTAAAACTAAACCCAAGCATACCACTGCAAGACTTCAAGACACAGTTAGTTCATTCTGCGTAGATCGGACCAAAATTAATAATTAAAAAGCTGAAGGTACTCCGAATTAACTCTGACATCGGGACGTCAATCACCTCAGTCCCCCGTGACCATGGGTGCTGTAAAGCACCCGAAACGTCGGGAATTAATAAAAAAAGTTAATTAAACGCGATATAATCCGTAAAAGTAGTTTAATTCAAAGACTAACTTTATTCACACCTGATTTAATCTGACAACTTTACATTGATGCGTCTTATTTAACTACTTCTCGACTGCCTTCACTTCTGCATGTCTCACCCGGCTATCCCTCTTGGCCGGTCACGTGGCTTAGTCACGTGACTTTAAAAGCAATCAATTGAGCAACTAATAAACAATAATATTTTAATGGTTTTGCAATTATATTCATATTTAATAATAATTCTTAATATGTACAGGATTCTATTTAATTTTATTAATTACAGGATCCCAAGCAGGTGGTAGTACCCAGCCCTCTATTGAAATTAGGATGTTTTTTAATTTCAATAGCCTCACGTATCATCCTTGGCAGGAATCGATGTTCTTCGCGAGAATCTGTGGTTTATCAAATCTAATGTAATGGCGGGGCCGTCTAGGATATGATCACAAACTGCAGACTTCCCGGAACGTTGGTGCTTCACGTCAGCTATGTGTTCTTTTACGCGGGTTTTGATAGGTCGTTTTGTTTGCCCTATATATGAGAGACCACATTCACAATCAAGCTTGTACACTCCTGCATCTTGTAGAGGAATATTGCACTTGACGGATGGTAAGAACTGACTAATCTTCTTCGGCGGCTTGAAGAATGTTCTAATAGAAGCTCGCTCAAGATGTAGCCAATCTTGTCTGTGACACCTCTGACATATGGTAGTACAGCAGGCACACGCTCGACTGTGGCCGGCTTCACTCGGTCACTGTTACGTAGGCGCGGACCCGAAGCTTGTTGTCGCAGAACGTGCTTGACGTGCTGAAGCTCGGCGGCCAGGTGTTTGCTGTCACAGATCCCTCGTGCTCTCTGTAACAAAGATTTGCCCACGGTAGCCAATCAGAAGGATGATGGGATTCACCATTTAAATATCGGTTTGTATGGATCTTTTTTCTATACACAGTGTGACCTATGGTGTTGTTAGACGAATGACTAACACATCTAGGAAAGCTAAAATTATTTGCCTCTAACTCCATAGTAAATTGAATTTTAGAGTTTATGGAATTAAGATGTTCTAAAATGCAGTTACTTTGTCTGATGGTAAAATTGTGAAAGTATCGTCTACGTACCGCTTGTAGAGCCTTGGAGTTACTGGTGCAGTAAGCAGGGCTTTTCTCAAAGTCCTCCATGAAAATATCGGCGACAATGGGAGATACCGGTGAGCCCATTGCAACACCATCTACTTGCTTGTAAAACTCTTCCTTCCACAATAGATAGCCAGATGTAAGGCAATATCTAAGCAATACTGCATATTCTGCTGGCATGTTGTTTTCCTCAGTTTCTAGTTACAATTGAGATGCAGTCTTCAACAGGTAGGCATGTAAATAGAGACTGAACATCAAAACTGACCATAGTTTCATTGTCAGTAAGACATAGGTCTTTTATCTCACTAACAAAATGGTATGAATCCTTAGTGTGTGCTCTTGTGTGTCCTCTGAGTGGTGATAGTGTTTTTGCTAAGAGTTGAGCCAATCTGTAAGTTGGCGAATCGATCTGACTCACTATTGGACGTAATGGAGCGTTCGGTTTGTGTAATTTTGGTAACCCATACAACTTCGGTGGTTTGGCACACGCAGGTATTATCGAATTAACGTCTAGATTCAATTTCTCGGAGTATTTCTTAATTAGATCGCTAGTTGTTTTAAGCGTATTAGTTGTACGGTTATAATGGATACGTCGGATTACAATTTTAAAATACAACAACTTTTATCGGATGAAAGTACGTACGTAAAGGTCAAAACAGACCCTACAACTAATACGCTTAAAACAACTAGCGATCTAATTAAGAAATAAAAGAACACATAGCTGACGAAGCACCAACGTTCCGGGAAGTCTGCAGTTTGTGATCATATCCTAGACGGCCCCCGCCATTACATTAGATTTGATAAACCACAGATTCTCGCGAAAGAACATCGATTCCTGCCAAGGATGATACGTGAGGCTATTGAAATTAAAAAACATCCTAATTTTAATAGAGAGGAGGCTGGTATTACCACCTGCTTGGGATCCTGTAATTAATAAAATTAATACTAAACCCAAGCATACCACTGCAAGACTTCAAGACACAGTTAGTTCATTCTGCGTAGATCGGACCAAAATTAATAATTAAAAAGCTGAAGGTACTCCGGATTAACTCTGACATCGGGACGTCAATCACCTCAGTCCCCCGTGACCATGGGTGCTGTAAAGCACCCGAAACGTCGGGAATTAATAAAATAAGTTAATTAAACGCGATATAATCCGTAAAAGTAGTTTAATTCAAAGACTAACTTTATTCACACTCCGATTTAATCTGACAACTTTACATTGATGCGTCTTATTTAACTACTTCTCGACTGACTGCCTTCACTTCTGCATGTCTCACCCGGCTATCCCCTCTTGGCCGGTCACGTGGCTTAGTCACGTGACTTTAAAAGCAATCAATTGAGCAACTAATAAACAATAATATTTTAATGGTTTTGCAATTATATTCATATTTAATAATAATTCTTAATATGTACAGGATTCTATATAATCATAATAATATAAATAATCATAAACCTTACAATAAGTTATAAAATAGGAGTGGGTAATATCGCTATCATATCGAAACTATATATCGATATTTGATATCGGATTTCGAAACACTATTTTCTGAAACTATATATTGACGATATTATGCCGTTCTAGTATACCTCGAGATGAAAATCGACCCCATAGTTATTTCAATACCGGTTTCGCAACGTTTTGCTTTGACAAAGTGGATACTGAGTTAATACTGGGCTACGTACGTACATACAGTATATACACTGCCGGCCAAAAGTTTAAGACCACACTTAAACAACATAATTATCTATAAATTGTAACAAAATCCCATAAGATAAATAAAAGAAATGTACACCTGCATATTCTATTGTCAATATCGAATATCTAAAGAAGTCATTCTTTTATTGACTTTCAAGTTATTGGACAATAAACATGTATTGTTTTCAAACACCGACAAACGCTGCTTTAGAGCCAGGTGGTAGAGTCGTAATAATATTTTTATGATGGGCTAATATCTAATTGCTTTGCTTTTATTTACCATTGGTCAATAATTAGGATTATTTCACTTCTAAAAACACGTGTTTCCTACTTATTATTACCTGAGTTTACATGGTTTTATTCATAAACAATCTCAATTAGTCTAAACTTGTGGTTTCTACAGTGAAGACGTCTTAAAATGGGAAAAGCACGCGAAATTAGCAGTGAAGTGCGTTCTGCCATCGTTGTTTTACATAATGAAGACAAATCCGAACTTGAGATTGCTTTACAATTGAAGTTATCGAAGACTTGTGTTCATGGCACAATAACTCGATACAGGGAGACAGGCACTTTTCAAGATCGTCCACGTTCGGGAAGGCCGAGAGCTACCACGTCAAGTGAAGATCATTTCATTGTTGTTACCAGCAAGCGAAATAGACGCTTAACAGCACCGGAAATCCGCGTTGAAGTAAACAAAACCCGAGTTAAACCTTTATCATTGACTACAGTAAAACGGCGACTGAGAGATGCGAAATTGTATGGTCATGTCGCCGTTCGAAAACCTCTGCTAAGGCCACAAAACAAGAAAAAAATTAGAACAAAATGCCGTTCCTTCGGGGTTGCGATCAATTGGTGATGGATTCATTTTCCAACAGGACAATGATCCTAAGCATAGCTCAAAATTATGCAGAGGATTTTTGAAGAGAAAGAGGCACAAGGGGTGTTAAAAACATGTTTTGGCCTCCTCAGAGCCGGGGCTCTCAATCCCATTGAACTTTTGTGGGAATAGCTTGATAGGAACGTCCGTAATTGTGGTCCATCCTCGCGAGAAGAAATGTGGAATGCTTTGTGGATGATTTAACAGTTTAGTTAAACATTTAATATTTTATTGGAGTTTTATTTAATTTTCCTACTTTAATTAAGGTGGTCTTAAACTTTTGGCCGGCAGTGTATAGTGTATCCTACTATATGATACTTAGAGTGACTAGGTACTATTATAATAACTAGAGTATGCACTATGTATTGTATACAATATACAACTAAACTAATAGTCACCATACTGTCCTTCATACTTTTATCAGTTTAGGACTGCCTGCAATATTCTCGGTTTTGAAAAATCGTGTTTTATTTTTTTAATAGTTAATTAGGTACGTATAAATGTAAATACATATAACGTCTTACTATAATAATGGCGTATTTATCTGTATATTTTACACTATATACAATTGTTTTACAAATTTAAGCAGTACAAAGTTAAAATAAGCTTTTTGTTTTATTTTTTACTAACTACTAAATATTTACATTGTTTACCTATTAGAAGTTCGAGAGATTATTCAAATCTGTGTTTGTTAAGATTAACATTTAAAAATGCGAGTTAAAGTTTCAATTTAACTAAATGAATACCTATACAGTAACTACACACAAATTTACACTACAGATTTATTAAATACACCGTTATAAATGAGTCACAAATTATTTTCTTAGTCACAAAATTATTATAAACGAGAAATTTTTAAGTTTAAAATGTACTTTCTGCACTATAATACAAAATAGGTACATACACAAATAATTATTTTATCTTTTTTTTTTTTATATAGGATCGTGTGACAAACGAGCACACAGTCCACCTGATGGTAAGTGGTTGCTGTGACCCATAGACATCTACATTTATCCTCAATAAAGAATCAAAATGCAGATGCGTTGTCACCCGTGAGGACTAAGATGGAATGCCTCTTTTCCAGTAAAATGGGTCTCCGGTTCTCTACACTCACCATACGAAACACAGCAGTGTCAAGCTGCCATTTTACGCTGGTATTCTGTGAGAGCGTGGTCCTTCCCCGGTCGAGCCGACCCATTCGTGCTACAACTATACTACTAATATAGCTGCAGCATGGCTCTACCACGTATATTATATTATATTATAATGTGAGTCACAAAATTAAATTGTTTTATACCAAAATGACACAAATAAACTCTAAAACAAAATCAAATTATTAATTTAAAAACTTCCAAAACTAAGGAGGAACAACAAATAAATGCGCTCACTCGAATTTTTTACCTATGTGAAACTAAAAATAGAATACTTCAAAAAAACTTAAATATTCGCTCCTAATTTCTTTGCTCTCTAGTTCAAGGCCAAATGTTAACAAGTGCTACAACATAAAAGTTCATTGCGATCATTACTACCCTTAGAATAAGGTCAAAAGTTGAAATTTCATAAAACAATCGCTCCAAATTACCAAGAGAATCGAGTCTGTACGGTATTCATTCGTGATACGGTATCAGTTTGACTTCGGATTTCGATACTACTGCGATACAATATCGTCGCAAATCGCGATCGGCTGTAGGATACAATTAATATAGTGTTTCGCCCGATATATAGTTTTTGGTCAGGCCGATATCGGATATACGATATTGAAGCAATATATAGATTCAATAACTATATACGTTTTGTATCGCCCACTCCTATTATAAAATAATCCTTTTTATTAATGTGTTTAAACAAGTGTAAATAAATAAATATGTTGTGCTAATTTTGGTCTTTTAATATAAGGTGTCAGTCTGGAAATGCAGAGTTATATAAAGACAAACATTCATCATTCAGAAGCCGAAAAATACATCTTCCATCTTCAGTTAACCAAGAGGAAAAAAGCAGTACAGAGAGTTTGAATACAGGTAAATATCAATATCATTTTTTAATTTTTATTAGTCTTTTTTATTTATTTGTTTAATAAAGTGACTGAATTTCAATATTAGAAACATTTTCTTATTTTAAATATCCACCATCAGAACATTTGACAAAAACGAAATACTTGTTAATTTCAGGAAGATTTAGGACTAGCAGTATATGTATACCTGAGAAACATTTGCTTGCTAAGGAAGTTAGAGTTGTTCGTCCATCAAAAGGTGTTACATTTAGAGATGAAAGGCTTGCAATAGCACCATCGCAGGGTGTTCCTTGTGCTTTATATAGTACAATTCCATATTCAAAAACTATTCGCAATGCAAGGTATGTGAGCTTAGAATTGAAGTGTACATTATGTATTATATTCTAAGCATCTTCATCATAATCCAATCAATTCAACATAACTGTTGAATATAGACTTCCTCCAGAAATTGCTATTAAATACAATCTAGACTTCATTTATTAATTATCTGATGATTATTTTACTAATTTGTCATACCATTTAGTGGGTATCTCCTATACTGCATTAGTAGTAGCTGCCACATAAAAACTTTTAAATGAAATAATAATAAAAAATATGAAATTACTTTTGATGAGGAACTAAATATTTCTTTTTGAACCAAATCTTTCTAATTTACATTATATATTATATGTTTTTTATTGTAAAGAATTAATAGACCTATAAAATTTACTAATGAATTGGAGTTCTAAAGCAAGATTTAGACGAAGCCAGTGTTGGCTTTTTATTGGCCTCATATAAACTGTTTTTCAAGACAAGCCAGCGCTGGCTACCAGCACTGGCGGGAATTGAGCGCCGGCCTATTTTTCAAGCCAGTGACCTCCCCCCGTTTGCCCCGCACCCCCCGCGCCAACGTGAGGACGCGTGTAGACGCATCGCGCCAGCCGCTGGCGCTTATCTGTAGATTGTTGACGCGTTTTGTTTTTGTAAGATTTTCCGCGATGGCAAGGATATTGAATGAGAATGAAACATTAAAATTTGTTCAGCTGTACTGTATTGTAATTTGTAACTCGTCAAAGTTTTCAGTCGTAACTCGCAATGCCAATCTGTACTCGGAAGGATCTTCTCATCTTAGTTGTTCTAGCAACAAAGCGGAAGCTCCAGAGTCGTAACTCTGGAGCTTCCACTTTGTTGCTATCTATCGCTTAGCCATTTTCTCATCCAAAGTATTTTATTCTTTACGATTTCTTCCTCTAATATTAGGTCCTCACATATGAAATTAGCATTTTATCGTACTGACCACTTTGATCTGAAATATCTCCTCTTTGGTTAAGAATTCCAAATTCAAATTTATAAATTCATTTAGCTGGTACATTTGAGTTTTGAAAACAGTCATTCATTTGTTTTTTCCTCATTATTTTATTCTTTGGCGTCGATTATTACCGCACAATAGAAAACATGAAATATCGATATATTTACGAGTACGAGTTCTACCGTGGCACCAGTGCTGCAGAAACAGCTCGAAGGATTAATGATATGTACGGCGCTGGTGTCGCAAAAGAAAGCACGGTACGTTTTTGGTTTCAACGTTTTCGTTCTGGAAATTTCGACCTTCAGAACCAACCCCGTGGACGGCCGGAGACCAAAGTGGAAAATGAAGAATTAAAGACTATTCTGGAAGTGGATCCATCACAAAGCACTTCAGAGATAGCTGCAGGCTTCGGGGTAAGTGATAAAACTGTATTAATGCACTTGAAGCAAATCGGGAAAGTAAAAAAACTTGAACGATGGGTACCTCATAAATTGAGTGAATCGAACTTGCAAACACGCGTCGACTGCTGTGTTACTTTGCTCAACCGACACAATAATGAAGGGATTTTAAATCGAATCATTACTTGTGATGAAAAGTGGATACTGTACGATAATCGGAAGCGCTCGTCGCAATGGCTGAACCCTGGAGACCCAGCCAAATAATGTCCTAAACGAAAATTGACTCAGAAAAAGTTACTTGTGAGTGTTTGGTGGACTAGCGCCGGTGTCGTTCACTACAGCTTTCTAAAATCTGGCCAAACGATTACGGCAGATATCTATTGTCAGCAACTGCAAATGATGGAAGAACTAGCTGCTAAACAACCGAGATTGGTCAATCGCTCTAGGCCACTGCTGCTTCACGACAACGCAAGACCACACTTTGCACAACAATCAACCACTAAGTTAGATGAGCTACAATTGGAATGTCTGCGACATCCACCGTACTTCCCGGACCTTGCTCCAACAGATTACCATTTTTTCCGGAATTTGGACAACTTCTTACAAGGAAAAAAATTCAACTCCGATGCGGCAGTCCAAACCGCCTTCAAAGAGTTTATTGATTCTCGCCCCCATGGTTTTTTTAGTAAAGGAATCAATAAACTATCTGTGAGATGGCAAAAGTGCATAGATAACAACGGTGCATACTTTTATTAATTAAATATATTTTACAAAAAAAATTGACTTTATATTATACCTAATATATTGATCAACTTTTCTCTTAATAGTGCAGAGATGTTCTTTATACATTTCTTTTTCAACCGCCGCCGCATTTGTGCCGAATTCATTTTTTTAAAACACAAAACGTGTGCATACCACAAGAATAATCCAGGATTGAAATGAATCCATTTGGCCTCATCTAAACAACATAGGCCAGGCCAGCGCAGGCTTGTCTGAGGACTGGCGCCAGCGTTACTGTCTAAACCTTGCTTTAATCTTCAAAAAGTCTGTGATATACTATATATATCTATCATAGATTAGTCAATAACTGCTTGTTTAAAAAAATAATAAAATTATTGTGAGTAATTTGCTCGCATTTTATCATACTATGATAAAAATCCTCATCAAATAAATGTATGTGTGTATCATGATGAGTATTTTATTTAGATAATATTCAGTCTTTAAATAATTGGAAATTTGGCCACATCATGAAATGAAAATAAGCTGCTAAAGAATATCACAGCAATCCATGTTTCACACAACTTATACCTAGATGGCACTGTGAATATAAATCTGGCATAACAGTTGAATGTAAAAAGTGGAACCTTTACTTCGGTTGAATGTCCTCTTCAGTAATAAAATTACCAAATAAATTGATTTAATCTTAGCGTATTATATTAGAACTGTATAGCTTAAAAATCTCTATAAATATATATAGCTAGATGACTCGCAATTTAGATGCTTGCTTTGCATAAAAGGCCACAACTTATACTACCATGCATCCCAAATATACCAAAGCCAAAGAACCTTCTGTTTAATTTAAAACAATTACAATTATTTTAATTATAATTATTTTTAAAACATCAAAGAAATACCAGGGTATCAAAGTTTGAAAGTAGCACATTTACATTTGGGTACGGCACATTTTACCGGGACCAGCTCAACGTAATTTGCTCACGTGTTTCTAGGGCCCAAAATCTGCATGTTTTCGATGAGCAAACAAATCTTTTAAAGCAGTCTATAGAAGTATATTGCAGTAGTGTTCTGCATCTTTCAGTTAAAATAAGTTTGTTAGTAAAAAATTCATCAGGTTTTAAATAAAGGCGTGTGGAGCCGCATGTTAAAGCTAGTATATTATAATATACAGGAAGTCGATGGATGGATAGATAAATAGATAACCTAAAGGATACAGGTGGCTCAAGATGGTGCTTTTAGACATTCTTTGGGAGAGGCCTATGTTCAGCAGTGGACTGGTAGAGGGCTGTAATGATAATATTAATATAATATAATCAAAGAGCCTAAAATATATACAAATAAGTGCCTTTATCTTTTTAATACATGCTTAAACCATTATAGTTTCACTATAATATGCTAAACTGCATGGAATATATATATACAGGGTATTTTTGAAACGCTCCCGAAAACGAAGACAGACGACAGTACTAACTATATCTTAGATGATGGGTGAAATATAAAATCGATCCTGATGAAAAAAAAATCATCTTTTCACAACGTTTTATTAGCTTCATTCACGCTCCATCGTGTTGATATAGTTAAATAAAACATTAATTTCATTAAAAAGAATCATGAAAATACTTAAATATTAAACCAGCAGTGGAATTTAAAATAAATAAATCATAAAATCAGCTGACTAGGGTCAATATCCGCGTCGAAGCCAAACTCTTTATCTAGCTCCGTACAGGTCCCGTCACGACGCTGAGCGACAGTGGAGGTGTGTCTGCGCATGGGTACAGTCGCGTTCTAAAGTACTACATGGTACTAGGCTGTTGTTTTATAATATTATAATAGTAATTAATGGTTTTATTGTAGAATCATAATAGTTACTTTACTAGCTTCTTAGAACTTTGGAAGAGGTTGAAATTAAAATGGATAATGTATGCTTGAGCATTATTTTTATTTCAATCGAAAATAAAGTAGTTTGTAACAAGAAAACTTAAGCTAAGGGTGACACGCCGTCCATTATACCGTTAGAACATGGAACATGGAAGCCGGATGTCGATGGTGTGTTGGTGTTACTGGATGCTACTTCATCAGAATCATCATCATCAATGCGAATGATAAATGTTTCCGTCATCAGGTTGACCACATGGTAATTTTTCGGTATTCTTCCTCAATACATTTAACTTTACTGCACAATTTTCCCCATTCACCTTCTATTTACCTTTTCGTTCACTAGTTCAGTCATAAAACAATAGATATAAATAATTTTTCTTTCCTTCCTTTTAAAAACATCGTCGCGCGTCGTGCATAAAGCTGTGTGTGCGACTGTATATTGGGAAACATCGCTTTTCAAAGCGCGGCAAGAATGAGGAACCAATAGCGTGCGCGCACAACAATACTGGCGAGCATTCCCCGTCGCGCCCCTTCGTACCACGCGCTGCCGCCACCCGGCCGACTGTGTGTCACCTCGCGTCAGCGCCAACATATGGGAATTCCCAAATTTACCTACTAAGATTTGTTTGCAAGCGACATAAGAATTAGAGGCGGCAATTACAATAAAACTTAAGTAATTTGTAATAGTTTTGACGTACCTGTTTTCAAATCAAAGTATTGAAAGGATTAAAACGGAAAGTCAATAAAAGTAAAGTAAAATAATTATTTTTAGATTAATTAACTGTCGATCATAATTGCAATTGATTTTAACTATTAAATTATTCAATACCATTTTATTTCTATTTTCTTGTACAAAATCAAAGATAACCAAACCCAAGTAAGTACGTTTATTAATTTCAATATCATTTTTGTAGTAACGAACTGCTTGTTTCGTCAGGGTACAATTGATTGTCTAATTTTATTAAAAAATTACAACTATAACTTCTAAATTCCATATGAAAGACTAGTCGTAGGGATCATATGGAAACTAAACTTATAAAATAAAAATTGGCAATGTCATAACATTTGACGGTCTGTGGGAATGTTCAAAGTGTTTACCGCAAGGACGTTAGTTAGGACGCAGTAGGCTTCAGTTTTGGCGGGATTCACTATTAATTTTAGTTTTTGAGACAGTTCCGCGCTGACTTTGGACACGCATGCGCGAGCGACAGTTCATTGGTTTTGTTTATTAAATTCTTATTGTTATTACTTGGTATTACGTACTTGTTATTACGTGTTATTCTTGTTGTTACGTTTTGTGTTTCTTTTTGTTTTAATAATGCCTAACGCGTACGTTTATAGTGCTCGTGAATACGGCAACATATTAATGTGCCTTGGAGAATCTCATAAGGCCACGGAGGATCGGTAAGCCGTTTCATACCTAATTTTTTTAAATTACTTAGTACTGAACTGATCTGAAAAGGTACATAACTGAATACATCAGAATAATAAACATACCTACATAATGGATAAAAAAGCATGACTCTAACCTTTTTAACATTTTATTTAAGTATTTTTTTTTCATTAGCGGGGAATCGAACCAGTTATTTGGTTTATTTAACCTATTTTTTTAAATAACTTAGTACTGAACTGATCTGAATAGGTACATAACTGAATACATCAGAATAAAAATATACCTACACAATGGATAAAAAGCATGACTCTAACCTTGTTAACATTTTATTTAAGTATTTTTTCATTAGCGGAATCGAACCAGTTATTTGGTTTATTTAACCTGTGAATTGAATTAAAGTGGCTACGTGGAGACAAGCACAGTGGCAAATTAGTAGGTTAAGTAGATAAGTTAGGTATTTAGACAAATGTTGTAAATTATTAGGTATTGTGGTACCATCGCTAGTTACGGGCCGCGCGAATTCGGCGTTCGCGCGTACATTGACCCCTAGTCAGCTGATTGTAATTCAGTAATTCCACTGCTGCTTTTATGTTTAAGTATTTTCATGTTTTATTTTAATGAAATTAACGTTTTATTTAACACGATGATTTATACTAACACGATGGAGCGTGAATAAAGCTAATAAAACGTTGTGAAAAGATGAATTTTTTTTCATCAGGATCGATTTTATATTTCACCCATCATCTAAGATATAATTAGTACTGTCGTCTGTCTTCGTTTTCGGGAGCGTTTCAAAAATACCCTGTATATATGTTCCATGCAGTTGACAGCTTCCCTTGTTTCGAGATTCTCAACTTAGCAAAAAATCAGCCATGAGGTCATCACAAGATTTAAAAAATGTAGTCATATTTGTATTTCAATTTTTTTTATGTAAATACATAGTACTATTTTGAAATTTATAAATTCAATCTTATATAAAAATAGAAAACCCAGGTAAATCAGTAAAATAGTTTAAATAACTATTGAACAATCATTTCAATTTGTTTTTATAGTTCTGTGAACAAACTGACAAACTGTTAGCGCCTAGCAAATATGTATCCCCTTTTTTCGACACTAGTTAGTCCATGGGTTGTAGTTGTTGCTAGTTTCCATAGAAGCGCATCATGATTGTTATATAGTAGTGAGGCAGCAAAGGAGCTTTATGCATCATTCTATATCTCCTTGAAACTCTATGCTATGCAAGTGAATTAAAATATTGCAATAATATCTACATATCTGAGAATTTAAAAATATTTCAAGAATTTAGTGTAAATTTGCCAAATTGTACTGGAGCAAGAAGTAAAACATGACCTCCTAAACCTACACAGAAATGAGAGAAGGCTTGTGCCCAGCATTGTCACATACATAATATGTAGATTGTTGCTTTCCTTTTAATATTATATTGTTTTACTAAAATAAACATTTCCATTTATACATTTCAGATCAGACATTAGGAAAGATGGTGTTCGTAGACGTAATACTTCTGGACCCAGACCACTTTCAGCTATTACAGACAATGGGATGGATCCATTTGATCTCCTTGGTTTGGAAAGAGCAGAGAATGGTCAAGATGTATCATATTCAAAGTTATTGGTGCCGACTCGTGTATGTACACGGGAGCAATATCGTAAAATGTATGACAGTGACATTAATGACAAAACATCATGGAAGATACTGAATCGCCACCCACATGTTATAGCTAGGTAAGACACAACTGTACCACAACATTAATATGAAACTATTGCCTTTTTTTTGTTAAAATTGATTCCTTTATAATAATTTTCAAAACTATGTAAGTACTTATTCATTTTCAATTCCAAAAATGCATAGCTGCAACCAAGAATATTAAAATGTTGCTTATGACTATAAAATGCTTAAACATAAAATTTTGGTAAGTAAGTAGGTACCTTTTTCTGATGTAATATATACATATATTTTTTTTGCATATTTGTTAATGAATCATGCATTTCCAAATGATTGTCTGTGTATTTTATTAATGTTTCATTATTTTCCCAATTTTTTGCAACCTTTTACTCACACAACATGATTTTGACACATACCTACATTTATTATGATTTTTTTAACACATCAACATTTATACTAGGTACTAAGGTTAACTTAAATTAATATTTCATTCATAGGTTGCGTATGGGTATTAATTTATATAAATTTTTATACATAATAATAATAATAATCTGGTTGGGTTTTTATTTGTTTATGTATTTTTTTATGTTTATTTTATTTTATTGATATTTATGTATATTTATCATTTTCATTTACAATTATGTATTTATACAGCCCAACCAGATGAGAAAACTATATAGATACCCCATAATACGAGGGTGACACTGAAAGTTCTTAAAAAATCAAAAACTGAACAAACTAGCAAGTTACTAGTTTTATTATATCTTTTCAAAATAGTGTCCATTTACATCAATACATCGCTGCATCCGATGGAACCACTGAGAAAAGCACTTTGCCCACTCGTCCTTAGGGGTCTCTTCGACGGCATTTTGAAACGCAGCCACTGCTTCCTCGGCGTCCATAAAACGTTTTCCTCGAAGTATTTCTTTTATTTTCGGAAATAAATAAAAATCGCAAGGTGCGAGGTCGGGGCTGTAGGGCGGGTGACCCAGTAATTCCACGTCTGACGTCGCCAATTAGTCGATTGTTTGCTTGGCGGTGTGCGACGAGGCGTTGTTGTGGTGAAGGAGGATCCTACTGCGAGGTCGTTTCTCCCGAACCTTTTCCAAGTCAAGTGGCAAACAATTGTTAGTGTACCACTCTGCAGAAACTGTTTTTCGATCCTCTAAAACAATTGTTGCGTAATGACCTTTCCTTCCGAAGAACGAGGCCACCATATTTTTTCCCATGCTTCGACCTCTCTTCACTTTAGTTGGCAACTCCTCGGAAGGAAACACCCAGACAGCAGACTGTCTCTTAGTTTTAAGATCATAACAATAAATCTAGCTTTCGTCACCCGTAAGAATGTCGAACACAACATTTGAGTCACCTCCGTTAAATCTTTGAACCATTTCACGACACCAATCAACACGACGGAGTTTTTGGGCCTCTGTCAAATTATGAGGTATCCACCGGGCACAAAGCTTCCTGACCGCTAAATGTTCATGGAGGATTTTGTGCACTTGACTCATACCGATGCCTGAGCTTGTCCGAATCTGCTGATAAGTCACACTTTTGTCAGTCTCTATCATACGCCGCACAACACTGATGTTATCTTCAGTGGTCGCTGTAGAAGGCGGTCCCTCACGCAGATCATCGTTGAGATTAGTGCGACCACGTTTAAACTCATTAATCCAGTTGTAAACAGTGGCACGAGATGGGGCTTCATCGTGAAAGGCCAATCGAAGTCTATCATAACTTTCTTGTTGACTTAAATGACATCGAAAGTCATAGAAATTGTTGTACGAATATTTTCTCGCGTTAAATTCATGCTGACGTGACACAGACAATTTTCAATTTGCCGCCAAATCGTAAACAAATGACAAATTAATAAAATACATACACAATAATATTGGCAACGAGTTCCATATTCAAAATTTGAACTTATTTTTTTATTATATCGTTTACAAGTGGCCAGTTCTAATAACTTTCAGTGTCGCCCTCGTAATAATAAAATAAAAGCCTTTATTCGGACTAGTATTGATTGATATATTCTTCCATATTTAATTAAAACTAGTTTTGCCTTGACATACCTGTCTGTGTGCCTCTTTCGGCAAAGGCGTCCTCCAACACAGACTATTTTTCCCTGTCACCAGCCACTCTTGTCCATGTGCCACCTGTAACACATGGTGTCTTTATTTCATTGACCCATCTTATGGATGGCCTGCCTCGTTTCTTTCCCTACATTTGTATACATACCATATAAATATATCATTAAATTTCTCATATAACAAGTTAAGCCCTTTCGATAGAAAATTTTAAAATTACATTGAAAAGTTCTGTACTTGTTCATAAACTGGTATAAATGAATATTTTGATGACAAAAGAGTGTCAATTTCAAGCTATGCAAATTTGTGACGTTACCATTAGATGATATGTCTATCATAAATATGTATTTTATACACAATATATTGTAAATAAAGTAATCCCATGAGAAATTACAAGTGGGTTCAGTAAACTACCTACTCTCCTTCTGTATATTTTGGGAGATTAATCTCAGTGTGTGGTAGACTTAGGTTTGTCATACTAGCTTAATGATCTCTGCTTTCGGCGCGTCGTGTGACGTGTTGTCCATTTCCTTTTAATGAGGTGGAGGAGGGCGATGGTTGCCACATGCATCACACGGGACTGGTTTGCTTGTTTGTTGACTTGAGTGTGCTATGCACTGAAAAGCTCCCAAGTTTTTTATATTTACGCGAACACTACACATTTAAATAAAACTAGTTTTACGGATTTTATCGCGTGTATTTACTTATTTTATATTCCCGACGTTTCGAGTACTTTACAGCACCAATTCCTTCCAATGATGATTCGCGAGGCTATTGAAATAAAAAAACATCCTAATTTCAATTGAGAAGATGGCTGGGTGCTACCATCTGCTGGGGATCCTATAATTAATAAAATTAAATCCCAACCCAAGCATACAACTGCAAGACTTCAAGATACTGTAAGTTCATACTGCGTAGATCGGAACAAAAATTAATAATTTTTAATCTGGAGGTAACCGTGGTTAACTATGACATTGGGACGTCAAATACCTCAGTCCCCCCCGTGACCATGGGTGCTGTAAAGTACTCGAAACGTCGGGAATATAAAATAAGTTAATATACGCGATAAAATCCGTAAAACTAGTTTTATTTTAATTTCCTATTGGTAGTTCTTCATGAATCATGCTTCAGTTAACAATACTGTTGGAATATTAATTAAAAAAATACCTGTGGAAGCTTATTTGCCGTTTCTTTTACTTCCAGTTAGATTGAATGAGATTTCATTTAGAAATGGTCATAGATTTGGCAAAAAATGACAGTAAATAAATAAAATTTAAATTTCCTTTTAAATCAACACAATTGATACACACATTAATCTGTTGCATATCCATTACAACTTAGCTGCCAACCATCTACTTCATATCATCACTAACATTTTAAATTTCAGGACTAAGTTATTGACGAGGCACAAGGATAAAAAATGGTAATCATTAAAAAATAGTAAACAACTCTTAAAATGCTATTCTTATTCTTCATTGGTACTAAATAGGAGCTGAATACATGACTCGTCGTAAAATTAAATTATTTCAAGAAGTTTTTACAAATAATCCTTTCAAAAATCTATTTACTTGTCATGTATTTAATTCCAAGTCGACCACTGGAGAATGCTAAAATACTTCTGCTAAAGCTATTGCTAAACATTTTAAGAGAGATAATATAAGTAGAATTTACAGTAATTCCTAACTAAAAATATTTATTTTATTGCACAAAATATTAGTGCATGGTATAATGATAATTTGTATTAATCAAATTTATGATATATACTTATGTATATTTATAATGGTGGGCGAGAGTTTTATCAAAATTTGCAACCAGGACAGCACAAACCAGAACAAAATCAATTAATCTCGCTTTAACTTAGTAATCTGATTATAATGATAAAATCTAGTAGATTATATCTGCATGACAAATAAATTAAAAAATAAATTCAGCAGATTCAAAGTAAATTTGGATGATAATCACATTAGCTTCACAATTTTACTTTATTGAAATTACACGCTTCATAACTTTTCTTGAATAATTCAGCATGTTAATATGTATATGACAAATTGTTAGCCCATGCACTGCTGTGTTCCTCTCTGAAGAAACCACTGCTGGGCACAGGCCTCCTCTCATTTCTGAGAGGGTTTTAGGGCAAGGAAATGTCCGCCGCGCTGCCCCAATGCGTGTTACCGAACTTCACATGGCTCGAGATATTTTTTTTCTTATTTCTCAGACATGCAGGTTTTCTCACGATGTTTTCCTTCACTGCCGAGCACGTTCTAAACCAGCACTTAAAATTGCAATGAACAATTTCATTGGTGCCGGCGGAATCGAACATAGGTTACTCGCATACTGTGAAATTTACAACGAGCGCTTAGCCCCTGAGCTACCTTCGGCTACAAGAGAGTCAGTATAATTATATAATTAGTGAAGCATCCTATTTTAGTCCGCAGAGGTGTCAGTGAATCTGTGGCCTTCTTTGTTTGAAGTTGTTACACGTGTTCATGGGCTGCAGTAGTTAGTTACCATCAGGTAGACTGTAAGTTCGTTTGTCACTTTAATTTATATAATAATGTCTGCCTACATTCAGTGTGGTTAATCCAGAACTGAGTGTGTTGGAACATAGTGCGATTGCGTACTACTGTCCTTACGTAACCCGAATAGGAGTGAAACATGCGTTCGGATCTTATTGCTTCTAGTGCTCCGCAAATGCGGACGAGTTCTTCGGCCGTTTCATTTCCCCACATAGATCTACTGTGACCCTTGATTCATTACAGGGTTATATCATTAGCGCTTGAAACATTTAGGAATTAGTCCGTAGTGAATAACATTACTATTCTAGGACTGTATGTAGTACAGCTAAGCTGTCGGAAAGTATGCGAATTGAATTATTTCCTACCTTGCTACGATTGCTGAGACCACTTGGATTATGCACATACATACGGCTTTGATAAACAGTATTGTACATTTATATTATATTAGGATTTTGAATTAGATTTGCAAATAACATGTCAACTTTAACTAATTTTAATAACCACTTTCTGCTCAACATCACAGTTAATCACACTGATATCAAACAAAAGTATTTCTAAATTAAAAAATAAATAAAGTCTAACAACCAACATAATAACTTTACAATAGAATGTTAATATAGTGTCTACATTCAATTGTTAAAATAATAAGTCATTGATATATATGTACTACGCACTAGATTTCGCATTCCGAACATTCACTATGTTCAACTGAACTGTACTGCAATCCGTACACCTTACTTTAGTGTCATTTACTGTGGCTTCAATATTCATGCAGTGTGGAGCGGCGATAATAATACGAGATTTCAAATTAAAGTTTAAACCTTACGTAAATAACAATTCAGTAGTCAAGTAAGTAAATTTTTTTGTTGTTCAAGTGAATAAATAGGTAATAATATCGTAATATTTTACTATCTACCGCATGCGCGAAGACATAGAGTAGCGCACATTTTTTGTTTGGAATAGCTTCTCTAGTACGTAGTACATATAACTCAATGTAATAAGTACTTTTGAAATATGTATAAGAATAAAAGAAAATATAAAAAAAAAATTAAAAACTAAACTGGATGAGAAATTATAACTTATGTATAATATAGAAAATGAAATCTATATCTTATTTATTCAGAAATGCATGATTCGCCGTGTAGTAAGAGAATCTACTACCCCATTTCTGTCGCCTCTAATTAAGTAAGTAAGAGGCGACAGAAAGAAATGAAACGGGAGATGGACAGTAGCATCTTCCTAATAACAACTTAAAATAATAAAAAAAAACTGTGGTTGCTAACATTGAGTAAAAATTATGTTATGCAACTAGTAGCCAGCCAGTTTTTACTACGTAATTTATATTATTATTTATTGTATTTCGTATAATACGTATGAATATAATATTGTTTACTATTCAATTGTTTTTTATAAATATCATAAAGAGTTGAATTTGGTGGAGTTATACAGTAAGTCATCAAGGGTGACAACTAAAAAGAGTTGTAGAATAATTTTTGATATTTGAGGTTGACATCTGCCATTTCTCCCAACAGGGTCCAACTCAGCCAATACTATCGGACATATAGGAATTTACTGTAACATATAATGCAAAGATTTAAACTGAAGTATAATAATCTATTATAAACCTATCACCTACAGTTCTATTAACCAAAACACGTAACTTTCCTATACAAGTTTATTATAATAATTTACTTTTAGTTACATCAAATAAGAGCTTCAGCGATTAGACTGTTTTTTAAAAAAATCATATCTAACATGTCTATCCTGTCACTCTTGGCTTGCAGGACAGGTATTAATTCATAAATTTTGTCCAAGATGTAAGTGTGTGAGTTCCGCTATTGTTCCAAAGATTTAAGCTTTTAAGGGCTGATAGTGTCGCCTCCTGTTAAATGAATAAGTTCAAAGAATTGAGGTCCAGCATGGCTTCCAAGGCACAGTGGTTGTGGTTTTCGTGCAGCTTGTAGGGGTCATGCTGGCCAGTGTTGGCATTGTATCAATTTCTTGCCAATGGTGACCATTTTTAAAGAGATGGCGCTTTAATTCCGTCCTCCATGGTGACACTACTCCGGAGGCGTGAAGCAGAAGTGCGGTGGTCTTATTCTTCAAGAAAGGCGACAACACTCTCTTGAAGAACTACAGACCGATTTCCCTTCTGAGCCGCGTCTACGTGCTGTTTTCGAGAGTCAACCGGCATAGGTGTGACATGGACGTTACACATGACCTTTGTTTTGTCCATGCTAATCTTAAGACCTATTCGTTGGGAGATACTATTGAGGTCATTGAGCATAGAGCTTAGGTCCTCCAGTGATTCTGCTATACAGACTATATCGTCGGCAAATAGAATGTGAGTCATGTAGTTGCCATTGATGTTAATACCGTATCCTTTTCAGACCAGTAGCTTGAAAACGTCTTCCCATGCAGCGGTGAAGAGTTTAGGGGATATAACGTCACCCTATCTTACATCTCTCTGCAGTTGCATAGGTTTTGTACTCTGTTTCTGCACAGGGATAGCCATCGTAGCTCTACTGTACAACACTTCCCCTACTGTACACTTCAGTACTTCGATATACCGACAGTCAACTTGACACCGCTGAAGAAACAATAGCACCGCCCCAATTTCGACGGAATCAAATGCTTTATCATAGTCCACATACGCAAGACAAAGTGGCAGGTACTCTTCGGTCTTCAATCGGCCACTTTGTCTTACCGACGATGTAAATGACTATTTTTATACATTAGAATGATTATTATCCTTAGATTATGTTAAAGATTATTATAAAATTCTTACTGAGTAGACATATTGCAAACCGATTATCACAATTAACTAATTAAATGTGCCTTAATTGCCACAAGCAACCAATTCCACAGAATAAATAATAGCCAATTCTTACAACAATCAAATGATGTTTAAGTATGTGTAAATCAAATGATGCATGCGTGGAGTCTTTCTTATACTTACAATAAATAAAGCGGGGATTCCTCGAGAGCCCGCACCACAACAGAAGTCTTGCGGCGAAAATATGAACTAACGAGAAAACTTCATTTCTTCCAGCTACAGCGCTGCGTTTTAAAGTGGCAAGGATTTTATTACCTACCGGATACGTTCTAAAACTGACTGGGTATCTTTTCCAACAAATGCATTGATATTTTGGTTCATTTTTTTTGTTTAATTTGTGTTACCGTTACCTACCTTAAATTAATTAAAGATATAACTAATACAATTATTTTAAGATCCTCTTGTGCTCACGGCTCTCGGGCCGGTGGCTCCTTCCGGCTGGGTGCTCGTGCATTTTTCCCGGCCTGCCACCCTTTTGTTACGTCACTGTTTCAGGTATTCTCTCAGTCTTAGAAAATAGCTTTTGTGCACCCAATCCCTAAAAAAGGTAAACGATCTGACCCGTTTAAATCCAATCCTATCACCATCACCCTGTTCCTTCTGCATATCAATTACATTATGCAAACTAGTAAGATTCATTCGTTCTTTCTTATAAAAAAGTTACCTCCACACTAGGATTTTTTCCTATATCACGGGGGCAGTTTACATACATAGATTTCACAAGGACAAACATCCAGACCCAGAACAGACACGGAACAAGTATTTGTAGACCATACAAATACTTGTTCCGTGCGGGATTAGAACCCGCGGCCCTTAGCGCTGCAATTCATTGCCAAGCCACTGCTTCACGGAGCCGTCGTTGTTATGCAGATTGCAGACAACAGCACTGGCTGGCCATGCATTATACACCGGCCGTGTTAATATTTCTCGGGAACACGTCGTCGAGTGCCGGAACAAACATATTATGTCTGAAGTGGAGTCTTTGTTAAATAAAATCTCGGACGGGGGCTTGAAGATAGTCTAGTTTAACCCCAGAAGACAGGTTTGCACGTTTACCGGTGAAAAGAACTCTTTTGTGGTATTTCCTTAATTTTAAGGAACTCTCCTTGATGCCTCAGATTCCTCGACATCAACATATCAAATGACGTTCAGTTATGCGGTCACAGGGAAGCCAAAATTGGCCCCTAAAAAGCTTTGTGTGCTCAGTAGAGAGGACAATATTCATGCCGGCACACCGCTTGCAACTTTACAAGGCGCAAGTTCGGCCTTACATGGATACTATTCTGATCTCTGGGCCGCGGCACCCCAGTTCCCAAATCGTCTGCAACCTAGTTCGTTCTGATCGACTTGACTCTTTGGCATTACATTGCGTTGCATTGTTCATATTCTGACTACGATTTTTTTATATAAATGCCAGTCTTCGTCGGTGTATGTGCTATTAAGGGCCAGTGCACGTCAATTAGAAATTAATGTTCCGTCAATTACTGTTTACTGTTCCGTCAGTCAATACCCGGCTATGAAATATATTTAGAAACATATTTTTGTGTATGTAAGAGAATATACCTAATCCCTTTCCAAGAGTTTTATAAGAAGGGATCTTCTAATAAAGGTCCCATTTTATTGATAGATGATGAATAAATGGATGAATCAAAAAAATCAACTAATGGACCCTGGGGCGTGATGGATGGGATGAATTGATCCTTTGGGTGGATTTTTGCAAGCTTTGAGATGTTAATCTTCTAAATATCTATATTCGTGTAAAGTATGTTGAGTATAATAAAGTTGCAGTAATAAGAACTATTCTTAAATTGTTCCCAGCAAATTTTGCAGAATAATGTATAAATATTATGAATAGTTATGCTAACTGTAACTTCCCAATTTAAGTAATGTGGATATGTCAAAGGTTAAAGAAATGAAATAGAGCAATAATAACAGTTTTCAGTACTTGATGATAAAAATGGTATATAAAATATACGAATATTTCGATGATAGTTATTATAAAGCCCGCCAATTTACACTAGAGTAACGTACTAACTTGCTCCGTTACCCTCTAAAATAAATGTAGACATTTTTTCTATATTGAAACTTTAAAAACTTTTATTTTATAAGCTACTTTCTTAATTGAATTTATAATTAATTTCAATCAACCCGGTAAAAGCAAATTTTTTGCAAAACACGTTAACAAATGATATAATGTAAAAAGACAAAAAGTACACGTTAATTGATATTGTAACATATTATTGCATTTAATACTAACCACAATTAAACATTTGTAACACTACATATTCAAAGCATGCTATTTTCAGTTTTTACTAACATCATAGTCATAAATGCACGAGCACGTGAATTTCATTAGCTTGAGTCAAACTAATGCTAAATGCATGGCTTCAATCAAATTTTATGGAAACATTTATAACAATTTAATATTTTAGGTGTTTCTCGTACGAATCTTCTCAACGTAGTACGGCAATAGCTTCGTCGCCACCGCACTCTACAATAGAAAACAAAACATTCGATTGGGACGAAGGAACTTTAATTTCACCAAAATTCGTAAGTTAGTTAATAAAATAACAATTTCGTATTCAGCTATTTTTAATGACTTTACTTCAAGATGCAAGTAGAGTTGCAGTTGCACGGGCAACTGAAATCGCCTAATCCTGGGCAATATTTGTTTATTATGATGTCACTACAATATCATGCAATTTACTGCTATGCTAACATGTAACAATCATTGCTAGAGATGCAGTCACACTATACCGAGCGACGTATCGAAACATCAATTCAAAAACTATCGAGGTTTTTCTTGCGGCGGCGGCTTGTATAGCTTTATCATGAGTTTAAAACGAAAAAGAAAGAAAAGGAATAGACGGATCTGAGTGTAAATGAATCTAGCAAGGCGAAAGCTATTTTTATTGTATAATGAACTGGACAATGTATTATTCAAAAACTTCGCCGCAATGTCCCGAAGTGATTTAAAATTACTTTTAACCTCTTGAAACTACCCTAACTGCCAGCTCATGCGGTAACTTGAGGAGCACCAGCTGATTAGTGACCGCCAGTACGGTTTCCGTCGGGTCGCTCAGCTGGTGATCTTGTGTACCTAACACACCAACGGGCGCAGACGGTTGAGTTCAAGGGGGAGGCCTTGGCGGTTAGTTAGGACATAGCGAAGGCACAGTCTATAAATCCATACAGTCGTCCGACGAAGACGTCTAGACAGGGAAATCGTGCGGGGTGTGAGGGGCGACACGCGGAAGGACGAGCCCGAGCTGCTCATACCAATCGTATTAGTAGCTCGGGACGGAACACGACTTCCAGGGTTAACGCGCGTTTGCTTTTATTATTGTTAAATTTAGTGTAGATACGACGTGTGCTGTGAGAGATTGCAAGTCGTCATCTCGCATAAATAAAGATCTGCGATTTCACCAAATTCCGCACACGGAAGAAAGGTAAATAAATATTGTTATTATTATTTTACATAGTGTATATTTTGTCATGTCATGCCAAATTGCCAACTTAAAAAAAAATGGCGGACGTAAAAAATAGGTACTAGTCGCTGGGCATGACTGTTTCGAAGTTTGATTTTTTTTCTTCATCCAAATCGTGTGGTTGGACAGGCTAAGGTTTACCATACTATAGTGCCTCGTCATCGGTCTTTCGAAGTTTTTTATAAAATATTAAGGTCAATTTTTAGGTTTGTCTAATTACGAAAATAGCATTTATTTTTAAATCCAAGATGGCGGTCATTTTTTTAATATATGTATGATATGGATGTCAATTTCGAGGTTTCTTGGGGTGCTGATTACGAAAACTGCATCCATTTTCATATCCAAGATGGACATTTTTTTATTAATATGATATGGGTATCAATTTCGAGGTTTCTTGGGGTGCTGATTACGAAAATGTAATTCATTTTTAAATCTAAGATGGTGGACATAATTTTTTTTATGTTATGGATGTCAATTTCGAGGTTTCTTGGGGTGTTGATTACGAAAACGGCATCCATTTTCATATAAAAGATGGTGGACATTTTTTTAATAATATGATATGGGTATCAATTTCGAGGTTTCTTGGGGTGCTGATTACGAAAATGGAATTCAGTTTTAAATCCAAGATGGTGGACATAATTTTTTTTAATGTTATGGATGTCAATTTCGAGGTTTCTTGGGGGTGTTGATTACCAAAAAGGCATCCATTTTCATATCCAAGATGGTGGACATTTTTTTAATAATATGATATGGGTATCAATTATGAGGTTTCTGGGGGTGACAATTATGAAAATTTATTAATAGGTATTATGGATGGAAGTTATTGGAAGACCTGATTTAGTTTTAAGAACTTACGGAAGTCTAAAGAATACATACATTTGCAGTTTGCATTTCGAAAAGAGTATGTACGGGAAGAAATCACTGAAGAAAACAGCTATACCAACGTTATTTTTACCAACCAACGACTCGATCCATACACAGACTGATCCTAAAGTCAAAATTTTAAGAGATGTAATATTGGATCTCCGATAAACGCCATATTTTAATGCCAAAAATAGCTCGGAGAGAGCATGAATTAGCAGGTCCTTCATCACAAAATTCAGAACACACCAACACTAAGCAATATATAGGTATAGATTATAGTTCTCAGACACCAGCACGATTGACTAACTTTACTCCCCGAAAAAGGAAACTTAGAAAACAATTGTTTAAAATAAGTAAAAAGTTAAAATGCACTGCTAAAAAATACCGCGGAACAGTTTTTGAATGGTTGTGATAAATTTTTATCCCCCAAGTAGAGCGCGATTGTAAAGGCCCAAATGTATTTAAAACCCCACTGTAAAAACAATAGATATAGCAGAGAATTCAAATTGTTTTGCTTAGATATGTATTACACAAGCCTGCTCGCTTATCGATTTTTATCGAAGACTATTAATTTGTTTACCGTCTAAATCAACTTTAACTAAGATGTACCTACCTATGCAAACTAAACTTAACCAGCAAATATGGGATGTTTTATGAGCTACAATCAAGCATATGTCATCATCCGAAAAAGAATGTGTGCTTTGTATGGATGAGATGAGTCTGAAATTAAACTTATCCTATAACACCAAGAAAGATAAAATATTGGGCCTCCATGAAGTAGATGGGCAACAGCAACCTGTTGCCGCAGGGTATGCTTTTACCTTAATGCTTCGAGGTATAACATCAAAATGGAAACAACCTATTGGCTTTTCTTTCATCTCCAGCAGTAAAATTGATGATCAATTAAAAACATGGATAATTGCTACTGTAAAACGTCTTTTAGAGCTTGGGTTTAATATACGAGCTTTCGTGTCACATCTAGGATCAGATTTTTTGGCATTTTCAAAAACATTAGGGATCTCATGTTTTGAGATTGATGGTCACATAATTTACTACATATTTGACATTCCCCACTTAATAAAGTGCGTGCGAAATAATTTATGAACTATAATTTTGAGTTTGATGGCAAAACTACTCGGTGGGAAGACATAACAAACATGTATGAACTAGATAAAATGAAAGATATGCGATCAGCTCCTCGTTTAACTGATTCACATTTTCAGCCGAATAACTTCCAAAAACAAAAAGTTAGTTTTGCCATTCAAGTTTTTAGCAATTCTGTAGTAGCAGCTTTAAAAAATTACCAATCATCGGGTACTATACAAGTTGCTGATGGTACGATATTTTTTATCGAAACCATGAACAACCTCTTTGATTTACTGAATTCAAGCAACATCGACTCACCAAAAGCCTACAGTAAACCGTATAGGGGTACTACTCTCCAAGAGGAATTGCTAGATAAATCTCAGCATCTGTTTAACAGCATGAGAGTTAAAAATAAAAAGAATGACGTTACCAATATCATAAAATTTATAAATGCTTTCAACATAACAATTAACGCACTTCGGCAATTATATAACGATATGAAGTCTGAGGGATATGATTACTTACTCACACGAAGAATTAAAAATGATTGCTTAGAAAATTTTTTTGGGCTCGTGAGGCAGGCTGGCGGAAATTGTCGGGAACCCTCTTGGATACAATACACCAGGGCATCCCGAAAAATGTTTCTATGCCAAATTCTAAATTTGTCAGATGCTACAAATTGTACCGAAGATTTTGACAGCACACTAACAAAATTTGTAGATTTCGTCAAAAATACACCTCAAACTCAAGTTTCTATCCAGGATCCACCTCAAACACAGCTTAAAGAAAATCTTACAAAGGTGTACGACATTCCGAAAAAAAAAATGCATTCCACTATATCTGCGGTTATGGTGCGGTGTGTTGAAAGTCACAAGCGTGACTGCCTATCGATAATTAGTTACGCATCATCATATGACGATGAATCAAATGAGAAAAATTTATACATCCATCTGAGAGCTTATGGATACTAGCCGTGATCGCTTCGGAGGACTACAAGTCCCTCCAGATGATTTTGTGGATTACATACATAGCTTGGAAACAGAATTGATGTCGATCTTTACTTTTACTGGAAACATTGGGTTCAAATTGTTTGAGCATTTGAGCCTAATAGAATTCAATACCAAACCATGTGCATGCTTCCCAATAAATTATTTGTTAAAATTATTTATTAGGATGAGAATTTTTTATATAATTAAGTTCAATAATAGAAATTTCAAATCCAGTAAACCTAAAAACCGAAAATATTTCTCAGTTGCCCATATATAATTCCTGATTTAGAAATTAATTAATTATAATATCCTTATAGTTTTTTTTTTCTTATCGATTATTTAGTAACAAACCAGGTGTCCATATAGTTATAGTAGTAGTAAATATTTGAAAAATCCAAAATGCACGCCTCATGAGCGTTTCATTTAATTTTGATTAAAAAAAAAACTTTTAAAAGGTGTTCAGTTCAATAGCAAAAATCAATAGGGATCCTCCTTAGGATATATGGAATCTTATTTAATACTATATATCTCAATATATTGTTTACATTTCTATTAAGCGAGAAGACTTACCGACGCACAGACTAACGAACGACAGTCCACATATTTTTTCAATTACATTTTTTGTTATGTAATCTAAAGTGAATCAATTAGAAAATAAACTAATAATTCAATGTCTGTAGTCATTGTAACGTTAATAATAATATGGATTTGATGTCTAGCTAAGAGTATAAGAACGATTTTATGTAGCGAAATTGAGGTATGGCCACATATCGAGAGCACTCCCTCACGTTATTAGGCGTGCAATTAGCGTTTTGAGCACTTTCAGGAAATATGTAAGAACAAATTTTTACTTATTCTATATATTAGTAATCATACTGTTGATGACGATTTAGATCTAAAATAAATAATTAAATTAGTAAAAGTTGTTAATTTGTGACAACCCTAACCTTCATACGCTGTCTAGACTTTGTCGGCATTTACCACGAGATCAAAGGCGTCGTCCTACTGTACGTCTTTATTATGCTGTGGCGACGGTCTCCGAGCGAGTTTGGCACAAAGCGCTTTTTGAAGCTTCCTTCCTATGGGCTTCCCGAGAAATTGTGCAATTGGATCACCAGTTTTCATCAAGGTCGTAGTAAACGATGCATGCTCCGATTACAAGCCTATTAACGCTGGTGTTCCACAAGGCTGCGTGCTATCACCAACGCTGTTTCTTCTGCATATCAGTGATATGTTGCAAACCGGTAACATTCATTGCTATGCGGACGACAGCACTGGTGATGCTTTATACACCGGCCGTGCCAATATTTCTCCGGAAAACGTCGCCGAGTACCGGAACAAACATGTGTCTGAAGTCGAGACTTTGTTGAACAAAATCTCGGATTGGGAGCGACTAAATCTAGTCCAGTTCAATCCCCAGCAGACACAAGTTTGCGTGTTTACCGCTAAAAAGGAGATACGACAAAGGGGATCCTTTGTCGTATCTCCTCAGTTTCAGGGCACTCCCCTTGTTGCCTCAGCCAGTATCGGAATCCTCGGCGTCGACGTATGGAATAACGTGCAGTTTCGTGGTCACTTGAAGAGAAGGCCAAATTGGTCACTTGGAAGAGAAGGCCAAATTGGGCTCTAAAAAGCTTGGCATGCTCAGCAGAGCGGGACAGTATTTCATGCCGACACACCGCCTGCAACGACGCAGGTTCGGCCTCACGTGGAATACTGTTCCCATATCTGGGCCGAGGCTCCCCAGTGCCAGCTCCTTCCATTTGATCGCATCCAGCGCAGAGCGGTTCGAATCGTCGGCGATCGAGCTCTTTCTGTTCGGCTTGACTCACTGCCGCTGCGAAAAGATATTGCATCTCTTTGCGTATTCTATCACATCTACCACGGGGTGTGCTCAGAGGAATTGTTCGGACTAATTCCAACCGCTCAATTTCACTATCGCACATCGCGACAAAACTCGAGATACCATCCATATCATCTTGATGATTGGCGGTACACCACTGTGCGATTTACAAGAAGTTTCCTTCCTCGCAAAACTTCCTTGTGGTATCGTCTACTACCAGCGATTTTTCCGGACCGATACGACTTAGGGACTTTGAAAAAAAGCCTACTCTTTCTTAAATGGCTGGCAAATCGGAAAGAATCTTGCACTGAACAAGTGTTTGTATGGTCTTCAAATAATTGGCCGGTCTGGATGTTTATCCATGTGCAATAAATGTATGTTAGACACCTTCACGACACAGGAGAAAACCCTAACGATAGGGTATAAAGAAATTTATAAGAGATTTCATGGAATAAAAAAGGGCCGAGAGTAAATTAATATTTTAAAGCGTCATAATATAAGTTTCACATTTTAATACATACTAAATCACAAGTTACGTAACTCTTTTATAAATCATCATCAGTACAGCCCTTCACAAGTCCACTGCTGAACATAGGCCTCCCCCAAGGAATGCCACAAAGCACGGTCCTGGGCCACCCGCATCCATCGACTTCTTGCATGTCTTACCAGGTCGTCACTCCATATAGTGGGGAGACGCTCTACGTATCGCCTGCCGGTACGAAGCTGCCACTCGAGAACCTTTCTTCCCCGTCGCTTGTCGGTTCTATATGGCCGGGCCATTGCCACTTCAGCTTACTAATCCGTAATTTCATAAATTAGGGGAGGCATTTTTCCCGACGAAGCGATGGAAGCCTACACACGCCTTATTTTAATATAAATTATTTTTTCTCAGATAATATAGGATGGTAAATTTTACAGGTTCATTATTGTCCAAATATACTAGATGATCCCGAGCTGATCGCTGGTAAGCATAGAACTCTGCTGACATTCACTTCGTACATGACGTCCATTATTGACTACGTTCGACCGCAAGATCTAAAGAAGGAGTTAAATGATAAGTTTAGAGAGAAATTCCCACACATTAAATTAACATTAAGCAAACTTAGAAGGTAAGCTCGATATGATTTAACTTGTTAAGGCTTAAAATGTATTTTTTGCCATTAATTACTGATTTTTACAGTATTAAAAAAGAAATGCGCAAGATCGCAAAACATGATTGTGGTGGAATCGACCTATTGTTGGTAGCGCAGGCGTACGTTTACTTCGAGAAGCTAATCCTCGCTAATCTAATAAACAAAGATAACAGAAAGTTGTGTGCTGGAGCATGTTTATTATTGTCTGCCAAATTAAACGACGTGAAAGGAGAAATGTTGAAAGCTTTAATAGAGGTAAATATTATGGAAATTACAGCAGCTTTTTGTTAATTTACAATAGTTATTAAGAGGTTATATTAAACGATTCGCGTCGATAACTTTATATTTTAGGGCTTTTTCAAGGGCGATATCGTAACGAGGTGAGCAGATTATTTGCAGAAAATTACGGCTTTAGAAGATGAAGTCTTTATTTAGTGCACTACAGAGCAAAATCATAATTTTTAGTGAAGGTTTTTTAGAGCGAAGACAATCCCTCTGTAGTGTTTTACGAAAATATGCGTCAGAGTTATCTTTCAGGTCGAATATAACCATTACTATGAGCTAAACTACTTTATTTTAAGCGTTATTATAACGGAATATACTTGAAGTGCAACACAGAGTAAATTACGAAAATATTTAGATTTAATATTAAAAAACAATAGTATAAAATCACTAAAACTGTCCACTTCAGTATTTTTTTGTGTCTTTGAATATAAACTTATCTAATAAATTTATTTTATCAAAATAAAGGTAATGTTAAATATCCAAAAAAAAATTAGCTTGTTTTATATATTGATTATTTTAAAAATACTATAAATCAGCGTGCCCAGACACGCAGACACCAGACACCGATGATCCGAGTAGTGTGTTCCGGGTTCTCGCAAGGGTAGAACGTATCGCCACAGAATAAATAATAAATAGTACGTATCGCTTTTTCCCGCGACCGCTCGCGTTCGCGTTCACATCGATCACCGATAGTGTAAACGAATGAAAGCGCAACCCATCACCGTGAATGATACTTTGTTAAATGATATGATATATTTATTTAAATTTTATACGTTTATTTAATAGTAAGCAATTTATAATTATCAAGATGAAGCTCAATTCCATCCCGTCTCACGAATAATCACTTTCGAAAACCTAGTGACAGGAAAGTTCGGATATGGGAGTAGAAGCAGTAGAGGACAACGATTAATAGAATTCTGCTACGAGAATAAATTGATAATAACAAACATAAAATTTGAAAAGAACACAAAGAATAAATGGACCTGGCAATCTCCTGACGGGAACACAAGAAACGAAATTGACTACATGTTAGCTAAAAATATAAAAGTAGTTAGCGATACTGAAGTACTGAATATACCATTTTCATCTGACCATAGGGCTGTAAGGTGTACTATAAAGCTAAATGGAGTTTTCAAACAAAGTAGGAAAAAATTCGACAACAAGATAATAAACTTCACGCCAATCGAACAAGACTCATTAAAAACGTCACTGAAAGATGAAGATAATGTAATAGGCGGAACAGCAGATATTACATATGAAAATATTATTAACACAATCGACAAATGCGTAAAAAACTACCAAATTCATATAAAATTGAAAAGAAACATGTAGATATCAGTAAAGAAAAGATATTATGGAACTTTTAGCGGAAAGGGAACAACTAAAAAAATCAAACATAGAACATTTAAGCAAAGGAAACAACTAAGAATACTTATATATAAAAAGATAAGATAAAAAGTTAAAGATAAACATAAAACTCATAGACTTAAGATCATACAAGACGAATTAGAGCTATCAGGGTCTGGTAAAAGAGCTTACAATAAAATAAATGATACGAATAATTGGATAATGAAATTAAATGCAAAAAATAACATAATAGTAACATCTAGAAGAGGTCTGTTAGAAATAGCAACCGATTTTTTTAAAGAATTATACAAAGAACATAAAGACACTACACTAAATAGTCCAATTAAAACAATAACTCAAAATAAAAGTGAGGAACTTCTCCCGTTTCTACAATCGGAAATAAGAAATGATATTTCCAAGATGAAGATAAACAAAAGCCCCGGTGAAGATGGCATAACATGTTACGTAATTAATGCATTTGATGATTCGATTATTCCTTTATTAAGACCCTTATTTAATCAAGTATTGTTTCAAAGAAAAGTCCCCGATAAATGGAAAAGCTGCGTAATCACTCTTCTGTATAAAAAAGGAGATCCAAAAAGTATAAATAACTATGACCAGTAAGTTTACTTTCGGTCATATACAAACTTTTTACATCCGTACTTTTAAATAGAATATCTAGAAGCATAGAAGAGAACCAAGCTAAAGAACAGGCTGGTTTCAGGAAAAACTTCTCAACTATCGATCACATAAATACAATTACACAGATAATAGAAAGATTTATAGAATTTAAAAAAACAATATACATACTATTTATAGATTATAGCAAGGCATTTGATTCCGTGAAACATAATAAACTGTGGGAAGCCTTGGTCGAGTAGAGGACGATATTGTAATCATCTCTGAGAGTCAAGAACAGTTACAAAAAATGATTTATGATCTAAATGCCGAAAGTTCAAAATGTGGCTTTATAATTAATCTAGATAAAACAAAAATCATGACTAATGGGGAAAAATACCTGTGCTTCTAGAAAATAAGACCATAGAATATGTGGATGAATATATATAATATTTAGGTAAAATATCTGTTTCGTGAACAGGACAACAAAAGGAGTAGAAAGAAGCAGGGATGTTACTAATGTCATATTTTTCACATTGCACAATGCGAATGTTTGGAAATAACATTAAAAAAACTTTAATCAATTTAAGTCATCATTTTTATTACTTATTATAGGAATATGAAAAAATATTGGAACAGTAAACCAGTGTTATACTTATACAGTAATTATATCTAACAGTCAAAGTTCAAAAGAGGGATGTTATATTTCAGAAAAAGTAATTTTGCCGCCTTTTCGCCCATGAGGCGATTTCTAAGAGGCTCGTATATAAGGCCGGCTGCACTGAACAATTGCTCACTCGGAACGCTGGCCGGTGGAGCGCTCAGATATTTGTGGGCCAGATCTGTCAATTTGTCTTATTTTAATTTAGTTTTCCACCAGTCGAGAGGGTTTTCATCGAGAGAGGCTCGTTTTTCTTTAGGATAGACCTAATTTCACATTTTTAGTGTCTCCAGATTCTACATCCGAGCCATCGTTTTCGCTTGAAGAATCTAGAATTCCTGCCAGGTTGCTTATAAGACTTTTAGGAGAACTTGTTGAAGGCTCATCAATGTTACTTGTTATACTACTCAACCTTTTAGCGCCTGAAGCTAAACGCCGATTATTATCACCATCCCGGTTAGACAGACTTAGAGCCAATTCCACAATATCAGAGTGGGCTTTATCTTTCACAATATCACTGAAAAATTTATGCTTGTATCGTGGGTCCAGAAATGTGGAGATTGTGAACAAATAATTATTCTCCAGATTGCCAAACTTCTTGTTTATTTCGGTTTTGACAATTTGTATAAAGCTGATAATAATGCCGTGAAAGGTTAGGCTGAGAAGTGATACATTCGCACTTGGCTCTGACCATATGTCAGTTGTGAATGACATATATTTAAAATCAGCTAACAGAACTTTGATTGTTTCAGCAACTTTGCCGTACAAAACTTCACAGATATGATCAGTAAAAAAATTACGACCTTTTACAGTATATTGGGGCGCGATTAACTGCATCAGCCTACGAAATCCTACGCCTTCAACGAAGTTAAATGACAAGTCTTGTAATGCTATCATTACACTTATTCGGCAGTCGATTTTTTGCGACAATGGATGTTTGGTGTCCCATTATTTCTTTTTCATTAGAGTTTCTTCAATAGGTAATTGTTTTGTTACCTCTTTTAGTGGAGTTTTTTGCAGTTTATCCAGTTATGAAGCCTGGGTCTCCGATTCAGTATGGATCAGCATTTCATATTCTTTGGAATGAACGGTTTTCAAATGGGTTCGCAACGCCGAGGTAGTGCGCCCAATTGCGGAATACTTTTCTCACAAACATTACATTTTGCTTGATCTCGATCGATAGGTGTAAAAATCGCCATATTTCACTTTTCTTTCCCGGTGCCATGGGAATAACTGTCAAAATAGCTCAACACAATTCTAAACTCACAAACTACTTTAATGATTAGTTACAACTGACTGACAACTAAAACAAAACAAGCCAAACTAACCAAGCAAGCAGCGAGAAATAAACGCTTTCTATTGGTCGAATGAAACACGTGATGCCTTCTACGCGTGCGAGGATCGAACGACACGACCTGTACACATTCGCATTCGCAAAACATTCGTATCGCTTTATGCGAATGCGAATGTTAAAATGATGCGAATCATTCGCATAAGCGAATGCGAATGCAAATATTCGTAACATCCCTAGAAAGAAGAATAACATTGGCATGAAAAGTACTGGTCGTTAAAAGAAATATTCAAAGGAAACTTCCCATTACAAATAAAAAAGAAAGTTATGGACTCGAACGTACTACCAACTCTTACTTAGGGATGGCAAACTTGGGCCTGCAATGCAGAAATAAAAAGAAAAATAAGATCATTTCAAAGAGCTACAGAAAGAAGTATGTTAAAAATAAAACTACAAAATCGAATCAAAAGCAGCAAAATTAGAAGGAAAACAAAAATCACAGATGCCCTTACGACGATAGCGAGGCTTAAATGGAAATGGGTGGGACATGTCATAAGATCCAGTGACGGTAGGTGGAGCGAGCGCGTCCTACATTGGTTCCCTCGTGATGGCAAGAGAGACCGTGGTCGACCTCTTAGAAGATAGAAGGATGATATGGAGGCAGTAGCGGGAAACCTGTGGACATGTACTGCAAAAGATAGAGACAAATGGCAAGAGATGGCGGAGGCCTTCATCCAACAATGGATGATCCCTGAATAGAAGATGGTAACCACATATTGAACTAACACACAAATACTAGCATATCCACACACAACACACACACACACACACACACACACACACACACACACACACACACACACACACACACACACACACACACATACACACAGGCAGACAAACACGCACACACACAGTTGTTAAAAGAGGGAATAAAGGCTTTTTTATTTTATTTATTTATTTTAATTTATAATTATAATATTTATCACTATAAAAGATATATTTGACGGCTCCGTGGTGGAGTAGCTTAGCAATGAGTTTCAGTGCTGAGGGCCGCGGATTCGAATCCCGCACGAAACAAGAATTTATATGGCCTATAAATAATTATTCCTGGTCTGGGTGTTTGTCCTTATAAAATTTATGTACTTATGTTAACTACATCTACGATATACTTAGGAGAAACTTGCGCTCGCGCAGTAACGCACACAGAGAGAACATTGTAGTGTGTCACTACGTGAGAGAGTGCTCTACTCTCGATATGTGGCCATACCTCAATTTCGCTACATAAAATTTTTTAGCTAGACATCAAGTCCATATTATTATTAACGTTACAATAACTACAGACATTGAATTATAAGATTAGGTTATTTTCTAATTGATTCACTTTAGATTACATAACAAAAAATGTAACTGCCATCCGTTGGTCTGTGCGTCGGTGAGTCTTCTCGCTTAATAGAAATGTAAGCAATAGATTGAGATATATAGTATTAAATAAGATTCCATATATTCTTAGGAGGATCCCTATTGATTTTGTTATTGAACTCGTTTAAAATTTTTTTTCATCAAAATTTCATTTAATTTGATGAAAAAAATAAAAACGCTCATGAGGTGTGCACTTTTGGATTTTCCAAACTATTTGAATATACGCTCTCAGGCTGCAATTTTAAAAGTTGACTTACCACATACTCAGAGTTGAAGGAAATCATCGTGAGGAAACCTGCATCTCAGATAATTAAAAATTCGAAGACATTTGAAGTCCACCAACACCCGTAGGGGCAGCGCGGCGGACACTTCATTGCCCTAAAACCGTCTCAGGAACAATGAGAGGGTCTGTCCCAGCATTGGAACGTATATAGTGGTTGTAACTTCATATTTCCTATAGTCGCCTCTTAAAACATCCACGGACTTCTTCGCAATATAAAATGGATTCATCATCATTACAGCCCTTCACAAGTCCACTGCTAAACATAGGCCTCCCCCAAGGAATGCCACAAAGCACGGTCCTGAGCCACCTGCATCCATCGACTTCCTGCATGTCTTACCAGGTCGTCACTCCATCTAGTGGGGAGACGCTCTACATATCGCCTGCCGGTGCGAAGCTTGTCCGCCGGTATATATATACCCCCCATGAATAAAAGTCCTACATTACAATAAAACACATTCGATAATATGTTTTTTATTATTTTAATGCCTAAAAAACTGATAACCTAAAATGTTTCGCCTTTAACAGCGTATAGAAACCACATTCCGGGTGAATCGGAAGGATCTAATGAAGTTCGAATTTGCCGTTCTCGTTGCACTGGAGTTCGGTTTGCACGTGCCCCCGTACGAAGTGTTCCCGCACTACCAGCGTCTTTTACACGACTCGTGACCTTGGCGGAGACTGGCTCTGGAGCCGTGCATACGCGTGTGTCATCGCAGACGAGCCACTCTTGTTGATAATTTGCGAGCCAGTGCTTGGATGTAAATGGTCGGAACTTTAGCGTTTGATTACGTCGGAAAACGTGTTTCTGAAGTTTATGTGTAACGCTATTTAATTTTGGAGATTATGAAATAGAAATTGATGTGTCATTGTTAAAAAGATTATATTTATGAACATGATACAAAAGCATTTTAGTTTTTAAGTTTAAGTATGTAAGTTATATTATGGATATGCGTTGTGTCAGGAAAGGTTTGATTAATATAGAAATTAATTTTTATTAAACTTAACCGAAAATTATAATTGATAATAATAGCGGTAGGTTCATTAACCGTTATTAAAAAAAACATGGCCAAAACTAACGATAATGTCGTTTAAAGTGCTGATAGATCAGCTATAGTATATCAGTGTGCGTACTTTCTAGAAGAGTTCACTTTTCTTGTAAGTCACGGATTCGTGACTTACAAGAAAAGTGAACTCTTCTAAATTCGTAGAATATAGAAAGTGGCTTCTAATCGATACGGATACATTCACACAATTCAATGAAACTAAACGTCAAAATGAAGCCAAACGTGATTCCCACCAGAGTAGTACAATAATTATTGTAATGTAAGCGTGGGCGTAGTAAGTGGGAAATATACTCTTTCTATACATCTCTTTTAATGTGTTTGAGTGTGTTTTAATTAATAAATAATCCTTAACGCTGTAAAGGCATCTTAGTGTTCTTTCAGTTCTTTTTGTGATTATGATTCTTGCCGTTAAATTAATGTGTTTTTAGGAGGCTCATGTAATCTTTAAGCCCTGGTAGTTAATTACGTAATATTTACATACATATTTTGTGTCTTTTCATAGATCAAAAGCATACAAGTTACTTATATTTTCTTGAACTTAAGTTAGTTCTTTTTTAAAGTTTTGAAATACCCAAAGTAGATTCTTCTATATTGCTTATTTTACAGAAGATAGTTATTATACTCCCATAAATTTTACAAACTGCATATTTTATACAAAAAGAAATAGTTATTTACAACAAAATATAAACCATACAACCATACTACTATTTTTTGACTTTAGTTTTCGAATATGTAGAATAATTTATGTGCCGTACGATCAAATTAAGTAAGTATTATTAATAGTTGAGGCACAGAATAAAGTTGAGGTTAGATTTTGTAGGAAGAAAACTAATTTATTTTTATTCTTAAAAATCGTTACCCTCCACAATAGGATTTTTTCCTGGATATTTTACATCCATAAATTGCGCATGGACAAACATTCAGACCTTCCTGGCCTATTATTCGTAGGCTATACTACGTGTTCACTTCATGAATGCCGTTACCTCCCGCCGCGCTCCCTCATACCGCGCCTCAAGCGTCGCCCTTAAGTACCGATAGCAACGCTGAAATATATCTACTACGTCCATTGTTTGTGCTCCCGTGCGATCTTCCGTGCGGAATCCGAACCTGCGGGCTCACAGGGCCGCAACCAAACGCTTAACGCTGTGGCGTAATGTTAGTCGCTAAAGGTTAAAATATATTTAATTGGATGTTGAAATTAGTAATTTTGTAACTTTATATATTATTATGCACACCTCGATCGCGAAGTGAAGCGAAGCATTGGGCTTTACTGTCAACTTGACAATGTCACGCTATCCGCTCTCATTAAATTCGATATATTATTTTTAAACCGCACTAATACGTGAATTAAAGCACATTAATATTAAGAAGAAACACTAATTAATAAAACTGATGCTTCGTCCTTTTCTTTTTTTTCTTGGATACTTATGTTAGAAATTAGAAAGGACATTAAAATTGCAAATTTATTTTTTGGTGTTTTATAAATTCGCAATATAACAAAGCTTGTTGGATTTCAAAGGAAATATATTTATTTTTTCCATTGCGCTGTGTGGTGTATGAATCCAATTTAATATTTATATTGCACTTTTTATTACAATTATGAAGACTATTGTGATACTTTTGCTTGTTATCTGAGTAAGCTTACTAATAGAAGCCCAAACAGAACGTTGGCTATATTATATGTGATTCAAATACAATGCGTGTGTATGTGTTTAGGTGATATATTAAAGTATTGATGCTCAAACGAATGAAGAGTAGTATTTTTGTGTTAAGCCTGGCGTCCACTACAGCAGAAATGCGTCGAATCGAAGCGAGTCACATTTATTTCTAGTCCGTCCATCTCTGAAGAATCGAATCGAATTGTTCATTCATCGCAAATTCTTCATCAAAAGAGGTCGTTTTTGCTTCATGGACAGTTCGGATGAAGAGATGTTTTTATTTCATCGTGATAATGTGGATCTTCATGATTAAACAATTCTGGATATTGTTGGACCAGTGATATCAATAGTTCTTCATTCATTTTTATTTAAACAAAAAGATTTTTACGAAAACGAAATAGAAATTAATAAAAATACGTTGGAGCGCATCCACTTCTCCGCGTCGACTAAGGCGCGCCGAGTTGAATCGAATCGCACCGGCGAAGAAATTCGCCCGTCAAGCAATTCGCGCGGTCGGTTCAATTCGGCGCGTCGCGGCTCGTCGCTAATGGACGCAGTTTCATAGTAAATATATAGGAGGCGACTTTCTGCGATTCGATTCGACTCGGCTCGGCGAGCCTAGTGGACGCTAAGCCTTAGAGGTAGAGTCAAAGAATTTAATTAAATATTGTAACAATTTTAATTTGATAATTTATGTAGCAAATGACTATTAAATTCGAGACATTATCTCTGTTATACTTAACAATAATTAGAGATGTCTTCACTTATTGCTTAGATCGTAAAAGTCTCATTTTTGAAATAAAATATGTGATTTTAATATACCAACATAATTGTTTGCATTTACATAGGTAAATTCTAGCCGTTACAGGCAATACCGATATAGCATCAAAATCACAGTAATGCTATATCTGTATTGCCTGTAATGGCTAATATTTAAGATAATATTTATCAACAAAATGCTATGCATATTATTTATTGCTGGTACATTATATATTTACTGTATATATTGTTGATTCTGGTTAAATTATTTAAAAAAAATTGTTACAAATAAAATATTTTTGATGTAAAAGTTGTTTACACTAAAAATTGCTAAAACATACGTCGTAATTTCAACAGAAAATACTAAACATTTGTTATTAAAACGTGAACTTTTGAAAATTGCAGGAAAAATCATTTTTCTTTTCCGACGGTGGTAACTGGATTCTTATAACACTAGAACCTTGACCAATTCAACATATTATACTAGAACACTAGTGGATAGAGGCCGCGTGAAAACTCCGCTACCAGCGGCAACCTATTTTGTCGTCATCTTCTTTTTTTCCCATTTTCTCTTTTTATAGCTTTAGAATTCTGCCAATGTCAAGGTCAATCATGGGAGCACAGAACTTAAATAGCCCCTGCCGAGAGCATGGGAGTGATAAGAGAGAAGGTAAATAAAATCTTAACTTTTTTTATATATATTTTATAATTGAGAGACTTCCAAACCTACGACAAAAGAATACAAAACATTTAATATCGTACCACCAAAAATGATTAGTATTAACTGTCATAACCATAGATTCAGTATAAACTGAGTCATAACTTAATAATACCGTGTACTGGTGGTGTAAGAATATCCACTACCCCATATCGTCCCGTGGATGTCGTGAGAGGCGATACAGGGAAACTGAAACAGGAGATGGGCAACAGCATCTTTTTGGTAACAACACAAAATAATAAAAAACTGCGGTTGCCAACCCGCATGCCAAGCTTAGCAACTATGGCAAAATCCCTCTTCTGAGGATTTTGCCATAGTTGCTAGTGGGTGGGTTAGTGGTTCTTTCTAAGGATTTTGCCATAGTAGCTAGACGCAGGCATAGTGGATTTTACTAATACCCGTATCTACCATCACCCAGATTGTTAAAAGTGTAGTGGGATCTTAAAGGTGACGGAGACGTTGGAATCAGATGTTATGGTGGACGTACACACATACTCCGGTATGTAGATGGAATTTGTGCTTCAGGGAGAATCCAGGATAGCCAAGGTACGCCGCATTCAATGGATATCCAATTTGGGTCTCCGTCTAGAAAAGTAGATGTGACTTCTCAGTCTCGAGATGGTGATGGACTGCGTTGAGATTGGAGTGCAATCCTCGGATATTAGATTCAAGTTTGCAATTATTCCCGTTTATCTTGTTCACAGACTGCTATTCTTTTCTTCCGTTTCTTTGCGACGTACTGCAACATGTGTTTAGTTTTCTTCCGAAGATCACTGGTTGTTCAGATTTTTGCTTTAATTTGGCTCGAAGGACCGATATGCTTAGGAATTAGGATTATTGCGAAGAAATTAACAGGACTCTAAAAAAATAACTTCTTATTTATTAAGCTTTACGATGATGGTAGTTGATTTTAGGTAGTTATTATTCAGAGAGTACTTTTTTATAGGAAGTTATTATTAAGGCGAATCATAGACAAGGTGCATTTATACCCAATGGATTGCAGTTGATCAAATTTCAAACGTCAGTTTAATGACAGTAACTTATTTTGAAAAAAAAATTGCTTTGGAATCTATCTTTCAGTTCGTTTTACCATATAAAGTCGAATTGATCGAATTTTAAGCAATATTGTAATAAAATCTTTGATTTAGAACCCCTCTTTGGCTCATTTTAAAAACTGCAATGCGCGGTCTGGGCAGGACATAGAACAACATGGGCCATCTACGGATCGGAGGGAAGTAGCCATACGCAGGCGTTCCCTTCTGCCAAAGTATAAGTCCACGCGGTTCCATGCGTACAATAAAACAATTTTACGTGGTAGAGCCATGCTGCAGCTATATTAATAATATAGTTGTAGCACGAATGGGTCGGCTCGACCGGGGAAGGACCACGCTCTCACAGAATACCAGCGTAAAATAGCAGCTTAATGCTGCTGTGTTTCGTATGGTGAGTGTAGAGAACCGGATACACTTTTTACTGGAAAAGAGGCATTCTATATTACTCCTCACGGCTGACAACGCATCTACATTTAAATTCGCAAACGAAGATAGATGTCTATGGGCCACAGCAACCACTTACCATCAGGTGGACTGTGTGCTCGTTTGTCACCCTTATTCTATAAAAAAAAAAAAAACAAGTTGCAGCCGCACTGTTAACTTGACTAAATCTAGTTGCGTGGCTAAATCGATCGATGTCTTACAAAAATGCCGTATTATTAAGTTTTTTGCTGCCAAAAGAGATCTGCCACGTCAAATTTACAAAAAGATGGCATAACCTATAATCACATTTTGCTATTTACTTCTTTTTAAACTTATTTGTGTACCAACATAATTATGTTCGCCCTCAATATACGGATCGGTCCAGCGACTGATCCAAGTCTATCCGAGTTGTCGCTGTCACCGAGCAATAGTGTTATAATGTATCTATGTGTGTGTGATTGTGTGAGGTTTGTGGTGACAGACGATTGTTTTTGTTTGCGCAGATTTCCCCCTCAAAAAATGACAGACCGTTATGTATCGCTAAAAAACGCTGTGGCTACTTACCTCCGCCACATGAGTAAAGAAACGGTACAGAGGCAAAGCTTCTAAGGAGCTGTCCAAAATTTTTACTTATTTTGGTAGAGTTGACACAGATAAAATTAAATAAAACGTTTATCAGCTTTTATTAAATAATTAAGATTTTTTTTTACAAACTACTTATTCTAAATATTTTATTTTTATGATTTTTGTTCTTTAACAATTTGTTGTGCCTTTTAATTAAATGGTAAATTCTAAATGTAATGTAAAGTTTTTTTAATAATCTAATGGAAAGCACTCACGTGGCTTAACAAATATACAATCTTGCACACATTTTTTGTTTTCAAAATCATAATATTCGCGAAATGTTTCATAGATTCATTTCAGATACATTCTCACATTGGCTGGAACTTGAAGAAGCACCATCATTGTGTAAAGCATTTCTAAATAAATTTACATATTTTTTTTAGAAAAGTTAATACAGGATTTTTCGAATTGTTCCTCGCAGATTCTACGAGTATATTGTTGCCTTTTTTATAATCAAAAAGTTTTGAAAAGATATCTTCTCGTCTGACAGCTTTGAACTAGCGTCTGAAATAATATTAAAATAACCGGCCAAGTGCGAGTCGGACTCGCGCATGAAGGGTTCCGTACCATCGTAATACAGGTTTCTAGTAGGGGAGCCCCTTTTAATTTTTATTTATTTTAATTTTTATTATTTCTTATAGCGGCAACAGAAATACACATTCTGTGGAAATTTCAACTGTCCACCTATTACGGATCATGAGATACAGCCCGCTGACGGACGCACGGACAGACAGCGGAGGCTTAGTAATAGGGTCCCGTTGGGTACGGAACCCTAAAAAATTTAACCTATGTATTTAATTTATAAACGTAGTAACGTAATAAGTTTTGTTTGAATGTTGAGGTATCTATCTACCACATTAAAAATAATATTTTTATTATTATTTTTTATTTATAATTCTAAGACAGCGCTTAACTACAATCCTGCCTGATGGTAAGTGGTGATGTAGCCTAAGATGGTGAAGCACACTGACTTAACAAAAGCCTATTCACTCTAAGTTACTGCTTACCTAGTGGAGTCTTTGGGATAATTAAAAAATTATATATATTTTATTCGTTCTATTATTGTTCATACAAACAGTACAGTAAACCATATTTATACTTTTTATTTACTTTGCACTATACTACTTTATTTCATTTGCACGAATAATTCTTTAAAAAACTAAATTTGACACTTATTATTATTTGCATCACCCTCAGTTTGAGCACAGGCCGAGACGGTTTAAAGCAGTTTCTCTCTGTTGTAGTAGTGTAACTATCATAGCGCGGGTGTATAAAGCTTTGCCTCTGTACGGTACGGTTTCTTTACTCATGTGCCTCCGGTCCGCCGACAGCCCATGTTGCTCTATAGGTCAGGCTATTTACCTGTTTACCTACTAACGTAGAACCTCCTTAGTATTAATTAAAGCGACTAAAACGTAGTGATGGTAGTGATTATATACTCCAAAGAGAATATAATCACTACGTTTAATATACTCTTTGGTTGTATTTTAAATAAGGTTTCAGTGGGTGTCAGTATTTTACATGTGACATCTAAAATCCTCGTTTAAGATTAAATAAAATATAATAACGTTCAAAGTATGTACATATATCTAACAATATATTTTGTTACACTTCTATAATTATTTGAGAGGAATATTGAAGTATTCCTGTTTTATCACACGCGATGGATTCCCAGAGAACAACTGTAACACGCCTTGATAGTTCATTAACCTTAACAAAAAAACCTTTGTCTGAAGGTAAGCGATCATATTATGATATGCAACCCAGGGCAGGCAGATACTCGTCATTAGCTCTCGGAAGTGAGTCTAGTGTATCCATAATAAACCGACCCAAGGGATCGGTACAGAAAGAAATTGTCACATATATGTTTACATCTATGTTAAACAATATCGTTGAATCTTGGGAGGTTATAGGTCAAGATAAGACAGAAGATAATTATCTAAACAAAGAATTCGGAAAGATGTCCGGAAGTTTTATATTTCCGTCCAAGAAGAAAAAACCTGTAGGTTAGTTATATATCACGATTATAATTATGTAAAGTCAATAATTAATAAAAAGTTAAAACTATAGACATCCGGTACTCGCGTACGGGGGTGGGAGGGTTCAGGGGAAGCTTCCTCTTGCGAAAATGTATAGTTTATGAGTAATTTTTTTTGTAAAATCATAACCTCACTTTTTTACACAAGAATATTGACACAAAGTTACTTCTGCAACGGCTTTGGCGCTGCGGTAAGAGCAGGCCTTTCGCCCTTGCGTAGCAAGTCACAGGCACGTATGCTCACCTCCGCAGCTTCGGCTTTACAAAAACACTAGGGGTAGGGCAGATAAGACTACGTGGAGTCGGAGCGTTCTGATTCGGTTTTAGTACAGATTCGACATATCTTTAAAGTCATGAAACATGTAATGTGAATTGTTATAATTTTGTTTTCTGAAAAACCTCTTGACAGCTCTCCACTGCGACTCAATTCGTTGTGTATGAGTCCCATCTTCAGTCACGAATGGATTGTCTGGGTCCAAGTAATTAAGTAGTAATTTTTCTTATGGGTGACCCGTTTCGTTATAATATATGCAATTTTTAGTTAGTGAAATTTATTTTTATCGTAATTAATTCAAAACACATTTCCGAAATCCAAAAACAGTATAAAAGGTTCAAGCTTAACCCTAACAAGCCTCCTAAACTGAAAACATAAATAAAATCAAGTACTCGACGTCTACTTTATAATACTAGACCAAATTGACATATTTGCATTTCGTTATAAGCAATTTTTAGTGAAATTTATTTTTATCGTAATTAATTCAAAACGCATTTCCGAGATGCAAAAATAGTGTAAAAGGTTCAAGCTGAACCCTGACAAGCCTCCTAAACTGAAAACATAATTAAAATCAAGTACCGGACGTCTACTTCATAACACTAGACTAAATTGACATATTTGCGTTTCGTTATACGCAATTTTTAGCGAAATTTATTTTTATCGTAATTAATTCAAAACGTATTTCCGAAATATATATATATATATATATATATATATATATATATATATATATATATATATATATATATATATATATAGTGGTGGTCATATATTCTTATGAATAAAGAAAGTATAACTTCAACGTACAAATGTTCGTAAAAAATATACACATTCAATAATTAATAATCATGCAATAATATATCCACTCATATAAAAAACTCATTAAATGCATAAAGTATAAAACATATCTTACTTTTAATTACAAAAATAAGTCTTACACATAGGAGTTTATTTTCTGTTACTGGCCGCTTGGACGCCTAATTAGAAACATTTTAAAAAAGCATCCATAGCTCGTTCTTTTTTTGAAATTGGAGAATAACATTTCTTTCTTGGCTTTTTCTATTATTTTGGCGGCAATTCAAAATTTAATCTGAATCTTATTTTGTTCAAAATGGGCAAAAATAAAAGTTGTCACGCGTCAACTAGTCAAATAATTGTTAATTTACATATAGATCATAAGTGGGCGTACAGAAGAATAGCTGAGCATTTAAATTGTTCTGTTAAGAAAGTTTTTAATGCAATTGATCATTATAAAACACATGGAACTGTTGAAAATGTTCTTAGAAAGGCTCGGCCAAGAAAAACCTCTCCCAGAGAAGATACGCTAATCGTTCGTGTTGCTAAAAAAGACCCAAGTAAAGGCTCCAACCAGATTAAAAATGAAGTTTTTTCGCCTGATGACCCGAGAAACATCTCGTAAAGACTGATACGCCGAAGATTAGTGGAAGCTAAATTGTTTGGAAGAATCTCTCGAAAGGTACCGCTTCTTACCAAGCAACACCGAGATAAAAAATAAGTTACTTGGACGGTACGAGAATGGAAAAAAAGTGTTATTTTCAGATGAAACAAAAATAAATATGGTAAATTCCGATGGAAAGCGCTATGTTAGACGTTCTGTAAACAATGCTTTTAATTATAAATACACAAGGAGTATAGTCAAGCACGGTGGCGGTAACATTAAAGTTTGGGAGTGTTTTTCCGGATGTGGAGTTGGACCCGTTCGGAAGATTGAAGGTACAATGGATCAATGGCAATACAAAAATATCTTAGAGCACACAATGATTCCCTACTCGGACGATCATTTGCCTGTAACCTGGATCTTTCAGCATGACAATGACCCTAAACACACGGCCAATAGCGTCAAATGTTTCCTTATCGAACAGCGTATATCCGTTTTAGACTGGCCAGCAAATAGTCCGGATTTAAACCCGATAGAAAATCATAATATTGTTAAAAAGAAAGTCTCAAACAAACGTAACACCAGTCAAAACGAACTATATGAAGCATTTGTTGAAGCATGGAATTCAATCCCCCTAGAAAAATGTATGAAATTGATTGAATCAATGCCACGTCGTTGCAGTGCTGTTATTGAAAATAAGGGATACGCCACTAAATATTAATTATAACTATTGGTAGGCTGTGGATAGTAGCTATTTCGTAAATAACAATACTAATTACTAATACTTAAAAAATATTGTTTTTTATACTTTTTTGTTGTTATTTCTAATTAGTTGACCATTATTGTTCATACCTTAAAACTGATTTAAATGTTTGTCCGTAATGTAATATTGAAACTGCACTTGTGTAATGGGATTTATATTGTTTTTCTAATAAATGATAAATCGTTGAACATATTGTTGTCCTATTTATTGTTTAATTTCAAAATAAAAACGATTGCGGTTAAGTATCTTAAATAATGTCAAGGACCGTTGGTAGTGTTTCCAATTATACGACCACCACTGTATATATATATTATTTACTTATAAATATTTTTATATTTTTATTAGATATATAAAAATATTTATAAGTTATAATAATTGTAATTTTCAGATAAGAGCTCAAAGTTAAAGAGATCGAAAACCGAATTATTTAACGAAACACAGGTAAACATGATATTTAAGGTTTAAAAAAATGGTGTTATGAAATTAATAACATCTCCACACTTTTTTTTAGGATGAGTCGATGTCTGCGCATTGGTGGTTTTCACCTGATGAACGAGCAATAATCCGATTTCGAAACGGAAATATATATGAGGGAAATCTCTCAATGAAATGCATGAATGGTGAAGGCTGCTTTAGATGGGTTGACGGAACAGAGTATTTGGTAAAAGACTGTTTTTACAGATGTAGTTAAATTATTAGGTATTGAGGTTGCCTATCGCCCTTATTTAGATGAAAAACGCTCTTTTTTTCGTGCGAGCGGCTATGCAGGTCTAGAAAGACCAGTATCACTGCGATCTATAAGAACTATTGTGATCGCTACTATGAGTATACTATGAGTGTTACATTTGCGCATTAAGGGTCCACAATCAGTTAGGATGTGCAGAGGCGTTTCTGCCGTTAAGGAACATAATCGCCACATCCTTGAGTTGCTTAGTCCCAGGATGAACATGTGCTTTTTTAGACAACAGTGTCTAGTAAGGGCTCTTGCCAGAATAATGCAGTTTATTCTTACGTAATCCCAGGGCTTCTGAAGCGAATTTACGGTCATGAGCCCGGATTAAGGTTTTATAATGTTTAAGCCTGGTGTATCAAACCAGATCTTAAGTGATTTAATGTGATAAAGAGTTTCAATGGTCAATCGCGCTAGGCTTTTTGAGATCCCACAAAATGACTGGTCCAAATTGTGTACTCTGAGCCCTCCCGTGCGAGCTTGTCGGCAAGTTCATTGCCTACAATACTCGCATGACACGGAACCCACCTCAAAACGACCCTGTTGTTACACCCCAGGGCGTTTAGACGGTTCACGCAGTCTCCAACTAGCTTCGAGTTCACTAAGTTTGATCTCAGCGCTGCTTAACTATCAGAGTTTATATAGATAATATGCTTGACGTAGTATATTTGCAGGTTGATTCGAAAATTTCTGCCTGGAAGACAGAGGCGAATCCCCAAATTCATACTAAGCTTGAATTTGGAGCGCTCACCATAAATTCCAAAGCCTACGTCGAGGCCCATTTTCACCCATCGGTATACCATATAAAGCTACCTCACAGATAACCTGTCCATTCCGCCAATCTTCTCGGGGGTTCCTAGTTTCACTAGGTACTTTTATTATATATTTTAATATATATTGTGTATTATATAATATTAAAAGTGTATAGTGGACGCATGATATCTGACATCATGCATAAAATCGGTGTTTCCTTCATTGAGTCGAGCGGGGATCTCAATCTGTAGGAAAACAAGCTCAGACCGCCCTGGGCGTTAATCCTATACAAACTAGCCTTCGCCTCCTTGTCTAAATAAAGATAAAGGGGCGTTAGGCATAGAAGTGCATTAAGAGACGATGATCGCATCGCATTAAGAGTGTGTCGTATTAAGTGCATTATGAGTCAGGCTATGATCGCATCGCTCCAGTTGCCATTAAACAGGCAGTCCTTTGTAGACTATTTAGCCTGTCCGCAGTCATCTTTTGGTTGGCTTTATTACACCAAACAATGGAGGCGTTGGTAATAATCGGCCTCACTTTGCGGCTGTACAGCCATAGGATCATACTGGGACGCATGCCCCAATTGTTCCCAACCATAGGACTGCACGTACGTAAAGCAATTTTTTACCTTATGGCATACGTTGCTAAGGTGAGAATTCCACGTTAGTTTTTAGTCCATTGTTACGCCCAAATACTTAACTCCAATGGAGAATGGCACTTCTTTACCATTAATCTTCGGTGTAACTAATTTGCCCAAGCGTCTCTTTTTGGTAAAGGGTATAATGACAGTTTTATCAGCATTAACTGATAAACTGTTACCCTACACCAGTTATTTATGGTGTTTAGGGCTTTTTGTAAGATTGATGATAAGGTACTTTGGCAAAAACCCTTCAGGGTAACCCAGTGTGTCAATGCGAAGGTCTGCCATCTTGTACAATAATTGGTCAACCGCGAGAATTCAAAGAAGGGATGACAATACACCCCCTTGTGGACAACATCTCGTAGTCGCAAACTCAATCGAAGTTTAAAACAGTGCTATTTTTGCAAAGACTCACTTCCTCCACGATTTATCTACTACTATGTAAAGGATAATATGTGTAAGAAAGGAGTGAGTGAAGAGATGACGGCTAACACAGAAGAATGAAAGAGAAGACATGCTTTGCCGACCCCAAAGAACTTGAGATAAGAACAGGAATAAGAAGAAGAAGATATTTTATAGTTTAATAATAAGAACATGGTAACAAACATAAAAATATCAACATGAGGTATCTCTATATTTAACAGGGACACTTTAAAGACAACGAAATAAATGGAAGGGGTTTAATTAAATGGAAAGATGATACTTGGTATGAGGGCGATTTTGTTGGAAACCTGCGTCAAGGAAACGGCTTGTATGTTGACTCTCGCATGCAACGTTTCTACATTGGACAGTGGTACAACGGGACGAAACATGGACAAGGAGTTATATACTACTCTGATTCTTTCAAAAACTCATACGATGGCCAATGGCTTCATGTAAGTTAAACCCTATCAAAAACATAAATATGGAAAGGAGGCCAATTTCGTTACATTCAAGTTCAAGGCTGTCGGCTTCGCCGATAAAGTAGTTGAAATCTGCACGGGCGCCAAGCTTCTAAGCAGTTGTTTAATAGTTTCTATGGAAATGTACAACTTTCTCAAAACTGCTAAGGAGCTTGGCATTCTTACAGATCTTAACTCTTTTATCGGCAAAGCCGATAACTCCTTTTTACCGAACTTTGACCCCTTCTCACATTTATGATTTTGTATAGATTTAAATTTGCTTAATCAGCAGTTTTCCATTCCTTGATATATAACGCAACGTTTCCAATTTTACTTAAACCATTTTTTTAATTATTGTTTTTGCGCAATAATTACATTCCAGTATGCTTAACAAGTTAAAAAACACTGCAAAGTAGCCTTAATAACACCGCATTTGTAAAAAAATCTTAACCTTTGCTTTTTTTGATACTTTTCTTACGTAATAACTAAATAGGTAGTGTATTACACTATGTGCAAATATACCACAATTAAAAAGTATGTACTTATTTAATGTTAAAGAAATAACTTATGTACACATAAGCTTGTGTTAGAATGTACGACATGGATTTGGATCGAGAGAATACTGTCCTCTTAGTGGATATGAAGGAGAATGGGATCTATACGTTAGAGAAGGAAAAGGCTTAATGATATGGCCGAATCATGATGTAAGTTTTATAATGGCACATTTATCGTTAAAATAAAAATGTAAGTTAAAAATAATAAATGGTCCGGTAAAAAGAAATAATGTTTACAATAATATGAAAAAAAAATAGTTTTACAGGGGACAGTGGAAAAACGGGGTTATGTCCGGTTATGGAACGTATATTTGGGATGCTTACTATAATAATTCCTTATCACAACCATCAATGATTCTATATCGTGGTCAGTGGATGAAAGGGCAGCGTCACGGATGTGGCATGTTGAATTTGGGTCTTGGAGCGCATTATACCGGAGAGTTTATCTGTAATCAGAAAAATGGTAAAGGGATGTTAGTTTCCAACAATGGCTTTATCCTACGAAGCAAACAATTGTTTCAAGATGATAACCTTGATGCGTCTGTACCGGAAGATAATGACAACTGGAAACGTGAACACGTTCAAGAACCATATAAATTTGACATAAGTAGTAACTCCGTGGATCTTTGTTATCATATTCAACAGGCTATTAAAAATATAGAGAAACAACAAGAAAACCGTTTGTTGATAGTTAATAAATTCATAGAGAATAATAAAACGTACACAAATAGTTTTGCACCAGATGGTAAAGAGATATCAATCGATCATATTTCCAATGATCTGATTTCTTTTGAGATAAGTTCATTACGAAAGTCATTGCAATATTATGAAAGTGATTTAAAAAGAATTTATAACAAATATTGTACAATATGCAACACGAATAAAATAACGTTTACTCCGGTATTGATTCGCCTTTACTTATGGAAAATATATTACGATTGCGGCATTCATGAAAAAGGACTTACGTTAGTGGAAATCGATAATATATTCTGCCAAAACCCAAAGTGGCTAGCTCATTCTCCGCACGATCCATACGAGCCAATATTCTTTTGGCAATTTCTTCACAGTTTGTTATCTGTTGCTAGTAAATTATACGCTAAAAAACAATTACCGGGCGCAAAACCCGACACAATATTGGCAAACGCATTCAGAACATTTATGGAAAAAGATATATTGCCTGGAGCAAGGCAACAAAAAGGTAATTAAACTTCAATCCAATATATTTTCTTAGTAAATTGTTAAAAATACCAAAATAATTTAAGATAAGATTTAATAGAGGCATTTTAGAAACAATTTTTATTTTCCCTACCTTTAGATTAGTAAGTCTTTAAATAAAGCCCCGGATACACTAGGGGACATTTTGCCCCGCAACATGACGTGGAACACTCAATCTACGTGACGATACCACGTTGCTACGAGTGACCCGCAACATTTTACGTAACGCGGGACATGTTGCTTGTTCAGGCTCCGAGAGCGAGCGCACGTGTCCCTCGTCAGTGTCGCGCCATTTGTTACCGGGTGTAGTCGTGTGCGCAACGTGCCTTGCAACATGTCAGTACTGTAGGAAAACGAAACCGTGCTTTTACTTCTTGAGCTTTACCAGAGTCGTGTTTTGTTGTGGGGGATACTTCAAACCACAAACTTCTGGTACTATTCTGCCGATCAGTTGTTTCGACACTCGAAAAGTGTACGACAAGGAAGCATTAAGCCCCGGATACACTAGGCGACATTTTGTCCCGCAACATGATGCGGAACACTCAATCTACGTGACGATGCAAAGTTGCACAGTGGCCCGCAACATTTTACGTGACGCGGGACATGTTGCTTGTTTCCGCTCCGAGAGCAAGCGCACGTGTCCCGCGTCAGTGACGCGCCATTTGTTACCAGGTATAGTCGTGTGCGCAACTTGCTTTGCAACATGTCAGTAGTGTGGGGAAACCAAACCTGAGCTTTACCAGAGTCATGTTTTGTTGTGGGATACTTCAAACCACAAACTTCTCGTACCATTCTGCCGATCAGTTGTTTCGACACTCGAAAAGTGTACGACACGGAAGCATAACAATATCCAGTCGACAAGTATCTTAATGCAATGGCAAGTCTGATATGAGGGCCAACAGCGTGTCGTAGTATTTGAATTAATTAATATTCGAGTAAAATTCACAAAAGATCCGTCAGACTTTCGGGGATCACTTAAAATATTAATTCTTCTTTCTTCTCGTTGTAGTAAGAAATTCCGCATCCACCACCTTCTCTTTCGCTTACGTTTCACTCCCGAAACAAGTACTATACACGCAGCACTAATCGCCACAACCTTTTCGAGCGACATTTCTATAAGCACTGACTAGTGTGGCCTGTAAAATGTTCCGCGACATATGTCTCGGGACATTCAACGTAGTTGTTGAGCGACAAGTTGCGCAACATGCCGTTCCATTTGTCCCCAAGTATATCCAAGGCTTAAGAATCTCCAGTCGACAAGTATATTAATGCAATGGCAAGTCTGATATGGGGACCAACAGCGTTCCGTAGTACCTATTGTATTCTGTTTGGCTATGGAAGGTCCGATCATTTGTTATATAGTTTCAAAATCAAATGTTGACATTCGAGTAAAATTCACAAAAGATCCGTCAGACATTCGGAGATCACTTAAAATATTAATTCTTCTTTCATCTTGTTGTAGTAAGAAATTCCGCATCCACTACCTTCTCTTTCGCTTACGTTTCACTCCCGAAATAAGTACTATATACGCAGCACTAATCGCCACAACCTTCTCGGGCGACATTTCTATAAGCACTGACTAGTGTGGCCTGCAAAATGTTCCGCGACATATGTCTCGGGACATTCCACGTAGTTGTTGAGCGACATATTGCGCAACATGCCGCTCCTTTTGTCCCTAAGTATATCCAAAGCTTTAACCTAAACATGGGTACTTGAAAAAATGGTAATTGAACAAACAATGGTATTGTTGTCTACACTATGTACCCAATCGAACGTGGTAAATATAGCAATTAATATAGATGATAATCTTATGATAACGTCATCCCTATGATGACGTTATCATAAGATTATCATCTCAACTGAACTAATTTTTTTTCATTACTCCCATTTTAGGGCTACTTATCAACGGTTACGGCGAATTTATTCCTTTAAAGAGTCTTTACAATTTATATCTATGTTTGGGAGAACCGCACACTTTATTAACTTTCCTGCGTGCAGTGCGTCTATCACCTCACGACGAAGAATATTCTCAACCACCTCTCGAGGAAACATCTGAGAATCTTCCTCTTGGACGCAATGTTAATATTTTCGGAGACGAAATAATGTATGTTTTAAGTGAGTAAACAAAGAGCTGTTTTGCATAATACATTACAGTACATGCTATGATAATTTTAGGCATGAAAATAACGATCAATTCCTTTTGATTTTCTCCATAATTTGGAATAAGTTTAAAGAAACTTAGGGCCGACAAAAATTTTAAAATGAAAAAATACTATTTACTCAGATTTACAATCACAATTTGAATTCATTATCACATGGACATAACCGTGCAGCGGCGCTGTAAAAATACCTACTACGCTATATCTTCCCGTAGGTGTCATAAGAGTCGACAGTGAAAACTAAACCAGGAGATGGGCAGAAGCACATTTCTGATAACATCTAAATAATTTAAAAAAAATCAAGTGCCAATCCACCTGACAAGCGTGGCAACTACGGCACGAAGAAGACAAACTATGAACTACCCTAAGCCACTCTCAGCTCAAACTTAAGATTGTCTCTGGATACTGGTCTTAATCTCTTGGCTGTTAGAAGGGAAATGAAGCAGATATGACAGCATACAGGCAACTAAACAGATCTCTATGTATATGCGGCAAGACTTGCGCAACTTCAATACAGCCCGTATTGAAGAAGCGATTGAATGGAACTTAAGTTCTCAAAGTCGTGCCAGACATCTGTATGTCGGAAAGAGCCAACTGTTGCCTCAGATTTTTAGTGAGATTGAGAGTTGTACGAAAGCTGTACACATAATCATTGGAGCCACACGCAAATGTAAGTAACGATCCAAGAGCAAGTGTCATCCGACGCTATTACGATGATATGCCGGACGTCAATCTGAGCGAGATTAGAAGGACTTTCCAGCACCTTAAAACGGTAAGACCTTAATAAATGAGGATGAAATTAGAGCGGAGTTTCTGAGAGCGCGTGGAAAGCTGGTACCTATTTTAAGTCTTTCAAATGCTTTTTAATGCCGACCTTCATGATGGCACTACTCCGGAAGCTTGGAGCAGAAGTGCGAAGGTTTTGTTTTTCATGAAAGGCGACAAAGCTCCTTTGAAGAACTACAGACAGATTTCCCTTCTGAGCCTGTCTAGTTGTTTTCGAGAGTCATTACGAATCGTCACGTGCGCAAACTTGACGACTTTCAGACTTCCGAACAAGCCGGTTTCCAAAAACCTTTAGATATATTGTATCCATGACAAACTCGCCCAAGTTCCGTCGAAATTTAGGCGGTGCTGCAGTCCCTTCAACGATGCTGTGGGTATATTGAAGTGCTGATGTGTTTGCACAATAGGGCTACGATGACCATCAGAGTACAGAACCTGAATACGAAACCTTATCTTAAGATGAACATGGACAACACAACTATTCCGATCCATGTCACATTTATGCCGGTAGTTATTGAGAGCACTATGCTTGAAGTAGTTGACAAACTGTTCGAATAGGAGAGTAAAAATTCAACCGAGAAGTTCACCTCTAGATGTAGTGACAATATGCGGGAAAACTACGAATGCAGGTGGCTCCGGATCGTGCTTTGTGGCATTTCTTGAGGAAGTGCTACAAATATTTCTACAACAATTACTTTTGTACTTAAGATGGAGCTTTGACTATAGTATTTAAGATGGAGCTTATATCCCATCGTGAATATATTATGTCTTCTAAAAATTCTTGTTGTACCTAACGTACATATTACGAAGGCAATACGATATACTTTCAGTCCCGAAAACCTAATCGTTCTTTTTAAATGTTGGTTCCGAGGTTGAATATTATTCAAAGCCCCAAACCGCGAATCAGTTGCTTGGCCAAACCTCACATCATGTACCTAAAGCTTTCGCTCTCTTATATTTGATTCCAGATTCTTACGACATAAGTGCAAAAAGGAAAAGTAGGGTTGAGAAATATAAAAAACTAAAGTTATTCAGTTTTGCGAATCTTTCCAGCAAGTCCATTATCACAATATTTTCATCAATATTCCCCCAAGTCATCGTGGGCAACAATATTTTGGATCTAGACATTGAAATTACGTTCCTCGAATTTTTTGAAATATTTGTTGCATGCGCTATTAAAAGTGTTTGTGAAGACGAAAAGTCTCAATTGCGGGAAGAGTTTTCATTTCAAGATTTTGGTATGAAAGCACCTCCACAAAGTCCAAATGTTTATTAAATAAAAAAAATTATAATATTACTTTTTAAATAATACTCAAATCATTTCATACTGCTCAATAATACCTATCTATGTTACCTTTTTTTGGAGTGAAGTAATTGCAACTAACATTTATTTGAAATAAAGTATAATGAAAATCTTTTTTTATTGCATCCTGTTTCACAGTTAAGTTTTTTTTAAAATATATATATATAAGTATTATTCTAAGCCAGCGCTTAACTACAATCAAAAAAAATCCCGCCTGATGGTAAGTGGTGATGTAGCCTTAGATGGTGAAGCGCACTGACTTAACAAAAGCGTATTCACTCTTGCCTTGAAGACACCCACATTGTAATCGGACGGAAACACAGATGCTGGCAACTTATTCCACTCCTTTGCTGTACGCATGATGAACGATGTAGCAAACCATTTGGTTCGAATGCGTGGTAAGTCAACAACGAAAGGGTGGAGACTGGCCGAACGTCTGGTTGTCCGATGGTGGAAGGGAGAGGGAGGAATTAAATTATGCAATTCCTGCACATTACACACTCTCCGAAATACATCCTGTATAAAACCCAAAGGCTGGCTACTTTGCGCCTGTGTTCGAGGCTGGTAAGAATGAATCGCCCGGAGTTCAGATTTGAGGATATCTCAACCCCCAACAACTGAAGGCGGTCGGTGTATTCCAGTGATACATTTCGGAAAGAAGGAGCCAAGATGAGCTGGCTCCTTGGAGAGTTATGACGGTCTCATTACTGATTTGCAACAAAAATAGCAGAACTGCGCAGGAAATACTAGGTCCTTACATATGAAATTGTCGTTTTATATGAAAAAACGAAACGAAAAAAATTTATGAAATTTTAAATTTAATCAATCACAAAGTAAGTATGTACCATAGTTATCTATGCACTTTCGTCATTTTATAAGTAGTTTATTAATTCTTTTGCTGAAAAAATTATGGGAGCGAGGATCAATAAAATCTTTGAAGGCGGTTTGACTGCCTCATCGGAATTTACCTGTTTCTAAGTTAACTTTCGCTTGGGGCAGGATTTGGCCGGTTCTTCTGGGTTCAAACACTGCGAATTGTGATGAACGTTTTCGATTATCGTACTGGGTTCATTTTTCGATCGAACAATACGAATCAATAGGGAGCGTTATTCTGACGGTTGAGTAATCTAATGCAGCACTCTACGCGTGTTTGATGGTGTGCTTCACTCAATTAATGCGGTAATGGTACCGCATTAATTGAGTGATTTTGCGCATTTTCGAGCTTGTTCACTTTTCCAATTGGGTTATTCCGTTTATCCACCCTAAAAAATCCACCCTAGGGTATCCACCCCACACGCGTTTCCGAGTATTCACTCAGAATACTCTGGGGTGGATAATCGGAATTCGTATATTATTTTTCTTCCGATTTTCTCCCTCGGCTGTGTACAGTCATTTATAAAAACATGATAAAAACTGACCCAAGAAACTTAGTACTCTGACATGGTTTGCATGGATCCGCTTCCACGATCACGTTTCATTCTTCATTGTCAACTAGGGGGTCTCCGGCCGTCCACGAAAATGAAACAGTAAATTCGAAACACAAATACACAAGCTTAAATTTGAATTCAATTTGAATTTGGAATTCATAACCAAACCCCAGATATTTGATATCAAAGTGGTAAGGTCCTAATATTATAGAACGTAGTCTCTATTCAATCAGCATTCATAGTACAAATAGACCCGAAAATAAACAATGTGCGTTTTTGCACAAATTTTGACACCGTGCAGCGACGTAGAAATAATAAAGCAATCTATATAGATAGGTTATATAATACTTATATATTATATGTAGCAGATGTCTAAGGATTTTATTTGAAATATCATCTACAACTTTATAATACGTGGTGTTGGAAAGAATCAGTCCACTTAAAAATTTGATCTCGTGAGTTTGGAAATAAAATAGCGGTTCCTTTATCACTACGAGTGAGGGGTAAATATCATTTTACGAGTCCCTGCCTAGATTGCGAACTTCTTATAAACAAATCAATCAATTAAAAAAAACTGTACTCATAATTGAATTTTACATTATCCTGTTTTAAATGTGTTTGAAATTATAAATTGAATGGTATTTTCAATAATAAAATGTCTAAAACGCGCGAATAAATACGCGATCTTGAAAATCTAGAACGGTACAACCATCAGTTCCAGTTTCGGACCAGACCAGAGTCTCGGCTCCAGTGTTCCAACGGGAAAGCTGGAGCTGGCCGCGCCGCCTATTTATATAGTATACGCGTCCGCTCCCTGTCGGAACTAGCAGTAACCCAGGGTGGCATGGCGTTGGTAATAAGTCTCGATATTGTTAACGTCTTTAACTCTCCACCCTGGGACGCGCGACAGGTACATCCTGCACACGGCAATATTGTAGGAAGATCTGGAGGGAGATCAAACGTGGGTTTCCACAGGGCTCGGTGCTGGGGCGATCATGTAGAACCTCGCCTATGATGCGATTCTGGAAGTCGATCTTCCCACTGGCGTAGGTATCGTTTGCTATACTGATGACACATTGGTGATCGCCAGTGGGACCACTTTCGAAAGGGTCAAGGAGCTCGTCGAGCTTGGGGCTGAAGTCAATGTCGCCAAAATTCACGGGTTGGGATTAAAAATAGCGCCTTACAAGACCGAGCCTCTATGGTTTCATTAAATACCACGGGGCGGGGAACCACCCGACTCGTGCGTCGTGTAGATGGGTTTGAACTCGTAGTGGCCTCCGCCTGGACAGTAGCTAATGCTTCGAAGAACATTTAGAGTGTCTAGGCCCCCGGATCAAAAGGGTATTGGGCAGAAGCGGATTAAATGTCAACTGCGTCCTAGGCTAGCATCTCATGGGCACCCCTCTCGAAGCCATGTATTATAAATTATTATTTATAATATAAGTTATATTATATTTGCAAAATAATTAGAAAACGTGTACAGGTAGACGTGAATGAAAACTGTGATGAGAGAGTGTGATGAAGCGGTAATCAAGTAGACGAGTTTTTTTTTGTTTCAATACTTATGCGCGCCCCTTTTTAACCTTGTGCCCCTCGGCACGCGCCTAGTTTGCCTTAAAGATAATCTGCCATTGGTAGCGGGTGCTAAATATGGACTGCTGCCTAATCTAGGAGGACCAACGAAGGAAGTACGTCGCCTTTATGCGAGAATTATACGGTCCGTATCTTTGTACGGAGCGTCTGTATGGGCAAAAAGGCTGGCAATCCGACGCTGTAGAACTAAATTCTACAGTGTTCAGCGAAGGATTGTCATACGGATCGTGCAAGGGTACCGCAAAATATTCTTTGAGGCGGTGACAGTCCTGGCTTGCTTTCCACCTCTAGACATACTGGCAGACATGGATGCGAGGGTGTACAACCGGATCCGTGCCCTTCGCCAGAGCAGTGCTGATACTCGAATCAATTAAACGGTAGGAACGAGAAAACGGTTTGGTGACACAACGATTTAATGAGGAGCGCTTTGAACGCAAACATGTCATTAGAACAATCGGTCTTCGAAGCCTGAATGCAGGGATGTGTAGGAAGACTCACCTACAGACTTACACAGATAATTACTGTGCACTGGTACTTTAGTGATTATCTGTGTAAGATTGGAAGTGAGGCGACGACGAACTGCTTCAATTGCGGTGGAAAGGGCCAGGACTCCGCGTCCCATACGCTTACAGTATGTCCAGGGTGGGAACGGGAGTGGACGATTCTGGTGAAGAGGATTGGACGAAAGCTCTCCCTGCCAGCAGTCGTGTCGGTGATGGTAAGCGGAGATTCGGCGCGGAGGGCCGAAGTCACTTTCAGTGAATTCGGTACAATACAGAAGGAGGCCGCTGAGCGGGATCAGGAGAGGGCGAATCCTGCTCGGAGACGATATTACCAAGGCGTTCGTCACGGCCCTCTTGATAACGTTGTACCGATAACCATAACGGTTTTGCCTTCTTTATTCCGTTATTTGCAACTTATATGACATTATATTAAGGTGTGTAGAAGTACCAATCATGCTAAGTGTAACGAATATTTTTCGGTTTACCAAAAGTTTTTTCTTGTAACAAGTGTGTAAATAGAGGTCTGTTACAAAATGCCGTAAAAAAATATGAAAATTCCGGAAAAAAATTACCATTCATTGCAAAATCACCCTAAGCTACATTTCTCCGTATGGTACCTACGGCAGCCCATACCAATAAAAAGTTACCAATTTCAAATAATGAAGGCAACAGATGAGTTGTCAGCTTATTATTTTCATCCAATCATAAGAGAATATTATCTATTAATTTGATGTTATAATACGAAAAGAAGTGCATTTCAAAAAAGAAAACCAAAAACCAAGGATTCATTTATGTATTCAATATATTAGGTCCTTACATATGAAATTAGCGTTTTGTCGCACTGACCACTTTGAACTGAAATATCTCCTCTTTGGTTAAGAATTCCAAATTCAAATTTATAAATTCATTTAGCTGGTACATTTGAGTTTTGAAAACAGTTATTCATTTGTTTTTTCCTCATTATTTTATTCTTTGGCGTCGCTTATTACCGCACAATGGAAAACATGAAATATCGTTATATTTACGAGTACGAGTACGGCGCTGGTGTCGCAAAAGAAAGCACGATACGTTTTTAGTTTCAACGTTTTCGTTCTGGAAATTTCAACCTTCAGAACCAACCCCGTGGACGGCCGGAGACCAAAGTGAAAAATGAAGAATTAAAGGCTATTGTGGAAGCGGATACATCACAAAGCACTTCAGAGATAGCTGCAGGCTTCGGGGTAAGTGATAAAACTGTTGAATAAAACTATTTTTACGGATTTTATCGCGTTTAATTTTACTAATTTTGATTCCCGACGTTTCGAGTGCTTTACAGCACCCATGGTCACGGGGGGACTGAGGTGTTTGACGTCCCAATGTCATAGTTAGCCCGGCTACCTTCAGTTTTTTGAATATTAATTTTTGGTCCGATCTACGCAGAATGAGCTTACAGTATCTTGAAGTCTTGCAGTGGTATGCTTGGGTTTGGATTTAATTTTGTTAATTATAGGATCCCAAGCAGATGGCAGCACCCATCCATCTTCTCTATTGAAATTAGGATGTTTTTTAATTTCAATAGCCTCGCGTATCATCCTTGGTAGGAATCGGTGTTCTTTTGCGAGGATTTGTGGTCTATCAAATCTGATGTAATGGCGGGGACGATCTTGAACATGTTCACAGACTGCAGACTTCCCAGAGCGTCGGTGCCTCACGTCAGCTATATGTTCTTTCACGCGGGTTTTAATGGATCTTTTTGTTTGTCCTATGTAAGAGAGACCACATTCACAATCAAGCTTGTACACTCCTGCATCTTGTAGAGGGATATTACACTTGAGGAATGGTAAAAATTGACTAATCTTCTTCGGCAGCTTGAAGTATGTTTTAATAGAAGCTCGCTTCAAAATGTAGCCAACCTTGTCTGTGACTCCTCTGACATAGGATAGTACAACAGGCACACGCTCGACTGTGGCCGGCTTCACTCGGTCACTGTGACGTAGGCGCGGGACCCGAAGCTTGTTGTCTTGCAATACTTGCTCGACGTGCTGAAGTCAGATGTTTTCTGTCACAGATCCCTCGTGCTCTCTGAAACAAAGATTTTCCCACGGTAGCTAACTGTGATGGATGATGGTGCGATTCACCATTTAAATATCGGTTGGTATGGGTCTTTTTCCTATACACAGTGTGACCAATAGTGTTATCAGGATTTCGGATGACTAAAACATCTAGGAAAGCTAAAGAATTGTTTGCCTCTAACTCCATTGTGAATTGTATTTTAGAATATATGGAATTAAGGTGATTTAAAAATGCAGTTACTTTGTCAGATGGTAAAATTGTGAAAGTGTCGTCTACGTAGCGCTTGTAGAATCTTGGATATACAGGAGCAGTAAGAAGGGCTTTCTACTCAAAGTCCTCCATGAATATGTCGGCGACTATGGGAGATACGGGTGAGCCCATTGCTACGCCATCTACTTGCTTGTAGAACTCCTCCTTCCACAATAGATAGCCAGATGTAAGGCAGTGTTTTAGTACTACTGCATATTCTGTAGGCATGTTGTATTCTTCTAGCTTCCTGGTTACAATTGAGATGCATTCTTCAAGAGGTAAGCATGTAAAAAGTGACTGAACATCAAAACTGACCATAGTTTCATTGTCAGCGAGATGTAGGTCTTTTATCTCACTAACAAAATAGTACGAATCCTTTGTGTGTGCTCTGGTTTGCCCTCTCAGCGGTGACAGAACTTTTGCCAAGTGTTGAGCCAATTTATAAGTTGGTGAGTCGATCTGGCTCACTATAGGACGTAGTGGAGCGTTTGGTTTGTGTATTTTTGGTAACCTATAAAACCTCGGTGGTTTGGTACATGGTGGTATTATCGAATTTACGTCGAGATCTAATTTTTCGGAGTAATTCTTTAACAGATCGCTTGTTGTTTTAAGCACATTGGTTGTAGGGTCTGTTTTGACCTTTTTGTACGTACTTTCGTCCGATAAAAGTTGTTGTATTTTAGAATTATAATCTGACGTATCTATTACTACCGTAGCATTTCCTTTATCTGCACGGAGAATCGTGAGCTCTGGTCTGTTGCGTAAGTTGTACAACGCTTTAATCTCGTCTTTGGGTAGATTTAGTTTCGGCACTGAACTTCGACGTAACAAGGACGAAATGTCTTGACGTATGGCCTCTAAATCTTCCTTTCCCACATTGTTTTTAAACAGACAATCCTCTACGTTACAGATAATTTCCTCATACGGGAGTTTTCGCGGTGTTATTGCGAAATTCAGGCCCTTCGATAATACTTTTATTGTAGGTTCGTCCCATAGACTTAGAATATACTAGCGTATAGACCAACATAGTGTGCAAGGGAAAAGAAAATTCCTTATGGCAAAAATGCAAGATAGAAAAGGATACCAAATCTCATGACTGTAACCGATTTTGAATGACAGGTCGGCACAATTCGGCACGCAAGAAATAGCTCCGAGATATTTTGTAATTTTTTAAAGTATAATAGTGGTTATTTTTAGTAAGTAACTTTTTTCCAAAATGGTTAATTGTTCCGTGAGTGACGGTCACTGTTAATAATAGAAATAATCCTGATAATTTCACATATCACAGGTAAATTCTCAAGACGTCGTCAATGTTATGACGCGTTTATTTTTGGTTAAAATTTTTGTTACATACTGTTAAAAATATAGAATATATTCAATTATTTTGTTAATTTTGATATTTTGCAAAGAAAAAAGTCACGTTGTTGATAATTTGCATGAATTTGGTAAATACATTTTTATACAAAATATTTTACATGTACGCTTGGGATTGACTCAACTATATCAAAATTAATGTCGATATTTATCTTGAACGTTTATAATGAATCGATAGACTTGCCTACACAACAAGAAAATAAATCCTCGGTTTGCGTTATAAAATGTAATTTTATTTTGCCGTTTTTCAAACAGATTCCCTCCGGATTCTATAAATAGAAAAAGTGGTTAAGGTTCATTGGACGGGTTGGTTGAAAATTGAAATGCAAAGAAGAACTCAACAATTTTAGCAAACATTTTCTTGAGAAGTATAAAAGAAAAAGTAGAATAAAAACAATTTTATTAAAAGGAGTCATTTCTACATTATTTGTACCAGTAAGTAAAATATTGTTATAATAAGACTTCAAAAATATAACTTTCAAAACTTTAGATAAATATAGAGACAGATTTTCATACATTATAAAACTGTAGTACATTAAAGACAAAAAAATCTTGAGATTATCCTCTTCAAGCCATTATGAACCCAACTAAGTATCTATTTATCAACCAAAATAAATGTATAACCTTGCTTAACCAACCGCACAGCCTCACGGTCACACTAGTACAATATTCATAGCATCACGCTATTTTCCCCAAGGGTTGAGCGGAGCTTCGGAACTTCGGATTATATTCCCAAATCATAACGATAAAACTTTTAGCGTAGTTAGGTATAGATATTTAGTAATGCTCCTCAAGCGCTACTAGACGACCGCGCATGAGACGTGATAGTATAAATTCCATAGTATTTGATACTCACAACGGTCAATACCCGATTCATGCTTGATGGCCGACGACATTGTCGCGAGGGCTTAAATAGCGTGGTTCATCCCCTACAGCGTTAGTCGTAGAGAAGAGGAACTCGTGGTTAAGTAATAGCTGCGCAGATCAATAGATCTGCGAAATTAAGTTACACTTGCCGCGGTCAGTCCATAAATGAGTGACCATTTTCTTAACATACCGAGATTGAGAGAATAGAGAGTGCATCTGTATCCTCAGACACTTAGTGCACTTTACTGTGTTAAGATCATTATGTTTTTAAAATTCATGCAGCTAAAATGATAATAAGTTTATTATTACTTTATACTTTTCAGGGACAGATGAAAGAATATAAACATGAAGCATGATGAAGCCTCATAAACATATTGGCCTTTAAACAGAGCAATCTTATTTAACTGATTCCTACAAGTTTCCTTACTTTAATTATTAAGTTTACATTCATATTTAAGTCGAATGTTAAAATAAACTTCTATAATGTATTTACCTAATTATTAATTATTAAATGTTTGTAATTATCACAAATAATACTTATATGAAAAATAAAGCAGCCATTATGTACTCCGTGTCCCCGTTTTTGTTTCCCCATCAAAACATTTTCAAAAATATATAAAATATAAATAGGTATATACTTAGTTAAGTATCTACCTATCTATATTAACAATATGTTAATAAATAAATTCCGGGGAAACTGCCCACGGCAGTAAATATTTTTCTCCAAAGATCATAGCTCGAAAATACAACATTCTGATCTGATTATTGGGGAGTTTTTTTAAGTTTTTCGGTAAAGTCACCTGGGATTTTATACATTTGAATTAAAATTCAATAAAAGGCAGGTAGGTTCAGCTTATTACCAGGAACATGTTATATGAATATTTTTTAATTATTTTGGAACTATCATGGTAAAATTCAGTTAATTTTTGAAGTTATTCAACTTCATGCACTAAACAATTTTTTATAATCTTTTTACCGCTTCCTTAACAATCATTTTCGATAGTCCTTTTAAGTAAAATATACATCACTAGCTAACGCACACAATGACAAATCAAAATTGGTCAGGTGGTCTATGGTTCGTCCAGTGTTTGTTTTGACAGTAGTCTTGTGTAGTTCGCGAACGATGAACGATTAGGAAACGTATCTTGGCACTGTACTAGAAGAAACGTTTCCGAATTCCGATTGTTGATCGTTCTAACAGTTCTTTTCGTTCACCTACACTCGCAAGACGCCAACGCCAAACCGTGCTTGCGAACGATGCACGCAAACAGAACACAGTGACCGAGTGAAGCCGGCCACAGTCGAGCGTGTGCCTGCTGTACTACCATATGTCAGAGGAGTCACAGACAAGGTTGGCTACATTTTGAAGCGAGCTTCTATTAAAACATACTTCAAGCCGCCGAAGAAGATTAGTCAATTTTTACCATCCGTCAAGTGTAATATCCCTCTACAAGATGCAGGAGTGTACAAGCTTGATTGTGAATGTGGTCTCTTACATAGGACAAACAAAAGATCCATTAAAACCCGCGTGAAAGAACATATAGCTGACGTGAGGCACCGACGCTCTGGGAAGTCTGCAGTCTGTGAACATGTTCAAGATCGTCCCGCCATTACATCAGATTTGATAGACCACAAATTCTCGCAAAAGAACACCGATTCCTACCAAGGATGATACGCGAGGCTATTGAAATTAAAAAACATCCTAATTTCAATAGAGAAGATGGATGGGTGCTGCCATCTGCTTGGGATCCTATAATTAACAAAATTAAATCCAAACCCAAGGATACCACTGCAAGACTTCAAGATACTGTAAGCTCATTCTGCGTAGATCGGACCAAAAATTAATATTCAAAAAAATGAAGGTAGCCGGGCTAACTATGACATTGGGACGTCAAACACCTCAGTCCCCCCCGTGACCATGGGTGCTGTAAAGCACTCGAAACGTCGGGAATCAAAATTAGTTAAATTAAACGCGATAAATTCCGTAAAAATAGTTTTATTCAATGTGTAGTGTTCGCGTAAATATAAGAAATCATTATGATAAAACTGTATTAATCCACTTGAAGCAAATCGGGAAAGTAAAAAAATTAGAACGATGGGTACCTCATGAATTGAGTGAATCGAACTTGCAAACACGCGTCGACTGCTGTGTTACTTTGCTCAACTGACACAATAATGAAGGGATTTTAAATCGAATCTTTACTTGTGATGAAAAGTGGATACTGTACGATAATCGGAAGCGCTCGTCGCAATGGCCCTAGAGACCCAGCGAAATCCTGCCCTAAACGAAAATTGACTCAGAAAAGTTACTTGTGAGTGTTTGGTGGACTAGCGCCGGTGTCGTTCACTACAGCTTTCTAAAATCTGGCCAAACGATTACGGCAGATATCTATTGTCAGCAACTGCAAATCATGAAGGAAGAACTAGCTGCTAAACAACCGAGATTGGTCAATCGCTCTAGGCCACTGCTGTTTCACGACAACGCAAGACCACACACTGCACAACAAACAATCACTAAGTTAGATGAGCTACAATTGGAATGTCTGCGACATCCACCGTACTACCCGGACCTTGCTCCAACAGATTACCATTTTTTCCGGAATTTGGACAACTTCTTACAAGGAAAAAAAAATCAACTTCGATGCGGCAGTCCAAACCGCCTTCAAAGAGTTTATTGATTCTCGCCCCCATGTTTTTTTAGTAAAGGAATCAATGAACTACCTAGGAGATGGCAAAAGTGCATAGATAACAACGGTGCATACTTTGATTAATTAAATATATTTTACAAAAAGAAATTGACTTTATATTCCTCCCGCCCGTACAAAACGCCAATTTCATATGTAAGGACCTAATATATTTTATTATATAATATTTTAATAAATAACAATTTAAAAAATATTCATAACTAGCGACCCGCCCCGGCTTCGCACAGGTGATTTCTGGATCTCGACAACAGCGATATAAACCATCTAGGGACCCATTCAAACACACTCAAAACTTCATCAAAATCGGTCGAGCCGTTTTTGAGTTTTTAGCGAAACTAACGGACAGCAATTGATTTTTATATATAGAGATTTCCTAAATTTGGTGCAAACATACAATCGTGGACCCAGTTAGGGTGTTACCACACCAATCGATCGATCAATCGATCGATGCCATTGATCAAAGTCGATCGATGTCGATCGATTGGTGTGGTAGCTTTAGCTGATCGACGGATACTGGTCGATAAAACATTGTTAAATACCTAATCGATCGACAATTAATCGATATAGGCGTACTTGTTTAAATAGTCAGTGGCATGAGCATTTTGTATGACGCCCATTACACAGTAGGTTTTGCTGTCAGTTTTACAACAATCACGATTGTGATTGACGAATAACCTACCGTGTAATGCGGTGAATGACGGTTGCATGAAATTGATTGACAAATATCTGGATATTTTGATTTTTACTTCAATCAACTATCAGTCACGAATTTTGATTGAACGTGTAATGGCATTTCGTCGTTAATCACGCGTCAGTCAACGCTTAGACAGCAATGAAGGCGAATGGAGAATATATTGAAGAGGCGGCTTACACGCGCTCGCGCAGCCCGTCGCCACTCCCGGCAAACGTGCATCAGCCAGAAAAAGATTTCATTTTAAATTTTGAGGCTCTCCCCGAGTTGTGGGACACGAAAAACCCAGGGTATACGAATAAATATAAAAGGTAAGCTTTTTTTCGTCCTAAAGCTATTTAAATAAATAAATGCGTTTCAAATAAGAAGCACATCGCGTTGATATTTGAAATTAGATACGTAAATGTAGCGTTAGCTACGTTCAATTTTTTTTTCATAAATTAAAATGATATTAAATATTACAATTTATCCTATTGTTTTTTTCTTTTATTTTCAAGATATTAAATTACAGTTAAATGGTGAATCGAAAATGAACTTAGTTTATAGGTATATATGTGTATTATTTACCAAACATCGCTACCAAAATTAAAGGTAAGTAACAATAACGCGATGTGCTTCTTATTTGAAACGCATAGTAGGTATGTTGTTGTTTATTTGATTACAGAAATGTAAACTTGGCCAAGTTGCTGCCTATATTGAGAAAAACGCTACCATAGATGATGTGAAGAAAAAAATTAATTCAATCAGATCCAACTACCGCCGAGAGTTAAAAAAAATTATAACATCTAAGCTTAGTAATAATTTGCATAGTCTTTATCCTCTTTTGAAACCCGTGTCAGTCAATAAGTTAATATGGGTATAGAAATCCCTTTTTAAAAGCCAGCCTTTTACCCAGCGCCTTTTTTTATACGTTTTTTACACAAAATTGCAATCAAAATTGCAGCACAGGCCTTTTTTTTATGAATATCCATCCTTTCCCTCTGAAATTTTGAGATTGACTGACGATCAGTCAGAATGAGCGTGTAATGTAGAAATTATTCTATCATTCAAACCAATCATGATTGATCGAACTGATTGACGCTTGCCTAGGCGTGTAATGGCCGATAAGTGGCATAGCCAGTCCAGCGTATTGTATAATATATAGAGGTCAGTGGATATAGCTCATCATCAGTATATCTTTCAAAATGCTTTCGGTGGAGCTGGGCGGGTTTTCAAATAATCAAACAGCTCGATCGACGTCGACTAATCCATTCTACCATCGATCGATCGGTGTGGCAGAAACTATCGATCGACGGCGACTATCCATTTCACCATCGATCGACGATCGATCGATTGATGTGGTAACCCCCATAGGTATCTATTAAATGTAAAATAAATACTTTCGTAGCAAGTAACTAATAAGTGTGGACACATTTTATTAAGGCTTGTCTTAATTGCAGCCAAGGCCTTCACTACGTTTGTTTCGCATATAAAACCTATTTTAACCTTATTAATATGTAAAAATTAACTTAAGATAAAAAGGTACTTCTCTCTAGTATATATACTGCAGTAATCTATGGGTACTTCATAACTGTGTCAAGTTTTATTTACAATAATAATAATAGATATTTATTTTTAATAATGAGAACTAAAAGCCCGATGGCCAAAAAACCTCAACAAATTTTATTTTCGAAAAATATATACGGTCCCAAGATAAAAGTGGAAAATTGGGACTTCTCGGTAAGAGCAGAAAAAAAGGATAATTACGTGTATCGGGACCGTTTAAGTAATCATTTAAGTACATACTTACGATTGGGGAATAATGATCAAGGAGTAGGGCTTACTGAAACTCATCATATGCTTCAGCAAGTCTTTACTAAAACTGATCCGGTGTATATTTACAAACCGCTTGTTAATTTTACTTCGTATCCATGCACAGAGTGAGTATATCAAATTGAAGCAGTCGTTATCATTAATATTCTGTTACTTATTTAATGTTGTGCGTGGAAGGGCCACGCTGCAGCATATTATGACTGTATGACGTATGGATCGACTCAACCGAGGAAGAACTACACTCGCATAAAATACAAATAAATTCGTATGATGAATAGCGAGAACAAAGAGTTTGGTAACGAAATACGGAATGAGAAAACTGAGATCTTTTTACTAGCAAACGATGCATTTAAGTTTAGTCCTCAGGGGTAACAACACGTCTGCTTTTTCATTCTTAATCAAAGATATGTTTGTCTCGGGGCCACATCATCCACTTTATGTCAGGAGAAATGTGTGCTCGATTGTCACCCTTAAAAAAAAAAGAATTACCTACGTTGATTGTACCTATTCCGTACCTGGGCGACCGAGCTTTGCTCGGCGTTAGGGTAAATAATTCTACTATAACAAGTACAAGAGAAATCCCATTTTTTTATAAAACCACTACAGAGGGTTTTTCCGAACCAGTCGTAAAAGCAGAAATGACTTTCAATAAGTAGGTACTTATTACTTGTAAAAAATCGATTGTCCGCCGAAGCTTTTAAATTTAAGATCTTTCAGTGAAGGCATGAAAGTAGCGGTTGTCTCCGAAGGCAAAACATCTCCCTTTTTAACACGTGTGATTATATTTCTCTATTTTGGATTTTGTTTATTTTCTAGGCTCCCCTTCTATATTATAGGAGTCCGTTGGTAGGTTGCATAATCGCTTCTTATCTATTTCCATCGCTAAGCTGCAATACCTACAGTTTTTGTTGCTTTAGTAGTACTATTATTTATTCTGTGCTTTAGGATTGAGCACTGTAAAACAGTTATTAAAACATAAGAACTAAAAACAATGTTTTTATTTAGTACACCTGGAAGAAATAAGCTGATGAAGAGTGCTGACTTAGCTCAACTGCCGCTCGATTTTGGTGTAATGGATTATGTTACAACCCAACAAGAGGATTACAGGAATCCTAACCAGACTGTATCAAAACCGGTAAGTTCCTTAACCAAATAATTAATTTTATAGCCATCACACATTCCCCCATCGATGAGAGAATATATCGTAATTCCGATTTCCTGTACAGGCAAGTTTGATTAGTCGATTTATTTGTTGGTTGTAGTTGAACATCCATACTTGGACATTTTGACCTTTGTCATACGGACTACGGAATAGGCATAAAAAGGACGTAAGAAAAGTTTTTCGTTTTCATGCTCATCTTTAGACTCTATTCTTATTAGATTCTTCTATACATTATTCCGCGCACAGACTATTCTGGAGCTATTGTGTCAAAATTATTAAGCTGAAGTCGGTTTTTATTTTTCTACCGACTTCAAAAAGGAGGAGGTACTCAATTCGACTGTATGTTCTTTTTTTATGTGTGTTACCTCATAACTTTGTTCTACGTGAACTGATTTCGATGATTATTTTTTATTTGAAAGCTGGTGCTTCTCATGTGGTCCCATATAAATTTGATCAAGGCCTGACCAATAGTTTTTGAGTTATTCTTAATAATTTATATTGAAGTCGGTTGTCTAAATTTATAATTATCATTAAAAGTTCATATTTTTTGTTTATAGATATTTTTGCTGTTTCTGTTTACTAAGTTTAAGCAAATACGACTTATAATAAGTAACTAAAAGCCGAATTCCTATTTCCATAATATTTTTTCGTACAAGTTCATTGCTCCGAAGATAAAAATTGTATAAAAAAAAGAAAATTGCCATTCTTTTAATTGTTTTATTTTCTGACATTCTTTAGGGTAGGTAATTTTAGCATTGAAGCAATGATGCACATATGTATCGCTAATCATATTTTTTTAAACCTGTGGGTCAATTCCCGACCAAAGTACCAGACTTTTTTAAAATCTGAATACAAGTGTTCTTTTTAAAATTGATAATATACCGGGTGATTGGGAGATGGGTGCAAAGCTTTCAAGGTGCGCTAGTATAGACAATTTAGAACCATTTAAGCCATGCTAGTCTTAGATGAAGTCTAAGTATTTTTTTTAAATAAGTTTTTATGATTTTAGCGAAAATGCCCAAAATTTTCTAATTAACTATTATTTATGGCCAAATTAAACAATAAAAAAACATGCTTTTTATTTTATTCTATTAAAGTCATGTGTAAGCAATCTAATAAGACATTTTTTAAGCACATGTATCTTAAGATAATTTTTTTACAGACGTTTGAAGTTTATGAAAAAAATCTAAAATTTATAAATACCGTGTTTAGCTCTCATTAAAAAAAAAAAACTAGGCTAGGTTTTTTCGTTCAAACCTCTTTGAAAACATGCTTGATTATCGCTATTTGTTTTGAGGTATCATTCATGCCGATATCATAAAAAATGTTGAAATTAGGACCTGCAAACCAATTAATAACAAAATTTTGGGCATTTTCGCTAAAAATCATAAAAAACTTATTTTAAAAAAAAATGGTTAGACTTCATCTAAGACTAGCATGGCTTAAATGGTTCTAAATTGTCTATACTAGCGCCCCTTGAAAGCTTTGCACCCATCTCCCAATCACTCGGTATAATGATAGATCGGAACACTTATAACATCTTTGGTCATAAATATTTTTCCATCTAAGAATTTACAATATAAGATTTTTAAAAATATAAAATTGCAAAGTATAAAGAAAAATAATTTTCTTGTCAATTTATATTTATTCGTGTACGTTATTTTACAGCTCACTTTACCATCTCCGATATGGCTCATGAATCGTATTATCCGCTCGGATTTGACACAAAACTATGGAACAGCGCCACCGCATGGGGACTACCAGTGCTTAGATACCCACACTCCAATAGATCACATTAGAAGAATGAGATTATGTCGCTATCAGTCTTTTAACCCTGCCACTTGTCATCAAGATTTTCCATTGCTGTAAAATTAGCTTACGAAATAAAACATTACATAATATTTTTACATTTAATTTCATATTTGTTAAATAAAAACGAAACAAACCAAATGAAATTAAGAAACAAAAAAACATTAACTAATGAAAATTAAAGAATAACTAACATGCACTAAAAGATTATCAACATTTGTATTACTTAATTAATATTCATTCCAAATTAATCATTCCACTTGTTCTTAAAAAGTGTAAATATGAAAGAAATTTAAACAATTATAATATTTAGATGTATGTAATAATATGGGTTATACATATTTTAGGAACAAACTAAATCATTGAAAAATTTATAAATTAAAAAAGGTGTATTATAAACACTATGTATTAATTATTTTCAATTAAAAACACAATATTATGTTTGTCATTTTTCAATGTAAGTTAATGTGATAAACCATAAAATTAATAATATGTATCTATGTTGTTATGCTTATAAAATTTAGGGCAATAGAAATGTGTAAAACCAACTTTAAATTATTTACCATGTGTTTTGCTTAAAAACCTGACAAATAAAAATTTATCAAGTAACTTAGACTTTTTAACTATGTACCCTTCATAATATTTCTTCTTGAACTTTAAAAACAAATACATAATGAAATCAGAAATTAAAATTTGCGCACAACAGAATATGGCCCAAATGTATTTAGAGTAAAACATAACGGGCAGTGTAAATTGCAAAAAAAGCTTGCTAGTTAAGTGGCAAAAAAAATAGGGAATAAATATTCCATTGTAACTGATTATAAAAATACTTTTATACTAATTCTGGCTGACAATGCAAGTCATGTATATCATTACTGGTTAAACAGTCGCAAAATAAATTAGTGCTTCACAATAGACGTACCTATAATCGTTGTAACAGGTATCACTTTTAAAATAAACATTTTTATTTTTTTATTCAAAATTAAAGCAATTCATTTCAACCCGACTTACAAAATTTATAATAGTTCCTTAATTTTAAGATATTAAACTTAATTATCTGTACTAATCAGATGTTCATAACATATATATTAATTTTATATTATATAAAAGCTCGACTGATAAGCTAGCTTTAATGTCAAAACTCAATGAATAATTTTACATAATTTCAGCTTCACTCCACATTCTTATTGACCATCTAGAAATATAAATCGAGTTTTGTAATAAAAGGTGAAAATATTAATCATAATATTTTTCTAGAATGTAATGTTTAACCTACTAGTTAAAATTACATAGATAGGTATGAATCAATATAATTACTTAACAATGCACATGATGATTAAATCTGTACTATTTGGTTAATTAAATTGACATATCTATTATAAAAGCGGTGACCATTCTATGAGCTCGCAAAGTTAAGAAAAGATGAGCTTATGCCCAGTGGTGGGATGGATGTAAGCTGTTACTACTTTTATAAAAACTGTAATATGTTGTTATTTACGGCTTTCAACAGACAAAAGTAAGGATATCGCGAGATACATTGCTAATAATTTAGTAGGCTTAAAACAATTGTAGAACGAATTCTGGAATCTGTAAAAAATATATAACAAATTAAAAAGTGTGGTACCTCAGTTCTCGCAGTCCATCAGTCAAATCTTGGAAAGTATCTTAAATATAAAGTTAATGTCATTCCAGACAGTAAATAATTTGTAAGGCTCATCTAATAAATATGTAACAAGTTACTGTGTAAAGATGAAAAAAAAACATATAGGTATCTAAGTTGTGGTCCTTCAGTCCACCCAAAAAATATAATTAGTGAGAAATTACATAATACATAAACACTCACGCCTGTCACCCAGAGGGGTAGGCAGAGACTACGGACTTCCATTTGGCACGATCCTGACACACTTCTCTCACCTCCTTTACATCCATATATCTACGCATGCACGTTCGTCGGTTAAGGGTACTCCCAATCTGGCCCATTTTCAATATATCGCCAATTTGGTCGATAAACCTTCATCTAGGGCGTCCCTTCCCGACTCTTCCGTTCACTTCTGCAACATAAATTTGCTTTGTCACTATTTCCTCATTCATTATTTCTACATGACCAAACCACCGAAGCATTCCTTTCTTATTCCTGGTCAAAACGTCATCTTGCAAACCACACTTTTCTCTTATCACACTATTTCTCACCCTGTCATTCAGATTCAGCCCTAGCATACTCCTTAATGACCGCATTTCTACAGCATTTATTCTACTCTCATGCTTCTTCTGCCAGACCCAACTTTCACTAACATATATTAAAGTAGGGACTAACACAGCATTATGAATTGCCAAACGTGCCTTTTTGACACATTCTGACAGCGTGTAGAGCCCCATTCACAGTAACATAGTATCATTCACAGTAAAAATAACATAGTGAGAAATACTCAATCAAATTGTTTTGTTTTTGTTTTTTTTTTCAGTTAAAATTTTAAGAAGTAGAAGTATTAAAGCCAATAAATATGTGAAAAAGAAATAAACCAAAATATTAGTGCAATTTTATGTAGCGACTGTTAAAACAAAACTGTTTGAGGAAAGGAATATTAGAATGTCAAGTGTACTTACCTTTTAGTGAAAGGTTTCTACTTTATAATCAAAAACTTAAAAGTATTGATTACTTATTAGCTATGATAATCATATATCTTAATATGAATTCTATGAAAATACACCAGTTAGTGTGACCACACGATGAAAAATGTATATTTTTCTCGAACATTTTTTATTTACCCAATAGTTGTAGTCTTACCAGTAAATAATTTATTATGCCTCCTGAGATCGGTTTCGAACATGCTTTACAAAAAAAAATATGCGCTTAAAAAGTGCGCTTTAGAAACGGAAATGAAAAAAATTTAACTGGTTTCGAAAATAATAAGATCTAATGGGTTCAGAAAGATGGTGGTATAAGTATCTTGCTTATACCAGACGTAAAAAGCAAAAACCCAACCTAGCCTCGGAGAAGCGTCAAACGTACGAGACGTCTGCTATCAACAGTCCACCTGACATTGGCATTGCGATTAAGGCACATCCTCCTTAGAATAACAGAGGCTAAAGTTCATCTGGAGACATTTGCGGGCTGCTGACGAGAATACGAAACTAATTTCCAAAAAATATAGGTGATGGATCTGCGACTTATTGATTTTATTACCTACTTTTTCAATCGATAAGGAACAATTTAAAACAAAAGCTACTTCTACTTCACTTCCCCATGTATTAGATGTGTAGCAGATTTTAGCAAGAATGGTAGACATGACAAGGATAAAAATGAATAAGTTGTATGTATAATATTATTTTTGACTGCTTATCTATATACTATATCATTCACATATTTTTTTATATTCAAAATTTTTATACAACATATTGTGGTGGCATACTTTTACTATGTATTAGATATCTGTGGAAACTTTATTGGTTTTAATATTACTTTTATATGTTTTATAATGTAATTATTTATTGTACTGTATATTTCCCTTGAAAAGCAAATAAAAAAAAAGATTGAATGCAGGATAGTTTTGAATCAGAGTCTTCACTCTTTTATGAGATGAATGTGTCAAAAAAGGCACATATAGCAATTCACAATACTGTGTTAGTCCCTATGTTGATGTATAGAGTTGGGTATAGCAGAAGAAGCATGAGAGTAAAATTAACAAAACACATTAATCCAAAAAAATAAAAAGATTGAATGCAGGATAGTTTTGAATCAGAGTCTTCACTCTTTTATGAGATGAATGTGTCAAAAAAGGCACATATAGCAATTCACCTATGTTGATGTATAGAGTTGGGTATGGCAGAAGAAGCATGAGAGTAAAATTAACAATACACATTAATCCAAAAAAATAAAAAGATTGAATGCAGGATAGTTTTGAATCAGGGTCTTCACTCTTTTATGAGATGAATGTGTCAAAAATGGCACATATAGAGCAATTCACAATACTGTGTTAGTCCCACGTTGATGTATAGAATTGGGTATGGCAGAAGAAGCATGAGAGTAAAATTAACAAAACACATTTATCCATTGTGAGGTCACACTAACTGGTGTATTTTCATTTCATATGATTATTATAGCTATTAAGTCATCAATATACATTTAAAGTTTTCGATTATACAGTAGAAACCTTTTACTAAAAGGTAACAACACACCTTTGATATTCCTTTCGTCAAACAGTTATCACATAAAATTAGTCACTCGAAACCAATTATAACAGTATCTTAAAATTGCGGCAATATTACACAATATGCAAAAAAATTTTTAATGCTTTGCTAAAGATTGGTGGACCATTGTTTAGATATTTGTTTCTTTTATCTTTACTTTGTGACTTATTATTTAGTAAATAAGCCTTACAATTTTTTACCTAAATGTCTGTAATCACAATAACTTCATTTTTAAGATACCTTTCGAGATCTGGGGAGATAGACTGTGAGATCTGAGGGACCACATTTTAGGAGCTGTAAGGCGCTTTTAGTGTCACGCGGATTTGCTCACGCACGCGGGATTGGACCGCATGCGCAGCATCCGCAAAGAACAATTTCATATAGGTATCTATTGTAAAGCGTGATAAACGCACGCGGGACGCGGGCGTTGTGCGGGCGTCACCCCGGTGCGGGTATCCGCATGCAAGCGCTGCCTACAACTTCAGTGCCCATTTTAGAGTCGAGCGGGGCGCACGCGCCGTATTGTACTACCGAAATGAAAATCGATACAGAACGAGTAATCATTGAAGTTCATCTGCGGCCCGTTTTGTGGGATAAACGCAATGAATTATACAAAAACAGGGACGCGAGGGAGGCTGCATGGAGAGATATTTTGAAGGAATTGGCACCTAACTACGAAAATTTGAGCGAAGAGGAAAGAAAAGAGGCGGGTATGTGTTTGGTTCATTATTTTATTTATACAAGCATCATTACTTTATTAATATAAGCATAATTATTTAATTCACAAATAACATCAAAAACCTTCTAAAACCTTTTGAGTTTAGTTAATTAATTATATATCGGTGTTGCCAGGAGACTTTTCCTTCATTGATAAAGTAATCTGCAAATATATCTCTGATATTACTTGCCGACGTATTACTACTTTCAGTCTGCTGCCTGGGTAGTGGTCCCGTAAAACCATTTGTGACAAATGTATGGCTGACCTTGTAGCCATCCCGTTTCCTTATGAAATTGTGAAGTACACATGCCGTCTTGACTATTAATTGTGCTAGATCTAACTTGACATTCATGGATCTGTGAAATATTCTAAATTTATTTGACATAATTCCAAAAGTGCATTCTATGTACCTTCTAGCTCTGGACAGACGGTAATTAAATATTTTCTTTTGTAAGGTAAATTATCACGAGCATAAGGCCGCATCATGTGATGATAAACCAAATGCCTCGTCTCCCACTATCACGAACGGCAACTTTGCTCTTACACTAGATGGATAAGCTACTGGGGCAAATAATAGGCAACTCTTGCGGGTCAGGGATACCCAACGTGTTACTTTCCAGTTTCGTATACAATTGACTCCTTCTAAAGATGGTTGAATCGGCGTTGCTTCCACTGGTACCGACATTAATATATGTAAAATTATAATCAGCATCACACATTGCGAGGAGCACTACAGAATAATATTTTATAATTAAAATATAGTGATCCACTGTGCGGCGGCCGAATCACTCTTATATGTTTTCCATCAATTGCACCCAAGCAATTAGGAAAATTTGTATATGAGAAATCCCTCTGCGATTTCTTTCCATTTGATCCCATTAAGCTGTGGAATACATTCAGACTTTAGTTCAATCCATATTATGTAACAAACTTGTCTTACTATTTCGCTAATTGTTGCAATTCCAATCACATAGGAATAGTGTAGATCAGTGAATGTATTACCAGTTGCCAAATATCTGAAAACAAAACAATATATTAATAATATGATAACATAATATATTAATAATGCTGACATCAGACATAAGACAGCATGCACCGCTCGAATTTTACTTCAGAAGAAAAATAAATACCCTTAAGGTGAAAGGGCACGGAAGTAGCTAGCGCTAGAAGTTTTTAATTCGTTTTAACTACAGTACTATAGCTACGTTAGATTTCTATGATTTGCCGAAAATTTTATCATAGGGGGGGGTATTTATGCAGTTATGATTTCATATGAAAAGTTCGAAGTATAGTTATGTATCTCATATCTGCTAAAAGTGGCCACTTTTAGCAGATTTGAGACACATAACTATGCTGTAAATATTTTATAAGAAATCTTCTCTGTATAAATTAACCCCTATGGTAAAATTTCCGGCAAATGAAAGGAATCTAATAAATATATATAATATAATATAATGAAATATCGTTTATTTCAGGCAATATTTACATTACAAGATGTCCTCCTTCATGAAGGTTGACAGATGCAAATAAAGCAAATTTTTGTTAAAACAAATTAAAAACTTACAGCGCTAGTGACTTCCGGAAGTTTTCACCTTAATTTTGATGATGGCAAATTTTACTGTAACAAATAAACAAATTGCCCGATTCAATCCGGTGTTTTTCCAAAAATCCTTAAATGAAGTTCTAATTATTTTTGTAAAAAATGAATTATTTCGTCGATGTCTGCGCCGCGCCGCCCCGGCCGCGCCGTCTGCGTCTAGTATAAGATTCACTTTGCGCTATCGTTCGCGGCGAAATTGACTGCCTGCGCCGGCCCGCCGTTTGCGTTGCGCCTAAGGGTACTTTTCCTTCAACTGCGGCCTTATTTTTCCACTCTGTATAGGTATATATATATTGCTTGATTTATCTAATGCTTCATGAGACAGTGTAAAGTTGACAACATGTGTGAATTAAGGAGGGCCTTTAATCGAATGCAGTTAAATTTCCAACTAATATCAGATTTGTACACACGGCCACAGATCAAGCTTCCCAAAACCAGTATAAACAGGACTCATGCGTTGTTTATTATCGTAGACGACTCGGCGCCCGGCGAGGCCCTAGCAAGTTCCGTTTATTGGTACTGGTTTTGGGTAACTTGATCTGAAACTGTGTGTACTTTTGCCACTTACTTATTATATTTTGTCATTTCAGACAAGAAAATACAACAACGCTGGCGAACAGCAAGGGACACTTACCAGAAAGACAAGATATCTGAAAAAAATCAGCCATCCGGCTCTGGGAGTAAGAAGAAGAAGAAGAAATATTCTTACTATGACATTTTGACTTTCTTAGACAGTACAACGGAAACTGCTGGAGAAGAGTCACTCTGTGAAGAAATGTCTGAACAAAGTAATTTAGAAACACCTAATGAGTCCACGCAACCAGATACTTCACGTCAAGAAAGTTCTCACCCAACATCAAAACAAAAACAAGTAAAATCTAAAAAGCAAGCACCATCTGAATTTGAGGCACAGTTATTAGAATGCTTAAAGTCTAATCAACTGGAGCTAGAAAGTGAGGATTTGGCTTTCTTTCAGTCTCTGCAGCCTTCATTAAAAAGATTCACTAGATATCAAAAACTAATGTTCAGAACAAAAGTGTTAAATATATTTATGGAAATGGAAAGTCAAACACAACCTGCATACTACAGTCCCATACCTACAACAAGTTCTAGTGCTTTTACTGAGCTTGACAGTTTGTCACCGATAAATCAAGATTACCAAACCAATAGTATAATCCAGGATACTTGAGTCTTAACGACAATGCTATTAGTTCTGCTGCAGAATGACAATGAAACTCTTATTTCGACTGAAAGCGGCCTGTTTAATATCACGTCTTATGACGTAATTTATACCCCAGCAACAACATCATCTACAGGCGAAAGTAATGTCAACGCTCAGGATACAAATTTACAAAGAAATGAATGATGTAAAATTTGATTTTTTAATTTATGAATAAAACTCTTTTTATTAAAATGAGTACGATTAACTTTTTTTCTCCAGTTTCTCTCTAATTGTTTGTTTAGTCATATGAGTGTGGTTGTATTGGCAGATCAGTTACTCAAATCCAGTATAAGCGGGACTCCGACGGGTTACCTAAGTATGATAATACGCAAGGCGCGAGTTCCATTTATGCTGGTTTTGGGTAACTTGATCTGTGGCCATGTGTACTTTATCAGATAAAAAAAAGGATTGTGTATGTAGGTTGAACGTACCAATCCCAAACCAATTAAGGACTTTTTTTGACTTTAAATTACTGTCATGTGCAAACCTATAACTTTTATCTATATTATAATAAGTAGCGTGTGATGAAAGGTAGGAATGATTCCACTTTAATGGCGACATTTTATGAGTGAAATAATCTTATTTAATGAAATTTCAACATGAAATTGAATGAAATTATGAACAATGAAATTTCAGAGTACATGACAAAATTTTTTTGCACATGTAAATTTACACATGACAGTAATTTGAAGTCAAAAACGTTTATCCTACCTGTTCAAATCCTTTCCACTAAATCATAGCAGGAAATTAAATATTTAAAATTTAAAACTTACCTTAATGTAATAGCGAGCCTCTCAATCGGTTGTATTGTAATCCTTCGTAAACTGCTTTTTGTAGCTTATTCTCAATTTTACACAACAGTTCATCAAAAGAACGAATGGACATTCGAAAGTAATTTTAAATTTACGTTCATTATTTTGTAGTTTTCCAGTGTAACAAACGCCCCAGCAAGAAGCCTATTTTCAAGAAAGGATCAACATGTACTTGTCTTCTTGTTTCGTCGTTTGTAAAGTATGTAAGCGACACATATTCTTCTGACATTGATCATTTTGAACACGTCTATACCGTTACGCAGCCCGTAGAAAACTGAAACTCATGCTGCGTATGATCCGCAGCGTGAAATTTTACGCATGCGGTCCAATCCGCGTGCGTGAGCAAATCCGCGTGACACTAAAAGCGCCTAAATTTTTATATATTTTTTTACAAATTCTAGGGTTCATACTACAATTTTCTTAAGCCTATTATTAAATACTTAGCAATTTATTTCGCTAATTCCCAGCACGATCCCTCTGTGCTCACACACACCTAAAATTCGCACAGAAATATCTCCTGTTTCCAGTTCTAAGAAATGAAAGCAGAACAACAAAATTAAAATAGTAAATGTAAATAATATAACATAATAGTAATATTTTGTGCTGTCAGAGCTATAAACAAGTAAACGGGTACTAAAATTACAGAGACCTAAACATTAGTAAGTAGGTAATTAAAAATAATTTATAAAAAAAGTTTCAATCATAATTTCTTTAAGGGCCGATAAGCTCAGAAAGCATTTGGCGCAGCGTGCATCATGTTCATGACAGATATCTTTCAGACTGCTGTTTTACAGTGACCTTAGTGGCGGCCACTCGAATCATATTGTCACAAAAAGTACCATTATCTCATAGTTTCACAATTAAGAAAGGTAAGGTATTTTAGGTTTTTGTTTCATATGAACCTAACAGTTTTTATTTAGCTTTTTTATACTATCGAACAAAGACATTTGATTTCAGCATTATTACTTTAGGGCAAAAGATTTTTTAATTATAATTGTTTGGAAGTTAAATATTTTTGTTACAGCTTATTTAAATCAATTAATAGAACTTTATAAAAAAGTAAAAATGAATAAAATAATTTCCAAAAAATTCAATAGTTTCTGAGGTCGTTGATCCACTGTTTTAGTTTTAGTGGATATTGTTTTATTTATTTTTAGTTTTTTGTTTTTGAAGTTGGTTTTAACTTTTAACTAGTTTTCTTTACAGTTACATTAAAAACTTCTTAATTTTTATTTATAGTAAATGACTGGAATTCATAAAATACATAGAAAAGACTGGCACTAACTCCATCAACAGATATGCAGCTCTTCGTTTTAGAGAGGGAGAAATGAATAAAATATTATGACACAGTTGTTCAAATAATTAGAAAATAAATATGAAATTATTCAATATCTAGAGGATCGATGAAAATATATTATGTTTTCATAATGCTAGTTTTTTATGTTTTATATAAAAATGAGTATCATAGCTTTTAATATTAATATTTGTTAAGCATGTTAAATAATTATTTTACTTTTAGTTTTGTTATTATTTTATTTAGAGTGCTTTATGAAGCCACACCTTGTAACAAAACATATTCTCATTATTCAGGGCAGCTTCAATTTAAAAATCGTTTTAAACTTTTAAAATTCAGAACAGAGCAAAATATATCCTATTAAATATTGCTTTCATAGTTGCAAATAAGCTACAATAACAAAATTACACACAGTACATTTAATTAATGTACTTGATTTATCATTGTGTTAAGAGTTAAATCAACAGTGTAAATCCTTCATTGTTAAAGTCTTTATTACACCATACTAATTATAAATGTAATAATACACATGATCCAAGCATAACTTTCAATGGATACGCCTTCTTTTAAACCCTTTGCCCTTTTTAGATTTCAACTTATGCTTTCGAGATGTCTGACGAGTTCCTGTTATTTCATCTGCCAACATACCTACTGTTGTTAGTTTTTTCCTACGATTTTTCTCTGCTTTTGTAACAGGTAGACGTGTAAGATAATTCTCCTCATATTCTGTCTTTTCTTGCTCATATTTAGATATAGAATGTTTAATGTGATTTCCTGTTGTAACTTCTAGAGGTGCTTCAGAATATTCCTCACGGAGTTCTCGCATCACACTTGAATTAAGAAACTGTTTCTTTGACCTCTCTTTGTTTTTCTTTTCACTGTCAATTTTTGATGTACTCTCATCAAAATGCACAGCTGCTAATTTTGGTGGAACATAAATATTTGGCTTAGTAGTTTTCTCTTTTCTCAATTCTTCACCATCACTTTCATCACTAGTATTTTCATCACTATTATCTATTTTACTAACTAAATTATCAGGGTTAGCATGATATGACTGTGGATCATCTTCTGTAACTGAACCAACAACTGCAGTTTTCACGAGTTTATCAATTTGGTATTTTAACTTAGAATCTATAGGACGAATTTTCTCCAATACAGTTCTTATTTCAATAAGTCTATCAATAGATGGATCAGATTCAATTCTTTCCCCTGAACATTTTCGAAGGACAATATATGTCAAATTAATTAAATAACTTAATAACATTTGATATTTCATCTCCAAAAAACTCAATCCTTTATCAGTTGACAATTCTCCATTCCTAACTCTGGCTAACATATTATCTACAAGTTGTGAAACTTGTTGCACATTTGTATTCATCTCTTTCAGCAGCTTCACTGCTTGTGGAAGATCAGGATGTTCAGTTTCCTCCATAGCCTGCCAAAAGCATTGTTATGAATTAAACTAAATTTATTAGAAATCATTGTCAAAGAAAACTGTTAAATTTTACTAAGATTAAAAATACTGTTTTACCGATTTTTCAATTAAATCACATTTTTTTTAATCATTGTCAAAGCTTCTAAAACTATATTTCTAGATTCGTTTCGATTGAAGTTTATGTGCTTTATGTACTCTGCTTGTAAACTATTATTATTTATTAAAATTAATACAGGTATTAAGGTAATTGTTATAAAATAATATTGTACATAAATCTAAGACACAATTATTTTATTTCTTGATATCGAAAATAACAAAATGTTTACGATTACAAAATAAAAAAATTAATTGCTCAACACCATGTACTTAACAAGATTTTAAAAAGTTTTTGTTATGGAGCAATAAAATCCACAGAAATAATTCTTGTATTGCATTATAAACAAGTAATATCTTCAGATCAGATACGAAACGAATATAAATACGATACCTGAACCATCTTGCTTCGAATTTAGTTGATGCTTGATTTAACCTCACAATATTTCTAGCACTAATTATTTAAAAAAATATTGTTTCATTAAATATTTGATGGTTTGTAATAAACTTCCCCTTTCAATAGAATATAGTTTACTTCAATTTTATTAATACTTATTTAAAGAAATTCAATTCATTAACTCATATGTACATAAACAAAACAAAAAAATATTAACTAAAAATCGACGCGTTTCGATTCGATCCACCATACTTGTCAGCTCCACAGAACACATAGAACACTACCAAAGAGTATAGTAACTGTCTTCCCTATATAAAAAAGTACTCTGTGGTAACTGTCCTATACAGGAAAAGAGAGCCCACTCATGCGAAATCTGTCAACCGAGGAGTACTAGCGCCGTCTGGTGTCGTTTCGGCACAATATAGTGAGAATGTGTGCGTGCGTATAACACATGCACCTCTACATATATTATTATTCATGGTAATTCATTACACTTTATGTGCTAGGATCATTGAGTTACAATACCTATAGAGTCACAAACAGACAAATAAAATGTCGCGCCAAAACTCGGCGCACGCTGCGAAGTGCGCAGAGTTTTGTTTAGTTGTAAGGCGACCACAATCCTCGTACAACGTCCGCGATGCCAAAGTGTTCGGTGATTTCCTGCCCAAATAACAGCAGACACGTGCGAAAAAGGATGGTGTTTCATATTTTAGGTAAGTATCATACCAAATTTACGTATTTATGTATCCACAGTGCATGTTTTCATTTAAATTTCAATAATTTTCATTTTATTAGCAAACTAAAACACTCACCGCCGACCGCGCGGCGCCGCGATAACGTTTCTCTTTCACGTTAGACAAATATGCAAGAGTAAAAGAGAAACAAATAGTCACGCGTACGAGAGTGACTCGCAAATTATGTTCTAACGGTTCTATGGAGTGGATTGATACAATAAATATTTTACAGATTTTAAACTTAATGTACTAATATTACAATGTTGTTAAATGTTTTATTTTTAGTTTTCCGTACAAAATGTAGGTCGAAAGAGTTTTATTATTTTAAAGTATAATTAAAATATGTTTTTTTTGTTTTAGTTTTATTATTTTTATATGTTTTTTTTTTTTGTTTTAGTTTTATGTTATAATTTAGGTATAAGCTATTTACATTTTCATCCGAATCCGTCGATCTGTTAGAGCACGAACAAAATACAAACATACACACTAAAACGTACATACCCTTCATAATATTAGTGTGACTAGCTGACTCGCCCTGACTCCACCCAGTTGAATAATATAATTATGTCCATCCTAAATTCTAAATGTCCATTCTAAAGTAGTAATTAATACTTAGCATTTTAGTACCTAATTCACAAACCTTAGTGGTTTACTAGTGCTATTAATACTATTAATTATTACACAATTTTTTCATTTACTTATCATATAAAAATCTTATAAAATGTGTTATGATTTTTAATATGATAAGTAAATTAAAAGAAATTGGTGTAATAATTTTGAAATCAGTTGTTTAGTTCTCCTAGGTACATATAAACTCACAAACTCATATTTCACAATTATTATAAACTCCTAATAATATTAGTATAAATAGCGTCTCCACTGATGCCTTGTTCTGCTCGTACGCAAGCCCTTGAGTGAATGATGATGACATTGCATACGAGCGACTTTGAACATTATACAAGCAGGTTAACGTCTAAATTCGAGCAAATGTCATTTTGAACTATATAATATCAAAATATATAGGTATATGGAACGGCGCTCGGACATTTTTGAGTATTGTCAGTTAGAGATTGTGACTCTATAGGTATTGTAATCATGGTTAGGATGAATTATAAACAACCAACAATGAATTAAACATTTGAAACATTTTTTTAATGATAACTGCATAGTAACTAAATACTTCAAATGTTTAATTTAACAGTGGGTTGTTGATAATTAATCCTAATACATAAAGTGTGATTCATAATTTGTAAATAGGAATTATCTACGATATTTTTTTTAACATGAATGGAATTAAACACAAATAATTAGTACATTATTCTATATTTTTTGAACTTAAGGGAGATAGATCGAGATTTAACCTAGTTTTGACAATACAACACATAAAACTAATATTTTTATTCTAATGTTTATATCATTAATAGATTAATAACACAGCTATGTCTATACAAAAATAGTAAACTTTATTATTTTAATAAATAAATGAGTTTATTTTAATAAATGAATCATAACAAACTTTAACATTACAAGATATTAAGCTAATACCATAACGGTAAACTTAAACGGCTATAAGGCAATCCAAAGCTAAAACTACACTTGGCAAGTGGGTTTGCAACTGCAGTTATTAGGAAGATCAGTCCATCTGCTGCATCCATGTGTTTCCCTCTGTCGCCTCTTACGATGACACCCACGGGATGATAATATGGGGTAGTGGATATTCTTAGACCGCCACTACACGGTAATCTAATATTTTTTACAATAAATGATTCATAAACACAGCTTTGATATAACAAAATATTAAACTAATGTCTAACAATACAATTTTCACAGGACAAAATATGAAAATAACATTTTTTACAATAAATAATTCATAAACACAACTTTGTTAATACAAAATAAGAAATATTTTTATAATAACCCTCCCCCCTCTATTGTATGTATAAAATGGCCGTCTATAAAATATAACTATATTAAAAATAAAAATATACGTGAACAGATAATCAATATATTGATCTTTCTAAAGGTCTAGATATAGGCCATTACTTATTAATAAATACCTTCCCGCTTGGAAAAAGCTTACAATATTTATATTAAAATACCCGATACAAGGACTTCACTCTCTCATATTTAAAAAAAATGAACACTACGGTCAGCTCAGCTTGTCACAGAGACAGAGGGACAGAGACAGAGAGACAGAGACAGAGAGACAGAGACAGAGACAGAGAAAACTCTATGAGATAAACATTATATTAGTCTATGGAGATATTGCAATCCATAGACTTAGAATATACTAGCGTATAGACCACCTGACAGCCCGAAAACGCGTGACCAATTGAGGCATATAGAATCAAAGGTAGCTAAGTGCCTCTATGTCACATTTTCAGGAACCGAAAAAAACGTTTTTCTAATTTATTAGTCAGGGGTTTTCATACTCTCACAGTTTTGATTTTAGAGTATGTGATTTTAATATTGGTTTTGGCTACCTTTATTTGGGAGTACTAAATAATAAGCCGAAAAAAATAAAAATCAAACGACTTAGCTATCTTTGATACCAACAGCTACACTTAGCTGTGTTTGATTTTACTCAAGTGAACCTAGCTGTCTTTGATAATGACTGGCGCCATATTGACATTACAATGTTAGTGATGTTCCTACAGATGTCGATAGCATGGACCAGTAATTAAAACATGTTTTCATGTAGATATTTAAAATTTTCATAAAACTTCAAATAATAATCAAAATCGTTATGAAACAAAAACACGTTTTCTCTTTTTAATCAGACTTTTCTTTTCCTTTACGAACAATATTCTATTCCTATGAACTTAAAATTTTTCCTATTACTAAATTATTCTTATTACTTTTAATCAGCTGTTTCTTCTTTTTCAACAAAAACAAAAGTTAAATTCTTAAATCCAATAATCAACAAGTTAACAAAAAAACAACACTTTTTCTCGTTTTAATCAGACTTTTCTTTACTCTCAGAAACAATATTCTATTCTTATGATAGTTCATAAATTAAACCTTTAAACCTTTTCTTATTACTAAATCAGCTGTTTCTTCTTTTGAACACAAACAAAATTTAAATTCTTAAATCCACAGTATCATCCCTACATTCACAATAGTTTTCATTATCATCTTCCCCTCTTTCTGAATCCCCCTCTTGAATAACTGGCGATCTTATAATATTTACATAAAACTGACATTCTGCATTGGTTTCCCATTCAGCGCCAAAATGCTTTTTTAATAATGCATCGACGTCAGTTATTTTTGCACGATTCATGGGTGCTCCTAGTGGCACTGTGGATGGGATTATCATATTGGTTTTCATTCCAGTTTTGCAAAGATTTACTGCTTTACCTATATCTGAATTAAAATGCAGTTCTCCACGAATAAGCACATTTCCAACAGTTTTGGATCTCTTTAAAATGAATCTTTTGCATTCACTTATTTTAAAAGGCCATCTCGCAGTCGGTTTTAGGACATCTTTTGCGGCACTTCTGAAGTCGAACATTTGAATGTCACGCATTTTTGTAATGGTTGCATTTGTTGCAATGATGTCTATGTAATCTTCAGGTCGAATGATTACTTCTTGTTTTTTAAGGACTTTTTCAATGTTTCCGAAAACTCTGTCTGGTGGCATGAAAGAATGCCCAGTAATGGGGAAAACGACTTCAATTTTTTTCAGAGACGTGTTGTCGAGAAGCCATCTTGACAGCATACATAGCAATATGCTATTCTTGTTCTGCCCGCCACATCCATCAGCTACAAGACGAACAGTGTTAATCCCTTCAAAATTAGTTTTATTTAAACGGTCGTACACTGCAGAGGCTATCTGGTTAGATGTTTTTGGAAATTCGTTCTCTGTCCACAAATATGCATAAGTTGTGTCTTTATTCAGGTGATCTTTAGAAGAACCCTGAACAATCGTAAAATTGTAGAGATATATTTGGCGACTGTAGTACGCACTTTGGTCAGGTACTTTGGGTAGGGATTATTTTTTGACAGTCGAATGAGAAAGTGATCATATCGTCTGATTTTTCCCGAAGCAATTTAAAGAATGCTTTTGCCCTGAGCCTGTGGACTCTTTTTCGATCATGAGGTCTTTCTTTTTCTTGGTCGTTTCCATTTTAATTTTCCCATCCAATTCAATGCATTTCGAGCAAACGTCTGTTCTCGGATTACCGAATCCTAAATTGAAATCTTGGTTGAATATTGCACGAAAATAAGACTTCTTTACAACAGACTGAGGATTTTCGGTTCTGAACATCTTATAAAGTTTGTTTATACTCAAATCGCTGTGCAGATATTTTCGTTCTCGTGTTGCAGATCGACAGTAATGTGATTCTATGCATTTTAACTTAATAATAAACTGCCTAACTATATCTTTTGATCCTTATACTTGTTTATTTTATGATTTCCTCCCTGTTTTCTTTAGCAATCTGTCCTGTATAGTAAAACACCTTCATAACAAATTCCACTCTATAATTTTTATTTGCAAGGAACTCAAAAAATGTTTGGCAGACAATCACAAATTTATTCTGACTGTTTAAAATCCTGTACTGGATATTAAAATCTCTTCTAAGCCTTTTATTTTGGTTAGGACGCCTTCTTTTAATTTGTTTTATTTGACAGCACTTAAGAAGAAAAGCATCTTGACAGCTTTTTTTTCTTGAGGCATAAAATGATTGGTGAAATTTTAGAAGTTCATTCATTGTCAGGGTTGCACATTTTAGCGTTGGGTTTTTATGTGAACAGTTCACTCTTTGAGGTAAAGCAGTTGAGGAGTATCTGTGAAAAAAAAACATTTGGTTAGGTACTAGGAACCTGTAAAGAACTTAACTCCTGACGAAAAAAGGGGTGTTATTAAACATACTACTGGTTTGTAGCTATTATTTTACTTAGTAGGTACAGCACTGGTACTTGTAGGTAGGTTTGCATACATAGTAAAATTATAATAACACATTATTGGGAGATAAAATAAAATAAAAACAATAATAAATATTTTAACACTCAAACTTCTCTATCTTAGCACAATTTTAGTTACAGTTAGATCCTCCATGTCCATCCTCCAATGTACCTTAACGAAAATACATACTGTATTAGCGTTAAAGTACATAAATACGATGAAAAATAAATATTGCGAAAAATGAATTTAATTCGATTGCAATTATTTATCTTTATCTATACATTGTGCAGAGTGTAGAAGCAAGGCACATCACTAACCTTTCTCTCTTAGCAATATTTGCCTTCCAGTTTTCTTGGTTTCGTGTGCGTTTCGACCTCTGCCAGTACTTGCCGGTTCTACAGTGACCTCCATAATAGTCGTTTCACAATAAATTTTGCACGAGAACTCACTAAAACACTAAAAATACAATAAAAATATTAGGTGTGGCTAACGCGGTTGTATAGAAATCGCCATTTGTTTTCGAGAATTCAAGCGTTGTGATTGGTTGTTTTATCACCTAGCTGTCTTTGATTGCGACCTAAGGTGACTTAGCTGTATTTGATCCCAAAATCAATTTTTGAACGAAATTTAAAGGGCTTTAGCTGTATTTGTTTCTTACAATAATAAAATAAAGAGTTACAACCAAGAATTCACTAGATGGCTCCATACTTAGTTATTTTTTGAAAGTTTGTCGCTTAGCTGCCTTTGATTCTATATGCCTCAATTTTGATTTGTGATTGTGTGCGTTAGCTAGTGATGTATATTTTACTTAAAGGACTATCGAAAATTATTGTTAAGGAAGCGGTAAAAGATTATAAAAATTGTTTAGTGCATGAAGTTGAATAACTTCAAAATTAACTGAATTTTACCATGATAGTTCTAAAATAATTAAAAATATTCATATAACATGTTCCTGGGAATAAGCTGAACCTACCTGCCTTTTGTTGGATTTTAATTCAAATGTATAAAATCCCAGGTGACTTTACCGAAAAACCTAAAAAACTCCCCAATAATCAGATCAGAATGTTGTATTTTCGAGCTATGATCTTTGGAAAAATATTTAATAAATTATTTTAAAATATTAAAATAGAAAAATTCCGAATTTATTTTTAACATATTGTTAATATAAATAGGTAGATACTTAACTAAGTATATACCTATTTATATTTATATATTTATAAAATGTTTTGATGGGAAATAAAAACAGGGACACAGGGTACATAATGGCTGCTTTATTTTTCATATAAGTATTACTTGTGATAATTACAAACATTTAATAATTAAATAGATTATAGAAGTTTATTTTAACATTCGACTTAAGTATGAATGTAAACTTAATAATTTAAGGAAGGAAACTTGTAGGAATCAGTTAAATAAGATTGCTCTGTTTATAGGCCAATATGTTTATGAGGCTTCATCATGATTCATGTTTATATTCTTTCATCTGTCCCTGAAAAGTATAAAGTAATAATAAACTTATTATCATTTTAGCTGCATGAATTTTAAAAACATAATGATCTTAACACAGTAAAGTGCACTAAGTGTCTGAGGATACAGATGCACTCTCTATTCTCTCAATCTCGGTATGTTAAGAAAATGGTCACTCATTCATGGACTGACCGCGGCAAGTGCAACTTAATTTCGCAGATCTATTGATACGAGTTTCTCTTCTCTACGAATAACGCTGTAGGGGATAAACCACGCTATTTAAGCCCTCGCGACAATGTCATCGGCCATCAAGCATGAATCGGGCATTGACCGTTGTGAGTATCAAATACTATGGAATTTATACTATCACGTCTCATGCGCGGTCATCTAGTAGCGCTTGAGGAGCATTAATAAATATCTATACCTAACTACGCTAAAAGTTTTATCGTTATGATTTGGAAATATAATCCGAAGTTCCGAAGCTCCGCTCAACCTCGGAAAATAGCATGATGCTATGAATATTGTACTAGTGTGACCGTGAGGCTGTGTGGTTGGTTAAGCTAGGTTATACATATTTTGGTTGATAAATAGATACTTAGTTGGGTTCATAATGGCTTAAAGAGGATAATCTCAAGATTTTTTTGTCTTTAATGTACTACAGTTTTATAATGTATGAAAATCTGTCTCTATATTTATCTAAAGTTTTGAAAGTTTTATTTTTGAAGTTTTATTATAACAATATTTTACTTAGTGGTACAAATAATGTAGAAATGACTCCTTTTAATAAAATTGTTTTTATTCTACTTTTTCTTTTATACTTCTCAAGAAAATGTTTGCTGCAAATTGTTGAGTCTTTCCTTACATTCCAACCAATCCGTCCAATTAATCTTAACCATTTTTTCTAATTATAGAATCCGGAGGGAATCTGTGTGACAAACGGCAAAATAAAATAACATTTTAGAACGCAAACAGAGGATTTATTTTCTTGTTGTGTGGGCAAGTCTATCGATTCATTAGAAACATTCAAGATAAATATCGACATTAATTTTGATATAGTTGAGTCAATCCCTAGCGTACATGTAAAATATTTTGTATAAAAATGTATTTACCAAATTCATGCAAATTATCAACTACGTGACTTTCTTCTTTGCAAAATATCAAAATTAACAAAATAATTGAAAACATTTTATATTTTAAACAGTATATAACATAAATTTTAAACAAAAATAAACGCTTCATAACATTGACGACGTCTTGAGAATTTACGTGTGAAATGTGCAATTATCAGGATTATTACTATTATTAACACCACAATCACTCACATAACAAGTAACCATTTTGGAAAAAAGTTACTTACTAAAAATAACCACTATTACACTCTGAAAAATTACAAAATATCTTGGAGCTATTTCTTGCGTTCCGAATTGTGCCGACCTGTCATTCAAAATCGGTTACAGAGTCATGAGATTTGGTATCCTTTTCTATCTTGCATTTTTGCCATAAGGAATTTTCTTCTCCCTTGCACACTATGTTGGTCTATACGCAAGTATATTCTAAGTCTATGGTCTATACGCCAGTATATCCTAAGTCTATGACTACACGCCAGTATATTTTAAGTCTATGATTAAGACATGGCTTAAAAGACTAGCATCCAAGCCAAAAAACTCAATAAAAAATGATTGCAACATAGACTTAGGATATACTAGCGTATAGACCAACATAGTGTGCAAGGGAGAAAAAAAATCCTTATGGCAAAAATGCAAGATAGAAAAGGATACCAAATCTCATGACTCTGTAACCGATTTTGAATGACAGGTCGGCACAATTCGGAACGCAAGAAATAGCTCCAAGATATTTTGTAATTTTTCAGAGTGTAATAGTGGTTATTTTTAGTAAGTAACTTTTTTCCAAAATGGTTACTTGTTATGTGAGTGATTGTGGTGTTAATAATAGTAATAATCCTGATAATTGCACATTTCACACGTAAATTCTCAAGACGTCGTCAATGTTATGAAGCGTTTATTTTTGTTTAAAATTTATGTTATATACTGTTTAAAATATAAAATGTTTTCAATTATTTTGTTAATTTTGATATTTTGCAAAGAAGAAAGTCACGTAGTTGATAATTTGCATGAATTTGGTAAATACATTTTTATACAAAATATTTTACATGTACGCTAGGGATTGACTCAACTATATCAAAATTAATGTCGATATTTATCTTGAATGTTTCTAATGAATCGATAGACTTGCCCACACAACAAGAAAATAAATCCTCTGTTTGCGTTCTAAAATGTAATTTTATTTTGCCGTTTGTCACACAGATTCCCTCCGGATTCTATAATTAGAAAAAATGGTTAAGATTAATTGGACGGATTGGTTGGAATGTAAGGAAAAACTCAACAATTTGCAGCAAACATTTTATTGAGAAGTATAAAAGAAACAGAAGAATAAAAACAATTTTATTAAAAGGAGTCATTTCTACATTATTTGTACCAGTAAATAAAATATTGTTATAATAAGAATTCAAAAATTTAACTTTCAAAACTTTAGATAAATATAGAGACAGATTTTTATACATTATAAAACTGTAGTACATTAAAGATAAAAAAATCTTGAGACTATCCTCTTTAAGCCAATATGAAACCAACTAAGTATGTATTTATCAACCAAAATAAATGTATAACGTAGCTTAACCAACCGCACACTCTCACGGTCACACTAGTACAATATTCATAGCATCACGCTATTTTCCACAAGGGGTTGAGCGGAGCTCCGGAACTTCGGATTATATTCCCAAGTCACAATGATAAAAATTTTAGCGTAGTTAGGTATAGATATTTAGTAATGGTCCTGAAGCGCCACTAGACGCCCGCGCATGAGACGCGATAGTATAAATTCTATAGTATTTGATTCAACGCTCGATGCCCCATTCATGCTTGATGGCCGACGACATTGTGACGAGGGCTTAAATAGCGTGGTTCATCCCCTACAGCGTTAGTCGTAGAGAAGAGGAACTCGTGGTTAAGTAATAGCTGCGCGGATCAATAGATCTGCGAGATTAAGTTGCACTTACCGCGGTCAGTCCATGAATGAGTGACCATTTTCTTAACATAACGAGATTGAGAGAATAGATAGTGCATCTGTATCCTCAGACACTTGGTGCACTTTACTCTGTTAAGATCATTATGTTTTTAAAATTCATGCAGCTAAAATGATAATAAGTTTATTATTACTTTATACTTTTCAGGGACAGATGAACGAATTACATGAAGCATAATGAAGCGTCAAAAATATATTGGCCTTTAAACAGAGCAATATTATTTGACTGATTCCTACAAGTTTCCTTACTTAAATTATTTAGTTTACATTCATATTTAAGTCGAATGTTAAAATAAACTTCTAGAATGTATTTAATTATTAATTATTAAATGTTTGTCAAAAGTAAAGCAATCATTATGTACTCCGTGTACCCGTGTTTTATTTCCCCATCAAAACATTTTATAAAATACATAAAATATAAATAGGTATATGATTAGTTAAGTATCTACCTATTTATATTAACAATATGTTAAAAAAGAACTTCCCGGGAAACTGCCCACGGCAGTAAATATTTTTCTCCAAAGATCATAGCTCGAAAATACAACTTTCCGATCTGATTTTTGGGGAGTTTTTTAAGTTTATCGGTAAAATCACCTGGGATTTTATACATTTGAATTAAAATTCAACAAAAGGCAGGTAGGTTCAGCTTATTCCCAGGAACATGTTTTATGAATATTTTTTTAATTATTTTAGTACTATCATGGCAATATTCAATTAAATTTTGAAGTTATTAATTTTAAATTAATTAATTTATTCATTATTAATTTATTTTTAATTAATTTTAATTAATTTCGTGCACTTAACAATTTTTTTAAATGTGTTTAGAGCTTCCTTAACAATCATTTTTCGATAGTCCTTGTAAGTGAAATGTACATCACTAGCTAACGCATACAATGACAAATCAAAATCGGTCACGCGTTTTCGAGCTGTCAGGTCGTCTACACGCCAGTATATTCTAAGTCTATGGGGTATCAAATAAAAGGGTTTGCCGAGAAGAATACCAAAAATAAAAGTGAAGCGTTTTTTTAGTTTTTGTCTCAAATTCGCTCGCATAAATTAAACGTTTTCAAATGGTTTTTAAGCAATAATTTATATTAACGTAAATATTACCATATAAACTTGTGTAGTGAAGTGTTAAAGTTACGAAAGTTAGAATCAAGAAATATATTTATTATGCGGATCTTAAACAATAAATATAGGGTTTAAAAATTATAAGGTCTTTGTAAGTTTAAGCTGAACATTACAGTTTTTTTAACTGAGCTTTGGTAATCAATTCGGTCGTTTATGTAATTTGATATAATTATATAATTCTAGTAATAAGATTAAATGAAGGCAAAAAATATTAGTTAAGCTGGCAACATTAAGTACGCCATCAGTCGCGCGGGAGTTTTGGCGGGAACTTGATCGGCGGCGGTTTGCTGCTCCTGTATTATTGTTTGAATAATGGTTTGAAGTGGATTTTGATATGTAAAAGTGGTGCGATTTTGTGTATTAAGTGTCTGCGCATGTGAACTATTAGTGGAAACGGTGAAACAAGTGCTCTGATGGTGATGTGATTCTCAAGATAAGGTGTCTATCTGCTTAGGCACCTTGAGATACCAACGTCAACTGTCAGCTGTCTGCTGACTCAAGTTTCCGTCAAAATCTCCCAAGGGCTGCACAATGTGACGCATCAACATATTGTGAAGCAGTGTACTATGAAGGATAAATAAACATGTGGGGAAATTGTAATAAACCGAATAAAAATATCTAAGACTTGGCCTAAAGGTCTAGATACCAGGCCATAAACTCTAAAAAAAATCAGTCGCGCGCAGAGTTATCTTTCGCGCACTATAGGTAGCGGTCTGATCTGACGATGTCTATATGTACATGTTGAAATCGATCGGCTGGCGGGAATGCTTGAAGGTCGCTGTGTGTGTGTTTGTCGTTGTATTTTGCTTTTCTGGCAATTGATACAAATTTTTGTCCACTGGGCGATGTCTGTATTCATTGTAGGCCAAGAGAATTTCCTTGTAATTAACTTGCGTGTAGTTCGCGTTCCGGGATGGCTTATATTGTGTACACTATTATATATTATGTACTTCACGACGATATTCGTTGGGTATTTTTGGGCGTATATAAGATAATACCTAACTAATAATACTGATATAGAGCGGGAGCGCAGGTCGTTGGCTGTCCGATGTAATATGTTGGCTCGCAGGTATGCACGCTGCACAAAACAGGTTAATGTTACGCTTTTCAAAGCATATTGTCAGTCCTTCTATACATGCAGCCTGTGGGTGAACTACACACGGAGGGCATACAATGATCTGCGCGTCCAATACAATAATGCGTTGAGAATTATAATGGGGTTGCCTCGGTATTGTAGCGCCTCTGGCATGTTTGCAGAGGCTCATGTTGATGCGTTTGAAGCCATAATGCGCAAAAGATGTGCTTACATGCTGAATCGCATCCGGACGAGCACCAACATCATCCTCAGTGTACTAGCGGACAGATGGGATTCACCAATGTTGGGGCGTTGGATAAATCTGCATACTGCAAATTAGACATACCACGACCTAGAGTCGTATTTTAATTTTTAATTTTAATTTTATTTAATGTTTATATTTCCTAATTTATATTCTTCAATGTTATAGGTGTTTAGATTATAATTTTTTAACAAATATGGATAATTGGTCTGAAATAAATGAATTATTATTATTTGGGATATTTATAAAGTATTCTCATTTGGTTGGGCTGAATAAATATATAAAAGAAATATAGTAAATAAATATACTGAAATATATATGTATATATATTAAATATACTAACACAAATAATACATAAATAAATAAAAACCCAACCAAATGGAAGCCCTTGGCAGAGAAGACCAAACGGCCGAGGGTTAGGGGGAAAGGGAAAGAAACCGGCGGACGATGCGGGTGGTGTCGATGAGCACCGCCTTCTGCATTTGAGCACGGAGCGGTCCTTCACGGTGTCCCAGTCGCCTCAGATGACCCGAGGCTGACTGGGATTAGCCCGTTCGCAGAAATGACCACAGGAATAATTTCGGTCGGCAGACCACCCCACATGTCGGTCACCTCGTGAGCCAGGTACAGATATTTTGTCAGCTTATCTGTTTCGGCTTTCACGAGGTTCTCGTCATAAGGAATGGTATTATCGACTAAAAATATCCTTGACTGTGCCTGGTCCATCAGCACAATATCAGGCTTATTCGAAAGAATAGTCCTGTCTGTGATGATGGCCCGGTCCCAGTAGAGCCTGGCGTGGTCATTTTCGAGCACGGCTTCCGGCAAGTACTTATAACATGGCATTTTCCTATCCACGGGACCGTATTTCAGAGAGAGCTCCTGGTGTAGAATCCTGGCTACTAGGTTGTCTCTGTGTAAATACTCAGAGTTAGAAAGTGCCCAACAACCGGAGATGACATGCCTAAGTGACTCGTCGGGATGGCGACAAGCTCGACAAATGTCGACGGCGCCATCTTTTAGGATGTATTTCCGATAATTGTTGGTCTAAATAACCTGATCCTGTATCGCACAGACAAAACCCTCGGTTTCCCCAAAGAGGTCACCAAAACGTAGCCAGTGGAGGGAGGCGACTGTGTCTACAAAAGGCTCATGTAGAGCCTTGTAGAACCTCCCGTGGAGCTCCTTCTCCTTCCATACGGTCTCCCGGTCGGAAATGCACTGTACTGCTGGGTCTTGCCATTGCTCGTTGGCTAAGGATAGAGGAGTAAGCCCTTTATTACACGAAATGACGTCCCTGTAGAATGGATCATCCGATCTCGCCAGAAAGTAATTACGAAGGCTGCACACTTCGCGGTTATGCATGGTGAGAACGCTCAAAAAGCCGCGCCCACCATATTTCCGCGGCAAGTACAGCCTCATTACTGACGATCTCGGGTCCTGTGTGACTTCATAACAGTGCGGACTTTTCTATCCAGAGCGTTCAGTTCGGTTTGAGTCCACCTGTGCATGCCGAAGGTATATATGAGGACAGGCATGTCCCAACCGTTATATTATGCGTGTGTCTTATTCACACTCGACAAAAGACTGTTGAGCACTTTTGTCAAGCGTGCATAAAACACATCGCAAACTGACTGTTTCATATCCCCCCTCATCAATACCTATGTTCTGTGACATACCCAGGTATCGGTAGGTTTCAACCTCGGAAAGGGTCCTTATGTTGATGGGCATAGATAAGTCTATGCCCTCAGAGTTAGCAACCCTACCCCTTTCGACATGGAGGACCGTACACTTATCCGTCCCTAGATCCATTCTAATAGAATTGCTAAAATTACAAGTGATGTTTAGCAATTCCACAAGATGTCAGCGACTGGAGGCGAATAACTTGAGATCATCCATATAGAAAAGGTGGGTCACTTTTGTGCCTCCTTTCCGAAGCTGAAATCCCCTCCCAGAACCCTCCAGTAAGGTACTGAGAGGATTTAGAGAGAGGCAGAACCAGATTGGACTCAGACAATCGAATTATTATTATTATTATTTTGGGGTATTTATATAGTATTCTCATCTGATTGGGCTGAATAAATATTTTAAAGGAAATAATAAATAAACATAGATATATATTTAATATACTAACATAAATAAATAAATAATACATAAATAAATAAAAACCAACAGATGGAAACCCTCGGCAGGGGAGACCAAACGGCCGAGGGTTAGGGGAAAGGGAGAGAAACCGGCGGACGATGCGGGCGGTATCGTGAGCACCGCCTTCTGCATTTGAGCTTGGAGCGGTCCGTCAAGGAGTTCCAGTCGCCTCAGATGACCCGGGAGGCTGACTGGGATTAACCCGTTCGCAGAGACGACTACAGGTATAATTTCGGTCGGCATTCCACCCCACATGTCGGTCACATCGTGAGCCAGGTCCAGATATTTTGTTCGCTTATCTGTTTCGGCTTTCACGAGGTTCTCGTCATACGGAATGGTAATGTCGACCAAAAATATCCTTGACTGTGCCCGGTCCATCAGCACAATATCAGGCTTATTCGCAAGAATAGTCCTGTCTGTGAGGATGGCCCGGTCCTAGTAGAGCCTGGCGCGGTCATTTTCGAGCACGGCTTCCGGGAAGTATTTGTAATATGGCAATTTCCGGTCCACGAGACCGTATTTCAAACGAGCTCCTGGTGTAGAATTCTGGCTACTAAGTTGTGCCTGTGCAAGTACTCAGAGTTAAAAAGCGCCGAACAACCGAGATGACATGCCTAAGTGACTCACCGGGATGGTGACTAGCTCGACAGATGTCGACGGTGCCATCTCTTAGGATGTATCTCCGATAGTTGTTGGTCTTAATAACCTGATCCTGTATCGCACAGACAAAACCCTCGGTTCCCCAAAGAGGTCACCAAAACGTAGCCAGTGGAGGAGGCAACTGTGTCTACGAAAGGCACATGTAGAGCCTTGTAGAACCTCCGTGGAGCTCCTTCTCCTTCCATACGGTCTCCCGGTCGGAAATGCACTGTACTGCTGGGTCTTGCCATTGCTCGTTGGCTAAGGATAGAGGAGTAAGCCCTTTATTACACGAAATGACGTCCCTGTAGAATGGATCATCCGATCTCGCCAGAAAGTAATTACGAAGGCTGCACACTTCGCGGTTATGCATGGTGAGAACGCTCAAAAAGCCGCGCCCACCATATTTCCGCGGCAAGTACAGCCTCATTACTGACGATCTCGGGTCCTGTGTGACTTCATAACAGTGCGGACTTTTCTATCCAGAGCGTTCAGTTCGGTTTGAGTCCACCTGTGCATGCCGAAGGTATATATGAGGACAGGCATGTCCCAACCGTTATATTATGCGTGTGTCTTATTCACACTCGACAAAAGACTGTTGAGCACTTTTGTCAAGCGTGCATAAAACACATCGCAAACTGACTGTTTCATATCCCCCTCATCAATACCTATGTTCTGTGACATACCCAGGTATCGGTAGGTTTCAACCTCGGAAAGGGTCCTTATGTTGATGGGCATAGATAAGTCTATGCCCTCAGAGTTAGCAACCCTACCCCTTTCGACATGGAGGACCGTACACTTATCCGTCCCTAGATCCATTCTAATAGAATTGCTAAAATTACAAGTGATGTTTAGCAATTCCACAAGATGTCAGCGACTGGAGGCGAATAACTTGAGATCATCCATATAGAAAAGGTGGGTCACTTTTGTGCCTCCTTTCCGAAGCTGAAATCCCCTCCCAGAACCCTCCAGTAAGGTACTAAGAGTACTTAGAGAGGCAGAACCAGATTGGACTCAGACAATCGAATTATTATTATTATTATTTTGGGGTATTTATATAGTATTCTCATCTGATTGGGCTGAATAAATATTTTAAAGGAAATAATAAATAAACATAGATATATATTTAATATACTAACATAAATAAATAAATAATACATAAATAAATAAAAACCCAAACAGATGGAAACCCTCGGCAGGGGAGACCAAACGGCCGAGGGTTAGGGGGAAAGGGAGAGAAACCGGCGGACGATGCGGGCGGTATCGTGGAGCACCGCCTTCTGCATTTGAGCTTGGAGCGGTCCGTCAAGGAGTTCCAGTCGCCTCAGATGACCCGGGAGGCTGACTGGGATTAACCCGTTCGCAGAGACGACTACAGGTATAATTTCGGTCGGCATTCCACCCCACATGTCGGTCACATCGTGAGCCAGGTCCAGATATTTTGTTCGCTTATCTGTTTCGGCTTTCACGAGGTTCTCGTCATACGGAATGGTAATGTCGACCAAAAATATCCTTGACTGTGCCCGGTCCATCAGCACAATATCAGGCTTATTCGCAAGAATAGTCCTGTCTGTGAGGATGGCCCGGTCCTAGTAGAGCCTGGCGCGGTCATTTTCGAGCACGGCTTCCGGGAAGTATTTGTAATATGGCAATTTCCGGTCCACGAGACCGTATTTCAGAGCGAGCTCCTGGTGTAGAATTCTGGCTACTAAGTTGTGCCTGTGCAAGTACTCAGAGTTAAAAAGCGCCGAACAACCGAGATGACATGCCTAAGTGACTCACCGGGATGGTGACTAGCTCGACAGATGTCGACGGTGCCATCTCTTAGGATGTATCTCCGATAGTTGTTGGTCTTAATAACCTGATCCTGTATCGCACAGACAAAACCCTCGGTTCCCCCAAAGAGGTCACCAAAACGTAGCCAGTGGAGGGAGGCAACTGTGTCTACGAAAGGCACATGTAGAGCCTTGTAGAACCTCCCGTGGAGCTCCTTCTCCTTCCATACGGTCTCTCGGTCGGAAATGCTCTGTACTGCCGGGTCTTGCCATTGCTCGTTGGCTAAGGATAGAGGGGTAAGTCCTTTATCACAAGAAATGACGTCCCTATAGAATGGATCATCCGATCTCGTCAGAAAGTAATTACGGAGGCTGCACACTTCGCGATTATGCATGGTAAGCGCGCTTAAAAAGCCACGCCCACAATGTTTCCGCGGCAAGTACAGCCTCATAATTGACGATCTCGGGTGATGCATCCTATGGGACGTCATAGTAGTGCGAACTTTTCTATCCAGAGCGTTAAGTTCAGTTTGAGTCCACCTAAGTATGCCAAAGGTATATATGAGAACAGGCATGACCCAACCGTTATATGCGTGTGTCTTATTCACACCGGACAAAAGGCTGTTAAGCACTTTGGTCAAGCGTGCATAAAACATATCGCAAACTGACTGCTACATACCCGCTTCATCGATACCGATGTTCTGTGACATACCCAGGTATCGGTAGGTTTCAACCTCGGAAAGGGTCCTTATGTTGATGGGCATAGATAAGTCTATGCCCTCAGAGTTAGCAACCCAACAATAAGTGTACGGTCCTCCATGTCCTTTCGACATGGAGGACCGTACACTTATACCGTACACCGCCTCAGCTACGTCATCCGGCGTTATGATGACGGGGTCCATGGGCGTAACACTCGCACACTGACTCGCCACAACTTCCGTCCAAGGGCCCTCGCTGTGGTTTACGGGCTCTGACCACAGGCCGCGCCAGAATGCGACAGTGTCGGCCTGATTCACGTACCATTGGTCGCTCCAATAACTCATAGAGCCTCTACTGATCACTCTGGAAGAGACGATTCTGGTTGAACCGTCTTGATCTCTCGGTATATCGCCGAATCCGCTTTCCCCAAGAAGCGATTCTCTGCTTCAGGTCGTCTATGCGCTCCGTCAGTTTTTGCGTTATATCCGGCTGGGACAAACTGACATTTGTCCCAGCAAACGCCATCCTGACGGTGCGCACAATTCTCGGCCTATTATTGCCCGACCTGAAGCTTATCAGTCTGCCGATGAGGGCCCTTGCCTTTGCGATACGGTCCTCAATCCTTCTTCTCCAGGCTGGGATAGCGCTACTTTGCCCAGTAGCACGTCCAGACGTGGGAAGTTTGCCACCAATAATGCGGCAAACTGCCAAAGCGGCGCCAAAGAGTATTGAGTCCGTATCGCAAAGGTCCCGGCTGGTTTCCAAACAGGTTGCCAGAAATGGGTTCAGGGCCGTCACGACATCCCGATTCCGCTTGCTTAGGGTTATTATTTATTATTAGGGTTTTTCACTTCTCAGTCCTTAGACTGGAATTCAACTACATTTACGGGCCGAAACCAAAGCAAATGCAGCGTGTGGTGTGTATTTTTATGTACTTTCATGAGGTCCTATATCGTTTTCTTCTATCCGCATGAATTTCCTGGCAATTCTGCATGTATTCAATATAGCGGCTTTTTGCAGTGTAATATAGAGGGTTTCTTTTAGTTCTAATAATTTTAAGCTATGGAGGAGATGATTTGGGATTACGCCTGTTGTGGAGAGGACTATAGGAACTACATATACTTTTTCTTGTCGCCAGATTCTAGTCACTTCATCTTTGAGCTCCGCGTACTTACTAATTTTTTCTGTGATTGTCTTCTGTATGTTGTGTGTGTTAGGGACTGCAATGTCTATCAGGTAAGTAACTTTATTTATTTTGTCTTGTAGGATTATATCTGGTCTGTTATAATGGATTGTCCTATCAGTAAGAATGGCGCGGTCGTAAAAAAGCTTATGTGTGTTATTTTCTAGGGTAATTTTTGGTGTATAATTGTAGTAAGGAGTGTTGGTATTTTTAATGAGTGCGTGTTTGAGTGCTAGTTTTTGGTGAATGACATTGGCCACCTGGTTGTGCCTGTGGGTGTAGTCGGTCTGCGTCAAAGCTGTGCATGCGCCTGTTATATGTTGGATGGTTTCTGGATGGATATTGTTGTTTCGTCTGTATTGTGTTTGAAGCAATATCCGGCCCCACAGCTCTGCAGCAAATGAGACAGAGGATTTAGGGCGAGACAGAACCATAGTGGGCTTAGGGAGTCACCTTGGTAGATGCCTTTTTTGATGGAAATATGTCGCGTTGTGACAGTATTTTGGTCACAATTTATTTGTAGTGTTGTTTTCCATTGTAACATTATACGACGTAAGAAATCTATTATTTTCGGGTTTATTCTATAAATCTCTAATATTTGTAACAACCAAGAATGAGGAACACTGTCAAAAGCTTTTTTATAATCAATATAGGTGCAATGCAAATTTCTGTTTTTAGAGGTGGCATGTTTATGAATAATGGAGTCAATAATCAGCTGTTCTTTGCATCCCATGTGGCCCTGCCTACATCCTTTCTGTTCCTCTGCTATTATATTGTGGTGTTCGATGTGTGAGTGAATTTTCTTTGTAATTGCAGATGTCAATATTTTGTAAATTGTGGGTAGACATGTAATTGGTCGGTATTGGGAAGGCTCAGGTGAATTTTTTGTTTTAGGTAGCATGTAAGTAATTCCTGTTGAAATAAATTTGGGCAAGTTTTGTTGTCCTACTATAATATCCGTAAAATTTTTGCTATAGATTTATGTAATGAGGTTAATTTTTTGTACCAGAAATTATGTATTTTGTCTATACCAGGCGATTTCCAATTATGTAATCTAGCTGTAATGTGTGTAATGTCTGACTCTGTTACCTCTACGAATTCCATCTCGTCAATATCTTTCCATTTTGCTTCTTCTTCAACTATCCAAGATGCTTTATCGTTGTGTTGTTTTTGATCTTCCCAAATACTAGCCCAATATGCTTCCAGTTGTTGTTTTGTAGGTAGGTTAGATGTGTTTGTGGTATGTTCATCAATTGTGTATATTTGTGGTTTTTGTAGGTTTATTTTTAGGGTTATTTTGTAGTATTTTGTAGGTTTTATTATTAGGGTAAACATTTCTGTTTCTTAGCTCTTTGGCTAGTTCTGACTGCATATACGGGCCGAAGCCAAGTAAATGCAGCGTGTAGTGAGTATTTATGTAGGTGGGGTGTTATGGGTAGGTATTTCATTTTCTTCCAATTGCATGAATTTTCTTACAATTCGACAGGTATTTAAAATTGGGGCTTTTTGGAGTATAATGTACGTTGAGTCTTTCAGGTCTATTAATTTGAGGCTATGGTGGAGATGGTTGGGTATGACACCCGTGGTGGAGACGACTATGGGTACTATATAAACTTTATTTTGTCTCCAAATTCTGGTCACTTCTTCTTTAAGCTCTGCATATTTGCTTATCTTCTCACCTATTGTTTTTTGTAAGTTATGTGTGTTAGGTATTGCAATATCTATTAGGTAGGTGATTTTTCTTACTTTATCCTGTAGTGTTATGTCTGGTCTATTATAGTGAATGGCCCTGTCGGTAAGTATGGCGCGGTCGTAGTAAAGTTTGTGTGTAGGATTTTCTAAAATAGTTTGTGGAGTGTATTTGTAGTAGGGCGTGTTTGTGTCTTGTATAAGTTTATGTTTGAGTGCTAGTTTTGATGAATGATGTTTGCTACTTGTTGTGTCTGTGAGTGTAGTCTGTATGTGTAAGAGTTGTACATGCCCTGTTATATGTTGTATTGTCTCTGGTTGGGTGAAACACTTGCGGCATTTATCGTTGGTTACTGTGGGGTCTTTAATGACATATTTCCTGTAGTTCTTAGTGTTGATGATCTGGTCTTGTATTGCGATGATAAACCCTTCAGTTTCCGGGAATAGGTTGCCAATTTTAAGCCATTTATTTGATGCTACTGTATCTACATGTGGTTGTTCCAGGTCATGTGGGTGTCGTCCGTGCAGGACTTTCTTTTTCCAGTCCTCTAACTTTTGTTTTTGTGGGTTATTAGTGTTATTGTGTTGTGTGTCTGTGTGTTCATTTAGGTTAAGTGGAGTGTAGTTAAAATCATTTAGGGCTACGGCTTTATGAATGTCACTAGTGCGAGATTTATTGTGAAAGAATGTTTTGAGGTTACTAATTTGTTTCTGCCAAAGGTGTTGAATGTCTATTAGGCCTCTCCCTCCATTTTGTCGTTTGATTGTGAGTCTTTCTATTGCGGATTTAGTGTAAATTATTGTGTTTGGTAAGTGTGGTGCGTGTGGTTCTTTCTATTTGCTGTATGTCAGTTTTAGACCATTTAATCACTCCAAACAGTAGGTTAATATTGGGATCGCGTACGTATTTAATGCTTTAATAAGATGTTTTCCAGCGAGATGTGTTTTGCATACTGCGTTTACTCTCCGTTTGTATTCTGTATTCAGTGTGTGTTTAATTGCTGTATGATCTAGTCCTTTGAGTTGTCTGTATCCTAAATATTTATATAGATCTGTCGGTTCCATAGCTGTGATTGTATCAGTAGTGTTAATTGTGTAGTCGCCTGGTTTTATTTTGCCTCTTATTATGTGTAGTGTTTTGCATTTATCTAGTCCAAACTGCATGTTGATGTCTTTACTAAAATCTGTTGTAGTGTCTATTAATTTTTTCATTTCTTTTTCTGTTTTTGAGTATAATTTAATGTCATCCATATATATGAGGTGTGAGATAGTGATATCTTCTGCGGTGGTGTGTTTGAGTTTATATCCGGCTTGGCACTGATGCAGTAGATGAGACAGGGGGTTCAGTGCAAGACAGAACCATAGAGGACTCAGGGAGTCACCTTGATAAATACCTTTCCTAATAAATATCTGTCGAGTTCTTACGATATTGTCGTGGTAATTCAATTGGAGTGTAGTTTTCCATCGGGACATGATATGATGTAAGAAGTCTATTATTTTTGGGTTTATTTTGTATATACGTAATACTTGAATTAACCAGGAGTGTGGAATACTATCAAAAGCTTTTTTGTAGTCTATGTAGGTACAATGAAGGTTTCTATTTTTTGTGGCGGCATGTTTGTGGACTATTGAATCTATAATTAATTGTTCTTTGCACCCCATGTGGCCTAGTCTGCACCCTTTTTGTTCTTCCGCTATTATGTTGTGGCGTTCTATGTGTTTATTGATTTTAGCTGAGATTGCTGAGGTTAGGATCTTGTATATTGTCGGTAGGCAAGTAATTGGTCTGTATTGGGACGGTTGTGGGGAGTGTTGAGACTTCGGTAACATGTAAGTTATTCCTGTTGCAATAAATTCAGGTATATTTTGTTGTCCTAAGATTATGTCTGTTAAGTTTTTAGCGATAATTTTGTGTAATGAGTCTAGTTTTTTATACCAGTAATTATGTACTTTATCAATGCCAGGTGATTTCCAGTTGTGTAGTTTTGCTGTAATACTATTTATATCAGATTCAGATATCTCGACGAATTCCATTTCTTCTAGTGCGCTCCACTTATATTCTTCATCTGCTATCCAACCAGCTTTATCATTATGCTGCACTTGCTCTTCCCATATGCTTGACCAGAATGTCTCCAATTGTTCTGATGTTGGTAGTTTGGTGTTGGTGTCGGTTGTTACGTCTATTTGTGGTTTCTGTAAATTTCTGTAAAAGTTTTTTTCGTTAGTAGCAAACATGGCGTTATCATTTTTGCGTTCTTGTGCCTTCTTGTATTCTCCTCAGCCTATGGACTTTTAGCGCGAGCTTCTGTTTTAAAGTGTCTACGAATTCTTCAGGTTTTCTATTGTCGTTTTCATGTCTCGTGTGCCTGGCCATGTTCTTAAATATTGCCTCGACTCTTTTGACTACTTTGTTAGATCTGTTATTGTTGATATATTGTGTTAGTCTACCGCAGTCAGCTCGTAATTTTTCTATATCTCTTTCGAGTCTCTGTTGCCATGGTGGTTTGTTTATGATTCTTGGTGTTGTGCTGTCTGTGTATTCTGTTATTTTATAATTAAGTTCTTCAGAAATGACTAACGCTGTGCAATATATCAATGTGTGTACATCTACAAGTTGTGTGTCTTCGGATATATATTGGTTTAGTATGATACGATTAAATAAATGTACTAGATGAGACAGTTTTGGGGTGTATTTAAGTTTGGGTAGTTTTGGACGAGCTGCTGGATCCATACCTGAATATTGAGTTAGAGCGGTGTTCAGTTTGTCGTGTATTTCTTGGATGTGCGTTTCTGATAACTGATTTTGATCGACATTTTCTAAAGTCTCAATATCATTTTCTAGCATTATGGTTATGCTCTCGGTTTGTGTGGATGTGTGCGATCTATGTATACTTTGTGAGTTTGCTTGTGATTGATTGTAAGATTGAGATTGTTTGTTATGTTGCATTTGAGAGGGTGATTGTGGTGGTATTTGTAGAGTAGTTTCTGATGGTGTATGTGTTTCTGGGATAGGATTTTGATTTAAATCTTCTAACTGTGCACGTACTTCTTCTTTTAGTTGATCTATTACTTCTTGAGATAAAAGTTTATTCCTTACTATTGTTCTTCTTTGATCGGAAAGACGTTGTTCTGTTACACTAATTTCTGGGTATTGTCTTGTAAAACGTTCATGCAATTGCTGTCTGTATGTGGTCATGTCGGTCTCTAATTTGGTGATGTGAAAATAGGTTCGCATGATAAATATGTTTACTTCCTTACTCCATCTCATGCGAACTCTTGGTTTCCCAGCCTTGGTGGACGCGGGCAAGAAGGTATTTACCCCCCGCGCAACATTCAAGGTTGGCAAGGATGAATCTGTATGAGAACTAGTAATAGGAGGTGATAAAGATATGGAAGGTGACGATGGTATCGGTGGTGATGATGGTCTGGAAGGTGTGTATGAAATGGTGCTTGGGCTGATTGGTTCTAAAGGACTGTCTGTTCGGTCAGTCAGTCTGTCACCACCGTCACTGGTTTCGGCTGTAGCATCTTTGTCGGTGAGGGCCCGCCTGTTCAACTCCTCACCGCTGACGGTTCGCATGCTGAGACACCCAGCGCCAGCTCCAGGTGTGCCCCGGCGATCGCCCCCGGGCAGCGGTCCTAAACGTTTTCTTTTTAAACGGGTCTCCATGTTTAATGGGTTTCCAGAGCCACGTTAGCCACGCCAGTAATTTTTTAATCGTGTGTCCGCCCCCCACGTGATTAGATGGTCAATCAGGACGTGTGGTTGTTTAGGGGGCTTATTATTATTACTATTATTATTATAAGGTGTAGACGTTTCTTAGTACAGCTGTATATCGGAGTTAGGTATATTAATTTTCTTGAGTTTTATTATTTTATTGTAGTATGTTTTGAATGTTGCTATCCTTTTCTTGCTCGTAGGCTATGTCCTTGTAGTTGATAGTAGAAGGGCAAGCTGTTGTTTCTATGCAGCAAGTGCGTCTGCGACAATTTTGTTTTACCCGCTCACGTAACTTATGTCTGTAGTAAATTCGCTTATGGATAGGAGTTGGCGGGTGCGTCTCGGCGTCTCTGTAGATGACTGCACTTTGTTAATTACAAATGTAAGAGGTCTGTGCTCGGTGAGTATAATTAATTCGCTTCCTTCGAATATTTTTCTAAAATATTTTATAGCCATCTATATAGCTAGTAGCTCTCGATCATATTGTGACGGCGCATTATTATAATTATTAATAAATAATAGTTGAATTCACTATAAAGTCATTTAAAATATCATAGATATACTATTTTGAACAATTAAAATGCATTAATAAGTATTAAGTTAAAATACATTCATTTCGAATATTAAGTATTATAATATTATAGTAAAGGCTTAATATTGTCTTTGAAAACCGTTAAATTTATTACAACGCTGCTTAAAAATTCAAAATGTATTAAATAATAGAAATACAAGTCGATCACATTGCAATAATAAAGATTAATAAAAATTGAAAAATGGGTCAAATATTAATGAGAGTGTTCTTGTAATGATGCAGCGTGTTCTTGTATTACTCTAGGATGTTCATATAATAATTGCTTATACCCAAGACGCATACCCAAGGTCGTACATAAAGATATATGGGGAGGTCGGGTGACTGAATACTATAGTACTGTTGCACAATGTATAGTCCTATATTAGGGACTTATGATAGTAAGGTCTATGATAGAAAAGCATTAATATAGAATGTCTTTATGATGCATAAGCATTATGATAGCAGAGTTCTGATTTGAAGTCCCATATATAAAAGACATATAATAGAAAGGTCTATGAAATAAAGCAAATATGTGGAAGGTCTCAAATATGTAAAAGCATTATATTGATAGAAATGGGACTCGAAAAGGATTATTATAGTGGCGTGTAGATTGCTTCACAGCGTCCGAGACCGAGGTAAACTTGGACTCGCTAACCGATGTGTCCTAGGCGTATCATCTTAGTGCCGGTGGTAAGCGGATTTGTTGTAGCAATACGACTTGCCCGTGGACATCGCACATACCTACCGTTTGTGGGTTATTATACGTCAGCTATCTTTTGGATTAGGGTGTGTTTGGTAGTACTTTTAAGTGCAGTAAGCATTCTCAACTCCATGTCTTAGAGCAATAGCTCTATGATAAGTTGATTTTTGGCTACTGGTGTCTTAGTAGCGTGCTACTATGATACGTTGGTGCTATTTTTAGTTAACAACAGTACCAATTTTGTTACCAAAGTTGATAGGGATCATGTGGGTGTGTTGTGAGGGGGCGCTATCCGTATGATAGTTGTATTGATGCTTACTGCTACTTGCGGTATTGCGTCTTGTAATGGATCTGTGGGTGTGCTGCGCCTGATTCGACGCATCTTGTGGTTCTAGTCGATGGAGGTATGCGGGTGGTGATGTCTGCTGGGATTGTATGAGGGACCTTGGGATGGTGTAAGCCGACGATAGTCGTATTGATGCTTGTTGTGATTTGCAGCATTGCGTCTCTACGATGGTTGTTTGGCGGGTCGCTATTCTCAATGGCGCTCTCAGTGTCTTAGTTTGACTCACAAGATCACAGGATCTTTCTAAACCTTTAGAAAGATCCTTGAGAAAGATCAATATATGGTTATTATACTTGTCACGTAAATTTTATATATTTTATAGATGAGGGGGGATGGGGGGGGGGGAGAGTTACAGCAAATTTTATAATCCTGCTGTGATCCTGTTCTATTATATAGTGGTACTATAATGACTTTCACCAATCTTCCGATGTTCGCATATGTTCCCAGTAATAAATTTAAAAAAATTACAATAGGCGAACTGTCATTGCAACGGTTCGATCGATAGAATAGAATCAAATCGAATCATTTTTATTCAATATAGATATACATAATACTTATTGAAAGTCAATTTTTACTTTTACCACTGGTTCACAAATAAAAAGATAGAGACTGACGGAAGAGATAGTCCGCAACACCGGCATCTATTCACATTCACCATTCACGTAAATGGTGAATGTGAATAGAGCTAATATAGGAAAAGGTATTTACCCTGAGGTACTATCATCATCAACTGTCCGTTACGTTAAGCTGTCGTCAAAACTTCTTAAAAAAACTTCCATTTTTGCAAAATTTTGTGAAGAAAATGTACGTAAGAGTAAGACTAGACTAGGCTGAATAGTCTAAGACCTTTGCCTGCCTTTTCGGGCATTGTAATTTTGATTTTGTAATTGTAATCTATCGGAATCGGGTCGGATCGGAGTTGATCGGAGTCGGACATTTATAAAAATGTCAAAAGAAGTGGAAGTTGCGCGATTTTATTTTGATTACGAATAGAATTAATAATAAATAATAAATATGTTAACAGTATGGTTTCATTTTTATTATATAATGTTTTGGTATACAAAATCTCGTTCTATGAACCTTATAAAAATTTGACTTTCTTTCAGGATTATTTACCGATGTCTATTATTTTATCCAGCTTAATAATTTTTAGTAATGCATTTTATGTTCCTGGTGTGGCTCCAGTGGAGTTTAAGAAAGGACAAAGAATTGAAGTTAAAGCTGTTAAAATGACGAGCATTCACACACAGTTACCTTACGAGTATTACTCTTTGCCTTTGTGTCGACCAAAAAATGGAACTTTTGTTTATAAATCTGAAAACTTAGGGGAAGTTTTGCGAGGAGACAGAATAGTAAATACCCCATATGAAGTTCATATGGCAGAAAATATTAAATGTAGGCTGTTGTGCCATAAGAAAAATTATCCAATGAATTGGAGTGTAGAAGAATCTGAAGAGGTTTCAATTCGTATTGAACATGAATATTTTGTACATTTGTTAGTATTTTTACTTACAGTTTATAATTTTGGAGCTATATTTATTTTATGTAAACTTATATTATTTTTAGATTGGTTGACAATTTACCTGTAGCAACAAGGATAGTAAATAGTGATACATCAGAAAGAAGTATTGAACAAGGTTATCGACTTGGTTTTATGTCAAAAGGAAAAGCATTTATTAATAATCACTTAAAACTGTTACTCAAGTATCATAAGCACAGTCAGTAAGTTACTTTCTTTAGCTGTAATTACATTATTATTATTGGAAGTATAATATGTACATCATTAGACTTTTTTTTAATAGGATATAGGTGACAAACGAGCACACAGTGTACCTGATGGTAAGTGGTTGAGGTGGCCATAGACATCTACATCTATCCTCGATTACAAAACAAAATGCACATGTGTTGTCACTTGTGAGGATTAAGATGGAATGCCTCGTTTCCAGTTAAAAGGGTCTCCGGTTCTCTACACTCACCATACGAAACACATCTACGTTAAGTTGCTATTTTATTGTTGTTTATATTTGCCTTTTGATTGTATTAATGATGATAATAATCTCTATCTATGGATCTTATGAATTTTGAGTTTTTTTTTTCACAATCTATATTGTAATTGGTTATTGAATTTAATAATTTTAAGATCAATTTCATATCTATTGTATTTGATACTACTACTATTGTCAAGAGCTGGATTGGATGCTATTGTGTAATGGCTAGCATAAAAGGATGCTGTTTGTTAAGTGATTTATTATGGATAAACCATCGCCATTCCTTGTGGGAATTACATATGATAATTAGATTTTCATAACCATTTAAAATTTAGTTCTAAATTTAATTACTTATTATTTGGATATATATATATATAGATAAATTTTGAATATTTCTTGTTTATTTGTGAGATTAATGGAATCAAATTTATTTTCAGAGATTCTTACAGAGTTGTTGGTTTTGAAGTTGAAACACACTCTGTGGATAAGGATGATCTGTCATTTATTGATGATGCCTCTTGTCAATTCCCAACTGACGCTAAACCTCAGCTAGTTAATGAAGACACTGGAACAAAATTGTATTTTACATATTCTGTTGAATGGGGAGAGTCTGAAATAGGGTGGGCATCGAGATGGGACATTTATTTGAGCATGAAAGATGTTCAGATCCATTGGTTTTCAATTATCAATTCTATTGTTGTCTTATTTTTTTTGTCAGGTATGTATACAAGTTGTTTTTTTATCAAATCATGTAGTGATTAACAAGCACACTTTCCACCTGATGGCAAGAGAATGCTGTGGCCCATAGACATCTACATCTATCTTCGATTAAGAATCAATGTGCAGATGCATTGTCAGCCCTAAGAATTAAATAAGATGCCTTGTTTTGAGTAAAAAGGATATCCGGTTCTCTACACTATGAAACAGCAGCATTAAGCTGGTATTCTGTGTGAGGCATGTTCCTTCCCTGGTCGAGCCAATCCATTCATTTTTATCCCTCATTAATCCTGTTAACAATCTCTGTTAACTGTTGTGTCCACTACTGAACTCTAATTAAGGAGCTTGGTGATTTTAGTAGCAGATGTTTTGAACAATTATTGCTGCTTTCTGTGCCCAGTTTAGTGTTAAATAAAATATGTTAATGATTTCTTACATTTATGCGAGTAGTATTAGCATAAATGTAAGAAATCATGCATGCAACTAATTAGATGTAACCCCATTTATTTAAAAGGAAATTTAAGTCATGGTGTTCATGGCTTTACTGTACTGTTACCATAATTAATAGCAGTTGGAAGTAAGATTTATTAACAACCCAACTGCTTTGAAACTGAAGGACGTAATGCATAAATATGTTTGTATGTTTATATTAACTCTTGTAACAATTTAGAAATTAGTTGTATATAGATTACAGACTTATTAAATGGAGGATAGCAATGGTTTTTTAAATTAGCAATTTATTAACACGTTAAGTGCGTTACCGGACATATATAGCCGGTAATGAACTTTCCCGCGATGCGGACGCTAAAAACTAGTTTTTCTCGCTCGTGCGGCGTCATTTTAGGTACGATATTCTGTGAGTTAAAATGAGACAAATATATATTATTGCTTCTTACTTTAAGACAATATTTCTTATTACAATAGAAAAAAGATGCATAGCATATTTGCCCTGTACGCACAGAACGAAAATAATTTGCATTCAGTGCGATACCGGACGAATACGACTTGTAAGTACATGTTCGGTATAGCACTGGTGGCGAGGGCGTATGTGTTTTAGTGAGAATCTGACCTCATTACCGTTTAGACGTTTGTCGACATTTCTTTCATTTTCCCGCCCTTTATTTACGTAATAGTTACGACTTTAAATTCTTAATGAAGCGCTCCCGAAAAATGTTGGCGCGTGTTTTCGAAAAAAAAGTGGAAGATAATGATATTACATCCGACGGCACAAGTAAAAATCGAAAGATTTTCCCTCCTGGTAAGCAAATCAAGGTTTTGAAAGATATAAAGATTCCATCACATTCAGTTAAAGCTACATCACCTGGGCCACATACACTTCTCCCGTCAACTACAAGCAAAATAATTAATCCAGGAAAAAATACATATTATGAAAGTCCTTCTAGTAGCAACACATATGCAGTATTACACAATGTCTCTTTTCCTGTATGTTCTAGTGAAGCTGGCTCACTTAGCGACTTATCGTATAATAATTTATTAAACATTGATTGCAACCTGACACCAGAATTTATAAACGAATTATTATCTACCAAAGTAAAATAAACAGAAAACTTTAGACACCCATCATAATCATCATAAAAATAGTAACCCTAAACAACATTTGATTCAAGAAAGTAGTAATGCAGTTAATACCTCGCAAGCAATAGATTTATCATTACCGGCTACTAGTTCAAACCATTGCGCGACGAATACAATATCTCATCACCTACTACATAATTCACATAATATCACATAATTGTAGCGACATAAGTACGGACAGTAACAGCAATTATAAACCTTCTAGTTCAGAAAGTTCTTTAAGTGATACGGAGACGATATCCAGGGTTGATGATGAAGATACAGTAGATATTCAGAGTCCGTTGATTACGCCACAAGATAGCGAATGGGTAGATATCACTTCTTCTACGCCTAATATTGGTAATTTTAAAAATGATACTGTAATAAACATTCCACCCGATGTGACATCGCCATTTCAAATCTATAAGTTATTTGTTACTGATGACATTATACATAAAATGGTAGCAGAGACAAATAATTACGCAAATAATTGTTGTCGTAATGAAAGTGTCAAAAATAAGTCTAGGCTGAAAAAGTGGCAGGACACCAATTTTGAGGAAACGTGCACTTTTTTGGGTATCTTGATGACAATGGGAGTTGTCAAACTACCAAGCTTAAGAAATATTGAAAAAGACATGTTATAAAAACGTATACATTCAATCATTAATAACGCGAGATAGATTCATATTGCTGTTAAAATGTTGGCATTTCAGTAATGATACAATTGATCCAACGGGCAAATTATGCAAAGTTCGTGATGTTTTGAGTATGATTTTGAGCAAATTTAGTGAAGTTTTAACACCCGGTCAGTATTTAGTGATTGACGAATCTATGATTCCGTGGCGAGGACGACTGAAATTTCGACAGTATATCAAAAACAAAAGCCATAAATACGGGATAAAATTATTTAAATTATGTACACCTGAAGGGTATACATGGTCCGTAATTGTTTACACAGGTAAAAATGACCGACCTAGGAACCAGCCACATGGCCATGATATCGTCCTAAAATTAATAAAAGACTTAGGTGGAAGCGGTAGAACTGTTATAGCCGATAATTACTATACCTCTGTGGGCTTAGCAGAAGATTTATTGAAGAAAAAAACTGAACTTTGTGGAACAATAAGAATAAATAGAAGAGGTCTACCTAAAAATGTTATATCTACTAAGCTGAAAGGAGGACAGTGTATTGGTAAAATGAATGAAAACGGAGTTAAAATAATTAAATGGCATGATAAACGGGCTGTTACGATGATAACAACGTGCAAGAATCATGATGCAGCTGTAAAAGACATAGGCAAAAAAAACGAAATGGTGAGATAATTTACAAGCCAGAATGTGTATATGGTTGATTATAGTGACCAAATGACAGCATATTATTCGTCATTGAGAAGAGGGATCAAAACAATGCCTCAGTGGTTTGCTCTTTAATTTTTTGCACATGTTTAACTTTTTTTTAATTTTTCTACTTTTATGTAGAGACGGGCCGAATATGGATTTCAGTAAAACTTACCGAACCGAATATTCGGCCGAACATTATTCGACAGGATCACCTCGGTACCTGACCAATTCATGTCGAAACTTGTTTACGTAAAGCGCGCGGGATTAGCACCGGACCCTGCCCCTCGCTCCCCCGCCACACCTGACATGTTATTGCATCATCTAGTACTGAGCTAATTGCCGGCATGTGCTTATGTTTTGACTGTTTTTGTGAAAAAAAAAGTGTTTCGTTGTTATTCTTAGTGAAAATTGATAATTATATGATAAAAATGAGTGGCAGGAGATCTACTATTTGGACTTATTTCAGAGAAACTGACGACCAAAGTAAAGTGAAATGTACGATTTGCGAAAAAATACTTTCTATAAAAAAATAAATTATCAACCGACTTCAAAAAGGAGGAGGTATTCAATTCGACTGTATGTTCTTTTTTTATGTGTGTTACCTCATAACTTTTTTGTAGGTGAACCGATTTCGATGATTCTTTTTTTATTTGAAAGCTGGTGCTTCTCATGTGGTCCCATATAAATTTGATCAAGGTCTGACCAATAGTTTTTGAGTTATCCTTAATAATTTATATTGAAGTCGGTTGTACAAAATTTTAAATTTTAAATTATTTCCAAATGGCGAATCGACGACCCCAGATAACTTCCAATTACGAATTCAATTGCTGAAATGATAGCAATAGATAACCAGCCAACTTCTATAGTCGAAGATAAAGGCTTTAATCGGCTCATGCAGTTGGTAAAGCCCAAATACCGAGCCGAAAATGTATAAGTGAAACAGTGATTCCACAACTGTATGAAAAATTGAAAAGTACTATTTAAGGTGAGGTATCTAATTCCAAATGTTTATCGGCTACATCTGACATGTGGACAAACATGTTCGTACATTTCACTTTGAGTACCATTTTAACGAATGAGTACCATTTTAAAAATGATTTAGCCGAATAATCGGCTGAATACGAATATTCGGTAAAGCTGCCGAATATGCCGAATACCGAATATAAAACGAATATTCGGCCCATCTCTACTTTTATGAATATCTGTGGTTTGGTTTATTTATTTGTAATCTAATTAATATAAAATATAACTAATAGTACAGAAAGAAACATTAACCTTTACATTTTCCGAACAAATTAACTTCCCCGCTATGAAATCTGTCAAATATTATATCTCACTTATAAGTGGCGCCGCCCTGGTGGCAGAGAAATTTGAAAAAAGAACATTCCAAAGCTTTCTTTTTTTAATAGCATTTACTTATGTTTTTTGGCCAGTTCGCACGATAATTACAACAGGAGAAATTAAACTTTTTTCCGTGTTCCTCTAAATTGCTCCATGAGTGATGAGTGTATATAGTATTTGTTAATAACTACATATTGACTACAGCGCTACCTATCGGATTCTAGTATAGCTAAGAACCATCGTCTCGAGAAAACAAATAGTATATCGTGTGAATAACACATTAAGTGATCAAGCCGTTCAAAAAAAAACTAACACGTTTTCACACTTTCACGTAGAAATGCACTTCTCCGTTTATTATAAAATCAAATAATATTCTCTTCTGATTGGAAGAAATGAATAAGTTGTAAGACATTTTATTTTAGTCCCCAATGGTGAACTCATCTGTTGCCTTCATTATTTGAAATTAGTTGCACTTAACTATGGGCAGCAGTAGCGTGGATGCCCCTAATACTAGCTACGTCCCTAATTCCAGCCTTTTCACCTTTTTACATCTTAGAGAAGATTTCTAGTCTTAACTATAAGTATTGTCAGCTAAAAAATTCTTCGTAAGAGGAAAGTATATTTCAAATATTACCACACCCTTATTAATCGTATCAGTGTTAAATTAAAAATCAAAACATGTACGCAACGATAAACGCTCATTTTTCTATTTTTTTTAACAATTTATGGTCGCGATCAAATTAGTCCTATTTTACATTAAGTATCTCATCTTTAGGCTTTTTGATTTGTATGAATATGACTACAGACATAGTAATGCAGTTATTTTTGTTTAAATTTACATTTTTTTTAATTTATTTTTTAGTGGAAATTAACGGGGCTGTAATTAGATATACTAAATGTATGGAGCGCATAATTTCAGCCGTTAGGCCGTTATTTGTTTTGACGTACGTAATTAGAAGTGCCTAATTTCAGCCACGTAATATAAATCGGGGTTGTCATAAACTGTAATAAATACCATTAATTAACACACACCTATACACATAACTTATTTTAATGTTAGGGATGCTATTATCAATTCGTCTATGTTATAAAATTGGTTTTTAATTTAAAAGCTTAGCAAAAGATTTAAGTGCTTGCTTTTCTATTAGACATTTGGTGTATATTAAGAACACCTTATATAATATAATATGTTAAGGGGTTATTTTTCAAAGAGTAGCTATATTTTATATTTAAGTTCAAATATATAAATAATGATCTACCGATATTACAGTTTTTGAAAATACGAGTAAATAAGGCTTCTGCTTTTATTTGAAATTATCCCTAATTTAATGTGATTTATGGACAATAACTACGCGTACGCGCGCTCCTTGTGGGAGCGATTCAATTCACGTTTTCGTTTCTCAAGTTTTTGCCTACTGTTTACTTTCTTAGTGACACTCTTACTACTAATGCTTAAGTTAATAACTACATGACGCGAATTATGATCCTTACACCCTTCACACTTTTAACGGGCTTAGGATCGTCATAACAAATAAAATAAAATAAAATATTTTTGCTTATCAACGACGTAACCGACGACTGTCATTACTAGGGCGTGTTAAAAAAACTTTTTACAACTAAATTACGCAAGTAGTCCCAATAACCAATATTGGTATCTCAAAATGGAATGGTTTTTCTTTTACTATTCCATTTTGAGGAATAGATTTATTAGAAGTTTCACTTTTAATTTCCGTGAACGCAGCAATAATTTTACTGTGGCGGTCTTCATAACTTTTGACGCAAACGACTCTTTATTTCCCCCCACATATAAAAGTCTAACGGTGAAAGTTCCGGCAAGTTTGCAGGCCATGGTATAGGGCCTCCGTGCGCAATCCACCTACCTTCATATTCACTATTTAAACACGTACGTTAATTTCTTGCCGCGGTAACGACTCACTTTCGTATAATCTTTGCGCACCATGTAAACGTTCATTGCTTAAAACGTAATACCGCACCATTTCACAGTTACATAGTATTCGCGGTTGGAATATTTTCGTTCCGTCATTGGTAACGAAGCGACACTACTACTTACAAAAATTTAAAAATAGCACACCTGTATGTAATGAGGTCACGGCCAACACTGTCAGCTGTCGGCCGGCTCGTTGGACGTTGGTACTTAGCGGTGTGACGATTAACGGTAGGGAAGGGCGCGGGAAGGTACCTAAATTTTGTAACCGAGCGACCCTTACGAATGTGTACGCGCGTAGTAAAATAGTAGGCGTTAGATATTTATGAATGACAATCAGTTAAAATAATGCATTACCACGGATTCTGAATTTAAAAGATAAAAAGGACAGAATGTTTAAGATTTTTTTAAATTAATTTTTCTTCACCATTCGCCCATATTACTTATTCTCAACCTTCTCTACAAATTTGGCCGTATATTGCAAAATAATCCTGTACAATAAAATTGAATTATTTATGTCTAGATTTGTAATTTAATACAAAATTTCTTCAGGTATATTAACAATGATCATGGTCAGAACGTTAAGAAGAGATATTGCAAGGTATAATTCAGATGAAAGTATAGATGACATGATAGAGGAAACTGGTTGGAAATTGGTGCATGGTGATGTTTTTAGACCGCCACCTAAAAGGATGCTTTTTGCAGCTGTAATAGGAAGTGGCATACAAGTGTTTTTGATGGCCCTCATCACTATTTGTAAGTTTATTTATTCCTAGCTATTATATAAAAAAAAGGTTGTTGTCAGTATTGAAACAAAATTGAAGTATGACATATTTTATTTTTAATGAATTTAATAGGTTTATTTTTTTACAGTTATTGCCATGTTGGGCATGTTATCGCCAGCCAGCCGTGGTGCACTTATGACTGCGGCTATATTCTTGTATGTGTTCATGGGTCTTATTGCTGGCTACTATTCCGCACGCTTATATAATACTATGAAAGGAAAACAATGGAAACAAGCAGCATTTCTGACAGCTACTCTTTATCCAGCTATTGTATTTGGCACCTGTTTCTTTTTAAACTTTTTCATTATGGGCAAACATTCCAGTGGTGCAGTGCCATTTTCGACTATGATGGCCTTGCTTTGTTTATGGTTTTGCATATCTCTACCTTTAGTATATTTGGGATATTACTTTGGATGTAGAAAACAGCCATTTCAACATCCTGTCAGGACAAACTTTATCCCAAGAAAAGTACCAGAACAAGTTTGGTATATGAATATTTTTATATGGTAAGCAGAAATTTATAAATATTATCCATATTGTCGGGCCATAAATTCTGTCAACGAGTCAATGAAGATTCTTACAACGAGCGGGAAATTATTTCAATGTTTGTATTTGTCTACAATTTTTCTTCATTATAAAAAAAACTTTTAAAATTTTCGTCTAAATATGCAGGAATGGATGGTATTTTTTTAAACTTCAGCTTTAACTATATATACGTCGGCTGGGTCAACAACAAAAATGATATCGTCAAACACCTCAGTCCCCACGCAATATTAAAAACAAGAGGAAGCGCAAAGTGTGCGAGCCACACATGCCACAAATAGGCGCAGTACTGCCTAATTGATTGGCATTTGCAGGCTTATTTTGTCACGAGCTGACATGTCGCTACCTAATAACTTAGGGATTAAAATGCCGTATTATGTTATATCGGAATGCAAAAATGAATATATGGAAGTTAGCTGGTCAGCATTGTGTCTATGAAAGCGTGATGTTATTATTGCGACATCTACCGTCGAGTAAAAGAATTTGTTCGTCAATATTCGATTTTTTTTGGATAAAAGACTTAATGCTCTCTATTTTTTTACATACAGTACACACTAAGAAATTTCATAATGAAATAAGCAGTGCCATTGTACATATTATGTTCTTTTTATCATTTTTCTATCGAAGTATGTGTGTACTATTTGTAATATCTTATGGTTTATACTTAAGCTGATGGCGAGTAACATAAAGCATTTCCCTATTATTTCTTCATGGCCAATCACGCAAAAAATATTGAAATGTTGCACAACTGTAGGTACACATTTCTTTCTTTACTAATATAATGTGTTTGGCGACGATGGTTCTAGTACAAATTATGCTCTTTGCCACTTCCTCTTGTTTTAAATAATCTGCCAGTCCCCCTGATACCTCGACTCTTGATGACGGGGAGAACACACCGCCGGCCATCCCGCGGTGTGAGTGCTCCATGCCGGATGTTCGGTTCTCACAGCGCTCGGTCCGCAAAGCACTCCTCTCCCTGGACATCCACAAGTCGAGTGGGCCTGACGGAATCCCCCCAATTGTGCTGAGGACGTGTGCTCCGGAGTTGGCACCGGTTCTAACGCGTCTTTTCCGGTACTCCTACTCCCTAGGCGTAGTCCCGAAATCATGGAAGACAGCTTTTATCCAACCGATCCCTAAAAAAGGCGACCGCTCAGACCCGTCCAACTACAGGCCTATCGCCATCAACCCCTTGTTCTCCAAAATAATGAAATCCATTATAAACTGCCAGCTCATGCGGTACCTTGAGGATCACCAGCTAATTAGTGACCGCCAATACGGTTTTCGTCGGGGTCGATCAGCTGGTGATCTTCTGGTCTACCTGACTCATAGATGGGCGGAGGCAGTAGAGTCCAAGGGGGAGGCATTGGCCGTTAGTTTGGACATTGCGAAGGCTTTCGATCGTGTTTGGCACAAAGCTCCCTTCTTATGGGCTTCCCGAGAAATTGTGCAATTGGATCACCAGCTTTCTTGCAGATCGGAGCATCAAGGTCGTTGTAGACGGTGCATGCTCCGACTACAAGCCTATTAACGCTGGTGTTCCACAAGGCTGCGTGCTATCACCAACGCTGTTTCTTCTGCATATCAATGATATGTTGCAAACCGGTAGCATTCATTGCTATGCGGATGATAGCACTGGTGATGCTCTATACGCCGGCCGTGCGAATATTTCTCGGGAAAACGTCGCCGAGTACCGGAACAAACTTGTGTCTGAAGTCGAGTCTTTGCTGAACAAAGTCTCGGATTGGGGGCGACTAAATCTAGTCCAGTTTAATCCTCAGAAGACACAAGTTTGCGCGTTTACCGCTAAAAAGAACCCCTTTGTCGTATCTCCTCAGTTTCAAGGCGTGCAGTTTCGCGGTCACTTGGAAGAGAAGGCCAAATTGGCCTCTAAAAAGCTTGGCGTGCTCAGCAGAGCGGGACAGTATTTCATGCCGGCACACCGCCTGCAACTTTACAAGGCGCAGGTTCGGCCTCACATGGAATACTGTTCCCATCTCTGGGCTGGGGCTCCCCAGTGCCAGCTCCTTCCACTTGACCGCATCCAGTGCAGAGCGGCTCGAATCGTCGACGACCGAGTCCTTTCCGATCGGCTCGATTCATTGGCGCTGCGCAGAGATGTTGCATCTCTTTGCATTTTCTTTCGCATTTACCACGGGGAGTGCTCTGAGGAATTGTTCGGATTAATCCCAGCCGCCACATTTCACGAACGCACATCGCGGCAGAACTCCCGATACCATCCACACCATCTGGATGATTGGCGGTCCACCACTGTGCGATTTAGAAGATGTTTTCTTCCTCGCACAACGTCCTTGTGGAATAGTTTACCACCAGCGATTTTTCCGGACCGATACGACTTAGGGACCTTCAAGAAAAGAGCCTACTCCTTTTTAAAAGGCCGGCAACGCATCTGCAATTCCTCTGGTTCCCCTGGTGTTGCAGTTGTTCATGGGCGGCGGTAGTCACTTACCATCAGGTGAGCCGCATGCTCGTTTGCCCCCTCTCCTATAAAAAAAAACCATAGGTACTGCGAAAAGCTGCAAACTTTAGGAATTCTCGGGAAATTAATGTAGGAAAGTAAAGTAAGAAGTCTAAATACGTCCCACAGCTGGTCACATGCCTCATTCTAAGAGGGATTTTAAGCAGACAGAGTCTGCCGCATTACCTTAATGTATGTGTGTTAGCGAACATCACATGTAATCGGAAGTATTTTTTTTTTTTTATACGTTCACAATGTTTTTCTGCGCCGTCGTGCACATGGTAAATCGGGGGATCGCATTCGGGCTTATTCTTTGAGCTACTAGAGCTCAAACTAACTAACAAAAATTATTTTATCCGGTGTTCCACGAGTGGAAATAGCCTAAAAATTAGAAATTTTCAGGTAATCATAATTGCGTCGCAAATTTACCGTTTCACGACGAGTGAAACAACCGAACTTCGAGAAATGCAAAAAAATCGCATTATGAGACGAAAGCGAGTACCAAAGTTAACCTGCCTAACATTGATAATAATTTACTTCAGGCGCTGAATTTAAACGAAATGGTCTATTGATTTTGTGTCGAAAACAAGTTGCAATTAAATACAATTAGATTATTATTTAAATCTTTTGATGAAATGGTGAGGAGTGGTCCTCTCCGCAGTCCGTCTCCGAGTAGCTAGCGTTAGTAAAGCCTCGGATATGTGCAGTAGCATTCCCGTGGCCCTGACTATATGCCGCGAGTGTTATCATGAGGTTTTAGTCAGTGCTAGTCTGACATAACTTGTCATTGCCCACTCGAGACGGGTGCATTTCCCCGTGAAAAAAGGTCTTTGTAGCTTTTTCTCAACACAAATCAGAAACCACTTCTGGTTCAACTTATGCCTCGCTGATTGCAATAACGTAGCTTTTATCCTTAACAAGCGTTGAGGTCTCGGTGCAGCTCAGCCGACGCCAGACGCTCTAGCATAAAACGCGCCAAGGTCTCGGCACTGTGACAATATTGGTACTCGGTTGTCGGCTCCATTCTGGCTATGCGACAAGGGTGAAGCGGCCATAAAGCATTTGCACCAGCTTGAAATTTAGTGACCCTTGTTGTCTATTCGCCCTATCTAAAAGGACCGGGCGAACAGCTTCGACACCGGCTTCTTGTTCAAGGAAGTACCAGTTGATCCCTCCACATTTCAAACAGAAACTGCCGAGCGTAGGACCTCCATATTTCTCAATCACTTAGCGGGGGTTGGTCACTTGGCCCCGGCTCCAAGCATTAACAGTACATGAACACAAGGGTATCCGCCATCAAGTTCCGAAAAGAGGATTTACAAAACATTGATGAAGTTACGAGTTATTCTTGTAAATATAACTCAATACGGTTCGCGATATAATATATAAGTATGTTAATTTTGTATATAAAATCGTAGAGCAAATGTAGTGCAACAGTTATACTTCAACGTCCAGGTACACTCTTTCTCTCAATTCAACATTTAAAAGTGTTTTGGAGCACGGAATAGCAACACGCCCATTGTTTTAAGTCGGACTGTACATGTCCTCCATTTTTTGTCTTTAAAAATAACTCTGTAATTTTATAAAAAAGATAATTAGATGGTTAGTTATCGACATGTAACTTAACTGTAAATTTTTTACTGGAAAAAAGGCATTCCATCTTAGTCCTCACGGGTGACAACGCATCTGCATTTTGATTCTTTATTGAAGATAGATGTAGATGTCTATGGGTCACAGCAACCACTTACCATCAGGTGGACTGTGTGCTCGTTTGTCACCCTATCCTATAAAAAAAAAATTTAAATTACATATTATGCGATCAAATTTACATATGACGCGTCCGGTTTCCTAATTTTTGCCACGCAAAATTATTTTATCGAGTAGTTATGTTTGTGTCAATATTACGTAAACATATTTATTTACTTATTCTTTATTGCTCTCCATACAAAAGCTTGCACAGAATATGTTAACAAAACAAATGTCCGCCGCTCTGCCCCAATGCGTGTTGGCGAACTTCACATGTCTTCGAAATGTTTTATTTCCTCACGATGTTTTCCTTCACCGCCGAGCACGTGGTAACTCAGGGGCTAAGTGCTCGCTGTTAATTTATACGCGAGCAACCTGAGTTCGATCCCGCCGGCACCAATGAAATTGTTAACTGCAATTTTAAGTGCTGATTTACCACGATATTAGTATGCTAATGTGAAAACGAAGTTACATTTTAAAGAACGAAGTAATGATTCATAAAAAGTTTTTTTTAATACTCAGAGGGTTGGTACGCGCTTTACTGACACGGGGAGTTAATTCCATAAACGAACAACCTGTACAGCAAAAAACGCGTTCATAAACTTGCTAGCGTGCAGTGGCTTTTTAAATTCAAACTGCTGATCTCAGCTTACTCGAAGGGTAGGTAAGATAGTGCACTGCGCAGACAATACCACCGGAGAGAGTGAGAATGGACTTAGTATACAAGAAGCTAGTGCGCACGCACACAATATTGAACATTCAATTTTAGTGAAATGCACGAAGATTTGTCTCTAAAACAAGCGCGAATATATGTACGAACATACTTGAATAAAGTTTTTATGAAAAAGCGCAAGTTATCTGTATTTATTTTTAAAATATTTGTGACAGAACTTATGACCGGACTACGTTTTAGTGTATCAGTAATTATGAATAATAATATTTAGATAGTAACTAATCTTTCACTCATTATTTTTAGCATATTAATGGCCGGAATTCTTCCGTTTGGCGCTGTGTTCATAGAGTTATTCTTCATTTTTAATGCTCTATGGGAAAATCAGTTTTATTATCTCTTTGGATTTTTATTTCTTGTATTTTGTATTTTGGTTATATCTGTTTCACAAATTTCAATCGTGATGGTATACTTTCAACTTTGTGGAGAGGTAAATTATACTAATAATAATTATTTATTTTACATGATAAGATATGTATGTAATTAATTACATTATACTTTATGTTTTTTTAGGATTATCGCTGGTGGTGGAAAAGTTTCATTGTTTCTGGAGGGTCTGCTGTGTATATTCTAATATATTCAATATTTTACTTTTTTACCAAATTAGAGATTACGGAGTTTATTCCGACATTATTGTATGTGGGTTATACAGGTAATAGAATATCCGACAGTGAAAACTATTCGTTTTTTTTTTTAATTTTAATTAATTTAATTTTTATATTTCAGGTCTTATGGTATTAACTTTTTGGCTGTTAACTGGTACCATTGGATTTTTTGCAGCTTATACATTTATTAGAAAAATTTATGGCGCTGTTAAAATTGATTAAATGTGGAACTTTTAGTACATTGTATACAAAGTGCATTGTGAAAGTTTATGTAGTTGAGTATGTGTGGCAAGAGTCACTATTTTTATATAACTTAAGTTGATTATGTGTGTGTTATATCAATCGATCTTTTGCTGATTAGGTTGTTTGTAAATAGTTAATTATTGCGATTAATTTGTAACAAATATATGGATGGCTTTAAAATTATTAGCATTTTTTAAATTTGCTCCCGTTTAGAATTAATATTTTTTAATTTCGTCTAATTGGCGGCGCTACAGTCCTTGCAGCGATGCAAGGTCTAATAATGTCCTCCAGACCAAATTTCGGTCACGGTGGCACCAGGACAGGATTATGGTGCCCAAGTGTGTGGACAAGCACAGGTGCACTCTATTTGCTCACTCTCATAGTCCGCAGAGATTGCAGTACCAACGGCTTTACGTGCTTTCCGAGGTCTGGACGTGAAACACCGCCAACTTCCTGACTTTGAACTGTTACTGAGAGTTATAGAGAGAAAAAGTAGGGATGCATCCGATACCGATAACGATGCCGATATATCGGCGATACTCGAAGTTTGCCGATATATCGGCATAGGCGATATTTTTATGACTGATTCAACGATACTTTTCAAATTTCGCGCTTTAAAAATGTAATGTAAACGTGCGTGTTGTCTCGTCTATTTCGTTACAAACGAGGCACGAACTAACTATGCTCGGGGAAACCCCGCGCTATATTCAGTGTCTTGTTTAGCGACAATGCTTGATCCTCGTTACAAAGAACGAAAATTTCAATCACAGTATACTATTACTATGGCAAAAAAGCGTCTAGTTCAGTTACTTGATCTTAATGTAGCACTGCATTCCGAAACTATTTCAGACACGGTCACACTTACATCTAGTACTGTAACTGTAAGTTCTGAGATGCCTACGAGTGGCGGGCATTGGAGCGTTTGTGAAAATATTATTAGAGAGTCCGAGGAAGATAAGCCCCTGTCTACTCTGAACTGTAATTCTTTCAAAGAAGAAGTCGAGAGATACCTAAAGTCTCATAATATATCGAGAGGCGCAGATCCGTTCGTTTTCTGGCGCAATGACGACTTATACCCAAACTTGAAAAAAATGGCGCAGAAGTACTTTTAGTTTCCAAATGAGTTCTGTCGTATCTGAAAGACTATTTTCACCGCAGGTCTTATTCAAACAGATTTGCGAAATCGCCGTTCTCCGCAAAACTTAAGAATACTTTGTTTTTTAAACAAAAATCTCATCAATATTAATTTTAATTACTAAAACTATCAACTAATCTCAACCTGTCTATAGTTTTAAACGGTTTTATTTAGTGTGTACTGTTATTTGTTCTTTTATATTAATTTAAAAAATAACCTGACTTGTGTTTTATTTATTTTACTTTAATTTTTGAATTCAATAAGCGTATCGGCATCGCCGATTTTTTATAAGGGCATCGGTATCGTATCGGCAAAAAGGCGTATCGTGGCATCCATAAGAAAAACCAATATCTGATTTTGCTCGACTGGGGATTCGAACCCGGGACTGCATGACCAGTACTCGCGCTTACTTAGTTAACAGTCGGTATAACGAGGTGCTAAAGTGTTTACATAGTAATTGTACGACAGACAGAGTACAAAACCTATCCAACTGCAGGGAGACGTAAGACAGGGTAACATCCTATTCCCTAAATTTCAACGCTGCATTGGAAGACGTTTTCAACCTACTGGACTGGAAAAGATACATCACTCTCTTCGATTTGCCGACAATACTGTCGTTAGTATGTCATTATGGCTTACTGCTCCTGCCACACATTCGTCGAGTGACATGGGAATGGGAAGTAGCGAGGAAAGGAGGCAGACACGTAGTGTGGCTACAATACTCGTCATGCCGCACGTCATGCTCCTCGTTCAGGCCCATCGCTTTCTGTTTTGTTGGTTTTTTTGGACGCGAGTCAAAGGACTGCCAATATGAACGTGAGTGGCCGGCCATATAATCGCGCGAACGCAGTCCGAATCGAGCGCTCGTTACGGAAGCGTCGTTCTATTGCGATGAATAGATGTCATCCACCATCACCAACATCCATTGTGTTGCAAGCGCAAGCAACCTAGTGCGGAGCGTTGCGATTAATTGCGCGAGTAGAGCAGTGTGTGCGCAGAGAGGGCAACATCGCGGCAGCGCGAGGAGTAGAGCATATAAGCGATAATAAAATACCGAGAGTGTTTAAGGCCCGCCACATACATACGGAATTCCGTTTCGGGATTCCGTTTCGATATTCCGATTCGGAATTCCGAACGCAGAGAGTCCATATAAAATCTATGACCCGTCACACACGTACGGTAGTTTTCCGTTCGAAATTTTGCGGGCAAAACGGGATTCCGTATGTGTGTGGCCGACCCGTTCGGAATTCCGAAACGGAATCCCGAAACGGAATTCCGTATGTATGTGGCCGGCCTTAACGTTGCACAGACATTGTCTAAATATATTTAATGTTTGTGAAACATTAAATCGAAATATGTAGGTACTTTGAATAAACTTAAACGTATCGCATAACGCAGGCAAGGATTAAAGGACTATAAAGCTTAAACCAACAAAGAAAGAAAGACGAAGCGTTGTGTTGTGTAAATTTTATATTTCGCTCATCCAATAGAACAATGACGTAACTACCAAAAAGGTGAAATTTACATTTTGATATCACAAGTTCCCGTTGCTGACGTTCTCTTTATAGAAAAAACGACAGAATTGTTCTGCCAGTAGTTTTCGTTAGAGGGCGTGAATGTCGTTTGGGAATTGGCTCGGTTTTTGCATAGCTACGGAGAAATATCGGCGGATTTGACATTTGTGCGGGGAGCCCCGTGAAGGCGAACGTTTTGGGAGCTACAGCGACGTAAATGTAAGTTATGACAATCAATTTCAACATTATTGGTGCCACAATAACGCATATGACAATTATGTCGTTATGTCAAAAAACTGCGATGGATTATCTTGTTATATATGACAAGTTCATAATAATATTTGTATACATAGCGTAATTATTATTCATCATCATCATCATTACAGCACTTCACAAGTCCACTGCTGAACATAGGCCTCCCCCAAGGAATGCCACAAAGCACGGTCTCGAGCCACCTGCATCCATTGACTTCCTGCATGTCTTACCAGGTCATCACTCCATCGTGTGGGTTGACGCCCTAACCTTTCTTCCCCATCAGTTGTGGATTTTTTGAGCTATATGGCCGGCCCATTGCTACTTCAACTTACTAATACGTTGGGCTATGTCGGTTATTCTGGTTCTACTGCGGATATCCTCGTTTTTAAGTCCATCATGCAGAGAAACCCCGAGCATATCCCTTTACATAGCTCGCTGAGCGACCTTGAGCTTCCTCATACGGCCAGCGGTGAAGGACCACGTCTCAGATCCATAGGTCATCACTGGCAACACGCACTGGTTGAACAATCTTGTTTTGAGGTATGCCTGACGAGATGATGTGTCGTAATCTCCTGAACGCTGCCCAGCCGAGTTGAATCCGTCGATTGACCTCTCGGTCGAAGTTGGACTTACCTAGTCAGACTATTTGTCCCAGGTAAACATAATCGTCAACAACTTCGAGCTTAGTGCTCCCAACAACTACCGGTATAGGTGTGACATGGAGGTTACACATGACTTTTGTTTTGTCCATGTTCATCTTAAGACCCATCCGCTAGGAGACACTATTGAGATCACTGAGCATATTGCTTAGGTCCTCCAGCGATTCTACCATAAGGACTATATCGTCGGCAAATCGAAGCTGAGTGGTGTACTCGCCATTGACGTTAATACCGTATCCTTTCCAGTCCAGTAGCTTTAAAACGTCTTCCAATGCAGCGGTGTAGAGTTTCGGGGATATTACGTCACTCTGTCTTACACCTCTCTGCACTTGGATAGGTTTCGTACTCTGATAGCCATCGTAGCCCTACTGTACAAACACTTCAGTACTTCGATATACCGACAGTCAACTTGGCACCGCTGAAGGGACTGTAGCACCGCCTAAATTTCAACGGAATCAAAGGCTTTCTCATAGTCCACATAAACAAGACAAAGTGGTCGATTGTACTTTTCGGTTTTCTGTACTATTTGCTGAACGGTATGTATGTGGTCTGTGGTGCTAAAGCCTTTTCGGAAACCGGCTAGTTTGGGAGGTTGGAAGTCGTCGAGTCTGCGTGCGAGACGATTCGTAATGTCTCTCGAAAACAGCACGTAGACGCGGCTCAGAAGGGAAATTGATCTGTAGTTCTTCAAGAGAGTATTGTCGCCTTTCTTGAAGAACAAGACCACTTCTGCTCCACGCCTCCGGAGTAGTCCCACGGACGGAATTAAAGATCTTCTGAAGGACCTCAAGTACCGGTTTTCCACTCGCTTTCAGAAGCTCCGCTGCAATTCTTTCCTCACCCGGGGTCTTACCGTTTTTAAGGTGCTGGAGAGCCATTCTAATCTCGCTCGTACTCACGTCCGGGACATCATCGGAATAGTGTCGGATAAGACTTGCTCGTGGATAGTTACTCACACTTCCGCGTGGCTCCAACAAGAATGTGTACAGCTGCCCATAGAACCTCTCAATCTCTGCGACATTCGGTCTTCAGTTTCTGGCAGACAGATCTCTGGCAAAGGCTTTGAAGACCTGGTTCCGCTCAATCGCTTCTTCAATACGAGCTGTATTGACGTTGCGTAAGTCCCGCCGCATGCACTTGGAGATCTGTCTATTCAGTTGCCTGTATGCTGTCAAATCTGCTGAAGACTGCAGCTTCATTTCCCGTGTAACAGCCATGAGATTAAGAGTGTGATCGGAGAGTTTTTGTGTTCTTCTGCAACGGGTCTTGTAGAACTTAGCTCCAACCGCATGGACAGTTTCCACAAGCTTGTCATTCATATCGTCCACTTCATTGCAGTTTTCTAGGCACTGAAAACGATTTTTCAACTCGAGCTGAAAGTTTTCGGGGCTTTGGATTAGAGCACGAGGGGGACGGAGCGTTGACTTCATTAGACGACACCTCTCCAACTTAGCGTTTAGGTTCAGTGTACCTCTCACCATTCGGTGATGGCTGCCAGTTTTCACATAAGACATCACTGAACAGTTGTCTGGTCGTCGTAATGAAGTCAATCTCATTTTTTGTCGAACCGTCAGGGCTCGACCAGGTCCACTTTCTGTAGGGCCGCTTCTTGAATAAAAAGTTCATTACAAAGAGTCCCTCTTTCTCCATAAATTCGGCCAGCTGCTCGCCTCTTGGGTTCCGTTGCCCTATCCTGAATTTTCCTACTTTCAGCTCACCGTTCTCTCTCGTGCCTAATTTTGCGTTGAAGTCTTCCATTAACACCGTATAGTGGGTTTGGGAGGAATACATGGCTCTAGATATATCCTCATACATTTCCTCCACCTCCCCATGGGGATGTGCCGAGGTTGGTGCGTAAACCTGTATAATCTTCAGCGAATATCGTTTGGTGATTCTGAATATAAGGTATGCAACCCTCGTCGACACACTCCCAATCTTTACAACGTTATTAACGAGAGACTTGTGGGCGATAAATCCGACAGCTCCTTGGGACAGATGGTCGTCCTCCCGGTGATAGAACAAGTTGCCGGATTCAAGGATTACCGTGTTCCCCTCTCTTCGGCTGCGTGGTATGCTATGAGCATTCACCACCTCCCTCCCCCGCTTCCGGAGGGTGTCCTTACATTGGGCGCAAAAAAAAAAGGGAAGCGTTCCATTTCTTCAGAACGCTCGCTTCGGACGGATCTGCATTCCTGCTGTTCGTGTTAACATCTTCGTAAAACATCTTAAAGAACAATATCATGCTCTGTGCTGATAATAAATAGCTCTTTTCAGAGCTGACTTTTTCTATGTTTCACAAGACGTCGAGTGTAGATACATACCTATTGTTTTTTTTCGTAAAAACGAAAATTTGCTTGGTGCTAAATTTAGGGATTATGAGAATAGAGTTGCTTTTTATTAGAAGTTTTCTGGTGGAGAGCTTAACTGTTGGCAACACTGGTTGTTGTTTCGTTAGTTTAAAAAGGTAATGAACGTTTGTTTTTTATACTGCATTTAGCATCGTCTGTCTTTTGTGTTGTTATTATATAGGTACTCTTTTTTGTGTTTTTATTATTTCTATTTATTAAACCTGCATATTTTTGTCTGTACGTGCCAAATAAATGTCACTTTCCTTCTTTCTTTCTTTCACTGTTGTTTGGCGGCATAAATAGGTAAGAGGGTGGTAACTACCCAAACGGAGTACTAAGCAGAAAAGGAGTTCTACCACTTAGTAAAGTGTCAAAAATACTTGGTAAAGTGTTAAAATTAAACAATTTAAATAGTAAGCATGTTGAAATTAGGAAATCTAATTTTTTTTATTTAAAATATAATTTCCTACTACTTGACACCGGTAAAACTATAACCGTATTACCGTTCAATCATACGAGTTCATTATTGAAGAAAAATTAATGGATATCACAAACTAAAAATGACGTAACAAGGAGTTTTGGCGGGAACATGACTGATGTTGGATTGCTGCTCCTGGAAGTCTGGCAACTTTACGGATGGAAGTTAACTTTGCCATCAGGGGTGTACTGGTACATAATTACGATTAACACGGAAAACGTAACGCCTTTTTTTGCATGAAAATAATTGTATTTTTATTGATTTAGATTATTTATTGAACTAATTGACAGCATTGCTTTCGATATGACAACATGAGAGTTAATTTTGGCATTTTATTTTAACGCGGAATTGTGCCGGGGAAATAACCTCTTTATTCAGTGCTCCAGAACTTTTGTTGATCAATATATATAAAAAATATCTATATCTTTGTAGTGACGTAACATTAATGGTTACCAAATGTAATATATAGTTTTTAACATGTTAGTCTTAAAATTTATCTATAAAACTAACTTGGCAAATTTACACCATACTAGTGATGCCACGATGTGACGGTTACTTTGCCATGTTTTGCTACAACCAAGGATTGTCTCTTTCAACCTATATTTTTAACCGATTACGACTATTTAAAGAAAGGGTTCTGTACTTGACATTTTATATATATATATATGTTTGTATCGATGTTTTTTTATATAGTATATGGGTGACAAACGAACACACAGTCCACCCGATGGTAAGTGAATGCTGTGGCTTATAGACATCTACATTTATCCTCGATTAAGAATCAATATGCAGATGCATTGTCACCCCTGAGGACTAAGATGGAATGCCTCATTTCCAGTAAAAAGAGTCTCCGGTTCTCTACACTCGCCATATGAAACACAGTAGCATTAGGCTGCGTTTCCACCAGAGATGTGCGAGGTAGCTGGGCGGTGTGAGGATGTGTAGCGTGGCTGTGTAACGGTGTGAGCGTTTCCAACAGAGATGTGCTAGGCAGCTGAGCGGTGCGGATATGCTTAGCGACGCTGTGAAACGGTGCTCGGATGACCGGTGCGAGGATGTGTAGCGGGCTCGTTTTAGATGCGAGCGGAGTGAGGTGTGGTGGGAGCTTAGCGCGTGCGCCACTGCCCGCTACTTTCTGCGTCCTTCCCTCGCACACATCCCTCGCACACATCTCTCGCAACACATTCCTCGCACACATCCTTCCCTTGTTTTGTATATACAAAACCCTCGCTCCTCTGAGCCGTTTCCAGCGGAGATGCGCTGAGCGAGGCTAGGTAAATGAATTGATTCTATTGGTTCTTAACAAACACATCCCTCGCTACGCATCCTCGCACATCTCTGGTGCAAATGCAGCCTTAAGCTGCTATTTTACGTTGGTATTCTGTGAGAGCATGGTCCTACCCCGGTCGAGCCGACCCGTTCGTGCTAAAACCATAATATAGCTGCAGCAGCAGCTACAGCTCTACCACGTTTGCATGTTTCACAAAGAGTCGTCAATCAATTCATCTTCATCAAAAGTGAAGGAAAAGAAAAGAGAAATCTATATTATTTTTACTGCGTTGAAGGGCATTAATTATGCTACTGAGTATTTTTCATAATTTCAACTTAGTGTGTTGATATTAATTTGCACCCAAAAAAACAGTGTCATTTTTAATGATTATGAATGTTTTGCTGTTGTGGGAAAACTATATTCAGATTGATTACAATAATTATTTTTTTACCTGACATCATTTTATTACGGGTCGTAAATGATGATGACTAATAAAAAAACGAATACTTGTTAAATATGATTGTAACAAGCTTTTTTTTATCTATACTTATTGATTTAAGCTTGTTATTGCACCAATTTGATTTTAAATTTTAGACGAGAGTATTTTTGTTTGATATATTTTAGATTTTTGCTTAAGAAATTATTATGACAAGATTTAAATAAAAAAATTAAGTAAAGTATATAATCAAGAATTTTTGACAACCCTGACACATATGTTCAATTTTGTATTGAAAAATGGGAGGGCAACTTTGCCACAAGCGTAAACTTTGCTATTTGCAACACAATTAAAGGATCAAATCATAACTCTGGGTGTTGTGTATTATATTATGAGGTAATCTTACCTTCAACCTTGAAGTCAAATCCTATTATTTTCATTATAAACCCTGATGGCAAAGTTGCCACAAAGTGAGGTTAACTTTGCCATTTTATATTTTTGAGTATTTTGTCTATTTACTGTTAGTATTTGTTTAAATCACTAATAAATACCAAATCTACGAAGAATATAATGTCACATTTAACATTGACGCCCAGTCTGACACTACATTTTTTGTTGGAAAATTGGTCCTAAACTTTTAAGTCCTTCCAAAAATGGCATAGTTGCCAGGTTACACGGTATCGTTGAAATAATGGTTTAAAGTAGATTTTGATACGTAAAAGTTGTGCGACCTTGTGTATTAAATGTCTGCGCGTGTGAAGTATTAGTGAAAACTATGTAACAAGTGCTCGGATGTTGATATAAATCTCAAGTTTTTTGGGGACTTGAGATATCATCGTTATCAACTGTATGCTAGGTTAAGCTGACGTCAAAATCTGCCAAGAACTTCGCAATGTGACGCATCAACATATCGTGGAGATTTTTTGAGAGCAGAATACAAATCAGATTAGGCTGTATAGTATAAGACCTTTGCCTCCCTTAATTAAATTTAACGTCAAAACGACTGGGTTGCCACCATAGACTTAGAATATACTGGCGTATAGACCACCTGACAGCCCGAAAACGCGTGACCAATTTTGATTTGTCATTGTGTGCGTTAGCTAGTGATGTATATTTTACTTAAAAGGACTATCGAAAATGATTGTTAAGGAAGCGGTAAAAAGATTATAAAAAATTATTTAGTGCATGAAGTTGAATAACTTCAAAAATTAACTGAATTTTACCATGATAGTTCTAAAATAATTAAAAAATATTCATATAACATGTTCCTGGGAATAAGCTGAACCTACCTAACTTTTGTTGGATTTTAATTCAAATGTATAAAATCCCAGGTGACTTTACCGAAAAACTTAAAAAAACTCCCCAATAATCAGATCAGAATGTTGTATTTTCGAGCTATGATCTTTGGAGAAAAATATTTACTGCCGTGGGCAGTTTCCTCGGGATTTATTTTTTAACATATTGTTAATATAAATAGGTAGATACATATCTAAGTATATACCTATTTATATTTTATATATTTTATAAAATGTTTTGATGGGGAAACAAAAACGGGGACACGGAGTACATAATGGCTGCTTTATTTTTCATATAAGTACTACTTGTGATAATAACAAACATTTAATAATTAATAATTAAATACATTATAGAAGTTTATTTTAACATTCGACTTAAGTATGAATGTAAACTTAATAATTTAAGGAAGGAAACTTGTAGGAATCAGTTAAATAAGATTGCTCTGTTTAAAGGCCAATATGTTTATGAGGCTTCATCATGCTTCATGTTTATATTCTTTCATCTGTCCCTGAAAAGTATAAAGTAATAATAAACTTATTATCATTTTAGCTGCATGAATTTTAAAAATATAATGATCTTAACACAGTAAAGTGCACTAAGTGTCTGAGGATACAGATGCACTCTCTATTCTCTCAATCTCGGTATGTTAAGAAAATGGTCACTCATTCATGGACTGACCGCGGCAAGTGCAATTTAATTTCGCAGATCTATTGATCTGCGCAGCTATTACTTAACCACAAGTTCCTCTTCTCTACGACTGACGCTGTAGGGGATGAACCACGCTATTTAAGCCCTCGCGACAATGTCGTCGGCCATCAAGCTTGAATCGGGCATTGACCGTTGTGGGTATCAAATACTATGGAATTTATACTATCACGTCTCATGCGCGGTCGTCTAGTAGCGCTTGAGGAGCATTACTAAATATCTATACCTAACTACGCTAAAAGTTTTATCGTTATGATTTGGGAATATAATCCGAAGTTCCGAAGCTCCGCTCAACCCCTTGGGGAAAATAGCATGATGCTATGAATATTGTACTAGTGTGACCGTGAGGCTGTGCGGTTGGTTAAGCAAGGTTATACATTTATTTTGGTTGATAAATAGATACTTAGTTGGGTTCATAATGGCTTAAAGAGGATAATCTCAAGATTTTTTTGTCTTTAATGTACTACAGTTTTATAATGTATGAAAATCTGTCTCTATATTTATCTAAAGTTTTGAAAGTTATATTTTTGAAGTCTTATTATAACAATATTTTACTTGCTGGTACAAATAATGTAAGAATGGCTACTTTTAATAAAATTGTTTTTATTCTACTTTTTCTTTTATACTTCTCAAGTAAATGTTTGCTACTAATTGTTGAGTTCTTCTTTGCATTCCAACCAACCCGTCCAATTAACCTTAACCACTTTTTCTAATTATAGAATCCGGAGGGAATCTGTTTGAAAAACGGCAAAATAAAATTACATTTTAGAACGCAAACCGAGGATTTATTTTCTTGTTGTGTAGGCAAGTCTATCGATTCATTATAAACATTCAAGATAAATATCGACATTAATTTTGATATAGTTGAGTCAATCCCTAGCGTACATGTAAAATATTTTGTATAAAAATGTATTTACCAAATTCATGCAACGTGACTTTTTTCTTTGCAAAATATCAAAATTAACAAAATAATTGAATATATTCTATATTTTAAACAGTATGTAACATAAATTTTAACCAAAACTAAACGCGTCAAAACATTGACGACGTCTTGAGAATTTACCTGTGATATGTGAAATAATCAGGATTATTTCTATTATTAACAGCACAGTAACTCACGGAACAATTAACCATTTTGGAAAAAAGTTACTTACTAAAAATAACCACTATTATACTTTAAAAAATTACAAAATATCTCGGAGCTATTTCTTGCGTGCCGAATTGTGCCGACCTGTCATTCAAAATCGGTTACAGAGTCATGAGATTTGGTATCCTTTTCTATCTTGCATTTTTGCCATAAGGAATTTTCTTCTCCCTTCCACACTATGTTGGTCTATACGCTAGTATATCCTAAGTCTATGGTTGCCACGGAATATAGTAAACAAGAGGAAGCCCAAAGTGGGCGGGGCAGACGAGTCGGAATTAGTGACAGTAGAGCGTAATTGTTGTGAGCTGACGGATCGCTGCTTAAGTGATATATGCGAAAATATGCCGTTATGGGCAATATTGGAGTGTAAAAACGAAAATGAAAAAAGAAAAATATTTTGAATGGAGGTGTTTCGTACCAAAGGCACGTGTAATTTTTTCCTTTTTTGGATAGAAACTTGACTAAACATGGACAAAATTTCAAATTGCCTTTATTACAAGTAATATTCAACCTTATTTCGTTATACTAAGGTTTATCTGTAAATACATTTTGAATAAAAATAGCTGCAATAGTGTTGTGACTACGCCGATATTAAAGTTTTCGATAAAATTTTATCACAGTCCTGTTCATTCACCAACATATTAATGAAAATTTGCAAATACTGGATGTCTATGAAAATATACAAAATCATAGGGTGATACCCTACGAATGAACTTTTGTTAGGTCTTTAGCCAGGGAAGTAAGTAATTAGTTTAGTAATACTTACGACTTTTGGAAAGAAGCTTAAATAAAAATGATCTTTATATCATGATCTACATCTGAATTAATTATCTTCTAAACTTTAATATTAAAGTGTGGAAACGATAATTTTTAACAAATATGTGTTATTTCAATGACAATAAATAATTGCAAAAATTTTTTTTAAATAGAATAAGAGTGACAAACGAGCACACAGTCCACCTGATGGTAAGTGGTTGCTGTGGCACATAGAAATCTACATCTATCTTCGTTTGCGAATTTAAATGCAGATGCGTTGTCAGCCGTGAGGACTAAGATAGAATGCCTCTTTTCCAGTAAAAAGGGTCTCCGGTTCTCTACACTCACCATACGAAACACAGCAGCATTAAGCTGCTATTTTACGCTGGTATTCTGTGAGAGCGTGGTCCTTCCCCGGTCGAGCCGACCCATTCGTGCTACAACTATACTATTAATATAGCTGCAGCATGGCTCTACCACGTAAAAATATTGTTTTTTTATTATTTTCCTTGTTTCCATTTCATAAACGATAATTTAGCTAGCAATCAATAAATTTCCATTAAAGACAATTAATTATATGCCGGCTATATAAATAGCGTAATAAATCGTAATATATACGTATATCCCATACGTAATATATCAAGACAATTTCCAATAAATTTTGCAATTTTACAAATTTTATCATATTTTTTTTCAATTCTGTTTCTTCAGTTAATACATTTCATATACATGATAATAATCATATACTGAATATCGATATAAGCCAGATCACTTTTTTAAGAACATATGGTTCGTACTCAAGTGAATGGTGAATAACATAATGCCTTTCTCTTTTATATTTTATTAGCCAATCACGCGAAAATTATTGAAATGGTATACAATTGTCGGTTTACGGTGAGTTTGGCGACAGTGGTTCTGCTACAAATTATGCGTTTTGCTACTTCCTCTTGTTTTTTATATTCCGTGTGGGTTGCAGTATTACCATTGGTACCATGGAGGTTAGAGAGAAGGAGAACGATCGCTGTAGAAAATAGTGTCGCAGAAATATGGACAAAATAAGTGAGGCGCTGCGATCGCTAAGTTGTCTCGATAAAAGCGGGCTGTTATGCGCTAGTTTGAAATGATCTATCAACGTTTAATATACGTGTATATAATATCATTCAACGAGAAAAAAACAAAATAACGAAATTATTATTTAGTAATAAATAAATTATGTTTTTTATAATTTTAATTATTATAAATAATATAAATTATTACAAATATAAATTATTAATTATTATTGTTTTTTTTTGGTAAGATAAATAATCAATTTATTGTATTCAAAATAGAGACATTTTCATGTGATGTACATTTTTTGCATATATATATGGCTCTTGAGTAGACAAGACGTTTTTAACTCGTATTATTTACAGTTTTTTATATAAAAAATACATTATTGTCTCTCATCAATTATGAACAATATTATGCATATTTTGATATGACTACTTGTACTCATAAACATCTAACTTCGCAGACACTACTTACCGACGGCAGCGCCGCTATAAATTCTACAAATTTTCAGGGACAGGCGGGCTATGCTTTAGTACGTAGCGATCGTTCTCCTTCTCTCTAACCTCCATGATTGGTACGGCAATGGGGACATCCACGACTTTTTCTACCACCAGGGCGGCATCACTTAAAAATGAGGTATAATATTTGACAGATTTCATAGTGGTGAGTTAATTTGTTTGAAAAATGTAAGGGTTAATGTTTCTTTCTGTACAATTAGCTATATTTTAAATAAGATTAAAAATATATAAATCAAACCACAGATATTCATAAAAGTAGAAAAATTCAAAAAAAGTTAAAAATGTGCAAAAAATTAAAGAGCAAACCACTGAAAAAAACTGATGAACTTTTATTAAAAACTAACTTCTCAATTAAATGACATTGTGTAACAAAAAACTTTACCTCAGTGTCAACTAGCGACATCTGGTGAGCAGAAAATTATTAGCCCCTTTTGCCGTACGGCAATTGACTAAGGTGAAACGAAACGTTTTTCCACTAGTATAATAAATGAAACGAAATGTATACGGGTTCCACTTTTATGAACATAGGCGGGGAAATCCCGACTACAAACATACAGTTACAAACGCCGTATTGTGCCATCTCTTTTGCCTTGGTAAAAAAATGAATGAAAAGATTGCAAATAAGACGACTTTCTTCTACTGACGTAAATTATAATTGTTTCACCTACGAGTCTAGTACGACCTAGCGCTCCTTCGTGATTTAACTGATCAAACATCATGGTTGCGAGTAAAATTATTCCATATTCTTTGTTTTATTGTAATTAATAATCGATAATATGAGGAATGTGACTCTGGAGGCCCTATTTCACCAAAAAGACAAAAAAGGGGAAACATATAAAACAGAAGTATCGATAACAGTAGAAGAGTGGGTGTTTCTTCAATACTGGATTGCTCTTGTTGAAAATGACCCGTATAGATAAAAGTGCCAAGTGTCTGACGTTAAATTATCGTGTGAATTTTTAACTTTTCGACGACTTGTGACAAACAACCAACATAAAAAAGAAACTTTTACGGAGGAGAAACAAATGAGGATTAGATAATTTTAAAATAAATAATGAGATACGGCAATTTTTTTTCCTTAAAATACGGCAAACCAGACTGTGAAATACGGCAGCTCAGATTTTTACGATAGAAACACTGCTGCGTTGTAAAATGTCAAATTGTCAGGAACGCGAACAAACGATAAATATTTATTTTTACGGTGTTATAGGTTAGGTATGCTGTGTTGATTCATAGTTTCTGAATTGTTTTAAACACAATGGTAACCAAAGTAGCAATAGTAACTGGAAGTAATAAAGGTATTGGATTTGAGATTGTCAAGGGTTTATGCGGTAGATTCGATGGCACTGTGTACCTTACAGCTAGAAACGAAGAGCGAGGACAACAAGCCGTCAAAAAGTTGGAGAAGTTAGGTTTAAAACCTCTGTTTCACATTCTAGACGTTACAAGTGAAAACAGTATTCAAGAGTTTGCAAAATACATATCCGATCACCATTCGGGTATCGATATTCTGGTGAATAACGCTGGCGTTCTCGATTTTGATAAACCTGTAACATCGTTTGAGGATGCAAAAAAATTAATGAACACCAATTTTTATAGCTTGCTTACTATATCAAAATTTCTTTATCCTCTGCTAAATAATGATGCTCGTGTAATTAATATAAGCAGTGATTGGGGTTTGCTCTCGAACATCCGAAAGCAACAATGGTTAGATACATTGATAAAGGAAGATCTGACTGTCGATGAGATTTTACAGTTTGTAAATGATTTTCTTCAAGCTGCAAAGAATGGTAAAAACTCATACATCTCATTTGCTGGTCATTATGGAGATTATAAAGTGTCTAAAGTGGCTATGTCAGCCTTAACATTTGTGCAACAATATGAATTCCTTAAGCAGGGTAAAAACATTTCAATCAACTGTGTACATCCTGGATTTATTAAAACTGATATGACTAATGGTATGGGTGATTTTACACCGGAACGTGGGGCTCGTGCACCTCTTTACCTAGCACTAGATGCCCCTCAAACTCTAAAAGGCACATTTGTATGGCATGACTGTCACCAAGTCAATTGGGATGATTAAGGATTAAAATAGGCCAAGTAATATTAACATCCTGTGATAAAAATAAGTGTCACCTACACTAAAATTGTAATTAATATATGTGAATTTTAGTTGATCTTGTTTTTATTCAAATCTCTGAACAAATTATCTTTTGATAATAATGGAAATACCTATATCATATACATTGTTACTTTTACTATTTAGTCCTAATTTTTATTATTGGATATTTTATTTATGCTTTGTATACCAAAGTTTGTACAGTCTCAGCATTATTTTAAATTTATAACCTGATTTAAAATAGGTAAATGTTTATTTTTTCTAATGAAGTCATTGTTATTAATTTCAGTGAAAAACTGTCTCTTGCACAGGGTATAATATTACAATAGCATTAAGTAATAGAGAGATATTTAATATAATAAAATGTACATAATATTATTATTATCTGAATGAACATTTTTTTTGTTGCTTAATGTTGAGATATTGTATTATTAGTTTTTTATGAATCATTGTTTTTAACTGTTTTTGACAATATTTTTTACATGATTACATGATTTGTTGGCATCTATGAGTCATTAGTATCTATAAAAATGTTTACAAGTTTATATTATTTAAATATTAATTTATTTTAAAATAAAATACAATCTGTACATGATAAATGTTTAGCTTATGCGTTTGAGTACTTGCTACTAAATCACAAATGCTGGTTGGTTCAGTAAACAAAATAAATTTATTTTAAAAATGAATGATTTTGGGTATAAACTGTGGTGCTGGCATAACACCTTAAATTTTAAAATATTTCTTATTTCTTTTATTTTTTTTATAATAGTTTAATTTAGCTAGGTATTAGAGAAAATGATTCTGCATAATGTATGCATATAGAAGAGTCCAAACCGCCATCCCAAACTTTTTTCATATGACAGATAATGTATTTCTCTGTAAATTGAATAAAAGTAATAATAATAGGAAACCAAGGTTTGTACGTTTCTGAAATTTATTGACTCGAAAAAATACTGACTACAACTTGGTACTCGTACTAGTAGTTGTTGGTGGTCGTTTTCAGTGCCTAGAAGTAGATGATATAAATGACAAATTGTAGAAACTTTTCATAGCATGACCCACTGCAGAAGAACCCAAAAAGATCATACTCTTAGGCTAGTATTCAGAGACAATCTTGAGTTTAAATCAAAATTCCAGATTCAGATACCTGAACGAGTCTGTTTCCGAAAAACTAAGGACAGAATATCAAAATTTCAATGTCATCTATAAATGACATTATATCCCATTTCACCACCCTTAGAGATGGAATTTTCCAAAATAATTCCCTTGAAGTATAATACTTAATAAAAAAAGAATCATCAAAATCTGTTTACAATTGACGAAGATACATACAACAAGTTCAATGGTGTTAAAAAAACCTGATTGCGTAAAAATTACTAAAAATAGATTTTTTTAAATTATACCCTATTGACATACTACTTTTACCTTTTACCTTTCACAACTAAGTATCAAACGACCCTCAATGATATGTTAAAATTCATTATGCCATTTATGCTATAGAGCATGCCCAAGAAATAGACATACATATCTATATACTTACTCACATACATTTGGAAAACATTACTGGGGCAGTCAAGTAAAATAAAAACATAGTTGCATTATAAACCTCCTTTTTTAAGTTGGCTAAAAAGGCTTTATTATCAGAAACAACGTGCATGTTCTTCGGCAAATTATATGGAAGACCGACTCAACAGCCGTATATGTACACCGCTAGGTACATATATGGATGTAGAGTCGGTCTTTCAGGCTGAATGTATGGGTGTTATTCAAGCGGCTATGGTAATAAATGCCAGAAAAGTAAAGGACTTCTCCATCAAAATATTGACCGGCATTAAACAGGTTCTGAGTTGCAATGTGATAAACTCGGGGTTGTATACGAGTGCCATCAACAAATAAATGAGGTATGTAAATGCAACTATGTGACTTTACAATGGATCAAGGGACACAGCGGATCTAGAGGCAACGACGCAGGCGAACTAGCCAGGGGAGAATGGCCTCTAGACGCCATAGAGGCGGAACCGATCATACCTATTCCCTTTGGGAATGTTCGTTCCCTGGTACGTTCTTTTTCTCTTTTTTTGGAAAAATCTAGAAGAGTATAAGTGAAAGTTCTGCCAGCAATAAGTAGTCGTTAAACACGATTTTTATGAGTAAAGAAATCACGGATGAGGATAGCAAGGAGTGTTATTACAGGGCACGGTTCTTTTAACAAACATTTAATCACCATAGGTGTTACAGCCAGTCCCCTGTTCAGGGCATGTACTAGGGTGGTCTGAAAAGTTTCCGACCTCTACGTGAAGATGGCAGCACTCGTCAATAAAAGCTAGTGAATGTAGTTGTGCATCTTTTGACAGTTACACTTACGCACCAAAATTTCAGCCATTTTGGACGCGTAGTTGTTATTTGACAATCGTTTGAGTGAGTCGATGTGAGTGTTTTTGTGAAAATTCTTAACGGTGGTGGTAGAGCCACGCAGCGGCTTTTGCTGTTGCACGTATGGGCCGGCTCGAGCCGGGTTAGTACCACGACCTCACAGAATACCGGCGTGAAGTGGAAGCTCTGCTTTTGCGTTTCGTCTGGTGAGTGCAGGTGACCGGAGGCCCAATTCTCCCCCCCCCATCAACATGGTAGCGGAATTAAATCATAGACTACCCCAGGAGGGTACCAGCACCCCTGGAGAATCCCTCGCTGAGCATCCACGACCATGCTACTCCACTCCTGAGCGTGGGTGGCTGCCCCGCGTATTCTGGGGCAAAATTCCGCTCAAAACAATAACTGCTCGGGGCAAACTGAGCAACAAGACCAAGGCGACCCCTGCCATGCTATCCGTGAATTTCTGCAACATCAGGGGACTTCACTCGAACCTCAACGCCGTCCACTACCATCTCGAGACGGCGAAGCCGGCCTTGCTCTTTCTGACCGAGACGCAGGTGTCCTCTCCGGCTGATACTGTATCTCTCCTACCCGGGGTACAAATTGGAACACTCCTTTGTGCCTCGGGCTGGACTTTGCGTATACGTCAGAGAGGACGTCTGTTCTCGACGCCTCGGCAGTCTTGAAGGTTCGGACCTCTCCATCCTTTGGCTACGCGTAGATAGCGACGACCATCCGCGCGTCTACGGGTGCCTCTATAGGTCCCATAGCGGTAATGCCGAAACAGACCGACTCATCGACCACGTCCAAATGGCTACAGATTCCTTGCTACAACAGGTCCCATCCGCAGAGATCGTGATCCTTGGCGATTTTAACGCCCACCACGCCGAATGGCTCGGTTCACGTTTAACCGATCATGCGGGGAGATCTGTTTATGACTTTGCCTTGGCATATAGTCTGACACAATTGGTTACTTCGCCTACGCGGATTCCAGATGTGAAGGATCATACATCCCCTGTTGGACCTTCTGCTGACCTCTCATCCGGACGGATATGAGGTTTCCGTCGATGCCCCTCTCGGCTCTTCGGACCATTGTCTGATCCGGAGTGTGGTGCCACTCACGCTCCCCTCGCGGTTGCGTTCTGCAGGTTGCCGCCGTGTTTGGCATTACAGGTCTTTCTTTGCATCCTACCCATGGGGGCGGGTTTGCTTCTCGCCGGATGATCCCAGCGCTGTTGCTGACTCTGTCACTGATGTGGTGCTACAGGGAATGGAACTATTTATTCCATCATCTGTGGTACCCATCGGAGGCAGATCTCAGCCGTGGTTTGGTCGCTCCTGTAAGACTGCATTACGCAGTAAGCAGGAGTGCTATCAGGCCTGGGCTGAGGCTTCGGCGGCTCGGGATGTAAACACCAGCATGCTTAAAAAGAAGTATAACTTCGCCTCCAGGTCCTTCAAAAGAGTTATTGCCAAGGCAAAGTCAGAGCACATAGGCAGAATTGGCGAGAAACTAGTTCGCCTTCCTTCGGGAACCCGTGCATTCTGGTCTCGCCAAGGCTGTCCAAGGGAATTTCTGTAAGCCATCACTACCATCTTTGCACAGGGAGGACGACTCACTGGCCCACGCCGCAAAAGAGAAAGTCGACCTTTTAGGCTCCCTTTTTGCGTCCAACTCGACTCTTGATGACGGGGGGAACACACCGTCGACCATCCCGCGGTGTTAGTGCTCCATGCCGGATGTGCGGTTCTCACAGCGCTCGGTTCGCAAAGCACTCCTCTCCCTGGACATCCACAACTCGAGTGGGCCTGACGGAATCCCCCCAATTGTGCTGAGGACGTGTGCTCCGGAGTTGGCACCGGTTCTAACGCGTCTTTTCCGGTACTCCTACTCCCTAGGCGTAGTCCCGAAATCATGGAAGACAGCTTGTCCAACCGATCCCTAAAAAAGGCGACCGCTCAGACCCGTCCAACTACAAGTCTATCGCCATCACCCCCTTGTTCTCCAAAATAATGGAGTCCGTTATAAACTGCCAGCTCATGCGGTACCTCGAGGATCACCAGCTGATTAGTGACCGCCAATACGGTTTTCGTCGGGGTCGATCAGCTGGTGATCTTCTGGTCTACCTGACTCATAGATGGGCGGAGGCAGTAGAGTCCAAGGGGGAGGCATTGGCCGTTAGTTTGGACATTGCGAAGGCCTTCGATCGGGTTTGGCACAAAGCGCTTCTTTCGAAGCTCCCTTCTTATGGGCTTCCCGAGAAATTGTGCAATTGGATCACCAGCTTTCTTGCAGATCGGAGCATCAAGGTCGTTGTAGACGGTGCATGCTCCGACTACAAGCCTATTAACGCTGGTTTTCCACAAGGCTGCGTGCTATCACCAACGCTGTTTCTTCTGCATATCAATGATATGTTGCAAACTGGTAGCATTAATTGCTATGCGGATGACAGCACTGGTGATGCTCTATATACACCGGCCGTGCCAATATTTCTCGGGAAAACGTCACCGAGTACCGGAACAAACTTGTGTCTAAAGTCGAGTCTTTGCTAACTAAGTCTCGGATTGGGGCGACTAAATCTAGTCCAGTTTAATCCTCAGAAGACACAAGTTTGCGCGTTTACCGCTAAAAAGAACCCCTTTGTCTTATCTCCTCAGTTTCAAGGCACTCCTTGTTGCCTCAGCCAGTATCGGAATCCTCGGCGTCGACATATCGAATGACGTGCAGTTTCGTGGTCACTTGGAAGAGAAGGCCAAATTGGCCTCTAAAAAGCTTTCCACTTGACCGCGTCCAGCGCAGAGCGGCTGGAATCGTCGACGACCGAGTCCTTTCCAATCGGCTCGATTCATTGGCGCTGCGAAGAGATGTTGCATCTCTTTGCATTTTCTTTCGCATTTACCACGGAGAGTGCTCTGAGGAATTGTTCGAATTAATACCAGCCGCCAAATTTCACGAACGCACATCGCGGCAGAACTCCCGATACCATCCACACCATCTGGATGATTGGCAGTCCACCACTGTGCGATTTAGAAGATGTTTTCTTCCTCGCACAACTTCCTTGTGGAATAGTTTACCACCAGCGATTTTTCCGGATCGATATGACTTAGGGACCTTCAAGAAAAGAGCCTACTCCTTTTTAAAAGGCCGGCAACGCATCTGCAATTCCTCTGGTTCCCCTGGTGTTGCAGTTATTCATGGGCGGCGGTAGTCACTTACCATCAGGTGAGCCGCATGCTCGTTTGCCCCCTCTCCTATAAAAAATGGAAAAAATTTAGTATATCATTAAATTTTTGTTTTTGAAAGGCAATACGCCTACGCAAATCAAAGATGAGTTGGATTCTGTATATTGGGACTCTGCACCCTCATTTACCACAGTGAAATTTTGGGCAGCTGAATTTAAACGTGGCCGTGAGAGCTTGTGAGACGATGAACGTTCGGGACGTCCAAAAACTGCAGCTACTGACGATAACATGGCTAAAGTTCACCAAATGGTGCTAGACGACCGCCGAATGAAAGTGAGAGAGATACGAGGGCAGCACTGAAAGTTTTTAGAACTGGCCACTTGTAAACGATATAATAAAAAAATATGTTCAAATTTTGAAAATGGAACTCTGCCAATATTATTGTGTACCTATGTATTTTATTAATTTGTCGTTTGTTTACGATTTGGCGGCAAATTGAAAATTGTCTGTGTCACGTCAGCTTGAATTTAACGCGAGAAAATTTTCGTAAAATTATTTTTTATAACTTTCGATGTCTTTTAAGTCAACAAGAAAGTTACGATAGACTTCGATTGGCCTTTCACGATGAAGCCCCATCTCGTGCCACTGTTTACAACTGGTTTAATGAGTTTAAACGTGGTCGCACTAATCTCACCGATGATCTGCGTGAGGGACGGCCTTCTACGGCGACGACTGAAGATAACAGCAGTGTTGTGCGGTGTATGATAGAGACTGACAAAATAGTGACTTATCAGCAGATTCGGACAAGCTTAGGCATCGGTATGAGTCAAGTGCACAAAATCCAGTTGTGTACCGCCAGCAACGCAAAGTCAGGAATTTTCATTTAGAAAAACCCATAATTAGGGGCTTTTTAGGTGCTAATTAGGTGCCAAGTTTAAAAATTAGGTGCTCCAAAATTTTCACCGCAACGAACGATTGAAATTTGCGTTGCTGGCAAAACGTATCGCTAGCAACACAATGACGTTATTAGATATACGATAAATATTAATAGCAAGGAATTAAGTGCTAATTAGGTGCTGCAAGTATAGGCAATGACAAGGCGCCCCTAATAAAAATAAAGTCATTATTCAGAACAAAGCAGATGCAAAAGTCAGGTTTTCTGAAAATCAGAATAGAATCAAAAATGCTTTTAGAAAAAGCCCAAATTAGAGGCTTTTTAGGTGCTAATTAAGTACAAAGTTTAAAAATAAGTTGATCTAAAATTTTCACCGCAACGAACGACTGAAATTTGCGTTGCTGGCAAAATGTATCGCTAGCAACGCAATAAAGCTATTAGATATACGAAAAATATTAATAGCAAGGAATTAAGTGCTAATTAAGTGCTGAGCGATTATCGAAACCCGATACAGATTAAGATATTATTTTGGGAATTATATGGTCGACCATCATTACCTTACCGTAAGGTATGAACTGCATTTTATGTTCTTTATCAGTGCCTAAAAATTAAGTGCTGACGGTAATATTCTGGAAATTATCGGGTTTAAGACCACCATTACCTTACTATAAGTTATGAACGGCATTTTTGGTTCTTCAGATTTAATATAATCTATAATATTATATAATATAATTTTTCACCAAATAAATGTTACAATTCTTATTTTTAGACATGTGAAGCCTAAACTTTAATGTACTAAATCAAAATAATATTTTCTTTCCAGTAAAATTGCTTCATAATAAATATCGCCGTCTACATCTTTCTATTGTTTTAATCATTTTATCGAACCAAAAGCGATGGACTCTCAAGGTGGTACATATAAATGACGCTAGATGGCCTAAACACAAAAAAATTAACTTATTTTATTTTTTAATTATTTAAAAATAAAAAATAAAAATAAAATAAATAAAATAAATGATGATATTGAATAAAGTTATCATGTTTATCCAATCCATTCATAACAATTCACGATTTCATAACATACCGACCAATTTAAATTAAAGTTTGTTCAAACATAAACAAATACGACAAATACGTTATTTTACCGTTCATAAATTGATTACATAGTGGTCTGAACTTCAACGTAAACTGTGTTAGGGTTTATATTTGAAATCTTGATATATTATTAAATAAATAATTAATTGACAGTTTTCGTATCTTTTAAACATGTGCCACGAAAGACAAAATAGTTTTGTAAAGTTGTAATTTGTTAGTAACTTAAATGATTATCTTAGCCACATACAAATTTCTAATTTGTCTACAGATGAATCATCAATACCTTTTAAAGTGTCCCGGTTCAAACGAACGAATCATTCACGATTCATACATGTCTATTTCATTCTCCATTTGTTGCTTCACAACGCAGTGCGTGCACAATTTTGTATGATTTATTTTAATTTATCTTTTTATCTTAATATATAAAACCAAGTCGGGTTAATTACACCACAAGAACGACTGGACCGATTTCAATAAATTTTTTCAAACCCCGAGCATAGCCCTCTCCATAGCTCGCTGAGCGACCTTAAGCTTCCTCATCCGGCCAGCAGTGAAGGACCACGTCTCAATTCCATAGGTCATCACTGGCAACACTCACTGGTTGTACAGTCTCGTTTTCAAGTTTTGAGGTATACCTGACGAGAAGGTGTGCCGTAATTTCCCGAACGCTGCCCAACCGAGTTGAATCCGTTGATTGACCTCTCAGTCAAAGTTGGACTTACCTAGTCGGACTTACGAAGTCGAAAAAGTTAATTTCTTACTATTAATAATTATCGTATATCTAATAACGTCATTGCGTTGCTTGCGAAACGTTTTGGCAGCAACGCAAATTTCAATCGTTCGTTGCTGTGAAAATTTTAGAGCACCTAATTTTTAAACTTGGCACCTAATTAGCACTTAATTTTTAGGCACTGATAAAGAACATAAAATGCCGTTCATACCTTACGGTAAGGTAATGGTGGTCGTGGACCCTATAATTCCCAGAATAATATCTTTATCTGTATCGGGTTTCGATAATCGCTCAGCACTTAATTAGCACCTAATTCCTTGCTATTAATATTTATCGTATATCTAATAACGTCATTGTGTTGCTAGCGATACGTTTTGCCAGCAACGCAAATTTCATTCGTTCGTTGCGGTGAAAATTTTGGAGCAACAAATTTTTAAACTTGGCACCTAATTAGCACCTAAAAAGCCCCTAATTTGGGCTTTTTCTAAAAGCATTTTTGATTCTATTCTGATTTTCAGAAAACCTGAATTTTGCATCTGCTTTGTTCTGAATAACGACTTTTTTTATTAGGGGCGCCTTGTCATTGCCTATACTTGCAGCACCTAATTAGCACTTAATTCCTTGCTATTAATATTTATCGTATATCTAATAACTTTATTGCGTTGCTAGCGACACGTTTCGCTAGCAACGCAAATTTCAACAGTTCGTTGCGGTGAAAATTTTAGAGCACCTAATTTTTAAATTTGGCACCTAATTAGCACCTAAAAAGCCCCTAATTTTGGGTTTTTCTAAATGTAAATTCCTTACTTTGCGTTGCTGGCGGTACACAACTACAAAATCCTCCATGAACATTTAGCGGTCAGGAAGCTTTGTGCCCGGTGGATACCTCATAATTTGACAGAGGCCCAAAAACTCCGTCGTGTTGATTGGTTGGCTTCGTAAAATGGTTCACAGATTTAACGGAGGTGGCTCAAATGCTGTGTTCGACATACTTACGAGTGACGAAAGCTGGATTTATTGTTATGATCCTGAAACTAAGAGACAGTCTGCTGTCTGGGTGTTTCCTTCCGAGGAGTTGCCAACTAAAGAGAAGAGAGGTCGAAGCATGGAAAAAAAGATGGTGGCCTCGTTCTTCGGAAGGATAGGTCATTACGCAACATTTGTTTTAGAAGATCGAAAAACAGTTACTGCAGAGTGGTACACTAACAATTGTTTGCCACTGGTCTTGGAAAAGTTCGGGAGAAACGACCTCGCAGTAGGATCCTCCTTCACCACGACAACGCCTCGTCGCACACCGTCAAGCAAACAATCGACTACTTGGCGACATCAGACGTGGAATTACTGGGTCACCCGCCCTATAACCCCGACCTCGCACTTTGCGATTTTTATTTATTTCCGAAAATAAAAGAAGAACTTCGAGGAAAACGTTTTATGGACGCCGAGGAAGCAGTGGGTGCGTTTCAAAATGCCGTCGGAGAGACCCCTAAGGACGAGTGGGCACAGTGCTTTTCTCAGTGGTTCCATCGGATGCAGCGATGTATTGATGTAAATGGACACTATTTTGAAAAGATATAATAAAACTAATAACTTGCTAGTTTGTTCAGTTTTTGATTTTCTAAGAACTTTCAGTGTCACCCTCGTAGCAGAGGCTTTGAAAATGACCAAAGAACGTGTTTGTCACATATTAAATCAATATTTAGGCATGAGAAAACTACCAGCGCGTTGGGTGCCGCGTTTGCTCACGTTACACCAAAAACGTGTTCGAATGAACATTTCCAACGTTCTGTTGGCGCGGTTTAGGCGCAATAAATCCAAATTGTGGCGCCGATTAATTACCGTAGATGAAACTTGGATACACCATTATACGCCTGAAACAAAAATACAGTCAAAACAGTGGACTGCAAAGGGAAAACCGGTTCCAAAAAAAGAAAACCTTTTTTTTCGGCTGGGAAAATGATGGCGACTGTTTTTTGGAATAGTCATGGAGTTATCTTAATCGATTATCTTCAAAAAATAAAAACCAGTACAGGACCATACTACGCATCATTACTTGACAAACTGAAGGCAGAAATTGCGGAGAAACGGCCACATTTGCAGAAAAAGAAAATCCTGTTTCACCATAACAACGCACCGTCTCACACTTCAGCGGTAACCATGGGAAAACCCACAAATTACGGTTTGAACTGCTTGACCAACCGCCTTACTCACCAGATCTAGCCCCAAGCGGCTTCTTTTTGTTCCTCATCTAAAAATTGCGCTCGGAGGACAGACTTTCGTCAAATGAGGAGGCAATCACCTTCGTGAACAATTATTTTGCAGAGAAAAACACCGAGTACTATTTGGACGGGTTCGAGAGATGGGAGCATCGCTGGGAGAAGGAAGAGAATAAAAATAAATTTTAAGAAAAAATGTCTTGTATCTTTGTTAGGTTGGAAACTTTTCAGACCACCCACGTATGAGGGAGGAAGGAACGGCGGCCCCCAGGTCGTTGGCAACACTCAAAGGAAAGCAAAGCTTCTTCGAGGAGATTTTGTGGCTCGAATAATCACAATATCCTGTCCACACGCAAAATACGCGCTTAGACTTGCGGACTTAGACTGAGATCTATAGACCGTCCTTTGACTTTGCTCAGACTTTACTTACGAAAAACTTAGATGAGTATATGCTTAGCATAAACTTTGATTCTGAATTTATAGTTGTATCGGGTTAAGATTAAGCTAAGCTTATGCCACATGAGTAAAGAAACTGTACAGAGGCAAAGCTTCTAAGGAGCTGTCAAAATTTAACCTATTTTGGTAGGGTTGACACAGGAGGATAAACCTAAACAAAACGTTTATCAGCATTTTAATAGATACTTAAGATTTTTTTTTGTAAACTACGTATTCTAAATGTTTTACTTTTGTAATTATTGTTCTTCAACAATTAGTTGAAACTGAGGCAGAAGATGGGCAGCAGCATCTTTCTGATAACAGCAAATAACAATAAAAAAACTGCGGTTGCCAACCCGCTCGCCAAGCGTGGCAACTACGGCAATATCCCCCCAATGAAGAAAGTTATGAAGAGACGGCCCCCAGTCCCCGGCGGCCCCGCTATTCCTGGCTACGGTGGCGACCATGGTAACGGCGGGGCAGGGGGTGCTAAGAATCTCCGGTGGAGGTTCGGTTGCCACCTACGACGACTCGACCTGGCAACTTATAACGCACGCACTCTGAGGACTGACGAGAAGATCCTGGAGCTGGAAGAAGAGATAGACAAGTTGCGCTGGAATATTATAGGATTATCAGAGGTCCGAAGAGAGGGGGAGGACACGGCAACTTGTTCTATCACCGGGAGGGCGACCATCTGTCCCAAGGAGGTGTCGGATTTATCGTCCACAAGTCTCTCGTTAACAACGTTGTAAAAATTGGGAGTGTGTCGACGAGGGTTGCGTACCTTATACTCAGAATCACCAAACGGTATTCGCTGAAGGTCATACAGGTTTACGCACCAACTTCGGCACACCCCGATGAGGAGGTAGAGGAAATGTATGAGGATATCTCTAGAGCCATGCATTCCTCTAAAACCCACTATACGGTGCTAATGGGAAACTTCAACGCAAAACTAGGCACAAGAAAGAACAGTGAGCTGAAAGTAGAGAAATTCGGAATAGGGCAATGGAACTCAAGGGGCCAGCAGCTGGCCGACTTCATGGAGAAAGAGGGACTCTTTATGATGAACTCTTTCTTCCAGAAGCGGCCCCACACGAAGTGGACCTGGTCGAGCCCCGACGGTTCGACAAAAAATGAGATTGACTTCATTATGACGGCTAGACGGCGACTTTTCAGTGATGTCTCAGTGATCGCGAGGGTGAAAACTAGTAGCGATCACTGAATGATTAGAGGCACACTGACCTTAAACGTTAAGTTGGAGAGGTGTCGTCTAATGAATTCAACGCTCCGTCTCCCTCGTGCTCTAATACAAAGTCCCGAAACCTTTCAGCTTGAGCTACAAAACGTTTTCAGTGCCTAGAAGATTGCAATGCAGTGGACGATATGAATGACAAGCTTGTGGAAACTGTCCATGCGGTCGGAGCTAAGCTTTGTAAGACCCGCCGCAGAAGAACACAAAACTCTCCGAAAACACTCTTAATCTCATGGCTGTTAGACGGGAAAGATCTGAAAGCATACAGGCAACTGAACAGACAGATCTCCAAATACATGCGGCGGGACTTACGCAACTTCAATACAGCTCGAATTGAAGAAGTGATGGAGCGGAATCAGGACTCCAAAGTCTTTGCCAGCGATCTGTCTGCCAGAAAGAGCCAACCATCGAAGCTGAAGACCGAGTGTGGCAGCGTCGTTTCCGGACACCTGAGATTTTGAGTGAGATTGAGAGGTTCTATGGGCAGCTGTACACATCATCGTTGGAGCCACACGCAAGTGTGAGTAACGATCCAAGAGCGAGTCTTATCCGACACTATTCCGATGATATCCCGGACGTCAGTCTGAGCGAGATTAGAATGGCTCTCCAGCACCTTAAAAACGGCAAGGCCCCAGGCGAGGATGGAATTACAGCGGAGCTTCTGAAAGCGGGTGGAAAACCGGTACTTGAAGTCCTTCAGAAGCTCTTTAATTCCGTCCTACATGGTGGCACTACACCGGAGGCGTGGAGCAGAAGTGCGGTGGTCTTGTTCTTCAAGAAAGGCGACAACGCTCTCTTGAAGAACTACAGACCGATTTCCCTTCTGAGCCGCGTCTACGTGCTGTTTTCGAGAGTCATTACGAATCGTCTCGCACGCAGACTCGACGACTTCCAGCCTCCCGAACAAGCCGGTTTCCGAAAAGGCTTTAGCACCATAGACCACATACATACCATTCGGCAAATTGTACAGAAGTCCGAGGAGTACAATTTGCCACTATGTGTGGCGTATATGGACTATGAAAAAGCCTTTGATTCCGTCGAAATTTCGATGCTGCAGTCACTTCAGTGGTGCCAAGTTGACTGTCGGTATATCGAAGTGTTGAAGTATTAGTATAGTAGGGCTACGATGGCTATCCGAGTACAGAACCAGAGTACAAAACCTATCCAACTGCAGAGAGGTGTAAGACAGGGTGACATTATATCCCCGAAACTCTTCACCGCTGCATTGGAAGACGTTTTCAAGCTTCTGGACTGGAAAGGATACGGCATTAACATCAATGGCGAGTACATCACTCACCTTCGATTTGCCGACGATATAGTCCTTATGGCAGAATCGCTGGAGGACCTAAGCACTATGCTCAATGACCTCAATAGTGCCTCCCAACGGATAGGTCTTAAGATGAACATGGACAAAACAAAGATCATGTTTAATGTCCATGTCACACCTATGCCGGTAGTTGTTGGGAGCACTAAGCTCGAAGTTGTTGACGAATATGTTTACCTGGGACAAATAGTCCGACTAGGTAAGTCCAACTTCGACCGAGAGGTCAATCGACGGATTCAACTCGGCTGGGCAGCGTTCGGGAAATTACGGCACATCTTCTCGTCAGGTATACCTCAAAACTTGAAAACGAGGCTGTACAACCAGTGCGTGTTGCCAGTGATGACCTACGGAACTGAGACGTGGTCCTTCACTGCTGGCCGGATGAGGAAGCTCAAGGTCGCTCAGCGAGCTATGGAGAGGGCTATGCTTGAGTCTCACTGCGTGATAAACTTAGAAATGAGGATATCCGCAGTAGAACCAGAGTGACCGACATAGCCCAACAGATTAGTAAGCTGAAGTGGCAATGGGCCGGCCATATAGCTAGAAGAACCGACAACCGATGGGGAAAAAAGGTTCTCGAGTGGCGGCCTCGTACCGGCGGATTTAGTGTAGGGCGTCCCCCACTAGATGGAGTGACGACCTGGTAAGACATGCAGGAAGTCGATGGATGCGGGTGGCTCAGGACCGTGCTTTGTGGCATTCCTTGGGGGAGGCCTATGTTCAGCAGTGGACTTGTGAAGGGCTGTAATGATGATGATGATGATGATGATGAACAATTAGTTGTAGCTTTTAATTAAATGGTAAATTCTAAATTTAATGTAAAGTTTTTTTTTAAATAATCTATTGGAAAGCACTCGCATTTCATAACAAATATAAAATCTTGCACTCGTTTTAATATTTCACTACTAAAATTTACAATGTTTCTTTCGACGTCAAAATATTCGCGAAATTATTGCTCAAGCAATTCAACAAACCTGATAAAATTATCAGGAATTATTATTAAAAACCCGATTGAACACTATCTTTATTAAAATCCTTATAATGGCTGAAAAAATAATCATTTCCTATATTTATTGGTTGTTCAGATATATTAACGTACAATTTTATTTTCTCACATTTGTGGTGTTCGAGACAAAAATATCCCGACACGTAGATTAAACCATATTTAGGGTTCCATAGTTACACAACAAGGAACCCTTATAGTTTCGATATGTCCGTCCTTCCGTCCGTCCGCGGTTTGCTCAGAGAGCCTAGGTGCTATAACTCTGTAACTTGGCATAATTATGGATATTAATCACGCCTAGAAAACTGTGAAATAAAATATTAAAAATAATTTTTATTTTGGTTACTTTCCATAGAAGTAAATGGAGGATGGTTTTTTTTACCCGTCTATTCCATCATGTGGGATATCGTTGGATAAGTCTTTCAAAAACATTGGGGGTGTGGAACAACATCTTTTCGATTCAGGGTCCGTTTGCGAAATATTTAGCTTTAAAGTGATATTTTTCAATAGAGTCGTGTGTCTCACCTCCCCCTCTACCAACTAAACCGCTGTTTTTGGAAATGTGAAAAGGGTACACAATAGTAGTATATATAATGAAGTAAAAAGAAAAGCTATCACAGCTAAGTAGAATTAAGAAGTTAACGAGTAACAGTCGACCAACTTATAAAATGCATTTGGATTAGTAAAAGTTTCGTTACAACTCCATAGAAAGTGACCTAAAAGTCTAATGCAGCCTATTAATAAATTTGTAATGTTATTGTAAACTTAAAAATAAACATTTTATGAAGAAAACGACTATATGCATTACTACTATCAGCTTTACTTTTTCATTTGCGTGATAGATAGGGTATTATCATCAAAATTTAAAAGTTTTTTAAATCTTTTTTGAATACCACTCCCTATAAGGCTGATTTGAAAATAAGTCCTTCAGTTACGATCTTCCTATTTGGGCCCATTTTTAGTCGTTATAGCGGTCAAACCGCGAACTCACTTATTATACTCATTATCAAGAAAACCCACGTATTGTGACGGGCAACTACGGAACCCTACCTCTACATTGTGCATGTCCTGACACGCACTTGGCAAGTTATTTTTTTCTAGTAAATCAAATAGATAATCATTTGTTCCTACTATTAACACAGGGGCAGTAACATTGTCAGGTTGCGGTGGTGGTGTATTAAAATACGACAATCGTCTGGTTTTATAAGTAACATATCGAAATCGTATTCACAATTAGTATTTTGAGGTTTCCTAAGATATTGGTTATAAACATCTTATTGAAGGCAATACTAACTAGACAACATGTTGGCTCCTGGCAGTTACCACCCGCCTGTCTGACTTTTGCAAAGAACTTTTCAAGACGATCTTGATTGAGACGTCTCGTAAATATAAATGAATTCAATTTCTTCTGATTTTAATTCATGTAGTTTTATAAAAGATTTTATAGATACTTGAAATCCGTGAATGAAATTCATGATATTGTAACGTCTTTCTGCTTATCACTTCTTATTGATTTTAAGTTCCTGAAAAATGTTAGCATTTTTCTAAAAGCGCAATTTGATAACTATCGCATCGAAAGCTCTTTTACTCGTATATTTATTTTGTTAGGAGATCGCAGTGTACTCAAGTAGAGTTTAAGAAATCAAACAAATTATTAATTTTATTTACAAAATCAGTGGTATCTCTTGCGGCAACCTCGATAAGATTTAAATCTACGTAAACCATATTTACACTTTATTATATTTCATTTGATACGAATGATTCTTTAAAAAACAAAATTTGACACTTATTATTTTTTACACAACCCTGAGTTTGAGCACTGGCCGAGCCGGTTCAAAGCAGATTCCAGTGTGACCATAGGTGGCATGGCGTATTTTAGCCTCTGGCATGTTCGGTTGACGTTTTATAAAACCTGGCAGTATTGGGATATTAAAAATAGATTTCATTATGGCAACTTAAAATGCCGAAAATGGCAACCCTAGATACTTCGTCAGCATGTTGGGGATTTTCCTGTATTTCTCGTATTATGTTTGTATCACATTCAATAAACAACTTTAAAAAAATTGTGTGTAAAGTTAATAATCTTAAAACGAGTATTCATAAACACGAGTTTATGGTTAATATTTCAATCAGTCATAGAAGAGACGTACTTTAGTTTGGTATCGCATTAGATTACATGGTGATAATATCTTGTTAATAATATTTCGTGGACGATAGTAATTATAGGTGGTAGTGATGAAGCGAAAATATGAAAAGGCGTATAGAGCGGAGTGGGAGCAAGATCCTTTACTTTCATCGTGGATTGAGCACACATGCGCCTCAAGCTTGTAGTAGTGTACCTATCACAGCACGGTTGTATGAAGCTTTGCCTCTGTACGGTACGATTTCTTTACTCATGTGCTTATGCTAAGGCTCAGACAGTCAAAAAATTAATGGATGCTTCATTCCACGCATTATGTTCTTGATTTTACTACATAAAATTGAAAATTTTTAATATTTAAAAATCGAAAACTCCAAATTATATTTCATAAATAAGTTATTATTATATGAAATAGAAAACGGGCGTATAGGAACGGGAACGGATGAGAAGAGAGCAAAATCAGAAAAAAGAAAAAAATAGAAGATTTTAAGAAATTGGAAATAAGTTTGAAATTACGTTAATTGAAAATGGATTAACGCTATTTAAAACTAGAAGACGGCCTAAAACTACCTATTCATTGTTATGAATAATTGCAGTAACATAAAAACAACAATTTAAAATTAAAACGGTGGTTTTGGATAATATCCTGAGTTTTACGTAAGTCGTCGATTTCGTTGATTTAGGCTTTGCTAAGCGCGCACTCAGCACGACTTCGAGGTTAGCTCCATTAATACCGACACTGTCTTAGTTCGAAAGTAAAGTCTGAGCAAAGTCCAAGTACGGTCTATAGATCTCAGCCTTAGAATTGCGGAAAATAGCCCGTCGTAAACTAAACTAAGCTACTGAAGACCGAAGTTTACAATCTGTCACTAAGTTTTGTTGTTGACTATGAAAAAGCCTTTGATTCCGTTAAAATATGGGCGGAGCTGCAGTCCCTTCAGGGGTGCGTTCAGGCTAGATTGACTGTCGGTATATCGAGGTGCTACATGAATAGTGTCTCCCAATGGATAAGTCTTAAAATGAACATAGATAAGATAAAGGTTATGTGCACAAACTAATAAGAAAGTATGTTTATAACGTTCTTATCACACCTATGGCGTTCGTTGTTGGGAACACTGCTCTCGAAGTCGATGACGAGTATGTCTACCTAGGAACAATTGTCCGAATAGGTTCTACTTTCATCGAGAGGTTAATTGACGAATCTAACTTGGCTGGGCAGCGTTCGGGAGATTATGATACACGTATAGCTCAAAGCTTGAAATTTTTTGTGTGTGTGTGTTGCTAGTGATCACGTATGAATCGCTGATTGTATTAAGAAATTAAATGTTGCTCAGTGAGCTATGGAGTGGGTTATGCTCGGACTTTATCTGCCTGATAGAATTCGAAATGAGGATATCCTCAGTACAACCTGAGCAATCGACATAGTTATACGACTCTTAATAAATCGCAAATATTAATTAGTATTTTTAAGATATCCTTAATTCTTAGTAAGATTTTGGCATACACCCTTAATCTCATCCAGTAATAAAGACAAATATAAGAAGAGACAAAGCTACGTACTCGTCTGAATTCCCCAAGAGAAAACGACTGTAAATTCTAAGCTCCGGAACGACTCGAAATTGCGAGCGCCATCATTGTCCATTAACCTCAAATTAGGTTAAATATACTAAGACAATATGTACGTAATAAGATGTCTTTACAGATGTTACATTTGTCTAGGGCATATAAAATAGCCCATGTCAATGTTACCATTGACATGGGATATTTTAAGCTGAAGTGGCAATAAGCCGGTCATATAGCTCTAAGAACCAACAACCGATGAGGAAGAAAGGTTCTCGAGTGGCAACCTAGGTAGGCTGCAGATTGCAGAGGTAAGTGAAGGTAGATCGACCCTTTACTAGATGCAGTGATGATCTAGTAAGACATGTGGGAAGTTAATGGATGCAGGTAGCATAGGTGTTTTGTAGTATTCATTGGGGGAGGTCTGTGTTCAGCTGTGAACTTGTGAAGGGCTTTAATGATAATGATGATGACTGCTTGGTAGCTAAACTATAACGATTTAAATGTAGTTTCACACTCGTTTAATAGACCAGTACATACATGTATGTACATACATGTACTGGTCTATTAAACGAGTTTTTCTTGTCACATTTAGCTTAGTCTAGCCCAGTCTATATCTGAGCCTGGAGTACTCCTGGAGGTAATTGACGAGACGTTTAGCTCGGATCGTGACAGCTTTGTAGCTTTCTTCTACATTCCTACATTAGTTTAAAAAGTAGGTAGTAGGTAGGTTTTGTATTATCAGAGCATAATAGCCATGGTTGATATACATTTTGGCCAGTCTGGTGCTGTTTCGGATACTGCGCTTACGTCTTTTATTATGTGTCTTCTCCGTTTGACACTGTTATTATATACGTACGAAGATGCAGAACAAATAAGGAGTGTTGGATACACCACCATCACCCACGTGATGGCTCTGATTCGATTTGGAAGTCGTAATGCAAATAATACAGTGCTTAATTTGGTCCATGAATATTATGATCCGACTAGAGATATTGTCGACTCCGTCAAAGGTAATTTGGATGTAGTATGCAAACCCCTCATAACAATAGTATTACGGTATTAATCGGAATCGCAGGTGCGTTACCGGCCTTTTAAAAAGAGTAGGCTCTTTTCTTGAAGGTCCCTAAGTCGTATCGGTCCTGAAAAGTCGCTGGTGGTAGACGATACCACAAGGAAGTTGTGCAAGGAAGAAAACTTTTTGTAAATCGCACAGTAGTGGACCGCCAATCATCCAGATGGTATAGATGGTATCGCTAGGAACTCCAGCAGTTTGTAATTTATTATTATAGAATTTATATTTTTAGAGAAATTAAGATTTTCGTGACCAGCTCGCTTACAATGCTCATGATTATGGCAAGCGAACATGTTCTGAAGTAAAATTATGTAAATATCAAAGACTCAGTCCTGCCCAGTTTCCCAGCCCTTCATCCCAGGCATCCTCATGAAGCTAAGTGGTCAGCCACTGCAGAGTCTACTTCACCAGAGGATGCCTCGTGTAGAGGCGAAACATGTGTCGTGTTATCGAGGGTGGTGTGTCGTTCCTAGTGTGTTGGGATTGGTGATGCTGGGAGTGGTAGTGCTGGGATTGGTGGTGCTGGGAGTGGTGGTGCTGGGAGTGGTGGTGCTGGGATTGGTGGTGAAGGGGATAGTGCACGCAATTGAGGGAAGGTGAGAGGTGCTCTTCAAACTGGGCAGGATATATCATTTTATTTCATTATGCGGAAATAAGCAAATTAAGTTCTAACAACTTCAATACTACTAGGAAATTGTAAGATTAGTCAATTAAGTATCGTATTATCTATTATTATCAAATATTTTCCGCATAATTAATTAAGAATTTAACCTTTTATTACTGTGCCCAACAGGGTCCATTTATTGTAACATATTATAAAACATAATCCAAAGCTTTTCGCTATTTATTTCTACAATATGAATTTTTAAACAAAAAACAAAAAAGAAATTGCGGACGCACAACCGTGCTACAGATTAATATTAGGTCCTTACATATGAAATTAGCGTTTTGTACGGGAGGAATATAAAGTCATTTTTTTTTTGTAAAATATATTTAATTAATCAAAGTATGCACCGTTGTAATCTATGCACTTTTGCCATCTCATAGGCAGTTCATTGATCCTTTTAGTAAAAAAAACCACGGGGGCGAGAATCAATAAACTCTTTGAAGGCGGTTTGGACTGCCGCATCGGAGTTGAATTTTTTTCCTTGTAAGAAGTTGTCCAAATTCCGGAAAAAATGGTAATCTGTTGGAGCAAGGTCCGGGGAGTACGGTGGATGTCGCAGACATTCCAATTGTAGCTCATCTAACTTAGTGGTTGTTTGTTGTGCAGTGTGTGGTCTTGCGTTGTCGTGAAGCAGCAGTGGCCTAGAGCGATTGACCAATCTCGGTTGTTTAGCAACTAGTTCTTCCTTCATGGTTTGCAGTTGCTGACAATAGATATCTGCCGTAATCGTTTGGCCAGATTTTAGAAAGCTGTAGTGAACGACACCAGCGCTAGTCCACCAAACACTCACGAGTAACTTTTTCTGAGTCAATTTTCGTTTAGGGCAGAATTTGGCTGGGTCTCCAGGGTTCAGCCATTGCGACGAGTGCTTCCGATTATCGTACAGTATCCACTTTTCATCACAAGTAATAATTCGATTTAAAATCCCTTCATTATTGTGTCGGTTGAGCAAAGTAACACAGCAGTCGACGCGTGTTTGCAAGTTCGATTCACGCAATTCATGAGGTACCCATCGTTCAAGTTTTTTTACTTTCCCGATTTGCTTCAAGAGGATTAATACAGTTTTATCACTTACCCCGAAGCCTGCAGCTATCTTTGAAGTGCTTTGTGACGGATCCGCTTCCACAATAGCCTTTAATTCTTCATTTTCCACTTTGGTCTCCGGCCGTCCACGGGGTTGGTTCTGAAGGTCGAAATTTCCAGAACGAAAACGTTGAAACCAAAAACGTACCGTGCTTTCTTTTGCGACACCAGCGCCGTACACATCATTAATCCTTCGAGCTGTTTCTGCAGCACTGGAGCCACGGTAGAACTCGTACTCGTAAATATACTGATATTTCATGTTTTCAATTGTGCGGTAATAAGCGACGCCAAAGAATAAAATGATGAGAAAAACAAATGAATGACTGTTTTCTAAACTCAAATGTACCAGCTAAATGAATCTATAAATTTGAATTTGGAATTATTAACCAAAGAGAAGATATTTCAGATCAAAGTGGTCAGTACGACAAAACGCTAATTTCATATGTAAGGACCTAATATAATAGTACATCAGACGCTCTGACAATTACGACAATAAATATTTATATTCTTTATTTTAAACTGCTTATACCTACTACGCAATGTATTATATCGATATATGAGGCCAAAGTTTTATTGATGCGAAGACGTAAATGGCCATTTGCCTACATCGTAATAAATCTCATTAGGGATTTTCCAATGCATGTGCAGCTTTTTATATGGATTCAATTGTCGTTTCTTGATCCCTACTTAATTGTATTACTAAATCGTAATGGCGGAAGGCGAAAGGGGTAAGCTCTAGCTGCTTACTACCTAATACAATATAACAAGTGTGACGCTGAAACCATTTAAGTGCGTACTCGTTTTATGTTAGGTAAATTTATTATTTACCTAACATATATATTGTAATACTTTAAATATAAACGATCTTATTACAAAACGTGGTATATTTGTCTCACGATAAATTTTCAATAATCCTAACAAAATGTTCTTATAATATCTAAATTTTCTTATAGCATATCCTCCAGGTTGAATTTCGGTCTACTAGGTCTACGAGGTAGTCTCAACGGAGACTACCCATTTGCGCAGGACAGAATTACAGTGCTCAAGTGTATGCGCAAACACAGCTATGCCACATGAGTAAATAATCCTTACTCTTTACTCTGTGGCTATGCACTCTATTCCCTCATTCTCATAGTCCAATGAGTCTGCAATCACACACACGATCAGGTGTAGGATCAACGACTTTACGTACTTTCCGATGCACCCCCTTGCCTGTTTCTGAGGACTTCCTGACAGAAAAACTCAATAAGTGATTTACGGCCCGACCCGGGATTTGAACCGGAGACCTCATGACCAGCAACCGCGTATACGACTACTATCGTGTACACGGCACGGCGACAGAATATTTTCTCAAACCATAGTGTTAAAGACAGTGATTTGCATATTATTTATTTTTATTTATTTTTAAAAAAAAACGTTCCCTCCTTACGAAGATTTTCTCCTGTATCGTGGGAACAGCTTACATATTTCACCAGGGCCATACAAATACTTGTTCCGTGCGGGATTCGAATCCGCGACTTAGCTTGCAGCGCTAATCCCATTGCTAAGCCACTGCGCCACGGAGCCGGCAATATATTATTCTTTGCCATAGTTTAAACCCTACTTTTATTTTCGTTTAACTATCAATAAACCACGTTTCGTGATAAGACAAACCGAATAACGCGTGGCCTAGTGGACAGATTAATTGGCTACATCGTTGCCGGTACTAGGCTCCAGTTCCATGTAAAATTTCGCAAAAACACTAGAAATAGAAGTTTTTTTTAAATTAAATATAAATAATACTTAGTTTTGAAAGTCATTCTTATGTTTAATTTATCACTCGTTCGGAACTTACCTCGCGGCACATTTTTTAAAAATAACAGTTTATCATATATTATTTTACACAAAATAACTACACAAAATAAATTAGAAATAGCTATAACCTCAGGTAGCGATAACCTCATTTCCAGGAGTTATTATCAAAATTAATTGTTAGTTTTCGGGTATGGTTGTCTTGTGATTGCCCCACTCCATGTCTGACACTGCACCCGACTTTACCGCCGACGCCGACCTTATTGCACAAGCGTTACATTGTGTACGGGCACGGGTATGTTCACACACAGTGCCTGATTTAGAGTTCCGACAGCCCTAGGCTAACTATGAATATGCACCACCTACCGTCCTGTTCTGTCTATGCCTGCCCAGCCCACGAATATATTTACTAGATTTTATATTTTACTAGCTTTCCACCCCGCGGTTTCGCCCACATTAAATCAAATTTTCCTGATAGTAAGTGTCGACCATCGCCCATGAGCAACTGCAACACCAGGGAAATTGCAAGAGTGTTGCCGGCCTTTTTAAAAGGAGTAAGCTTGTTTCTTGAAGGTCTCTAAGTCGTACTGGTCCGGAAAAATTGCCGGTGGCAGATGATTCCACAAAGAAGTCTTGCGAGGAAGAAAACTCCTAGTAAATCCCACAGTCATGCTAGGGATTGGGTGCTAATGCAGCTGTCTTCCATAAGTTCAGGATTACGCCTAGGGAGTAGCAGTACCGGAAAAGACGCGTTAGAACTGGTGCTTATTCCGGAGCACCTATCTTCAGCACTATAGAAGGGACTGCATCATGTCCACTCGACTTATTGACGTCCAGGGAGAGGAGCACTTGCACACTGAGCGTTGTGTTAATCGCACATACAGCATGGAGCTATCACACCGCGGGATGGTCAGATGGCTGACAGAAGTTCCCTTGGACAGCCTTGGCAAAGCACCTTAATAAAATTGGAGGTAGAGAAGAAAGCTTGAGCACCTTAAAATCTTTGAATCACGTCCAGTCAGTCATCAAAAGACGAAAAGTTAAAGTTAAAATTACAGCCTATATACCTCCTCTCATTTCTGAGAGGGTTTTAGGGCAAGGAAATGTCCGCCGCGTTGTCCCAATGCATGTGGGCGAACTTCACATGTCTTCGAAATATTTTTTTTCTTATTTCCCAGACATGCAGGTTTCCTCACGATGTTTACTTCACCGGCGAACACGTGGTAAATTAGCACTTAAAATTGCAATTAACAATTTCATTGGTGCCGGCGGGGATCGAACCCGGGTTGCTCGCTAACTGTGAAATTTACAGCGAACGCTTAGCCCCTGAGTTACCACGGCTCACTTTACCTGTTTTGTACAAAAATAAAGAAAGAGCAACAAGTAAAATAATTGCGGCATTTACTCTAATATTTATTGAGAATATTACCGTGAAACCTGGCAACTTTACCATTTTTGGAAGGACTTAAAAGTTTAGGACCAATTTTCCAAGAAAAAATGCACTGTCAGTCTGGGTGTCAATGTTAAATGTGACATTATATTCTTTATAGATTTGGTATTTATCTATTAGTGATTTAAAAATACTAACATTAAATAGACAAAATACTCAAAAATAGGAAATGGCAAAGTTAACCTCACTTTGTGGCAACTTTGCCATCAGGGTTTATAATATTTGTCAATTTTCCACAAACATTTTACATTAGTCACACAATTTTCATAAATTTGTTACACACTGAGAGTGGAGAAACAATTTACGCTATTTGATACGTAATTGTCTTCCACTCTCTATTACTGCTAATTCTATTTAAAAGTTGTTTTAAAAAAAAATATTACATAATTGTCTTCTATTTTGCTTAACATTTTGTAAGTAATGGTTTGAACAAATTCAGTCGGCGGCGCCTTGGTTATGCTCTAATATAAACGAGTGTTTTCTAAAATTACTAATGCAAAGTGATTATCGTAGGTTTAAGTATATAAATGAAATTGTATTAATAAGTGTGTGAAAGTAGGGTGAACTATTCTATAAACTTTAAAGCTAATTAATTAAAACATGTTTGTTATTTAATGGCACGTAAAGCATATACAAACATAAAAACTAATAGCAGTTGCAACTGCGTACTACATAGAAATAATATAATTTTTTTTATAGCTGATTAACAAGAGATACTGTAATAAAAGATAACAAAAAGGCATTGTAAAACCTTACATATTCTTAATCTATATAATTATAAAACAACAATAAAACAAACAATAATAACGAAAACAAAAAGACCTTGTAAAACATTACATCTTCTTAGTCTATATAACTATAAAAACTAGCAAATAAATAACAAAAAATGCAGTAGTGAAAGAGAACAGAAAGAAAACAGAAAGGCATTCTAAACCTTACATATTCTTTAATTCATAATTATTTTTATACCTACTTACTAATTTAATCATTGTTACCGCTATTTACAATCTTATTAAATTTCTTTAGGTTCTTAAGTATATTTTCATTTACTTTTATGAAGGAATCCAGAGCCGATTCCTTCTTCATCAGTTCCGTGAGTTTGTGTGGCGACACTCTTAAGTTATTGCACAGTAATTCGTGATGTATTCTGTATCGGCAGAAGGCGGGGCAGTTCTCCAGTAGATGTTTCAACGTCTGAGCTGTGCGGTTGTCGCACGGACATTTATCGTTTTTAATGATTTTAAAACGGTGCAGATATGTTTTATGATAACCGTGTCCGGTGAGAAATTGTGTAAGGTAGAAGTTAGTTGGAGTTAATGTTCGCAGCCTTTCAATATCATTCAGTGTGGGAAGAAGGTTTCTTGTGCGTTTGCCCTGTGATGCATTGAGGTACCTAGTTTGCCAGGTGGAGCGATTGTTTTTCCTAATTATGTGCTTGATGTGTGTAATAGGGAACTCAGAGTAATCAGGCGACTTGTGAAGTCTAAAGCCCGCACTGGCGGCCTCATCGGCGGCTTCGTTACCCGATATACCTGAGTGTCCCTTAACCCAGTAGATGTGTATGGTGCCTATAGATTTGTGTTGATGTAAGTATTTGTGTGTGGATGTGACTATGGGGTGTGTGTTAGTTCTGTTCTGAATTGCATGAATGGATGAGCGTGAGTCGGTGTATATAATTGCGCGTGTGTATTTGTGTGAGGTAGCCCATTTGCATGCTTCCCGAATTGCGAACAATTCCGCCTGGAACACTGTGCAACTGTCGTGAAGCTTGAACTTTTTGGTTGTCACTATGGAGTGAGGGTTGTGTTGACTGTAGCATATAAAGGCGGCTCCCACGGCTCCATCCTCCTGTTTGCTACCATCCGTGTAAAATGTATAATGTGCTGTCTCTTCGTCAGTACATTGGTGATTGGGTGTGTTATATGGGTGTATAGTGATTCGGTCAGCGGGATGAAGCAACTCATGTATAGGAGTAGGTTTCTCCAATGAAATGTCGTGTGGAATTAAGTCAGACATCCCCAGCAGCCTAGTCTTTTCAATGTTATGGACTTCTTTGATTTTAAGGTCTAGGGGCATAAACTGGGCGAGTGCAATGGCGGCAGACGTTGATGTAGTGCGAAATCCTCGGATGGCCTTGACGGCAAACCCGCGTTGCATGCTCTCGAGGCTCCTCCTGATGCACTTTTTGTGTACAATGTGTTCCCATATTCCCGCAGCATATGTGATCGTGGGTACAATCACCTGATGATAAATTGTACTAACGTTTTCTGGGTGAGCGCCCCAGTTGGGCCTCGAGTACATGCAAAGCGTATTAAAGATTCGCGTGGCCTTGCTTATAACATATCGGACATGACGCCCGAAAAGCAGCTTTTCGTCCAGTATGACCCCCAGCAGTTTTAATTCAGGTTCGAAAGTGAGATGATGTCCATTGATGTAAATGTTGGCCGATTTTGCTTTGGGTGTAAAAGCAATAAGTTTTGTCTTGGCGGATCCGAATATTAATTTGACACTCGCTCCCCACTGAACAATTTGGGAGAGTGCCAGATTAGTAGTGTTCTCTAAATCGCATACGTTTGCAACAGTGACTACTAGGAGGACATCATCCGCGAATGCCTGTAGATGGCAACCTGCTGGTAGCCTCATGTCTAGGAGTTCATCAAGTATGATATTCCATAAGAGGGACCACACGCGGAGCCTTGAATACAGCCCTTCGACATCGTCTTCGTGGCCCGCCTCCCGGCATGGTCCAAAATAATTTCACGATTGCGAACATAGTCTTGGATTAGTCCAAAGATGTTGGTGGGACAGCCAATGTGTCGCAAAAGTTTAAAAAGAGTCGGCCACCAAGCGTTGTCAAAGGCGGCTATGATATCTAGTGAGATGGCAATACTGAGGTGTTTGTTGTCCTTCGCTTGTTTAATAATATTTAAGACAGTATTGATGGCTTCACATGTATTAGTTTGCTCTCTGAAGCCAAACTGGTGTTTGTTCATTCTGTTTTGCTTATGGGCCCAGTATGTCACTCTCCTAATGAACAGCTTCTCCAGCAGCTTGCCAAATACAGACAGAAGTCCTATAAGTCGGAACGATTCCAGGGCTGTGTAATCAGCCTTTCCAGGCTTGGGGATGATCTTAACGTAAGCTATCTTCCACTGGTCGGGGAAGTGCTGAATTGTGAGGCATCTATTGAGTATGTCTGTAAGTAGTTTCGGGTAGCCTTTAGCGAATTGAAAGCAGATGTCAGAAGTCAGATTGTCCAGCACTTCCTCCCCAGTGAAGGGAGGGTCGTCGTTAGAATGTGGAGAGTCAGTCAGTTGGGATCGAAGTAGGTGATGTCGAGGTACAGTGTCAGGTTGGTCGTCGGGGTAAAAATGATTGAGGAGGGCTCTGGCGATTTCTTCAATACTTGTGGTGTATCTGTTGCCTATGTTAAGAGTGACTGGTGGTCGTCGGGGTGCAGTGGTGCGTAATAGTCTGTTGGTTAAAGACCAAACATTTTTCTTACTCTGTAAGTCATAAAATTGACGAAAATGTTTGGTCGACTCATTCAGCAACGTCTGAGCGTGGGCCGCTTTCTTAGCAGCTTGTGCCTGAATCAAATCGTCAAGGGGTAAATTGTGATGTTTGGCGGCATGAAGTTGGTGATGGATGTCAATCACTTCCCGCTTCATGATCTCCAGCTCCTCCGTCCACCAGGGGGCTTTCTGTTTATGTTTTTTACCATAAGTATTGTTTTCCCACAATAGCAAAACATTAAATAAATAAACATTAAAGATTACAATTTATGTTTTGTTTAATATCAATACACTAAGTTGAAATTATGAAAAATACTGAGTAGTAATAATATTATTAATGCCTAACAATGCAGATAAAATAATATATGTAGATTTTTCTTTTCTTTTCCTTCACTTTTGATAAAGATGAATTGATTGACGACTCATATGGTAAAATCGGTCTAATAGGAAGCTACGGTGAAACATCGATACAAACATACATACATACATAGAATGTCAAGAACAGAACACTTTAAATAAACTGAATTATAGTGATTGCTTTGCGCAAAGCTGGGTACGGCGATCTACCCGTCGGTCATTTTCAAAATGCTTCAAAGGCTAGTCATCAGCCGTATGTTTTTGTAGCGCAGAATAGACAGATATACCAACAATTCCTCTGCCATAGACCACAAAGTAGGTATCGGGGCGACCCCATGTTATTAGAAACAGATGGGTTGTGGACGCCGTCAAAGCTGAAATTCGACAAAACCTTATAAGGAAACAAAAAATATTATTGCATGACAACAAAGGTATTGGGCATTTCTTAAAGTCACCTTTTACGACACTCAAGTGTCGCGGTGACAGGTTCGCTTATGCCGCCACCAAACGGCAATCAATTTTGATGAACTTATTACGGTGTAGAGTCACACTAAAAATAACTGGATATGTACTCAGAAATTATAATAATATTATTTACTATTTATTACTACTATCGATCTTTTCAAAGTTTACCTTGAGCACGTATACACTTTTCCGTGCGTCTATACCACTTGAAAAATGCATCTGACTCTTCTTTAGACACCTCATGAATCTCGAAATCAAAAGCAGCTAGTGCGTTTTCTTTGCTGTCAAAGTTCTTGGCTTTTAATGTTTTATTGATTTTTGGAAAAAGATAAAAAACACAAGGCCCTAGGTTTGGAGAATATGGTGGATAGACACATTTTTTACTTAAAACTATCGAGTGTTGCGGCAGACGGGTTCGGCAATGCATTGTCATTATGCTAGAGAAGCTACGGGATTTCTGACTCGCTTGTTACATGTAACTGATAACACATGTTACTTTGGGGGTACAAACTGTCAAATAATAATTAAGTCAACCGTTCTTTAATAAAATACCCGCCTTGCGGAAAAATGTGGCAACCCTTTGTTTCTGTGACACGGCGACATTTCTTAAGGTTGGCTCGTCTTCAAAGCACCACACAGTCGATTGTCACTTTGTTTCGGGATCATAGTTATATATCGTCTAATACCCAGCTCTAGCTCAAGCTCCACATATAATTCGTCGGTTTTCTCGAATCGACTGAACTCGACATTTTCTTGAGTGACCGCGATTGGAGACCGACCTATCGTCACTTTATCTTTATAGCTTTTGCGTCTTCTTTTGAATTCAGCAAACCAATTAGAAATTGATGCTTGTGAAGAAGCAGACTTACCAAAATAGATAGAATAAAAAAGTTCAAAACAATCTTGGGGCTTTAAACCTTTTTTTAAAGTCATAGTAAACCATTTAGCTTAATTGCTGAAGATACTTATGACAAATGCATTTTCTAAATAGAAATATTTCAAATGGAATCAATGGACTCGCGCTATATGTATAGCTAACGTGAGGCACCGATGCTCTGGGAAGTCTGCAGTCTGTGAACATATTCAAGATCGTCCCCGCCATTACATCAGATTTGATAGACCACAAATCCTCGCAAAAGAACACCGATTCCTACCAAGGATGATACGTGAGGCTATTGAAATTAAAAAACATCCTAATTTCAATAGAGAAGATGGATGGGTGCTGCCATCTGCTTGGGATCCTATAATTAACAAAATTAAATCCAAACCCAAGCATACCACTGCAAGACTCAAGATACTGTAAGCTCATTCTGCGTAGATCGGACCAAAAATTAATATTCAAAAAACTGAAGGTAGCCGGGCTAACTATGACATTGGGACGTCAAACACCTCAGTCCCCCCCGTGACCATAGGTGCTGTAAAGCACCCGAAACGTCGGGAATCTACTTGAGCCGTCTGGTATTGCAAGAGACGATGGCAAGAGACCGGCGTATGATATCGTTAAGTGCTGCATGTCTCGAGAAGCGGCCTGCACTTTTTTGGCATGACAGTCCGTGATGTCCTAGCTTGTCGACGTCACTGCCACACGGACATTTATGAGGAACGCAGACCGGAACCCCAAGCCGTAGACAGGTTGCAATTCGGAGCGTGTCAGGCTCAAGAAATGTTCCCGTATTTGACGAAGGGTACGCGTGAAGCCAGTAGCCGGCCTCTTGCGTACCCACGGCCAAAAGCCTAGCACGCGCCGAACCTGTACTACAGCTCAAAAGATTGTCATAAGTCAATTTGCAGTTTATGTCGTCCCAGCTCCTCTGTGAATTTGGAGAAACAGGAAAATTTTGACCTGGGCATGCAATTAAGAAAGCGTTTCTAGCTTCTTCCAGGCCAGCAATCTCAAAGTTTGAAGGGGATGCCCTTAAAATTTTACTTATGAGATTTGCTGAACTATGGACAGAAGATAGGAAGGCTGGTAAAGAGACACTGGAAATTTTGCGAATCCCTAAACCACCATAACGGATGGGTAGGGATGCTTGGGTCCAAGATTGCTCGTTCAGGTGCATATTAAGAATCGATTCTAAATTAATTTTGATTAAGTTGTCTACCTGTGTCAAGAGATCTGGGTGATTCCAAAAGGAGCAGCGGAGCACATACGTAAATTTTGGGACGAAAAGACAGAATTTTAAGATGCAAAGTGCATAATGTGGATTAATTTCAAGGAGACGGTCAGCGGAATTTTGAAATTTAGTAATTGAATTATAAATATGTTCAGAAAAAGATTCATTAAAAATTGGAGAACCTAAAAGGTAAAGGGAATTACTGTTAACTACTTTAATATTTGGAGCCAAAATATAAAATTTTTGTTTTACGTTATTTAAATTTAAGTTGCAGTTATTTATAAAAAGTTCGCATTTGCTAAAATTAAGCTCCAAACCAATGGCTTCAAATTTATTTTTGATTAAAAAAAGGTCCGAAAACACAGTATCCATATCACCTCCTAGAGTTCCATCGTCCAAATACCAAACGTTGAATTTAGAATTTAAATTTTTGATTATCGGATTTATAGCCAAACTAAAAATTGCTGGCCCAAGGGGATCACCTTGTTGACAACCTACTTCCGAGGACAGTTCATTAGAACGATATAACAATTTTGTTGGGTCAGCGTAACTGAGAAAAAGATAATTGTATATTTCCGGTATATGTTGTTTTATTTCCGTCAGCAGGGTATCCCTATTTACCGAATTGAAAGCATTTTTGACATCAATTTTGAGCAACACGTCAGGATGTCCGTAAGTTAGGAAAGAGCTGCCTCACACCCTCCTTTTACACCGAAGCCTAACTGTACGGGTTCAAATTCCGAATTTAATTTTGGTAAAATATGTCGAACAGCAATTTTGGAGGCCAGGCGTCGTAGTGTTGATCCAACAGCAATTGGTCTCACCCCTCCGTCCTTTTTGGTGAGGGCAATGAGGTTCGCGCCGAAAAGAATGGGAACAATTTCTGGATTGACATTACCGGAATACATAAAGTTGATTAATTTAGTGATCGAATGTACAAGTTGCTCGCCTGAATCACCCACAGAGTGCGATGTTAAGTCTTTCAGATGTTGGGGTGAGATTCCATCCAAAACTGCAGCCGAACCTGGTTTAAAAGATAAAATGGCACCTGTAACATCTTTGTTATGAATTTGAAGGCATGCTTGCCCTGCTGTTGGTCGGTCGTGAAAATATGGGTTTACTGGAGCTGGAGGATGTTTTGTCCGTAAGGCCTGAAGGGTGTCAGGGGTATCTGGTGAAAGCACGTCGTTGGAGAACAAAAGGCGAGCGGCACCTTTGAGATCTCCGTCACAGATTTTGTTTTCGATGAGTTTGTTGCGATTACGAAGGGCATCATATTTGATTAGAGGTGCGGGAGAAGGTGAGGAGCTTACAGCACAGTTATTTTTGATCTTTTGAGTCAAGGATAAATTCAGTTCATCAGTTTTTATTATATGTAGTGTGCTGTATGAAAATAAAAATAGGTTCTGCCAGTCTTGAGTACAATTGCTTATGTAACATGTCTGGATTAATTGTGACAAATGTGTAGCAACGGTTATTCGAGCTCCTCGAGGGATTCTTTTAACTATCGGTATACTATTTTTCAAATGGCTAAGATATGTGTGGAAAGGAGTTGGATCGTTGGCTACATAAGTAGGCGCACTCGAAATAATGGGATGGATGTCTAAAGGTGAACTATTTTGGCTAATACATTTCCTGTGTGTTTTTGTAGTGTATATGTTAAGGCCTTTCAAAGATTTGAATGACTTGTTGCACTGTGTACATGTATGGGTCGCGTTCGACGAGCCATCACAAGATTGGGTCACGGTCTGCATTCACAACAGTTAAATACAATCACAAAAAAGAATAACTTTAAACAAATTTAAAAACACAATAAAGTAACTTAAAAAGAACACTGAAAATATAAAAAAGTCAAAGTCCAAATATCGTAAAGTAGGTGCGTCACAGGATGGTCTTGCAGTTCGACGCTGCAGTGGAAGAGATCTAGCGACGCATGTCGTCGCTAGGACAACCGATAGCGGCTTTAGCAACCGTGTCTTGAGATTATCACACGCGGATTAGAAGTTTTTAAAGACTGAACAGGCACTGAGCCTGCTTGTCACTTTTGTGTCCAGACAGCAATATATAGTTCAGAAATCCTTTGTTGCGAATTGTTTCGTTACATTTGTCATAAGTCACCATTTTGAAATATTTTTATATCTCGTAGTTGATTTGAGATTATAATATCTAAATTCAGATTATAAACCACTGTTACATTATTTATATTTATGTCAATAATAAACGTTTTCCTTGTTCACTAAAATTTTACAATTAAAATATATAGTTATTTTTATTAAAATATTTAGACAAAATAAATACAGTTGTCATCTGTCACCTTTATTTCTTTTTTTCTTTTACATTAAATAATTACAATTTACACTATGTCAGTATCGGGTCAGCACTGACTTGCTTGGAATTTGGAGCCAGTTACTGACCCTGTGTAAATCAGCCATAACTTGCCAGTGTCAAACTAATGATTAGATAATAAAGAGCATCTCACTTCTTTTGGCATGCCGCTTGTAATGTATCCAAAACCGATAACAACTCCTAGACTTAACAGTTTTTAATTAAGAACTTGGAATACAATCTAGGGATAATACAACACAAAATTCTTCTATTTTATTAAGCAAAGTAATTGATAAACAGCACGCGAGCGTAGTTATTTTGATTTCATTACTACATTACAGCTGGAAATGAAATGAAAACGCTACGACAAACACCATTAATTCGGAATGAGTTGCGGGAAGCCTTGCCTGTAATGTCCACCAGTCCATATCTCGTAATTGTTTTCATTGCGGTGTCAACGACGATGAAGACTATCTGTTGATTGTATTATGCAATCAACACAAACAGTGTACACAGATAGTAACAGTTAGGTGAACTAAATTTTTAATTAACTGAAATTATTTATTAAGGATTGCGGTTATATGCACTTGCAATTGGAAATACTCGATTTTGCTTATTATTAATTCTGGGTAAAGTTGTGCAGGTTAAATGGATAACATTTTTTTCTATTTGTTTTCGTTATAGGAATTACATAATAGCATCATTGTTATTATATTATAATTAAATAAGGAACTTCGTTTCAAAAATAAAATTGTGGTTAAACACTGGTTAGCCAATATTTCTTAACAAAAGAACCTAAAAACGCTATTTTTTTTCTTGAAATGATGTATTGTACTGTCTTGACTTATTTGTGGTTGCTGATAACTATAAACATTGTGAAAGAAACTTCCATCAAGTAGGTATCTGATGACAAATGTCAGGATAAGACGTCATTTATTTATTTACTCTCTAACTTTTAAACTTTCAGAGTAATAGAAAAACGCGATGACTTTTTTTTTAGAATAAGGTGACAAACGAGCACACAGTCCTGAAGGTAAGTGGATGCTGTAACCCATAGACTTGTCACCCCTGAGGACTAAGATGGAATGCCTCGTTTCCAGTAAAAGGCGGCTCCGGTTCTCTTCACTCACCATACGAAACACAGCAGCATTAAGATACTATTTTACGTTTGTGTTCTGTGAGAGTATGGTCCTTCCCCGGTCGAACCGACCCATCCGTGCTACAACTATAACATACCTGCAGTATGGGTCTACCACGATAAGCTTTACAAAAGATGTGTATGTTTTAATTACCTAGTCATGAACAAATTGGTACTGGAACTAATAATTTACCTTAGGACATGTAAGCCATTAATTTCTAAATCAGCTTACAGTCAGAAACGTATACTCAAAGAAAAGTTACGGTTTTTTAAGACTAAATAAATGCAAAATAAGATATTAGGTAATCAAAGTGATAAATTAATAAATAGTAATCAAAATAAGATATTGGTTTTGGTTGGTTCACAATTTCTATAAGTTTGTTTGAGTTTGAGAAATAGTGAGGGGTGAGGGCTTTGATAATATACCTTAAAGCCTAAATCTTCTCAAATTCTTGTTTTGAATCAGTCAAGAATTCATTAAATAAAATATTACTATCCTGCTCGAAATTTCTATATGTGGTTCCTCACCAACTGCAAGGCTTTATGAACCTATAAATAATTGTAGCTTTCTTAGATCTTCAAATTTACATAGTCTTTAAATAAAAAATAAATAAAATTGTCAAATTCGCCAACGCAAGTAGACATTGCTAAATCGCAAAATGCCAATGATCTAAGACAAAAGCTACGCTGATATTGTTGTCGCCAAAACTGATTTTTTTAAATATACAATCTGGGGCTAAAAAGAATGTTAATGAAGTATAATAACCTCATGATGAAGTAAAAATAGTGTCCTCAATGATAGATAATTCCTCAATAATAATCTTATATAAATAAAATGATAGAGGTTTGCAGTTGTGTGCGTATCACGGAAAAACTACTGGATAGATTTCAATTAGATTTTCTAAGTTTTATTTCTTAGACACTTGACCCTTATCTAAAAAAAATATTGCGATATCTTCATTTAATATAAAGTTATTAAAGTTTTAAGAAACAACGATTTTTATAAGCACTACGTGTTCAGTGATGTGTGTTTTCTTGCCGCGGAGAAGATCGAAAACTTTATACGTGCCATTTTGTTCAATAGCTTGTTGCCATCTTGTACATAGGTAGTGACATAATCCCTTTGCTATAGAAATCTTTGGATTTTTGATCAAAAAAATATGACAAGTAGTTTTGACAATCCTCCCTTGATGTTAACCTAACACTAGCTAAAGAATTCTGAAGAGACCGAAACAGGTGAAAATCTGAGGGTGCACGGTCTGGACTATATGGTGGATGCATTAACACTTCCCAACCAAGCTCTCTCAATTTTTGCTGAGTGGCCAAAGATGTGTGTGGTCTGGCGTTATCATGATGAAAGACCACTCCTTTTCTATTGATCAATTCCGGCCGTTTTTTCTCAATTTCTTGCTTCAGTCTCATTAATTGTTGGCGGTAAAGATCCGAATCGATGGTTTTACCCGGCGGTAAAAGCTCATAATAAACGATGCCCTTCCAATCCCACCATACACACATCATAACTTGGTTGGTAAGTGTTAATGCATCCACCATATAGCCCTGACCGTGCACCCTCAGATTTTCACCTGTTTTGGTCTCTTTAGAATTCTTTGGGTAGTGTTAGGTTAACATCAAGAGAGGACTGTCAAAACTACTTGGCGCATTTTTTTATCAAAAATCCCAAGATTTGTACAGCAAAGGGATTATGTCCCAACCTACAAGATGACAACAAGTTATCGAACAAAATGGCACATATATATTATAATTAAATGTAATTAAACTGAAAAAAGTCTTGAATTTGTATATAAAATACCATAGACTTAGAATATACTTACGCCAGTATATTCTAAGTCTAAGATAAAATACGAAGAAACTTTTTCCCCGACCTTATAGATATCTGGAGATCAGGTTATAATTTATTTGATGGAGAAGATGAGTTTTTCTAACGATTGAAAAATCAGCTCTTATATGCATAAAATAATTTAATGACGCCTTATGAGCCGAGGTAGGGGTACATTTATAGTCTGCGAGCAACCCGTGTTCGATCTGGGCTAGAACTAATGAAATTGTTAATTGATATTTTACGTGTTCATTTACTGAGGAAAACAAAATTAAACATTGTAAAGAAGTTTGCATGTCTAAAATATATTTCGTAGATATTTGAAGTACGGAATGACAGCGCAGTCGAATAGGACAGCGCGGTGAAATATTTTCTGTTCCAAAACCTCAGAACTGAGAGAAGGCTTGTGTCCAGCAATGTGAATAGTTACTTTAAAGACTCCTTGCTTTTGTATATTTTAGTACATTTAAAAGAAAATGCTAGTTTTTAATATTATTATATTAATCAAATCTCAAATATCTTCATGTACATTTTATCGTCACGCTAAGTGTTATACCACATGTATATCTGCTAATTCCTTCGGACGAAGCCCTCGCATAATAATTATATAACTTCACGTACGTTAATAATTATAAGGTGACTGTTTTACCACGTGCTCGGCGTTTAAGGAAAACATCGTGGGAAAACCAGCACGTCCGATACATAAAATATATTATTTTTTAGGGGTCGTGCAAAGTGCATCAATGAAATATCGCGACGGATTGTTTTAAATCCTTTATCCTTTCATCATGAGACCTGTGTCCATTCGTGGGAAGATTATAGTCTGTTATTTGACTTAACATTTTACGTTTATATACGGTAAAGAATGTACAATTCTGTGGTGTTTGTCTACTGTGTATAGAAATACATATATGTGCGATATAAAAACTTCGATATTGTCTGGAGGAGCCCCTTCGAAAGCAATTTGATCATATTTCATCCAGTCGATAGATCTGCTTTTCTACTACATCTATACTATACATAATATTATAAAGAGAGATTGATATCTCAGTGATCGCGAGGGTGAAAACTGACAGCGATCACCGCATGGTGAGAGGCACACTGAACCTAAATGTTAAGTTGGAGAGGTCACGTCTAATGAAGTCAACGCTCCGTCACCCTCGTGCTCTAATCCAAAGCCGCGATAACTTTCAGCTCGAGTTACAAAATCGTTTTCAGTGCCTAGAAGACTGCAATGCACGATACAACGATATTAATGACAAGCTCGTGGAAACTGTCCATGCTATAGGATCGGAGCTAAGTTCTGCAAGACCCGTCGCAGAAGAACACAAAAACTCTCCGATCACACTCTTAATCTCATGACTGTTAGGCGGGAAATGAAGCTGCAGTCTTCAACAGATTTGACAGCATACAGGCAACTGAACAGACAAATCTCCAAATGCATGCGGCGGGACTTACGCAACTTCAATTCGGCTCGTATTGAAGAAGCGATTGAGCGGAAAACGGGCTCCAAAATCTTTGCCAGAGGTCTATCTGCCAGAAAGAGCCAACTGTCGAAGCTGAAGACCGAATGTGGCAGCATATTTACCTTGACACCTGAGGTTTTGAGTGAGATCGAGAGGTTCTATAACGATCCAAGAGCAAGTCTTATCCGACACTATTCCGATGGTATCCCGGACGTTAGTCTGAGCGAGATTGGAATGGTTCTCCATCACCTTAAAAACGGCAAGGCTCCGGGCGAGGATGGAATTACAGCGGAGCTTCTGAAAGCGAGTGGAAAACCAGTACTTGAAGTCCTTTAGGTCCTCCATTGTGGCACTAGTCCTGAGGCGAGGAGTAGAAGTGCGGTGGACTTGTTCTTCAAGAAAGGCGACAACGCTCTCTTGAAGAACTGCAGACCGATTTCCCTTCTGAAACGCGTCTACGTGATGTTTTCGAGAGTCGTTACGAATCGTCTCGCACGCAGACTCGACGACTTCCACCCTCCCGAACAAGCCGGTTTCCGAAAGGGCTTTAGCATCATAGACGACATAAATACCGTTCGGCAGATTGTACAAAAGACCGAACAGTGCAGTCTGCCACTTTGTCTTGCATGTGTGGACTATGAGAAAGCATTTAATTCCGTCGAAATTTGGGCGGTGCTACAGACCCTTCAGCGGTGCCAAGTTAACTGCCGGTATATCGAAGTGCTGAAGTGTTTGTATAGTAGGGTTACGATGGCTATCCGAGTACAGAACCAGAGTACAAAACCAGAGTATGAAACCTATCCAACTGCAGAAAGGTGTAAGACAGGGTGATGTTATATGCCCGAAACTCTTCACCCCTGCATTGGAAGACGTTTTCAAGCTACTGGACTGGAAAGGATACGGTATTAACATCATATAAAATAATTTAAACATCATATAAACCAATAAATTAGAAAATTAAATTAAAATTAGACACCAATTTCAATCCTGCTTCTGTCCTGGTCAAATTTTCTAATACATATAAAAATCATACCCCTTGTAAATACAAAACTGTTATAGACTTTGAAAATGCATATAAAACCCTCATAGATTCTAATGTGTCTTTTCTTAATGTTTGCAATAATCCGGAAATCTTTGCTAACTCATTTATAGGCATTATCAAGACAGCTATCCAAGCTAATTCTAAAATCCTAACAGTATCAAGCAATAAATGGATGTTAAAGCCATGGATAACCCTTGAGGCTCTAAAATGCATTAAACTTAGAAATAGCACGCAAATCAAGCTTAGTAAGGAACCCCATAACACAATTTTGAAAATAACCTATAAACGTTACCGAAATTTTTGCTCTATCCTTATAAAAAAACTTAGAAGAAATTATAATAATCAAAAAATTAATAATTCAATTAATCAACCTAAAAAATTATGGTCCACGATAAATGAGATTACGCAATATAAACCACCAAAAACGAATAATGCTGACCTACTTAATTCAAAATCGCATCCTCAAATCTCAGTAAATCATGTTAATTACTTTATCAACATTGGGTCTAATTTAGCAAACCTTATAATAAGTCAGTCTGGACCCGACCGTCACATTTCAAACATCCCCTCGACCAGCTATTCCAATCCCTCCTCGTTTGTCCTGCTGGAGACAGACCCTAATGAAGTTAACAGCATACTCATGAGCCTGGACTGCGGCAGTGCACTTGGCTGGGATGGTACTGCATTTTTAAAATATGCCAGAGAATTTATGGTCCCATATATCTGTAAGTTGGCAAATCTTTGTTTTAGTACACGAGTCTTTCCTAGTGCTCTCAAGCGATCTATAGTAACCCCTGTTTACAAGAGTGGAGATAAATCAGACGTCAATAATTATAGGCCAACCTCTGTTTTGATTTCAATTTCAAAAATAATTGAGAAGCTGCTTAATAAAAGGCTGATTAATTATCTTAACAAATACAATCAGAATTTCAATACGGGTTTCGTAAAGGAATATCAACTCAAAACACAATTCTAGATTTGATCTCTATTATAGCTAAGGAAGTCGACAAAGGATACAAATGCCTTACGGTCTTTCTAGACCGTAAAAAAGCCTTTGACACCGTTTCTAACTCCATTCTTGTAGACAGATTAGAGACCTTCGTGACAGAACCCAAGCCGTAAAAATAGATCTTCATTAGTGACGAAGATACCGCTAAAATTGGTGTTCCACAGGAGAGTGTCCTTGGCCCGACTCTCTTTTTAATTTATATCAATGAAATGTGTAACTTACAGGACGTCGAGGGAAGGATTTTCTCTTATGCGGATGATACCGCTATTGTCATCACTGGCAAGACTTGGGATTCTGTACACCATCTGGCTGCAAAGGGCTTAGCTCGTGTGTCGAAATGGCTGAGGGATAATTTTTTAACTTTAAATATCAAAAAAACGAACTACATCTGTTTTGCTCCCTATACATCGTCGCAACCAGGACATAATTTATGTATCAAAATCCACAGCTGCCCAAATCTTAAAAATACCTCGTGTGAGTGTCTGCTTATAAATAAGGTGAACGAAACTAAATACCTCGGCATCATCGTTGATCAAAGGCTTAGTTGGCACTCGCAGTTGGAAGCTGTTATAAATTATAAAAGTTAATCTGGGTATTTAAATCATTAAGGTCAGCAATGTCTAGCACTCTATTAAATAAAATTTACATAGCCTTAGCACAATCGATAATTTCCTATTGCATCCCAATCTGGGGAGGAGCCACCAAGACCAACTTTTTAGATCTCGAAAGAGCACAGAGGTCTCTTATAAAGCTCATGTATTTCAAACCTTATAGATTCTCTACTAACACCCTATATCAGATTAGTAAAATTCTTTCAGTTAGAAAGCTTTATGTTCTTCACCTTATTCTAAAATGTCATAAATCCCTACCGTTTAATGAATACCTTCAAAAAAAAAGAGAAGAACTGATATTGTGGCGCCTATACCTCTTGTACGTACTGTCTTAGCTATTAGACAGTACCCATGTCAGTCTGCTTTTATATATAATAAATTAAATTAAATACTTAAAATATATCCTATGCAATTAAATATGTGCAAAAAAACTTTAATGCATTGGTTGTATACAGTGATTTATGACGAGGTTGAAAATCTTTTAAATAGAATTGTCTGAAATTTATCTCACCAACATCTTATACATTTACAGGTAACAGTCTAACAATATGCCGTCTTTCATATTTGATCAGTAAAATTTTCTTACTTATACTCTCTTCATCCACCAACACACACACACACCCCTACATCATACATACAACAACACTCCTACACTCACATTCACACACTCTTTAATATACACATACATACTAAATACAAATTTTCTAGAGGTTAAACTTTTTGTAATCTTATTTTTTTGTAATCCTTAAGGGAAGTAGCGGGTCATTCCCAACACCAGTATCCTCTGGTTACTGACTGGGAAGTCTCAGTATTATGTTGTTAACAAGATTACCGAAATAAACGTATTATTTAATAATAAATAAATAAAAGTGATGATAAAAAAATTAGTTATGCTACGAAATATATTAACAAGGAAGTAACATTGAAGTCTAAGATGTGTATATTCATTATAACGTTTTTGCCAGACTACGAAAAACTTGTATTTGAAAAGATTACTTCCAAAAACAGAGTTTTTGAACTTAGCTTTTGATGAAAATGTCACTTCAGGTTCCACATCGATTCAAAATCACTTTCGTTAGACTGTGGCTTGTCATCCAGAACTATCTTTGAGAACCCCCAAAACTGGATTCAGTGCACCGATTCTCACGAATGGGCTCACAAAGAATGTGCAAAAATTCCGTAAAAACATATCGATATACTTTTAAATGTGGCCAGGCTTAGGGCTTAGGCGCTTTAAGAGTTACTGTGTTTGTGTACTGGATGCCACTTTATGTTCCCAGCCTTACTACATGCCGAAGTATTAATGTATATTTTAATTAGTTTAAGGTGACATTTTATACTTCCGTTTATTCGATTATTTAATCATAAAAGTGACAGATATCGATACGTTTTCTTTTTCTCTGCCTGCTACTAGGGGAACTCCCCTTAACCTACTTTCATCTACTGTGAAAGGGTATGCAACACGGGTCACATGTATAGGTATATTCCGACTTTACTAAATATTTAGTGTTTGCAAAATATTTAAGAACTATGTCGTTGCTGCAAAGAGCAAGTGTTTGTATGGGCTCTCATTAATTATTGCAGGTCTAACTATTTCTGTACATATCCAGTTTATATATAAGGTTAAACACCTCTACGATATAAGACAAATGCCTATGGTGGCGTTAACGTTTTTGTTTTAATAATAATTAGTTAAAGGTTATATGAAAATTTTCTAATCTTCAAAAGTAATCAAAAGCTTGAAGGCAGCAAAAACAGAGCCCACTCAAAGTAAAAATAATTAGAGTAAAGTAAAAAGAAAATGTTCACTTTTTACTTTACGCTGATGATTTCCGATGCATTATTGGACAATGACGATATTTCCTAATAACGAATAGTACTTTTAAAAAGAACTAATAAAATTGGATACTATCACACATGGCAGTATGTAACTCAAGTTCGGAAAAGAAAAGGGTGTCGCACTGGCGTATCTAGCAATGCCTATATTTACACGAACTAACGACTCCGAACGAACCAGACGACAATAATTTCGATAAAACTCAAAAAGTATTAGACGAATGCAGGTATTTATAATTTTGCATGTTATTTCAATACCTAGGCGTTTAAGGCGGCAAAGTCACGCTGCAGCTATATTATGGTTCCAGCACGAATGGGTAGGCTGCAGTGGCGGATTATCCTAAAGGCAAAGTAGGCAAACGTAGGGGCGCAAGGTTACAAAGAGGCGTGCGGGGAAATAAATTCCACATTATGGTCGTGCGAGGCAAAAATTCCGCGTAAATCGCACCGTAGTGGACCACCAGGCACAGAAATGATGAGTATGGAATTTTGAGTTCTGTTACGTTCTGTTACGTTCTGTTAAGATGGTGAAATTCAGCAGCTGGAATTAATCTGAGCAATTCCTCTGAGCTCTTCCCGTGGTATATGAGGTAGAAGATGCATAGAAATGCAACGTCTCTTCGCAAGGCCAGTGTATCAAGCCGATCGGAAAGAACTTGGTGATCGACGATTCGGGCCACTCTCCGTTGTATACGGCTTAATCGGACTCCGATGCTGGCTGAGGCAACGAGGGGTGTGCCCTGAAATTGAAGAGATACGACATAGGGGTTCTTTTTTGCGGTAAACGCGCAAACCTCTGTCTTTTGAAAGTAAACTGGACTAGATTTAGAAAAACTTGACTTCAGACACAAGTTTGTTCCGGTACTCGACGTGTTTCCGATAAATATTAGCAAATAAATAAGGAATCGCCAGTGCTGTCACCTGCATAACAATGAATGTTACTAGTATGCATCATATCATTGTTAGCAGAAGGAAAAAGGTAGGCGATAGCACGCTGCCTTGTGGAACACCAGCATTCACGGGCTTGGAGTCGTAACATGCACCGTCGACTATGACCTCTGTAAAAAATCTGGTGACCCAATTGCATAATCTCTCTGGAATCCCATAAGAGGAAAGCTTTGAAATAAGCTCTTTGTGTTAAATCCAATCGAAGGCTTTCACTATGTCCAAATTAATCGCCAAGGCCTTCTTCCAACTCCGCCCATCGGTGAGTCAGGTAGACAAGAAGATCACCAGCTGTGCGACCTCAACGGAAAGTGTATTGACGGTCACTAATCAGCTGCTGCTCTCCTAGGTATCTCATGATCTGGCAGTTAATAATGGATTCCAATATATATAACAACATAATAATGGATAACAAGGAAGTGACGACGACAGGCCTGTAGTTGGACGGATCCGAGCGTTCACCTTTTTTAGGGATCGGGTGCACTAAGGTTGTCTTCCATGAGCTTGGAACGACGCCTAAAGAGTAAAGCCGCGTATCGATTACGCGCTCATGGCGCGTGCGCCATGAATGACCGCGCCGACCAGTGCGTGCCGTGGAATGCGCTCCAAATGTTCGAAGTGTATCAACTAAGCGCACCTGGCGCGCGCGCCAGCCGTTCCAGTGTTTGAACGTTCAACATGGATGTCGGTCGTGTACGAGCAGCTGCCGCTTTCATAGTTCCATGCATCTTCTCTGAGCGCTTTATTATGGTAAAAACTACTTTTGCTATTCCACAGCAGATCTTTTAAACTATATAATTGTATTAATTTACGGCAACTTTGGTTATCCATAGCTCGGAACGCAACGAACACACGAATGATGAAAACAAACGTCCCAACTGGCAAGCGCGCCAAAACTTAAACTACTTTGATACGCGGTAAAAAACCGACACCAGATGGAGTGGGCCGCTCCACGTTTGAGCGCTCCAACGAACAATTTGGCGCGCGCTCCGAGCTGGTATCCATTTCGCGCGCCTGGGGCGCGCGCCAATATTCGACCTCTTGGAGCGCGTCTTTAAGCCACTTAGAATTAAGTGGCTTAAGAGAAGAGTAGAAGGCGAACTAGCTTCTCGCCAATTTTCTCAATATGCTCTCCGACTTCGCTCTTGCGATAGCTCTTTCGAAGGACCAGGAAGTGCGCTAGTGTTTGCATCCCGGGACGCCGATGCATCGACCCAGGCTTTGTAACACTCCTGCTTTTGCCGCGACGCAATTTTGTAGGAGTGACCAAACCAAGGCTGGAATCTGCCGCCGATATACACTACAGATGACGTGATGAAAATTTCCATTCCCTGAAGTACCATATCGGCGACAGACTCAGCAACGATGTTGGGATCAGCCAGCGAGAAGCAAATCCGCCCCCCATAAGCAGGATGCATAAAAAGCCCGCATCCCATTCCAATCCGCTGACCTATGGTGCCACACACGGCGATAGCCTACAGATCAGGCAGTGATCCGAAGAGCCAAGGCCAAGAGGGGCATAGATGGAGACCTGATATCTGTCCGGATGAGAGTTCCGCAGAAAGTCCAACAGGGAAGGTGCATGATCCTCCACATCTGGAATCCGCGTGGGTTAAGTGAGCAGTTGTTTCAAACCATATGCTAAGGCAAAGTTGTAAACAGATCTCCTCGCATGATCGGTAGTAAGAGAACTGAGCCATTCGGCGTGGTAGGCGTTGAAATTCGATCTCGATCTCGATCGCCGTCTATGCGCATCCATAGGATGGACGGATCTCTGCCCTCAAGACTACCGAGGCGTCGAGAACGGATATCCTCTCTGATGTACACACAAACTCCGGCCCGAGGCAGAAAGGAGTGTTACAGTTTGTAATCTGGGTAAGATAAATAAGATGTATCTGAGCCAGAGAGAACTGCGTCTCGGTGAGAAAGAGCAAGGCCGGCTTAGCCGTTTCGAGATGGTGGCAGACAGCGTCAAGGTTTGAATGAATTCCCTTATGTTGCAGAAATCCAGAAATCCACAGCGAGGGTGGGATAGGGTGCCGTAGTGATTTTGCTCCGTTTGCTTCGTGTAGCATGAATACAGAGCGGAGTTGTGCCCCCCTCCCCCCAGTGCGCGGTGCAGAATGAGAATACACGCCCAGGAGGAAGATAGTTTGGGCGTGAATGCCCACTGAGGGATTCTCCAGGATTATCGATGCTGGTACTTTCCAGGGGTAGATTTTTATTTAACATGGCTTTCCTGTTTTTCCTATAACTAATTATAAATTGTAATATAGTTTATTTGCAAAAAACGTACTTATAATTTATAATAAATAGCCGCCAGAGGGGCGCCGATGTGGTGCTAACCTATGTCTATGTAACCTGTGTGGGAGCTGTCGACATTTAATCCGCCTCTGGTAGGCTGACTGGGGAAAGACCACGTTCACACTGCTGCTGTGTGTCGTATGGTGAGTGTAGAGAACCAGAGGCCTTTTTTACTGGTAACGCAAGCATTCTATCTTAGACATCAGGGGTGACGCCGTATCTATACTTATATACTTATATTTATAATAGAGAATAGGACCAGGTGGAATGTGTACCCTTATTCCATAAATAAATCCAAATTTCATAAATAAACCTATAACAGTTCTTGAATATTATTAATAAGGTCTGAAATGTGCCATTTTTTTACCCACTTATTCTTTGATTTATTGATTCAATGACCCACTCATTAAAAACCTAAGCCACCACTATGTGACTTAGAAATTTGATTTAATTTAATTTTTTATTTATTTAACATCTACCCTTCATGCTAAATTAGCTGATGACCATCAAAAGTTCGCTGCTCTATATAGGCCTCCCCCACAGATTGCCTCTTCGTATGAGATATTAGCCGTAGTTGCCACGCTTGGCAGGCGGGTTGGCAACAAAAGATTTTATAATTTTGAGTTGTTGTAAGGAAGATGCTACTGTTTATTTTGTTAAATTTCCCTCTGTCTTCTATCTCTATGTCTGTCATAACTCTTTTTTTTTTGAAGGGAAAGAGGTGACAAGTCGAAATGAATATCAAATAGTAAGGTCTACGGTTCCTTGGAGATGTCAAAACACATCCTCTATTCTTTACATACTGTCTTATCTGATTACTTAAAATAATGTATATACTTATACCTATGTAATACACAAAAGAGTTTCCTTTGTATATAGGTATTATTAGGACGCCTGTCTCTCCACTACCTTGTCTATAGTAAATAAATAAAAGACATATTTCATTCATAAATATTTATATTAAACTGGCCTTAATAAATTACAATAGGATAATCAAATACAAAATAAAATAACCTGACGAAACTTTGTATCGCCAATTCGAAATTTTAATATTCACAACTTAGATTCACAATAATTAATCGAAACATTAAGGGTTGCATGACATCGGTTAAACCGCGCAACTCTAGTGCAAGTTCTGATGATGTCGATGGCGCAAACCGTAAAGTACTTCAAAAATCGGTGAACGTAGGTACCGTATATCTACTTTAAGCAATCGGTAAACATACACTTAATGTTGATTGTCTTTGGTGTTCTAGCCGTTATCTACATTGCACGTGTAGTCTGACACTTGATTGACACCATCACTATGAGGGAACCTGAAGGGGGAACGCATCCTTGGAAGTCTTTAAACACGTCAACGATATTTTCGAAAATTATTTCTAATGATTTACACATGAAAAATAATACAGTAATTATAATTATTATTTATTATTACTTGGTGGTGTGCAGTCTTATACAAAAAAGCCTCGTACATTAATTCTTATATCTTAAATACAAAAAAGAAATAATCGTAAAGGCGATGTTCCGAGTAAATCGTCTCTGCTCTGACACCGCGATTAACTGAATCAGTATTATGACCTATGGAAATGTATGGGTACATATACGAGTACGTCACTGACTTCTGACGTGGAGGCTATATCTAGCGTATGTTGTATACTTTAAGTGCAAAAGTCCTTTTCTTCTTCAACTCTTTTAAAGACCGCAGGTCGTTAGTTTTGCATACTTCGAAACGCGACCGCGCTTCATTATCGCGGCTTTAGTTTTTTATTAACGCTGATAAAGCTGGGCTGTGTCGCTTTTCAGCAAATCTGCTACAACACTCAAATTTTCTTATAAATCTAGTGAATACGCTAAATTCGTATTAGTTGATGCAAGTATAAAATATCTTTTCACTTGCAATAAAATTAAATGCACAAAGTAGTTTAATAGCGCTACAAATAGATTTTTATAAACTAGCAAATCATAGTGTTCCGCTAATTAGATTCGTGGTAACCAATATTAGCAATGGTAACCAGAATATCGGTAGCTCCGAAATGGTAATGCACACAATCAATAATTGAAAAATTACAAGAATGTGTTATATAAATACATAACCTACAAGTAATCAATGCATGTTTTTCTAAACGAAATTACTTACGAACTAAGACACTTAATATATTTATACAGATATGACTCGTTGATATTTCCTTATTTAATAATTATTGTTGCTTCAACTAGATTTAATAAATAAAGCGTTTCACATTCGACTAAAACACACTTTACTTTGGTTTGTGTTAGACTATTTTACTTATACAATTACATACGGTTAATGGCCAAATTTTCTTAATAGAAAACGAAAGTGTTCTCATAATAAACATATTAAAACTTATGTTTTTCGACATTGATGCTTTAGCCTTTTTCCAGAAATAGTTTGATAAAAACACATGTATGAATATATATTACAATACAGGAACAAATTATATTTCAATGTTATATCTAGTATGAAATCCTTCTTAAACATTGCATTCAGTTACTTTGTAGTTAAGTATGTGGTTTTATAATGTACAAACGTGTAGGGAATTATATGTAAATGTAAAAAGTTTAATGGAGAAATATAGAATACCTAATTTAAAAAAAAAAATATTAATAATTATTTTCCATTTTAACCTTTTGCATTAATGTAAGGGTTAACGGAGGTTGGCCGTATATAAACTCTTCATAACTTTTCTATAATGTAGTTAACCTAGTATATTGTACAGGGTTATATTGTATATTGAATGGGAATTAAGATTCTTGGACAAACATATTCTTCCTATTCCTTCGTCATTTATCATTATGTACAATTATAACTTCAAAAATTGGTCGTATATAAACTCTACACAACTTTTCATATGGTAGTTACCTAGTATTTTGTACAGGGGATGAAAATATTAACACATGAATCCGCTAGCTACATTATAGCACATAATAGCTACATTGCAACATTGTGTGGATAATTTATTTTAAAATATTTACATTTTTAACTTATTTTTAACAAGGTTAAGTTGTTTCTATCTTGACAATGATTTATTGGTATTATAGAGAGGTTTAGCGTGGAACGTACTTATATCACATAACCTAGGACGGATTTGTTCCATATTGGACGTAATAACAATAAATGCTAAAAACTTTATCTTCGTAGTTTTCTTCCTTACTTTAACAGTTTTACATAATAAAAATGTTTATAAGGCAACTCGCAAGGCACTGTTTTGGTAATGAAGAAAATGATGTATTTCAACAAACCTAATCATTCAAAACTTTCGAATATACTTACATAATATGAATATCGAAATAGAACATAGGCATTTAAATAGTAACTTTTAACCAGCTCTTAGTTTTCAATTCTTTGGTTAATTTTAGACCAATAGAAAGCTTTAATTGGTTTGTAAACATGTACTTTATGACATGACACAGCTATCACTTATATATATAAAGTTTATGGTATTGCATTATTTTAGAGTGCAATAACACATTACGTCTTTCATTAAATAAAAGATGTGCTCTATTCAATGGAAATCTTACAAGTAGATTGGTGGTAGCATCGCCAAACAAAAGGCGTCAATAATACTTTAATCTTGATCCAGTTGTTGCATTAAAAATCAATTTGTAACGAGTGGGGTTAATGGAGTGGGAGAGTCGTCCCTATAGTATCTGTAGCGCGATGGTAGCGTCGTGACGGGTACTTCAGCCACGGACTCCGCGTGCTGGGAATCTCGATGGCGGCGTAAATCCACTTTGCGCTGGAACGCCTTGTCGCACAACCCACACGAGAACGGCTTGTAGCCGGTGTGTTTGCGCATGTGCGTGATGAGATTCGAGCTCTGGCTGAATGCTTTCGAGCATACGACGCACTTGTGTGGCTTCTCTCCTGCAACAAATACATATTATGTTCGAGTCCAATATGCTTATTGTTTATATTTAGGTAACATACCATCTGTTAGCTAAAGTTATGTCCAATGTTTTCCGTTCAATAAAAGTTTAGTTTATATGTCATACAGAAACAGAAACAGAAACTTTTTTACTCAATATGGATTATAAATAATACTTATTGAAAATCACGCTTTTGTTCAATTTACCACTGGTACGGAAAAAAACTTCTATCCTGGGAAGAACCAGCAAGCAATCCAGCATGACTTTTTTTTTGAAAAAAAAAATAACTTACAATCATATAATGTTACACAATTAACAACACAAAACAAATTAGAAATAGAAATAGCTTGGTAGCGATAACCTCATTCCCAGGGGTTATTATCATCCATAAATACCTTAATATTATAATAACCCTATTTATACAAACTTTATTTAATTAAGATTTTGAACTTTTTTCTTTTTCTGGGATTTTGTTGTAAAAGCTTATACATCGCCCCAAGAATGAATTACTAACTCGGTGGAGTCGAGTAGCTGGTAGTACTAGCTTGTGTCCGTTACTAGTATTTACAGAATGAATATCACTTATTTTTTTAAAACTACTTTTATTTTGTGTACATACATTACATTTTCGTAATTGTATTGCTAGGCCAAAGTAATTAATTTCCTTAAATTTTTCTCAGAGCGACTCTTTAGGTTTTAAATCATAGATTGCTCTTATAGCCCTCTTCTGTAAAACAAATATAATTTCAGTGTCAGTCCTAAGCAAAATACCATACGACATTATGCTATGGAAATAGCAAAAGTAAACTAGTCTAGCTGTTTCAACACTGGTAAGTTGTAAATCATATTTTTAGAGAGTTTATGTAAATGTATACAAACATTAGAATGATTTAAAATTTATGATGATATTTATTACAAAATGTTTGACCTTCAAAAAGAAAACACTTGCGATGCGAGATATCGATAAACGGCGTTAATAAAAACATCGGTGCATTTTTATAGATAGAACAGGATTTAACTGCACTTTTTGTTTGTGCAGTGATCGTCGCGCCATGTGAAGGTCTGTGAAGGCTACTCGGCTAATTGCGAGCCGAACCGCATTTTGGAATATTGATGATGAGGTATTTATCGGAGGACAAGAGCCATGTATGGCCATAGTAAATCATTCGAAACGGCGCAGAGACGTGACGAGATGTCGCAGACCACGACCAATATGTTCACCATAGTTTTTTTAGCGCTCAATTCGTCTCGTTGAACAACAAATAATACTGTCTTGCAGTAAAGAACGGTGCAAGAACTTGTATGTTCTCTTCGCATTTTGTAATTTGTATACTAAATTGTTGCGATAGCTTATTTAACGGACGAAATTTTTTGCTTTATCACTTATAATAAATTTACAAACCAGTGCTTTAAAATAATGAATATCTTACTTAGGTAATTTTACGTACTCGACATTATAACTATTGTTTCTAGGTATAGGACTCTTTTATGCCTAGAATTCCGTCTGGTTAGGTACCCATTTCACACTTGTACCTGTTTCTGCCACCAAGCAACAGTACCTGCACTACTATGTTCCGGTCTGAGGGGATAGAGAGCCAATATAATTACAGACTGTGCGGCATTCCATCTTAGTCCTCAAAGTGACCTCTGTAGCCTTCTTTGTTTGAAGTTGGCTGTAGGTGTCCATGGGCTGCAGTAGCCACTTATTATGGACTGTATGGTCGTTTGTCACTTCAGTTTAAAAAAATATCAAAATTCGGTACCTAATTTTCATAGTCACACCTCACACGTGTAACTAAATTTAATAACTTTATCTATTAATTATTCTTTCTATCCACTTACTTCTACTGAGACTATTCGGTAGTTTGTTCCTGTATCGTGGGACGTTTAACATACATACATAAATGGCACATGGATACATCCAGATCCGAAACAATTATTTGAAGGCTATACAAACAACTAATCTGTGCGAGATGCAAGCCCTCACGCCCGCAACGTCACAACTTAGCTACTGTACACTGATACTGTAATTATCATCCACATTTTAAGTTTTTTTTATAGAATAAGGGTGACAAACGAGCACACAGTCCACCTGATGGTAAGTGGATGCTGTGGCCCATAGACATCTATCCTCAATTTAGAATCAAAATGCAGATGTGTTTTCACCCCTGAGATCTGAGATGGAATGCCTCGTTTCCAGTAAAAAGGGTCTCCGGTTCTCACCATACGAAACACAGCAGCATTAAGCTGTTATTTACGCTGGTGTTCTGTGAGAGCGTGGTCCTACCCCAGTCGAGCCGACCCATTCGTGTCGGCACGACCGGGGTAGGACCACAAAATAGCTGCAGCATGGCTCTACCACGTAAAGTATAATTAGATCTCTGAATAAATGTGGATTATTGTATTATAAAAAATATATTATTTATATAAAAAATTGAAGGAAATCAGCAGGCAAAGGTTATATTAATCGCGACCTCAGACAAGATGATAAGAACGACCGCGGTCCGGCGGCAGGCTCCCGGCCATTCACGTTTTTGCTCATTGAAAATTCATTACTGCGCAAACCGTCGGCGAAAAGGTAATTGCACACTATTTAAATGTTTAATCTGTGTGTTGCAGTATCTGCTTTGCCACCCCTTTTTATTTACATTAGTTACATAAAATAGGTCAAAAGGTTTATTGTACGTACTGTCTAATACGTGCAATAAAACTAAAATGCCATTATTGTAAAAATGTAACAATGCAGAGTGCTATCACAGTCTAACTACTACTCTTCTTTGGCTGTGGTGCTGTATGTAGTGTTTCTACTCTGCAGTAGCACAGCCTAAGAAGAGTAGTTAGACTGTGGCAGTATTACAGTGGCATTGTCGTTAAACTGCTCTGCTAAAAAAATGCAAATAAATTTTATTTTAAAATTAAAACAAAACATTGTTTTGTTTTAATTTTAAAATTTGATTGTTAGTTATTCGTAGAACAGAAATGATAATATTGTAAAGTAACCCCAAAATAAAGGCATAAGCGCAATTCTTAACATTGTTATCAATTCTTAAATTAGGTGCTAAAACATGGTAAAACTTTCGAAAAAAGCCATACTATAACGCCAATACAGATTAATTTTAAAATCCATACAAAATGGTTTAAAACATATACCCACATTAAATGAAAATTCTAATAGTTAACAAACTACAAATAAAGTAAAAATACAATTTCTTTCGTTAGTTTAAACATATTTATATCATAGTTTGTACTCTGTAAACTCTAGAGGAAAGATTAAAAACTTTAGGGGCTGGCCTTAAATTTCATACTACTTGTATAACCAGTGTCCAAGACTTCAGACGGCAGGCACAAGTGCTGATTTACAATGGTAAAGAAAACACTAATGTAATAAACTAAAATGTATAATTTACTTTTTTTCAAATGTCCCTCTGGGTTTCTTGCCAGTGTTAAAATAAAAAAATAATTGTCAATAAGAATTGCATGTAATCTATATTGAATAGAAAATTATTCTATTCTATTCTATTCTATTCTATGGGCCGAAGCGTTTCTATGTATGAAATCAATAATATTTCAAGAACGCATCAACGCGCAAACTGAGTCAGCGGAGTGTAATCTTTTCTACTTCGGAATCATTTCGGCAATAAGGGAAAGCCTGTGCCCAGCTGTTTGACATAATATGTAAGCTGTTGTTATACTTATGTGTTACTCAATAATTGTGAGCTTACACTAATTTTCGACAACAGCAAACAAAAACGCATCGTCATCATTACACCCCACACAAGTCCACAACTTAACATGGATAAAGGTATTACGATTATAAATGTAATATTAAAACAATTTTAAATTAACTATCGACATAATTTGAACAATACAACACGTCCATAAGAAAGTAGCGTAACAAGCTTGAAACATATTATTTATAAATCTACTTCCCCACGTGTCAAACTTCAATTATAACCTGTATGTCACGTAACTTTATGCTGGACCTGTTATTTTCAGTGGAAACTTTCTTGGAAGCTAGTAAATCCTTAAAATGATAATTTTATCGTGAACGAAATATATACAGAAAAGAATATTTCTTTATTTTAATTATATAACCAAATTGTACTTATAAGTTTTAGGCTAAGTTTGTAGTATCTACCAAATATTTGATATTCTTAGATAAGTTACATTACTCTTGATGGTTCGGTAGCGCGGTGGTAGTATTTGGCTGCAGTTTTCGATCCCGCTACTAATTTTTATAACTTAATTTATCTTAAATAAAAAAGACCATCGCACCGAATCATAGAGCAACACGGGCCACCCCGGTCCACCGGTGTTGCTCTAAATAAATCATGTCCTATATTAGGCAAAGTGCATGTAACATGAATAAATTTGTACTAATTTAAAATAATTATTATTAATGAGTTAAGGGTGTCCGACTTATTTAAGAGTTTCGTAAGCCTTTAGTTTAGAATTATAAGGCTGGTTTTAAAACTGTGTGATATTTGTGGTATCTACCTCCTACCTAGTTCTGTCTCCAAGAATGCATTTATTGGTATGCTGGTTCGGTGGGTATGGAGACCTAGTATAATAATAGTGCATGAGGTATTTTATCCTAAAGTTCAAGCGTGACAAAGCACTTCTTTGATTGTAATTCAGCTATTCAGCCATTTACCAACAAGTAGACTTTTAGTTTTTTTGTTGTCTTTAATTAAATTTTATTTTTAATTGAAATAACTTTGTCATCACACAATGTATTTCTTTAAGCAATGCTTACCTGTATGAATGTAAGTGTGTTTCTTCATGTCAGATTTTTGGTGAAACCGTTTCCCGCAGTACTGGCAAGGGTAGGGTCTGGTATCCGAGTGGATGAGCAAATGGGTGGAGAGTGTACTGGATCGCTTGAAGCATTTTCCGCATTGCTTACACTGCATAGAAAAAAAAATTTAGCGATAAATATCAATACATCAACTTTATTTACTTTAAATATTTCAACTTAATTGATAAGGTTCTGCTTATTTAGTAGTCTTGTGCTTGTAGTAACGTGGAGTTTAAAAATTATTTATTGCATAATGTATAAAAATGTTTCTGATTACTTTCTTCTACTCTTACTTATCACCTGCACCAGACATAATATAGTAACAAAAATATTAGTGCCAATACTACGAATATACGAGTTTCTTACGAATTTGACGTTTTGACGTACGATAAGGGTAGATAAAGATTTTTAAACTAAATGAATATGAACAATTACATATAATCATCACATATTTCTTAAATCTTGTTTAAATATTTACAATTTGGGGTGTGAAATATACTTACGTTATATTTCATAGCAAACAAAATACTTTTGTCAAAATTATAATAGTATGATTGTAAAAAAATTCTTGTTTTAATTTGGCCGTTATAAAACTGCAGCTGTCACTTGCAATGCCATATCCTACTTTAAACAGATAAAAGACCTAGGTTAAATTCAAAAAACTAGGTTAATTTCAAAAAGCACATGCTCGTTATCCTTTTTGCTATGACTGATATTGACAGTAATCACAGCCTATCAAAAGTTCACTGCAGAACATAGACTTGCCCCAGGATTATATTTGCCGTAGTCGCCGTAGCATGGCGGGTGAGTTGGCAACCGCAGTTTTTTGTATTATTGAGCTTTTTACAAGGATGATGTTGCTACTTATTTCCTGTTTCACTTCCCTCTGTCATCTCTTATGACAACCACGGGATGATATGTGGTAGTGGATATTCTAACGTCACCACTAACTGATTTGTTTTTATTTTATTTTACTTAGTTTTTAGTGAATTAACATCAACTTTATTAGAAAGAATTTTCCATCAAACAAAGTTACTTTGTTTTTTTTTTAAATTTTAAATACTTAATTTCATAAAGTAGGTGTACTCGTAATTAGACGCCAGTAAAGGAATTGTCAACGTCCATCACCTTCACTGGTAACTAGTAATATTATGGTAATAACAGGCTTGCTCAAACCCTTTTCCACACGTTCCTTTGATTTTCCATAAGAATTATTTTTTCGTTGCCTACTAATTAGTACATCAACCAATCATTATTTGACCGTATTCAATTACAAACGTGGGTTATTTTATTTTAACGTACGTGTTATACGGTAACTTTTTTGTTATACGTATTATACAATATTATTGATATAAGAATGTTTTTTACAGGTCTATAAATTCACGTAGTCATTGTGCATGATCAGCCTGTGAATATTTAATACGAGTAACTATCTTATTTTTGCAGGATATTAAGTGTAGGTATATATATATATATATATATATATATATATATATATATATATATATATATATATATATTTTACACCGCATAAGCTATAAATCAAATGTTTTTGTGTTGCACAAAAATGATAGTATACGCTTAGAATTCGAGCCCACTACAAAGAAGTGTGTTGAGATTGGAAAGAAAATTTAAACAGATTAAAACTTGCGTACTGAAGTAAAAAATCTTTCAACTCAAACTTAGTCATTCATAATGTCAACATTTGAGTCTAGCATTGTTTCTTATTATATCATTGATTTTTATTTACAAAAATTATAAAGTTCTGTTATTGCAGTTTTTGAAAATACGAGTCAACAACACTTCTACTTTTATTTGAAATTATCCCAAATTGAATGTGGTTTATGGGCAACAACGTTTTTGTCTACCGATCGACCCTTACGAATGTGTGCGTGCGCAGTAAAATCAGTCAAAATATTGCATTACCACACATTTTGAATTTAAAAGATAAAAAGGAGAAAATGTTTGAGATTTTAATTTTTCTTCACCATTTGCCTATATTACTTATTCTGAACCTTCTCTGCAAATTTGGTCGGTTATTGCAAAATAACCCTTTATATTATGGTTTTAGTAACGTTAGAAAATTTCTCCAACACTTATTATTTGATGATTTTTATATCATATATCCAAGTGCTACTTCGTAAGTATTAGTGTTGTTTGTAATATTTAAAGACACGGTGTATGCTGAAGGCATAAATCTCAAGTTGGTAAACGTACTCAAATTTTTTGCTTTAATATTCTGTTCACAACATACACTCTCGTGTTAGACAAAAGTTTCCAGTTTTAGATTTATTTACTCAGATGTTTTCGGTACTTGAAATAGTTAACAGACGCCTGTGTTGTAACAGTTTGTTTAAGAATATACTAAATTGTCTAGGAGTGGCTAATAGAAAGAAGATTCACAATGAAGAATTTAGGATGGATGAATGCATTCCTTATTGCAAGTCTTTTATAATATTTAATGTATGATATTTAGCATGCAAATAACCTCCTGACTCTAATGGCTCAGGGGGTTATTTGCATGGAATTGCTTTAATTTTTTTTATTTGCAATGTACTTAGCTGTGATCTTAGATATTTATGATTATATCTCCCTTTTCGACTACCCGCGGTAATTGTTTCGTTGGCCCAGATATAGAATTTCTATCAATGTAATATAGCCTGCATAATGTGTGTACTTATAATTTTTAACAGCCTATCAAACTCCACTGCAGAACATAGTCCTCCCTCATAGATTGCCTCATTGCCCAAATGCCGATATATTTATCATAGTTGCCACATCTGGCAGGAGCGTTGGCAACCGTTTTTTTTTAATTTTAATTTAGCTGATATCAGGAAGATGCTGCTGCCCATCTCCTGTTTTAGTTTCCCTCTGTCAGCTCTTACGACACCCACGGGATGATGATGGGTAGAGGATATTCTTACGCGGTGTAACCGCCACTATAAAGTAGATTTGTATAATGGGGTTAAATAATAAAAAATAACCTATGTGACCCTTGAACTGAAAACGAGGCATACCATCTTAGTTCTCGGGGGATAACGCTTCTGTATTTTGATTTTTAATTAAGGATAGATGTAGATATTATATGGGCCACAGCATCCACTTACATCACCCATCAGGTGAACTGTATGCTCGTTTGTCACTCTTATTCTATTAAAAAAATATCCTATGTGACCACAACTCAGAAGAAAGTCGTAAGGCCATTAGTCGTGTGGTTAGTCGTTAAATATGCGGCGAATGGTAATCCGCGGCACAAATCCGCGTAGCGGCTCGCTGTGACAGTTGGCGGGGCAGCTGCCTCGCCTCGCGCCTTATAAAAACTGCTCGTTTTTTGGTCTTTTTATAGCGCCGTTGGACTTTCTTATAAACAACACAGGTGCTAGGGCATGACCATCCACATATGGTTATCGGCTATACCGTGCTTTAACGGAGATTTTTTATGGGAGTCAATTGAATTAAATAACTAAACTTAAAAAAGTTAATTCTGACTTCAAAAAGCTTAAAAGAATAAAGTAATTTCAACTTAATTTAATTGCTTCTGAAGTCGGTGCTAAGTGTGCCAAAGAATTAAAGTTCCGACTTCAGCATCTACTGAATCATGTATAAAAAGTCGGTATTTACTTTTCAATATTAAATTATTTGACTCTTTGTGTGGAATAAGCAATATTACAAGCTCAAGGTTAGAATAAATGAGAATCAATTAGAATATATATATAAATAGAGTTACATTAAATACTTTTAGCCTATTCCTAAACCTTCTTTTTTTCAAACTTAAATGGGTTATTGACCTTAAATTGATGTGTTTTAAGTTCTAACTATACGCTAAATACTGGTTTTGCTATCTTAACAATTGAATAAATGAAAATAATTTCAAATTTTCTATGCGCTAATCACTATTTTTAATTGTGTGTAGGTAAGGAATTCTAAGAAGGTAAAAATACATTTATAGTTGCTGCCTTTTAGTATATACATCATTTAGTTTAATCTATAAACTCCTTATGTATATTTAAATAGAAAAGCCTAAACTGCTAGACGTAGAAATCTGAAATTGGAAAGCTGCACACATCCACTAGGATTTTTTTTTGGGAAATTCAACCGCTAAGATGGTGAAACAGGATGTTTCAGTGTGTATGAAACTCTGTATGTTGCGGGGCGATTGACTCGAAACTTACTAAAAGTACTCCTATTATTACAAAAGTAATACCTTTTTTGCCGCCAAATTGCAGTGTTTGCTCTGCTGTGTTCCTGATGTGTGAGTGTGTGTGTGAGTGTGTGTGTGTGTGTTGAAGTTAACTGCAGGAGTGCATGGACTGCAGTGGCTACTTACCATCAGGTGGTCTGTAAGTTCGTTGGTAACATTGTCTTATAAAAAAATGTTTTATTTACCAGTACCTAAAAGTAGAACATTCATGTCATACAAAGACGTTAAAATTCTTTTTTGTTAGGACGTAACCTAATGATGAATTGCGACGCGATGATAGAAATAAACTTTTTGAATATTAAATTGTCACATAAATAATTGAATAGAAACTAAGGCATTTCGTAACATGAGTTATCAAGTTATCAAATATAAATTACGTAAAGTGTGGTGTCCGGCATGGGCAATTAAGGTTATAAGCGGCGGCAACGGGCGGGCGCGTGGCACGCACGCGTCACTACCAGCCACTGCACGGGCACCGGACGGAGCACTCGGAGCTTTTTAGCGTGTATAAACAATAACATTTTCATTATTTATTTATCCTAAATTAAACTTTAAAACCCAGATATTAGGACTTATATTTCTTAATATTAGGATCAAAAATCTCTGCGTGATAAAATTCTGTATAACCGCAGTTGAACCAGAGTAACCGACATAACCCAACACATCAGTAAGCTGAAGTGGTATTACGTCGGCCATATAGCTTGAAGAACCGACATCCAATGGCGATGAAAGGTTTTAAGTGGCAGCCTCGTGCCGGTAATCGACCTGAAGCTTAGGAAGTTGATGTTTGTTGCATTCCTTGGAAGAGGCCTATGTTTAGCAGTGGACGTGGCTGCAATTATGATAATGATGACGAGGATCAATAAAGTAACTTAAATTTAGAAAATATTATTTTCTCACACTTAATAAAGTAAAGGGAATAAGTAAAGTGATATCTTCAGTACCGCAGGGGCGTATTACATCCATAAATTAGACATCAACAAACATCCACACCTGTAAAAATTATTTGAAGGCTATACAAACATGTGCGGGATTAACCTGTGGTTCGCAGCGTCCCAGCCTAACGCTTAGGTACTGCGCTACCGTGCCCTCGGTCAATTGTACAAACAGTTGAAAAAGCCCTTGAACAACAGTATCTTTAGTCTTCAACCGCAAAAGCTCAATATTTTCCTTCTAGTTTTTAAATAAAAATGCGGACGTGTTTAAAATGAATGTATAACATTCGTTCTATTCAATGTAAAATAATGAACAGAGAATTAACAAGTTTTAAATTATAACAATATACCGTTACCGTTATCGGTACCGTATCAAAAGCCCACTGCTGAACATAGGCCTACCCCCATAGATCGCCTCATAGGGGGGATATTTGTCATAGTTGCTACGCTTGGCAGGCGGGTTGGCAACTGCAGTTTTTTTGTTTGAGTTGTTATTAGGAAGACACTGCTGCCCATCTCCTGGTTTGTTTCCCTCTGCCGCCTTTTATAAGAATTACGGGACGATATGGAGTAGTGGATATTCTTACACCGCCTCTACACGGTTACTAACAATATAAACGGCTAAAGAACAAAATACACTTAGTGGTAATTTGGACAAGAATCTTTAACGACTCTGTGGCTCTCTTATCATCGTATGACACAACGTTATTATTCCTCCAATTATAATCCGCCTCGTCGTGATATTAAAAGTTGGAATTTTGATTAAAAACGATGCGGATTTTTATAATGATGGCAGGTAAAAAAAGGAAAGTATAAAAATGGCGAGAAGACGAGCAGCCAGTGCGCCGCATGCAGGGACGTGCGACTTGTTTCGATACCAGAGTACTTATTAAGACAAGGGCAGTTTTTGCTATTTGATTTGTAAAAAAGACTAAACAGATACTGGTTTGCTATTTAAAGCCATTTCGAACGGAAATTGTACAGTTATCCCGATCTTGTCAAAGAATGTCGCTATTTATTGACTGATTTGAGTCAACTACTTTGTTAAATAAATAGAAATTTTATATACACGTTACCTGAAAGGACTTCTCATTTCTGTTTTCACTCTTCAGGAGCACGGTAAAATTTATGTTTCCGGTTTGTGGAGGCGGTGGTGGAAAGGTTTGATATGCAGGAGCTGATGGGCAGCGGTGCTCATCGCTTGCTGGGCGGTCAGTTTCTTCTGGACTACTTCGACATCTCTTTACTAACTCCAAGGGAGTATCGTCATCTTCCCTAATATCCCATCGTAGTTGTGGTGATTCTGGCCCTGTGTCACTTTTCTCGCGTTCACAAGCGCTCCCAGGCGACCAAATCTGGTGATTTTTCATCGAAAGATTGAGCGGTAATTCTTCATCGTCATCTGAAACAAATATTTACTGTTACAGTCTGACCTAAATGTTCTTCACGCGACAATGTCCAATTTAAAGTCGGTCGGGTCAAATAGGACGTTTGTGAATTGACTTATGAAATCTGTACAGGTGTGCGAATGTTTATCCACTGATTACGTCAGTATTTGTACTAGAATGAAATTCCTAGTTAACATACGTGTTTTTACAATAATAATTATAAAAATTTAAGCAACTTATTGACTTGTTACCGAAGAACTACTTCTGTCTTAAAGAGTTAAAGTATAAAATTTATAATTTGTCAAAAGTGAATATCATAGATATTTAAAATGTATTAATAATTTTATTAAAAGCAATTGGTTTTATCAAAGGAAAATTCTATACGTAATGGTTATTTTTCTTTAAAGAAATCAAGTTATTTTTGAATCTAGGTTCTGTCGTTGTTTTATCTTTAGCACACGGTTGGAACCGGTACGTACGCGGATAAGCGGCAATTTGAATAACTTAAAGAATTTGAACACAATGACAATGAGTGGCGCTGGTTTTGTAGGTATGAACTGCTTTTCCTTGGCGTATAGGAAACATGCAAGTTTGCTCCGGTTGTGGAGGTAAACGACATGAAAACGACGACATATCAGTGGTACGAGTTATTAATCGGCAACCACCGCTGATAGCTATTCTAATGAGCTCCGTATAGAAGAAGTCGCGTAAGGAGGCCGAGGTGAATACAAGTTTCATAATAACTTGACTGTAATTTATAGGATTTTTTGGATTTGTAAAAACTAAACACGCCATTTTGATAATGGGCTATGCCTATATGTAATCGAAAACATGTTTTGTGACGGTGTTTTATTAGATTACCAAGTTACTTCAAGTCATATTTTGTACGAATCAGAACATTATAAAAATATTCTTACGAAACAAATTTATTGTTGCAATTTGCTTATCCGAGAATTTTGGAAAATGGGATTTAATGGTTATATATTACAATATGATTAAATATACACATATTAGTTGAATTGGAATGAATTATATTATGGTAAAATACTTTTGAAAGTATTCTTTAAAAATAACATTGGTTATTTAAAGGTAAAGGAGTAACTTTTACTTTGAAATTTTACACTGATATAGTTTTAATTGTGCCCTAAGACGGCGGTTTAAGATAATCAATCACCACATTACGTCCCGTGAATATCGTTAGAGGCGACTTTGGAATATTCCAGAAAGACCTCATGGCTTGGTAGGTGGCAGTATAACCAATTCGATTACGTAAGAAGTAAAATATCTAGACCGGTGCCAGTGAGCGTCAATATTAAACAAATACTCCCTACAACAGAAGAGGCCTGTAGAGGATACTAACGAGATGGTGAAGAAGAAGAGTGCAAAACTTTGTACAAAGTGTCTTTCAAATACTTAGTGATGCTTTAAGGAGCAGTACAGTCCAAATAGCAGACTTACTGTAAACATAAATTATTTTATCTAATAAAATATTATAATATAGTAGAGCGCCGCAGCAGCTATATTATTGTTGCAGCACAAATGGGTAGCACGAATTCGAGCGGGAGCTGGAAAGACCACGCTTTCGTAGAATACCAGCTTAAAATAGCAGCATAATGCGTGTTTCGTATGGTGAGTGTGGAGCACCGGATACACTTTTTACTAGTAATGAGGCATTCCATCTTAGTCCTTAATCCCCATAGTGCTCGTTTGATACCGTTATTCTTTAAAAAAATCTGGGATAAATTGGTTTTTGTTTTTCAGAAACAGTAGCCTCGTATTTAACAGTACAGGCTGAGAAACAAAAAGGTCGTTCGAATCCAGTGTTTGACTAGATACTGTCGTGAAGAATGGTTGACGGAAGTTAGTTAACGTGTTATTAGCATTGCTAGTAATTTTATTATAAAAAATGAAAGTCACTTAAAATCGTTTTAGCATGCGTGTGTACAATGTTTATTTTTAATAAAAAATCACAACTAGAAAAAATAACTTATTTTACACTATTTGTATTTTATTGGAAAGTTAAACGAAAATAAAATTACCATCTCTGGGCGGAGTATGTCTCATGTGGTCTAGCGGTGGCAACGCGTATTGTGGCGAAGCTCTTGGCATCAGCAACGGCCATACGCCTGCACCTCCATACAATGCACCTAATCCACTGCAGTACATCAGTGCTCCTAGTTCTTAACAATCACAAATAGACATTGGTTACTGATTTATTAGTATGAATTGTTAATATACGTATTCATTAAAATTTAAAAATTCTGCCACTCTGTGGTGGCGTAAAATATTCCTTCACTCCATCTTGTTGGAGTTAAAAGTTAACTAACGGAGATGCCAGAAATATGATAAGGCCTCCAATAGAGTAACCTCGAGCGGCGGCATAAGAGAACCCAATCTTCTATATAAATAAAATGATAGAGGTTTGCAGTTGTGCGCGCATTACGGAAAAACTACTGGATAGATTTCAATTAGGTTTTCTAAGTTTTATTTCTTAGACACTTGGCCCTTACCTAAAACAATATTGCGATATCTTCATTTAATATAAAGTTATTAAAGTTTTAAGAAACAACGATTTTTGTAAGCACTACGTGTTCAGTGATGGATGAAGTCGCGGGTCCTACATATAATCATCCCGTGGGTGTTGTAAGAGTTAACAGAGGAAAATGAAACAGGCAATGGACAACATCTTCTTGATACCAGATTAACCATGACAATCTATGGGACAGGCCTATTTTCAGCAGTAAGCTTTTGCTGTAATGAATGAATGAATGAATAAGTACTGTCTTGAATAAAACATTTAAACCGATGACGGGTACAGTGGACTGCTCATATTGAGATTGGCGATAATGATGATTCTAATATTTGTGAAGCGGTTAGATAAAAAAAAATGTATTGAAATATGTATTAAGTTATCCCTAATTCAAAGAGGTGTGATGATGAAGCTGCCGATGATGGTTAATTATGTAGGTAGCACATAGTGTAACGTGAATTAATTATAGATTTAAAATACAAAAAGAGATCTTAATAAAATCTCTTAGCATTTACGCAATTTCTTACCAGTGGCTCGGGCGTATTGCTTAAGCGCTCTTCCAGCTATTTCGATATCTCCAAGTTGCAGAAGATCTAGCCGGTGATGAGGAATGGAGTCAGGCGTGTGTGGAGGTGACCGTGTTGACGCAGGCGAGTGAGGCGAGGGGCTGCGATTTGGTGAAGGAAAACGTTGTGTCGGTGGCGGCGAGGAGGACTGAAACTGCTCCGCCAAACGTGAAAGAAGAACGTGCCGGGACATCCTAAAGCAAAACAAAGAGAACTTATTAACAAAGCGTAAGAAACTGAAAGTAACGTATAGTTAAAGTAATTTTTTGGCAAGTTCTTTTATCCGACTTTAAATAAAGAGTATGTTCTCAATTAGACTGTGTGCCCTTATTTGTATGTATGTTAGGCGATATCTTCGTCAATTGTGAATAGACTTTAATTATTATTTTGTTATTAAATAGGTCTTAGTTATTCTTTTGTTATTTTACGCGGTAGAACCATGCTGCAGCTATATTATGATTGTAGCACGATTGGGTCGGTTCAACCGGGGAAGGACCACGCTCTCACAGAATACCAGCGTAAAATAGCAACTCAATGCTGCTGTGTTTTGTATGGTGAGTGTAGAGAACCGGAGACCCTTTTAACTGGAAACGAGGCATTCCATCTTACCCTCAAGTGTGACAACTCATCTGCATTTTGATTCTTAATCAAGGATAGATATAGATGTCTATGGACTACAGCATCCACTTACCACTAGGTGGACTGTGTTCTCGTTTGTTTCCCTTATTCTATAAAAAAGGTCATACTTCAAAGGAGGTTACATATATATTTGGAGACGTGGGAAATAATAGTTCTTTGAAGAATCGGCTTTTTACTAAAGCTTTGACTAAACTATTTCTTAAGAGTTTGAATTTTTAAATATTAATAGAGATGACAAAGAAGCATACATAAATCAAAACGCACATTAGTTGACACTCCTAAAGATTAAAATGGAATTCCTCGTAACCAATAAAAGCGGTCTCTGGTTATCGTCACTTAGTATAAGAAACGCAGCAGCAATATTCTGCTGTTTTACGATAACAGACATATTCGTGATTCAGTCATAATTCCTCGCAATTAGAGGTGTTTTTTTGCTGTACAGTTGTTGAAAGTAAGTAAATTAATTGTCTATGCAAGTCCCACTACCGGATCTCATGTCTAAAAAGAAGAAATCAAGAAGCAAGAACTTTTTTCTCTCTGCTCCAGTGCTAATTCGCGGACTTTAAATGTCTGTAACAATCCCTTTATAAATCAGCATTAAAATTAAGCCATTATGCCACGGAGCCGTCAGAACTGAATGAATTTTAATAAAAATATAAAGTACTAATAAGTAATTACCCTTTTGGGAGCTTGGTTTTTGTAAACATTGATCTTCTGAAGATAAATGAATTGGAACTTCAAAGCGACATTTTTAATACATTAACCATCTTTTGGACTTTCAATATCAAGTTTTAACCATACTTTACACGACTATATTTCATAATAGGCCAAAAATATTTTGCAATATATAAATTGTTTTGTAGTTATTTGCGAAATTCGAGACAGTTTGATCAATTCAAATTTGCGATTAAAATACAAGGCCTTATATTATGCCTTTCGTAATTCGAAATATTTTTTTCTTGATTCAAAAGTTTTGTCAAACTAAGTCTGAACAATATTTGAATATATATGAATATTCAAATTTATTACTATTCTTTTTTTCTTTTTTAATCGTAACTAAAATATTTATTTTAAATGTTGTACTTTCACGTGACTGTTGCCATTAACGTCTATTGCGCCCATATGTATTTTTGTTGACAGCCCTGATTAATCCGGTCACTTGTTCGTTGGACATCGAATCATATTAAAAGCTCAATCAAGCAAATGAAGAATCAGAATAATGGAAGCGGTGGGTTCGCCGTGTCGTCCACTGCGTACGCGCATTAATAATGCACAATATGCCCGAGTGAAACAATCTTCATTAGTCTAAAACACGTTACGTATTACGGGAATGAATTTGTAATCGGTGTCAAAGCGACTTCGAATAACGTGCGACTAAATCGTGAGGAGATTAGGATCTACAAATGATTTGCTAAATTTTGTAATTATCGTGATGGAAACAATATAGGGAAGTTATATGGATATATTTTAATACAGTGATTGTGCATTTAATATTTGTTACCGGTGAAAAAAATCCAATTTACGAATTAACTCTAAGTTTGATTAACTGATAAAGATAGTTAGTTAGTTAGTTACAGCCTATATATACGTCCCACTGCTGAGCACAGGCCTCCTCTCGTTTCTAAGAGAGTTTTAGGACAAGAAAATATCCGCCGAGCTGCCCCAATGCGTGTTGGCGAACTTCACATATCTTCGAATTTTTTTTTCTTATTTCACCGACATGCTGGTTTCCTGTGTCCACGTGGTAAATTATCACTTAAAATTGCAATTAACAATTTCATTGGTGCCGGCGGGGATCGAACTCGGGTTGCTCGCGTACTGTGAAATTCAACAATATACAAGAAACAGGTGACTGCAATTTATTCCTGCTATTATAGCTAATTGGCTAACAAGTCGACTTACGCTGGGGCTGGGTTGAGTGTCGCAATTTCTTGTTTCAATAAAGCAAGTCTTTATTAGTTGTCGAGCGGCAATTACCCGCCGCGCGACGGTCGCCACCCATTTCTTTCCTTCCGCGCTTGCTGGGAACCCGCGCAAGTGTTGACTTGAGGAAATCAATCACCGCGACACATTACCGACATTAAGCAATTTTATTTCAACAGTTTTTTTACTAATGCAAACTAAATATTTTTATTTCATACGTTTGGGCCTTTGTTTGTAAAATATCTTACTTATAAAAATGTACGATGATATTGTGGAATATTATAAACTTTTTAAATAATCCCACTGGTTTTCGTGCTGGTTCTTCCCAGGACAGAGTTATTTTCCGAATCAGTGGTCAATAGAAAAATTGGCTTTCAATAAATATTACGCAATAATATATATCAATTATGTTAATATAATAAAATAAAGCGCACTAGATGGTGTGACGACCTGGTAAGAGATGCGGGAAGTCCATGGATGGAGATAGCTAAGGACCATGCTTTGTGACAGTCCTTGAATGAGGCCTATATTCAGGAGCGGAGTTGTGGTGCGCTGTTATGATTATGGTGATGAATTATGTTAATCACAAACCTGTGACCTAGTGTAATATCTTATGGCAAGTATCAAGGCATTCAGCCGCAGATCTTGGATCGAAACCGCGACGGAGTTAACAAATGTTTTGGTTTTCTTTTTTGGCAGTACCATGCCTCCAAACACTGCACCTGACCTTGCCTCCGATTTTATCGAGCGTGATATATCACTTATGGCGTTAAAATATGGCCTGTGCTCTACTTAACAGCCTCGTTTGGTATAGTGATTGTAAGCGCGATTGCAGACCATGTGGTCCCGGGTTCGAATTCCGGGTCGCGATAAAATCAGTTATTGGGCTTTTCTGGCAAGAAATTCACAGGAGCAGCGTGGAGTCAGGTAGTCGGCTGTGTTTCACTCTTTAACATGGGTAAGCTCGTTAAGCTATTGGTCCTACGCCTGATCTCTCTCCGGTCGTGTCAGATTGCCGTCCCATTGAACTATAAGAGTGACAGAATTAAGAGTGCACTGCTTGCGCTCAGACTCGTGCACTATAATTCTGTCATACGCAAATGGCTAGTCTCCGTTGAGACTGGCCGCCGTGACCGAAATTCTGTCTGCTTTGTAAGTTATATATCAGCCCGTATCACTCCTTTGCTAGACATTGGCCCTGCTTGGTAAAAATAATTTGCCATGTGGTTTGCCGATCGCAGTACCAGACGTCTCGCAACTTTGACAATATTCTCCGTTTATTGGAGGCTTAAGTTTCTATTCACCCCTTAGGACACTTAAATTTATAGTTTCATGGAATATATCGGTTCTCTTTATATTATTGAAAACTTAATTTGAAAAAAATAATTAACTAATTTATAGTTAGGTTAAAAAATCAAAAATAGCGAATTTGTATTGCGTAAATTTGAAAATGCTCGATCCCATAGATGGTTTTAATTATCCACTTTATAAATCACGATATAATATTAATTTCAAGATTTAAATAGGACTTAAATTTATATTTCATTTTGGATATATCAGTTCTCTAAAATCAAATTTACACCTTGTGTTGTGTAAATTTGAAAATGGGCACTCCTCATGGTTTTAATTATTCACTTTATAAATCAAAATGTAATTCCTTACAAGATTTAAATATTACATTCGGTTTGTTTATTAAATTAAATGTGATTAAAAATAAATACACGAAATAAACATTAATACCGTCGCTTGTGTTTTTAAAGTGAACAAGTGTATGAATTATAATGATGAGAAAAATCAAAATTACAAAAAAGTCTTATTGTTAGTAAAGAAACACTTAGAATGTCAGAGAAAGACGGGCATAAGACAATCTACTACCCTGTTTCATCCCGCAAGTGTGGTAGAAGAACAGAATAGAATAGAATAGAATCCAATATAGGAAAGACCGAATAATACCTAGACCAAAGACGGGGAGCACCGTCAAAGATCAGAGACGTCTGGTGCTGTGATCACACCGACGATTAAGAATCATAATGCACATGTGTGGTCAATCTGCTTTGTAGCATGGAAAGTTAGAACGACGGAAGACGTATGTGGCGGCATAAAATAATCTATTACCCTGTTTTATCCCTATAAGTGCGAAAAATACCCAGACCAAAGACAGGGAGCACAAAGGGAGATTTTGAAAGAGAGCTCAACAGTCCGAGACGTCTGAAAACGTCTGTATGATTGCAATCCAGCTGCCAAGCGTGGATAATTTAGGCAAATTTCTACAACCACCAACCTTGGTTGGTTGTTATCCATAAAAATCCATGGGATCTGAACATGAGGCTGATGAAGATAAAGAAGAACAGGGAGCAAAGGGAGTTACAATAGCTGAGTAAAAATCAAATTACTGATAGAATGATAAAACTTCCTTCAGATGATTTTCCATCGAAGTTGCCGTTTACCTTTGTTAGTTTAACCCGAAGCTTTTAATTTTCTTACTTTAATAATGTTGTAATAATTATAGGTACCTATGTATAAGTGGATATAATGAAAAATATGTATGTATATACACGTATAATTAGTAGATATTATAGTAATAATCACACTGCATTACAAGTAAATTGCAGGGTTGACAACAGCTGCAAGCGTTTTTCATTGCAATTAAAATTTATGAATATACTCGCAGTCTATAAAATTCTTTCACGATAACTTTTATTTAAGCCATATAGTGGCGGTGTAAGAATATCCACTAAGTACTCCATATCGTCCCATGGGTGTCGTAAGATGAAACAAGCGGTACCTGAAACATGAGTTGGGCAGCACCTTCCTGAGAACAACTCAAAATAATAAAAAACTACGGTTGCCAATCCGCCTGCCAAGCGCGGCAACTATGTCAAAATCCCTCCTATGAATAATCTTACGGGGGTGGCCTATGTTCAGCAGTTGATCTTTATAGGCTGTATCTATTGGATGAATGAACTTTTAAATAAAATACAGTATGATAATTGACAACATTAAATATTCGGTTTCTTTATCTTAAGAAATAATCTGGAGAAGATGGCTGTTTATTAACTTATCACACGTAGTGTAACCTATAATTAAAACAATAAATCTGTCTCTCAATACAAAGTTTTGTCAAGAAAATTTTGGGTGTTGGTAAGAAAAACTTAGATTTTATCGGATAAGGAGCTATTTGATTCACGTGTGAACTGAATTCACTTTTAGATGAGGTCGGATGTAGGTTGTCAAATAAAGACCACTTAACAGAAGGCGACTCAAGAGATTAATATTTTAATCAACTTTACAATACTTAAACATTGATAACACATTGACGAATTGATTTAAGTCACTGAATTAATCTGTAAAGAGACACACTCCTACTAAAAAACTAATTCATTTTTAAAATATCAAATAATTATTTTCTTAACACAACATAGGTATAATAAACTAAAAATATTTGTGTACTATTTATTTGTTTAAATTAATTTATTCAGAATAGTTTGTGGTGTATTTATGTGTATTCTTGTTTTCATGTATTTACTATACATCGTTTAATATGCGACTTACCTTAAATGGTAAATCTCAGCACTTAAGATACACTTAACCACTAACGATCTTCACTTAAGGGTTGAGTAAATTAATTTTCCTTAAAATTAACTCCGATCGCGTAAAGTATTTACATTTTTTATTGCGTTTCGAAAACGAATTTCGAAAAGCTACGTGTCGTGACGTAGTCGACGTATCGAAGGCTGTATGGGGTCGGTTAGCGTACCGGCACGGTGTAACGTGTTCGGCGCCTGGCACCTGACTGAAACGAGGCTCGCGCGCCCCGACCTACCCGACTCATCCACAATAACGTTCTTTTTTTTTCAAAACTCAGACAAAAAAGAGCAGGTCGAACGGAGGCTGCGCAATAAAGAAATGATTTGATGAAACGACCACTTGACAGGTGGCTCGCGTCGCGACCAGGCATACACCGGCTAATTGTTGGTTAATAAGTATTCGCGCCAGACGTAGAGGATGAGCTGAGAAATGTTTTACGAGGATTAATGTTCACAAATGTGGGGTTTCTTAATGTGTCGTATTAAACAGGCTCGATACGCATCACTGTTTTCCCTTGAAAATATGGCGCTAATAGGACGAGTGATTTTGTTAATTTATGTCACAACGACTAAAAAATGTTTTGTAATTGGTTATATTTAAATATTTTTTACGTTCATTAGAGATTGGAAGATTGTTGGAGCTTAGATTTCCTTAAAGCGCGCCCCGCCCACCGGCGCCATTGGCTATACACGGAGCCGGGCGGGGCGTAGCTTAGATGTAAACTTAGAAACCTCGTGGAACAACACCGATTGTTGTTTATTTGAGAATAACACTTCGAGCTCACTTATCGGCTTATTTATAACTAATACATATAATATGAATAGTTTTCTTTAAATTTTCCAACTACATAGGAATCATTTTCAAAGTGTACACAAAAACATAATTTATAGATCATTAAACAAATAAATGTGATTACATATACATATAATATTATATAATACACTATGATATGTACATTATAGCATTTGAACAAATTATTATTAGCTTTTAAGCCTACAGCTGCCCATAGGCCTTTCCAAGAAAGCGTTGATTGACAGATATCACTTGAAGGATTTGGTAACACGTTGGGCAAGTGGGTTTATAGGTAAGCGCAGCGCCAGAACACCCGAGTTTTATAGCTATATCTTAGCTTTCTAGAATCTCTGAGCGCTTTACCATCATTGGCAACATCACTCCTTAAAACCAAGTAGGATAGAGGTAGGACAGTAATCAAGCACTGACCTATAATGGGTTTAAACTGTAATAAATCTTTATATATAAAATTTCGGTGTCTTCGTAATTCTTCTCCCTCTTAACGGCTTGGCCGATTTTAATGAAAATTTTATGGGGTCTCCTTGATGATTCTTAGCTATAGTTGGAGCCGATAGGTGGCACTATTGTCGAGATTTAGAAATCACCCACGCAAACCGGAACGGATCGCTAGTAAATTATAAAAACGCTAAGTCACTGTTGGTGTTGAATAAAATAAAAGTTACTCATTATATAAACGTTGTTTCGTTAAGGTCAATGGTTAAGTTAATTTTCTATAACATTTGCAGTAAAGTAATTACGTAATACTTTGTGACGCAATTAATGAGGACTTGTCAATATTAAAAAAGAATTAATTGTATGGTAAATTAACATAAATAATTCAGCTATAACAGATTGATGGGTATTATTTATATTTGCTGTCAAGGTTGTAATAATTTGATATATTATGGAACATATAATTATGTTTTATGTTACTTAAGGCCGATTTTTCAATCGTCATATAAAAGTTATCTATCGAATAAAATATAACAACCTGGCTGAAAGTAAAAATGTGAAACAATTGAACTATTTTATTGATACAACTGTAAATTTTAATTGTAAATTGTAAATGTTTGGGTAGTATTTCATCCTATGAATAATTTTATCTGATGATTGAAAAATCGGCACTAAAATAATAAGAAATTATTTCGCACATTTTTACACAATATCTCACAAAAATTTATCATATTACATAAAAATCATTCATTATTATCAATTCTTCGTAATTTCAAGTGCGCTGGTGGAAGTTCTCCCCAAGAATGAGACAGCTTTTTTTTATAAAAGTGAAGTGAGAAACGAACATACAGACCACCTGATGGTAATATGATGGCAGCACATAGACAGCAACCAACTTCAAGCAAAGAAGACTAGAAAGCTTTGTCACTTCTGAAGGCAAAGATGAAACGCCTTACAGATTGTAATTATAGTAGCTCTCTATATCTTTAAGGCTAACTCGTCACGCTGGCTAAGTAGATGGTGAGAGCAGAACTGATACATTCTCATTGATAATGTTGCTTCTTTACACTACTATGCAAGATATGGGTTCTGTGCTTTTGGTATTCCCGACATCAGTCAGTCAGTAGAAGCACTATTATTTATTCTGTGGTAGAACCTCGTCTGTTCATTAAAAACAAAAGCGTGTTAGCGAAGTCACCTATTCACTGAAGATAAAAATAAGTTATATCAGTTATACATACGCCAAAATCATTTTTGCTAATTTCAAGCAAACCATTGTGTCACTTAAAAAAAATTAAATGCATAAAATTTAATATTTTTCACTACCATAACTGATATGTGATATTGACAGAATTCTTATGATAGCAAAAATATGATGAAAGAAAACAATCGACATTTGTTTGCTGTATAAAACTATTACTTGAAGAATTTACTGCTTTTATAACCTTAAATACCCACCGATTAGGCAATGAATTCTCAAAGCCACAATTTCCATACACTTTTCACGTCCAATAATTAGTCAGAAGCAGTTGCCAATTGCCCACGATATACTCTATACCCCAGGCAATTGGCAACTACAATAAGAATTTTGCCGTAAATACGACGTAAACGCAAACTCAAACACACTAATTCTACAGTTTAGTAATTATGAGTTGCTAGCCTCCGCTAATTCGTATCATCTTCTACCGATTTCATTGCGATGAAATTCTTGTGGATGAATTTTTTTCGTTCCGTAACGAGGCATTACTTGTATAAAAGAAAAAGAAACAAAGAAAAATACAGACTTCGGACAATGATCGAGGTGGGGCTCTTCCTCTAGATAGATAATACACGTAATTTTCTTTTTGTATGTGGATCATATCTGATTAGTTTTCCTTTAATAAATTATTTGGGTTTCACTCCTCTGCCCGAAAAAAGTGCACCACTGGAAACGTGCCTCGCGCCATTCTTTCGATCATCCATTACAACATATTAAAAGTCCACTGCTGAACAAAGGCCTCCCCGATAGATTGGATCATAGCGGGGATTTTACTATAGCTGCCACGCTTGGGAGGCGGGTTGGCAGCCGCAGATGTTATTATTATTTTCATTACTTTTGGTTGTTATCACTAAGATTTTGCTGCCCATTCCTATTTCAGTTTCCCTTTGTCGCCTCTTACGCCTCGCTGCGTATTAGGGAATAATGCGAGAATTATGATGTAATAATGTAATGTGTAAAAAAAATCGGTAACAACAGTTATAGTTAAGTATAAAAATTATGCCGTTAAAGCCTTTAATTAAAAATCAAGTCAGCACCTGGCTGCCCCCTCCGTTTCCTCGTAACATCGTGGCCTTGATTTAACGGAAATTTACACAATCATTAGCAATTTCACAATCATTACGAAGTCTTACGCCAATCAGAGCACTTCGCAGGACGTCTCCCCACATTCCAAATATTACCTATGGATGTTCTTATTCAATAGGTACGGCACAAAGACAAAAACTTGCGGTTTTTGTAACGAACAAAGCGATAAACTCATGAACACGTTTCTCATTGTTTATAGTACCTTTTACTTCAATTACCGCGTAGCGCAGCGCACTCTTAATATTTGCTTAAAGGCAAAATATTAGATCGGACGACTCGATCTCACAATGTATATGTGTTTGGGCTATTTCTTAAGCTTATAATATTTATTGCGTTATTCGGTATTTATAACATGATATGACATACCCAAGATGATAACGAGGAATTATATAGGTTATAAATGATTATGCCCATATTATTCCTTGGGTGTTGTAAAAGGCGATAGAGGGCTGAAACGGGATGGGCAGGAGAATCTTTCTGATAACACTAGGAAAAAAAAAATAGAAAAACTGCGGTTGCCAACCCGCTTGTTAAGCACGTACTCAGCACTGAAGGAAAATATTTTTATGGAATTAAAAAAATATTTCGAGAACAAGTGAAGTCCTCCAACACGTATTGGAGCAGCGCATTGGATTCATTTATGACTTTCTGGCATCAACTAATCAACCAAGAAATTTCTTATTAACCCCCAACGAAAACAGAGGGGTGTTATATGTTTGTAGTGTGTATATGTGTGTGTGTGTGTGTCTGTGTATCTGTGTGTCTGTGTATCTGTGTATCTGTCTGTGGCATCATAGCTCCTGAACGGATAAACCGATTTTGATTAAGTTTTTTTCGTTTGAAAGGTGTCTTAATCGAGAGTGCTATATTTTAAGAGAATCTATTCAGCCGTTTGAAGATCATCAGCTCTTTTTGTTTTGGGGCTTCTTAAATTTTTTGATTTAAGTTATTCTTTCTTTTTTAAGTGATTTGAGGCCTGCGCCTGGCAGTATATAATCTTTCCTTTTTTTAACTGTGAATAACATTTTACTACTTTATATAAAATATTAAATAAACAATTTTAAAGCCACGCTATGTAGAATCTCGTAGGTGTCGTAAGAAACTGAAACAGAAGATAACAGCAGCATCTTCCAGATAACAACTGTAAACTGTGGTTGCCAACCCGCCTGCCAAACGCAATCTATAGGGGAGGCCTTTGTTTAGCCGTGGATTTGTGATAGGCTGTATGTTTGTATGGATCAATGAATGATGAATGAGATAATATGAGACTTCCTAGTGATAAATTTCCTTGCAAAGCAAATTTGTGGAGCTTAAAGCTTCTAGTCAATTTCTAATAATACTATGCTGATGATACCTAAACTTTGTCTAAGCATATGGCATTGATATTCCAATGGAATTTTATATCATTACGTGAATGGATTAAATCAATAAAAGCGGTCGACGATAACACTTATTTCGAATATTGCGTAAATAATTAATTCAAATTAAGTTAATACGACGTAATGTATTGCGTGGCTGAGCGGTCAGGGTATTTGTTTAACGAACCGTGGATCACCTACAATTGGTTTCTGTGCTTAGATGCATTGTCATTGGCTCCGTATCTCTGACACTGTTACCAAACATTCTGTGATGACTGATGAATCTATATTAACTGGTGTTTTTACCTGACACGGCAGGTCAAGAACGAGAGAGTTCTTACTTGCATTTGCGCGTGCAATTAAGGTTCACAACTTCTTTAATGACTTATAAATATATTTAAAAAAATTGATATACCTAATACCAGAACATGAAATATCATAAACTAATTAAGAACTTTTTCGATCTAATATAAAATAGAACTTTAATAATGGTCTCACGAGGCATCATCATTACAGCCCTTCACAAGTCCACTGCTGAACATAGGCCTCCCCCAAGAAATGTCACAAAGCACGGTCCTGAGCCACCTGCATCCATCGACTTCTTGCATGTCTTACCAGGTCGTCACTCCATTTAGTGGGGAGACGCCCTACACTTCGCCTGCCAGTACGAGGCTGCCACTCGAGAAACTTTTTTCTTCATCGGTTGTCGGTTCTTCGTGCTATATGGCCGGCCTATTGCCACTTCAGCTTACTAATCCGTTGGGCTATGTCGGTCACTCTAGTTCTACTACGGATATCCTCATTTCTAAGTTTATCACGCAAAGAATAGCCCTCCCCATAGCTCATTGAGCGACCTTGAGCTTCCTCATACGGCCAGCAGTGAAGGACCACGTCTCAAATCCATAAGTCATTACTGGCCACACGCACTGGTTGTTCAAGTTTATATTAAATAGTCTTAAAGTGCGGATTGATTTTAAATGATACTACACTCGTTTATTGATCAATTGTGAAAAAAAAATACACGCTACTTTATTCACCAATATTCTTAATGTAATATCAACTGAAAAAAAAACATTGAATTTTTGTGAAAATTGTCATTTCTGTCTAGCGGGATTTGTGTGCGCGGCAAAAATTGCGTAGTGAAGCAGTAAACTGGTATAAGAATAATGGCTCGAAAGATTGAGAGTTTACCACTTTGGTGTGAGCATAACATGAGTCATAGTGTATATAGTATAGCCATCATGGGTTGTGTTATAGTGAAATTAAATAAAGAATATGTTTGATTAGAGACAGTTCAGCCAAATATCATCTAGTATAGCAATCATAAAGATGTACGAGGAGCAAACGTTTTAAAATTGTTTCTCAAAATTTAATGCTAAATCAGACAAATAAACTGATTTTTTTTTCAATAATATTAAGTAGAATTAACAGACCATATGCTGATAGGCTAATAATGCATAGGGTTTTTGTCGATATCAGCCTCCAAAGATGAAAAAAATTCAGAATTATTTATGGTAAAATAATTGCGTATTTCCTTCTGGAATCTCAACAGATATCATCTGAGCTACCGTCCTTACTCGCTTGATTTATTTGCATTAAGCTATAATGTCTCTTTTGGTACCTTTTATAGTAAAGTGAAAACTTGTATTTATGACTAAAGACTATTGTATAGTAAAATACTATGAGAGGAAAATGCAGTAAATACGCCTTATTGCCCCAGTGCGAATTAGTGGACTTCACATGTTTTTGACATTTACTTATACTTCAAAATATAATATTTTCTCAGAATTACTTATAATTATTTGGTTTTATAACGATTTCTTATATTTACGCGAACACTACACATTGAATAAAACTACTTTACAGTGCCCCGTGACCATGGGTGCTGCAAAGCACCCGAAACGCCGGGAATTACCAAAAGTAGTTTTCGTTTTAATGCCTACGAAAAGTCTCAATGCTTATTTAATTGCCAGAGTATTTTAAAATATTATACGTTTATTCTGTTAGGAACCTAAAACCTACATGTGCAATTGATATTATAAGTGATATTTTTTTTTTCATTCTTGGGTATAAAATATACATCGCTAACTCTTTTTGTATTCAATCGTTTATTGCGCGACTCGCGGATTGCGTACCGCTGCCACAGCTTGCGGCCATGGCTTTGTTGGAGAATATTAATATACAGTTATTTGCTTAAATGTTCTTTTTGGTCACTGCCGCCGATATTATCTACAAGGTTACTCACAACACGCAATGATAATCTTTTTATAACTTGACTATTTTTACCTTTAGTATGATGTTATCTAAGTGGATTGGAACAGCTCGGGATGTATTTAGCGGTGACAGAATGCAGCTTGAGCAAGCTCAAAGGAATGTAATGAATTACTTATAATACATATTATTCGAATGGGCAGCACGGAACAGGTACCGAAGGCTGATAGCAGCTGAGATAGGAGCCGAAGAGGCCCTCTCTCTCTGCCAGAAGTCCTGGGACGAAGTCCCTCTGCCCAAACCTCCCCCAGTTCCGAAGGCGAAAAAACGCAGTCGGTCTGAGGAGGAGTCCCCCAAAGACCAGCCCAGGAAATCTGTAAAGCTGGCAGCGGGGGAGAAGAAGCTCAGCTTCAGTGCCGTAGCTGGCTCCGTGTGTGTAGGAATTCGCAATTCGAATCCTATGAGCGTGGAGCAGATGCGGCTGGTCCACCGGGCACTAACGCAGTCTATTGTTAAGACGGCATGTGGAGCGCAGCCGGGAATGGGACCAAAATTTTCGGGTTTCACTCACAAGCCAGGTTGGATTCTGGTAACGTGCCTGAATAAGGCAAGCCAGGACTGGATTGTGAGTGAGATCGGAAAACTTAAACCCTGGCCGGAGGCAAAGCTCTCGATAGTACCCGAGAGCGATCTGCCTAAGCCTCAACTGGGCATTACCTTTTTGCCCCGCAGCGAAGCTGATTCTCCAGAGGAGGCGGCTGTGCTGTTGAGGGCACAAAATGAAGGGCTCCATACCGAGCTCTGGAAAATCCTCCACCATAGAGACGAGGAGAATGGGTTCCTAGTAACCTTTTCTCTGGACGACCCATCGGCAGATGCTCTCCGAGCGGCAGGCGGCAGAGTCGTCCTTGGCTTTAAAATGATAACTTTTAAGGTCAGGGGAGGCTCTGACGCGGCAATGAAGTCTGAACCGCTCCAACTCCAATCCCTCCAGTTCTCCACCTCGAGGGGTGAGACTGGAACGACATCAGTGAGAGTGACTGTGACCCAAGGCGCTGATCTCGCCTCGGTCCGAGGGCCTCCGCTGGTATCGGCCAGGGGTAAGGGGAAGGGAGGTGGGAGCGCTAAACCAAAAGGTACGGCGGGGGTCAAGAGCGCCGGTAAAGGACATCTTCGTCCTAAGCAGGCGAAAAGGACCCCTGCCCCCCCCCCACGCCTATAAATGGCTAACCCCAAAGGTAAGACGAGGGTCGTGGTGGAGGTTTGCTTCGCAGAGGATAACATCGACCTCACCCTCATACAAGAGCCTTGGGTCGCCAACGGTCAAGTTCTGGGATTGTCGGCTGCCGGTAAGATCTTAGTCAATACTAAAGGCAGTAGACCCAGAGCTTGTATAATCTACAATAAAAATATTGAACTTTTAGCTGTTGCAGAGTATTGCAATAACGACCTGGTTAAGCCTTTATAAATCTCAAGGGATGCACAGGGGCCAGAGTAATCATTTGCTCAGCCTATCTTCCTGGAGAGAACCCAGATCCTGCCATCAAGTTAGAGCGAGTGGCGGAGTTCACCCGTAAGCACAACGCCGAACTTGTGGTGGCATGTGATGCTAATGCTAACCACACAGGATGGGGAAGCACTAACATTAACGAAAGAGGTAAGTTACTTTTTGACTTTCTCATATCCAATCGCCTGGTAAGCCTAAACTTAGGGTGTACACCAACCTTTGTAACGTGTGCTAGGCAGGAAGTTTTAGATATAACCTTTGCTACCAATAACATATCCAGGCGGATTACTGACTAGCATGTTAGTAGTGAAAACTCGATGTCTGATCACAGACACATTAAGTTTGTGATTAGGGCATCACCAACTTATGAAACTGTTGCTTTTAGGGATCCAAAAGCGACCTCCTGGGATGTCTATAGAGATAGCCTAAGGAGGAATTTGGGAACATTTCCTAAAAGTATAAAAACGATTAAAAGTCTGGAGTTAGCGGCGAAGACGGTAACCGTAGGCATCCGTGAAGCCTTCGAAGACAGTTGTCCCGTCAAAACCAAGACCTCAACACGAAAAGTTCCTTGGTGGAACACCAAGCTAAAGCAGCTTAGGGAAAAGACCAGGAAACTATTCAATAGGGCTAAAAAAAACAAAGAATGGGATATTTATAGTGCAGCCCTAACCGATTATAATAAAGAAATTAGGAAAGCTAAGAGAGCATCGTGGAGGAAACTATGCGAGAAAGTTGAGTCTTTGCCTCGCAGTGCAAGACTACACAAAATACTATCGAAAGATAAACCTAATCAGATTGGGCTTCTTAAAAAGCCTGATGGTAACTTCACTAATATGGAAAAAAATATGGAATAATGCCCATCCATCTACAGAGGGGTATCGATATCCTTCTTCCTTATCTGGTGAAAATCTTCAGAGCAAGTTTTGCATGGGGATATATTCCAGAACAATGGACAATTGTCAAAGTTCTATTTATACCTAAGGCTGGTAGAAAGGACTACGCTTTACCAAAGTCCTTTAGACCTATAAGCCTTTCTTCCTTTCTTCTTAAGACATTGGAAAAGATTATAGATAGATATATTAGGGATGTAGCTCTACCTACGAGACCTATACACTACAACCAGCATGCTTACCGCAGAGGTAAATCTACTGAAACAGCCCTAATCAGTGTTATTGACAGGGTCGAAAAAGCGCAGGAAGATAAAGAAATAGCTCTTTGTGCCTTTCTAGATATTGAGGGCGCCTTCGACAGTAGCCCTACATCACTGCTGGTTGGGGGCCTGACATCTAAAAATGTTGACCCCACAACCATCAGGTGGGTGAAGTCGATGCTTTCAAACAGAAAGGCAAAAATAGAGCTGTTTCAAAATTCGATTGAGATTGCAACTACAAGAGGCTGTCCATAAGGTGGTGTTTTGTCACCCCGCCTTTGGTCTCTTGTGGTTGACCAATTATTGTACAAGATGGTAGATCTTCGCATTGACACTGGGTTATGCTGATGACCTTGTGATCATTGCGAGGGGCTTTTGCCAAAGTACTTTATCATTAATCATACAAAGAGCCCTAAACACCATAAACAAATGGTGCAGGGTAAACAAATGGGACAGTTTATCAGTTAATGCTGATAAAACTGTTGTAATACCCGTTACCAAAAAGAGACGGTTGGACAAATTAGTCACACCAAAACTTAATGGTAAAGAAGTACCGTTTTCCACTGAAGCGTAACAATCGACCAAAAACTAACGTGGAACTCTCACCTTAGCAATGTATGTCATAAGACTAAAATTGCTTTAGGTACGTGCAGTCGCATGGTCGGGAACAAATGGGGCTTGCGTTACAGTATGATCCTATGGCTGTACAGCAGTATAGTGAGTCCGATTCTTACCTACGCCTCCACTGTCTGGTGTAATAAGGCCGACCAAACGACGACTGCGGACAGACTAAATAGTCTACAAAGGACTGCCTGCTTAATGGCAACTGGAGCGATGCGATCATTGCCTGGAGCGACTCTTAATGCACTTCTAAGCCTAACGCCCCTTGATCTTTACTTAGACAAGGAGGCGAAGGCTAGTTTGTATAGGATTAACGCTCAGGGCGGTTTGAGCTTGCTCTCCTATAGATTGAGATCCATGCTCGACTCAATCAAGGAAATACCGGTCTTATGCATGATCTCAGGTATCATGCGTCCACTATATAGGTACTTTTAACAAAAAGTATACAATGGAACTACCTTCCAGAGAAGACTGGCTGAATGGACAGGTCATCTGTGAGGTCGGTAGCCTTATATGGTATACCGATGGGTCAAAAATGGGCCTCAACGTAGGCTTTGGAATTTATGGGGAAAGACCTAAATTCAAACTTAGTATGAATTTGGGTAGATTCACCTCTATCTTCCAGGCAGAAATTTTCGCCATACTTCAGTGTGCGGAAATCAATCTGCAAAAACACTACGTTAGCCATATAATCTATATTAACTCTGATAGTCAAGCAGCGCTGCTAGCGCTGAGATCAAACTTGGTGAACTCGAAGCTAGTTGGAGACTACGTGAACCGTCTAAACGCCCTGGGAGGTAACAATAAGGTCGTTATAAGATGGGTTCCGGGTCACGCGGGTATTGTAGGCAATGAAACTGCCGACAAGCTCGCACGGGAGGGCACACAAAACACAAAAACACAAAGAGTACACAATTTGGACCCGAGCCATTTTGTGGAATCTCAAAATGCCTCTCCCGATTGACCCTGGAAACTCTTTATCACAATAAATCGATCGTAAATTCGCTTCGGAAGCCCTGGGATTAGGTAAAAATAAATTGCGCATTCTGGTAAGAGCCCTGACTGGACACTGTTGTCTTAAAAAGCACATGTCCATCCGGGACTAAGTAACTCAAGGATGTGCCGGTTTTGCTCCCTAGAGAAGGAAACGCCTTTACACATCCTGACAAATTGTGGACCCTTAATTCGCAAACGCAGCACTCATCTGGGAAACTATGTACTTCGCCCAGAAGAAGTGAAATTACTCACAGCTAAGCAACTCCTTCTATTCATTGAGGACGTAGGGCTTAGCAGTGAACTGTAGACATAGCAGCGATCACAATATATCTTTTAGGTCGCAGTGATACTGGTCTCTCTAGACCTGCTCGTACATAATTAAAAAAATATTATTCGAATTAGAATTCCAGCCGAAGCCAATATTTCTGCATGAAACACAGTATTAGTTTTATGGATCTATCTGTGTTGTGTTTGTTCTCATGTTTCTAATACTGCATTCTTGTAAAATAGTTATTTATAGTTTAAGCATTATATCGGCCACGGGTATGTATAAGTTTAGTCGGTAAACCCTGTTACTTAATCACGACACCATGCAGGAGTGCACAAAATGCTAGTATAACAGACAGATTATGACAGAATACAGATTATGGTGGCTGTGGCCGACGTTTTTGAAAGCTAGTTACAGGTATAAATGGGCTGCATTAGCTACTACTACCAGGTGGACTGTTAGCTCGTTGGTTACCCTAATATTATCAAGAACTACTATTTTAAATATTCTGTATTTTTAATGACTGTCATAAGGTCGTTACAGATGAGTTAAACACTGTTATATGTTTATAATATCGATGCCAATCCGTATGGTCAGTGTGTTAACAATAATAATAATTATTATTATTGTTAACACTTGCAATAAACATCTTGCGTGCTATGTAAAATACTGTCACCAAGGACCTTGCTTATTGTGGTAGTTAGTAAACAATAACAATAAAACAATAATTATTACGTTAAGTGAGTTGTTTCTCATTGTTGCGATGTAATCCTACATAGTGCTGACGCTAGCAAAATGAGAGTGTCGTTTCTTCCATCTAAAACTTGTATTAAGTATGTATTTACGTTTACACTTATTTTTATAATTACAAGTATCGTGTGTTCTTACACCTGAATAAACGATATTTTTCACTCGATTAACCCATTGTTGCAATCTCGGGAAATCTAATTACGCAGTTAATCTGTTTTGGTTACGAGGTGTTTTGTTACGCATGGGAAATGTATGGTTTCAGGGGGAAAGTGCTTCAGGGTGTGTAAGGGTGGCGAGAAGACCCCCTGCGCCCTCCAGCGGGACTCGAACTCTATAAGCATAACGGCAGAGCGTGGCGCGTGTGGCCCGTTATTAAACCCCGCGCTCCCCAGCGCATCCCTCTCCTCCCGTGCCGCGTCCCACGAGCAGCGCGTGCACATGTCGCACTGGCACGCGCCCGCGCAACTTTTTATAATTCTTTTTTTACTGTTTTTGTTTTCTCTTTGTTCGAATTTCAAATTCAAATCCTCCTTGGATTTCGATAGATACAATAAAGTGGGACTGACGGTATAACGATGACCGTGATATTTTTTTATACCCAAAAACACCCCTTAGGAAACGTAACAGGTTCTTTAAAAAAGATACAAAGTGTCTATTAATAGCAGATGCAAGGTTGTGATTAAAAAATAACCGATAAGAGCGATTGCAAGCGAATCGATGTGTAAACTCGCAGGCGCTGTGCAAATCCTTCGTAATGCATACAGATACATGTTTGATAGATAAGTAAATCAAAATAAAACGGCGCTGGGGTACTTATGTTTCAGCTGCGGGCGCGCAGAACCGGTACCCGGGCTGTGCAGGCGCGAGTCGCTGTCGCCGTCGTCGTTCGCCATTCCTTACAGTCAACTTTTATTAATTGGGCAGATGAGAACCACGGCTTCCATGATGAATGCTTCTGCCATATAAGGACAACAGTTCGCGAAACCTTTTATAGATTCTCAATTAAAAGTGTCTATTATAGTTAATAGGGCGTTCGGGCAGTGTAGGGTTTACAGAAACAGGAATATTTGCTTTAAGTACGGGATAAAAAACGTACAACATAACGGAAAAGACGATTAAGTTGAATAAAATATAGCGTAGGGGTGCGGGCGGCAGGTGGCTGTGACTTAGGGATGGTACAGCTAAAGCTCGATATCGACACGTACTTATGCTAGGAATCTGTCTTCTTTCCTATTCAGTACTGCACTTGGCCATTTTATAGATGGTGTGCCACATGCCACATGCTTGAATTATTCATTTTGTCAATATTACTTTATTTTTGTTTGTATGGTGTTCATTATTCTTTATACTCGTACGTTTTCGATTCTTTGTTCCACGACATGCAAATTGCATTTCATAAATATATATGTCGATATTTACACCAATTTCATAATACCATCGTTTCAATTTTAACCAGTATTATTTCTTAAACTTATTGTATAAAGACATTTCTAATATCTACTATAGTACTTTTTTGAAGATCTCAAAATAAGATTAGTGCACTTCTCTACTTCCATTAACCATTACACCTACATAATACTTTTGTTGTATACCTATAATATAAATAAAGCAATTAATAATCAAAAATTTTACCTATAATAGGATTAAACACGAATATTTTAAAACATAATAGCCGGGCTTTTTTGGATTGCTATTTTTCCAAACTATTTTAATATTATATTCTATTATATGTACACAAAAACAACAATAGTTTTATTAAAATAGTGATGTATATTGTATAAATACTAGGAACAAGCACAAGCTAGTAATACCAGTTACTCGGCTTCAAAAAGTCAGTAATTTCTTCATGGCGCAAAGTACCAGAAAATGATGAAATTATAAATGACTTTTAATAAGTATTACTTGTAATCTATGTTGAATAAAAATGTGAATTTTCTATAAATCTCAAATTATTATCGATAAAAATGTAAGTGTCGGGCGATACTAGAGGCACCCTAAGTCTCGGTCGACAAGATTCACCACGCGACAGGCTCGCGCCGCCTCGGCTGCGGCATGTGCGCCCTTAACGGATTTATTCAAACGTCTGCGCGTTGCGCGGTCTTACCGCTTTAAACGACTTGCATTTTTATTTCCTTTTTTTCTTTTATCTCGTTTCATTCAACTTTATTATTTACAGTTACAATAAGGCTTATTTGTTTAAACAACGCTGTAGTGTTGTATGATAAATATCATGTTTAAAATGTTTGTTTAAACTCATATAGCTTTGGTTTTGAAATTTCTATGAAGTTCTGGGAGATATTTTATGTCTGATACCGTGGTCCGATATTAAAATTGTAGGTACAATTTAGGACGCCAATTTTTACGCTAAGATTTTAATAATGATAAAAATGATAATATGACGAAAACCGGAGACCTTTTTTATTGGTAACGAGACCTTCCATCGTAGTCCCTCGGGTGTGACAACGCATCTGCATTTTGATTCTTAATTGAGGATAAATGCCTATGGGGCGCAGTATTCACTTACCAATTAGGTGGTCCGTGTGCTCCTTTGTCACCCTTACTTAAAAAAAAATCCGTCTTGTTACTGACTTACGTATATTGCCTTAATGTACAGTAAACTTTTCATGCGAGATCAATAGATAAAATTAATGGCTCTATATGCTCATTTAATTTATTACATTATAAAATTTATCCTTATTAAATATGCTCATATCATGCGTGTGGGAAATACTTTGAGAATTGCGCTAAGAATTACGTCTGACAAAAAGGTAGCAATAATTTATAGTTACGTAGTACATTAAATCTCGCAGTAGGCCCGTAGGGAATAAATCAAGGGATATAAATTTATGTTATTAAAATAAATACCGTGTACTTAATATTGTATAAAATAATATATCATATGACTTCTTTATCTCCATCATCTCCTAAAAGTCCATTTGCTGGACATGCGCCTCTTCTCTTGTAGGGAGGATTGGCGATCTCAGATCCATGCGTCTCGCACCTTTGATGCTGCAACCAATTACTGGTCGGTGTATTTTACATCTGGCATAAACAAAATTTTTATCTTAAGCTTTTATCTCTGCACTACTCTAAGGTAGACTGGTAGATAATGCCTCGGACATTAAGTCCGCCTATATACATTTCAGTGTATATGAAGATAAATAAAAAAAAAACATATAACCATTTCGGTTATGCCCCCCCCCCCATCTTTCGAAGGACTACGATGGAATGCCTTGTTTCCAGTGAAAAGGGTCACCGGTTCTCTTTACTCACGAAATACGAAACACAGCAGCATTAAGATGCTATTTTACGCTGGAATTCCTTGAGAGTGTGATCCTACCCCGGTTGTGCCGACCCATTAGTAATTGTAGAAGTACATACTTGTAAACTTAGTTTGGTTTTTATGCTCTACCACGTATAAACGTGGTACCGTCTCTTACGACACCCACGGGATGAAATGGGGTAATGGGTTTTTTCCAAGGCCTCTCCTACAGGAGAATTATTTAACTAAAAGGTAAACACAAAAACTAGATGTATGCTATTACGGCAGAGATTCAATGTTCTGTTACTTATAATTAAGGAAAACTGAAAAAAAATAACGTTTAAGAGTTTTATTATGTTAGTTCATTCATTAACTCATTTATTACAGCTTATCGAAAGTCCTATCGAGAGCCGTGGTAGCTCAGATGGTTAGCGCTCGCTGTAAGTTTCACAGTACGCGAGCAACCCGGGTTCGATCCCCGCCGGCACCAATGAAATTGTTAACTGCAATTTTAAGTGCTGATTTATCACGTGCTCGGCGGTGAAGGAAAACATCGTAAGGAAACCTGCATGTCTAAGAAATCAAAAAAAAATATTTCGAAGACATGTGGAGTTCGCCAACACGCATTGGGGCAGCGCGGCGGACAATTCCTTGCCCTAAAACCCTCCCAGAAATGAGGGGAGACCTGTGCCCAGCAGTGGGACGTATATAGGCTGTAACTTTTTTTTTTACTTTTATCGAAAGTCCACAGCTGGACATAGGCCTCCCAAATAGACTGCCTCATAGGCTCACTTAGCAGGCGGTCCGGCAACCGCAGTTTTTTATTTTAAGTAGTTATCAGGAAGATGTTGCAGCTCGTCTCCTGTTTTATTTCTATCAACCATCGATATATATGTACTACGTACTAGATTTGGCATTCCGAACATTCACTATGTTCAAATGAACTGTACTGCAATCCGTACACCTTTAGTGTCATTTAGTGTGGCTTCTAAAAAAGTTTAAACCTGAACGTAATTAATAATTCAGTAGTCAAATAAGTAAAATTATTTGTCGTTCAAGTGAATAAATAGGTAATAAAATTACAATAGAAAAAATAAATTTCTTCATTTATATGCCACACTATCTACAATCATAGACTAAAATCTACTATCTCCCGCGCATGCGCGAAAACAGAGTAGTGCACATTTTTAGTTTGGAATAGCTTCTCTAGTACGTAGTACATAGAACTCAATGCTATCAACTCTGTCTTGCGACATCCCCGGGATCATAGGTCGAAGTGGATTCACTTATGTCGCCGATACACGGCGTTGTAGCACAACTACATAAATATATAAATGTATGTATATGTACATATATTTATATACTTATGTAGGTATCTTTTATGTTAATAGAATTTTAGAAATATTTTTGCTGCCAAAGCGCCGTTGTAATTATGTTTTATCGGTCTATCCTAATGTAATACAAAATTATTACTTCCAATGTCTTTGACCGAATAAGATAAAAATTTTGGAAGAGGCTCTTATGATATTGTGTGTCCAGTTTTAAGATGGATACAAGAAGAGGAAAAAAATTCATATAAACAGTACCTATGTCTCGACTATCCATACTATATCATTAGGAAGGTTTCTTAATGTAATCTATACAAATATATAAAATTGAAGTATCTATTTGTAATGTCAAAATAACAGTTTTTTACTAAATGCATATGAAAGTATATATAATACTTATAACAAAAACACAATTTTTAAAATTTTTGTCTGTCTGTCTGTCTGTTTGTTCCGGCTAATCTCCGAAATGGATAGACCGATTTTGACGGGACCTTCACTGGCAGATAGTTGATGTTGTAAGGAGTAACTTAGGCTACTTTATTTTAGAAAAATAATGTCTTCCGCGAAAAAAAAAACCCATGAAAACCAATCGTAATAAATTATACCACGCGGGCGAAGTCGCGGGGAACAGCTAGTTGAAAATAAGTTGTAGTGGCGGTGTAAGAATAGAATTATGTAGTGTCGTAAGAGTGGACAAGAGCAAACTAAAACAGGATATGGGCACCAGCATCTTCCTGATAACTACGCCTTACATTTTGGAATAATTCTAATAATAACCTAATATTACTTACATTTACTGCATTATTTCGATTAACGTTAATTTAGGTTGGCACGAAAAGAATAAAACATTTGGTTTATATATCACAAATTTTATTATCTTCATCTTACAAGAATCTTGTGATTGGGCAAAGATTAGATTCCTTTCACCCTGAGCCCTGCTATTCGCGTATCGGAAAAGTTGTCCAACTCCAAAAACACGCTAAGGAAATACATGAATATGAAATTTTTATCCCAAAAATTACACATACATAAATGATAGTCTGATGGGGCGATGCTTGGAATATAGCGGGTAAGGTTCCGTCTCCCAGCTCAAATTTTTCTTGATGTCTGTTAGTGTTAACCGTCTTTTGTTTTATAATTTATTACGGTATGCCTTGTGAAACCCAAAGACAACAAAGCAGAAAGTTTTAGCGGTCTTTTTGATGCTTAGGTTGAGATGGTGGGTTTTTCCTCAAGGCAGCCAAAAGGCATGCTGTCATGCATCAATCATCGTCTCGTAATAAATCCATAATGAATCGCCAGTAACCAGATCAGACAAAATTCTAAATAAAATAAAGTGGTCCAAGCAAAAACTGTGAGCCGAACAGCACGGTTGGCATATGTGAGAACGTGGGTACCCATCGAGCCAAAACTTTCCGATAACCGAGCTCATGCAGATAGTATTCCACAGCGTGGCGACTGCATTTAGTTGCTGCCGCTAATTCACAAGTGGTAGCAATCAGGTTGCAAAATTCGATGCAAGTCGTTGTGGTTTACGCTAGAGACCTTAATACTTTTGATTTATTTTACTTTTAATTAGAGTGCATTATTACTTTTGTGCCAACCTAACTCTACGCGTGTCCCAATACACAATTGGTATTTTGTGTGTGTTTATATATAATAACATAATAAACAAACATTAACTAAAAGCTTTGTGTTTAACTTTATAAAATTATTTAAATAATATTATGTAATATGCAGTCACTTGTACTTTCAGAAGCCTGTGGCTATAGTCAGATACAATGGCGTCGATATTTTGGCGCGTAAGACAACAGTTAGGAGCCATATGGCGGGCGTTGGCAGAAACCGTAAAAGCTCCGCGCACATGCTAAGAGCGGGTCTCCACGCGCCGTTCACAAAGCTGTGCATCGTGACCGCATACCGCGCCTGATCATTACGACCTGCACTCGCCTAATTGCCAACGCTCTTAAGCCATCATACATTGAACAAGCATATGTTCCCCCTTCCGAGGCCGCTTCTGCTATGTTGCGGTTTTCGATTACCCTGTGCGTAATGCTAGCGGTCCCAACGAATTACACGTTTACAGTAAACTCGTGTAGAGTAACTCTATTCATTTAATTCACATCACTCATAATTTGCGGTGAACGGTTTATGCTCTCAGTAGTTTCAGACGCTATCCCAGCATGGAAATGTCTTCGAAAGGGCACAAGTATGTACATATACTCGTACTTGACTTTTGATCATTGGATTGGTAGCTATCAGGGGCGTGCATAGCTATGTGTTCGTGTGTTCTTTGACAATTTAATAGCATGTGCGCGTGCACCTGCCCTTGCAAAAAGTAGGCACACGCTTCAGGCGGTGAAGTACGGAATTTGTGCAGCTATCGCGCTTTTAGCCTATTTTATACGCCATTTATTGATAATTGATTGGTAAGGTGCATAAAGCGTTTTATGTTCTAGCTTTATATTTTTAACATGAAGCCCTTTAATGATAATCAGTTAGGATTTACACCGCGTTCAACTTATTCTTTATTCTTTTGTTGTGCTATTTTATGCCTATAAAATACATACCTAATTGGAACAATAAAAAAAAACCAAAATAATCGAAGTCACATTATTAATTATTATCGTACCGTATTGTCCCGTGGGTGTCGTAAGAGGCAACAGTAGAAAGTCAGACAGGAGACGAACAACAGCATCTTTTAATAACAACGTAAAATAATTAAAAAAAACTGCCGTTGCCAACTAAATATACAATATTGCATGGCGAGGCAACTACGGCAAATATTCCCTGCATGAGGCAATCCATGGGCCTATATTCGGCAGTGGACTTTGGTTAGGCTAATGGAAATTGTAACACTTCGATAAACTAATATTATTGTAAACTGAACTAAGAATGGTGAAGAAAACTGGCCTTTGAAATAAAGTAACCAACTAAGAAATTTATTTTTAACCCCCAACGAAATCGGAGGGATGTTATTTTATTTTATAGGATAAGGGTGACAAACGAGCACAAAGTCCACCTGATGGTAAGTAGTTGCTGTGGCCTATATACATCTACATCTACCCTCGTTTGCGAATGAAAATGCAGATGCGTTATCAGCCGTGAGAACTAAGATGGAATGCCTCTTTTCCAGTAAAAAGGGTATGCGGTTTTCTATACTCACCATACGAAACACAGCAGCATTAAGCTGCTATTTTATGCTGGTATTCTATGAGAGCGTGTTCCTTCCCCGGTCGAGCCGACCCATTCGTGCTGCAACTATACAATTAATACGAGTATAGCTGCAGCATGGCTCTACCATGTTTGGAATTATCCTAATTTAGAAGCTGTTATCCACCGTAAATTTCTCTACATGTAATATGTTCATCAATGAAGGTTGTGACTATTATGACTTTTTAATATTGATGTTTTAATAATTTAAAAACATATTATTTATTTATTTTTTATCTATTATGGGTTAATCTGAATCGTTGCAGTGAAGATGTCTGATTGAGTTAAAGCGTGCCCCGCGGCGTTGCGCTCACCACCGATGGTCATGTCATGTTAATGAGTGTTTTAACTACCGTTAGTAAATCATTCTCTTTAGACCTTCAGGATTTAATGGTTTGCGATGGACGTGGAGCAATATTTAAATGACTATCATAACTGGTTATTTAGAGACGAAAAATATTACCAACAGTAGATGCTTATCTTCTTGCGTATCTTGTAAGATATATAAATAACTTTGTCATTAGTGTATTTTTTCCAGTATTTTAACCAGATCAACATTGTTATTAAATTTTTTTTAAAGTAAGTTTTAAGCCTCAAACGCAAGCTTATTTATATCGTCAAAGTAATTTTAGTTTTAAGTCTAAAGCACAAATTTATTAAAGTTTTACATTTTGAACTATTTTAGATTATTAACTATATTTTAAGTTTTTTAAAAAGAGAGGAAGAGAGACAAGTAATTAACTATATTTTTGTTAAAATTGTTTATAACAATAACTTATTAAAGCGATACCAACGTATCATGTATTAAAGTAAATAAAAGTTTCATTCTTCGTGACGTGACGCCATAAGAAAATCTATCACATCGTTCCTTCTTTGTTAAATATATCGTAATTGCTGAACTCTTAATATCCATCGATTACTTATTTTTACCGCAAAGTAGCAGAAGTACTTTCACAGTTGAGTTTCGGTTTAAAGGGTGAGAGTGATAACGCAACCGTAGCCTTGTTTGCTTGTAGTTGGCTACGTTTTTATCTTAACTATATTTGTACGTGGCGTTTATAATATCTTAAATATAATCAGTATTTTGTTTTATATTTCTTAAATGACTTACTGCGTATTACTGAGTTATTAAATTCTGGTAATAAATTTCAACTCAAAACTTATGATTTATATACTTAATATTATGACAGGTATGTGATCATATTACTGTGCATTTCTGCTTTGTATAAAAACTGAATGATTGAATGTCTTTTTCAGCCCTGTAGACTCATTTTAGTGCCACTGCCAGGATCTAGAGCAATAGAGGAGTGTTAGGTATTACAAAAATAAAATAGTTATAATTCATGATAATTTCTTATATTTACGCGAACATTACACATTAAATGAAACTAATTTTACGGATTTTATCGCGTTTAGTTTAAACTTTTTAATTCCCGACGCTTCGGGTGCTTTACAGCACCCATGGTGACTGAGGTGTTTGACATCCCGATGCCATAGTCCGGCTACCTTTAGTTTTTGAATATTAATTTATGGTCCGATCTACGTAGAACGAGCTTACAGTACCTTGAAGTCTTGCAGTGGTATACTTGTGTTTGGATTTAATTTTATTAATTATTGGGTCCCAAACAGATGGTAGCATTCATCTTCTCTATTGAAATTAGAATGTTTTTTTTTTAATTTCAATAGCCTCGCGAATCATCCTTGGTAAGAATCGGTGTTCTTTTGGGAGGATTTGTTGTCTATCAAATCTAATGTAATGGCGGGAAAGATCTTGAACATGTTCACAGACTGCAGACTTCCCGGAGCGTCAGCTATATGTTCTTTTACGTGGGTTTTTATAGATCTTTTTGTCTTATGTAAGAGAGACAACATTCACAATCAAGCTTGTACACTCCTGCACCTTGTATAGGGATATTACACTTCACGGGTGCTAAGCGTCGGGAATTACAAAGTTAAAGTTAAACGCGATAATATCCGTAAAATTTGTTTCATTTAGCTATAATTCACTAGAATGCATTACAACTTCTATATTTATTAGCCTGACGTGCAAAAAATCAGTCAATTGCAATATTTAAAAAAATGAATGACTATTAGGCTCCCTAGTCGAAATACTTTTTTTCAAAATCAATGGTTATTTCTTGAAAGGAAATAAACAATTAACCCGTTAAATAAATATATTCATGCTGTGTAATGGTGTCGTAAGAACATTCGTACATAACTCCTGTTGCCAACCCGCCTGACAGGCGTGGCAACTATGGCAAATCTATAAAGCAATATATGAAGGAGGCCTTTGTTCACCAGTGAACTTTTAATGAGCTCTAAAGAATCAATGAATGAAAATTTATAAGTTAAACCGCCTGCTACGCCTTATATATCTTAACGCAATATTATCACGTTATGTCAGTTGCAAGACCTCAGTACAAGTGTAAATTACAAATTACTTATTACAACTGATCGTGCTAGAATTTTTAAATTAAAATAAGCCTGTTCATAGTGCCGTGGTAGCTCATAGGCTAAGTGCACGTTGTAAATTTCCCTATACGCAAGCTATCTAGGTTAAATCCCCGCCGATTAATGAATTGATAATTGCTATTTTAATTACTAATTTACCACGAGTTCGGCGGTGAAGGAAAACACTATAGGAAAGCCTACATGTCTGAATTAAAAAATGTTTCGAAAATATGTGAAGTCCGCCACCACGCACTGGGGCATCGAATGAAACGAAGCCTGTGCTTAGCAGTGAGACGTTTAAAGGCTGTAACTTAACTTTTACAAAGTTACGTAAAACAGTTTTAAAAAAATCGCTTGTGACGGACGTACGGGCACCATTACAAGTCTTACGTTTTCTAACGTAGGTAATCTAAAACTCCTCTAAAATTATTCTAGAAGAAAATAGGGCAAACTTTTTTATTAATAAATTATATCTTTATTAACTTTTATGGAATGAACGGCAGATGTATTTCCCTTTCTTGAATAGCGCGGTCATAAGTAATGCTTGTTTGTATAAGCAACAAATAATGAATACGACAAGGATCAGCTTTTTTCAAGTATATTTTTTTTTATTTATTCATTCATTACAGCCCTTCATAAACTCACTGCTGAAAAAAATTCTTACCCCAATGAATACCACAAAGCACGGTTCTGAACCACCTGCATCCATCTAGTTGGGGGCTGTCTTACATTCCGCTTGCTGACTGCCACTCTTGAACCTTTCTTCTCCATCGTTTGTCGTTTCTCAGTTATATAGCCGGCCAATTGAAAATTCAGCTCGCTGATATATTTTCCACGCTAATGGACCCGAAAGGTTAAGGTATCAGCATCAATGGCAAACACATCACTCACTTTCAATTTTCTGCTGATATATAGTCATTATCGCAAAATCGCTGGAGATCCTCAAAAGTGTTTTAAAATGGATAGGTCTTAAGATCAACATGGACAAGATTTTCTACCAACTTCAAAAAGTATGAGGTATATACTCAATTCGACTGTATGCTTTTTTAATGTGTGTTACCTCATAACTTCTTTCTAGATTCTAAGATTCTTTTTTTATTTGAAAACTGGTGTTTCTCATGTGGTCCCATATACATTTGATCAAGGTCTGACCAATAGTTTTTGAGTTATCATTAATAATATTATATTGAAGTCGGTTGTGGGTATAAATTTTTTAATTTTAAATTATTTTAAATCTTTTTTATGGATCAGTACAATAAGGTGCTTATGTATACTCTGTACATATAATCTATAGAAATAGAAATAGATTTTTTTTATTCAATATAGATTATAAATAATACTTATTGAAAGTCACTCTTTTATTTAAATTACCACTGGTTCGAAAAAAAATACCTCTGTCCTGGGAAGAACCAGCAAGAAACTCACTTTTTTTTTAAATTAAAAGCTTACAATCATGTATGTTGCTCAATTAACAACACAAAACATATTATAACATAATATGTTTTGTGTTGTTAATTGAGCAGCATTGAGAGCAATTATTTCTAATTGAAATAGCTTGGTAGCGATCATCTCATTCCCAGGGTTATTCATCATCATCATCATTGCAACAGTGGACTTGTGAAGATGGGCCTCCCGCAAGGAATGCCACAAAGCACGGTCCTGAGCCACCTGCATCCATCGACTTCCTGCATGTCTTACCAGGTCGTCACTCCATCTAGTGGGGGGTCACCCTACACTTCGCCTACCGGTACGAGGCTGCCACTCGAGAACCTTTTTCCCTATCGGTTGTCGGTTCTTCGAGCTATATGGCCGGACCATTGCCACTTCAGCTTACTAATCCGTTGGGCTATGTCGGTTACTCTGGTTCTACTGCGGATATCCTCATTTCTAAGTATATCACGCAGAGAAATCCCGAGCATAGCCCTCTCCATAGCTCGCTGAGCGACCTTGAGCGTCCTCATACGGCCAGCAGTGAAGTACCACGTCTCACATCCATAAGTCATCACTGGCAACACGCACTGGTTGTACAATCTCGTTTTCAGGTTTTGAGGTATACCTGACGAGAAGATGTATCGTAGTTTCCCGAACGCTGCCCAGCCGGGTTGAATCCGTCGATTGACCTCTCGGTCGAAGTTGGACTTACCTAGTCAGACTATTTGTCCCAGGTAAACATACTCGTCAACAACTTTGAGCTTAGTGCTCCCAACAACTACCAGCATAGGTGTGACAGGGATATTAAACATGATTTTTGTTTTGTCCATGTTCATCTTAAGACCTATCCGTTGGGAGACACTATTGAGGTCATTGAGCATAGTGCTTAGGTCCTCCAGCGATTCTGCCATAAGGACTATATCGTCGGCAAATCGAAGGTGAGTGATGTACTCGCCATTGATGTTAATACCGTATCCTTTCCAGTCCAGTAGCTTGAAAACGTCTTCCAATGCAGCGGTGAAGAGTTTCGGGGATATAACGTCACCCTGTCTTACACCTCTCTGCAGTTGGATAGGTTTCGTACTCTGATTCTGTAACCGGATAGCCATCGTAGCCTGCTGTTCAAACACTTCAGCACTTCGATATACCGACAGTCAACTTGGCACCGCTGAAGGGACTGTAGCAGCGCCCAAATTTCGACGGAATCGAAGGCTTTCTCATAGTCCACATACGTAAGGCAAAGTGGCAGATTGTATTCTTCTGTCTTCTGTACAACTTGCCGAAGGATGTGTATGTGGTCTATGGTACTAAAGCCTTTTCGAAAACCGGCTTGTTCGGGAGGCTGGAAGTCATCGAGTCTGCGTGCGAGAAGATTCGTAATGACTCTCGAAAACAGCACGTAGACGCGGCTCAGAAGGGAAGTCGGTCTGTAGTTCTTCAAGAGAGCGTTGTCGCCTTTCTTGAAGAACAAGACCACCGCACTTCTGCTCCACGCCTCCGGAGTAGACCCACCATGGAGGACGGAATTAAAGAGCTTCTGAAGGACTTCAAGTACCGGTTTTCCACCCGCTTTCAGAAGCTCCGCTGTAATTCCATCCTACCTGGGGCCTTGCCGTTTTTAAGGTACTGGAGAGCCATTCTAATCACGCTCAGACTGACGTCCGGGATATCATCGGAATAGTGTCGGATAAGACTCGCTCTTGGATCGTTACTCACACTTGCGTGTGGCTCCAACGATGACGTATACAGCTGCCCATAGAACCTCTCAATCTCACTTAAAATCTCAGGTGTCCCGGAAACGATGCTGCCACACTGGGTCTTCAGCTTTGACAGTTGGCTCTTTCTGGCAGACAGATCTCTGGCAAATACTTTGGAGCCTTGGTTCCGCTCGATCGCTTCTTCAATACAACCTGTATAGAAGTTGCGTAAGTCCCGCCGCATGCATTTGGAGATCTGTCTGTTCAGTTGCCTGTATGCTGTCAAATCTGTTGAAGACTGCAGCATCATTTCCCGTCTAACAGCCATGAGATTAAGAGTGTGATCGGAGAGTTTTTGTGTTCTTCTGCGGCGGGTCTTGCAGAACTTAGCTCCGACCGCATGGACAGTTTCCACGAGCTTATCATTCATATCGTCCACTTCATTGCAGTCTTCTAGGCACTGAAAACGGTTTTGTAACTCGAGCTGAAAGGTTTCGGGACTTTGGACTAGAGTACAAGAGGGACGGAGCGTTGACTTCATTAGACGATACCTCTCCAACTTAACGTTTAGGTTCAATGTACCTCTAACCATTCGGTGATCGCTACCAGTTTTCATCCTCGCGATCACTGAGACATCACTGAACAGTTGTCGTCTGGTCGTCATAATGAAGTCAGTCTCATTTTTTGTCGAACCGTCGGGGCTCGACCAGGTCCACTTCCTGTGGGGCCTCTTCTGGAACAAAGAGTTCATCATAAAAAGTCCCTCTTTCTCCATGAAGTCGGCCAGCTGCTGGCCTCTTGGGTTCCGTTGCCCTATTCCAAATTTGCCTACCTTCAGTTCACCGTTCTCTCTTGTGCCTAGTTTTGCATTGAAGTCTCCCATTAACACCGTATAATGGGTTTTGTAGGAATCCATGGCTTTAGAGATATCCTCATACATTTCCTCCACCTCCTTATCGGGATGTGCCGAGTTTGGTGCGTAAACCTGTATGACCTTCAACGAATACCGTTTGGTGATTCTGAGTATAAGGTACGCAACCCTCGTCGACACACTCACAATCTTTACAACGTTGTTAACGAGAGACTTGTGGACGATAAATCCGACACCTCCTTGGGACAGATGGTCGCCCTCCCGGTGATAGAACAAGTTGCCGGATTCGAGGATTACCGTGTCCTCCCCCTCCCTTCGGACCGCGGATAATCCTATAATATGCCAGCGTAACTTGTCTATCTCTTCTTCCAGCTCCAGGATCTTCTCGTCAGTCTTCAGGGTGCGTGCGTTGTATGTTGCCAGGTCGAGTCGTCTTAGGTGGCAACCGAACCTCCACCGGAGATTCTTAGCACCCCCTGCCCCGCCGTTACCATGGTCGCCACCGTAGCCAGGAATAGCGGGGCCGCCGGGGACTGGGGGCCGTCTCTTCGTAACTTTCATCAAGGGGAGGTTATTTGCCATAGTTGCCACGCTTGGCGAGCGGGTTGGCAACCGCAGTTATTTTATTGTAATATAGTTGTTATCAGAAAGATGCTGCTGCCCATCTCCTGCCTGTTTCCCACTGTCGTCTCTTACGACACCCACGGGAAGATATGGAGTTGTGGATATTCTTAACCGCCACTACACGGCTTTATCATCCATAAATTCCTTAATATTATAACAACCTTTTATACAAACTTAGTTTAATAAAGTTTTTAAATTTTGAGCAGGTCAAATTTTGTATATTTTCTGGGATTTTGTTGTAAAAGCGTATACATCCCCCCAATAATGAATTACTGACTCAGTGGAGTCGAGTAACTGGTACTACTAGCTTGTGTCTATTCCTATTATTTACAGAATGAATATCACTTATTTTTGTAAAACTACCAAAGTTAATATATTAATTTCCTTAAATTTTTGTCGCAGCGACTCTTTAGGCTTTAAATCATAAATTGCTCTTACGGCCCTCTTCTGTAAAACAAATATGATTTCAGTGTCAACCACGTGTCCCCATAGCAAAATACCATACGAAATTATGCTATGGAAATAGCTAAAGTAAACTAGTCTAGCTGTTTCAACACTGGTAAGATTTCTAATCTTTTTTACAGCATATGCAGAACTATGTCTGCTTGCTAGTTTTGATATATGGGGGCTCCATTGAAGCTTCGCGTCTAGTGTTTTTCCAAGAAAAATGGTGGTATCGACAAGACTCAGTTTCTCCCCTAAAATTACATTAGTATTTAATTGTTTGACATTTGGAGTCATGAATTTCATACATTTCGTTTTAGTGCCATTTAAATGCAAATTATTAACATTGAACCAATTTAGATATAGCATTATTTACTTCGTCATATTTTATTAATTGTCGTTTTAAATTGAAAATTAAAGAAGTGTCATCAGCAAATAATACTATATCATGGTTATCCCCTACTATGTAAGGTAAGTCATTAATGTATACAAGAAACAGAAACTGGCCGAGAATTGAGCCTAGAGGCCCATACTGTACTATCGACCCGGAAGAGCTCATACTGTTAATGATAACTTATTGCGTTCTGTTACTTAAATATGAAATAATTAATTTAAGAGCATCACTTCTTACACCGTAGTGTTGAAGTTTCCTGATTAATGTGTCATGGTGAACACAATCGAAGGCCTTGGATAGGTCACAGAATATACCCTAAACATCCTGTGAATTCTCCCATGCATTAAAGATATATTTAATCAGCTCAACACCAGCGTCAGTTGTCGAGCGACCCCTTGTGAAACCAAATTGATTTTTATGAAGTAAATTATTTATAATAAAAAAAATTAACATTTGATCAAGAATAATTTTTTCAAAAATCTTACTAAGTGTTGGTAGTACAGAAATAGGTCTAAAATTGGCGGGGTCTAATGTACTACCAGATTTAAATAAAGGTATTACTTTACAATGTTACAATTTAAATTTCATTAAATCAGGAAACACACCAGATTCGATACTAGTATTAAAAATAATAGCTAGTTGAGGCACGATTGTATCTATTATAGACGCAATAACTTTAACGGAAATCCCCCACTACAATATACACAATATATCTATACATATAAATAAAATTAAAATGTCTGTCTGTAATAGTAAAATAACTGCCTTTTATTGAGTTTAGGGGATTATTTGTACGCTATTAAGACATGAATAACCATTTTTAAATTTTTTAATCTTCAGTATGGCTGAAGCAATTACTATAAAACTTCACGAACAGACAGATAGTGATAATAATGTCCTCCAGACCGAATTTCGGTCACGGCGGCCAGCCTCAACGGAGACTAGCCATCGGTGCAGGACAGGATTATAGTGCCCAAGTGTATGCGCAAGCACAGATGCACTCCCTATTCCCGCACTCTCATAGTCCAATGAGACGGTAAACCGACACGACCGGAGAGAGACCAGGCGCAGGACCAACGGCTTTCGTGCTTTCAGAGGCACGGGGGTGAGACACCGCCAGCTTCCTGACTCCGGGCAGCTACTGAGAGTTTCTTTATGAAAAAGCTCATTAACTTATTTTTTTTGGCCCGTCCGGGATTTGAATCCGGGACCTCATCCGAAGCTGAGGCGGGTCGCTAGTTCATAGATATATTATCTGTTTCTTTCCTTATCAACCCATAAAAATCCACCGTTGGATATGGACCCCTCCCGTTGTAGAGAGGAATTGCCTTAATTGCTACGCTTGACAGGCGGATTAACTCTCGCAATACCTACCAGTTGTCTCGCAAGCTTAATGCTACCCATGGCCATTGGCTCTTGGCCAGGAGACGGTAAACCGCCATCTATAGGATGCTATAAGATCTATCTGGCATTTCTCATAGTCGCCTCTCACGACACCTACAGAAAGAAATGTGATGATGTAATATACGTAATATATTGTACGTTTTTTTTATTTTTTTTATGCATTGTATTGTGTATGTCGCTGTCCTTCCATTGTTGTTTACATTTTAAGCTTAGTAATTTAGAACACAATTTATGTATAGTCTAGTAATCTCGTGTATTTTTGTGTCTGTTTGTTTGTTTGTTCTTTTTTATTTACCGTTGGGATTTATTTATAATGTACTAGCTGTTCCCCGCGACTTCACTCGCGTGTTGTTTGCGGTTTTAATTTATTTGCGCGGAACCCTAATTTTTTTTCTAGAATAAAAGTAGCCTATGTTACTCCTTATGACATCAGCTATCTGCCGGTGAAAGTCTCGTCAAAATCGATCTAGCCGTTTCGGAGATTAGCCGGAACAAACAGACAGACAGAAAAAAAATTTTTATTTTTTATTTTTGTTATAAGTACCGTATATACTGTCATATGCTTTTAGTAAAAATCTGTAATTTTGACATTACAAACAGACACTTCAATTTTATTTATTTGTATAGATTAATATGGACCACTGCTCGAACTACTCGAAGGAGACGAAACGCCGGCCGCACTGAAAAACAGCGGCTGTGGTTCGTCACGCCAAATGCTGAGAGTCTAGGCTTCGAATCGACCGGGCCAAAATTATTTATTGAGTTTTCTGTCAACAAATTCTCAGTAGCAACCCGATGTCAGGAAGTCAGTGGCCCTTGCTGGTCATTATTTTGCACGGTAATTATATAGTATGCTGTTTAAAATCTATATCCATAAACCGCGTAAATAACTGGAATCATTAGACTAATTAAAGCATATGACAATTAAAAATTAAAAATTTGAACAACCGAATTCAATGTAAATTATTAAGAATAACTCAAAAACTATTGGTTAGACCTTGATCAATGAAAACACCAGCTATCAAAAAAAAAGAATCATCGAAATCGGTTCACCCAGAAAAAAGTTATGAGTTCGACTGTACGTTTTTTTTGTTTTTTTATACATATAAAAAAAACATACAGTCGAATTGAGTACCTCCTCTTTTTTGAAGTCAGTAGAAAAGTAAATCAAACATAAATGCATGAATTGTTAAAAATAAGTTTGCATGTATGGGACAAGCCTAAAGTCGTATCGATACCAATGAGCAATCTGGTATCAGTACTTATTATGAAAGCGTTGTTCGAGATCGAGACGTAAGTTTTTAAATTTTACAATGGTAGCCCTAACAAGTTCGCTCGCGGAGACGTAATCGCATAATAAAAGCAACTGCCAGCCGCTCACCGTTGTCGAAGCACCGATTATAATGGGTATCATTAATCCGCGGACTCGACCGTAACCTGCACTCGGTAGCTATTTAAGGTGGACATCGATTTTATTGTGGGTATTACTTTAATAGGAATACTCGATTCATTAAATTGATTATAATTACTATGCGTACAGATTAATGAAGAAAAAACTATATGTTTTTTAGTCAATGTTCTTCGAATTTATTGGTAAAATATAGGTTAATAAAATGAGATGTGCTGCTTTGTAAATCAATATCTTTTTTTTATTGTAATGTAAGCATGGTAAAGACGGACCTGTCTGTAATTGAAATAGACACCACGTCGCATACAAGTATTCTATGTAAAACGCTTCGTTAACTGTAACTAGTTTGATTAAAATCAGACACAAAAAATACAGACAGTCAGTAGGGCGAGTAGGATGTGAAGACTCCATATCTGTAACTAGACAGCCGCGGCCAGGGACAAGTGGTACATTCATAGGAATACCACAATTTATCAACTTTAAATGGCGTAATTGAAAAACCACATCTTAGTTCTACGAATTTAATCATAAGTTTTAGATATTAAATGTTACAATGTAATTTTTATTTGAATTTTATTAATTTACCTTTTAATTTTTACTATAATATAATTATGTGGTTCAAATGTATATAGAGGATTAGTGTCCTCAAATTTAAAATTTCTAAAACATCCCCTCTATGTACATGTACACATAATATATAGTTTAAAGTATCATATTTATTTTAATACTAGCTGCTCCCCGCGACTTCGCCCGTGTGGAATTTATTGCGATTGGATTTCATGTTTTTTTTTGCTCGGAACCCTAATTATTTTCTTAAAATAAAAGTAGCCTAAGTTACTCCTTATAACATCAGCTCTCTGCCAGTGAAGTGGTTCAGAGGTTTTTGCGTTTTGTTGCTATCCAACCCCTCTCATCTCATTATCACTGGCAATGCACCACTGACAGATAATGCCATTACAGCACTAAGTTCGCATTTGTACCAAATATTTTGGGTGCAATATAGCTATCCCCTGCCAAAGAATTCGCTTCCGATCGCGATGCCATTTTGTCAACTTTGGTGTGGTTTTTTTTTTGCTGAAATCATTTGCATATACTTTTACCTTGCTGTTCACTTGTTATCTTAGTAGGCATGTCATTTTACTACTGACATACTCTGACTGATGGATAAATTTCACAGTGTGATAACGAAGTTATGAGTAATTTTAACGGAATTTTGTTGGGAACAGCATTTTAATGCGAGGGTATCGGCTCTACCTTATTAATTCACTTTTTATAGTTGGTAGTATAGTATAGTCAGCATAGTTTAAAAATTACAGAACTAAGGATGACAAACGAGCACACAGTCCACCTAATGTCCACTATCCTCAAGAGTCAAAATTGGCTGGCGCATTCTTGAAAAGGCTAAGTGGTATAGTTAAAACGCCTCGTGATGCCGATTATTTGGTATATAGATTTTCGAATTGGATTAAAATTACAAGAAGAAAATATTAACCACGAATTTAAAGAGATGAATGTTTGCACATTTCTAAAATCGTATATTTCATAGTGGATTTTTATAATGTATAAAAAGTTAGTATCAAATAAATGTCAAATTGTGCTATAATAATTTATTTTTTATTTCAGTACAGTCTCTATGTATCTGATGTAATGGTGCACCTATACATATGCGTAGAAGCGCACGCGTCTAATAATTAGCGGCAAAAGGTCGCGCCTGCACATTGCGCCGCCTGCGACAGCTAAGCCAATTCGTCGCCGCAAGCATCGCTTGTCAACCAACATAAACATGCATGAGCTGTAAATAGACATTTGAATTTAGAAACAATTAAGTACGACAAGATACGGCATAATAATTTTATACTTGCCGTTCGCATTTAGGTAATGATTTTTTATATTATTTTTAGGTTTTAAAATCGCATAAAGCTATTTCAGTGTTTATCACTTCTTAAAATATTTTAGTCCTTAGCTACCTTTTACGGGCAATGCATTTTGTTGTTGTAGTGCTATGTTTTTTTTTTAATATTAATGAACATCCAGCTAACAAATTAATGGTAAGTAGCTACTATAGCCCATGGACATCTATAACTAAGGTAGACACATAGGAACCCTCAGTTGCATTATTATCCAAAGACTAAGATGAAATATAGCCATGGTAGATCCATGTTGTAAGCTGTGTTATAGTTGTAGTACGAATGGGTCGGTTCGACCGATGAATGAAATCTTTCTTTTTGTTAGACATCTTACTATGAATAAAATCTTTATGTTTGTTATATAAAAGGGGGCGTTACGCTGTGTAGTGGTGGCGTAAGAAAATCTACTACGCCATATGGTTCCGTGGCCGTCGTAAGAGGCGACAGAAGGAAGCTGATACAAGTTTGGCCGTGGAACGTGACCAACCGTGACCGACGGCCAACGCTCCAAGTGTTATTTCGGAGCTGTTCTATATATAGCGCGGTAGCTTCGGAACTTTGATAGCGCGATTTAGGCTTCGGTGTGTTTCGCTTGTGGTGCGACGACAGCGCCGCCACACAAGTGATGAGCGGTAGGACTACTAACTAGAACAAGTTATGTTTTTTGACAACTAAGATAAAATCCCTGAAACTAGACTAAGATGTATGGTAGGCTGTAATAGATGAATGAATGAAAAATAAAGGACATGACCAAGGAGTACAAGGACAGAGAAAATTAGACATTTAATAAAAAGTACCTAACCATAAGAAATGAACAGAATAATATTATTTCTGCATAATAAATTCAGAAGTTGATGCTAGGATATAGTTTAAAAAAGAATTAAAGCCCCGACATCTGAAGAGTATGCGAAAATGATTTTAATGTTTCAGATCTTTGAAGTCTGCTTTTACTTTTTATTAAAAGTATATTTTTTGACACTTTTGAGTGGACTAAGGACTATCAAAAGCTCGAATGCCGTCTTAATAGTTACATTAAATCTTCATACCCTATTTTTCCAACCTTGGGCTAGAGCTTTTCCTCCTACGGGAACACCCCTGAAGTATACTTACCTACTAAATACGAGGGTGACACTGAAAGTTCTTAGAAAATCAAAAATTGAACAAACTAGCAAGTTATTAGTTTTATTATATCTTTTGAAAATAGTGTCCATCTACATCAATACATCGCTCGCTGCATCCGATGGAACCACTAAGAAAAGCACTTTGTCCACTCGTCCCTAGTGGTCTCGTGGTGAAGGAGGATCCTACTGCAAGGCCGTTTCTCTCGAACTTTTTCCGAGAGAAGTGGCAAACAATTGTTAGTGTACCACTCTGTCGATTCTCTAAAACAATTGTTGCGTAATGACCTGTGCTTCCGTAGAACGAGGCCACCATCTTTTTTCCCACGCTTCGACCTCTCTTCACTTTAGTTGGCAACTCCTCGGAAGGAAACACCCAGATAGCAGACTGTCTCTTAGTTTCAGGTCCATAACATTAAATCCAGCTTTCGTCACCCGTAAGTATGTCGAACACAGCATTTGAGTCACCTCCGTTAAATCTTTGAACCATTTCACGACACCAATCAACACGACGGAGTTTTTGGGCCTCTGTCAAATTATGAGGTATCCACCGGGCACAAAGCTTCCTGACCGCTAAATGTTCATGGAGGATTTTGTGCACTTGACTCATACCGATGCCTAAGCTTGTCCGAATCTGCTTTCTGAAGTCACTCTTTTGTCAGTCTCTATCATACGCCGTACAACACTGATGTTATCTTCAGTCGTCGCCGTAGAAGGCCGTCCCTCACGCAGATCATCGGTGAGATTAGTGCGATCACGTTTAAACTCATTAAACCAATTGTAAACTTCTGGCTAGGGCTTCATCGTGAAAGACCAATCGAAGTCTATCATAACTTTCTTGACTTAAATGACATCGAAAGTCATAAAAAATCATTGTACGAAAATTTTCTAGCGTTAAATTCATGCTGACGTGACACAGACAATTTTCAATTTACCGCCAAATCGAAAACAAATGACAAATTAATAAAATACATACACAATAATATTGGCAAAGAGTTCCATTTTCAAAATTTGAACTTATTTTTTTATTATATCGTTTACAAGTAGCCAGTTCTAAAATCTTTCAGTGTCGCCCTCGTAGAAAGGACCTACTTAATAAAAGGGAATAATTAAAATCGGTACACAATTGACGAAGATGTCGAGTAACGTACATCCAAAAAAGAACATTTCATTCAAATTGAGATCGTTCTCCTTTTTTTGATGTCGGCTAAAAACGAGGACAAGGACAAGCCTACCCAAAGATCTGCTAAATAATGTATTTGAAACTAAAAATTGCGTGAATAAATCCAGACATTTTAAACTGTTTGTGTTTTTGACTAAAATGAAAATAATAAACGTAATTTGTTTAATTGTAAGTGAAATAATAGTGATATTCTCAGCGATATAATAATGCTTTTTATAAAAGATAAGAATTAAAACTCATAATTCAAATGCGGTGGTCTAAAAGTATGACGTTATACTTGATCGATCTAAAGATACGAAAGGGCAAAAGTTATGTTGCTACGTAACAAATGCATTGTTTTGTGCCGGCCTACATGTAAAATGTAACGATCTTCATGTCAACCCTGTGTCGGTGTTAATTCTTTCAGTGATAGCAAAAACTGTTTAACAATGACATTGATGTATTACTAGGGCTTTATAGTTTTAATCTTATTATATAGATAGTGCTTTTTACAACGCTACGATTACAAGAGTACTCACAACTTGAGGTTTATTCAGATCCATTTTTGACGAAAGTAACGTTTAGTAAAATCTATTGCCCGGTTACGAAATTTCCGCATTTATAAAGACAGCAACTGACTATAGTAACTTCGTGAGTGTATTATATAATATATAGCTAGCTGGACAGACAGACCTTTTTTTTACCTTTTGCACGACCCTTTCTCCTTTAAAAAAATCTTTTAATTGGCAATAAAAAATATTGAGGATCACTTAACGGGATAAAAACTATCCTATCTGTCAAGTTGGAGTAAGCACGTTGAGTAAGCAAGTTACAAAATTTCATTAAAATCGGTTGAGTGGTTTCGGAGTTCATCGCGGACAAACAATGTGACATGTAATTTTTATATATAAAGATATATGTTTTATAAACACATACGAGAACACTCGTATTATGTATATACAATTCTCAGACATCATACTTTATTTTCTATTCTAATTTTTGAAGTGTTGAAATAATAATTAACATTATTATTGCATAAATCAATCAATCAAAAAAATATTAATAAATCAAGAATAACTACTACGAGTATGTAATAATTACAAAAATAAATACATATAGGTAACAGAAATAAATATTAGTATTTATCGAGTATATAATATAAATAATAGTAAGTTTTATTTAAACCGCGCGTAAGATTACACACCCCCTTTTTAAATTAAATTAATTACAATATGACTAAATTACAATTAATAGTTTCAAATACATATTTGACTTGTTACGAGTATTAATTATCAAACCATTGAATATTTTATTAAAGATTTGTCACTAAGCATTGTACATAATTAGGTAGATGGAATTAAAGCAAAGCTTCAAAAAGCGGAGGAAAACCGGTAGTTGAAGTCCTTTAGGAGCTGTTCAGAAGTTTAGCAGAAGTGCAGTCTTGATTTTCGAAAGGGGTGACAACACTCTATTGCAGAACTACAGACCGATTTCCCTTCTGATTCGCGTCTACGTGTTATTTTCGAGAGTCATTACGAATCGTCTCGCACGCAGACTTGACGACTTCCAGCGTCCCGAACAGCTAGATTACATAATATTCTCTTTGGTAAATTGTACAGAATACCGAAAAGTACAATTTGCCACTTTGTCTTGCATATTTGGAATATGAGATGGTCCCTGATACCGTCGAAATTTGGGCAATTTTACAGTTGCTTAAGCGGTGCTAGGTTGACTGTCAGCACTAAAGCGCTAAACTTGTAGGTTTAGCCAAAAGAACTCAACTCTTCCGCCGAAAGGTGAGAGGGTTTGGTACAAATCTGTGCTTATTATATTAATTAGCATAATCAACAATATGGGCATCGATTACGAACTAGCCGAGTTTTTTTAGTAGCTCTTTCAAGCGTAGCTCAATGAGCGCCTGAGGCCGCACTGCAGAATTGTTTATACAGTAGGGCTACGTTGGTAAAGAACCAGAGTACAAAACCAATTTAACTGCAAAGAAGTAAGACAGAGTAATGTTATATCCCCGAAAAAGTTAACCGTTGCATTGGAAGACGTTTTCAAGCTACTGGAATGGTAATGGTATATCACTCATCTGCGATTTGTCAATGATAAAGTCATCATGGCAGAATCGCTGGAAAACCTTAGTAAATGTTTAATGTCTTATTGATGTATTAACAATTGATAGGTCTTAAAATAAACATGGGCGAAGGTCAACTGTAACGTCAACGTCATCATTATTATATTTTCGTCACGTCACGTCAAAACCTGAAAACAAGAGCGAAAAACCACTGCGTGTTTCCAGTGATAACATATATATATTTTTTTTTTTTTTATAGGATAGGGTGACAAACGAGCACACAGTCCACCTGATGGTAAGTGGTTGCTGTGACCCATAGACATCTACATCTATCCTTGATTACGAATAAAATGCAGATGCGTTGTCACCCGTGAGGGCTAAGATGGAATGCCTCCTTTCCAGTAAAAAGGGTCTCCGGTTCTCTACACTCACCATACGAAACACAGCAGCATTGAGCTGCTATTTGACGCTGGTATTCTGTGAGAGCGTGGTCCTTCCCCGGTCGAGCCGACCCATTCGTGCTACAACTATTCTAGTAATATAGCTGCAGCATGGCTCTACCACGTACAAAAAAAAAAATCATAAATTTGATTCTCGGTGGATAGAGGTGGCTCATTACCATGTTTTGTGGCATTACTTGGGAGAATTAGAACATATTATGTTCAGTAATGGATTTGTAAAGGGCTATAATGATGATAATGATGATTGTATTTTCACGAAATAGGGTTCAATAATATTTAAAAAAAAAAACACAAAAAAATTCACCCTCGGACTTTTTCAGTCATCATCAAGATAAGAAAAGCTTTTAAAATGATATCATTAACATTATTAGAATTTATGTAAAGAAAAATCAGAAAGTCTTATGAAGCCTGAACCAAATTATGATACATTTTACCTTAGTTACCTTACCATTTTTACCTTAGTTCTTTTGGGTTTCGAGTCTAAAACACACTTCCATTCAAAAAATTAAGAACGCTATCATAAGTGCTCTTGTCTTTTTGATACGCTTAACACATAAATCAAAATGTAAACCTTCTGGTTAATTTACAATTAGCACAATCTAGTCTATCATCCGCTGACAGTTACAGCGATAAAAATATTTCTCTATAATTTTCAGTCGTCACGATCCCCGTTAATTATTGCGAACCAATTGCAAAATTACGTGCGTGTTGGCGACGGCATGTGGTAGTTTAATAAAGCTTCAATTATTATCTATGGCGGTGAATTTCATGTGTTATGATTGTGCGAGAAATGCAACGGGCAGGAGCGGTTCGACTAGTCGCGACATCTGCCGTGCACTATCAGAGCTGTTATCTATTATTGAGCAAGCGAAGTCTTAGTAAATGTATTTTATTAAAAATGAGATATACAATATAATGAAACTTATATAAAGGCGCTATACGTATATATGAAATAATGAAATCAATGAAACAGATGGTTATTATAAAGTATCAATAATAATGCTGAGGGCTGGAGTTGGTTGGTGTTGGACAGCCTGCCGTACAATTTCTTTAATTTGCGTTAGGAACTTAAGCGAGTACTGGTGCAAAGCCGTTATAGTCTCACTGCATAAGGAAAAAAAGTCACAGCAGATCTGTAAAACTGCTGTGGAATCAGCCTGCTTAGCAAAGCTTACCTTAAGCAGGATTTAAATAGGGGATGGGTTTAGGTACGGATCAGCTTCATCATCAGATCAATTTTTTAAGTAAGTGAGACATAAGATGAACCTGGACAAGATGACGATCGTATCTTACGTCTATGTAACTGGTAATTTTTTGGAACACTAATTTACTGACTTGATAAATGCAATGTCAACCAAAAGTAAATCGACGAATATAACTCTAATACTATGTAATATATACATAAAGAATTGGTGAGATATATTATGATATGAGGAAACTCTCTCATATATTCTATTTCGTCCCCTTATATGTATATTATACAAGTCTTAAATAGTACTTTCTTCCTTGTAACGCTAAAACAAAATACTGGATACAGTATTTACAAAGGTTTTAGCACGTCGGTTATGAAACAGGCTCATATGGAATTCCAAATCTAAGCAGCAGTATCAAGCCAGCTTAAACTGCAATTTTAATAAGATATTGAGATAATGGCAAAAAATATCCCAATTTTAGACAAAACTCGAAACATTTATTTGTGTACAAAAATTGATCTTATATAATAACAATAGGTACTTACAACTTAGCAGCATTTGCAGGCTTTGCAAATTTTGGCATTAGGTAGACAATTATAAGGATACAATATTTATATAAAACATTAAGTAATTTAATTATAATAGCGACTGGAGCAGAGCAGCCTTATCTCCTCACTTATTCTCCAAATTCGATGAAACTTAACACAGATAATCCAAATAATGCGGTCACCTCTGAAGACAAAGAAGAAATGCCTCACAGACTGACTTTGATGTTTAATTAAATACATTAAATATTCCTTATCGTGTATTCCTTAAGGTATAATTTGAATTATGCCTAATATAATTTGTAAATATTGTTATTCAAATATCTTCGAATGTATCAAAAGTAAATTCACTTTAAATAAATAATAACTTACTATAAATAACAACTTATAAAAATTGCTCCGTGGATAAGTAAAAACAAACTGCACACTGGTAGGAGTAATGTATATTTAATTATAACAGTATACGAACAATTATTTCAAAACAAAAATTATCAATTAATTCCATAAGAAATCTGACAGGAGCAGGTGCGCAAGACGAATTTGCTACATCAAAAGTTGGCGGTGAGCGGCTTAATGTTAAACGAAACTTGGGGCCTTCCTGCTGAATAATTGAAGGTTCCTATATTTATCAGCGGTAATCATTTTTGCTGAGACGAACAAGTATTTAAAGAATGGCTGTTTTCTCGCCCAAAGGCTAAGTATAGCCATTCAAGTAGGAAACGCAGCCAATATTCTCGGCACTGTACTGCTGGGAATAGGAAGTATGCAATTTTTTTTAATTGTAATAGTTATTGTATTTATGTTTTTGATCTGTATTAGAGAATAAAAAATATAAAAAGATAACAAATAAAAAAAGTAAATCTTATTCGAACATTGCTTGGCTTGTTTAGACCACGGTAACACCTTCCGTTTTTAAAGATATATTATAGTAATTATTGTAGCACACGATAGCGCCGGCGGGGTAAGAGTCGTCTATGGGTAACGCCATAAAAACATTATAGCTTCCGATCGATCGCGATATAACTGTCTCATTTAAGCCACACATAAAATATTCAGATTCGCGACGGGCAGCAGTGTCAAAGGTGAAAGACGTTTGGCCTGGCCGACGCAACGCTCATGGAATAAAATTGGAGGTAGGATACCGTAGAGGTAGTCAGATTCGCGCTGACACTACAGCATGATATAAAACCCGCAACCAACAATTTATTTTTGTATAAATATTAATCACTAATTCGTAAGCACGACAAAATGTAAGATTTTTTTTATTCACGACGTTTCGGGCAATTTACAGCACCTAGGTGGTGAACCACCATCCACCGGGAGGGACTAAGGTGTTTGACGTCCTGATGTCATAGTTTTTTCAATTTTAACATATTAATTTTTGATCTGATCTATGCAGAACGAGCTTACAGTATCTTGAACTCTTGCAGTACTTGGTAAACATTACAACAATCATATAGTTTCAATGTTCCTTTGACGGCAGTATTATAATTATCGATGGAGATTAAAGTTTTTACGACTTCAATTAGGTCCCAGGGCCCGATGTTGTTTATTAAAACAGTCTTAATGGAAAACAAAACAAAACTTTATGACTTCTTCCATTTAAAGCTGCGTATCAGATTTCATTAAGTATTCCGATTTTTATAGATGTATATAAAATTTGTATTTATTTTAGACAATATAAAAACTCATGTAAGTATTAAACATTCATCATAATCATCGTCATCATCATTAGCCCTTGACATACCCACTGCTGGACGTAAGCCAAGGAACGCCACAAAACACGGTCCTTAGTCACCTGCATCAACGTGCATCATTAGGTTGCTTCAACATATTATTTTGCATTAATAGATCGTACGTCGTAGAACCATGCTGCAGCTATATTAATTGTATAGTTGTAGCACGAATGGGTCGGCTCGACCGAGGAAGGACCACGCTCTCACAGAATACCAGCGTCAAATAGCAGCTTAATGCCGCTGTGTTTCGTATGGTGAGTGTAGAGAACCGGAGACCCTCTTTACTGGAAACGAGGCATTCCATCTTAGTCCTCACGGGTGACAACGCATCTGCATTTTGATTCGTAATCGAAGATATATGTAGCTGTCTATGGGCCACAGCAACCACTTACCATCAGGTGAACTGTGTGCTCGTTTGTCACCATTTCCTATAAAAAAAAAGATTTATTTATTGTCGTCATCATCATTATTTGACCGTTTGACGATATAAACAACTAAAAAAGCAGCGTAAAATAGCAGCTTAATGCTGCTGTATTTCGTATAGTGAGTGTATAGAACCGGATATCCTTTTACTGGAAACGAGGCATTCCATTTTAGTCCTCAGGGGTAACAATGCATCTGCGTTTTGATTCTTAATTGAAGATAAATGTAGATGTTTATGAGCCACAGCATTTACCATCTCTATATACCATCAGGTGGACTGTATGCTCTTTGGTCACCATTATTCTATAAACAAAAAAACACACAGCTGTTTTCTGATATGGTCTAACATTGTATGGTTATATATAGTAAAATAGTTTCAATATTCACGGCTAGCGGTGCTGACGCAATATTTCAGAATAAAATTAAATAATAAATGTACAGCATTATTTTTCTATTAATTATTTGCATTAAATTATTTGCAGTTCTTTACAAATCAGATGATGCTGATTAATACGAACACGAATATGCACTTTCGTCTAATTCCCCGTTAATAAATCTTCGGACGGTAGAATATTTTTCATTGCATTACAAGTTTTTGTACGTCGTAATAGTCGCGTTGCACACGGGCCTATAAATAAAACTTTCGCGGTGCAAGCGCGTTAAATCGAATCCGACGATGGCTGGAACTCGTCTGCGTGCACCTGCGACAATTTTTATAGTATAAATTTGCATTAATTCATTTAGTCCTGTTTTCATAGCGACGTTCCACCGTATAAATGGGTTACGCGGTAAGTGGTGGGATCTAGTAGATATCGGTGAAGTCAATTAAAACAGCTCACACATTTGACGCTATACGCAGACTGTGTATTCACACGCCTTTAGTTTAATTGAATTAGAAAATGGGATTTCTATGAAGGTAACATTTTGTTGAGAAATAACAATAATTTTTATTCAAATAAACGTTATTAAAATAGACTTATGGATCACAGTATACCATTAGTTTGTAAATACGACACGATGATGTGCATCGTACGCGTTGTATATTTCTACAGTATTTTGATTTTACATAGTGTGGCCATTAGTTCCAATACACATTAAATTAGTTCCAGTACACATTAAATGCATTACTTTTTAAAGGAACAGTGAAATAATAATAAAGCTTATGTGTACATGTTTATCTAAGTCTGAGCTCTTAATTAAAAATAATTAATAACCAAAATCAGTAAATTTTTGTAACATTTCCACATATAATGTGTGAATGAGCATGTGTGAATGAGTGCATATTCTTACGATAAATTCATCATAGTTTCCGCGTCATTTAAAATGTACGTCATGTTCCGTCATCTTTCTTTGTTGGTGTAAGTGAGGATAATGACCACGTTGGACCTTTTAAACAAGTTGCAAGCTTCTTTAGAGCTAGTTATTGTACTCTGAAGAGAACAAGCATCGAAAATTTAAAGAAATTTTATCTGTAAAAAGCACATTTCTGTGTCTTCCACCAGAGTATCGGGAAAACAAGTATTTTGATCGATCCACACTCATAAACCGCAATATTCAGGTCTTGTTTAATAATTCGTAACAGGTTTTTAGTGCAAATCTTCATTTTACGCGATAATATTTTTGTTACTTTATATATTTCGTCAAATTCTAGCTTTGACAGCGTTCACAGACCGTCTGGTCCTACCAGCACAGGTTCGTCCCTTTCTTACATTATGTTATTCGATAGAGGAATTGTTGGTATAACTACCGATATTGCGATACACATACACATGGCTAAGACAAGGTTTAGAAAAGCAACTTAAAAATGACTGATGTCCCAATACCCATTTTGTGCAAAGCAATCATTGCAACTCTGTTTTATTTAACTCCTTATTATAATTTATTAATCACAGTGAAAATTTCTATTGTTTATATCTTATTATATTTCTATTGTATATATATATATAGTATATATCTATATCTTTATTTCTATTATAAAAAAAAAATCTATTGAAGTTTCTTATAATAATTTTTATAAAACGTATTCTAAATTTTAATTCAGGAAAAATAATTACTTCTTAAATTGTACCATTATGGGCAGACATGGGTAGACTATATGGCATAGACTAATTATTGTCAAAAGATAGATCAATTTATGTTCTTCTAGCCTATTTAAAGACAGAAAATATCAATTGCCTAGGACTTATTTTATAATACCATAGCGTACGCGCAATCGCAAAGGCACTCACTTATCCAAATGGATAGGTTGGGATTCGAAGTCTGGACCTGTGACGTAGTATCTAATGCCTGATTTCTTACTCAGGCCACTAGGCCACGCGATCGTTGTAAGAGAAACAAACGAATTAAATTTCTTTTTAACACATCATAATAATATCAACTAAAATTAATGAAATATATTGATATAATTTGCTTATTCGTAAATTTTGTCACGGCAAAAAATAATTGTTAAGATCATATCATATAGGTAATGTAAATAATATATTGTTTATGTCTTTAACAGAAATTGTTAAGCAAATATGCGATTTGGTCTGCCCACATCATCATCTTTCAATTAAGTGATTTTTGGCATATTCGTTGTGACTAGACTAAAAAAGGAAAAATAAACAAAAATAAGTCTACTGCCTAGTATTAGTGCTGGAAGGTTTATTCGAATTATCTCCTATTATTCATATTATCAACTTTTCTGATTTTTTTTTGTAATGAATATGTTAAACATTCCACTTAGACCGTATACAGACATTAAACGTTAACATACACGACGTTGAGGTAGAGATTCGTCGTGAGGAGAAGTTGAGCGACACATTTTATCGGTTTCTGCATTTTATCAACAGGTTTGTGAAACATCTTGCAAATGCAGACATAGCTATGAACATCTTTACAACGTGTTTATTTAACTGTTTCTTGGTAAGTACGGTATCTTTATTAAAAGACGTAAGTAAGTAGCAATCGTTTGCGACTTTCTTTTCAACCTATAAAGTTACTATATGACGATCATCTGTGTTTTATATAGAGACATTATTTATACATTAATGTAATGTAAAGCAATTAATTGCTTGTTTTTGAATTTGGTTTTAAATGTGATTGCCTGTTCACTGACATTGCACCCAATCCATCCATCAAGCCTAATGCATGAATGATGCTGATGATCACAGTGCAGGATAATAAAAGCTTATGAGACTGAACTTTATATATTAATTAACATTGGAAGTCAATATTTTTAACTATTTAAGACTCGACCGACCGACCCGATACGACTTAGGCACCTTCAAGAAAAGAGCTTACTCCTTTCTAAAAGGCCGGCAACGCACCTGCAATTCCCCTGGTGTAGCAGTTGTTCATAGGCGACGGTAGTCACTTACCATCAGATGAGCCGTATGCGTTTGCCCCCTCTCCTATAAAAAAAACCCTAATCAGGCATTGCTCATAATACTCGTATAGTAAGTAATATGTGGCAGAAATGCATTAAAGTTCATTGGAACTAATTAATGGTTAAAAGTACTTGTACTAAAGTCCTAAGTTTTATAAAGTGAATAATCTCAAGCCCGTTTAAAAATCTATATCCTGTTTACTTTAGCATAAAATTTTATGTAAACATAGAATAGTGTGTCAAACTATTGTGACTTCACAAGAACTTGCGCTAAGACTGTTTGTGATATTACAGTGATTTTACTGTATATTGTAAAAAAAAAACAATTTACATAATATATGTATGTATAAAATAAAGCAGAAGATACAATAAGATGTTAATTTTTTAAGCTAAAAAATACATTCTAAGGAACTTTTATCACTTACACTTATAATAAATTTTTCTGCTAATTCAATAATTATACCATCCAATCTTGAGTTTTTGTTGCACTCTTCATCTCTCTTTCAATAGTATCGCTTTTTTTCAATAGTTTGACTATAGACAATTTCGTGTATACGAAATCATGTGAAAAGCTTTATAGATAAAAATACATACTTATATATATATATGACGAATCCGTGGCGTAGTGACTTAGCATTGATCTGCGGTGTTGAAGGCCGCGGGTTCAAACCCCGCACAGGACAACTATTTGTATGGCATACGAATAAAAGTTTCGTGTCTGCATGTTTGTCACTGTACAATTTATATGTGTATGTAAACTGCCTCCACGTTACAGGAGAAAATCCTAATATACGGGTAACGTTTTTAACAATAGTAATATTTATTTTTTACACCAAAATTAGAAATAAGCTAGGCTTATTTGAATACGGTATTTTATTAGCGCTTCTACACATTTAATATTTTATTTGCAAATGCATTTTAATCATCACCTCATTACTTCCATAGAATCCTGTTTTAGTACATGTAAAATGTATAGTACAAAGTGTGCATGTATTAACACACATTTAGTAAAATGTACAAAGTATACGTAAACTTTCCACTAATATTCGACAAAGCGATGCTTATATGTATTTTCAACCGACTTCAAAAAAATGAGGAGGTTCTCAATTCGACTGTATTTTTTATGTGTATTTTTATGTATTCGAGAACTTTTTTTCTAGGTGAACCGATTTTGATGATTCTTTTTTTATTTGAAAAAATTTACCACGTGCTCAGTGTTGAAGGAAAACTTCGTGAAAAAACTTGCATGGCTGAGAAATTAAACAAATATATTTCGAATACATGTAAAGTCCGCCAACACGCATCTGGAAGCGCGGCGGACATTTCCTCACACTAAATCTCTCTCAGAAACGGTAGGAGGCCTGCGCCCAACTGTGTGACGTATATAGGCTGTAACTTTAACTTTTTTACACTGATTTTTGTTTTTTCTTATATTTGAATTTTCTTTTTTTAATATATTAATGCTAAATTACATTTCACATTAAATAATTTATTACAATATATTCTATTGTAAATATGTAGTCAATAGACCTTGAGCGACATTAGCCTAATAGTAGGGTATTGACCGCAAACTCAAAAAGTCACGATTTCGATTCCACTATTCGACTACTGTTGTGAACTACTTGCTTGCTTTTACCATTACTTAGCGAGAATATTAGTAATGTTAATAATATTACTAGTATTTCTATTTTAAAAAAATACACTCATTACAGACAGGTCACATAACTTATGTGTAACATGTACAGAGATATTTTCAAAGCATTAAATTTAATCGTTAAATTAGAGTGATTTACATTGCATACATGTGGTGTGTGACAAGCAAATGCACTTAAAGATGTGTAGACATTAGACGTTACGTATAGGATAGGGGCTAACCGTCGCAACGTTCTTACTGACTATTGTTCAGAAAAGGTTCCCACCAACAGCACTTGCTCTGAAAGTCAATTAAAAATTGACGTCGACAACACTGTGAAAGTGTAAGAGAGACGGAATGAAAATCATATAATTAATGATCACAAATTATTACTATTATTTCTAAATTATTACTAATTATGTGTATATTAAAAGATTTCTAATAGAGAGTCGCTGATACTTTTATGTAGATTAAAATTACTATTTTGTTAAAATTATCTCAAATAAATAAATAAAAATGTCGCTTTGTAAAAAAATTACTGTATGTTGTTCGTACTAGATATAAATTATCATAATCATTGACTCTGCATCACAAGTTCACTGCCGAATATAAGCTACCCCCAAGAAACGTCACAAAAAACGGTCCTGAACTACCGGCACCCATCGACTTAAAATATTTTACCAGGTCGTCACTTCATCTAGTAGTTCACAAAGAATATGTAATGAAAATAAGCGACCATAGATCAAAATAGCATGGGGCCGTCCGTATAAATCGAAGAAAAGACAACTGATGGAAAAGAAATCTCGAGATAGAAAAAGCAAATTATAGAAAATATCATTAATTAGATAAAATGTAAGTTTCATTTCATTTTATGTAATTTAAATTTAATGAATTTTCCGTAGAGATTGCAGTATTCAGTGGATTTATATGATTAAATTTGACTATAGTTGTTTTGGGTAAAGCTTTATAAATTATTTGTATCATCAAAAACAAATTACAAATGTTAAATGTGTGCTTCCTTATAAGTGTTGTACTACGAAAACTTAGTCGCCTATACAAAAGAGTTCAACGAGTACAAATACTTCTACGTCGTTGAAGCAGAAAGCCAAGCTGAACACTTTCTCTAATCATGGGCATGTGTAAAACGTTCCACGACAGTTTTTACGATACGCCTTATGATAGTGTAAAAAATCGTTGTCTGTTTTTGTTATTCTAAAAAGCTGTAAGGTAACTAACTGTTCGTATCACGGATATAATGTGATTACTAAAAGAGCCGCTCATACATTCGATGAATTATATGATTTAAACATTTAAAATTGCTGTAATCTATTTTATTATTATTCTTATCGTCAGCATGCAGAACATTGACCTCTTCCAATTTAATAATACGTGAAATAAAAAAAAATATTTTAATAAAAAACGTGTATGTTCATATAGCAGCTATATTAGTAGTATAGTTGTAGCACGAATGGGTCGGCTCGACCAGAGAAGGACCACGCTCTCACAGAATACCAGCGTAAAATAGCAGCTTAACACTGCTGTGTTTCGTATGATGAGTGTAGAGAACCGGAGACGCTTTTTACTGGAAACGAGGCATTCCATCTTAGTCCTCACGGGTGACAACGCATCTGCATTTTGATTCGTAATCGATCATAGATGTAGATGTCTATAGGCCACAGCAACCACTTACCATCAGGTGGACTGTATGCTCGTTTGTCACCCTTATCCTATTAAAAAAAGCATAGTTTTGGTCCATTCAGTATATATGAAATGTGAGTTTTTAAAGCTATATTATATTTAAATGTATATATATTTTGTAATTATATTAATACAAATGTATTTAATACTATAAGTCAATACTTATATTCTATTTTTATTTTAACTTCATCTTTATAGAAATAAAAATAAAAGTACAGTAACAAAAATGCAAACAAGTATACATATTTAAATGACCTATCCAGTCATATTTAAATTTGGGAGTAAGCAAGTTTCGAAGACATTACAACGCTTGAACTGCCAGCGATGGTTTCACGCCATATGGGGGCCCCACATGCCTCCGTAGCACCGCTCGTGCGCTAACCCGAAATTGCAGGTTACTTCAATTGGACTCATTGAATTAAAACGGAGGGCTACCAGTTCAAAACTTCTCCTATTATTTAATATTATTAGATGATTTGGAGCGCAGATCATTCTACTGTATAAAATATTAAGTAGTCAATAAAGAAAACACCAAATAAATATAAAAACAAATAATAAGAGGTGCATCCATTGCCAAATTAAGTGGGTGTCATTAGAGGCGCCTATAGAAAAACAGATGTAAAATATTAAGATCGGCGAAGGAGCGCGATGCTAAAGGTGCAAGACGCCAATCCGTTTGCTAAACGTGTCTACTATAACGACAAACCCGGAAGGGCTCAGTGTCAGAGGTCCATGTCAAGAAGTGGACTATTATGGACTGATGATGAAAACATTATCATCATCATGCTGTACATAGACTTCCTTATATAGGAGCTATTGCCATTATGGAAACGCTTAACAAGCGGGTTGACAACTGTTATCAGGATAGTGCTGCTGCCCATCTCGTTTCAGTTACCCTATATCGCAATAAGAGGCTATGCCCAAAGGATGATAAGGGGTTGTGGGTTCCGTTACACCGCCACTACACAATACAATAAAACATTATATAACAAAATATTATAAATTATAAATATTCAGCAGCGGACGCAATGGTTGAAAGCGGTCAGGTGGACATCGTTGCTATCATCATCATCAAAATATGAAGTGCTTAGTTGACTATTTAACAATGTAATATTTCGTGGCCTACAATAGATGGCGACATGACGATCTTAAAGAATGTTGCAGTCAAGCCATAATTAGTTCAGCAATGCGCGTAACGTCTGTGTATGAGCTACTCGAACATTTTATTGTTAAAAAGTAAATACGTAAGCGTTGTAACGCGCTAAAATTGTAATATTAACTTTTATAAAGTTAGTGTCCACTTAACACGCTGTAAAATTGATTGGTATCATTTTATTCATCCTTTATTATCAGTTATCATCTTAAGTAATCATTTTAAATATTCACTTGTCGCATTTAATTTAATTTTCCTTACCCTGTGCTTACAAAATTATGAGTGCCGAACACGAAGTAAATGGAGATTTTAACTCTATTGTGGGAAGTCAGAATGCTTAAAAAAATGATCCGTATGTTAATGCTGCTGTTGCAACAATGCTGCATAAGTATCTACCTTAATGTATTGCAATGAAAGTTGGGTATGGCAGAAGTGTGAGAGTAAAATTATTGCTGTAAAAATGAAGTCATAAGTATGTAAGAGTTGACTGAATGATAGGGTCAGAATAAGTGTAATGAGAGAAAAGAATGGTCTATAAAATATATGAATGCTTCGGTGGCTTGGATACGTAGAAAAAATAAATGAGAAAAGAGTGAGAAAGCCAATTTATGCTGCAAAAGTGAGTGGCAGAAGTTTATCAACCAAATTGGCCAAATTAAGGGTACCCTTAACCTACGAGCATGTATATCGGTGTGAAAGAAGCAAGAGAGGTAGGTTTGGATCATGTCAAATGAAAGTCCGTATATCATGCAGGAGAGCTTGTGTATTGTATTGTATAAATTTATGTATGTATGAATGTGCTGGATAAAAATCGATATGACCAAGGGGCAATATGCCTTCTTTTTATTTATCCAAGTTAACAACACACCTACGCGCGATGCCTTTTTCTAATTAACAAATTAGACTCTTTTTACTTATGATAGAAAAAAATCATCCCAAATAGACCAAATTCAATTTCTTAAATAATGATTAGTATTATCAATGCGAGGATGATCACCAAGCTGCCTGCTCAGAAAAGTGAGTAACATCACGCTGGGGAACTGCGCGATCTTGCAAAGTATGCAAGATTGCAAAGTAAAGTATGCTTACCACCTAATTTGTGGTAGAGCCATGCTGCAGTTATATATAATTTTTGTAGCACGAATGGGTCGGCCCAACCGGGAAAGGACCACGCTCTCACAGAATACCAATGTAAAATAGCTCAATGCTGCTGTGTTTCGTATGGTGAGTGTAGAGCACCGGAGACCCTTTTTACTGGAAACGAGGCATTCCATCTTAATTCTCAGAGGTGGCAACACATCTGCATTTTGATTCTTAATCGAGGATATATGTAGAGGTCTATGGGCTACAGCATCCACTTACTATCAGGTGGACTGTGCTCGTTTGACACTCTTATTCTATAAAAAAAGTGGATTTAAAAATAGATGGCATACCCGAGTCTATTTCAAAATTATTCTTCTTCTAGAGCGGTACCTACGATAAAAACCCTTCCCGTGAGTACAACAGATACCGCAGAACTAACTACTGCTCCACAGGGTGATATGATAAAAAATACGATTTCGAAGAATATTTGATGAATGAGAACCGTTTGAAATAAAATTAGATGTCTATTTTTCACCATAGAGATTTTTTTTTACATCAAACGCCTTTTTTAGTCTACTACCGTTTAAACATGAGGTTCTTCTGACGCATACTAATAAAGAGAGAACCTAGTTACTACGCCGTAGTTCCTGGATTTGAATCACGATGTCACGCTGCAGCGTATTTTGGATTAAGCACGAGTGACTCCGCTCGACCTTGGAAGGATTACACTCGCACAGAATAGCAGCGTGAAATAGCAGCATAATGCTGATGTGTTTCGTATGGTGAGTAACGAGAACCGGTGACTCTTTTTACGGCAACATCTTTACCGTAAAAAGTGTCACCGGTTCTCGTAACTCTCAGTAACCTCTTAACCGTAAAAAGTGTCACCGGTTCTCGTAACTCTCGGTAACCTCTTTACTGTAAACGGTGCCACCGGTTCTCATAACTCTCGGTAACCTCTTTACAATAATACATTCATAATACAATAAAATTGAAATGTTTATCTGTAATATCGAAATAACTGTCATAATATATTGAGCTGAGAGGCTTATTTGCATGCTATTAGACGTGAATAACCATTTAAAAAAAAATCTCAGTCTATCTATCCGCCCGGGCTAATCTTCAGAATATCTGAACCGATTGTAATACAACTTTACGAAAATATAGAAAGCAATGCCAGTAGTAATCTAGACTATATTTTATCCGAAAAACTACTCCAAATTAACTGTTCGAAATATTTAAGTTTCATCATCATCATTACAGCCCTTCACAAGTCCACTGCTGAACATAAGCCTCCCCCACGGAATGCCACAACGCACGGTCCCGAGCCACCTGCATCCATTGACTTCCTGCATGTCTTACCAGGTCGTCACTCCATCTAGTGGGGGGACGCCCTACACTTCGCCTGCCGGTACGAGGCTGCCACTCGAGAACCTTTCTTCCGCATCGGTTGCCGGTTCTTCGAGCTATATGGCCGGCCCATTGCCACTTCAGCTTACTAATCCTTTGGGCTATGTCGGTTACTCTGGTTCTACTGCGGATATCCTCATTTCTAAGTTTATCACGCAGAGAAACCCCGAGCATAGCCCTCTCCATAGCTCGCTGAGCGACCTTGAGCTGCCTCATACGGCCAGTAGTGAAGGACCACGTCTCAGTTCCATATGTCATCACTGGCAACACGCACTGGTTGTACAATTTAGTTTTGAGGTTTTGAGGTATGCCTGACGAGAAGATGGGTCGTAATCTCCCGAACGCTGCCCAGCCGAGTTGAATCCGTCGATTGACCTCTCGGTCGAAGTTGGACTTACCTAGTCGGACTATTTGTCCCAGGTAAACATATTCGTCAACAACTTCGAGCTTAGTGCTCCCAACAACTACCGGCATAGGTGTGACATGGACATTAAACATGATTTTTGTTTTGTCCATGTTCATCTTGAGACCTATCCGTTGGGAGACACTATTGAGGTCATTGAGCATAGTGCTTAGGTCCTCCAGCGATTCTGCCATAAGGACTATATCGTCGGCAAATCGAAGGTGAGTGATGTACTCGCCATTGACGTTAATACCGTATCCTTTCCAGTCCAGTAGCTTGAAAATGTCTTCCAATGCAGCGGTGAAGAGTTTCGGGGATATTACGTCACCCTGTCTTACACCTCTCTGCAGTTGGATAGGTTTCGTACTCTGGTTCTGTACTCGGATAGCCATCGTAGCCCTACTGTACAAACACTTCAGCACCTCGATATACCGACAGTCCACTTGGCACCGCTGAAGGGACTGCAGCACAGCCCAAATTTCGACGGAATCAAAGGCTTTCTCATAGTCCACATACGCCAGACATAGTGGCAAATTGTACTCTTCGGACTTCTGTACAATTTGCTGAAGGGTATGTATGTGGTCTACGGTGTTAAAGCCTTTTCGGAAACCGGCTTGTTCGGGAGGTTGGAAGTCGTCGAGTCTGCATGCGAGACGATTCGTAATGACTCTCGAAAACAGCACGTAGACGCAGCTCAGAAGGGAAATCGGTCTGTAGTTCTTCAAGACAGCGTTGTCGCCTTTCTTAAAGAACAAGACCACCGCACTTCTGTTCCACGTCTCCGGTGTAGTGCCACCATGGAGGACGGAATTAAAGAGCTTCTGAAGGACTACAAGTACCGGTTTTCCACCCGCTTTCAGAAGCTCCGCTGTAATTCCATCCTCGCCTTTGGCCTTGCCGTTTTTAAGGTGCTGGAGAGCCATTCTAATCTCGCTCAGACTGACGTCTGGGGTATCATCGGAATAGTGTCGGATAAGACTTGCTCTTGGATCGTTACTCACACTTGCGTGTGGCTCCGACGATGATGTGTACAGCTGCCCATAAAACCTCTTAATCTCACTCAAAATCTCAGGTGTCCCGGAAACGACGCTGCCACACTTGGTCTTCAGCTTCGACAGTTGGCTCTTTCTGGTAGACAGATCTCTAGCAAAGACTTTGGAGCCCTGGTTCCGCTCGATCGCTTCTTCAATACGAGCAGCATTAAAGTTGCGTAAGTCCCGCCGCATGCATTTAGAGATCAGTCTGTTCAGTTGCCTGTATGCTATCAAATCTACTGAAGATTGCAGCTTCATTTCCCGTCTAACAGCCATGAGATTAAGAGTGTGATCGGAGAGTTTTTGTGTTCTTCTGCGGCGGGTCTTACAAAACTTAGCTCCGACCGCATGGACAGTTTCCACGAGCTTGTCATTCATATCGTCCACTGCATTGCAATCTTCTAGGCACTGAAAACGGTTTTGTAACTCGAGCTGAAAGGTTTCGGGACTTTGGATTAGAGCACGAGGGGGACGGAGCGTTGACTTCATTAGACGACACCTCTCCAACTTAACGTTTAGGTTCAGTGTGGCTCTAACCATTCGGTGATCGCTACCAGTTTTCACCCTCGCGATCACTGAGACATCACTGAACAGTTGGCGTTTAGTCGATATAATGAAGTCAATCTCATTTTTTGTCGAACCGTCGGGGCTTGACTAGGTCCACTTCCTGTGGGGCCGCTTCTGGAAGAAAGAGTTCATCATAAAGAGTCTCTCTTTCTCCATGAAGTCGGGCAGCTGCTGGCCCCTTGGGTTCCGTTGCCCTAATCCGAATTTCCCTACTTTCACCTCACCGTTCTCTCTTGTGCCTAGCTTTGCGTTGAAGTCTCCCATTAACACCGTATAGAGAAATATCCTCATACATTTCCTCCACCTCCTCATCGGGGTGTGCCGAGGTTGGTGCGTAAACCTGTATGACCTTCAGCGAATACCGTTTGGTGATTCTGAGTATAAGGTACGCAACACTCGTCGACACACTCCCAATCTTTACAACGTTGTTAACGAGAGACTTGTGGACGATAAATCCGACACCTCCTTGGGACAGATGGTCGCCCTCCCGGTGATAGAACAAGTTGCCGGATTCGAGGATTACCGTGTCCTCCCCCTCTCTTCGGACCTCGGATAATCCTATAATATTCCAGCGCAACTTGTCTATCTCTTCTTCCAGCTCCAGGATCTTCTCGTCAGTCCTCAGAGTGCGTGCGTTATAAGTTGCCAGGTCGAGTCGTCGTAGGTGGCAACCGAACCTCCACCGGAGATTCTTAGCACCCCCTGCCCCGCCGTTACCATGGTTGCCACCGTAGCCAGGAATAGCGGGGCCGCCGGGGACTGGGGGCCGTCTCTTCGTAACTTTCTTCATTGGGGGGTATATTGCCGTAGTTGCCACGCTTGGCGAGCGGGTTGGCAACCGCAGTTTTTTTATTGTTATTTGCTGTTATCAGAAAGATGCTGCTGCCCATCTTCTGCCTCAGTTTCCCTCTGTTGCCTCTTACGACACCCACAGGAAGATATGGGGTAGAGGGTATTCTAACCCGCCACTACTTTAAGTTTAGTTATAGTTAATAATAATAAGTATGTCTGTTAAAAATAATAAATTATTATTTTATATTACTATAAATAAATACTTCTTATACTTAACAACATCAACACGAGAGAACCCGTCTGATAATTAATAATGAGGGATAAGCGTTGATAAGTGGATCGAATACTTAACGAATGATCCTGACCCGTGGTGACGTTTTAATTGTTTCACATTGTTTTTGATTGAACCAATATGTCGGAGGCGCGGCGGGCCGTTATCTGATGAAATATGTCCGTTATGATTGGCAAACAAACAGTATGGCGCCGCCATATGTCGCGGCACGTGCGCGTGCGCATCGCTCGAGTTGCGCACTCAGGGATGAAACCATAGACCATAGAAATTATTGCAACTGATTCATATAATTAATCTTTATCATTATTCCTTTTCACTTCATGGAAATTGTTTGTCCTTTATTACTTATTTGTTTTATACATGTTATTTATTTGATTGAGTTTCTTCGAAGTTATAAAAGGTTATTAATTAATAATTTATATTTTTTTGATATTTCTATGATAATGAATAATTTCGGTGTGTAGCAGTAGTGTAAGAATATCGTCTACCCATATCATCCCGTGAGTATCGTAAGATGTGACAGAAGAAAACCGTGACAGGAATGGGTAGCAGCATTTACCTGATAACAAACAAAAATAATAAAAAAAAGTAGTGCTTGCCAGTTGTGGTTGCCAACTTTGGCAAAATCCTCCTTTATGAGGCTACCTATGGAGGTCTAATGAAAAATAAGGCCTTCCTTTTTGTAAGGCGAATATTCAATGTTTACCATGCTTGGCAGGTGGACTGTGGATTTTACATCTGTATATGCATGTGGTAGAGCTACGCCACAGCGTATTATTGCTGCATCACGAATAGATTAGCTCAACTGGGGAAGAACTAACAATGATGAATGTTCTCCAAGGCCACAGTGACTACTTGTAAATATTATCAAAATCTGTCTATTGCGGAGAATGTTACAGTGCTACAAGTGTACATGTAAACACAGCAACACTCACTTTTCTAACCGGGAATACCAGTGTAAAATAGCAGCTTAATACTGCTGTGTTTCATATCGTGAGTGTAGAGTATCCCTTTTTTCTGGAAACGACGTATACGAGGTCTTAGGCCTCAGGAGTAAAACGCATCTGCATTTTGATTCTTAATCGAGGATAGATGTATGTCTATTAGCTTACTATCGGATATTCTGTGAGCTGGTTTTCGTTTTTGTGCGTTATACGATAAATAAAATTTGTATTTTTTAATAAATTCTACCTATGTCTGGGTTCAGACCCCGGACTTGCGTCAGTACCGTATCGTAAAAGTGTACTATTTAGGTGCCCAAAACACTAAGCCACACGATCGTCAAGGTCAATAGACCTTGTCGACGAAAAATATGTTCAAAATCGCTAGAGTAAAAAAATGCCGATAGTCAGTTACATGGGATACATAGATCTATGGTAAGAGAAGCCAGTGCGGACGCGCTATCCATCCGTCAGTATAATCGCTTGTTAATCATTTTTCGGTTGATGGGGTTCATTGTTCTGCCCGTCCACGGATTATTCATGGGCAAAATTTAGCATGCATTATATAAATATCGAGAATAATGGCTGTTATATTGCTGAATAGTTTTCTGTCGTACAACTTTAAGCATCGTCAGCAACATGGTACCATTAAATTAGAATTAGTAATGGTGGATGTGTGAAATATTGATCATATTTACTTTTTTTTAATAATCATATAAAAAAATTAATACTTATAGAATAGTGCAAAAAGTATATAGCACCAATCAAAAGGAAAAGTTCACCCATTTCATTGCAGACCGGAATTGTTACAGCACTTGGAAAGCTGGAAGCTTGCAAACGAACGGCACGTGTACTGAATACCTAAATGATGTTGTACCTAACCAAATCAGGATGACTTTGGAAGCGACATATCGTCTTCTATAGGCGTTATCGAAAGCAAGGCTAAATTGGCTAAAAATAATCTGGGTGCAGTACCGCCGCACCTCAAGGTACTTCACATCAGTACAGGTTCTTAAACTATTATCAAACTCAAGTCCAATTCTATGTACTGCTATCATCTCTTGGAATCTAGGATGGTTCTGAAAAATTTCATTTGGCGGCTTTGGACTCGATAGAAAAATTGTATAAAATGTTTTGGGTGATGCATCTCTTTTAAAGCATAACCCCAGAACCTTGATCATCGACTTACATGCCACATGTATGCTCATGTGTGCAGAGGAGATATACTCTTTAAATCCTCCTTCTCATTTTTACCATCGGTCGACGAGATGCACGAAACATCCTTTTGTTGCTGAAATTCTGCGGGCGCGCACTAAATGTTTTGCAGTTTCGATTTTTTTTTAGTACGCATAGCAAAGGATTGGAACTCCAACGTGTATGACAAAGTTACGGTTGTTTTTAATAAAACTATTTTTACGGATTTTATCGCGTTTAATTTTTCTATTTTGATTCCCCCGTGCTGTAAAGCACCCGAAACGTCGGGAATCAAAATAGAAAAATTAAACGCGATAAAATCCGTAAAAATAGTTTTATTAAAATCAATGTGTAGTGTTCGCATAAATATAAGAAATCATTATGTAAAGTTACGGTTACTAAGAACTCCCGCTGCGATAAGGCGGAGACTCATTCGGGGCGGAACCCATTCCTACTAGGCCAACGTGATTATCATTAGGGGTCGAAACACTACTTGTCATCGGATAGGTTTGTGGTCAAACGATGGTCTACTTATAAAAGGTAATATGCCTATGTAAAGTCGAAAAAATTACTTGTGTAAGAAATTTAAGAGAAGCGCCGGGTGTGAGTGTTACCACAGCAATATTAGTAGTACTTTTAATAATATATTCTTGTAATTTTTTTTATTGATAGTTAAATAAAAATTCAAAAGCAAATTGTAAACTCATTTTGTTAAAAAGATAAATTATGGCTCTACTAAAATGGCAGGTATTTAGACAAATAAAAAAGTAATTAATAATGTAAATAAATAGAAGAAACTACTCGTACCTGCCACGTCATTTTATCAAAACGTTGAGAGCTTCAATGGATAAATATAACTGGTGATTGTATGAACGCTATGCTGTTGGTATGAAAATAAAATTTAGTATCATTATGATTTCGCCCAAAGATTTACCCTATAAATTGAAATCCAAGGTTAAGAATATAATACATCGTATTTTATTCGATATTATATCGATTTATCGAATATCTTTTGTTATAAGCAAACTTTGAACATTCGGTTTATCGTACAACAACTTGTGCACGTTGTTGAAACTAATTGAAATTAGTTAAAGAAAAGCGGCATTTTATATTACAGACGGATTTGATGTGATGATAGTAGTGCTGCCGGAAGCTATATTAAAGTAAGCATTTATTACAAAAATCTGAATAGTTTATTTAACGTAAATTCATTGCGATTCCGGATTAAATCTGAAATTATAAAAATATACTGTTTTAGATTTGATAATGGAAATACAGAAACGTTAGGTACAAATCGAGTATCTTGTAGTAATAGACTGACAATAAAATCGTATACAAAACCAAGAGTTACCAAGCCCGTATCACTCAACCGCGTCAGCGACCCCTTCATTGACATTGAACTCAACTTGAATCCGGGGGCAGTGAGGGTAAATTAATCGTTAATTCGAAAATAAATATCTGCATAAAAACATATTTTATGTTATAACGTTTAATCCGCTAAATATGCTAATGTCTAAATTGTAACAAGAGTCCAGATTCGGAATAAGTTAACATATAAATATTTTATTAAATCTCAGGGGATTATTTGCATGCTATTAAGACATAAATAACCATTTTTTAAATTTTGGTTTGTCTATCTGTCTGTCTGTCTGTTTGTCTGCGCTGAATGGTTGAACCTATAGTGATGAAACTTTACGAACAGATAGAGAGCAATACTAGAAGGGATCTAGGCTATATTTTATCCAAATATTAAACCTAAATAACGCTACATTAATAGATTCTATCCAGGCAAAGCCGAGGCGGGTGGCTAGTAATAAATAAAAATATTAGTCCAGTTATTTCGTTCTAGATAGCCTACGTAGAGTTACCAGTGTCTAAAATTTATTTTGAAGTACACGCACATTTAAGATTTCTTAAATTTTGTTAAAAATACTACACTTATATTACTTTATAATATTAATGACAATACAAAATATATCAGAAATATCTATCTCGTAATAAAGTTACTTTATAAATGATAACGATATAATTATCATAATGGGACGAAAACTGGTATCAGTGATTGAGTTACATAAACATATAGTTTACTTTATATTTTCATAGGGTATTATATAATAATGTATAGTATATATATTTATTGTAAGGATATATAATTGCTATAATATGAGTATATGATGCATAATGATAATGCTATATTGTAGAAACTAATCCATATATTTACATGGCATTAACTTCGTATGAAACTTAGTAAATTTCAAACATTATAAAAAATTATACTTTGTAAGTAATTTAACTAAAAATATACTTTTTTGATATTGTAAAACATCAGTTTAGTAAAGTCAAGACTTAAAAACCAAACGCCTAACGTTAATTTCTTAAACTCTTATAAAATATATAAATTGATAATAACTATGATAATATAAACATTTTAATCACTTAAAAATCTCTCTTTGATAATAATTTAAAATTAAAATGTAAAAAGTGTTCCAAATTTCTGTTCTCCCCTCGAACATGTGTCCGATGCGGTAACGCAAAGCGCGTCGCCACCCGCATGCGCCGCGCGGTGATTTGCATGCGCCTCCACACGGATAGTGCGATTGATAACATTTTAAACCCGAGTTACTGACTTCCTAAACAAAAAAAAACTGTGTAATGTGTATACCCGCCAAGCTGTCACACTTTAAGGCTGTGTTTGTCACTGAAGCAGAGCGTGGAAATGTGGAGTTTCTGTAGGTAACTAAAACTGTATTTGAAAGAGTTATTTCCACTGAATCGGTGAACAAGAGCGAAGCAACGCGTGAACGAGCAACTTATTGCATCTTCTATGAGTTGTCTAGTGTCTACAGTCTCCGCTCGTCATTGCCTGCGTAGAAGCCTTACGATTTTAAATTACAACAAAAAAATACTTACTAGAACGCTATCGTTACAAACAAAAAGTTATAGCCTTTCTCATCTCTGAAAGGACTATAGAGCAATGAATCCGCTGCGCTGCTCCAGTGTGTATTGGCACAGACTTCACATGTTCTCAAAATATGTCATTCCTCAAACATGCAGATTTTCTAATGATATTTTGCTTCACCGCCGCCTTATCAACACTTAAAATTGCTAATTACAATTTCATTGGTGCCGACGGAATCGAACCGGGGTTGCTCACCTACTATAAAATTTACCTACCGTAGCTACCACAGCTCCGAGCAATTCTTAGTTTATTTTTATAACCTCAAATAACTTTGTGTTTTTAACTTTAAATCAATCAGCACAGCAGAATCGGCAAGTAAAACTTGTATGAAACAATTTATGCAATCTACGACAATAATAAAACCGAGATGTCTGCATTTTTTCATACTAGTAAATAAAAATAATATTGATTACATTCCTTCTATTATCCAAGTATTTACAAATTTAACAGAAGTATAATTGTTAATAACCTACTATCTCCAATATTAAGTACTAAATAGGTGCTTTCGTATTTTTGACAAAGATAATAGAAGTCATAGTATTTTAACTATTATTCGGACTTTACTTGTTTTCTTCGAAAACAAGGAGCCACACCTAGTTTTAGCCATGAACAAATTGAATGCACCTAAGTTTTACTAACCGGAATCGCCTGCACTGCACCTAGTAGTAACCGGCTAAAACTAGGTGTACCCGCAGTTCGGTTTATAGTCGTGATATAGATGCCTTTGCTAACAAAACAATTTGTTAATATGATTTTTTAATTTATCAATATTTTTATCGCATTTTCATAAACATAATTTATATTAAAATATACTCAATTAATCTTCATGCCAAAAAGTACATTACGTTATTTCCCACAGGAAATTAATCAGTCCAAAACAACGATTGGCAATAAAACAAAGATAAACTGCATATACTTTTTTATTCACACGATTAAATGTCTTTTGGCACAATTCATTATCCCCATCCAAATATCAATTAAGATAGGGAGTGATCAATAAATTGTATCAATTGTATCAAAAATGTTTCGCGAGAAAGGAAATTATCTATCATGCCATTAAACTCACGGACATTCTGTTTTTCTTATTTTTAGAGTGCGACAAAGACAATAAAATAAATAAATTTTTGAGTATAGTAGATAATTATTGCAGGATGATATTAATTGCGCGGACGCACCTGGGCGGCGCAGGTGACGCTTCCAATTTGGGGTCAGCGGTGGTTTTGACATCGAAACGATAGGCTGTAGAATTGTGGGAACTGACCCACCGCCCGAAATTAATTATTACTCTGAGTCGAATTTATATCAGCGCTGCAATTTAAGGTGCCAATAAAGAAAACAGAATTTTAAAATCTTTCCAGTATACTAGGATCCAACTTGGACCAAATTTGGATTATACTTGCTTTAAAATTGTGCATTTGCAACGAGGATAAGATGGTCATATTAGAGAAATGGGCCTTTTATTAACTCGTATTTTTAAATGGTTTAGGTGGTAGAGCCATGCTGCAGCTATATTTTGTTAGTAGCACGAATGAGCCGGCTCAACCGGGGCAGGACCACGCTTTCACGGAATACCAGCGTAAAATAGCAACTCAATGCTGCTGTTTTTCCTATAGTGAGTGTAGAGAACCGGATACCTTTTTTACTGGAAACGAGGCATTCCATCTTAGTCCTCAGGGGTGACAACGCATCTGTATTTGATTCTTAATCGAGGATGGATGTAGATGTCTATGGGCCACAGCATCCACTCACCATCAGGTGGCCTGTGTGCTCGTTTGTCGCCCTTATTCTTTTTAAAAAAATCCCGATCTGACAAAGATCATCGTTAAAGGGAAAATGGTCCTTTTAATCTTTAATATGTCCCAATGCTGGGTACAGTCTTCCTCTCATTCTTCCCGAGATGGTTTCAGGACAAGGGAGGGTGCGCTGCACTACGCAAATAGGTGTTTCCAACACTTCTTTAAGTGATAAGTTAATATTAATTTTTAAATTCATATAATTTCCCAAAATTATCACCTAATTTTAGGAAATGTTATTTTAAAATTATACATCTTTGTTTCAATTTCAATTTGATCACAAATCATAAAATAGCGTTAATGTCACAAGTCTTAAATTACTCTGTAAATAAAAAAAAGCTTTGACCGATTTTTTTTAACTTTCCGACTTCATCAGATGTTCAAAAATATTATGTCGTACAATAAGTAGTATTCATTACAGACGCCTCGCGTCTCGAAATTGAAGAACAAAATACGTGTTAATAAGAGTGTTTTGATATAATTACAAAGTCTAACGCATCATTATTGAAAACACTATCTTACATATAAACACATCAACACAGTATCGGGATATTTTAACAACACATGAATTTCAAAGAGTATGTCAATATTTACTTAAAATATGTATATAACCAAGAAAACTTTATTTAATAATCTACCATTCGTTTTATAAATATCGACATTAAATGGGATTTCAGATTTGTATGCAGCGCAAAAACAAACGCAAGCGTGGAAACCGATTATATTATCATGAAAGTTTATTTTTTAAATTACAAAATAGAGTAAAGTAAAAACCTTTTAAGGGCGGCTAATTATTAAGAGTTAATAATCAGTAAAAGCACCCATGACATTGATAACTTTGGGCATACTCAGAATGAGGTTGTTAATATCCTATTAAGGAATATTGTCCCAGGTCCTACTGAGATTTTATCGTATGTTTAGTGATTTTACTTATTATGAACTTGTGCGCGGTTACATCTCCGATTTACCTAATACATGTACCTATTATGTAAATCGGTGATCCGATTTACATAATACATTTTTGTTACGTTGCGTAAATATTTACTATCTACAAACAGTAATAGTAAAGATGTTTTATACTCTTTATACTTTTAAGGAAGGAATTCTTTTAAAGTATAACACATACCTACATATAAAAACGGTTAAAGTGCATGGATGATGTCAACACCGAGGGTGTCGTATCCGTTCAATATTATATTGAAATAAAACTAAGTAATGTTGATATGCACTAAGATAATATAAACAAGTGTTTTTTTTAAATTTTCTGCTAAAAAATATACCACTTTTCCGATTCTGAGCTATGTTCAAAATTTCAAGTCTACTAGCTCATCGGGAAGACGACTTAGAAAAACGTGGTAAAAAGAAACTAAGGAAGAGGTTATCAATTACCTACCTACTCTTATTTATAAAAACATAGAGTTAATTTATGAATACACTAAGCATTTACAACAATTACATATATATTTTGTTTTACTTATATATCTTAGTCTTAAGGCTTATTTACACTTTGATAGCAAGTGAAAAGTACAAGTTTAAGTGATTAATATATTAAACATGTGAAAAGACGCACTACTAAGCAATAATTGCGAGAGATACATGCAGGTGCAAAGTAAAGTGATTAGAAGCAAAAATTAAAAAGCGAAAAAAAAAATAGTAATTTTTCACTAAGTTACCATACTCCATCTCTCTAACTTACAGAGGCGTCAGAATTCAACAATACAGCTTGCAGACCGCGAGGCCTGTGTCCGATCAAACCGGAAAAGCCAAAAGGCTAACAGCATTAACATCACAAAACATAGACGACTGCAAGTCTGTTTTCGATACGACAATATTGCGATTACGACAATATTGCGATTATGTCAATATTGCGATTGCGACAATGCATAGTTCAGTACGTTTCATCAAGAATTAAAAACGTATCTATGGGGAAAGAATGAAATTTTTTAACACGTGGAAGAACCGCATTATGGTTGTAACACGAATGGATCGGCTTGATCGGGAAGGGACCACGCTCTCATAGAACACCAGCGTAAAATAGCAGCTTAATGCTACTGTGTTTCGTATGATGAGTGTAGAGAACCGGAGACCCTTTTCACTGGAAACGAGACATTCCATCTTAGTCACCAGGGGTGACAACGCATTTGCATTGTGATTCTTGATTGAGGATAGATGTAGATGTCTATTATAGGCCACAGCATCTGCTTTGAATCAGGTGCACTGTGTGTTCGTTTGACACCCTTATTCTATAAAAAAATGTTACTGCTTGCTATCGTGTGGTGGCGGCGTTAGAGAACTCATTAGCCATTTCGTCCCGTGGTTGCCGCAAGAGGTGATTACCAAAGAGAATATAATCACGAATATAATCACTACGTTTAAGAGGCGGGACTTCCTAATATAAAGTAAATGTATGGCATTGCGCCAAGCTACTCTACCAACATCAAGACATGACATTTAATTTTTGACAAACAGTTCTGACAACATAGGCGAATTATAATAGTGCTGTAAATGTTTATCCTCGAATAATTTTATCGATATAACTATTATCGATATATTGTTTATCGATATTTTTTAATAAAAGTTAAATCTCTGTACTGAATAATTTAAGAGAAATAATTTTTTTAACGTAGGGATTGAATAAAAATGCCCATGAGGATAAAAAATCAATGTATTTTACACACAGCAATTTGTAATTATATCTCTACAATTATTAGGTATAAAAATATGTATAAAGAAAATATAAAATAAAAAACGCACTATTATACTAATAATTAATTAAGTAAAAAATAAATGATTACTCCGTAGCGCAGTGGCTAAGCGTTTGGCTGCGGCATTGTAGGACCGAGGCTTCGTTCCCGCACTGAACAAGTGTTGTATTGCTGTAAAATAAATAGTCTGCGTCAAGATGCTTGTTTTCAACATTAGTCCTTCTATAAGGGTAAAAATATTGGGTTTTTTAACACTGATTGGATTGAATTCCTTTTAAGTGTAACAAATACTATGTACAAATCGCTAGGCTTCTTAAGAGCTATACTACACGGGCGATTCTCCCGCCGCGGGAATCCGCTCGACAAAGCTCCCGCAAACCAGCAAACTACACGGAACGCGGTTTACCGCTGTTTTGCGTTCATTTTAACATGGATCCGCCAATGATAACTGCGCTTGCAGCTCTTATATTATTAGAATTATTAAAAAATAAAGTTAACCGCAATGTTTGGGTGGAACCAGTGTTAAGTAACCGTTTAAATTTCATTCAATGTTTAGTGCACACCGTGATAACCCTCATAAGTTTTTCTCTTACTATAGAATGTCTGTGAACTCATTTGATGAACTTCTATCAATTATAAGCCAACGTATTAAGAAACAGGATACAAATATGCGAAGATCCATCACACCTGCGGAACGTTTGGCTGTAACTCTCAGGTAAATGAAATATCATTATTTTATTATGTAATCTTTTTTATTAGGGTAAGTAACGCAGAACATTAAAATAATCATCATTTTCCGTTGATGTGTCCGACCCAGTATCGTTTTGTGGCGATGCGACACTAGTCATTGGAGTTAATGTGTCCTCGTGATATGCTCTAGACCCAGAACTCGCAGATGGCTCCTGGTTCCTATGGTAAAGAAACTCAGACAAGTTGCTAGGAATACTGCGGTTTCTTTCGTTTCTTTGTATATTTCTGGATAAATTCGTAATTTCATATCTAGTTTCCATAGCCAAATCAGGAGTCATGGAATCCATAATGGGTACAAAGGACATAAGAAATGCTCGATTTCCTTTTGCGTCACTATCGTTATTTAACTTTTGTAATTGTAAACTTTCATTCAAAATTTTTATTATTTGCGGAATTTGGGTACTTTCCATTTGTTTATTTCTTTTGGTAGGAACTCGGTTTTGTCGCGGTGGTCTCATCAAATTATCTTCTTCAAAATCCTGATTTTGTGATGAATTCGAAGGTATTGGAGATACGTTCGACTCACGTTCTTCTGCAATACTGACGCTAGGGCGTAAAAAGGACAACAACTCATAATAAATATATCGTTTCTTTTTTGGAGCTGATTGTCCCGACACTGTGGTAGTTTCTAAATTTACTTCTTTTTTATAACTATCTCTTATATTCTTCCACTTCTTCATTAAGTCCTTTACTGCAAAAAAGAAATGTATTATTAATATGGCATTTATTTATTTTTCAGATATTTGGCTTCGGGAGCAACTTTCACTGATTTGGAGTACGATTTTCAAATTTCTCGAAAAACTATACCATTCATTGTAAAAGAAATCTGTCAAGCTATTAGTCAAGAATTAACACCTTTAGAGATGCCAAAACCAAATAAGGAAAAATGGATAAACATTGCTGAGAAATTTTACAAAGAAGCGAACTTTCCTAACTGCGTTGGAGCCATTGACGGCAAACATATTAGAATTGTTTGCCCTCCGAATGCTGGATCTAAATATTATAATTATAAAAAATATCATTCGATTATTTTATTGGCAGTGGTTGACGCAGACTACTGTTTTACATTCATTGACATTGGTGCTCCAGGTCGAGAAAGTGACTCTTCAATTTTTAAAAGTTCAAATTTCGGGCAAAAGTTAACTCGTTCTCAATTGGATTTACCGGAGCCAATTCATCTTCCTAACAATATAGGAAATCCTCGTGTGCCTTTTGTATTTGTAGGTGATGCTGCATTCGGTTTATATAAAAATGTTATGAGACCATTTTCTTTACGAAACATAGACACGCCTAAGAAAACTTTTAACTATAGACTGTCTAGAGCCCGCCGCTTTGTGGAATGTGCATTTGGTATCCTTAGTAACAAGTGGCGAATTTTTCATTCAAGCATTATAATCAATCCACAGAGTGCAAAATACATTATAAAAGCTGCTTGTGTATTACACAATTTCGTAAGACGCAGAGATGGTTATCAATTTGAAGATACGATTCGATGTGATATGGAAGAATTCGACGAAGTCCAGGCAGTTGGAGGCCGATCTAGTGGCATTTCAGTAAGAGATTCGTTTGTTCAATATTTCAATGGCCCTGGAGCGGTTCCTTGGCAAAACAGGATGATACATTAAAATAAGAAATAAAATAATAAGTAAACTTACCAGCTTTGTTTTTTTTTCTTCTGGGCCCTAAATCAGCCCAATGAGCAACCACTTCCTGTCCTATCTCCATCCATAACTTCGCTTTTAATTCCCGATTGGCGTATTCCTTCGACTTCACTTCATATAAAGGAGGTCTTTCTTGTACTTCAATAATAAAACGCACCGTGTCGAACATTTTGACGCGCCACTAGCCACGCAAGCGCACACACGACGAGCGAGCGAGAAGGTCCCGCGCAGAATGACGCAATAGCGGATAACCGCCCGTGTAGTTTTAAACGGCGGTTAACAGCGGCGATTTGACGCTGCATGCGGCGGTCGAATTTCTCCCGCCTGCAAACCGCGGCGGGAAACCGCGCAGTGTAGTTTGTGGCTAACAGAGGTACCTATGTACATACTAGTCACAGAGATCGTTTACTAATTGTCGCTTTCAAAATGAATAATCATTATAGCTAATGTTTGTAGATGAATCTATAAAAAAAATATTTATAACCAGGTAATTACGAATAACTTTGAGTTTAGTTATATATTTTATAGATTTGTCAGAGATGCAGCCATTAAAAGGAAACTGAGCAATATTGATTCGTCAGCCTATTTAAATGTTTTGAAACGCAGCGTATAGGAAAGCATGAAAATAGCCTGTTTATTCCAAATGGAAATGGGATATTTTTTTAATTAAAGGAAACTGAGCATAATTATCCGTCAGGGATGCAGACTTTTGAAAAGAAACTGAGCTAAATTGATTCGTCAGAGATGCAGTTTTCTGAATTGAAAGGAAACTGAGCCAAATAAAAGATCCGTCAGAGATGCAGCCTTTTGAGTTGAAAGGAAACTGAGCTTAATAGGTCCGTCAGAGGTGCAGCATTTGGAATTGAAAAGAAACTGAGCTAAATAGGAAATTTTGAATTGAAAGGGAAGATCTGTGGGAATTCTGAATAACTGATTGTGGGAATTTTGGAAAAAAAACTAACTGAACACTATTTTAAGACGCTACTGTACACAATGTTATATGTTTTTCCATTCGGGGAAAGAAGGTGGAGATTCTGGGCATTTGACACACGCGAACATGCTACATACAGCTGACCATGAGAGAAGCACGGTTTTTCTAAGTTGACCCCCGCTACCTGTAACGTTTGCCCTTGCGCTTTATTAATTGTCATTGCAAAACTGAGCTTAATAGGGAACTGCAACCTTTTGAATTGAAAAGGAAGATCTGTGGGAATTATAGGGATCCGTGGTATAATAACATTTTCACCTTTTCCTACGCCTGTCAAAATTGTAGCACCGATTATGTTCCGTCCAAGATGTGTCACACGCAGCCTTGTCCCGTTACAGAACCGAGGAGCATCTAAATTTCGCATTAGCATGACTGGGACGCCTAATTTTAATTGAAGCTTATGTGAGGGCACACCTGACAAATCTAGAGAATTTAGAAACTCTACGGGATATGAAGTGCTCTGTTCTGTGTCCATAACTGTGTCTACTGACAAATACTCTGTTATTTCTCCTGCTACTTCGCTTAATATATCTGAATTTATTTTGTTAACGCTCTCATTTTTTGGTGCATGAATCGCCCTTTCACATAACCATTTGTTTTCATGCATGTTGTTCGTTAAATCTGAATAAACGCTCGCAATTAATTCGGAATTACAAAAATCTCTCGTCAATTTAACGCAGCCCTCAGCATCCGTTTCCAACCGCCCATCGCCAATTTTTAATAGTGTGTCAGCATAGTTTCCAGTATTGATATCATTATACAAATGCACTCTCATATTCGTAGTTAAACTGAATTTTGTCACCTTGTTCCATAAAATAGACGACTTGAGGCATGCTTTAATTTCATCTGCAGGTGTGCCCTTTTGAATGACAGGTAAAGTTTGGCGAAAGTCACCAGCCAGTAAAACCACTATTCCTCCCATTACATCGGTATTGCTGCGCAAATCCTGGAGCGTTCGATTTAGTGCTTCTACAGCTTTTTATGCGACATTGTACTTTCGTCCCACACTAAAAGTTTGATTGTCGTAGCATTATACCTCGTGCACTATTTTTGCTAAAGTTGCAGATCGGCGATTCTTCCTGGGCTAGATTTAGAGGGAGTTTTAAAACAGAATGTGCAGTGCGGCCCCCACTTAGCTGCGTGGCGGCTATAACGGAGGAAGCTACGGCCACAGCAATGTTTTTATCTTTCCGTACTTGCGCTAATAATAAATTTAACAAAAATGTCTTCCCAGTTCCTCCAGGGGCATCTAAAAAGAAAAGTGCACCATTTCCAGATTCAATTTGTCCTAATACTTTGTCAAAAACTCGTTTTTGTTCGGGAAGCAAGCGGGGTACAAATTCGGCTACTTGCTGCTGCAAAGCTAGTATATCGTAGTTTGTTTCACGTATAATTTCATCACTTAGTTCATTTTCGGTTGTTCGCTGAGGGCTTATCATTCCAAAGTCGCTTAATTTTTTGCCTACCATTGCCATTACTTTATCTTCAATTTTTCCAAGTGCTTCATTATAAATGTGTTCATTGTATGCATGTTCGCGTATGTCTGCTGTAACCTTCGCAAAATATCTTCCGCCATGTACTCTTTATATTTGTCCCACAATTTATGTGCATTAGATAGCCCGCAAGATGATATGAGAGTTGCATAAAGATCCCTAATTTTGGCTGGTGACTGGCACTGCACAGCTTCCTCCATGGTTTCATCCCAGTGAATATCGTTTTCTAAAAGATGCAGAGCTTCACATGCTTCTCTATAAGTTGCGCATTCTTGATCGTTGACAGTTTTAAGGTCTTTATATCCCGTAGGACCCCGAACATGGTGCAGCAGCAATCGTAAACAGAAACATTCAAAATTAGTTACATGGACGGTATACACACGACCAAGGGCATCTGATGACTTTACACCGGGCCAATTTGCAACAGGCGCGCCTTGAATACGGCGTTTCCACTCCTTCCTAGATGTGTTCCAAGTATAATAGCGTGGGACTTCAGAATATAACAACATTTTTGCAAAGGGGTCGGTTTGACAAAGTTGAAAGAAGGCTGTTAGTGTAGTTATTGGCGGTGATGCAATTCTTTCTTGGAAATTTCTTTCGCTCTCCATTTTCTAAGTGCACAGCAAAATGAGTAACTGTTGGGTGCCTTTCGTGTAAAGGGAAGCCAAGGAGACGCCACGCTGCCTCGTTACTGCTGACATAACGCCCTGCTTGAAAGGTCTGTACTTCATTAACGGGATTTGCCTCACCTTCACTCCTGAGATTAAATATTGCTTGGTCGCTTCCTTTATTTATGTACTTACAGATATACTTGATTGCGCGGACAGAGCCACATGCTTCTACATTAATGTGGGCATTAAACATTTTACATAGAATGGGCGAATACGGGACAATCCAGCTGTTATCTAAGGTTTCGAACGCCCCAGAGCGAGATTTGATTGTAACTTTCTGCCACCATCTTCAGGAGCTCTGCGTCTGTATAAGGGTAGCCATTGTCATTGTGCACTGTGTCTTTTAATAGCTGTTTAGGGAATTTCTTTGTACATTTTCCTTCTTTCATACATGGCGATATTGAATTTCGTGCTCCACATGGACCGTGAATCATATTTCGGACGATGGTATCATACAATTCTTTATCTTGCTCAGGATCCGGAATCTCGGCGCTTATTATGTCGTCTATTTGGCTGGGCCGCAACTTCTCTTTAAGCCATATTAGAATGTGGGCATGCGGTAATCCTCTTTTTTGCCATTCAATTGAATACATGAAGCACTGCACCTCTCCGAAAATTTTCCCTTTGTTAATTACATACATTAATTTTTGTACTTTTAATCTAAATACTCTAGCAACTGAATCGTGTCTGTCAGTACTTTTTTGACCCGGCATTAGCTCCTCGGTTATTTCTTTCCATGTGGGATTGCAAGTAAAAGTAACAAAAAGATCAGGTCTTCCGTAAGTTCGTACATAGGCGAATGCGTCTTGTGTGTACTCATGTAGGTAGCGGGGACTGTTAACGAATGATGAGGGCAGAATTATCATTTTCCCCAAGTAACGGAAGAGACACTTTGCCATTGGAACAGCACATGCCTGCGGTCTCATCTTTCCATTTTAAAGCGCTGCAAAATCGACACGCCTTGTCCATCAGTCCGATAACAACTAACCTGTGATTTTTATAATCAATTAACGGATCATAATTGAATGCTGCGTCATTAAAAACCGACCAATTGTTTCTTTGAAAATTTTGTCGACGTTCAGCTTCGAGCTGTGCATTTGCATCTCTTCGCGCCTGTGTCTGTTCTGGTGTTTCAGATGCCCTTACAGTAGATTGACGTTCAGCTTGCTCAATGAGTCTGTGTTGAGTTTCATCAGGTGTTTCCGCGGCTCTTAAGGCGGCCTGACGTTCCGCTTGTTCGAATAGCCTTTGCTGACTTTGAGCAGGTGTTTCAGTAGCTCTTAAAGTAGATTGACGCTCTGCCTGTTCAAGACGCCTTTGCTGACTTTGATCAGGTGTTTCAGTAGCTCTTAAAGTAGCTTGACGCTCTGCCTGTTCAAGACGCCTTTGCTGACTTTGAGCAAGTGTTTCAGTAGCTCTTAAAGTAGCTTGACGCTCTGCCTGTTCAAGACGCCTTCGCTGACTTTGAGAAGGTGTTTCAGAAGCTCTTAAAGTAGCTTGACGCTCTGCCTGTTCAAGACGCCTTTCCTGATTTTGAGAAGGTGTTTCGGAAGCTCTTAAAGCAGCCTGACGCTCTGTCTGTTCAAGACGCCTTTGATGACGTTGAGAAGGTGTCTCAGATGCTCTAAAAGCAGCCTGACGCTCTGCTTGTCCTTGCCTTCTCAGTTCAGCATCTTCTAAAGATTCTAGCGATCGAGCTAATCTTTTCGCTTGTCTTTAAGAAAATACTCTTCAAAGGCTGGACTTACGTTTGCGAGGCATTATGAAGTAAGAAAAAACCTATTTATAAAAAAACGTTAAAATACCTAAAAGGAATTAAATTTCCTTTTAAATATTTTTTTAAAAGCAAATCCAAAATATCTAAAAGGAATGAATATTTCTTTTAAATATTTTTTTAAATCAAAACAACAAAACCAATTCAAGACACAACACGAATCCAAAAACGATAGCCAAAAAAAATCGAATCAACTTAAACCAAATCACAAAACAAATCGCAGAAAACCGAAATCGAAAGCAGTAGTCAATATAAATATAACCAACGAAAAAAGAAGTAAGTGTATAGGTACCGTATACACTATCTATACTATCAATATTTATTGTTAAACAACCTAAAACAACGAAAACCAATTCACGATTCTAAATAAACAAAATCCAAAATCAAAGCCAGAGTCTAAATATGTATAAAGGAATACCAACCAAATCAACAAAACCGATCCAAGAAAATACACAAATCCGAAAATGAAAGCCAATATAAATCCATTCAACCTTAACCAAATCACAAAGCAAATAACAAACAACCGAAATCGAAAGCAGGTAGTCGAATAAGCTACGAAATAGAAACAATTTAAGCGTATAGGTACCGTATGCACTATAAGTTGACGCGCGGCTCAACGGCGGGAGTTAAGTACATGTCAGGAAACATTTCGTTACCGCGTTTTAAAACCTAGTAACGACATCTAGCGGAATCAATTTAAACTATGTATACGTTAGTTAATAAGAACTCTCAAAAAATATTTTTCTTCTAATTTTGCACAATTTTTCTTATTGTAATACCGATTCATTCATAACCACATATAAGAACTGTATTCATTTCCGTTCAATAAATATTACTAAGGCTTATTAATAAGGCTTACTAAGAACTGTTTCTACCATTGTTAAGTAATAGTTAAGGGTGAAAGCGTGACAGGTGGTGATAGTATTTCTGATCCATACTTATAATCACGCCTGTAACCCTTGCGAGGTAGGCAGAGCATCAACGGATTACTTAATATCGTCTGCGAGGTTATCGCCTATTCTGTGAATTACGATGCACCAAAACGTTTGAAGAAAATCAGCTGGTGAATTTTATGTTTTTTATCGCTCTCTTCCCGGTTCTGCGTGGAAAAATACAGATCCATACATTTTTTATCTTAATTTTGGTAAAAAGATATTCATAATAATCCAGATATTCTGACCTTCTGTGTTCGTCCATCGTACCGTCGTCCGTCTTGTAGAATCACGGTGGCGCCACCTAGCTAAATTTAATTTTGCAACATATTCGATTTTCCACGGGAATGATATGTTTTCCGCTGAAAAAGTAGCCTATGTCACTCTACAGCCACCGAACTATCCCCATACAAATAATCATGCCATGCCGACGCTCTGTTGCGACGTGAAAGAAGGACAAACTTGTGCAACATATTCGATTTTCCACGGGAATGATATGTTTTCCGCTGAAAAAGTAGCCTATGTCGCTCTACAGCCACCGAACTATCCCCATACAAAAAATCATGCTATGCCGACGCTCTGTTGCGACGTGAAAGAAGGACAAACAAACAAACAAACACTTTCGCATTTATAATATTAATAGTATGGATTCTTACCAAAATGTGACCTTAGAGGGATATTATCTTTCGCTACATGTAAATGAAACCTAATTAACATACACATAATAGTGGAAGTTTAAATTAAGTCCACTGATGAAATAACAGTTCGTTTTATTTGGGTTCAAAATCCTCGGATTTGCTATGTTTGCCACAAATATGTTTTAACGTGTGAATCTTTTCAATTGGTGCATGTGCCAGCTATTTCACGCATAGCTTGCATCTGAAAAAATAATATAAATAAAATCACATTTTTATTGAACAAATAGAATGTTAGCAATCACAATTGATAATGTAGTTTCTAAGTATAGTTCGTTTCGGATTGCCATCCCGTCGAACTATCTGATTTAGGAAATAGTGTATTTGTATTTGTGCACACAATCGTACACTATAAAAACCTGTCCTAAATATATGGCTAGTCCAAAAATGTACTCCCGTTAAATATCATATTACAATTAAAGTCGAAATCAGCACATACCTTTCATCATCTAAGGGAAATATTGCTACGAATAGCCTTTTCTTGTTATTATTTTAGGTCGGCTTTAGTAATCTGCGGCACGATTTAAGTGATCATTTTAGCTTTAGTTGACAGGCAATGATGCTATTGATTACCATCTAGCTGCTTTTTATGCCGGAAATCTTTAGTTTTCGAGATTTTGAGGTTATATCCATTTAAAAATGATACGAAAACGAAATAACAATATAATTATTAGAAAGAGATAGCAATAGAGCATGGTCTGTATCTGTTTTAAAAAATAGCACGCAACAACAATATACATACATGTCTATAAATAAATTGTTTTTATAATATTATATTTGGTAGTTTCTTTTGAACAAACCGAAGGTATAAATCACGTAGCGGCTGAGGCTGGTCGCCGAAGGCGACCAAACAGCCGAAGCTGCGCAGGTGAGCTAGGTGCCTGTGCTTAGTTACGCAAGGGCGAAGGAGCTGCACTTGCCGCAGCGCTGGAGCAGAAGCAGAATCAAAATAGTGTTAATTCCCACGGTTTTTTCCCACCCTGAAAACTCCCACATTCCCAACATCACATTCCCGGGACCCGAATGTGACTTTTTTTTAATAAGCGAAAGCGATTTTGCCTTAATATGTAACAAAACTTTAAAAATTCATTAAAAAAAGGGGGGGTTTCCGGCACTTTCCACTTTTAGGGGGAGGTTCCCACCCCTCCACCCCCCTCCCCCGGCCACTCGGTGACCATTTATTCATGCCGCAGATTACTTAAGAAATACCATTATTTTTCCGCTTCTTGCACCATTTAATTGGCAAATTTTATAATGTATATTTATTTTTTTAACAATTCTGTAAATGAACAACGGCTTCTATAACAAAATTTAAAGAAATCTTAATAAATAAAATATATACAAATGTAATTGTTTGATTTGACATTTGAACCTATTTGATTTGACAATTGTTGACAATGTCGTTAATAGACGTATTACGAAAAGCAGAAAGAAGAGATAACTGTCATTAAAATTTGACCAATCTCGTATGTATAATTTTTTTTTGTCTAAATATTTTAACAAAAATAACTATATATTTTAATTGTAAAATTTTAGTGTACAAGGAAAACGTTTATTATTGACATAAATATAAATAATATAACAGTGGTTTATAATCTGAATTTAGATATTATAATCTCAAATCAACTAAGAGATATAAAAATATTTCAAGATGGTGACTTATGACAAATGTAACGAAACAATTCGCAACAAAGGATTTCGGAACTTTATATTGCTGTCTGGACACAAAAGTGACAAGTGCCTGTTCAGTCTTTAAACATTTCTAATCCGCGTGTGATAATCTCAAGACACGGTAGCTAAAGCCGCCATCGGTTGTCCTAGCGACGAAATGCGTCGCTAGATCTCTTCCACTGCAGCGTCGAATTGCAAGACCATCCTGTGACGCACCTACTTAACGATATTTGGACTTTGACTTTTTTATATTTTCAGTGTACTTTTTAAGTTACTTTATTGTGTTTTTAAATTTGTTTTAAGTTATTCTTTTTTGTGATTGTATTTAACTGTTGTGAATGCAGTCCGTGACCCAATCTTGTGATGGCACGTCGAACGCGACCCATACATGTACACAGTGCAACAAGTCATTCAAATCTTTGAAAGGCCTCAACATACACACTACAAAACACACAGGAAATGTATTAGCCAAAATAGTTCACCTTAGACATCCATCCCATTATTTCGAGTGCGCCTACTTATGTAACCAACGATCCAACTCCTTTCCACACATATCTTAGCCATTTGAAAATAGTATACCGATAGTTAAAAGAATCCTCGAGGAGCTCGAATAACCGTCGCTACACATTTGTCACAATTAATCCAGAAATGTTACATAAGCAATTGTACTCAAGACTGGCAGAACCTATTTTTATTTTCATACAGCACACTACATATAATAAAAACTGATGAACTGAATTTATCCTTGACTCAAAAGATTAAAAATAACTGTGCTGTAAGCTCCTCACCTTCTCCCGCACCTCTAATCAAATATGATGCCCCTCGTAATCGCAACAAACTCATCGAAAACAAAATCTGTGACGGAGATCTCAAAGGTGCCGCTCGCCTTTTGTTCTCCAACGACGTGCTATCACCAGATACCCCTGAAACTCTTCAGGCCTTACGGACAAAACATCCTCCAGCTCCAGTAAACCCATATTTTCACGACCGACCAACAGCAGGGCAAGCATGCCTTCAAATTCATAAAAAAGATGTTACAGGTGCCATTTTATCTTTTAAACCAGGTTCGGCTGCAGGTTTGGATGGAATCTCACCCCAACATCTGAAAGACTTAACATCGCACTCTGTGGGTGATGCAGGCGAGCAACTTGTAAATTCGATCACTAAATTAATCAACTTTATGTATTCCGGTAATGTCAATCCAGAAATTGTTCCCATTCTTTTCGGCGCGAACCTCATTGCCCTCACCAAAAAGGACGGAGGGTGAGACCAATTGCTGTTGGATCAACACTACGACGCCTTGCCTCCAAAATTGCTGTTCGACATATTTTACAAAATTAAATTCGGAATTTGAACCCGTACAGTTAGGCTTCGGTGTAAAAGGAGGGTGTGAGGCAGCCGTCCATGCCCTACGCTCTTTCTAACTTACGGACATCCTGACGTTGCTCAAAATTGATGTCAAAAATGCTTTCAATTCAGTAAATAGGGATACCCTGCTGACGGAAATAAAACAACATATACCGGAAATATACAATTATCTTTTCTCAGTTACGCTGACCCAACAAAATTGTTATATCGTTCTAATGAACTGTCCTCGGAAGTAGGTTGTCAACAAGGTGATCCCCTTGGGCCAGCAATTTTTAGTTTGGCTATAAATCCGATAATCAAAAATTTAAATTCTAAATTCAACGTTTGGTATTTGGACGACGGAACTCTAGGAGGTGATATGGATACTGTTTTCGGACCTTTTTTTAATCAAAAATAAATTTGAAGCCATTGGTTTGGAGCTTAATTTTAGCAAATGCGAACTTTTTATAAATAACTGCAACTTAAATTTAAATGACGTAAAACAAAAATTTTATATTTTGGCTCCAAATATTAAAATAGTTAACAGTAATTCCCTTTACCTTTTAGGTTCTCCAATTTTTAATGAATCTATTTCTGAATATATTAATAAATCAATTACTAAATTTCAAAATTCCGCTGACCGTCTCCTTGAAATTAGTCCACATTATGCACTTTGCATCTTAAAATTCTGTCTTTTCGTCCCAAAATTTACGTATGTGCTCCGTTGCTGCTCCTTTTGGAATCACCCAGATCTCTTGACACAAGTAGACAACTTAATCAAAATTAGTTTAGAATCGATTCTTAATATGCACCTGAACGAGCAATCTTGGATCCAAGCATCCCTACCCATCCGTTATGGTGGTTTAGGGATTCGCAAAATTTCCAGTGTCTCTTTACCAGCCTTCCTATCTTCTGTCCATAGTTCAGCAAATCATAAGTAAAATTTTAAGGGCATCCCTTCAAACTTTGAGATTGCTGGCCTGGAAAAAGCTAAAACGCTTTCTTAATTGCATGCCCAGGTCAAAATTTTCCTGTTTCTCCAAATTCACAAAGGAGCTGGGACGACATAAACTGCTAATTGACTTATGACAATCTTTTGAGCTGTAGTACAGGTTCGGCGCGTGCTAGGCTTTTGGCCGTGGGTACGCATGAGGCCGGCTACTGGCTTCACGCGTACCCTTCGTCAAATACAGGAACATTTCTTGAGCCTGACACGCTCCGAATCGCAACCTGTCTACGGCTTGGGGTTCCGGTCTGCGTTCCTCATAAATGTCCGTGTGGCAGTGACGTCGACAAGCTAGGACATCATGGACTGTCATGCCAAAAAAGTGCAGGCCGCTTCTCGAGACATGCAGCACTTAACGATATCATACGCCGGTCTCTTGCCACCGTCAACGTGCCAAGTCTACTTGAGCCGTCTGGTATTGCAAGAGACGATGGCAAGAGACCGGACGGTATGAGTTTGATTCCATGGAAGATGGGCGGGTGCTGGTATGGGATGCAACCTGTTCAGACACACTTGCCCTTCCCATCTACATGGAACCAACAACAGAGCTGGTGCGGCTTGTGAAGCGGCTGAAAAGCTAAAGCATGCAAATACAGGGTCTAGGCTCCGAATATGTTTTGTCCCATTCGGTGTCGAGACCCTTGGTCCGTGGGGTCCTAGCGCTATAAGGCTTTTAGGAAATAGAAAAAGGTTAGTCGACGTCACAGGAGACCGAAGAGCTGGCAGCTACCTCGGACAAAGAATTAGTATAGCTATTCAAAGGGGGAACGCTGCCAGTATCTTCGGAACCTTGCCTAAAGGGACTATTTTTAATAATATATTTTAGTTATTACAATATATTTTTTTTAGGGTTTTAGTTTTAGGTTCATTATCCTAGTATATATTTATTTTATAATAATTTTTACTATGGAAGTTGCACCAGCCCGAAAATGCCAGAAATATATCGTGACTTTTGACAGATGACAGACATAATAGTGTTTACATAATTTTAAAATTTTATAAATAAATAATAGTGTTTTTGATCTCGCCTCGTTACTTACCTAGTACTTAAAATAACTAAAGGTTATTAATCAAAACGCGTACTATTATAATTAGTGTTATATAATTTAACAAACTTTGGAACATTTTTTTTTTATTATTTCAAAAAGAATAAATATGTTCATAACTACGTAAACAGTGAGCCGTGGTAGCCCAGATGGTTAGCGTTCGCTGTAAATTTCACAGTACGCGAGCAAACCGGGTTCGATCCCAATGAAATTGTTAATTTCAATTTTAAGTGCTGATATACCACGTGCTCGGCGGTGAAGGGAAACTGCATGTCTGAGAAATTAAAAAAAAAAATATTTCGAAGATATGTGAAGTTCGCCAACACGCATTGGGGCAGCGCGGCGGACACTTCCTTGCCCTAAAGAAGGCCTGTGCTCAGCAGTGGGACGTATATAGGCTGTAACTTAAACTTTTAACTTTTTAACGTAAACAGTGGCCTATTTATTTAATGGTTTTATGTCGGAAATGCTTACGCTGCAAAGCAGTTAAATTACATTACTCTGTTATTTTTAAGTTATATAATATGTGATTGTATAAATATCAGATTTATTAACTAATTATTTTTTATAATGACAATTTTGATATAGTTATGTTTTCTTTTATTTGACTCACAACCTACATATTTACTACAAAAGCAAAGACAACCCTAGCATTTTTTCTCTATTCACCCCTAAGTCGTATCTATTGACCCCGGATTCCCGGTAAATAGAAACCGGCTACTTTTTTCTAAAACAAAGAATTGCATATTTTTACTCGTTTGAAGCATTCGTATTCGATAAACTACAACAAGACTCACAACATCAAAGTGTTTTATTATCAACTTGTATACAAAATATGTAAAAAAAACAGTGTAGAAGTTGAAATTGTGCCTATTCACCCCATTTTACGATATGTACATTCAACACCGAATACCAAATATTACCATGAACAATAAGTAGAAAGTTGAAGACAGATAACTGCCTACTTTGAAGAGTCTATCACACATAACAAATATTAATAATTAATCAGTATAAAATAATATTGCACGAATTTAATAAAATATGAAATTAGTAATTTATTCTTAATGTATTTTTTAAAACACAAATGTGAGGTAATAAAAATATCAATATCGCTAAATTAGTAGTTATAAGATTGCACTATGCGTTTCATTAGAAATGATCTTGATTAAAGATAGATATAAATGTCTATGGACCACAGCATCCACTTAACATTAGGCGGACTGTGTGCTCGCTTGTCACTCTTATTAAATACAACCACAGCAGACTTTTTTTTAAGAATCCTAATCAAAAATCATGAGTACTTCGCAATACAGTGAAAAACTCCTTTATGTTGTAAAGAAAAATTGTTCATTTCATAAGACGAAGGATTTCATAAAAGGATTATAATAGTAATATTAGATTCATCATCATCATCATCATTACAGCCCTTCACAAGTTCACTGCTGAACATAGGCCTTCCACAAAGCACGGTCCTGAGCCACCTGCATCCAATGCAATGCAATATTAGATTGAAGGGCACATATTATTGATATGAGAGAAATAAAATAACGATGCAAACACTTTCTTCACGTTTATTTGGAGTAGTCGTCAATAGTAGATAATTATCACAACATGTCTGTAAGAATTTGTCAATAAGCACATTCAAGCATGTCTTTACATTTACCGCATTCACCTGGTTTACAACGAGCTTAATTAACCGCTACAACCCTTTCATTATGAAATTTAAGGCATAACGATGAATACTGATACAAATTATTTTTTTAGTAAACAACTATGTAAACCAGATTTGCTTCTTTAACAATTACCATAGACATTTCCATATCGTTTTTATTTAGATTCGACCAATGCATATTATTATACATGTATTAAGGAGATTAGAATATGGGTTTTAAGATAGGTATATAAGTTATATACTAAATAAAAATTGAATTTTATACTTCCTTCAGTCAGTAGAAATGTGTTTCATAAAAGTAAGCATAAAGAATAAAGAATCTTTTATAATATCAATTATATAAGATTGTGTAAGTGATTCATTTTTGAAATTTATAAGACAATAATGATAGTAGAAAACTAACAAAATCGGAAGGACCTATTCAATAACAAAAAAAAATTGCTTTAAAAAAGAAACCCAAATGTTGCATCTTAAATATTGTATACATACCGTTAATATAAACACTATTTGCAAAGAGTAGAATTTTTCAATTTTAGATAATGGATATTATCTTATGGCTAGGTGATTAAAACTTTTAATAGGTATACAAATATAATATATGCATTAAAATATAATTTTTAAATTGGTAAGAATGAAGCAATAACTTTAACAACTCTTAGTTACCTTATATAGTGGGTTTTATTTACCTAATACTTATTAAAATTTTACAATATGCTATGCGTATGGAATGATATGGGTTATATAAATATTATCATATTAAATACTTTTCATAAGAAATACAATGTGCAATTTAATTTACTTAAACACAAATTCAATATCCAAAGCTTGTGAAAGACCTATTGAAAGACGTAGGTACAAAAAATGAACATAATTTAAAAAATAACAAACATATGTGATAAAACGTTTAACCGAATAAGTAAAACATAAAAAACCCGCACCTTAGGAACTAAAATATTTATAACTAATATGTTTCAAAGCTCTAGGATAGTAGGCACAATTTAGATCCTAATCACAATAACAGTACTAGCGTTAGCTTTAAATAATGACAATCAATAAGTCACTTTAGAAGTTGATGGTTTGTAAGATAAATATGCTGCCGGTTAACGCTCAAACCCATGTGAAAAGGTATATACATTTAAGATGATTTACAGGATGGCCCCATTATTATCCCTTAAGTTATTTATTTTAGCGCAAGTTGGCCTACAAGTCTGCGGAAGGTGATCAACATCATTTTGGTAGCATTACAAAAAGTAACACATACATTACAGATAACATTATCCGTATCAATTGTCGCTGTAAATTTCAATGATTTTCATGCAATATGCAAGCAACAGTTTTGTCTTTGTCTCACTACTTGCCTTTACAAGTAGTACAATGTATATAATGTTATTTTTAAGGATATTAACAGATATAAATAACAAAATACCCTTAATCATATCCAAACGAACAAATTTAAAAATTGTACCAATTAATTCAGTTTGATTTAAAATAGTTTGTATGAGATCGTTTATTACAATAAAGTGGTAAAAAAACTAGTAACATTAAATATTTGGTATAATTGTTTGCGTACTGTGTACTGTGGTTCAATATGAGTGTAACAAGTGGTACGCATTATGAGCCTTGACCTACAGTTGCGTAGAAAACCTGCGTGAATGTTGACAATAATCCTACTACTGCCTGATTGGTTCCTAGGAAATTCAATAGTCAGTGCAGGCTGCATGAGTTCGAAGCAGGGTTTAAGAACAGGTTCAAAATTATGTAACAGATCTTCATTTATGTTTTAATTAGGGTTCCACTTTTCGGTACCATTCCCTTTAAAGTATCTGTTCTAAGATACCGGTTCCAAAAAAAAAAAATATAACAATATTTTCAGGTACGAAGTCGAAGGGCCTTTAAGGTGCTATAGGTAACGTATTACTGCAACCAAGCAAGTGTCTTCGCAACAAAAATATTATTTTGACTCCATAAATTTAAATAAGATGGAACTTGGTACGCTCGTGTACTGGTGAACATCTCTACCTAACGGTTATCATATATTTCAATTTCTTTTTTTTTTGTATTAAAACCTTTAAATACCGCTTTATTACCGATATATTTGGAACCTTTTCAATCGTTGATCTAAGTAAATAATCTTGTAATTGGTTAACAAATCAATCTGCGCACACTTGGATTGAACACACTGCTTTGATAATTTAATCATCAAAGACTCCATAGTAAATGTTTGTTTTCAACCACAAATCAATTTAAATTGAGACAACTGCCCCTGAGCATTTTACAATCGTATCGAATTCGTATCGCAATCGAGTGACTTTGTATTACAAAACATAGTTCTATTAACGTCTGCGGGGGGTCCTGTTTATATTTCCATACAAATTCAGTCGATGATGATACGAAAACGTTAGTGGCAATAATGTGCTTAGGGCCCTGGTAACTAAAAAACTTATACTTCTAAAATATATCATAACATCAATAATACGGAACTCGCTGGTATCAAACTTTAACATAAAGAAGTAACTACATACAAAGAAAAAATTTATAAGACCCTCTTACAAAAATTTAACTACTCAAGATACTTAACAAGAAAAAAATATATTTAATAGTTTTTATTGCCTTCGAAGTATGTGCCTAAATTAATTATTTGATAGTTTTATACTAAAAAGACAAGCTTCCGGCTCCATTATTAGCCGTCATATTTAATGTATAATCATCAAAAAAAAAATCAATAGATAATAGACTCAAGGCTTCGTAGATAGTGCCGTGTTTTACCACGATATTATTAACTCGCTTTCTTCTGTTTGTCTGTTCGGTATACATTTTGAAATTTACCATCAAAAAATTTCATGTAACTCCCCGATAAGGTAGAAGCTTAAAACTTTAAGTAGGTATTATCTCAGAAATGGACGACAATGCAATATAAACTCACTTTCTTGTCAGTCTGTTTGTTTGTTTGTCCGTTCGATACAAATTTCGAACCGAATTTAAGGTAACTTCCCGATTATCTAGATTTAAAACTTTAAACATAGTTCAAAATTGGAAACATGGTAAAAAAATTGTCGCCATTTTGAATTATAATTCTTTATATGATCAGAATCGCATTCATTTGCAAATTCAAAATCAGTTCATAATTGATTTCACAATATGAATAAAAACTGATTTGCAATATTTAAATACATTGTTCCAAAATTATGAAGTTACAAATCAAGGTAATAAAAACGTGTTGTAAACAACAGTAAAAACTATGTATTATAATATCACTTAATATCAATCCTTTTAGCTCCCATTACTTAAATACGCTTTTTAACGTTATATTTATGAGCCTAATACGTGGAATTGTTTCAAGCAAGTTTTTCTTTCCATTGATTTAATGAGTTTTGCTAGGTATGCATTTTTTAAATAACACTATTTCTAAATTTAAAAAAATAAAATTAATTTCTTATAAGATGAAAACCCATAACTGGCAAGAAATCAAAGGATATTAAGAAATAATAAAATATTATTATATTGATGTAGTAAGGCTCTGTGTTGTTAACTATGTTGCGCTAAGTGGTTACTACTATGATGTCAATACAGAGTGTGAGCATAATTTGTCTATTAAATTTTCCATTAGGATTCATACTTAGAGTACCCGCTTCGTGCGAAATTTTTATAATAATGAGCACTATATTGAAAAAATATTTATTTTTCTTAATATGCAATGAAATACCTACATCTAGATGAGCTAAAATTCTATCATGAAGCGGGTATGTGAACATTTGTCTTTAAATCTAATATAATTATGTATATAGACAGAAAATGCGACGGAGATAGTATTAAACCCTATATACAAATACAAAGAAAATATATAAATTGAAATAGGTACATAATCACAATAACGTGTGTTTTCGATTATATAAAGAGATACAACTTTTTTACATTTTTATTTAATTATACGTTTTCATTTAATTATACAACAATACTATGACAAAACTTCATTATCATTATGGACAAAATGCGTTCAAAGTTTACCATAATCACGTTCTTACGTGTATCGGAACAATATTTACGTTAAATTATAAGTGTAATACCAGCAACGAAAATTGTCTCACATCATAGGGTTTAGTTTGAGCTGAGCATACAATCTTAGATGACACATTTAGTCCAAATGGACATAGAATGGATAAGGCTCAATTCAAAATCTTGAAGGTTTGGTAAATACAGTGTTCTTATTTGTGCACTAATGATGTGAGCCGCCTTACACCTGATTTTGTGGAAGTACCCTTTGTCTTTTTGGTCTGCTCTTTGACACCTCTGCAAAAAAAATAGATTTAATATTTGCCAAATTAGTGCTTAGGAGAATAACCATAAATAATTTTTCGTAAAAAAATGATTTTTAGCGAGATCAATTCCAATGCCCTTTAGATCAATTTTAACCACTACTGCAACTTGTTTACTACTTCAAAAAATGTCGGATTATAATATAGAGACCAAAGAAAAATCTAAAAACGTATGTTTACTACTGGACCGACAGACCAGCCAGAACAAAAACTGTGTTACAGCTGTGAATCGCCCGATCGCGGGCGGGTAACAGGGTAACAGGCGTAATAGGGTAACAGGCGGGCTGACACGGTAAATATGCCAGGCAGTTGTATTTTCATTTACGACAGTTACTGTTTTTAGGCAAATACGAAATAAACTTACATACTTAGCTGAATATAATTTAAAATTAATTTTGTACATCCGAGTATAATTTAAAATTGACATAATTAAAAAAAATTGTACAACCGACTTCAATGTAAATTATTAAGAATAACTCAAAAACTATTGGCAGACCTTGATCAAATTTATATGGGAACCATTAGAAGCACCAGCTTTCAAATAAAAAAAGAATCATCGAAATCGGTTCACCCACAAAAAAGTTATGAGGTAACACACATAAAAAAACATAGTCGAATTGAGTACCTCCTCCTTTTTGAAATGGGTAGAAAATCAGTGTTAGATTGTCGAAAACAACGTTCGCAGTTTACAAAGCAAAGAACTAGTCCTTTCGTCCGTTCACAGTTGACTAAAGCAGTAACGGAGAATTGACCGTACGTTAGTGCGCAATGTACTAAGGCCATAAAGCACGTCTAGTAGTATACATAGAAGTCTTTAGAAAGATCCATAAAATTCGTTTATTTTTACTATATTATAAAAGATAAATGAATGATTATTTTAAATTTTGCAAAATTGCAAAATAAAAATACTGTTAAAATTGAACAGAAGAGCTATGGCTTAGCAAACAGATGGGAAGATTGTTAAATTAAGATTAATAATAGGAACTTTATTGGACTTACAGATATCGGGTGAGGTCCTCAATATCAACGAGCATGGAGTCCTGTCCCATGTGCAATTCGTCGCGCGCCATCAATAGTTTCACGAGCGTGTCGTTCAGAGTCTCTATTTGAGAATGTAACTCGTTTACGATTACCTGCAATTTACTCATTGTATAGTAGTATTCCTATAGCAAGTAATAATTTGCGACAATCTTTAGTAATAATGATTTTCCATTGTTCCATTGGTAGGCCAAGTAAGTCTATCGATTTTTTGAGGATAGGAAGGTATTATTACCTATAGGCCTTAAGTATTAGGTGAACTGTGTGCTGGTTTGGCGAACTTTTTTTATCAATCTGTACATATGAAAAATTTAAAGCAGACTTCAAAGAATTAACAACCAAAATGAATAGGGTGTTTAAAAATATTTATTACATAATATGAAATAATAAAGCTATTGTAATAAGAACAAAATTTTATTACAAGTACATACAAACACTATTTAAGTCATATTTGTATGGCTACATTGTATAACTGATAAAAAATATAATTGAATAAAAAAAATTTAAATCCACAATGTCCATTGTTACAGCGTGTTAGTAAGAATATGATTCATCAAATCATTAGTAGTGGATTGAAGGTTGTGCACCTTAGTAAAAAAAGTCTGCATTAACATTTTAACTATGGATCTATATCAGAACCGGATTTCCTATTTTTAAATTATAATACCGTCAAATATATTTGGTATTGGTTACTTGTTCAATGTTAATAGCTTTAAATTTAAATGTTTATTAAAATTTTCATACTATAAATTTTGTTACTTTAATTGTTTTACCATATTTCTTGATTAAATACCTTTTTCTTTTGATAAAAACAATTTTTCTTACAAATTAAATTCTAATTTCACACCAACAATTGTAATTATAACAAAATAACATTTAAGCATTTTTAATAACAAATAATATACATATTTACATTATTTTGCTATAAATTACCTGTAACTGTGCAATATTCATGTCGGTGAGTAACTGACGCGAAACGCGACGCCTGTCGGGAGCTAAAGGCGCGTTTGCTTTCTCCATGCTACGGCGAAGCATTTCTGTTACAGGCGAAACTGCACGACTCCGTCTTTCTCTCTGCAAAAAGTCGATTCAAGGAATACAATACTTATTTTTTATATTTTGTGCATATAAAATATATACCTACACTATTTGTTGTTGCACCAGTGTTGCATTGAGTCAATATGCAGTAAGCAATGTAGGTGGCAGACTACACTCAAGTAAAATAAGTATAAATTCCAACAATATTATGCTAATTAAGTTGATTGGCTATGACAATATATAGTTATTTATTTGTACACATTGTGTAGCTGGCACTAATATTAATATTCAAGGGAAGTTTAAGCTCTACTTATTTAACTTGATTTTCTATTATTCACCAATGAAATTATACTATTTTTAGTGTCAATTCGCTATGCGTCTAGAAATGAAACTCGGTACATGAGAAAAATATTGAAAATTCATAGTTTTCAAACTCTACCGATGTCCTCCAGACCGAATTTCAGTCAAGGCAGCCAGTCTCATCGGAGACTAGCTATCTGCGCAGAACAAGATTATAATACTCGAGTGTATGCACAAGTACAGGTGCACTCTTCATACACTCTCTCTCATAGTCCAATGGGACGGCAATCCGACAGATGCAGGACTAACAGCTTTAAGTGTTTTCCGACTCATGAGGGAAAAACACAACCAACTATCTGACTCGGAGCTGCTACTTTACAAGTGCTTCATTCTGATGACATTTTCTCCATAGAATAAAATCATGTAGCATACTTGGCCAACAAATTGTGACATGGCTCATCCAACACTCCAATACAAAAGAAAGTGTCTGTTGCGCGAGAAATAGGTACATTAATCAAAAAAAAAAATCAAAACTGACACAAATCAAATTGAAAAGCATCTTTTTCAGCAGTTAGTCTAGTCCCTTAACTAAATTCAATTATCAAATTGTTATTGAAACACTAGTAAGTACTAAATTTTAACTCTCATCACTAAAATCAGTAGATACCCAATTACGTGAGTGTGGCACAAATGCAGTTGATTTGATACACATTCGAGTCACCAGAAAAACACTGGAGTCCACATTCCCTGGGTGAGCCACGCATGCGACAGAAAGCGCTATTGTTTTGTAGAAATTTACCAATGTCGCATAAGTTTTTCCTACTAATACAACATTTTTCTTTTTCACTTAAATTTTATTAAGAAGTCTTATTATCCAGCACCTCGACATTTGAGCTATTCCTTTGCAGTTTTTAGTACAGGTTGTTCCGAAATTATTCATTGACAAAGTGTTGATAACTGTATAAATGTTACAAAAGTTTTGTTGAATATCTGTTAATGTGATACCGAATATTATGCGTCTTCATTTAATATTGTTTATGGAAAAACACATTCTCTTTATATATGTATGTATGTACATGTTTATCTGTTCCCTACCGAAAAGTCCACAACTTGCCAAAACATGTTGACAAACTTTTACAACTGCCAGGTATTGTTAAATTTGCTCCTATCCACTGTCAGATTACATTTAATGGTAAATATCAGAACAACATTTGCGAAATGTAATAAGCATATTCTGATGAATGTGTCATTTTATATGTAATAATAAATCACTGCAATTGTGTTTTTCTTGTTTAACAAGTATTATTTTAGATAAACATACCTCCATCTGTATATGTGCCAACTCCTTTGCTTGAGCCAATGCTATCCTTGCCTCAGTTTGCAATTTTGCTTGCAATGTATAGAAATCAGTCTCTTTGACATCAATTTGGTTTAATGACTGTGTAGAACAAGATTTTGATGTTTTCAGTGTGAAAGACGATGGACGCAACTTAGGAACTGAAAGAGTATATTAACAAGTTATAAATTCATATATACACGCAAAATACGCGCTTACACGTGGAGTTGCGAAAACAGCCCGTCGTAAACTAAACCAAACTAAATTCATATATCAAGGCAGATTGCAGATGTTTGAAAAAATATGAATTCATAAAAGACCTTAGTCTTGGTTAGTAATGGTAGTAAAAGAGAGTCCATCACCTCATTTCATCCCATTGGCACAGTCTAACTACTACTAACAGTCGGTCATCGAAGGCGTCCAGACACGGCGATCGTGTGGTGCGGTACGGGGCGAGGCAGAGCGAAAACACTGTGGGTCGTCCTCATTCAAAGATAAGGAATTAAAGTTTCATCAGTTTTCATATACACAGGAATTTGTTTAAACGTGAAATAAAATAAAATCAGTTTTTATTTTTTTATTACTTCCCGTTCTGACAACAACATCGAACGCGATAACTGACTGTATGTTCTTCTTAGGCTGTGCCACTGGTGTTGTAAGAGGTGACTAAAGGCATTTCCCATGTTAGACAAATCACATGCTTCCAAAAGATGGCAGTTTAAACATCTTTTTTATGCTAGTAGTAAAATATGTAAACTAACGACAGGGAGCAGCATTAAAGATGCCAAATGTCTGGTAATATAATAGCCAATCAGTCTGCCAAGCAATGCAATTAAGGTAAATCCTTCCAAGGGGAGACGCTCATGTCCAGCATTAGACTTTTTCAGATTGATTAAAAAGGAGAAAAGGGTAAGCACATTTTTCATCACTTCACACACCACTTTCATACGTGGTAGAGCTATATTAATTGTATAATTGTAGCACAAATGGTTCGGCTCGACCTGGGAAGGACAATGCTCTCACAGAATACCAGCGTAAAATAGCAGCTTAATGCTGCTGTTTCGTATGTTGAGTGTAGAGAACCGGAGACCCTTTTTACTGGAAACGAGGCATTACATCATAGTCCTCACGGCTGACAACGCATCTGCATTTTGATTCACAAACGAGGATAGATGTAGATGTCTATGGGCCACAGCAACCACTTACCATCAGATGGACTGTGTGCTCGCTTCTCACCCTTATCCTATAAAAAAAATAACATCTGAAGAATAATAAATCTCTTTTATAACTTGATTACAATTGTTGTGTGTGTATAAATTGTGTTCAGAAATTATAAATAGAACAAAATGAATATATCACATAAGACAATGGATAATATGATGATTATTAAATGATAAATAGTGACCAACACTGAAATGTTAATGTCTGTAATATTATGACGAAAAAAGCCTTTTTACTTACCACACTGTACAATACTACTCTTTTCCTGTTTCAAAATGTTTACTGACAGAGGTCTTGTTTGATATGGATGATTGCATCCATTTCTGTCAAAAGTACTTGAACGGGATAAACTTTTATTACAATTTAAGTTTTTCTCTATGTCAGAAGCTTGATATTCATTATCTGATGCTGTCTCATTCATGAAACAAATTTGTAGGTTCTTCCCTGTATAACCACACCAATACACTTAGTTATCCCAAAACAAAATGAACAGAATGAAAATGAACACAACATGTTAAAAATGATATTATGATGCAAGGAACAAGACGAACAACCCAACACAAATGAAAACACTATAAAAGTTACATTTATCTATTTAAAGTCCTAACATTTATGTAGTAAAATCAGGAAGAGATACACAACATTTAAAAATTTTGAACCCAACTCATAATTTTTTTTTAAATAAAATATATCTAATAAACATAATATCTAACATCACAGTAATCAAACAAAGTACACTCCAAAAATTCCAAAAACCCACACAAATTTAAGGGTAGATGTAAATGTTACCATTTTGTAGACGTGAATGGAGACTCGGTTTCTTGCCAGGTCTATCTGTGTGTCCTAAACTGTAATATTCATCATTATCAGCACCCATTGCCAATCGTTTTCTAATTTCTTCCCTGTCATTGCGTTTCTGAAATCCAATTTAACATTATAAATGTATAAGTTTTATTCATAAATATCACAATAATATAATTATTCATACTTTATTATTACAAGAGGGATCATCTGTTATAGTAATTATTTTTGTAAATTTGTCTAAAATATTAGGATTACTATCTGTTATAATCGGCCAGGCTATTTCAGTTTTAGCATATTCAGCTGTCCCTAGGGCCCTAGGACTTAAAACTGGATCATCAAAATAATTGTTTACTGACGCAGCATTTTTATCAAATTTATTGAATTTCTTTTGGAATATGTTTAAACGTCGTTTATAGCCAGTTTTCTCAACTTCCACGTCAGAAATTTCATCAGATGTTTTACTAAATTTTCTTTTAATATTACTTATGAACCCTTCAAACATCTTAATACTAATCAGTCTTATATTTTTGGCAAAAATCTGTAATTATGGCACAACTTTATTTAATTATTAAAGTATCTTATGTTAATATTAAAAGATGTAAAATAAAAATTGAATATTTATGTAAAAACAAAGAAGAAAAGAAAAAGCAACAATCTTGTCCTGTCATAATTTGACATTTAGGACAAGGACAATTCGCGACAATCTTGTGTTCTATTTTCACTTTGTGCTTTATGGTAAAAATTGATAAACTCAAATACAAGGAATAAACTACTCTCACTCTCATCTCTCATATGGAGAGTACCTACACAAAAGACAAAAGTATAATATTATAGCATATGAAGACAACTTACAAGGCAACATATATTATCGACGGATTCATGATTATCGTAAGTAATGGTGTATAAGTCCAAAAGAAACCTAGTATCTTTTTTATAATGTCTTTGTTCCGAATTAAAATACGGCATTGACGCCATCACTTAACAATTACAAAACAGAATTGTTTGTTAATGGAACAATGAAGAAAACGTCACACAACGTGCACCGCCTCAACCACAAGAAATGACTTGTGCATAAAGGCAATCGACGTGCCTTGCGCCTACGCTGACGTTGAACCACCGTAGAAAGCTGGACTTGCTGCATAATGGCAATTATAATTACTGTTATGCGTGGATACAACAAATGAATGAACGTGAATGTGTTCATACAGTTAAAATTACCGTTACTTTTTTACGCGCTTAAATTTAAAAGTACACATAAACTTGAATCTGGTTCTGATTTAAATCAATTAAGTGTAATACTCGAACGTATTGTAACGTTCCCCCTCTTTAAAAGCCGTCTGCTGAGGATAAACATAATATAAATATATAATATCCGTGATTTGGGTAATGAATAAAGACCTTTCCAAAAGATAATTCTAAAGGTTACATAAAGGCCGCTACTAATTATTTTATAGCGTGATCGTCTTAGTAATTTTATTACGTTGTGTTTGTTTAGTAACTTATAGTTCTTCGAGGTGTCCCTTAGAGAATGATAGTAGTGTCCAATAACTAGGTATTTTTATAAGTGATCCCCATTCATGAGGAAAGTACTCAAAAGAGAAAAGGAACATTAATTTATCCCTTTTCACACACTCACCCGTCTTTCAGCTTCCTTTGCGGCTTTTAAATGATTTTCTATCGCATCTAAATCTATTTTGGGCAATGCAGTTTCTATGTTGTACACATCGAAACTTCCTGAAACAAGTAAAAATTTGAATGACTGTAATAAGTACCTACTTAACGGTGGCGGTACAAGGGCCTGGGGAGAAGCAATGACTCCTGCACGGCTAGCATGGGCTGGGGACAAAAAAATTATCCCCCAATTATATCCACTGACAAGAGATAAAATTATCTTGTCCTTATGCCAAAACTAAGCGAGGGGATAAGCATTTTCTCCTTTCCCCAGGGATAAAATTGTCTCCTGCCCATACCAGCCCTGCTGGCGGCAGATTTAAGACAGTAGCATTTTGGGTAAAGAAAGTCAGTTCCCGAAACTTTTTAACGATACCACTAAAAATCTCAAAAATCTGATGTTTGCACTACTGAATACTTTTGACTTAAATAGAACGATCACCGTGACATTATTTTTTTTTGTAAAAATAGAGATAATCTGCACAAGCATTCACTTGCCAAGGGTAGGGATAAGTATTAAATACAATATATAATAATAATCAATGCTACATATTTTTTTTAAAGATTTTGTATTTTTAGATACACGAAAATACATAACATGAGCCACTTTGCAATGGCCACTATGAATTAAAATCTGCATGGTCCAAGATTCTTGGTTAAAACTTTTTTTACACAAAAACTATTACATTCTAAATTCATAAATTTTATGACATTCTATTGTTTGACTTTCAATGAGGGCTAATAATCTTACCCTCACCGGATGTCGCTGGTTGAGACTAAGGTGAACTTATTTGTTATGCAGATGGTCACATAGAGTCGTCATTATTATAAAGTTGCGATTTAATTAAAAGTTTTTCGATTATTTTTTATAGATATTAGATAATATCGGTAGTCTACCAATATTTCAGAAAGAAATATTAATCTAAATTTTTCTCACAAATTAACTTCCCCTAGCTATGAAATCTGTCAAATATTTCACCTCATTCCTAAGTGGCGCCGCCCTGGTGGAAAAAGAAGACGTGGATACCCTCATTGTTTTGGCACATGCATTGCAAAAGTCAGAGTAGATAATTTTCGAATATATGAGTTCTGACGTGGTTGTAACGCTGCAGAGATTGATATAGTAGTACTTTTGATAAGTAGTTACAGAAATGAAGGGGGTTTTGGACTGAATTGTGATGTGTGATGTAAAGTAGATTCTTTATCAAGATCGCACGTCAAAATCGCAGTGGGTGTAAGTGTAACCCTCGTTAAATACCGGAATAATTCCCGAAACCGAAGCTTACCCATAGAAAAGTAATGGTAACAGTTTGGTGGTCACTCCATGGTGTAATTCACTATAGCATATTGAGATACGGTATATCAGTGACAGCGGTTGTCCATTGTGAAGAACTTTGAACATTGATGATGAAACTCAAATAGAAACAACCCCGCCCGTCAATCGATCTTCGCCATTATTACTTTATGACAACCCAAGACCTCACACTTCTCGAAAACCCTTTTTAATATTATAATATTTGCACTTAGAAACCATATCTCATCTTACGTAACCCAGCTACAACCTTTTACCAATTTTTTCGCTGGGCAAACAATTTGGACAATTTCCTGCAAGGAAAAAGTTTTGTTCTCAGGAAGCGAGAGGTACGAAATGCCTTCATTTACGTGGTAGAGCCAAGTTGCATTATGTTATGGTTGTAGAGCGTATGGGTCGGCTCGATCGGGGTAGGACCACGCTATCACAGAATACCAGCGTAAAATATCAACTCAATGCTGCTGTGTTTCGTACGGTGAGTGAACCGGAGATCCTTTTTACTGGATACGAGGCATTCTAGCTATCGAGACTAAATTAGTCCTCACGGGTAACAACGCATCTGCATTTTGATTCTTATTCGAGGATAGATGTAGATGTCTATGGGTCACAGCATCCACTTACCATCAGGTGGGCTGTGTGCTCGCTTATCACCCTTATTCTATAAAAAATAGACTATAGCGTCATTACGAAACTCACACATAACAATTAAAACAAGAAACTAACAATTTCACCCACACATAGTATAGAATATAACAGTATATTCAACATATGTAGCAGTATCGTTCGGTGACAGCGATAAATCGGATACAGATTTGTATCAGTCACTCGACTGATCTGAATTTTGTATGAGGGCGAACGCCCTGTTTGTTTGTTTACCAATACAAATCCGAAACAACACGACCGTTATTATTGTAATTTTTAAGTTTAAAAAGAAGTAAATAGCAATAATGAGACTAAAAATTACTTATATATGAAAGGTAATGCCATCTTTTTGTAAATTTCAAGTGGCAGATCTTTTTTTGCACCAAAAAAAACCATTTCGCCATTTTTGTAGGACGGCGATTCAGCCGCGCAACTAGGTTTTGTCTAGTGAGCAGTGTGGCTGCAACTAGTTTTATTGTACGGACAGGACCGCGTGGACTTATACTTTGACAGAGGGGAACGCCTGCGTAAGGCTACTCCCTACAGATCCGACGGTGGCTCGTGTTGCTCTATGTTTAAACTGTTCGATAGACATTTTTAATAAGTGGTAGAACTCCTTTTCTGCCTAGAATTCTAGAATTCTGCCATCCATTTCTGCAATTCTATTTCGCCAATTGTTGTGTGTCGGTCTGAAGAATATAGAGTCAATAAAATTCCAGGCTGCGATGCGTTCCATCTTAGTCCTCAAAAGTGACAACGGGTCTTCCGCCTTCTTTGTTTGAAGTTGGTTTCAGGTGTCAATGGGCTGCAATAGCCACTTTACCCTCAGGTGGGCTGTTAGTCCGTTTATCGTCACTTCAGTTTTATATAGAAAAAAAAAGTAAATAAATAATAGCCGTATGTATTCAATTTTAAGAGCTGGAGTTGAATTGTAAAAAGATGATGTTCCGTCTTAAAATCAAAGAATCTAATATAGTGCATACTCATAAAATTATTTTACAATTGTATAGCCAAAAGATATTATTAACATGATCTTACCTAAATCGTACTCCTTGGCGCTGTCATGTTTACGGACGGATGTCGCATTTTTAGAATCTGGTGACTTTATTGTAGAAGCTGCATGTCGGTCGCTAAGTGTCCTCTGTGCACTGAAGAGATAACATTCTAAATTTATCAAGCCTTGTACGTTTAATCACGTCTGTTTTTTAAAATGGTGTACATATCGATGTCGCAGCCCAGTGGTTAAATCAGCCAGGTTAATTGGATGGCTTGGATGTTAGTTAAACGCTAGCATTCAACTAAATTGCTGGCACTTTAGGCAAATTATAATATCGCGCATTTAATCATTAGAAAAATAAGCCCTTCCAACATAGATAAATCAAGAGGCTCAAACTATTAGGTTAATATTAGTGCATCTTTTACCCACTGTGTCCGCGGTACTACTATAGTCAATTAACAAGATAACATCAGTATCTGAGCAAATTTTACACACTTGTATGACGTTGTGCGCTTATGAATAAATTAATGAAATTAAAATATGAATATAGTTTTGAACTAAAACTTTCACCAAACTCCTGATCAAACTCTAAAACTGTTAAGTAGCTTATCATTTGCCTGAGGTTTAATTCAGGAGCTTCGACTAAGCATTCTTTAAGGTTAGGGTTTCAATTCAATACCAGTGTCGTTTTATTAACTGACTAATTAAACAACCGGGTTGCAACTAAAACAAAAAATATACACCGCATATTATTGAAGATCGTGTTGTGTTAAGCTTACGAGTAAGAAACAAGTATGTATAGTATAAAAAGCAATGATCGATAAGTTACCGCAATTGGTAAACAATCGATTTAAAAAAAATACTGAAATTTATGAAAGATATAAAGATACCTTCTTTACTGTATGCTGTTAAATTATTATAATAATTATATAATAAAGCTTAACATATATTTTTAATTTATATTATTTTAACAATTTTAATAATAATGTCCTCCAGACCGAATTAAGGTCATGGCGGCCAGTCTAAACGGGGACAAGCCATCTGCGCAGGACAGGATTATATAATAATAATGCCGAGTGTATGCGCAAGCACAGGTGCACTCTCTCTATTCCCTCACTCTGACTGTCCGACGAGACGGCGATCCGACATGACCGGTGAGAGATGAGGTGCAGGACCAACGGCTTTACAACAGATTTTTTTTGGCCCGACCCGGGATTGGAACCCAGGACCACATGATTAGCAGTCGCATTTAGGATCATTAGACCAACGGCAGTCACATTTTTAATACATATTTTAACATAAGTATTATATGTCACGGCTAAAAGCCGAAGTGCGGTTACACCTAGGTTTAGATGGCTACTAAGGTTAAATTTAGGTGTATTCTCTACACATCATCTAGTTTTAACCATGAATAAACATGGTTAAAACTAGATGTTTCTCTGTAGCCACTTTAATGTTAGCACTTCGCCTTTTAACCGTAACAGATATACGAGTATATCAGTATCTCTGTTATAATTTTGAAGTCAAGTTTTCGAATAAAAGAACACTTGATATAGTTTTTGAGTAATAAAATGAATAAATACTTAATAATTTCTTGTATTTACGCGAATATTTCACATTGAATAAAACTAATTTTACGGATTTTACTACTTTTACCGAACTTATTTTTGATTTCCAACGTTCCGGGTGCTTTGCAGCACACATGGACACGGGAGCACTGAAGTATTTTACGTCCTCATTTCATAGTTACCTTCGGCTTTTAATTATATGTTTTTGATCCGATCTACGCAGAATGAACCTACAGTGTCTTGAAGTCTTGCAATGATATGTTTGGGTTTAAATTTAATTTTATTAATTATGGGGCCCCAAGCAGATAGTACCACCTAGCCCTTAGACTATTTATTTATTAACAGGCTAACTCTCAGACCTAGCCACATTCTCTATTGAAATTCCGATGTCTTTTTTTATTTCAGTAGCCTCACAAATCATTTTTGGTATATTACATTTATCGGATGGTAAATACTGACTAATTTCTTTAGCGGTAGCACAGTTTTCTTGTGCGCTTTAAGATATAGCCAAACCGAATACTCCACTCGTCCAAAGTAAGCCAGATCCATTCACTAACGTATAAATTGCTCAACACTGCAAAAATGCTCTCCCCGCTGAGAGGACATACATGAGCACACACAAATTATTCTTACCAATTTGTCAGCAAAATATAAGACCTACAACTTGTTGACAATGAAACTATGGTCAGTTTTCATGTTCAAATAAATGTAATTAAACGTGATAAAATCCGTAAAATTAGTTTTATTCAATAATACTTTACATTTACTAGATTAGCTACCCGTGCGGTTAAAGAATGGGATTGAAAATGGCGTCGCCTCTATTCACCTCTCGCTCGCACAGTGTCACTATCTATACTCACACCCGCCGGTAAAGACTGCAAAATATAAGTAGCGGCACGAAAGTCTAGCGGTGACCATTATTGCGCATAAGTCGAAAATAAGTTATCATGGGATAGTAAGCGGGTCACGGGGCGGGCGTGCGTCGTTTGCACGCGCTGATTGGCTCGTGCATATCGTTCTCACGCGCTGATTGGCTCTCCAGTCGCATTCGTGCAATTCAATTCGTGCGTGACAGTACTCATGCAGCTATCCCCTCCACGTTTCGTTCAGCGCTAGACTTACGTGCCGCGACTTGTTAGCTACGTTGCGATATGGGTTTTTTCGTACGTTCTATAACTTCAGTCCAACTTGTCATCAATGTTAAGAAAATGCCATAAACTACAAAAAAATTAGTTCGGTTTAGTTAATTTGTGAGCTACGACGCGTTTTGAGAGTTTTCTTTATAATTATTCTTTAATGATTATAAATAGTGTTTGTTTATATTTTTGTATAAAATATTTGCATGCTGAAATTTTCCGAGCCGAGCTAATCTTCGGAATGGCTGAACCAATTGTAATAAAACTTCACGAACAAATAGATAGTAATACCAGGAGTGATCTAGACTAAATTTTATCCGAAAATAGAGACTTTATTAAAATAGAAATATTCATAAGATAAAACAAATAGTCTTTAATTATTATCTTTCTAAATAACTCTACCTACATTAATAGATTCCACCCAGGCTAAGTCAGAGCTAGTTATAAATGTTATTTTAAAATTAATGTATAACAGGACCTCTATAATCCGAACCCCTTCTAATCCGAATGCCCCACCCCCGCCCGCTTCTTCACTCGCCGTCTCGCCAGTTGCTTACCGAATGTCGAGTAGGTACTTAGAGTAATTACATACAGTAATTAGTCTGAGAGTAGGTATGATGCGTATTTGTTTTTGTTACACGTTCCGCCATTTTGTGTTGCTATTGCGTCGCTCGGGTATCTCGATAGTTATTTGTTTTTTTAAATAATGGCTTCAACGGCAAAGAAAAGGAAACACGTGACCCTGACTTCTTACTAAGCAATGATGACCTAGATGAAATTGAACCTGTTACAGACGATGAAATAATAAGGCAAGTAACACAAGAATGTGACGGCAAAAGTGAAGAAATGTTTCACGTTGAACCAGTAGCAAGCGTTTCCCATTGAAGCGCCATTCCTGTGCCAGAAATAATGCTTTTACGTAAATTGTGTGACTAAGCTTTTTATTTGTCATTAAATACCTCCCGACAAACTAAAATATTGGGTTTCTTAAAAAAAAGATTAAGTTAAATGTTACGTTTATAGATGAATATGCATTTAAAATTTTACAATACCATTTGTTTTATTTCATAAAAAATACACTATAGACTCTATGTACTATAATCTGAACGCTCCACGAATCCGAATGGTGGGTAAATTTTTGGAGTTCGGATTAAAGAGGTCCTGCTGTACCTACTTGCGTATACCATCTTTCCAAATATTTTCCGTTGTACCGTTATTAGCGGATTTTCGCTATTGGTACTGTGTAAGTTGACGGTACGGGCTCGATGAGCCGCCATTTCTAATCCCATTCTTTTCCGTACGGACTATACTATTAGCTATTTGTGTTTATTAAATTACCTTTCTAAAGTGGAGTTTTTCCGAAATTTATTCGTAGAATAAAAGGCCTGTTGGTTATGTTTGATATTATCTGTATGGCATAATGGATTTGATATTTTAGTCAAATCCGAATAGTCGGCTAAATTGTTTATTTCGTTAGAATTCCTATCTGTAATTTTCGAACATTCCTTTACGTTTCCCGTCCACATTCGATCGCGTTCACGCATTTCATTTAATTTTGGAATTATTTTCCTTAATTCTGTACTTAATTGTTTTATAGTGTTTTCTACATTATGACTTAATGCTTCTGTGTCATACTCGTTTTCATAAATATTGATTTCGTCTTTGCCGTCAGATAAAATGGCATCTTTTATTTTATTATTAGGATGATTATCTATTAATAAAAATGTAGGCCTGCTTAAATTCATTTCAGTTCTTGTATTTGTTTCATTATCTTTATTTATATCATTAAGCTCCTCAGTTTCTTGCTTATTATTTATGACAGAAGTCACATAATGGTCATTATTTTCGCCGGAATCATTTTGTGTTTCAACAAGTTTTTTTATGACATGATTTACAACATCACTGATATTATTTATTGTATTTTCTATCGGTTTCGCAAATGTATCTTTGATATCTTTTCTTAACTCTTCAAGATCGTCTTGAATATTAATATTGTAGTTAAGGAGTTGCTTTATTTCATCTTCAATTTCCTTATTGAAATCGCCAATTATATCTTTCGTATGAAAATTGTTTTCAATGTCGGTACACGAGCAATCATAACTTGTAGTTTCATTGTTATTATTATTAGATATGGTCTTTAAAAGATCTGGAATATCGCTTGGTGTTTCTTTAATTTTCGTTTTAAAATCGCTTATAGACTCATTTTCTTTTTTATTGAAATCAACGCTATTATTGTTATTAAAGTTTATGTCTTTCTTATTTTTGTCAAATTGATAATTTTCTTCAACCGTGTCAACTTCCAAATCATCGTCTGTCATTTCATTTTCTGATTGGTAAAATGCTTCGATGTTCGAAGAATAATCCTGTGACATAATTTGATTTATATAAAGTATAATAAACATTGTTTTTCAAAGAAAAGTTTGTTTCAACATGGAACGGTAGAAAGATGATGAATTTTTTTTTTAACTGTTTGTAAGTCAAAATACTATAAATAACACACATAGATCATATTAGATACAGGTAGGTAAAAAAGGCAGTCACCCTGACTTTCTTTTGATTTCATTAACGTCTCATTTGTGATTCCTCTGCGCGTTTATCTGTGGTAAAATAAACTTTATTATATATATAAACTGTTGGTACGTCTGTTAGTGATGTAATTTCTGAACTACTTGACCGATTGACGTCATATTCACACAATTTATTTCTTCTATCGTGACGATGGTTCATAGCTATGCTAGGATCCGATGGGCGGAGCTGTGGTCAAGTTGTTAATAAATTTTACATAAAAACTGTAAAAAGTACGAAGCCATTTCAGAGTGAAACTCATTGCGCCACCTACCGAAAAGAGCAGCAAGCAACGTCTGCTGGCATAGCTTGTATACTATAAAGATGATAACTTTTGATAATATTTTGAATAAACTAATGTACCTATGTAGTATTGTTATTTCTAGTATTTTGAGTTTCCAAAATGCCGTCTACATAAACATAATATATTTTTACATTTATAGAAAAGTCTAAAAATTATAATACTATTAGGTACCTTAACATTAAATATTTTATAGGCAATTTAAACTATTAGAATTCACAGTACATACGTATTTACAGTTGGTTCAAAGAAGTTCGTTTGATGTGTGTTGTAATAAATTTCTATGGCTTCTCTTATGTAGTGATTACGCATTTACACTTCACGGGTTTCTCAAAGTAAGTGATATTTTACCTGTAAAGTATGCGCTAAATGTTGGAAACCAGGATAATTAGGGTTCACAATGCCTCTTGGTACAGGGTGTAGAACGTTTTCAGACATCTCATCTGTCTCTGACTGTTCAAATACTTGGTTTTCTTCAACTGGTGTTGTGTCTGTATATGCATTTGTAGGAACTGAAAAATAATTAATTTTTAATTGAATTATAAACTTAATTTTTCATAACACTTTAATAGCAAACAAGCAACTAGTAGTAGTTCAACTGATATCATAGTGTCTAGTGCAGTTACATTGGGCATGGAAACGATTGGTGACACTATCTTTAGCCATTGAAGTATTTATTCTACTAGTTGCTTAACACATTCAATGTCTTCAACGCGGTTGATAGTAGATTTGAGTATTCGGAATCTGTCAGCGTAGTTGAAAATTACATCATCACTAATTGTGGTCTATGGGCCGCAGCATCCACTTACTTTCAATCATCGTCAGTTATTGTTTGTTTTATGCATGCTACATTACCCACTAGATGTAGTGACGACCTCATATGAGATGCAGGAAGTCGATGCAATTGGACTGCAATTGGCTCAGGACCGTGCTTTGTGGCATTCCTTGGGGGAGGCCTGCGTGCAGGTGCAGCAGTGGACTTGTGAAGGGCTGTAATGACGATGGTGGTGATGATAATGGTATTTCCATGCACCGTGTGCACTATGTGAAGTCTATAGAGTAGCCAATGTGGAAAAACAAAATATAGAAGAAAACAGTCACTAGACGATATGATTTAAACATAGAGGACACAAACAAATGCATGAGAAATTAAATGAAGCTATCTTTATTTATTTTCATGTTATTTGTTTTTGGTTTGTTTTTATCGATTTTTGTGCCTTTCAATCACTAAATGATATTTACATATTATTTTACTGATTGAATTTGTAAGAAGTGCACAATGAGTTAATATTTATTTTATTAATTTCCACTTTATATTATACTAGCGGCCTGCCCCGGTTATCTATCCAAAATTTTAGATAGTTGCCATAAACAAATGGGATCTTAATGTTGACAAAATTGTCACAAACAATTCTCTCAATTTAGGAGCTGACTAAAAAAGTAAACACCTGAGTATTAAATATTAAATTCTGATAAATTATTATGTGGTACAAGCCGCACTAAACATTGCAAATTTAAGACGACCACCAACAACATCTGCCCTCAACGTGTCTGCCTGTTTGGGTCACACACCAGTGTAGCCAAATTGATTTTTTAAAGAATATTCGATCATCCTGGAATAAAACCTAAAAAAGAGCAATTTTTTTTACAAAAAAGAGCGAAATTATTTTATTGTAATTTAGTCAAATAGGAAATATATTAAATTAAAACATTACTTAGGTCCTCTTCAAACTTTTCATCTATGTGTATATGATATTGTTTCTAAATATAATGTAAATATATCTTAAAATATTTTCAAATATTCTAACATATTAGCCCTGAATAAAAAAATACTCGTTTTGGGTGCCTCGAGTTGGTGTATTAGACCCAATCCTGTTTTTGATATATTAGGTCCTTACATATGAAATTGGCGTTTTGTATAAAGTCAATTTTTTTTTGTAAAATATATTTAATTAATCAAAGTATGCACCGTTGTTATCTATGCACTTTTGCCATCTCATAGATAGTTTATTGATCCCTTTACTAAAAAAAACATGGGGGCGAGAATCAATAAACTCTTTGAAGACGGTTTGGACTGCCGCATCGGAGTTGAATTTTTTTCCTTGTAAGAAGTTGTCCAAATTCCGGAAAAAATGGTAATCTGTTGGAGCAAGGTCCGGAGAGTACGGTGGATGTCGCAGTCATTCCAATTGTAGCTCATCTAACTTAGTGGTTGTTTGTTGTGCAGTGTGTGGTCTTGCGTTGTCGTGAAGCAGCAGTGGCCTAGAGCGATTGACCAATCTTGGTTGTTTAGCAGCTAGTTCTTCCTTCATGGTTTGCAGTTGCTGACAATAGATATCTGCCGTAATCCTTTGGCCAGATTTTAGAAAGCTGTAGTGAACGACACCGGCGCTAGTCCACCAAACACTCACAAGTAACTTTTTCTGAGTCAATTTTCGTTTAGGGCAGGATTTGGCTGGGTCTCCAGGGTTCAGCCATTGCGACGAGCGCTTCCGATTATCGTACAGTATCCACTTTTCATCACAAGTAATGATTCGATTTAAAATCCCTTCATTATTGTGTCGGTTGAGCAGTCGACGCGTGTTTGCAAGTTCGATTCACTCAATTCATGAGGTACCCATCGTTCAAGTTTTTTTACTTTCCCGATTTGCTTCAAGTGGATTAATACAGTTTTATCACTCCACGGGGTTGGTTCTGAAGGTCGAAATTTCCAGAACGAAAACGTTGGAACCAAAAACGTACCATGCTTTCTTTTGTGACACCAGCGCCGTATACATCATTAATCCTTCGAGCTGTTTCTGCAGCACTGGTGCCACGGTAGAACTCGTACTCGTAAATATACCGATATTTCATGTTTTCCATTGTGCGGTAATAAGCGACGCCAAAGAATAAAATAATGAGGAAAAAACAAATGAATGAGTGTTTTCAAAACTCAAATGTACCAGCTAAATGAATTTATAAATTTGAATTTGGAATTCTTACCAAAGAGGAGATATTTCAGATCAAAGTGGTCAGTACTACAAAACGCTAATTTCATATGTAAGGACCTAATATATATATGACCTCTACAATCTCGAACTTAACTCAGGTAAAATAATATTATACTGATAATTTCGTGCTCCTATTTTTGGCAAATACGGTAAACAAGGTTTATTTTTGTAAATATGTGGCTCCAGCAAAATATATTAACACTGAATACGAACAAAACCAAATATGTACATTTCTCTGTGCACAGCTCAACCCAGGCCATAATAATTGCACTAATTAACGCAAATGAATTTGTTCATTTGCAAAGTTTAAACCGCATAGAGACCACCTAAGCAGGAGAGTCCATAAACTAATGTTTGTACATACATAATAATATACATAAACACTCACGCCTGTCACCCAGAGGGGTAGGCAGAGACTACGGACTTCCATTTGGCACGATCCTGACACACTTCTCTCGCCTCCTTTACATCCATATATCTACGCATACACGCTCGTCGGTTAAGGGTACTCCTAATCTGGCCCATTTTCAATATATCGCCAATTTGATCGATAAACCTTCGTCTAGGGCGTTCCTTCCCGACTCTTCCGTTCACTTCTGCAACATAAATTTGCTTTGTCACTCTTTCCTCGTTCATTCTTTCTACATGACCAAACCACCGAAGCATTCCTTTCTTAATCCTGGTCAAAACGTCATCTTGCAAACCACACTTTTCTCTTATCACACTATTTCTCACTCTGTCATTCAGATTCAGCCCTAGCATACTCCTTAATGACCGCATTTCTGCAGCATTTATTCTACTCTCATGCTTCTTCTGCCAGACCCCACTTTCACTACCATACATTAAAGTAGGGACTATCACAGCATTATGAATTGCCAAACGTGCCTTTTTTGACACATTCTGACTCTTCATAATAGCGTGTAGAGCCACATTCACTCTATTTCCTGCGTTCACTCGTCGTTCTATATCCTTATCATATCTACCATCCCTGCTAAATAAACATCCCAAATATACAAACTCATCCACTTGCTCAATCATCTCCCCTTCTATTCTTATTTCATATAACGTTTTACTTACTTCTCTTTCAAAAACCATCACTTTCGTCTTACTTGCGTTTACTTTCATACCCATTTTCTTTTAATGACCAGTTCATTAAAGTAACCATCATTTGCAACTCGGCTCAAATATGACTTGATCATCGGCGTACAAAAGGCATTTGACGGTTAACTCACCCACTCTCAACCCACATTTTTCAACTTTCAAAGTTTGCAAACAACTGTCCATAAATAGGTTAAACAACCACGGGGAAGCTACACAGCCCTGTCTGACACCTTTTTGAATGCCAAACCAGTCCGAGTAGACCCCATTGATCCTGACGCAAGCACTAGAGTCCCTATAAAGAGACCTTAATGCCTGTATCAATCCAGCGCTCAAACCAAATGAGTTAAGTGTTTGCCATAACACATTCCTGTCCACTCTATCATAAGCCTTTTCCAAGTCCATGAACGCACAAAAAACTTTCAGGTTTTTGGCCAAAAACTTCTCCGCAATCATGCGCATGGAAAAGACTTGATCCGTACACCCCATCCCCTTTCTAAATCCAGCTTGCACATCCCAAATTTTTCCATCAGTTTCTTCCATAACTCTTTCAATTAACACCTTAGCATACAGTTTACCCACAATGCTAAGCAAGCTAATGCCACGGTAGTTTTTACAGTCCAGCCCTTAGCATTTCGAGTGATACTCTATCACATCCGGCTGCCTTACCTGCTTTCATGCTTTTCATTGCTTTCATTATTTCATCTACACTTATCTCCCTACCTCTCTCCACTTCTTTCGGAATTTCTATTTCACTTAACTCAGACGACTCTTGCCTCATAAATACGCTTTCAAAGTATTCCTTTCATCTCTTTAAATTAGAAACTTCATAATTCAGCCTACAGCCATTCTCGTCTCGTATAGCATTCATTCTAGGCTGTATTGAATTTCCCCTGGCAGTTCTTACGAGTTTCCAGAACATTTTAATATTTGCCTGGAAGTTATCAGATATCCTTCTACCATTTTTTTTTTCTTTTACTCTCTTATTTATACGTCTAAAGTCTGCCTTTTTTCTTTCAATCTCATCAATCATCCCGTTAGAATTACCAGCTTTGGTTGCTAGTAAATCTAGCCATGCTCTCTTCTTTGCTTCAACTTCCATCCGTACCTCATCATCCCACCACAACGTATTATTTTTCCTTTCATTCGTTCTCTTAGTTACACCACATACTTCGGTAGCTGCATCTACCAAACCTTTTTTGACATTATACCACACAGTCTCCAAGTCTAAATCATACATACACAATTCATCCATACCACTTATATTTTCTCTCAGTCTACATTTGAACTTCTCTTTCACATCTTCATCTTGTAACCTCTCTATTCCTATACGCTGTAACGCAGTGGTAGACACAGATGTCCGATGCCGCCAACGCTTGAATAGACCATTAATTCGGCATAAGACCAAGTAATGATCCGTCCCTACGTTGGACCCCCGGTAAACCCTTCTATCTACCACTGCGCTCCTCATTCTTTCATCCACAATTATGAAATCTATCATGCTTCTATCATCACCTCTTTCCCATGTATACATTTGAATCCTCTTATGGCAAAAGAAAGTATTCGTCACAAAAATATTCTTTTCCACACATACGGTGAGGAGGTCTTCACCATTCTCATTTATACTTTCATCGCCAAACGTTCCTAATATCCTTTCATAACCAGACCTCTTCACCCCAACCCTTCTATTAAATCTCCTAACATAATAATATTTTCATTTACCTTACATTACATCAACACCATCCATCATCACCATCAAAAACTACTCTCGGATATAAGTGGGCTTAGATATATCTGGGGCGTACACCCCTAGCACAAACAACTTCTTTAAGCCCACTTTCATTCGTATCCATAGCAGCCTTGGGCTTACACATTCATACTCTTTCACACATTGACTCATTATTTCTGAAAGGATGACACCGACTCCCTGGCATGCCCGCTCGGTCTCGTCTACACCAGACCAGTAAACGGTATACATGCCATGTGCAGTGGCATCCTTTCCCTTTCGTTTCGTCTCATTTACACATAACACATCTATTTCTCTACCATTCATCATTTCGCATACTTCATCCATCTTATCATTCATTGCTCTACATACATTCAGCGTAGCCAGACGGGCTTCCGCAATCCACTTTCCGCCCCTCCCTAATGTTTGTTTTCAAAACTATTCGTCCTTTGGCTGATATTAAGGTAATAAAACAAGTATATTTCGCATTATGTCAATCGATATTCACTAATTGTATTACCTCACGGGGAGGAGTAGCTAAAACTACACTGCTAACACTGGAATGTGCTCAAAAAGCTGTATTGAAAGTCACAACATTCCGCCCTATCTTATTCCCGACCCTCTCTTATATAAATCCTGTAATGTTCTCTCAGTGCGCCAATAATTCGTTATGAGTACGTAATAAAATAGCACTCAAAATTGCCCTACAGAAAAGAGATATCTGATAAAAGACGCAAAGATAAAGTAAATTTAACTAACATTAGAATAAGGTATTCTTTTATATATAGATATTTTACTTTCCTTGGACCTTTTCTGTGTAATCAGTCAATGCAATTTTGTACATGTATCTAAAGTGGTAGATTGTAAAAATGTAATTCGAACATGGTTACAAAATTTGTCATACGATGATATGGAAAAATTTCTGATTGCTTTAAATTAACTGATCATTATATTATATTTTAATGAAATTAACCCTAATTAGTTGGTAAGTTATTCATTTTATTATAAGTAACAGAAAAAATTTGATAGTGTAGCACGTATACCTGAGATACATCATCGGACCCTAAGATACAGGTTTATCATAGTTTGGGGTACAACGGAATATATTGTTTAGCTCACTGTTCTTGAATACATATTTTGTTAAATCAATATGTCAATAAAAAATATTTACGGGGTATTTATATAGTTTTCTCATCTGGTTGGGCTGTATAAATATATAAATGAAAATGATAAATATTGATAATAATATTATTATTACAGGCTTATCCCTAGTTCAGGAATTATTACAGATTTTTTTTAGATTAAGGCTTTATTTGAACGAATTGCATAGTTTATTGAAATAAAAATAAATTAATCTACGTATGAAAGTAATGGAAATTTCTTAGATGCATGATTATTCTTATTTTATAAGTTTTCATCAAATTCCAGACGTCGAATAATATAAAATTTTGCATTCGTATTAAGAGCCGATGGCATTACAATAATTTCATGAACATGACCTAATATTCTCACTAGGATTATTACAGCTCATGATCAATGCGTGTTGTGTAAGTTTTTTAAACTGTAATATTATTATTTTTCAGAATGTTAGAATAAATCTTTGGTAGAACAAGATTTTAACGTAATAAATTTACTCTTACTTTATTTTTGGTTATCACTTTATAGTTTAAATATTAAATAAAAATTTTGATTTAAATGCACTGCATTAGGTACTAAGCGTCAAATATTAATTAAATTTAATTTATTTACTTTGCTGAAGTACTCACCGGCAAAACTTTCACAATCATCCAAAATATTTTCTTGATTGCCGTCCACTTTTGCAGTTTTAGACTTCTTATTTGAGCTTGTGTACTTAATACTTTGATTATTGATTCTGTATTGTCTGTTACATACCCCTGTCTCGACAGTGACGTCAGAGGTGTGACGTAGTTCTTCAGGACTTGGCAGCGTGTTAATGTCTGTGATGTCTTTATTGCGTATTAAGTTGTAAACGTTGTTACAATTGAAATTATGACTGTCGTGACTTATATCAGTATTTTGAAGATGAGTCGTGTTGTTCAAAATATGCCAGCTTCTATTGTCAGTGTTTCTATGCGATGCGACCCCGTTTTTGTTTGCAGCTGCTACGTTGCCGTTGTCAGAGCACTGAACAATCCTCATGATTTTCTGGAAAATTAATTTTACAGTATAATACAAAATACAATCTTAAATTATTTCCTTAAATCGTTTTAGACCTTTTCTATTTAAAATGTCGTCTAGATGAAATAAAAAAACTCTGGTCTTAAAAAACGGTCGCATCTAGAGTCTTCTGCGTTTGTGTTTCTGTAATAATAGTACTAACAAGAGCGTACTGGCCAACAATAACGCGTCCTCTTCTGAATACATTTTGAAAGATACTGATGATGAAGATGAGCTCACAAACACATCGATTAATTTTCGATCGATGTCGATCTATGACGGGGTTTTATCGAACAGTATCCGTCGATCAGCTAAAGATACCACACCAATCGATCGACGTCGATCAATGGCATCGATCGACGATCGATCGATTGTTGTGGTAACACCCTTAAGCAAAAGAAGAGCCAAATGTGGGACCGATCTAAATGAGGTGATCGCTACCATTTTCTTTAAAATGTGCTACCATCCTGTTTCTAAATGTTTAAAATATTTTATTGTAAATTAATTGCTCGTATCACTGTTCCATTCTGCCAGTAGTACCTTATAACTTACACACTACATGTCATGCCCGTAGCGTACAACAAGCAATTTAACAAAACGACAACCAACTTTTACATGATACCATTATCAGAATTACACGGAAGATAAACTTTGTGTTACATAATACAAAAACCACGGTGATATTTTTTATCTAACAATATAATATTTGTTCAAAGAAAAATAAGTGATTAGGTAAGTGACCTAGACTTAACAAAAATAACTACTATATTAAAAAGCGTTGCTGACTCCATGTGTCGTAAACCCGGACTAAATATACGCAAAATTAGTTTGTGATACGTGCATGTAAAAATCTTAATGAGGTTTCCAATAACGTTGACTTGGACTTGTTTAATACCAGTGTTTCCCGAATCAAAAATATTTTAGCGAAAAAATTCTGTTGTTAACTATTCTTCTGTTCAGTTTTGTTAATTACTGTGATTGTCTTTACTAATGTTAATGTATATCATAAGCAGACTTAAATTAGTGTTTCTTAGCATTTTGTCTAATAGTAGGTGAAAACTTTTAAATGGCCTTCTGATTGTTATCTAATTTGACACTATGTAAAATTAGCTGTAAATTTTCTTAATATTTTAATTTAAAGGATAAAAATATTATAATAATAAGACTATACATATACTATTTATGTTCTATCAACTTAGTTTTAGGTCTTTGTACTTATTTTTACCATAGAATGGTCTTTTTTGTAAAAGTAAAAATGAGCACGAGCACACTGTCATTTCGATTGTAAATATAGTTGCATATAGCAGACGCAGATGTAAATATAGGTGCGTGTCAACTCGGAGGACTAGGATGAATTGCCTCAAAGTCTAATTTTATACTGGCTTTCTTGCCCTTTAAACTGAACCACAGTATAGAGCAGAAAAGGATTAACAATAAAAAATTACTAAAATTATAAATTCATATAGTATGTATAGTTATTCTATTTCACGTTGAAGTTTTGACATTGGTTGTTGTTAGCCGTGCACATACTCATTGTGTTAGTGTGCGTAGCTGCGGGCGCTTGGGAGTAGCGCTCCCGACAATGTGTATGTGCACGGCTGACGACAACCAAAGTCAAAACTTTATCGTGAAATAGAATAACTATAACGCTATATTATATAGGTTTAAAGGCGGTTATTATTGCGGAACACGCTCAACATTCCTTTTATAAGGGAAGTTGCACCCATCGCCGGCCTTAATCCGATAATCCGTATCGCCGTTGGTAAACCTTTCAGGTGGAAAATAACCGCTCAAATATCCTATACGATACTGTTTCAACAGGAACGAAAAAGATCCTAAAGTCGACTAGAAGGCATCCTTCGAAGAAAATTTAATTAAAGTAAAAACTATATGTTAATTTTTTTTAGGATGGGGTGACAAACGAGCACACAGTCCACCTGGTGGTAAGTGGTTGCTGTGACACTTAGACATCTACATCTATCCTCAATAAAGAATCAAAATGCAGATGCGTTGTCACCCGTGAGGACTAAGATGGAATGCCTCTTTTCCAGTAAAAATTGTCTCCGGATCTCTACACTCGTCATACGAAACACAGCAGTGTTAAGCTGCTATTTTACGCTGGTATTCTGTGAGAGCGTGGTCCTTCCCCGGTCGAGTCGACGCATTCATGCTACAACCATACTACTAATATAGCTGCAGCATGGCTCTACCATGTATATGCACGTTTTTTCTTTAGCGACTAAAATAAAAATTATTTCTATTTTAGTCGCTAAATTTCTAACTTCAAAAATTACCATTAATAGGGTATTTTACACCATGTAAAAAAAATCAAAAACATATATTTATGATAGATTTCGTAAAAAGTAAACGAGAAATATTGATTTCTATTTATAAAAATGCATTATAAATTTTATATTTCAATTTTAAGAAGATTTTTTTTTATTTGTGCCTCAAATCTGCAAAACGCTGTCCGCCATATTAGATACCGTCGTGACGTCACTGGTGCAGAGAACTAGCTAATGTGCTGTGTTATTTCGAAATTTTTCAAGTTATCATTACGATTGTTGAGTTTTATTCCGAATTTTATTGAAAAGGCATCAGGGAAGACGGATTCATAAAAGCAGAAAGTACTAATATTTATTCAATTAATTCGAATTCGTTTAACAGAACCCATAATCTTATATTGTGTGTAATTTTCCATGTCATTATCCAGCTAAAACATGCAATAATCTTTATGACATTTGAAATCAAAGCAAGTTTATTACTTCGCTTTTAGCACTAATGTTATGGATATTATAATATAAGCTTAGATGAGAAAAACTTTTTGTTATATTTTTTTGTACAAACCATGTCCATTATTCCCATATAATAGAAGAAAACACGAATTAAGTAAAACACTGCACTGCACTTGCAAGGGATGTCAAAATGGCCCACAAAGGGCGAGACAGACGAGCGATTAGCCTAATCTATTACAAAATTTGACTTGTAATAGGTCATGCACCTATCATGTCATGATGTTTTGTTTTGTATAAACGATAGTTAAATATAAGTCATACTTACATCAAAGTGACCTTCACAGAAGTATAGTTTAGATTTTGTAGACAATGCCTTCGGGTCCCTTCTTGCCAGTTTTAACCAAGTATTTCTCATATTTAAATCAGTTGGCACTTGAATCCATAACTTCCCCGGCGTTCATATGCTCGTATTTTTGCATTCAGGCACAACACAACAATGATATAGATGATAACTCATTATTAAACATCCAAAAGTATCTTATTCCTTTGCAAAATAGGCAAAATTCTAGGACAGTGACGTCACGAGTTGAACAGCATGGCGGCTATCGTTTTCACGCGAAAATTTAAAACGATAGATTTAAAGTAATTTTTATGGCAGTATTAGGTCTTAAAAAATTTATATAAAAATTATAGTGGTTCATTATCACTCTAGGATTCATATAAAACATTTTTGAAAATGGGTGTAATACCCTATTGGAAATTGGGGTAAGAAGATTACCTTATTTTGGCTTAATGCAGGTTTGTATCTTCAATGGCAAAAATAAATGTGTATAAGACAGTAATTTATGAGTATATTAAGTTTCAGGTGACTATATTATAATAATCAAATATTTTCTATGTGGCAGAGCTCTTTTTCTGTTCAGAGTCCATCTGAGTAGGTATTACACTCCTAACTATTTCTACCTTAGTTTTCATTTGAATTAGTTGTTCCAGAAAAATGAGACAGCCTACGTAATTACATTCCATCTAAAAACTTAGAAGCTGATTGCGGATAACCATGGGTCACGGTAGCCACTTACACGGGTTTGTCATTCTAGTCTCTATATATAAAAGTCAATTGCTGTCCGTTTGTCTCGCAAAATTTCGAAAATGGCTGGACCGATTTTTATGAAATTTTTTGCGTGCATTTGAGTGGGTTCCTGTATCGTTTAGATTCTCAATTGGACTAGGTACGTGGCGCTGTTGTCGAAGCCAGGGCGGATCGCTTGTATTATATTAAAATATATTAATATGAAAGGGTTATAACATATTAGTAATTATAATATGAAATAATATTAGTTATAAATATTTAGTACGTGTATGCGTATAGTACGACGAGAGTCGTAGGTCGTAGCACTATTTACTAATAGTGATGTAATAGTTATCACGGACTGGGTGCTGATCTTAAAATTCACAGCACAAAAAACTCAAGTTCACGTTCCAATGGCGATACCACTGAAATTATTAAATGGTATTTTACAATATATGCTGGTAAACCAAAAGCTCCTAGTAATGAAAAAAGTCGTGAGGAAAACAGAATTTTTGAGAAATAAATTTTAAGGTAGATTTCCGTCAACACGTACGTAAGTGCGGCCTTCAGTATTTTTTCTTTTTTAGGGTTCCGTACCCAAAGGGTAACCAACGGGACCCCATTACTAAGCCTCCGCTGTCCGTCCGTCCGTCTGTCTGTCAGCGGGCTGTATCTCATGATCCGTAATAGGTAGACAGTTGAAATTTTCGCAGAATGTGTATTTCTGTTGCCGCTACGAGTATAACATCAAATAATAAAAATTTAAATAAATTAAAAATCAAAGAGGGCTCCGCTACTAGAAACGTGCGTTACGATGGTACGGAAACATTCATTCGCGAGTCTGACTCGCACTTGGCCGGTTATATATAAGTAAAGTGGATGCTGAATCTCATTTAAACCTACATCTACTCTCGATTAAGAATCAGGATACAAAAGTGTTGTCATCTCTGAGGACTACGATGGAATTGCTCGTTTTCAGTAAAAAGAGTGTCCGGCTTTCCCCCCACCATACGAAACACAGCAGTGACATGTTACTATTTTACGCAGGTATATGCGGGTATAGTTTTAAGAGCGATCGGGCTGACCCGTTCTTTTTGCAGCCATTATATAGTTGCAATATGGCTCTCCCACGTAAAAAGTATTTACAATTACAAATTACACCTCTTCACCGCTGAATTGGAAGACGTTTTCAAACTACTGGACTGGAAAGGATACGGTATTAACATCAATGGCGAGTACATCACTCACCTTCGATTTGCTGACGATATAGTCCTTATGGCAGAATCGCAGGAGGACCTAAGCACTATGCTCAATAACCTCAATAGTGTTTCTCAACGGATAGGCCTTAAGATGAACATGGACAAAACAAAGGTTATGTGTCACGTCCATGTCACACCTATGCTAGTATTTGTCGGGAGCACTACGTTCGAAGTTGTTGACGGGTATGTTTACCTGGGACAAATAGTCCGACTAGGTAAGTCCAACTTCGACCGAGAGGTCAATCGACGGATTCAACTCGGCTGGGCAGCGTTCGGGAGATTACGACACTTATTCTCGTCAGGTAAGAAACCTGAAAATAAAATTGCACAGCCAGTGCGTGTTGCCTGTGACGACTTATGGAGACGTGGTCCTTCACTGCTGGTCGTATGAGGAAGTTCAAGGTCGCTCAGCGAGCTATGGAGAGGGCTATATTCGAAGTTTCTCTGCGTGATAAACTTAGAAATGAGGATATCCGCAGTAGAACCAGAGTAACCGACATAACCCAACGGATTAGTAAGCTGAAGTGGCAAAGGGCCGGCCTTAAAGCTCGAAGAACCGACAACCGACGGTGATAAAAGGTTCTCGAGTGGCAGCCTCGTACCGGTAAGCGAAGTGAAGGGCTGCCCCCCACTATATGGAATGACGATCTGGTAAGACATGCAAGAAGACGATGGCTCAGGACCGTGCTTTGTGGCATTTCTTGGGGGAGGCCTATAAATTCTTGGTCCCTTCACAAGTCCTCTTCAGCAGTGGACTTGTGAAGGGCTGTAAATATGATGATGATGATATACTATTTATTTTATGGTCTTAAATTAAAGAATAATTATATTTTTGTAACTTCTCAAATTAATCATACTTTATCAAATTAAGTAAAAAATACATAAATAAATTGTAGACATTAATTAAGCTATTTTATGCCATCTAGAGACAAAAATGCGAGCCGTTATACGTTGATTCAATACATATTATAACATAGCTTAGACTCAGGTTGCATGCTATACCTAGAGTACCGCATAATATAAGAACTTCTGAAGTGACACGTGACACACTTAGGGCACAGGTCAACTTTTGATAGAAGAGCATAATAAACTTATATAATATATAATACAATATTTTCGATTCAAGTATATTTTTATAGTAATAATTTATTTCTATAAGATTAAAATATTTTAGCGATTTCGTGTACAGGAGTATTTCGTTTATTTCACTTTGTTATCAGTTTAATTCAAAAATATTTTTGTCAATACAGAAGTGCAATCAGACACATATGTATATTATATAATTTACCTTCAATAAATTTACTATATTTAAATTTTAAGTTGTAGGTGGCTGTGGTTAACTATGACATTGGGACGTTGAACACGTCAGCCCCCTCGTGACCATGGGTACTGTAAAGTGCTCGAAATGTCATGAATATAAAAATAACCAATGTAACGCGATAAAAATTGTATAAACTAGTTTCATTTTTCAATTACCTTAAAGAATTGGTAACGTTCAGATTGAACAAGTCTTTCAGATTTTTCCAAGCCTAAGCATGAAAATATTTACATAACTTTACTACCTTTTAAAATATTTACTAACTTGTTTCAATTTATAGAGTAAGAGTTATAATAACAGCTAATTTAATTTACATCACACTACAGTAGAATCTAGGTAAATTACTCTCAGCCTCCTCTTATTTCTGAGGGTTATGGAGGGATTCGTTCGCTAAACCTTCGTCGTGCGCTGCTCCAGTAATTACAAATAATTAAAAACTGGTTTTATGTGTATTCTTTCATAGAGCAACACGGACCACCAATGGACCGGAGAGGAGTAGACAACGCAGGCGTTCCCTCTGTCAAAACATAGGTTCAGCGGTTCTAAGCTTACAATAAAAATAGTGGCAGCCGCAGCTGAATCATCATCTTACAAAAATGTCGAATTGTTCAGTTTTCTGCTGCAAAAAGAGATCTGCCGGTTCAAATTTACAAAAAGATAACATTACCTTTCATGCGAGTACTCGTATATAAGCAATTTTTATCACATTATTGCTATTTACTTCTTTTTAAATTAAAATTACTATAATAAAGGTCGTGTTGTTTCGGATTTGTTTAACAACACAGGCCGCTCGCCCTCATACAATATGCGGATCGGTCGAGCGACTGATCCGAGTCTATATAATGTATACTGTGTGTCACAGACGATTGTTTTTGTGTGCGCATATTTCTCCCCACAAAAAAGACGGACAATTTTGTAACGGGGATAAACGCTATGACTACTACCCTCCGGTCCGCCGGTGGTGCTGTGGTATTCTTTATTAATAATCATTCAACTTGACATCAATTGCATTTAATGGGCCGTATGAAATTGTTTTTTACTTTTCATCAATTGTTTGATGTCAGGCTTGATAGAAGAGAGTTGAAGTCGCATGTCAGGTTCGGCATTCAGTTTTCAGGGTTTTGAGGCAAATTGTGAATATTCATCACGAATCCTACACCAAAAATCATTCAGGGGTATTGTTTTCGGTTTAAAGAATTGTATTTCTCACAAGAACGTACAATGGTTCACTTATAATGAGACACAAAGTAATTATTATAATTTGATAATATAATCACATCTACCTCTAGAGTTGGAAGCGATATAGTCTTAGGTTATTCACTTATACATATTAGGTTGTTTTGAACAGTAATTCCATGCTTGTCTGATTTTTTTTTTCTAAAAATGATTCATAAATCTTGTTTGACATACTTTCGGACTTTTGCAAGTTGAGTACAAAAGTAGTTTGAATCCATGAATTCCTTTATATTTTTGCATTCTATTCTTTGGATCAATGCGTCTCAAAAGATGCACGCACAGCGTTGAGATATTGGACCACTTTAGGTTGAAATATTTAGATAGATTTTATTTTACTTTACAACCTTATGGTATGTACCCCTTTAGTATTTATTGTTTTATCATTATGACCAGTATTTTCGCGAAGTCACCACCAGAGGTTCAAAAATATATTTTATTCTTAATTTTTTGATAAATGCAAATGAAGCAAAATAATTCATTATTTGGTCACTAGAAGCTAGAAGCTTAGAATGAATTAAGCAAAGAGGGAAACAACGTCAGTTATTTCTAGTACTTGTTTTTAATTAGTACGGAGTATAACTTATAGTGCTTACACTAATTAGGAAGTTTCAAAATCTTTGTAAAGTAAACTATTTACAGAAGATAGATATTTATGTTGATTAAAATGTAGTCGACGGAAGGATCTCAACAATAAATGTAACAGATCTCAACATTAAATAAAGGCGAGTTTCGTATAATGATCGGGATTTTTTTCTAATGAGTTTATGGTAACAGTTGAACAGTCTATTAAGAAGATTAGGAGAAAATGTCCGACTAATTAAATCCCAAAATGCAGTAAAGGCTATGACTAATAAAATAAATAAAATAATAAGTCAGCTAAAGGTTAATTTTTTTTTAACTTTTATAATGCAGTACTTGACAGGTATCCCACCTGATTGTAAGTGGTGATGACTGAATTAGCCTAGCAAAATCCTATTCACTCTTGCCTTGAAGGCACACACTTTATAATCGGATGGTAAGACAGATGCTACAGACAGATATTATGAACAACGAAGCAAGCCAACCAGTGCAGAAACGATTACATTTTCACAGATCTTTGTCGCCGAGATACTGTTAATTTTGATAAGCTTTTTTGGAATCGTTTTCTTAATTTTTCTTTCGTTTCCGCTCTTAAGAGTAGTCATTTATCAAATTTAAATGATCGCCCTTTTAGTTATAAGTTCTTTCATTAAAAAAGAATCATCACAATCGGCAAAGGTGAAGCACGTCACAAAAAAAACTGACAGTCGTAGGACTGCACGTCGAAGTGAAAACTTCTTAGCTTCACAAACTAGTAAACATTGTTTTTGGGTTGTTAATTTATAAGTTTATTGAAAATTTATAAGTTTTCACTTCAAAAATATAGTTGTCGTTTTTGAAGTCGCCTAAAAATATAACAGCGGACGATAATTTTAACGAGCCTGGTTCAGCGGTTGCGCTAGACTCGGCTTCCAGCCAAGGAATTTATTTTCATTTACAGACATAAAATAGACAATTCTCTTAACAATGACTTTTTAAAGAAATAGTAGAACTTACAACACCGAAGTGGAATCGAGTTTTACGTTTGGTATTTATCAGTTTCACGCATTTTACATAAGCTTATGCCACATTCTTCTTCTGTTCTACGAATTATTTTGGTCGGCAAGCCACTCCATATGTCGGTCACCTCGTGAGCCAGGTCCAGATATTTTGTTCGCTTGTCTGTTTCTGCTTTCAAAAGGTTCTGGTCATACGGAATGGTACTGTCGACCAAAAATATCCTTGACTATGGTCCCGGTCCATCAGCCCAATATCAGGCTTTTATGAATTAAAATAACCGTATTTTGATATTCCTTTGTATTTCTAATAGATGAGCAAATAAACAAATTTACAAAAAGACAACACTGAGGAACTTGAAGTTTAATAAAAAGTTTTACTTAGCTTAAAATCTCTTGTACGCATTCACATCTAACCGCTTTTTTTCACAAATGTTAACAAATTTCACTTTAATTTATGGGTTGCATGAGTAAAGGAATACTGTTGCTGTATAGCAATATATTACATGTTTAGCAGAAATAGATATCAACACACATTTCCCGATTGTAAACAAACCTAGATACAACTTTATCAAATTACCAGACTTATTTCTATTCACCCCATTTTACGGTACCTTAATTTACTTTAAATACGAAATAACAACAAACAATTAAAATAATAACAAACAAAAGCAAATACCACATCATATTATAAAGACGTTAAATCAAATTACTGCTAATTATGAATCACGGCATTTTAACTGTTTTGTAAAGATAAAAAATCTTCTTGATTGTACCAACTGAATAAACATAGCAGGCACTGTATGGGTCTGTATTATCATTAATTTAAATGTATTAATAATAATTTAAATAACGTTACACAACAAAATGCAAAATATATTTAAATGAGGTCTTAAAATATTTAGCAAGCGTATTCAGAGACCTACATTTTTATATGTCTTTTGTTGAAGTATACGCAGGTTGCGTGGTGTTGATACTTCTTGGACATGTATATTTTAATATTTCAACAAAAACGTGAACATAAAAATTAATAAAAAACGGGCACACAGTCCATCTAATGGAAAGTGGATGCCGTGGCCCATAGACATCTATATCTATAATATATACCTCGAATAAGAATCAAAATGTAGATGCGTTGTCACCCTGAGAGACCAGAAGAAAGTACGGAACGCCTTGTTTGCAGGAAAAATTGGTCTCTGGTTCTCTACACTCAGTATTATGTGAGAACGTGGTGCTTCACCGGTCGAGGTGACCCATTCGTGCTACAACCATAATACAACAGCAGCATGACTCTACCTCGTATACTTATGAGAATTTCTAAATTCGAAGATATTATCTACCGATAAATTAGTTCAACTATATCACAGTACTGTGACTTTATATTGATTATGTATTAAAGTGAACACACTAATCTGGGATAAGTTTAATTAGTTTAATATTATATAATGGCGCACATAGAAAACATTTGTGCACACAGTATATGTACGTTATATATATATATGTATGTGAGTCGACATAACAAAACCATCCTTACTTTTATGCAAATAAACAGTGTGGAATGTTTTGTGAAAGATATATCATTTTTTGAATTCAACAATTCAAACAATGCTTACGTAATATTTTGTGCTTTCTGTGCGCTTATATTGCTCGCCTTATCTGTGCTACATATATGATTTCGTTGAGCGTGCGTCCTATATTTGTCATTTTCAACTTCGGATATGTAATAAATATGATCACTTATACTGCTCTCATCGTAATCGTAGGGAATAAGTGTTCATCATTCATTCATCGTTCATCCTCCATTCATTAATTAAGGTCTGAAAAAATTTCTTAGAGTGGCAAAAATTTAGGTCATTTGTCTTTTTTTTTAAAATTCATCGATATTCAACGAGTAGATTCAGAGATACCAAAATTGGATTAAATTTCAATCAAATCTGATATCTTTCAAGTGTGTACAGAGACTTCTATGAAATCCAATAAAAAAATCGGATATGACATAAAAAAATGAACATGCTGAATAGTTTTGTGTAGTTTTTCTGTGAGGTTCCTTCCTCTAAAAAGGAACATTTTATATTGAACGGCAGTACAAAGGACGGCCTTCTCGCCAAAGTGAATACTGACATACTTAAAGTAAGGCCAAAGATTTTACCCTCCTTGTCATCGTTTTATTTAATTTTCAGTTTCAAGAACTCTGAAGTAACAGACGAACTGTGTATACTTGCTTAAAAAATTTAAATGTTGTTAACACATTTATAATAAGTGAAAGCAAGATACACGTACAGGCGTTTGTTGGACACAGCGCTTTAACGAATCACAACTTAGCCACTTGGGAATCTGATCTGAGATACGAGGGTCGACAACGCACTCGTGTAAAATTGTGAACAAACGAAAACTATACGGCTCATCTGATGATACTCTGTTCATGAAAATCTGCAATACCAAAGGCATGGATTAATAAATATTAAGACCTGAACGACATATAATATCACATATTTAACAGATTAGCATAGACCAATGATATGTGTATACATTTTACTACGAAAGCTCACAATCGACAACCTCGCGCGATGTTTACTTGTCCAATAATTCTACGCAGTCGATTCCAATCTCTAATCAATAGTCAAAGTCAAAAACAAATATTTCTAAACTAAATTGGCTTTTACAAAGCACTTTGAAAGCCTCAAAAACTCACAAGTAGACTATTTTTCTAACAAAAGTTACAAGTTAATCATATGAACGGAACAATAGAGTAATTGGTTTTAGTAACAATCTGACTAAAAATTGCATTGCAAATTACAATTCTATGAAAGTTGCTGTAGGCATATAATTATTTTATATAAACAAATAATTTATAAGCCTTGGACGACGTTGTACTAAAGGTACAAGAAAGAATCTAAGCAGCGAAAATATGACTACAGCCTCTCTCCGGAGTCATGTAGGAACGCTCTCTAGGGGCACAAATATCGCCCAATATATAAAATATAAATTCATTTGCATACAGACCCATGTTATTAGAATTCGTAGAGTTCAGTAGACGGACTGATATCATTTCCAATATTATGACCTGTTTCATATAGGTCAAGCTAGATTAAATTTTTTTTTCTATCTGTCTATCACAAGTAACAAACACACAAAATACTTAATATATAACTTACACGATCTTCTCGCTTATGTCTGTATCTTATATTTTGTCTGTTAAATTGGATGGTTGGATGGTTTAAATTCACAATTGGACCCGGTAGGTAGCGCTGTTGTCGAGATCTAGAAATCACCCGTGCGAAGCCGGGGCGGATCGCTAGTTTATTATATTATATAAAAATATAATATTATTAAAAAAAATTGATAAATATTTTTCAGTAACCTTTTACAATTTTTCATTTACCGAATGGGTACTTTGTAATTCGTAATAAAAACTATTTTTATATGATTGATTTTTGTACGTTATAATAATGGAGAACTATCACAAAAATAATAGAATTAGAGATTGCGTTGATGACTGTTTGAAAAAAGAAACATTTTACTCCATTACCAAGTTCTTACATTAAAATATTCAATAAAACTAATTTTACGGATTTTATCACGTTTAATTTAACTTATTTATCCTATTTTACCACGTTCTTATTAAGTCACTTTCTTGTTTGTCTGTCGTTCCGGGTGGAATCTTGCAACTCAAATTTCGAGCACTTGCCGATGAGCTTGAAATTTTGAACATAGCTCAGAATCGGATGACAATGTAGAAATATGAAAAAAAATCGTGGGAAGTATATATTTTTTTAATACTTACAAAATTTAAAAAAAGCACTTGTTTAATTCCCGACATTTCGGGTGCTTTACAGCACTCATGGTCACAGGGGTACTGCGCTGTTTGATTGACGTGACATTCCGATGCCATAGTTAGCCCGGCTCCCTTCAACTTTTAAATTCGGCTATCTTGAGCTTTGAATATTTCTTAAGCCTAAGCTTTTTAATATTCAAAAACTGAAGGTAGCCAGGGCAACAACAATTTGATTATTTAAAGCCACATCAAATACCTCAGTCTCTCGTGACCATGGGCGCTGTAAAGAGCCAGAAACGTCGGGAATTAAAAATAAGTTGAATTAAACGCGATAAAATCCGTAAAATTTGTTTTATTCAATATCAAGTATCCGTATAAGAAATCATTATAGCTCAAAGTATTTATAGATAACTATCATCCTTAAACTACACTAGTAAAATCTCGTATTGTAATAAAAAGCTTAATCAAGAGTACCTTTCCTAACAGCATGTGAAATTCAATTGTACTATTATTTATTCTGTGGTATTACATAACTTTACCGTTAAACTAACTTATATTTAATTCTTATTTAATCATATTTATTTACATTGCGACTTAAAAAGTATCGACTTCTATCGATATTTTATGTTATAGTTTCTGCAGTTAAATTCGTTCGAATAGTAACAATATTACTATTCGAACTGCAGAAACTATAACGTAGATAGATTTTCCTTTATTTGTAACTAATTTCGTCATAAAGTAATTTAAAAACATTTCGTGGGCTGACTACGACATCAGAATACTTAAAAAACAACGTCGCTCGTGAATGACGATGGCGTGACCCGCCGCGCCCTCAACCCTTAGTCTCCTCGTTAATGGCCTCCAAAATGATGGATAAACTGCCTTATACAACATTTATTAATGTTCCAAAAACATTTTCGCAATAAAATAAATAGAGACCCAAATGAAATAAATAAAATAAAATAGTTAAAAACTTTTTTGGGCTCAAAAATTAAAATATTATAGTCTGATTTTTATAAATTTCTCTGGTTTTATAAATGTTTTTTTTTCCTAGTTTGGCAATATAAATGTTTTAGTTCTTCATTAATGTCATGTCAATGTCAAAAACTTTTTTAGTTTTTTATTGTTGGCAACGAGTGCGTCATTTTCAAAGGTTATTAGCATATAAATATTACGAGCTCTCTGTAGAGAGTAATTGTGTTTTGTGATTACGAGTATGTTCGTTATCTTTAAAAATATTTCCAAAATATTTTTTCTAGGAATATAGGCACTCTTCAAATCAAATTGGAATTCTTAAGAAATATACGTCAGCAAATAGTCTTCTATAGAGCAAATCGGGCCCTCAGATCTATGTATATTATGTCTACTATGATCTAAGGCTACAGGCACTGATATACTCACACTTTTGTTTTTAAGTTTTGAGGAATACCTACTTCAAAGTCGAACCTGTCCAGCCGTAAGCAAAGATATCTATTCAATATTACCGAACCCTAAATTTCACACATTAATAATGAAGAGCCACGTCACCAAAGCGAGGGTATAGGGTTCTTCATTTACCAACGCGCCTGCCCAGCGTGAAATATAGGCAAGTCAAATTATGCAGCTATTAATACATTCGTCAAAAAAATCAATATCCAGCAATAAATGAAGAAAGAGAGATAGAAAGACATTTATATATTATAATTAAGAAAGACTGTTAAAATATAAAAAAAAACAATTTAGATAAAACTTCATAACAACCAATTGAAAATAATCTTTGTAGATTGCAATATAAAATAATTGTTATAGTTCGTAGACAATTCCTTAAATAGCGGTACTAAAGAAAAATGTTTACCTAAATTGTTACGATTACTATTTATTTTTATTTCTAAACCTATTATTTAGCCTAAAAGTTAGGTTTTTGGTTGTTCTTTGTCTCTTTGAAAAAGTAGAAAATATTTTAATGGAAAAAGTTTTAGTTTCGTATCTTCAATTTATTTGTTTAATTATATTGTTAAAATTTATGGAACGTTTTTAATTCTATAATTTTATCACTTCTACTACTTCTATGAAAACTATGGAGGGAGAGCTAGTAGAATGACATAATATTACAAGAACTACAGCAGTCATTTTGAAATGACAAATCTCGCACCAATTATTTACAATTAATTACTAATTTGATTATTGGCTAGATTCAATTATTTATAACAAAATGTAGTGATCCTGCTAGTCTCTTCAGACTATGGGGCTATATTAGGACCTGCGTTTAATAACATTCATAATGACTTGCTTGAGTGAAGCTAATGCTCAATGTCAAATTATTGAAGTCACTCAAGCGAATGGACCATTCGGATCGTAAAAAGCACTTACGGGCGCCGCTGGTGGCGCTTTCCACGCTACCGACAAATGTTCAATCGATGTTCAAATTAAAATACTACGGAGTACGGAGTATAGCTTACGTTGTTAAGCCATATTGAATAAGAATTTCTCAACTAATGCGTACATAAATAAAATACGTTAAGTTATTAGGTATAAGTAATTAATGCTATACCTAATAAATACTAATATCTGTTTTAAGTTTAAAATATGTCTAGTATATATATATATATATATATATATATATATATATATATATATATATATATATATATACATATGCTAGACATATTGTTAGTAAATATTATGATAATTTCTCGGACACAAATTAACCAAAGTTAATCATGATTTATGAATTAATAAAAAATATTATTAGATGTTTTATAAAATATAATAATACAAAGAGTTTCTTCTCTCCTTCAAAAAGTAAAAATATGAGCAGGGTGCATTAAACTAGCAGTGCTAAGTAAATGTAACACAGGTATTCAGATCATTTGAAATTAAAATATTTTGCATCTGTTTTCCTTTTTAATGCATAGCACAGACATAACGAAGATTACCGACACTTGTCGAAAGACCAGAGGCTAAAGTGCATCTCAAAATAGCTCTGATACATTTTAAGACTATCTACAACATATTTCATATTTTTTCACCAAGAAAGAATGAAATATGTTACACACCTAGTGAGTTTCATTCTAACAAAATCTAAAACACCATTTACAGGGTTATTTTATATACATTTTATAAAAAGGATCTCTAACTTTAATGTAATATGCATTAATTTAACTACAGTTGCATTTACCATTAGCACTTGAGAATAATTATATTACGTTACTATAGAAGGTATATTAAAAACAATCTGTTTAGGTAATCATACCTGTAAAGGGCGCCATCCTGGCAATTGCTTAGCGCAGTCACTGAATAATAAATGCAGCGGGCAAGGTTATGTTTTAATAGTTCTTGGAATGTACAGCATTGACACGTCTTAAATTTCTGACACTACGTCCCGATATTTATAACAAAGCTTTATGCCATTTAAGAGGTTATAATTGTACAAGTAACAGTAAGGTGTGTGATGTGGGACGGCTGTTGCGAACGTGCAAACCGAGCGAGGTTCACTGCAAAGTGATCGCGTGCTCGCGTGGCTCTACGTAATGCCGGCGCCCGCCCTCCCACTGTCGTTGCAGGCTTGGGCGGCTTTCCATGGTAAATAACGTCGTAAAAATAGCGACTCGTATCATGCTTTGTACGGATCATTTTTTTTTGTACAATGTCGAATCTCAAGATTAATTTCACCGTTAATTTTATATACATAATACATATGTACCTATATCTTTTTATTCATATAATATTTCTTATATTAATTGTACACTACGTGTTAAACGCCACAATCGATTCTACATTGCCATAAATATAAACAAATGTGTAAGTACAATAAAATTATATTCTAAACGTAACATACGACAACTACGTTTACCATAATATACGTCTGCTGCTTTACTGCCGTAAATACGCTTTCAGTTGGTAGTAAATCATCTGTAAGTAGATACTAGTAAATTTTGTATAGCTTGTATTACATACCTCGCAGAGGAAGTGCTCTGCTAATAATTCCACTGTCGCCCTCTAGTTTGAATTAATAATAAAGAACAATAGTTAAAAGATGTCGTTTTAGAGCTTTTTATGGAAATGGTTACCTGCTCTGTTTGCTCAGAGAGCTTAACTTCCAGCCCCCGCTAGATGGCGTTTAAACTCAAAACGTAATTTATGTGGATTTAACATCAAATTATAAAACATTTATCGTATCGTTTTTATAAATCGAGATGATGTTATTTAACTAATATACAAATACTTAAAAAACATCTTCCATAAATGTTAATAAATACGCAAAAGCTTTTTGGAAAGAGGGCACCAACCTTAAGATAACGAATCGTTATTCAGGTCACGTGCCTTGTCCCACTACCCGAACGTCGAAAGCTTCTGTAGTTAGAGAAGTATTTAAGAATAAAACGTACAAAGGCTCTGAACAGACTCCCATCTTGGTTCAAAAATACACCGATTAAAACAATCGGTTAAATTTTTTCTCCTAAGAGAGCAAAAACCGGAAATAATGTTTGATAAGAAACGTAATATTATTAAAGTTATATTAACTACTTAAAAAGACTGTTGATGTGTGGCGTGATATACCCTGAAACTGTATCTAGAATTTCGTCTGGGTTGGTTGCCAGTGTCCACTAAAAATCAAAAATCTATCTAGGATATTCCTCGATTTGGCAAAGGTGATCAACACAGTCCCGACCCCAAACCTAATTACTAAGCTGGAAAAAATTGGTGTAAGAGACTTACCTCTACAATTACTAAATAAAAAGCTACATGAATGGCAGTAAGCAGAGCTGGAATAGAGAATAAGGTAAGTGACGAGTTAACTATCAAGTTCGAATTACCTCAAGGTGCCATACTCGCCCCAATGATGTTCCTGGTATACGAGTATGTTAATGACTTATGCAAACTTCAGCTACAAAAGGAAAAAAATATTCTTATTTGCCAACGATACTACATTGTTGTTTAGTGGTAACCGTTAGAAGGAGGTCTTTGATTCTGCATAAAGCGGTTTTGCTAATTGCTGCCTTTGGTTACAAAGTAATGTGCTGACATTAAACGTCGCCAAAAATAAAAACCATTACACTTAGGTCAAGCCAAACCCCTACTCCTTCTCTTTCCATCACAGCCCATATTTGTAACTCTTGAGTCGCCTATTTGTATTTGTCCAGCTATTCTAGGAACGGACAAGATTAAAAATCTCGGCATTACATTAAGGTACTTATGACTAGGTTACGCAAGCTCATTAACATTTTCAATTCTTTAAAACACGTAGCCGATTGCCGAATCATCAAGATGGTCTAATTAGCTCTACGATAATCACTTTTAGACTACTGTATCGGATCGCGAGGTGGTGCCACGAAAAAAAACCTAATCGAGGTTCAAAGAGCTTAAAGAAGCCATCAGCTAAAAGAGCCATCCTAGAAGTTAGCGCATGTCTCCCGTTTCGCTTTTCAACAGTAGACATCTAGGTACTAAAAAAGGGATATCCTAACAATAAGACAAACTTTCATCCCTCATGCCGTTCTTATGAAATACTCTCAATCTAAATACGATCCGGAGCTTCGAAAATATAAGCAAGGAAAAACTTAAGAATATAAAGCGACCGAAAAACTATTGAAGTCACCAATATAAATATTAATCCAATATAACATAAACACTCAAAGCGACCGAAAAACTATTCAAGTCACCAATATAAATATTAATCCAATATAACATAAACACTCACGCCTGTCACCCAGAGGGGTAAGCAGAGACTATGGACTTCCATTTGGCACGATCCTGACACACCTCTCTCGCCTCCTCCACATCCATATACCTACGCATACACGCTCGTCGGTTAAGGGTACTCTTAATTTGGCCCATTTTCAATATATCGCCAATTTGGTCGATAAATTTTCGCCTAGGGCGTCCCTTCCAGACTCTGCCGTTCACCTTTGCCACATAAATTTGCTTTGTCAGTCTTTCCTCATTCATTCTTTCTACATGACCAAACCACCGGAGCATTCCTTTCTTAATCCTGGTCACAACATCATCTTGCAAACCACACTCTTCTCTTATCACACAATTTCTCACTCTGTCATTTAGATTCAGCCTAATATACTCCTTAATGACCGCATTTCTAGAGCATTTATTCTACTCTCGTGCTTCTTCTGCCACACCCAACTTTCACTACCATACAATAAAGTAGGGACTAACACAGCACTGTGAATTGCCATATGTGCCTTTTTGGACACATTCTGACTTTCCACAATAGAGTGTAGAGCCCCATTTACTCTATTTCCTGCGTTCACTCGTCATTCTATATCCTTATCATATCTACCATCTCTGCTAAATACACATCCCAAATACACAAACTCATCTACTTGCTCGACCAATTCCTCTTCTATTCTTATTTCACATATCGTTTTACTTTCTTCTCTTTTAAAAACTGTAACTTTCGTCTTACTTGCGTTCACTTTTATTCCCCTTTCTTTTAATGACCTGTTCATTAATGTAACCATCATTTGCAACTCGGCCGCCGGCGACGCAAGTATGACTTGATCATCGGTGTACAAAAGGCATTTGACGGTTAACTCACCCATTCTTAACCCGCATTCTTCAACTTTCAAATTTTCCAAACAACTGTCCATAAATAGGTTGAACAGCCACGGGGAAGCCACACAGCCCTGTCTGACACCTTTATGGATGCCAAATCAGTCCGAGTAGGTCCTGTTGATCCTGATACAAGCACTGGGTCCCTATACAGAGACTTCAATGCCTGTATCAACCCCAGCGCTCAACTCATATGAGTTCAGTGTTTGCCATAACACATCCCTGTCCACTCTATCATAAGCCTTTTCAAAGTCCACGAACGCATAAAACCTTTTGGTTTTGGCCAAAACTTCTCCGCGATCATGCGCATGGAAAAGACCTGATCCGTACATCCCATTCCTTTCTAAATCCCGCTTGCACATCCCAAATTTTTCCATCAGTATCTTTCATAACTCTTTCAATTAACACCTTAGCATAAAGTTTTCCCACAATGCTAAGAAGGCTGATACCACGGTAGTTTTTACAGTACTGCTGCGATCCTTTTCCCTTATGTATTGGGACTATCACGGCTTTGCACCAGTCTACCGCTACCCGCTTAAGTTCCCAACACAAATTAAGCAAGGTGTACAGCAGGTCTGCCACCACTCCCTCTCCAGCCCTTAGCATTTCCAGTGATACTCTATCATATCCGGCTGCCTTACCTGCTCTCATACTTTTATTGCTTTCATTATTTCATCTATACCTATCTCTCTATCTCTTTCCTCTTCTTTCGGAATTTCTATTTCATTTAATTCAAACGTCTCATCACTCATAAACACGCTTTCAAAGTATTCCTTCCATCTCCTTAAACTCGAAACTTCGTCATTCAGAATACAGCCATTCTGGTCTCGTATAGCATTCATTCTAGGCTGTTTTGAATGTCCCCTGGCAGTTCTTACGAGTTTCCAGAATATTTTAATATTTGCCTGGAAGTTATCCGATATTCTTCTATCATTCTTATCCGTTCTTTCTTGCTTTTTCCTTTCAACTACTTCTTTTACTCTCTTATTTAGATGTCTAAAGACTGCCTTTTTTCTTTCAATATCATCATTCATACCGCTAGAATGACTAGCCTTGGTTGCTAGTAAATCTAGCCATGCTCTCTTCTTTGCTTCAACTTCCATCCGTACCTCATCATCCCACTCTAAAGTGTTATTTTTCCTTTCATTCGTTCTCTTAGTTACACCACATACTTCGGTAGCTGCATCCACCAAACCTTTCTTGACATTATACCACACAGTCTCCAAGTCTAAATCATTCATACACAATTCATCCATACCACTTATATTTTCTCTCAGTCTACATTTGAACTTCTCTTTCACACCTTCATCTTGTAACCTCTCTGTTCTTATACGCTGTAACGCAGTGGTAGACACAGATGTCCGATGCCGCCAACGTCTGAATAGACCATTAATTTGGCATAAGACCAAGTAATGATCCGTCCCTACGGTGGACCCCCGGTAAACCCTTGTATCTAACACTGCGCTTCGCATTTTTTCATACACAATTATGAAATCTATCATGCTTCTATCACCACCTCTTTCCCATGTATACATGTGAATCTTCTTATGACGAAAGAAAGTGTTCGTCACAAAAAGATTCTTTTCCACACATACGGTGAGGAGGCTTTAACCATTCTCATTTATGCTTTCATCACTAAACGTTCCCAATATCCTTTCATAACCAAACCTCTTCACGCCAACCCTTCCATTAAAATCTTCTAATATAACAATATAAATTATCACTATTTCCGCAAATTTTCCTCCTGTAGCTTTTAGTTTAAAATTCACGCATACATACCCAAACATACACACATAATAAACTCATAAACATACTATTTTACATACTCGTCCTGTTATACATACACCCACTGATGTGAAATCTGCAATCACCGTACTTTCAAATTTGTTACTTTCATTATTATAATATTTATGATTTTTTATTCTTAATTTCATATTATATTATTAATGACTTACCCTAGTCGCAAACTTCCCCAATACACTTTTTGCAGATGATTGTAGGTAGGCCTTTTCATGTATACATATTTAACTACCTTAAATAATGAAATGAATGAGACAAAATAATCGATTGCTTAAATCTTAATAACTTAAAAATAAATTTAAATAAGACTAAATGCATGACTTTCCAAGGAAAAAGAACCGCCGAGATACTAAATCACTTCGATCAAAACATTAGTAAAACTAATAACGCACATTTCTTAGATTTGAAAATTGATAACATGTTAACATGGAAGTACCATGTTGATACAGTATGTACGAAACTCAGTAGGTTTTTCTATGCACTTCGACAACTTTCCAAGACAACCAATATGTCTACACGGCTTAAAGCATATTACGGTTACGTGGATTCTACACTAAGATATTTAATTATTATTAATATATTTTTAAACCACAAAAGAGGTACATACGAGCTATATGCAATACAGCAAACTGAAACATGTAAACCATCTTTTAAGAAGTTAAAAGTATTAAACTCTTACTTCACTTTTTTTTGATGTCACCATGTTCGTAAAAATGAACGTTCATCTTTATGAATATCATTATAGTGTGCGACACACAGATAAACTCTGCTCTGTTGCAAGTTGCAAAAAACAGCGTTATTTAACAAAAGCGTATTTTTCATGGTACAAAAAATATATAATAAAATATCCAAAAAAATCAATATATGTATAAAAAATTTGAAAATCTTTAAAAAAACGCTTGTCAGTGTCCTAATTGATAAAGCCATTAAATGATTTCTTTAGTGATGATTTTTTTGATACACAGTGTTCTTCCACATTTTTTTTATAGGAGAGGGGGCAAACGAGCATGCGGCTCACCTGATGGTAAGTGACTACCGCCGCCCATGAACAACTGCAACACCAGGGGAACCAGGGGAATTGCAGATGCGTTGCCGGCCTTTTAAAAAGGAGTAGGCTCTTTTCTTGAAGGTCCCTAAGTCGTATCGGTCCGGAAAAATCGCTGTTGGTAAACTATTCCACAAGGAAGTTGTACGAGGAAGAACACATCTTCTAAATCGCACAGTGGTGGACCGCCAATCATCCAGATGGTATGGATGGTATCGGGAGTTCTGCCGCGATGTGCGTTCGTGAAATTTGGCGGCTGGGATTAATCCGAACAATTCCTCAGAGCACGAAAGAAAATGCAAAGAGATGCAAAATCTCTTCGCAGCGCCAATGAATCGAGCCGATCGGAAAGGACTCGGTCGTCGACGATTCGAGCCGCTCTACGCTGGATACGGTCAAGTGAAAGGAGCTGGCACTGGGGAGCCCCAGCCCAGAGATGGGAACAGTATTCCATGTGAGGCCGAACCTGCGCCTTGTAAAGTTGCAGGCGTTGTGCCGGCATGAAATACCGTCCCGCTCTGCTGAGCACGCCAAGCTATTTAGAGGCCAATTTGGCCTTCTCTTCCAAGTGACCACGAAACTGCACGTTACTCGATATGTCGACGCCGAGGATTCCGATACTGGCTGAGGCAACAAGGGGAGTGCCTTTAAACTGAGGAAATAAGACAAAGGGGTTCTTTTAGCGGTAAACGCGCAAACTTGTGTCTTCTGAGGATTAAACTGGACTAGATTTAGTCGCCCCCAATCCGAGACTTTGTTCAGCAAAGACTCGACTTCAGACACAAGTTTGTTCCGGTACTCGGCGACGTTTTCCCGAGAAATATTGGCACGGCCGGTGTATAGAGCATCACCAGTGTTGTCATCCGCATAGCAATGAATGCTACCGGTTTGCAACATATCATTGATATGCAGAAGAAACAGCTTTGGTGATAGCACGCAGCCTTGTGGAACACCAGCGTTAATAGGCTTGTAGTCGGAGCATGCACCGTCTACAACGACCTTGATGCTCCGATCTGCAAGAAAGCTGGTGATCCAATTGCACAATTTCTCGGGAAGCCCATAGGAAGGAGCTTCGAAAGAAGCGCTTTGTGCCAAACCCGATCGATGGCCTTCGCAATGTCCAAACTAACGGCCAATGCCTCCCCCTTGGACTCTACTGCCTCCGCCCATCTATGAGTCAGGTAGACCAGAAGATCACCAGCTGATCGACCCCGACGAAAACCGTATTGGCGGTCACTAATCAGCTGGTGATCCTCAAGGTACCGCATGAGCTGGCAGTTTATAACGGACTCCATTATTTTGGAGAACAAGGGGGTGATGGCGATAGGCCTGTAGTTGGACGGGTCTGAGCGGTCGCCTTTTTAGGATCGGTTGGACAAAAGCTGTCTTCAATGATTTCTGGACTACGCCCAGGGAGTAGGAGTACCGGAAAAGACACGTTAGAACCGGTGCCAACTCCGGGGCACACGTCCTCAGCACAATTGGGGGGATTCCGTCAGGCCCACTCGACTTGTGGATGTCCAGGGAGAGGAGTGCTTTGTGAACCGAGCGCTGTGAGAACCGCATATCCGGCATGGAGCGTTCACACCGCGGTGCGTTCTCTCCGTCATCAAGAGTCGAGTTGGACGCATAAAGAGAGCCTAAAAGGTCGGCTTTCTCTTTTGCGGCGTGGGCCAGTGAGTCGTCCTCCCTGTGCAGAGATGGTAGTGATGGCTTACAGAAATTCCCTTGGACAGCCTTGGCGAGAGACCAGAATGCACGGGTTCCCGAAGGAAGGCGAACTAGTTTCTCGCCATTTCTGCTTATGTGCTCTGACTTTGCCTTGGCAATAACTCTTTTGAAGGACCTGGAGGCGAAGTTATACTTCTTTTTAAGCATGCTGGTGTTTACATCCCGAGCCGCCGAAGCCTCAGCCCAGGCCTGATAGTACTCCTGCTTACTGCGTAATGCAGTCTTACAGGAGCGACCAAACCAAGGCTGAGATCTGTCTCCGATGGGTACCAGAGATGATGGAATAAATAGTTCCATTCCCTGTAGCACCACATCAGTGATTGAGTCAGCAACAGCGCTGGGATCATCCGGCGAGAAGCAAACACGCCCCCATGGGTAGGATGCAAAGAAAGACCGCATTCCGTCCCAATCCGCTGACCTGTAATGCCAAACACGGTGGCAACCTGCAGAACGCAACCGCGAGGGCGTGAGTGGCACCACACTCCGGATCAGACAATGGTCCGAAGAGCCGAGAGGGGCATCGACGGACACCTGATATCCGTCCGGATGAGAGGTCAGCAGAAGGTTCAACAGGGAGGGTGTATGATCCTTCACATCTGGAATCCGCGTAGGCGAAGTAACCAGTTGTGTCAGACCATATGCCAGGGCAAAGTCATAAACTGATCTCCCCGCATGATCGGTTAAACGTGAACCGAGCCATCCGGCGTGGTGGGCGTTAAAATCGATCTCATAATCACGATCTCTGCGGATGGGACCTGTTGTAGCCAGGAATCTGTAGCCATTTGGACGTGGTCGATGAGTCGGTCTGTTTCGGCATTACCGCTATGGGACCTATAGAGGCACCCGTAGACGCGGGATGGTCATCGCTATCTACGCGTAGCCAAAGGATGGACAGGTCCGAACCTTCAAGACTGCCGAGGCGCCGAGAACAGATGTCCTCTCTGACGTATACGCAAACTCCAGCCCGAGGCACAAAGGAGTGTTCCAATTTGTACCCCAGGTAGGAGAGATACGAAGTATCAGCCGGAGAGGACACCTGCGTCTCGGTCAGAAAGAGCAAGGCCGGCTTCGCCGTCTCGAGATGGTAGTTATTGTTTTGAGCGGAATTTTGCCCCAGAATACGCGGGGCAGCCTGAGCACCCACGCTCAGGAGTGGAGTAGCATGGTTGTGGATGCTCCGCGAGAGATTCTCCAGGGGTGCTGGTATCCTCCTGGGGTAGTCTATGATTTAATTCCGCTACCATATTGATGGGGAGAATTGGGCCCCACTAGTTTTAATTAAAAAAAACTTCACGGGATCAACCATTAAATAAATAATTTATCTTTTAATATACATATGTTAATATAAATATTGATTTTTATTACATTTTATTTGATTTTTTTAAAGTAAATTTAAAGATTCAAACGAAAAGAAATTAAATGTGTCACTATTTAATAATATAATAAATTTGCATATTCATTTAATATTGAAATAGATTTCCGACTTGCTTAACTTTTTCTCTAATTCTGTATAATACAGTAAATTTCCATATTCGCTTTCGATGTCATCAAGGAATTGTTTGAATTGCCTGTGATTGAGTCCTCGTGATTTTATAAATTTACAGTCAAACTACCACTTTCATGACATTTTGAAATTCAATTTTTAGAACAGAGGCTTCTTGGTGTATAATGCAGTGAAACTGCATGAGATCTTCAACGTTTATGTTTTTCTTGCAGATGCTTTTTCAGCAAAGTAACTAGCCCAGAATTGACACCAATCATCGAAGGAGCACCGTCAGTCGCAACTCCCGATAATTTTGATAAGTCCAAATCAGTTTTGAACACTCATCCAAAAGTACATTGAATATATCAACTCCTCTGGTTTGACCTTTCAATGAACACATTCCTAATAACTCTTCTAAGACTTCAAAATCTTGAGTAACACCTCGTATGAATATCAGAAGTTGAGCTGTGGAACTAATATCAGTGGTATCGTCGAGTGCTAATGAAAAAATTCAATGATCTTAGTTTTTCATTTAATTGTTCCGCAATATTACCTGACAAAGACATAATTCGTCTTTGGATAGTCATACGATTCAGTTGAATTTTCTCAAACTTTTTTGCTGCTTCTGGACACATTTTCTTAGCGGCAATTTCTATGCATTCTTTTACAAAATTCCATCATTGAAGGGGCGACTTCCTTTGCTATCATTCGAGAAATTTCATAACTTACTTCTGTAGCTGTTTCTGAATCTTGAATGGGTTTTGTAAACGTAGCTTGCTGACCAGTAAGCTCCCGTTTTAAAGACAACATTTTTTGCTTCCTTAATTCGCCTGTAAACTTGGTAAAAGTAGGATGCTGCGTTTCATAGTGCCTTTTTACATTATATTCCTTTGCAATCGCAACAGAATTCTTGCAAATTAAACAAACGACTTTGTTATGCGACCATACAAAAAAGTATTTCTCAGTCCAAATTTACTAACGTTTTTTACTAGGTCCTGGCTTGTCCATGTTGCGTTCTAATCCTGGCTAGGATTAACACAGCACCTAAAAACAATTACAGTACCTACTTAAATTACCCATCCTTTTTTAAATTACCAAAAATAATTGATTAAATAGGTAGGGAAACACTTATTAATAACAGAGTTTTACTTACGATTTCACAACACAATTATACACGGTACTTGACGGGAAATCTACGTTGAATGTGGATCAAAATATATGACACCGGCTAGTCGAGTTAAAATCTACACTAGAACTATTGACACTTCACTCAAATTAAAACCGAACTGTCGGTCGCTGCGGTTAGCGTGGCTTTTATACCGCGCGTATAGAGTCGAAAACTGTCTGGAGAAATCACGAAACCGACTCTGGAAGCTTCGTGTATCATCTACCTACGCGAGCAATCGGGAATTCGGGACTATTGCTATCTCGCTTGCTCTAACAATATAACCCGTGGATAAGCCGCCACCGCGCTGCCGTCGTCGCCGCGCCGCCGGCCGCGGCGGTTCCTCAAGAAAACGAATTTAACCGAGATCAGCACGAACATTACCGACCGCTGTTACCGAGGCATGCACGGCGCACCGATAAGCGCACTTAAGAGCGCGCGCGCGAGATTCAAATTACTTTTCGAACATATTTTTTTTTGGTTTTATTCTGGAATATAATTCAATATTTTTCGAATGTACGAGAGTATTATTTTTGCTGTCGGCGGGCCACCAGTATTCGACCGGCGGGCCGCATGCGGCCCGCGGGCCGCGGTCTGTGCATCTACGCTTTAAAGTAACGCTCAAGTCTACCTTAGGGGCTCGGGACCCAGTAACGTTGTAGTGTGAATAGCTACCAGTAAGAAGCGGTAGTAACCAGTAGTAGCTGAAGTGACTAGTAGCAGAATATAGTGAATAGTGAATAGTAGCTAGCAACATAGTAACTGATATTCGCAGTTACATATTTGAAAGTGATAACTAATTGCGTAAAGTGGTAACTGATATTCGCAGTTACATATTTGAAAATGATAGCTAGTCGCATAACGTGGTAACTGATATTCGCAGTTACAATTGATAGTGATAACTAGTTGTATAACGTGGTAAGTGATATTTGTAGTTACACAAGTGATAGAAATAGCTATTTTAGTTAATAATAGCAGCTAGTCAGACACTGTTGATAAAACCAGCTACTACTAATAAAAATTTGATACTACCTTAATAATTTGAAGAAATCTTTTGAAATATATAGTGACCAACTGATAGTGAACAACCGTAGTTGAACAACCATATTCAACAACCGTGGTCAATAAACAACAGTCAGAAGATTTCCGCCGAACAGTTGAGCAGTCGAACCGCTGGCCACTGCCTTGCCATGCCATTTTATTCTATTTCGTGCATTTTGATTTAACCTCAGTCCACAGTACCCCAGCTTTGGTAGAGCCATGCTGCAGCTATATTAGTAGCATAGTTGTAGCACGAATGGGTCGGCTCGACCGCGGAAGGACCACGCTCTCACAGAATACCAGCGTAAAATAGCAGCTTAACACTGCTGTGTTTCGTATGGTAAGTGTAGAGAACAGGAGACCCTATTTACTGGAAAAGAGGCATTCCATCTTAGTCCTCACGGGTGACAACGCATCTGTATTTAGATTCTTTATTGAGTATAGATGTAGATGTCTATGGGTCACAGCAACCACTTACCATCAGGTGGACTGTGTGCTCGTTTGTCACCCTATCCTATAAAAAAAAAGCTGCACCCACAAAGACGGCAGTAGAAGTATCCTCCGGAACCTATAGGTGTAGGACGTGAGCGACTCGCGGAGTACTTTCGATAACACTTACTCCCGAGTTTCGCCCGTCCGGCACAATGTGTATTTCTCAGATGGTTGCTCTATCCACGGGGGTGCCCTGGTAACCTGTAATACAGGTTTTTTAAACCTACATCAGGCACTAGTCTCTCACAAGTTAGGTATTAGTCTGGTACTTATTTAATTTATAGCACTAAAATTACCTATTGTGAAGAGAATAATCAGGAAGAGAATAAAGAGGATTCATCCATTCATTCATCTACATAAAATAGTTATATGAATACCTAACTTAGTTGAAAATTTATCAGGTCTTAACTCGTAATAAAAAAGCGCGAAAAATCGTGGAAAAGCTGCAAATGTTTTCGAGGAATAATTATTCACCCCATATTTTTGCTCAGTTTTCCGTAGACGACTCGGCAGAATGAAGCTCTCAGACGCTTAATGAGATACTGTTTCTACTTGTTGAAATATTAAAGCTGCTGCATTTTATTACAAATATTAAAGCTACCGTATAAATACATACGTTATTAATATATAACTACAAAATGTAATATCATCCTTAAGACTTTTTCACTTTTTGTAAGCCAGTGCTGGACTACTTTCTCACCTGATGGTAAGTGGTTGTCAGATCAAATATTGTAAAATGCACTAGATTAGCTAGAAAAAGTGGTAAAATTAAAATTTTTGTACAACCGACTTCAATATAAAAAATATGACAACATCATCACTACATTGATGATCAATTAAATACGCATTATTAAGGATAACTCAAAAACTATTGGTCAGATTTTGATCAAACTTATATGGGAGTGGTCCCATATAAGTTTGTGATCCATGTGGATGAGAAGCACCAGCTTTCAAATAAAAAAGAATCATCAAAATCAGTTCACCTAGAAAAAAGTTCTGAGGTAACACACATAAAAAATACAGTCGAATTGAATACCTCCTCCTTTTTTTGAAGTCGGTTACTAAAAGGCAATTATTAAATAAAAAAGACACGCTGGCAAATTATTTTACTCGTATGTCGACTACAAAGAAATGGAGACCAGCCGAACATCTGATTATTAATTTATTTTATAGACAAGTGGTAAAATTAAAATTTTTGTAAAACAGACTTGAATATAAATGCAATTTATTGTTGATTTTTTTAAAACCGCTCGACCGATTTCGATAAAATTTGAATGTGTCCACCTGGGAAGTATACCCTTTGAAACAAATTTTAGAGCCTTGTGGAATATTTAGAGACGATGGCAGGAGACCTGACGGTATGACATTGGTCCCTTGGGAGAGAGGTAAAGCCCTAGTGTGGGATGCTACTTGCGTAGACACTTTGGCGGCCTCTCATCTCAGGGGTACCTCGTTTAGAGCCGGGGCGGTCATAAGAGGCAGATGAACTGAGTAAGTGGCGCAAATATGAGTCTCTGAGAGATGACTACATATTTGTGCCATTTGCTGTAGAGACTATCGGTATTGTATATAATAAAATATTGTATATTATGTTATGTAAATAAATTTTATATTCAAGTTACTACGACTATATCTTTGATCAGCTCTATCAAGCTCGCAGTGAAAAGTTAGCAGAATCCAATAAAAATTGTACGGGAATTTGTAGCAAAGTAGTTGATAATTAATGATCACTTTAATTTTTTGTTTCTATATTGTTGCTGGCTTTCTGAGCATTCCTGACGTCATTTCTGGCCAGCAACAACATTTAAAACTGCATCTCGCCAATGAAAACCGCGTGCTACGATATCATGGACACTCTTAGTTAGCTTCCGGTTACGAAGTCCAGCCGACTTTTTTTATATTTTGTTACTGGCATTCTAAGCATCCCAGATGCCATTTCTGATCAGCAACAAAGTCTATGACTGCATCTCGCCTGTAAAAATTTCGTGCTACGGTATGATGGACACTAGTAATTAGCTACTGATTCCCGATTCCGGATAATTCTTGAATTTTTTTATTTTCCTTACACTTTCTTCCATTAACAAATTTGATCAATCATTTGACTCAATTTTGATTTCGTTTAGTTTACTGCTAGCTTGATATACAGATAGCAGTAACTTGTTTTTATAGAACCAGTTTGAGCTATAGAATCGGTTTTTAGCAAACATTTAACTAAAAATTTCCGTATAAATTTCATTGCTTCTGCTAACTTTCACTGCTAGCTTGATAAATCTGATTAGATTACAAGATACAAAATCACTAAGTATGTCTACGCTAATACGAGTACCAGCGCTGGACATAACCTTGGTGAAGAAATTAAATATTATTCCTTAACAAAATATGCTTATAAAATCAATTCCAACACGAAAGTTAAACCATATTATCGTTACGTCTTTAAAGCGATAAAATTAAAATTATCTGTGAAACAAATCCAAATACAAGGTTTATTATTAAAACTGTAAATACTGACAGAGTGGACAGGAATGTGTTATGGCAAACACTTAGCTCATTTGGTTTGAGCACTGGTTTGATACAGGCATTGAAGTCTCTGTATAGGGACTCCAGTGCTTGTGTCAGGATCAACGGGGCCTACTCGGACTGATTTGGCATCCATAAAGGTGCCAGATAGGGCTGTGTGGCTTCCCAGTGGCTGTTCAACCTATTTATGGACAGTTGTTTGGAAAATTTGAAAGTTGAAGAATGCGGGTTAAGAATGGGTGAGTTAACCGTCAAATGCCTTTTGTATGCCGATGATCAAGTCATACTTGCGTCGTCGGCGGCCGAGTTGCAAATGATGGTTACATTAATGAACAGGTCATTAAAAGAAAGGGGAATGAAAGTGAACGCAAGTAAGACGAAAGTTATAGTTTTTAAAAGAGAAGAAAGTAAAACGATATGTGAAATAAGAATAGAAGGGGAATTGGTCGAGCAATTAGATGAGTTTGTGTATTTGGGATGTGTATTTAGCAGGGATGGTAGATATGATAAGGATATAGAACGACGAGTGAACGCAGGCAATAGAGTAAATGGGGCTCTACACTCTGTTGTGGAAAGTCAGAATGTGTCCAAAAAGGCACGTATGGCAATTCACAATGCTATGTTAGTCCCTACTTTAATGTATGGTAGTGAAAGTTGGGTGTGGCAGAAGAAGCACGAAAGTAGAATAAATGCTGTAGAAATGCGGTCATTAAGGAGTATGTTAGGGCTGAATCTAAATTACAGAGTGAGATATTGTGTGATAACAGAAGAGTGTGGTTTGCAAGATGAATTTGTGACCAGGATTAAGAGGAATACTTCGGTGGTTTGGTCATGTAGAAAGAATGAATGAGGAAAGAGTGACAAAGCAAATTTATGTGGCAGAGGTGAATGGCAGAGTCTGGAAGGGACGCCCTAGGCGAAAATTTATCGACCAAATTGGCGATATATTGAAAATGGGCCAAATTAAGAGTAGCCTTAACCGACGAGCGTGTATGCGTAGGTATATGGATGTGGAGGAGGCGAGAGAGGTGTGTCAGGATCGTGCCAAATGGAAGTCCATAGTCTCTGCCTACCCCTCTGGGTGATAGGCGTGAGTGTTTATGTTATGTTCTGTAAATACTGTGACGTTTACTTAAAAAAACTCTTCTGACGAAACCAAACTTCGGTCATTAATACTATCTGCAAAGAAATCGAACGGAAACTCATCCCTTAGCATTAGTACATAGACGAGAGTTGAAATAGGAGATAGAACAGCACGAATAAATATATACACATATACATATTACGATTCATAAATTCCATAAATTAACATAGATAATGTTCATTTACATACAATAGGTACGAATAAAAATTTTACCATTTTGTAATCGCAAAAAAAAAATATTTTAATATGTGATCAACTACAAATTAACGACGGATATTTTCCTTTGCTTGTACTGTTGGCAAAATTTCATGATTCTAGGTCAACATTTTGATGAGTATCTTTTGATTACGTTAGGTTAATAAGCTTAGAAAGGGACCGTAGACCTCAGTATTTGATATTAATACCCGACGGACGGACGGAAAAACAGACAGCAATGTGCTCTTATATATTTACCATAGTTTCCACGTTTAGCAGGCAGGTTGGCAACCGCATTTTTTTATTATTTCGTGTTAGTATCAAGACGATACTACTGCCCTTCTTCTGTGTCAAATTCACGCTATGATATGGCGTAGTGGTTTCTTTACGAGGTGTATTATCATATCGTCTCGGCAAGGCAAGATATTTGGGTATAACTGGGATCAGGAAGCTCGGTCTCGAGCAAAAATTGCCATGTAATGATCACCAACCACTTTCAAAAACATTAGGACCAATGGTCTGTGTTTTTCATGTGCTGGTTGAAAGCTATCCCGTCCTCTTCTGGCTCCTTCGATGTCAAACCTGACATAATTTTTGATTTTTGGAAAAATAAAGAAATCGCATGGTGCGAGGTCTAGACTGTGTGCGGGATGGGTCATAAGCTCCACCTTTTCAGAAGCCACAAATTACGAGTACTTTGTCTTGTTCGCGGAATGCACCGAAGCATTATCATGGTGCAATAGGAGGCGACTTCTTGTTCGTTTACCCCTAACTTTTTCACAAACTGGGTAAATAAATGGTGGTGTACCACTCAGTATTAACGGTCTTTGCTCATGAAGTTGGGCTTATCGTACAGACAGGGCCCGTCTAACCACTTATACGGAAGACTGTTGCTTTCTTTCCGGAATATAACAATATATCCATTTTTCATCACCTGTCTTCCTGTCGTTTCTAGCTGGTTCTTCCCAGGACAGAGGGTTTTTTTCGAACCAGTGGTAAAGTAAAAAATGACTCAATAAAAATTACACATGTGATCTATATTGAAATAAAAATTATTCCATTCTATTCTATTCTATTGTCACAATGTCATACGCAGCATTGAACGTCCATGATCATACTTGAACAACATTTTTTATACCAATCAACTCAGCCTGTTTCTCTTTTGGGGTGAGTTCATGAGGAATTCAGTGCTATTTCACGCTGGTAATTAGTGATGGCGTTGTACTTGCCCGGTAGAGTTGACCCATTCGTGCTACAACCATAAAATAGCTGCAGTATGGCTCTATCACGTATAAAAACGTTTATTTGATGTATATTTTTAACAACAAATGAACATATTTTCAAAGGATTTTAATGCGCATCGAAAAGTTGCAGTTATTCGTATATTACAGTTAAAAATATAGTATTTAGTATTATAGATAATCAGAGGCAGTCTAATCCAACATGGCAAAATAAAAAATAAAATAAATAAGATAGGCACTCAGTTATTCCAGTCTTACAATATAGTCCTTCAACAGTTTCCTGTTTTTTGCTAATGGTTTGAGTAAAAAAGTTAGATCGATAAATGACAAACTGCGTAAAGAGTTCTCGCAAGTTTGTTACTAGGTACATACAATGTCCGTGTTATGCACAAAAGTGGAGTGGAGTTATTTTTTATAATATAATTTAAATCAAACATTACTTTTAGAGATAAGGAATGTTTGATATAATATATTTAACTGAACATCAAAGTCAGTTTGTGAGGCCATTTTGTCCTCAAAGGTTACAACATTGTTGTTAGTGCAGGTTGCAAGTGTCCAGGGGCCCGTTTGTCACTTTAATTTTATAAAAAAATAAAGTCGTTCACGTGTAATAATTAATAGTTCTTAAAAATTTAAAAGTTAATGATCAAAATAAAATATAATATGAACAGAGGTAATAAATAAAATAGTGTGGGACGCTACTTGCGTAGAGGCTTTGGCAGCCTCTCATCTCAGGGGTACCACGTTTAGAGTCGGGGTCACATCAGAGGCAGATGAACTAAGTGGCGCAAATATAGGCCTCTGAGAGATGACTACATATTTGTGCCATTTGCTGAAGATACTAACGGTCCGTGGGGTCCCCGTGTGGTAAAGTTCCTAAAGGAACTGCATCTGCGACTAGTCCCCGCTACTGGTGATAAGAGGGCTGGTTCTTTTCTGGCTCAAAAGCCATTCATCGAGAAAACGTAGCCAACGTTCTTTGCACTATACCACGTGGAGTAGGACTGTATGATAATTTAATTTTTTTGTATTATGTAATAAATACTGTATATATTTATCTAGTACAGTCATTTGGTGCAAAAAAAAGAGGTTACCTGGAAAGCTTTCCGGGAGTTTTGCAAATTGGTGATTTTATAGATTTTGATGTGTTTTCGAATTTCTACTTTGCCATTCGCGTGTCATCTTGGAGAATAGTGCATTCATTACACGTAGATTAGGCCTACTGGGGATACCACGATAAAAAAAACGCGCCACTTACTCTAACTCATGGTCGTGTGGAAATGAGCTTTTGGCCAAAAAGCGTAGTTGTTGCGGCGCTCACACTAAATTTATTGATTTTCCAAAAAAGGTTATTTCTTAAATTATAGGAAATTTTCTCTAGTTTAACTTATTATGTAACTGTTTTTATCGTAAAATGAATCGGAATATTGTCAGAAAACTGTTTTAGGCACTATTTTTCCAATATGGCGGCGCAAACGGCACAGAGACCAGGTGGCAAAGTAGAAATTCGGAAGGAGCACATCGAAATCTATAAAATTACAATGTTTCAAAACTCTCGGAAAACGTTCCAGGTAAAACTACCCAATGACTGAACTATTGAATGTTATATAAATAAACAGACGTGAGACTATAAAATTTAAATTTGAAACTATTAGTTTCACGGCTCATTTTACCGATAATCGATATACATGACAATATTATATTAAAGTTATGTCATCTGCAATATTTGCAACAAATTTATATACATACACATCGAAGTGTGTATATGATAATTCCAATATTTATAATATCTATTAAAATAGTTAAAGACATGAAGTGAATATAATATGCACTTTCGTTTACGTATGCTTTCTATGCTAAGTTTTATTGAAATTGGACAATGCTTTTTATAGGATAAAAAATTGCATTTACTCTACGCTCCGCCGCAATAATCAGAATTATAATAATATAATTTCCTACAAAAATCATTAAATATTTTTTATATATCTTGCTTTTAAAGAGTAAACCACCACGTACCAACCATCATCCGTCTTCCTATATTTATTTAATGCAATGCCTCTACAAAGAGGTCTAGGAAGAACGATATAGATACGATATAGATAAGAAATTGATTATTCACTGAAAAAGTTAATCGACAATACTAATTAAGCTATAACTTCAATGACCTCAATAGTGCCTTCCATCGGATAGATCTTAAAATGAACATGGACAAAACAAAGATCACGTGTAACGTCAATGTCACTGTCAGACCTATGCCGGTAGTTGTTGGGAGCACTAAGCTCGAAGTTGTTGACGAGTATGTTTACCTGGGACAAAATAGTCCGACTAGGTAAGTCCAACTTCGACCGCGAGGTCAATCGACGGATTCAACTCGACTGGGCAGCGTTCGGGAGATTACGACACTTATTCTCGTCAGGTATACATCAAAACCTGAAAATAAGATTGCACAGCCAGTGCGTGTTGCCTGTGACGACTAATGGATCTGAGACGTGGTTCTTCACTGCTGGTCGTATGAGGAAGTTCAAGGTCGCTCAGCGAACTATGGAGAGAGCTATGCTCTGGGGTTCTCTGCACGGTACGTTTAGAAATGAGGATATCCGCAGTAGAACCAGAGTAACCGACATAGCACAACGGATAAGTAAGTTAAAGTGGCAATGGGCCGGCCATATAGCTTGAAAAACCGACAACCGATGGGGAAGAAAGGTTCTCGAGTGGTAGCCTCGTACTGGTAGGCAAAGTGTAGGGCAGCCCCCCACTACATGGAGTGACGATCTGGTGAGACATGCAGTAAGTCGATGGATACAGGTGGCTCAGGACCGTGCTTTGTGGCATTCCTTGGGGATGCCTATGTTCAGCAGTGGACTTTGAAGGGCTGTAATGATGATAATAATGAATTAAGCTCTCTCGTAAAGTACACATGGCCTTATGGTCAGTGTATATGGCTAATACACTGCAACTCTCGAGTTCAAATTTTAGTCGAAGCTAACATTTCTGTAAAGATAGAAACTTTTAGTTTTCAGGTGAGAACGTGTTGTGATTGTCTCCGAATCTTTGACGCTGTATCAGTTTGTTCTTGATCTTACAGTATAAGTTCCCCGTCGAGTACGCGTAGGTTAGGACGAGTGTGAGCCTCTGCGTTAATATTGCTACTTCTCTACTTTTTTTGTATATATTAATATAATACGTAGTAAATTTAAATATAGTAATGCTAAAGTAATAATTATAATGTTTTAAGCGACTACAAAAAAGGCAGAGTTATTTCCGTCAAATATGAACACGAATTAGAACGACGTTTTTATGAAAAAGGTGTAGAAGTTCATAATTATTAAAAGTATCTAACGTATACAATTTCTATAATTTTAACTAAACAATTAGTTGTATTATTACTACGCGATTGACTACTTCTGATATACATATTCTTTTTAAATTTTTTTATAGAATAATAGTGACAAACGAGCACACAGTCCACCTGATGGTAAGTGCATGATGTGGCCCATATACATCTACATTATACTCGATTAAGAATCAAAATGCAGATGCGTTGTCACCCCTGAGGACTAAGATGGAATGCCTCATTTCCAGTAAAAAGGGCCTCTGGTTCTCTACACTCATCATACGAAACGCAACAGCATTATGCTGCTGTCTTACGCTGGTATTCTGTGCGTGTGCTTAAAGGGTGGTCCTAACCCGGTTGAGCCGACCCATTCGTGCTACAACCAAAATATAGTTTCAGCATGGCTCTACCACGTACATACCATGACCCATTTAAAGATGTCCGATTTTATTTAAATAATTGTAAAAAAAAAGGGTAAAATTATTTTAGGTTCAAAAAGATAGAGACAACGATTTTATCTATTTTTAATAACTATGATTCATTAAAATCACCAAGTTACCTATAACCAAGTAGTTCACCCTACAGAAAAAAGAAATAAACTCTCACCACTAGTCTATGATATTAATATTTCGATGAATACTTTCCTGCGCTATCAAATGGTACTTTTTCACATCTTTTATAGATAATTTCAAACTACTTGATTTTGTTGATCCTTTTAATTTTCTCGACGATGAAAGAAAACATCGTGCGCAAAACTTCGGAACATCTGAGAAATTAAAAAACTTTTCGAGGACATGTGAAGTCTAAAAACACGGCAGCTTGGCGAACTTTTTCTTACCATAAACCCTCTTAGAAATTAGAATAGGCAGTAGATCACATATAGGCTGTTACCATTTTAATTAAAAAAATATTAGTTAATCAATAATTCAATCAATATTTACTAACCTTTTTTGCTAGCTACATGCGGGACAGACAGCAGTATGTAGAATATGCGGGGTATAGGTCAGAAAATTATTTTACTAGGCCCGGAGTGAGTCACGCCAGCAACCTTGGTCCGTTGGAATTCATTTTAATGATAAATGACCTTCCGACGGTTGTCAAGGATGCTCATTGCATTCTATTTGCAGATGATCTGAAACTATATCTTGCTGTTAGGAATAGAGAGGATTGGCAAAAGTTACAACAAGATATAGATAGGGTGGTAGCCTGGAGCAAACATAATAATTTATAATTTAACGTCTCGAAGTGCATAACTATGATTTTCAGCCGTGCACTATCTCCAGTTACGTACCAATACCAAATTAACGGGGTACCAATAGCGAAAGTGTCGGAAGTCAGAGATTTAGGGGTTAATTTCTCCTCTAAACTAGAATTTCGAGAGTATGTAACCAAAATCTGTAAAAAAGCCTACAGAAATTTAGGATTCGTGCTTCGGATAGCTAGAGGCTTCACTAATATCAAGGCAATTACTGCATTGTATAACTCTTTAGTGAGAAGCCAATTAGAGTTCAACGCAGTCGTCTGGTCTCCACATGAAACTAAATATAGTATCATGTTGGAGAGAGTGCTGAATATATTAATTAGATATTTATATAAAAAAATGTATGGAGTATACCCATTTTACCCAAATAAGTATCCTACCTTATTCACCTTAGGTATGGTAGGGTACAATGAGCTAAAAGTTAGAAGGAATTTACCGCTAGTCTCATATATCTTTAAGGTGATGAGGGGAAAGATTCACAATCCAGAAGTATTGCAACAAGTGCGCTTGTGTGTTCCGGACAGATACGTGTGGCGGCGGCGGCGGCTGCGGCTGCTGGCTGTGCCGCGTGGTCGCACTAAGCTGGTGAATGAGACGCCGTTGACGCGCGCACTCCATACCCTCAACCGTATAGCAGAAGACATAGATATATTTTGTTGTACTCTGGGTGGGTTCATAGTGAGAGCTCTCTTTGAAATAAGTTATGGTCCTACTGTGACATAGATATGGTGTATGTAATAGAAATAAGTACATATTATGATCAATAATTATTAGATTGTAGCTGTGTAATTGCAATTGTAGTTTGTAAAAATAGTTATCTACATTATCGCATTAGATGATAAACGTATAATGATAATTGTATAGTGGGAAATAAATAATTAAAATAAATTGTCGGAAAATGTGACGAAAGTCAGCCAGTAGAACTGGTTGACTTTGACCATGTTGACAACTGACGACAATTAATAAAATATAACATTGTGAATAATACTCTATCTAAATTAGTACAGTCATTTAACGTAAATAGTTAGCTTCGAAATGGCAAAGTAAAGTTACAGCCTATATACGTCTCACTCATAGGCATAAGTCTCCTCTCATTTCTTAACGGACAAGGGCCAGCAATACTTGTTGGAGGATTTCACATGTCTTCATTTTTTTTCCTCACATGTGCAGGTTTTCAGGTTCAGGTATGCACGCGGTCTTCAGCACTTAAAATTGCAATTAACAATTTCATTGGTGCCGGCGGGGATCAAACCTGGGTAAATACTTATTTGATTTTTTTCAAGAGGTAGAGTTGAGTATTGTTGATTACAAGGTTTCTTACTCGATTGCCCTAAAAGGAAGTACCACACGCGATCGGGTCGTTGTGATTGTGAACCTCGACTCACATTTCTTTGTAAAGGGTCAAGCTTGTGTAGCTCTTAGTCAAATAAAATATGACTTGGGTGAGCTATAAGCACCGTTGAAAGCTCTTGTGTCGGCCACTCGATCAACAATCTTTGAGAGAGTTTCAATATCTACATGATATTAATTCTATAAACTGATACATTGAAGTAGCTTAAACTTGACAAAATAAAATTTACCAAAAATTGAATCTATGTATAGTAACATCCATTCCTTATTTTCTTAAAATCATTCATTTACTAAATGATACTTACTTACAAATACTGAACTTTACAATTCATTTATTATTAACAATAAAATTTTTTTAATAAAATTAATAATTAAAAGTAAATAACTAATAAAACGAGAGATATAGAATAAGAGAAAAACAAGCTATCTAGGTAGTAATTTTTTTTTTACAAATTTTTGCGTTTTGCTCTTTTCACTTAATTATTTTATACGCAGTTGAGAATCATATTTTAATAATTAAGTTTCTCTTCAAATCACTCTAGACTCGACGCTTCAGTGGGGCCACATAAATCTACTCGTAAATAATGACTTAGTTCTGCAGTATATGCTGTTAAAAGAATAGAAGTTTAACCAGCTTTAAAACAGCTTTATTATGGGAAAAAGCGACTTACACAGCAAACAATATTATTTTGTTTTGCGTAAGTGGCTTATTTATTTATTCATTTAAACTTTATTGAACCTTACACATTAAGTACAGGAACAAAAGTCGGAATTATGCTAAAAGCATTCTCTGGCAGTCAACCTTAGGGCAGTGATAGAACTACGAAGGCGGTTACAAAGAAATATACATACACACATACATATACACACATACATACATACATACATACATATATACATACATCAATATACACAAATATATAAATTTATATATTATAAGAAAATATAATATAATACAACATACATAAAGATACGTAATATACTGATGAAACTAATATACAGAGATTACAACTATAATGATGAGGGAACTTAGCAGTTGTAAAGCAATTTTAGAAAATGATCTCGAATATTCTTCTTAAATGTTTTTTTGCAGGTAAGTTGTCTTAATTTTTCAGGCAGGTCATTCCATAGGCGCGCGGCTTGGACAGCAAACGATGAAGATATGAAACTCGAACGGTGAAGGGGTATAAAAAGAACAAGACTCTCCGATGAACGAAGCTGTCTGTCATGAGTATCCCGCAGAAACTGAAACTTATGTTTCAGATAATTTGGATAGTGGTTATCGAATAAAATAGAAAAAACTGTGTTAAGTATCCTAATGTGTCTTCGCTGACGAATTGGAAGCCATTTAAGCTGAGTGCGGAATGAGGATACATGATCAAACTTGCAAAGACGAAAATAAAACGGATACAGTTATTGACTAGACGATCCAGCTTATCAAGGAAAACCTCATTGAGATCAGGAAAACATACATCAGCATAGTCAATAATAGGCAAAATAAGAGATAGCACCAGAGTCATCTTTACCTTGACCGAAAGAAAGTTCCTGAGACGGTTCAAAGCACTGAGCTTAGCAAAACAGAACCACTGATAGAACGTTGGTTTTAAACTTAACATATCCGCTGCATGAAGATAAAGATACGATCGAAAGTAAGTTTGGATGCAGTACCGTTTTTTCGCAAAATATTTTGGTGGACATTTTTATACTCTAACGTCAAACTACTTCTGGTTCAGAAGTTAGAAAAAACTAAAAATGATGTTCTTAGTAACGAAATTTTAATTTTATATTAAATTTGCTGTCACAATGTATATTATTGTAATTGTGAAACTTTAAGTTAAACCCACCATGAATACCGGCGGTTGTGCATAATGCGTCCTTGTCTTTCAAATATTTATCAATTTCGTAATAAGACTTCTTATAACGTAATAAATTTATAATATATTTCCAGTGAATATTACTGAGCTACCGGAATATTAAAGAAAGTTTTACCCTCTATGTACACTCGCAGAATATAAATTATTATTAAGATAATAAATTTTAGGCTCGAGCACGGGCCTAAACCCAGTTTCGTCTTTGTCTACTTTAAGGGCACGAGGATCACAAGACCAGGGCCCTCAAACTGACGACCCTGAAATATCGAAACGCATGGGTACATATACATACAATCAACTCAGGCCAACAAATAAAGATAGACGAAGTGCTACGTACATTTCAAACGATGCCGAAAGCATTCTCAGCTTCTAGATGCATTCACCTTACATCTTTCTTCTTTCTTTCTAAATCAGCTTGTAAAAGTTCACTGCTGCACACACACATATGCACCTAAAATCATCTTGTGGGTTGCAAAAGAATTTAGATGCATATGTGTACGTGAATGCGTGTCCTTATAACAAGTTGAGCATGATAAATAATAAAATCAGGCGTTACTTAGCGGAAATCCATTGTATAAAAGATGTGAAAAATTTATTAGTGAGATCCGCATAATAAAATAAAATTATATGTCTTTCCCAGTGTAGTAGTGTTAAGAGTAGTGGTGCTGGTATTAGTGGTGACTGGGATAGTGCACCCAATTGGAATAAGAACTGAATAGGTAAGAGTAAGACACATTATTTTATTTTATTACGCGGATTTTAGTTAATTATTTTTTAACATCTTAAGGTTGAGCATGGATTTGGCTTGTTTTTTGCATCAATTGAAATGTGCAGCGCTCCGTGTTTTGCACGCCTCACAACGTGAGGGAGTGCTTTACTCTCGATATGTGGCCATACCTCAATTTCGCTACATAAAATCGTTCTTATACTTTTAGCTAGACATCAAATCCATATTATTATTAACGTTACAATAACTACAGACATTGAATTATAAGATTAGTTTATTTTCTAATTGATTAAATTTAGATTATATAACAAAAAATGTACCTAATTGAAAAAATATATGGACTGCCGTCCGTTGGTCTGTGCGTCGGTGAGTCTTCTCGCTTAATAAACATGTAAGCAAAAGATTGAGATATATAGTATTAAATAAGATTCTATATATTCTAAGGAGGATTCCTATTGATTTTTGTTATTGAACTCAACACCGTTTAAAAGTTATTAATGAAAGTCGATCAGATTCTCTGTTTTTTTTCTTGTAAAAATTATCGTCACTATTTTTATTTTATTCTTCAAAATTAAATGAAACGCTCTCTCTCTTTCCAAATTATTTCTATTTTTGTATAAAGTTAACCAAAGTCATTAGTCATCAAATAATGGCCCCAAACGTCTCCATCCAATGGCGTATAAAGAAAATATAGGAATCGCCATGATTCCGGTTTTATCTTATAGAAAGCATTTCTTAACTACCAAGTTGCCGTTATTTCTGTTACATCTTAAGAATCTTATATCGTAACTATATTTAACTTATCAACTACATTTAAACTGCAGAAAGCGATTTTACTGTACTCGTAGCAAGCTTCCTACCAGCTTAAAGCAACGTAGGGCGTGGTTCCGTAATGATTGCCATCATCATCACCATCATACTACATTAGTCCACAATAGTCTCTCCCCTTTGAGAATTTGTTATTATCGCTATGCTTGCAGAATGTCCCACCTCGTAAACGCTGGTCCACGTTCTTAAGAGAAGGTTATTCCCCCAACTATCTGGTACCACATACCACAATATTATCTAGCAATTTAAAATACCACAAACTTTTTCATTGTTATTATCATCATCATCATCATTACAGCCTATCAAAGTCCACAGTTGAACATAGGCCTCCCTTATAGATAGCCTCATATTATTTGCCACGTTTGACAAGCGCATTGGCAACCGCAATTTTTTAAATATAATGATGAAAATTCTTTTATTGGATCTTTTTACTTCATGATGTTTAGTGCATCATCATATCTTTACGACTTAGGATAAAATTTAATAAATATGATATTATAATTTTAACACAAGCTTGGGTATCTATGAATATCTAGATTCTATTTTAAATCTATCTTAGTAAAATTATTTACTTACTACTAATTTATTTTTATTTTAGAACAACATTCCAAAAGTAATCACGTTGAAACGTTTTATAAAGCAAGCAGACCAGCACAGTAGCACAGCTCCAAAGTAGACGATTTGGTTTAGACTAATCTAATTTTAAAAATTATTAGATTTAATTAAAAATCTTTTTTTCATTCTTTATAAGTTTTTAAAGGAAGAAAGAAAATGCTTTTATTTGCCAGAAATAGGCGCACACATATAACTTATCTATTTAACGTAATCTATTACACATCCATATGTATAAATAAAATTCAAGTATCTGTCTGTAATATCGGAATTACCGCCTAATACTGAGCCTTATTTGCCTGTCATTAAAACATGAATAAACATTTTATTGTGTTTCCTGTCCAGGCCAATCTTCGAAATGACTGAAACAATCGTAATTAAACTTCATAAACAGATGATCTAAGCTATACTTTATCCGAAAAACTTGGAGGTTTAAAAAAAAACGTAAAATTAATAAAACAATTATTCGTCTTTGATTATCTAAAATCTAAATGACGTCACATTAATAGATTTTACCGAGGAGAAGCCAAGGCGGATCGCTGGTTAAAAATATGTTTGCATAAAGTATAAAATTTGTATACGAGTATAAAGGGGAAAAAATATATGTGCTTAATATGTCTGTAATATGGAAATAACTGATAGGCTCAGGGGTTACTTATAACCATTTTATAATTTAATCATCCTAAAATCAACAGAGTATATGTATCAAGGCGTAAAATACAATGAATTATAAAACTTGTCATATAAACATCCTAAAACTATTCCCTTAGCAACTCACCCTAGTCAGTCGATCGATTGAGAGCGGTCTCATGAATTCACCATGCCTCGATGGAGAGGGTAAAATTTCTGGCGTCTTATGATATTACCTTAATCAAATAGGGACATCAATTATAATAAAATAAAAAAAAAATTAAAAATTATAGACATGCATTATAAGTACCTTTTATAATTATGTAAATATTGTTTGACCTTTAAATGATAATCACAGCATTTTTCACCTTTAAAATAATATTCATAGCATTTCCTTAATATGTAGCAAAGGTCAAGGTTTTAAAAACATTGAAAATAATATATTTATTTGACACAGATGGTGTAATCATATTATGGTAAAACACTTTCCAAAAACACTATGTATGTATCAAATACAACGACATTTGCCGTTGTCACACAAGTTTAATTTTTTTATTGTAAGTATAAATTTTTCTAATATATTTAAAAAATAATATATGGTATGCATTTCTTACTTCGTAACATAAAATTTTGTTTAGTAATTAACAAAGAAATTATTGTATATTGTTGGTATTATTACTATATTGACTGACCTTATTTTGACTATTTGTTTGATTAATCGTCTTCAATGATCTTAATTATTCTAACTGATTTTTTTTCTTTTCCAATTTGTACCTATGTCCAATAATTAAAATCACATAATTTATTTAATTAGTAGGTACCCTTAAAAGTAGCAAAATAAGAATGCCTTTAAACATTCTGAATTACAGAATTGGTCCCGAAGCAGTACTTTATACATTATTTAGGTATTAGAGCCCATTCTTATGTCAGCTTTTAATGATGCGATACTCAACAGAGCTCTATTTTGTCTTGCTCGTCTTTTGTTTACGGAAGAAAGACGAGTACGATTCACAGCAAGTTCTTAAACACTGCTACGAAAACTATACAATAAGACTTTAATTGGGTCGCTGTCTACTTTAACAATAAACATATTTTTATTTTTTTAATAAAGCAATATAAATGTCTACTCATACTTCACTGACATTTAATATTTTGAATGTAAACGCAGTGATTATATACCTACTCTTAGGCTAAATTCATCATCCTATAAAAAAAATCCCTTATCCTATAAAAAAACTCTCTCAATATTAAAATTTGGTATATTATTAACTTACTAAATTAGTAAGAACGAATGATATATTTTGTGTTCGTTTATTTTTTAATAACAATATACCCAAAGTAGTAGTAGCAGTTATTTAATTTCCTTAAGAAACTATTTCACGCATGATTTGCACAATTGCCCTACGTAACAATTATTTTGGTCAAAACAAATACTTTTCTGTACGGGACTCGAACTAGGGACCTTTTTTCATAGAAGTAACAAATGACAAACGAGCATACAGTCCACCTAATTGTAAGTGGATATTGTCGCCTATAGACACCTACATCTATTCCTGATCAAAATGCAGATGCATTGTCAACCCTAAGGACTAAGATAAAGAATGCTCTCCAGTAAAAACGTGTCGGGTTTTCATCACTCATCATATGACAGCAATATTATGTTACTATTTTACGCAGGTCTGTGCTAGCGTGCTCCGTCCCTGGCCGGGCCGACTATTCATGCCGGAGCCATAACACGATGCAACGTAGCTCTACCACGTATAAAATCGCACAAAGCGCAACAGCAAAACGCTTAGCTACTGTGATACCGAGCCTTTAAATGTCAATTAAATATGTTGTATTTCTTAGATGTTAAGATTTTCCCACGTTTCCCTTCATCATCAGTCACCTATTTCAATGCTGTCGACGATTATTTTGATCTGATTGTAAGTGGATGCTGTGGCCCAGAAACATCTACATTTATCCTCAATTAAGAATCAAAATGCAGATGCGTTGTCACCCCTGAGGACTGAGACGGAATGCCTCATTGCCAGTAAAAAGGGTCCCCGGTTCTCTACATTCACCATATGAAACACAGCAGCATTAAGCTGCTATTTTACGCTGGTATTCTGTGAGGGCGTCGTCCTACCCCGGTCGAGCCGACCCATTCGTGCTACATATAATATAGCTGTATCATAATATAGCTGCAATCATAATATACTCGTAGCTGCAGCGTAAGATTATATTTTTTTTATAGGATAAGGGTGACAAACGAGCACACAGTCCACCTGATGGTAAGTGGTTGCTGTGGCCCATAGACATCTACATCTATCCTCGATTACGAATCCAAATGCAGATGCGTTGTCACCCGTGAGGACTAAGATGGAATGCCTCGTTTCCAGTAAAAAGGGTCTCCGGTTCTCTACACTCACCATACGAAACACAGCAGCGTTTAGCTGCTATTTTACGCTGGTATTCTGTGAGAGCGTGGTCCTTCCCCGGTCGAGCCGAGCCATTCGTGCTACAACTATACCAGTAATATAGCTGCATCATGGCTCTACCACGTAAAATATTATTATTGAATTAATAATCAAATGCCGTATGGTGGCCGCGCAAGAGAACCCATCACCCCATTTCGTCCCATGGGTGTCGTAAGAGGCGACCATAAGATATGCCATAAAGACTTCTATAAGACTTCCGATAAATGGCGGTGTAATCATTTCGTTTACCCCAGGCGTAAAAGCCCAGACGTTGTGCGAAACGTTTGGTACTGCCATCGTCTATTCGCCCTACAACGAAAGAGGCCCAAGTTCAGCTGTGAATTTTTACTGGCTTATGATGATAATGACGAAACAAACATTCATAAAATATCAATTTAAAGATTCGTTTTAATTCGTTATTAACATTTTGAAAAAAAAAATATAAATTTTTGTCGTTACGATTATAATTTTCACACGCGCAATTACTACAAATTTCCAACGGTGTGGAATAGACTATAATATTACCTATATAATAATATAGAACTTAGAGTTATATTATATTTGAATCTTGTATAATATTATAATAGTTAATTTCAGCACTACAATTTTATTTAATCGCATATTCGCATTTATTGCAGAATTTATATAGGCAAGTACATTTACTTTTTTTTTGTTCAACCAATTCAAAGCTATAATAAACCTAAAAATCTTTGCGGACACGCAATTCAGACTATATTCAAGTACACTGTTAACTGAATATTTTAAATGAACAAAATTTTTTTTAAATGATAAAGTGATGCATTTTAAAAACAATAAACTAAAATTTGATTTTCAGTTTTGTACCTAGTTTAAACATTTATATTACATTGTAATATGTACCAAATAATAATACTGCTACATGACGCCGTGTTCCAGGTCTGGATGTTTGGCCTTGTGCAATTAATGTACCTTGTGAACTGCCTCTACGAGACAAGAGAAAGTCCTAGTTTTTTAGAAATTAAGTACGCCAAATAATTGTTGGTGTTACTATCAGAAATAAGGTTTAAGACGTTTACGTTTTATGAGACAAAAGTTGTTAATAATATACTAATAACAACACCTTATATTTTTACTTTATTGGTACATATTTTTGAATATTTAATTATTTTATTGCTATACAAGGATAATATACAAATAAATAACAATTATACAATTATAATAATAAATCTAACAAACTCTAAAAATAGATTTTGTTGTTTTTATCCTCACAGATAACAAATGATTACCTAAACTTTAAGTGGCCTTAGTGACCTAAAGTCACTAAGGCATGTCACTGACACAGACACATTCTAGTCGTACAAAATAAAACTTTCCACATTAACCGTCCCCAACAGTTCCTTCAAAGTTTCTCCCCTACGAGTGGATCGATTGAGTGCGGTCTGACACATTAACCATGCGTCGTTGAATCGAAAATAAAGTTTTCTTTTAAACACCGTTCAAATATAAAAAAATTAATCATATGATTTTATTTTTGTCTTTATCTTGTTTAATTTTAATTTCCTACAATACTTTACTGGTAAATATTCAATAAAATGTATATTTAAATTAAAAAAATAGCCGCGTGTTTCAGACTTTTGTTACTAAATTAGTGTTAAATCAAAAATTCATCGGATATTAAATTACGATGAATTCCAAAAAACGCTGATAATGTCTATTTCTCTAAAAACTAAATTGAATAAAATCCTACTCAAAGTATCGAAACCTTCAGATAACGAATTCAATACTCATTTGGTTATAAATTAATTCCATTAGTAATCACATCATTTTTTTTTCATTAATTGGATAGAAATCAAGTAAAATGATATCATCAGTATAAAACTTAGTCCACAAAGCACAACTTTGCCAAGATTTGTAATCAGATGATGTGGATAAATGATAAATTTAACAGTTTTACGGCATTGGACCATTCATTGGTCTTGGTGATTTATTTGTGTTTTATTAAGTGTGAAATTCACGAAACACATACAGAGACAACACCAAAGAGTATAATAGACAACACTCATTAAACTAATAAATATGCTTGTTGTTATATTATAAAGCTTAAAATTAAATATATTATATACAAAAACTAATAAGAAGCACGCAATAGTATAGTAGCCCAAATGACAGAAAATATTAAAAATAAAATAAAGTAGGTACTTAGTTATGCAGTCTGGAAATAGCCTTAATACCTGTTGATCCCAAATTGTCCTGACTAAGCTTTTGATATTAGATTACTCGTAAACATGATAATTGCAAGTAGCCATAATTTTACAATAACTGTTAGTTAAAGAAGACGCTGACTCCACTGTATAATTGTTATTGCTGGTCAAACCAAGGCGTCATACTTTCAGTCGACAGACTTGTTTTGACCATCCTATAAAAGCCCTTGCATTTAGAATAAGATTCATTATAGAACTCATCGTAGTCATGTAATCACTTAGTTAAGGAAGTCAGTATTGCACTAGTTTTAATACATTATTGTAATGTAATAGTAATAAATGTCGTCGAGACATATTTGTAGTTTATAAAAGCTTCAGCACCGCTCCCGAAACTTAACTACTTACTTTTTTATAAGTGTATTGTTTTAAAAATATTTGATTTTAGTTTTTTTTTCTTATTTGATTTTATGGTTTTCTTAGAATTATGTTTTTTCGGCGTCCATGTGTTTAAAAAATACGGTCTGAAATAAAAAAGTTTTTATTTTTATATATATTCCTTTTCGTTTATATTTTAATTTTTGTCAAAGCAATTGTGAGAAAAACTGTAACGAAAATGTCTTCAGGCCAATAGATCTGTTTGCCAATCTAATGACAATTTTCAATATATTATATACTTGAAAAAGTTCTTAGTATGCTTCTGTAACAAAAAAAAATGTTTCTTGCCAAACTTTTCAATTTACATGATAAGATTTGAATTTTTGGCAGGTTTGTTTAGGAAGAGCAGATTTAACATTTCTTTATATAACAAATATACAAATATGAAGCGAGGGTTCGTCGGTCCAATGGGGAAAATTTATTCGAATATATTCAAATTTTCCATCCGATCGGTAGACCGAAAAAATTGCTTATTCGCTAGAAAGATAATTATTGTTCATTCGCTTGAAATTTTAATTTTAAAATCAACAGAAGTTTCAGCTTATTCAGATAAGTTTGTTTATAGAATAAGAGTGACAAACGAACACACAGTCCACCTGATGGTAAGTGGATGATGTGGCCCAAAGTCATCTACATCTATCCACAATTTAGAATCAAAATGCAGAATAATACGTTCTCACTTCTGAGGACTGAGATTGAATGCCTCGTTTCCAGTAAAATGGGTGGTGATTAGTTTAGAGAGAGTGTTTCTATTCTATCGTATTTTTTTAGAGAACCCCAACTGTTGTTGCCGTGTGCCATGGATGGAACCAATCAACCTATTTCGTCCCGTAGGTGTCGTATGAAGTGACTATGGGAAATTCATTAAAATCTTATACAGCTTTCGATAAATGAAGGTACGCCATCTATTTTGCACCAGACGTAAAATACGCAAACCACAGACGCGAATTAGCGTCAAAGGTGCGATTTGCACATCGCCTACCGCGCATGGCAGTCATGGAATATCTTCCCTAGAACAAAAAAGCCTTTGTGCAACATTAGGGATTTACGGGCTGATAAAAAAGAATAAATTGAATAATAATTCCGTTTCTCGCTAAGCGCACTATAATTATGAGTCTAAATGTTTTGTACATATCCGAGTCACGTCAACAACGTAAGGATGAAAATTGAAAATACAATCGTTTGTCACGTCGTTCGATGACAAAAGAGGCATGGCAAAACAAGAAAGTATAGATACCTAACCCCTTCTGAAATCTACCATGTAGAAAACCAACATACTGATTACTCTGCGTCTGTGCGCGAGACTGTTGTCAAAAATTAAGAATCATCTACCTACTCGTACATCACATTTTACTGAGTCCGAGTAGTCCGAGGCAACATTACCTAATGCATACACGACTTTTATTGTAGGGGCGTATTTCTCCCCCAACAAGAGTCTCGCCGACTTTGAGGGTTTCCTTGTCGAGTTGGCGCCGTCGTAGGCCGTTATCACCCTCGTCCCGTTCTGGTGCTCGGAGATCTCAACGCCAAATCATCGGCGTGGGGATCTCCGGTCACTGACCCTCGGGGCGAGGTGCTAGAAGAGTGGACGGTGACGACTGGTCTGGTCGTCCTGAATCGGGGTTCGGAATACACGTGCGTGCGGCAGCGAGGCGGATCGATAGTGGACGTCTCGCTCGCTAGCCCCTCTGTCGCCAGCCGAGTCCGCGACTGGCGTGTCGCCGTAGAAGTGGAGACGCTGTCGGACCATCGGTATATCCGGTTCGACGTCTCTGCCCAGTCGGCGAACGGCCGCCATCCAACAACCCCGATTAACGACGGCCTGCGCGCGCCAGCGCATCGACAGGAACTACCGAGGAAGCTGCCTTAGTCCAGTCCTGAATCTGGGAGTCGACGACGGACGGCCCCGTCGACGTCGAAGCGGTGGCGCTATGGTTTCGCGGGCGATGACGCAGATTTGCAACGCGTCCATGCCCCATGTCCGCCAACGGTCCGCAAAGCACCAGGTGTACTGGTGGACCGCCGAGATCGCGCAATTGCGCATAGCGTGCGTTGCGGCTCGTCGCCGGTACACCCGATACCGGAGGCGGCGTCGACGGATTCCGCCGAGGAGGACGCGCTATATGAGGTGTACCGCGCGTCTAAGGAGACTCTGTGGCTGGCCATCGGCGACTCAAAGTCGCGTGCCAGGAGGAGCTGCTGGGGTTCCTAGATCGGGATCCGTGGGGCGCTACCGTTGGGTACGGGGCAAGTTGCGTCCTGGGCGCCTCCACTAACACAAAGCATGCAACCCCAGTTGCTAGAGGCGGTGGTAACGGCTCACTCCCTGAACGAGTGGGACACGTTCCCCCGGCGATGGCTTGGCCCTCAGCCACAGACTCTCCAGAAGAGGAGAGCACCGATGTCCCCGAGGTGACGCAAGCAGAGACGAGAGCGGCCGTGTCGCGACTCCGGGCTAAGAACACAGCGCCCGGACCCGACGGAGTTCCTGGTCGAGCTCTCGTCCTGGCTCTGAAGGAGCTAGAGCCCCAGCTGAGGGGGCTCTTCACGGCATGTCTCGAGCAGGGTCAGCTTCCCAGTGTGTGGAAGGAGGGGAGGCTGGTCCTGCTCAGGAAGGAGGGGCGCCCCGCGGACTCACCGTCCGCGTACCGGCCCATAGTGCTGCTCGACGAGGCGGGCAAACTTTTTGAGCGTATCATCGCAGATCGCCTCGTCAGCCACTTGTGCAGAGAGGGGCCGGACCTGGACGAGAACCAATTTGGTTTTCGTCGCGGGCGCTCCACCATAGACGCTATTACGCGCGTGAGGGCCCTGGCGGAGGAGACAGTATCCCGGGGTGGGGTAGTGCTGGCGGTGTCTTTAGACATCTCCAACGCCTTCAACACCCTACCCTGGAGTTGTATTCGGGAGGCGCTGAATTACCATCGCGTGCCTCCCTACCTCCGCCGCACAATAGGGGCTTACCTTGAGGAGAGATGCGTTACGTATCGGGGACGTGACGGCGCTGGTCGGCGCGTCATGTCGTGCGGTGTTCCGCAGGGATCGGTCTTGGGACCGCTCCTGTGGAACATCGGCTACGACTGTGCTGAGAGGTGAACCCGTCGGGCGCCGACTTGACGTGTTATGCAGACGACACGCTTGTCACTGCCCGGGGAGCTCGCACAGGAGGCAGCGTTGGTTGCCACGGCTGCGGTGTCACAAGTGGTGAACCGCATCTGACACCTGGGCCTGGAGGTGGCCCTAAACAAGTCGGAGGCCATCGTGTTTCGACGCGCGTCGCCTCCGGGATTACACATCGTGGTCAGCGGGGCCCGGATAGCTGTCGAGTCCACCATGAAGTATCTGGGATTGGTGCTCGACAGCTGATGGGAATTTGACCCACTTCCGGCGGCTGGCGCCCAAGATGATGGGTGCAGCGAGCGCTTTCAACGTTGCTTCCCAATTTGGGGCTGAGCGCCGCCTGTAGGCGGTTGTACGTGGAATCGTGCGGTCCATGGCCTGTATGGGGCCCCTGTGGGCGATGGACATGACGGCCAGCACTCGCCATTCTGCGTAAACCGCAAAGGGCGATGGCCATCAGAGTCCGCGGGTATCGCACGATTTCCTACGAGGCGGCTTGCGTCCTGGCCGGATCCCCGCCCTGGGAACTAGAGGCGAAAGTACTCGCGTCATTATATCGATGGGGCGAGGAGGAACGGGCACGGGCTCGAGGCCGGTGCAGCGGCAGATCGCGCTGCGCCGAGAGGAGCTCCGTCAGGTCTTGGTGGCGGAATGGCGGCAAAGGCTTGCGCCCTACCGCCGGCCTCGCTACCGTCGAGGCGATCCGGCCAGTACTCGACGACTGGCTCGGGAGAAGGCACGGCCCCGTCGTTTAGGTTGACGCAAGTGCTGTCGGGGCACGGCTGCTTCGGCAAGTACCTGTGCCGCATAGACAGGGAGCCGGACGCTCGGTGCCACCACTGCGTCCATTGCGGGAGGACACGGCGCAACTCACGCTCGCCGAGTGTGCAGCTTGGGAGGAGCAGCGCCGTGTCTCACAAATGAAGTAGGAGGCGATCTGTCGCTGCCAGCCTTAGTGCGGAAGATGGTCGGTAGCGCAGAGTCGACGCGGTGGTGTCCTTCTGCGAGGACGTGATGTCGCAGAAGGAACTGCGGAACGGAAAGGGAGATCTCGACCTTCCCCGGCCGCAGAAGGCGCACCGAGCGCAGGAGAAGGGCGGACAACGCCCTTTCCGGCCCCCATGAATGGGTCCAGGGCGAGGGACCTGGGAAATCCCGCCCTCTTCGATGTCCCGAGGCAGAGGCGCGTGCGGGTGTCGGCGCGCGCCTCTGAGGCGATGCACGGGTAGTTGAACACCTCACTACCCCGTGCAGGAGAAGAGGCCGGACAGACCGGCCAGCACTAGTGTGGGGCTGCGGAAGAATTTGATTCCTGCGGCCCTGCGCGCACGTGCGAAGAGACACCGGGGTGGTTTTAGCCGGTAAGAGTCCGGCACGCCCCTCCGCCTTTCCCCAGGCGGAGGTAGTCCATGAGGATTTCCCCAAAAAAAAAAGGTACGTTACCGTTACAGCCTAATTAAGTCCACAGCTGAACATAGGCCTCCCCCATAGATTGCCTCATAAGGGGCATATTTGCCATAGTTGCCACGCTTGGCAAGCGAGTTGGCAACCGCAGTTTTTTAATTTTAGTCGTTCTTAGGAAGACGCTGCTGCCCATCTCCTAATTTGTTTCCCTCTGTTACTACACCCACTTGGTAAAGATTTATTATTTCTATCAAGTCACCAAATCAAAAGTAAAATCGCATGCAACAACCGGTATCTTTTTTATATTACCTATACAAATGGTCTAAGTCTTAGACTCTAAGAGGTAGCAACGTTTTCGAGAGAGCATTTCAGGTAGGCTAGTTTTTAGATATGCCTTCTCTCTCACTCTCCCAGCCAGTATATGGGCTATCTGGCTGGCGATGGAGGTTGAGTACATTAGTGCGCATCGTACCTGTAGAGATAAATTTAATTATTCAAATAATTTTAAACCCCGGAATGATGATATTTCCAAGGTCAAAGTTATTAGAAAATGACAACACTTCAAAAGACGATAATGACAATGATTATGAAAATGAGAGCAGTGATGATTATGATGATGATGATGATGATAATTATCAAGATGCTTCAGTTTTTTGTGATACAATTATGGATTAAAAATCTTTATCTCAATTAAATTTTCATGTAACGACCAGAGCTTCATTTTGATACTTGAGATTAATTATTTTCTTCATTTTATATAACAATAAACTATCGCTTTAATACTATATTAGTACACAAATTAATTTAATGGTTTTCGGTCCTTTCTCGAAAATCTATTTGGCAACTATTTCTTTGTCTACCAAATTAATACCTCATCACTTTTCAGTTTTAAATCGGTCTCGGTGATAGTTTAACGGTAGAATTACTATTTGGCAATTTAATTTTGGAATTGTCTATACCTAATAACATAGTTTTAAAATTTCAGGCATACTAAAACATTTTGATTTTTTTTTAAATTAAAATTAGCGTCTGGGACATGGTACGCAATGATAAAAATGTCTGGCAATAATATATTTATGTTTTGAAAAGCTAAATAAATTTAATGAAAAATAAAAAATCCTTCTTAAAATTATTTGAGTAATTTTTATTTTATCTCTACAGGTACGATGCGCACTAATGTACTCAACGTCCACCGCCAGCCAGATAGACTGTATACTGGCCAGGAGAGTGAGAGAATAGGCATATCTAAAAACTAGCCTACCTAAAATTCTCGTTCTCCCAACGTTGCTAGCTCCCATATTAGTGACAAAAATAAGTCATTTATAAAACTCGGCTTGACAAAGCCTTGTACACCAAGGCCGTATGAGTGCCAAGACTAAACCGAGTCCAACCTTAGTTGGTTTTCGAGGTTATACACTATTTTTATAAAATTTCGTTTGTATCGTCACTGGAACTACAATTTTACGACACCAGATTAGATTATAGATAATATTATTATAATATATGAATCATACTATTTTTATAATATTTATAAAAATATAACTTAATCTTTTTTTACTTATTTTATGCCAATCCTTATTTATTTATTATTTAAACTTTATTGAACCTTACACATAAAGTAAAGGAACAAAAGGCGGACTTAATGCTAAAAGCATTCTCTGCCAGTCAACCTTAAGGCAGTGATATAACTACGAAGGCGGTTACAAATAAATATACATACACACATACATATACATATTATACATACATACATATACATATATACATACATTTACACACATACATACATACAATAATATATACATATATCAATATACACAAGTATATAAATTTATATATTGTAAGAAAATATAATATAATACAATACATAAAGATACGTAATATACTAATGATGACGGAAAATCCTTGACTGCTTTACAACAATCACACCTGGTAATCAACTACAACATAATATAATTATTTTGAAATCACATCCATGATGTGTCTTAACCATTTTTCCTGAATGATAATGAACTCTGTTCCTTATACACATAGGTTACAGATAGGTTCAAAATACGATAGTCTTATGTTCCGAATAAAATATTTTACATAAGATACAAAGTACCGCGAATTCTTTTGCACTTAAGACTTTATAGTATTAGGAACTCATACATACCTTCCTTTTCCAAATAAGAAGGGAAGTTGTATAACGTGGATGTTACATGTTGCTCTATAATAATTTAATTATTTAATTATAATAGTGCGCTACAAAAATATTGAAGAGCCATGGAAGTGCTTGCCTAATTATTAACTAAACTTAGCATGCGAGCATGCTACAAACCTAGGTAGATCCTCGTCTCCAACACTCATTGAGCAGTGCGGTGGACTCTTTCTTGTATTTGTCTTTGTAGAATAAAATCTACTGACTAACCCGACGTACAATATACAATATACGTGTGTGACGTATATTCAATTTACCTACATTGCATACATTAGTCTTAATAACCTTTTTAGAAATGAGAAATGCCGCAGAACGACATATACAAGCTGTTACTATAGATACCTAGTTCCTCTTATTCAAAATTATATTAAACAATATTACCAGCAATAAAAGTGTAGCTCTCGTGTGGTAGTCTCACAATCAAAACATTTCGTAAAATGAAAATTCTTTCATGCTTTGTCGTTCTCAATATTTTAAAATGTTTTTTTACATGGAATAATGGTAACAAATGATGCTGTGGTCCAGAGACATCTACATTTATCCTCGATTAAGAATCAAAATGCAGATGCGTTGTTACTCCTGAGGACAAAGATTTAATGCCTCGTTTCCAGTAAAAATGGTATCCGATTCTCTACACTCACCATACGAAACACAGCAGAATTAAGCTGCTATTATTCTGTGAGAGCGTGGTCCTTCCCCGGTCGAGCCGACCCATTCGTGCTACAACCATAATACAGCTGCAGCGTGGCTCTACCACGTATACGTGAAATGTTGTTAAATGTAATGGAAACATTAACTTAATAACATCGACCTACGTGAAAGTGCAATATATCGCTTAATTAAATGACAGGCACTAGCGATAGAAACTCGATTACGTGTTTCTAGTCTCTACTGATACTCCACACCTATTTATAGACTTATTTTGTAGGAAACAAGCATTACATTTATTTCAAATACCCAATGTTACAAGAAAACCTTTTATGAAAATAATTTACTTTTCAATTTATAAGAAATGTCAATTTATGACTACTTTGGAAGAGACCTAAAGGACGACAATGATAAAAATCGATTATTTTAATAACGAAATTTTATCAATTAAAGATTTTATTATTCTTGAAACAAGTCTTTGCCTTTAACATATTTTTTTTAATAAAAAGTAAAAAACCTATTTACATAGTGTATGGAAGAAATAAAGCCCCGACTTCAAAAGCTTCTTGTGGAGGTGTGTGTTCTTCTGGTTTAGGTGTTATTTTACTCATGTAGGTTTTTTGAAGTCTGCTTTTACTTTTAATTGAAAGTTTAATTTTTTGACCCTTTCGAGTGGACTAAGGAATATCACAAGCTTACGGTAACAACAAGAATGTCATCTAAATAGTTAAATATATTAAAACTCCATTCAAAATAAATAAAATGATTTAAAAATATACAGTCGAATCGAATAGATTTTATTTTATTTTGATTCTTAATTGAAGATAGATGTAGGTGTCTATGTGCCACACCATCGGCTTACCATCATGTGCACTGTATGCTCGTTTGTCACACTTATTCTATAAAAAAGGTTTACTTTAACGTTTCTCTAAATAATTTTACGTAGCACATACTTTACTCTAACTACATTAATAAAAATTACGCGATATTATAATATCTAATTCTATGCTATTAAAGTCAGACGTCTCCTTGGAAGGAAAATTGTACAGGCCGTAAAAGGGACGGAGCCCTCTGATTTATATCTATATTTTACGAGCCAAGGTTTCCTCGTTGTAAGTACTAACAATAACTTTATTTTTCTTTTATCGTTGCGCCTTAAAAATAATATCTTTAAATAATTAAGTCATAACCTCATAACAGTTAACTATTCGGAAAACTGGAAATTAACACTTTCCGTACGTACTACACATTATGGACGTACAAATTATCCTACTACTGAAATAATTTTGTAACAAAGCAATATTTTTTTTCATAGCTTTGTTTACACATGAAAAATATTGTTATAAGGTAATAAACATTTTAGCACTCACCTTCTTGAATTCACACTAATTCTTTATTGAAAATGTAACGAAATACGTAACCGTTCTTGTGACGTCTGTCTGTAGGAAGGACACGGAAAACGGGCGCATAGCGTAGGCAATGCGTCTCTACTGACTCAGACTACCCCTCCCGATTACGGTAGCTCGTACCGTAGCTCGCAACGAAGTACTCTGTGCTCGCAACTACGAAAGCGCTCTAGAAATATATTTAAATAATGTCTACAATGAAGCCATAATTTTGAAATTAAGAAGTTCATACCTTCTTTAATATCAAATTAGAAATCTTCATTTTCATCTTTGTTAATAATATTTTTAAACATAAAAATATTATAAAAGGATGATTTATAATTATTAAAAGATTCATAGATGGTATTTTAAAATAACCCTTAAGAAATATTATCCATAAATTATTAGTCTAGAACAAATTTCTTTCAAAATGAGAACGCCAAAAATAATTTAATATTTAGCAATTGTTTTTAATTAAAAGTATTAGTGTTTTAATTAAAGGTATTTTTTTATTAATTTAATTAATTATCTTTTTTTCATTTTGATAACGTGACGGGACAAAAATGTCCATAGCCAGCAGTGGCTTCATGATTCTAAAGCCCTTAGATCTAAAATGTACATTTTTTTATTTATAAAATCGCAATGACAAGCGAACTAGCAGTCCACCTGAATGAAACTAATTTTTACAGATTTTATCGTGTATAAAATTCCCGACGTTTCGAGTACTTTACAGCACCCATGGTCACGGGGGGAACCGAGGTGTTTGACGTCCCAATGTCATAGCTAAACACGGCTACTTTCAGTTCAAAATTATTAATGTTTGGTTCCTTTCAGACCGTAACACAGCAGTTCACGCACTGCTTCTTGGTGGCAGAAATAGATAATATAGGGTGGTGTACCTAGATCGAATCCTAGGCAGAAAAGCAGTCCTACCACCTATATAGTTAATTAAAATTAAAATATACAAACATATTTAAAAGCCAGCCAGCGTAAACGGTTACGGCTGAACACAGGACTCTCCCACAAATTGCGGGGGGGCAAATTGCCGAGCGCAGTACCAGACGTCTCGCACCTATGACGCTACTTCCCGTCGCCGCTCTGAGGCTTCATTGCCGCGGAACGGAATGGAAGCGATTTTTTTTAACCAAGTTTGCACGTTACACAAGTAACATAAAATTCATTTTACTATGTACAATTTCGTTACAAAAATTCGCTTCCATTCCATTCCGCCGCTATGTAAATTGAGCCTTAGTATTGCATCTTATATATACGAGATAGTTATTTAGAAGGCCACAAAAAGATCTTCAGAGCATATCCCTAAGTCGTTAAATATATGTATTATTTATGTAATTATGTAATAAATAAATTATGTTGCCACTGGTAAGGGATGCGATATTGATAATGTAATCTAAACAACTATAATAAATATTGCTAATCACAGATTTTCGTAGCTCAACGTTCAGCCCTTCCTTCCTATTCACGACAAAGAAGCCCTCCGATAAAAACTATTCGGACGGAAACTGAAATAAGCTTAATGTCTCCAGTATCCCGTTACGTGGCTCACTTTGTCGAAATTTTATTTGAATAGATAATCTTTTTCATTCTTTTTTAAATCATCAAAAACCTAGTCGGCCAATGTAACAACTTTTAAATCATAGTTGAGGAATTAAAACAAAAACAACAGCTTTTAGTTTCTTCAAGGTGAGGTTCAGAAAATCGTAGATATTTTTATTTACTATTCAAATAAGTACCTACACAATAATTAGTAATTTCAGGCGTTACTTTGTGGAAATCGATTATATTAAACATCTTAAAAATTTATTTGCTTATATCCGCGTAATAAAATAAAATGATGTGTCTTACCTAGTTTGAAAAGCCCTCCCTCAATTGCGTGCATTATCCCCGTCACCACTTATCCCAACACCAATACTCCCAACACCACTACACTAGAAAAGATAGAAGTAATACTCGTCAGTTTTTCTTTCTTCTAATTCGTTTTTTATATTGTTTATAATATTATACACATCCAATATGGTAACATAATTTCCTTCAAGAGGTTTTATTATTTTATTAAATACTAGCTGGCCCGGCAGACATTATACAAAAGATAATCTGGTATCAGGGCATTCAATCTAAGGATCAGCATCAGCATTTTTTTCTTAATCTATAACTATACTCTATACATACAAATAAATAAAATTGAAGTGTCTGTTTGTAATGTCAAAATAACAGCTTTTTACTAAATGCATATGAAAGTTTATACGATTGAATAAAACTATTTTTACGGATTTTATCGTGTTTATTTTACTATTTTAATTCCCGACGTTTCAGGTGCTTTCGGGAATTAAAATAGTAAATTAAACGCGATAAAATCCGAAAAATACTTTTATTCAATGTGTAGTGTTCGCGTAAATATAAGAAATCATTAAGTTTATACGATACTTATAACAAAAACACAATTTAAAAAAAAATTGTCTGTCTGTCTGTCTGTTTGTTACGTCTAATCTCTGAAATGGCTGGACCGATTTTGACGAGACTTTCACTGGCAGGTAGTAACTTAGGCTACTTTTTTTTTAATTATTAGGGTTCCGCGCAAAAACAATTAAAATCCATGAAATTCAATCGTAATAAATTAAACGTGGGCGAAGTCGCGGGGAACAGCTAGTCGATAATATATTATAAAGGAGTCTATGGGGCAACAGCATCTACTTGCCATCTATTTTTCGTCGTTATGAGGAAGATGCTACTGCCCATCTTGTATTTCATTTCCCTCTTTCGCCTCTTACGACACCCACGAGTTGATATGGGGTGTTTATCTTGTGGATTTTGGCACGTCGCTACTACTTACTATTTAATGTTTATGCGCATGCTTAAACCGCCTGCCTTCTTTCTAGTATTCTAGATCTTTTTAGAATGTTTCATAGTCGCCTCTTACAACAACCATGGGAAGGAATGACGTAATGGATCCTCTTACGCCGCTCTCCGATAACTTATAAGTCTTTGTTGTAACAATATCTTAACATAATTAGTTGTTCTGCCTTTACTGGTCGGTCGCGCGATGGGTTTCGTTTTCGCACACACACTTTTCTATATATTTATTATACGTATAGCTAAAATCCTCTTTAGGACTAATAGAACCACTAGCAGCCATAATGACAATAAACTTAATGAGAAAAGGAAAAAGATAATCCCTTTTTTACTCTCCTGCAAGCGAGTAAAAAGTTGCCTATATGTTATGCACGGTCATTTACTGTCGACATACAAAATTTCATTGAAATCTGTCTAGTAGTTTTTGCGTGAATCGTGAACACATAATTTTTCTACAGATTTATTATATGTAATAGATTCTCAGCATGTGACTTGTAAAGTGCAGGTATAAATTTCAACGACTTTATGATCCTGTTGGTCACTTAGCTTTAGTAATTCTTGTATAATTATCAGACAACCATCACTTAAACTTTTGTAATAGTTACACATTGGTTCCTAATTAAGTAAAAGTGTCAATGGCTGGAAATAAAAATAACTAATCAAAATGACGAGTGCCAATATGGCGTTTAATTTCATGAAATTCATCATCAACCATTGAAACAATTTTTTTTATTGTTCTCTTCTACAAGATGACACAGAAAAATGACTGTAGATTTTCAAAATTATAATTTCTATGTCGAAAGTCAAGTAACCCATAGCACGTTCCGCTGTATTAGGGGCGATATGCGAATGACAATTATTGCCTTTCATTAGATCCGGTGCTTCTTTTTTAATATTAGTATACAATGAATGATGAATGGCATATAATCAATAAACTATGATCATCAACATAACAAATAATCACTTTAATCGTGTGTACTCCGTTGTTTTACCTTAGGTATGAATAAAATCAATAAATCATTCAAACATTACGTATGGGAGTGTTTTGTTTTGCGCATCACAGTAAAGATTCGAAATAAAGTATTTTCGGATACGTTATTTTTATGTAAAGTATAAAGTATATTATGAAAAATAAAATAGGATACGTTATTATAAAGTATGGTTGGCAACCCTACACCCCACTGCCAGCTCCTTCCACTTGAGCGCATCCAGCGCAGAATCGTTGACGACCGAGCTCTTCCTGATCGGCTTGACTCACTGGCACTGCGAAGAGATGTTGCAACTCTTTGCGTACGAGGGTGACACTGAAAGTTCTTAAAAAATCAAAAACTGAACAAACTAGCAAGTTTTTTAGTTTTATTATATATTTTCAAAATAGTGTCCATTTACATCAATACATCGCTGCATCCGATGGAACCACTGAGAAAAGCACTTTGCCCACTCGTCCTTAGGGGTCTCTTCGACGGCATTTTGAAACGCAGCCACTGCTACCTAGGCGTCCATAAAACGTTTTCCTCGAAGTTTTTCTTTTATTTTCGGAAATAAATAAAAATCGCAAGGTGCGAGGTCGGGGCTATAGGGCGGGTGACCCAGTAATTCCACGTCTGACGTCGCCAAGTAGTCGATTGTTTGCTTGGCGGTGTGCGAAGAGGCGTTGTCGTGGTGAAGGAGGATCCTACTGCGAGGTCGTTTCTCCCGAACTTTTTCCAAGACAAGTGGCAAACAATTGTTAGTGTACCACTCTGCAGTAACTGTTTTCGATCCTCTAAAACAATTGTTGCGTAATGACCTGTCCTTCCGAAGAACGAGGCCACCATCTTTTTTCCACGCACACCCAGATAGCAGACTGTCTCTTAGTTTCAGGATCATAACAATAAATCCAGATTTCGTCACCCGTAAGTATGTCGAACACAGCATTTGAGTCACCTTCGTTAAATCTTTGAACCATTTCACGACACCAATCAACACGACGGAGTTTTTGAGCCTCTGTCAGATTATGAGGTATCCACCGGGCACAAAGCTTCCTGACCGCTAAATGTTCATGGAGGATTTTGTGCACTTGACTTATACCGATGCCTAAGCTTGTCCGAATCTGCTGATAATTCACTCTTTTGTCAGTCTCTATCGTACGCCGCACAACACTGATGTTATCTTCAGTCGTCGCCGTAGAAGGCCGTCCCTCACGCAGATCTTCGGTGAGATTAATGCGACCACATTTAAACTCATTAAACCAGTTGTAAACAGTGGCATGAGATGGGGCTTCATCGTGAAAGACCAATCGAAGTCTATCATAACTTTCTTGTTGACTTAAATGACATCGAAAGTTATTAAAAATCATTGTACGAAAATTTTCTCGCGTTAAATTCATGCTGACGTGACACAGACAATTTTAAATTTGCCGCCAAATCGTAAACAAATGACAAATTAATAAAATACATACACAATAATATTGGCAAAGAGTTCCATTTTCAAAATTTGAACTTATTTTTTATTATATCGCTTACAAGTGGCCAGTTCTAAAACTTTCAGTGTCGCCCTCGTATTTTATCGCATCTACCACAGGGAGTGCTCAGAGGAAGTGTTCGGACTAATTCCAGCCACTATATTTCACCATCGCACATCGCGAAAAAATTCGCGATACCATCCAGATCGGCGGCCCACCACTTTGCTATTTACTAGTTTTCTTCCTCATACAACTTCCTTGTGGAATCGTCTACCACCAGCGATTTTTCCGGACTGATACGACTTAGGGACTTTCAAGAAAATAGACTACTTTTCTTTAAAAAGCCAGCAACGCATCTGAATTCCCCTGGTGTTGCAGTTGTTCATTGGCGACGGTAGTCACTTACCATCAGGTGAGCCGTATGTTCGTTTGCGCCCTCTTCTATAAAAAAAGAGGCCACTTAAGAGCCAATGAACTAATTTCTTCAAAGTGTTGTTGTTGCTCACTAGTTCGGGCCCAGGGACAACAATATTGCCGAATGCGGGTGGGTAGGACATAATGGCGTCATCTTTACGATGAACTACCAATTTGTCTCGAGTCCAATGATCGCTCATATCATAATATTTGACATAATAAAAACATTTCATAATTACCGAGTAAAAGTTCGCTATTACCTAATTATTTTGCATTAAAAGTTGTATAGCTAGATGTTTTATTTGATTTCCTACACTGAACAGGAAGGAATTTTAATGGTTTATTTGCTCAGAAAAGTTTTGAGAAGTGACATTATTATTACGTGCGCAAAGATTTAGCTCTTGTTCGGTACAAAATTATTGAAGAACTCGTATTGCAGGCTTACATACTCCAAAAAGCGTATGTGTGGCAAGCGCTGATGCCAAGTTTGCACAATCAATTTGCTTTATAGTCTGGTCGCCACGCTTGGCAGGCGGATTGTCGATCGCAATCCTTGACGACGTCAATTTGGTCATATAAACGAACAATGCCACTTAAAACCACGCTCAAGAAAAAACTATGTTTAACTTGTATGTTAGGTAAACAAGAAGATCACCAGCTGAGCGAACCCAACGGAAACCGTACTGGCGGTCACTAATCAGCTGGTATTCCTCAAAGCACCATATAAGCTGGCAGTTAATAATGGATTCCATTATTTTCAAGAACAAGGAGGTGATGGCGATATGTCTGTAGTTGGACGAGTCTGAACGGTCACTTATTTTAGGGATCTGGTGCACGAAAGCTGTCTTCCATGAATTTGGGACTACGCCTAGGGAGTAGGAGTGCCGGAAAAGACGCATTAGAACCGGTTCCAACTTTGGAGCACACGTTCTCAGCACTATTGGGGGAATTACGTCAGGCCCACTCGACTTGTGGATGTCCAGGGAAAGGAGTGCTTTGCGTACTGAGCACTGTTTGAATCGCACATCAGGCATGGAGCACTCACACCGCGGGATGGTCGGCGGTGTGTTTCCTCTGTCATCGAGAGTTGAGTTAGACGCAAAAAGGGTTTGTGTATTTTCAGTAATCCATACAAACTCGATGGTGTAACAAGGAAGCGAGAAGAAAACAACATGCCTGCAGAATATGCAGTATTACTCAAACACTGCCTTACATCTGGCTATCTATTGTGGAAGGAGGAGTTTTTAAAGGCTGGCAATGCATCTGCTATTCCCCTGGTGTTGCAGTTGTGCATGGGCGGCGGTAGTCACTTACAATCAGGTGAGCCTCATGCTCGTTTGCCCCCTTTTATATAAAAAAATCTACAACGAAGTAGACGGTGTTGCGATAGGCTCTGTATCTCCCATAGTCGCCGACATATTCATGGAGGGCTAAGGAGAAAGCCCTTCTTACTTCTCCTGTGAATCCAAGATTCTACAAGCGGTACGTAGACACTTACACAATTTTACCATCTGACAAAGTAACTATTGGTCACACTGTGTCCTATCACCAAGTCCATACCAACCGATTTTTAAATGGTGAATCTCACTACCAGCCATCAGCCAGTTGGATAGGTTTCGTACTCTGGTTCTGTATTCGGATAGCCATCGTAGCCCTACTGTACAAACAAACACTTCAATATACACAAACACTTCGATATACCGACAGTCAACTTGGCACCGCTGAAGTGACTGCAGCACCGCCCAAATTTCGACGGAATCAAAGGCTTTCTCATAGTCCACATACGCAAGACAAAGTTGCAGATTGTAATCTTCGGTCTTCTGTACAATTTGCTGAAGGGATTTTGTGCAAGACTTAAATATTTTATGTTTTATAGTAAAATTAAATTTTTTAAAATTGAATTTAAAAAAAAATAATTATAAATTAACAAATAGTAACAGACGTAGAGCAATTAGGGATTCTAAGAGAGCATTTAAGGAGCAATTAATTAGCATACAGCTTAATTTGAAAAAGTAGATATTTTATAGCAAAATTAAATTTTCGAATTGATTTTTTTAAATTAATTATAAATTAACTAATAGCAATAGACATAGAGCAATTGCGGATTCTAAGAGAACATTTAAGGAGCAATTAATTGACATAAAGTTTAATTTAAAAAAGTAGACGTTTTGTTTTATAGCAAAATTAAATTTTCAAAAATTGAATTTTTAAAAAAATTATTATAAATTAACTAATAGTAATAGACCGTGGAGCAATTACGCATTCTAAGAGAAAATTTAAGGAGCAATTAATTGGCATACAGTTTAATTTAAAAAAGTAGATGTTTTATGTTTTATAGCAAAATTAAATTTTCAAAATTTATTTTTTTTAAATTAATTTTTACCGAATTCTAAGGGATCATACATGGAGCAATTAATTGGCATACAGTTTAATTAAAAAAAAAATATTCTACGCTAACTTCCTTCCGGTATCGGACAATGTGACAAAATATATCGATAATATTTCTATTCCCAGGTCTACCTTTCTATTTATTTATCATTTTAATATAATCATCATCACAGCCCTTCACAAGTCCACTGCTGAACATAGGCCTCCCCAAAAGAAGGCCACAAAGCACGGTCCCGAGCCACCTGCATCCATTGACTTCCTGCATGTCTTACCGGGCCGTCACTCCATCTAGTGGGGGGACGCCTTACACTTCACGTTGTCGGTTATATTGCCGGTCCATTGCCATTTCAGCTTACTAATCCCTTGGGCTATGTGGGTTATTGTGATTCTACTGCGGATATCCTCGATTTTAAGTCTATCAGGCAGTATCCCGGAAACGATGCTGACACGCTCGGTCTTCGGCTTCGACAGTTAGCTCTTTCTGGCAGACTTTGGAGCCATGGTTCCGCTCGATCGCTTCTTCAATACGACAGGGTTTTAGGGCAAGGAAATGACCGCCACGCTGCCCTAAATGCGTGTTGAAGAACTTCACATCTTTTCGAAATATTTTTTTATACTATCGTACAATATACGTTAACAAATATTTAAGAAAAATCGCGTTTATTCTCTTAATTGTTACTTTCTGTGATTACAACCATTCAAGTTTATTCATTCATCGTTCATTAATTACAGTGTATAAAAAGTTCACTGTTGAACATAGGCCATAGATAAATAAATATGTAGCAAGCTAACATAGGCCTTTCCCATAGATTGTCTCATAGGGGCAGAGTCTGATTTACCCACAGGCTAAATAAGCTGGAGCCTAGGGCACATGGTTCGGGCGGGCGCTGTGCTTGCCTTTGCAAGCACCACTTGTGTAGAGAATAAAATTTGGTATAATATTCTCAATAAATAATAGAGTAAGTGCCGCAAGTATTTTACTTGTTGCTCTTTCTTTATTTTTGGTAAAAAACAAATAAATATTATTTCGTCTTTCGTTGACTGACTGGACGTGATTCAAAGATTATAAACTGCTCAAGCTCTCTTCTCTATTTCTAATTTTATTAAGGTGTTTTGCCCAGGCTGTCCAAGGGAACTTCCCAATTGTCATCTGTTCTCTGCACAGGGAGAACGACTCACTGGCCCATGCCGCAAAGGAGAAAATCGTTCTTTTAGGTTCTCTTTCGACTTTTGATGACGGGGCACACACCGCCAAACATCCCGCGGTGTGATTGCTCCATGCTGGATGTTCGGCTTACATAGCGCTCAGTGTGCAAAGCACTCCTCCCCCTGGAAGTGCAAGTACAAATCTAATGGGCCTGATGGAGTCCCTCCTACTGTGCTGAAGACGGGTGCTCCGGAGTTACGTCTTTTCCGGTACTCCTACTCCCTAGGGGTAGTCCTGAACTTATGGAAGACAGCTTTAGTGCACCCGATCCCTAAGAAGGCGACTGCTCAGACCCGTCCAAACTACAGGCTCATCACCATCGCCTCCTTGTTCTCCAATGGAATTCATTATAAACTGCCAGCTCATAAGATACCTTGAGGACCACAGCTGGTTCTAGTTTTAATCTTCTAATTTACCTGACTCATAGATGAGCGGAAGCCTATTAATGCTAGTGTTCCACAAGGATGCGTGCTATCACCTACGTTATTTCCGCTGTATATCAATTATATGTTGCTGTTACTGGTTGTAACACTGGTGATACTATTTACACACTGGTCGTGCTAATATTTCTCCGGAACAGGTCATCGAGTATCAGAACAAACCAACTTGTATCTGAAGTAGAGTATTTAATGAACAAAATCTCGGATTGGGAACGACTAGTCCAGTTTAAACTTCAGAAGACACAGGTTTGCGCGTTTACTGCTAAAAAGAACCTCTTTGTCGTATCTTCTCAATCTCAGGGCGCTCCCCATGCTGCCTCAGCAAGCATCGGAATCCTCGGCATCGACAGATCGAATGACATTCAGTTCCGTGGTCACTTGGAAGAGAAAGCTAAATTGGCCCCTAAACAGCTTGGCGTGCGCAGCAGAGCGGGGCAGTATTTCATGCTGGCACACCGCTTGCAACTTTACAAGGCGTAAGTTTGCCCTCACATGGAGTACTTTTCTCATCTCTGGACCGGGGCGCCCCAGTGTCAGCTTCTTCCTCTTGACCGCATCCAACGAAGAGTGAGTCGAATTTGCTACAGTTGTCACACTTGATTTGCAACCGCAGCTTTTACTTATGTATTTTGAGTTGTTATCAGTAAGACCTACGCATCTCCAGTTACATTCATAGACCAAGTAATACATATAATGTCCTCCAGACCGAATTTCGGTCACGGCGGCCAGTCTCAACGGAGACTAGCCATCGGCGCAGGACAGGATTATAGTGCCCAAGTGTATGCGCAAGCACAGGTGCACTCTCTATTCCCTCACTCTCACAGTCCGATGGGATGGTAAGCCGACACGACCGGAGAGAGATCAGGCGCAGGACCAACGGCTTTACGTGCTTTCCGAGGCACGGGGGTGAGACACCGCCAACTTCCTGACTCCAGGCAGCTACTGAGAATTTTCGATTTTTTTTGGCCCGACCCAGGATTCGAACCCGGGACCTCATGATCAGCAGTCGTACTACTACAACCACTAGACCAACGAGGCAGTTAAGTAATACAAATAGGGCAGTTTCAGTTCTTGCTGTCATCGGAGTCATAAGCTCCATTAATTTCGTCATTCGAAGCTTATTAATTTCTTACATGCAAAGTAGACATTCACTAGTTTGATATAAGGTTATATTACACAGTGCAACATAAGAAGGATTAAAGGTAAAATTCAAAGTAGAAATATGTTACCAAATATTTATTTGTTCAGAGAAATAACAAAAGTAGGTTGGTAGTATCCATCAGGGCCCATCGTCTTCCTTTGAGAAAGATGTATGTTATTAATTTCTGTTACTCCAAAGTCATAGTTAGCAAATTTACTTAAAATATCAGAACCATCAAAAGTCTCTCTTATCCTTCTTGTATTTGAAATTCTAACATCATCACTGTCCAAAGATCTATTTCTATACTTTGAATTCATTAAAGTAACATGTAGTTTAACATTATCTCGACCATATTCATGTCTATCCACAAAACCTAAAAGAAACAATGTTTTGTACTAAGTCAAAGATAAATCTTGTTAAAAAAACGCATTAAATTATTTTAATGTATTACCTGCTTTATAAAAGTGATCCCCTAAAACATCAGCAACCTTCTGGATCATACCAGAAGGACCTTCATCTTCTACACAAGCGTACAATACATCAATACTTTTTGGATCATCATTCATATATGATAGACCTTTTAATCTTAATCTCAGGGGTAAGTAATCTTTTAGTAAAGGCCTATAAAGAAATCAGTACATATTACAATGCAAAAAAGAACACATTTTATACTAATGCTAAAATAATAATACTCTAACTTAGATTTATGTTATATCTAAAATTCTTACCAAATTTCGTTTTTCGTTTTATTTTATTATCATCATTCCAGCTTTATGACTATGTTCACAGCTGAACATAGGTCTCCCCCAATGAATGCCACAAAGCACAGTCCTGACCCACCAGAATTCATCGACTTTCTACATCTCTTACCAGAATGAAGACACCATCAAGTAGAGGGGCTGCTCTACTCTCGTTTACCGATATGAGGGTGCTTCTCAAGAATCTGTATTCCTCTGGTGTCAGTTCTTCAAACTATATGGCCGGCTTATTGCCATTTTAGCGTACTTATCTGTTGGACTATGTCAGTGACACTGGTTCTAGTGCAGATATTCTCATTAAAGTCTTTCATGCTGAAAAACTCAGAGGGTAGCCCTCCATAGTTTGTGAACACCTTGACCTTTGTCATATGACCAGCAGTGAAGTACCATGTCTCAGATCCATGACTGGCAAACACACACTGGTTATACACTCCTATTTTCAAATGTTGAGGTATATGTAACGAGAAGATATGTTGTAATTTCCAGAACACTGCCTAGCCGGGTTGGATCTGTCAAATGACCTTTTGTTATTTCATCGTATTTTATACAATACACTAGTAAAACAATAATAAATAAGAAATTTACTGTTTAATATTTAACACAACTTTAAGCTTTTCATTTACTTATAGAGTATTGTACTAATGCAAAAGATGTAACCAAGTCCACACATGTCCCTATCGTCTGTAATTATGGTAAAATTTAGTTTCTGTTTGTATCACATATGTTTCGTAAGTTGGTATTTTTCCTATGTTAGTGATTAAAAAAATAAATGAACTTTGAAATTTATTAACTAGTACTTACATTAAAATATTTTCCTTCGCTTCACTCAAAAGCTTAGATGCATGCAACCTTTCTTCATTATCCATCAGGCACATAACCCCAATAGTCAGATGCAATTTGCAGGACCAAATAAATAATGATTCATCAATGCCTTTAGTTGAACATTCTTGAAGAACATTTTGCTGTGAATAAACATAATATCAATTTTATTTAAATAATGATCATGGCCAGATTATTTATTCCCAGTTCTTAAATTACAGCAATTATAATCATTGCATTAAATACATAGTGCATGTTAAATCACTTTCTTTTGCAAATATATTCTTTATTTCATCCTAAAGAAAACAGTCTCTTAAATCTAGTAATCTTGCATTAGTAACCAAATTTTTGATAACAGAACCTGGTTTTCTTCTTCTTCTTTTAAATTATGGCATCTCTTGTTAGAATTCTGCCAAATCTGGTTTACAATCCCAACCAGTTCTGCAAGGCAAATTGCCTTTACTTGCACACACAATTGTGGCACAAGTATCATATAAGATTTATACATTGCTATGGGTGGATCACAACATGCAGTTTTAGAGCATGCAGCAAACTTTTCGAGCACTCATCACTTCTAAGTAGGATACTATAAAATCTATATAGAGCTCAGATAAATTTCACATTTTCAAATACCTTAAAATTTTCAAAACTTTCTATTATACTTGAGTCATTTAAAGGAATTGAAAGAAAGTGAGTAGGTCTTTGCTTCATTCTTGTAGACATTACAATTATATTAATCCTTCTACAAGCTGCTTTCACATTCTGAAAATAAAGTTAATTTTGACAAATAGTAATATGCAAATTTATGAATAGTAAAATTTAATAAAGATCAAAGTTAACTTACTAATACACTTGGACCAAATATAGCAATGTCACCTGCTTCACCCTGCTTAGGAATTTTGATATTTGTTTTGGTATCTTTCTCAATTCTACTTTTCATAATTCCTTTTTTCCCTATAATAGAACCAATATAATGCCTACAAACAAACTTTTATTTTAAATATGTTCAATAATCAATTAAAAAAATAAGTAAAATACAAAAATACTAACTTGGAAACATGAATGCTTGTGTAGAACCTACTATTATCTACTTCAATAATTTCAAAGGTGTCATCTAAGTCATCGTCACCTACATCTTGAAAAGCAATTTCTGTAAAATAAATTGAGAATCAACATTTATAACTACATTTAAAAAAATAAAACAAAGAAAAACTTATATAAATACCCTAAATTTATGCCGTTAGATATTCTGTTTATGATTATGTTAAGGAAAAGTTTAAAAGAAGTCCACTACCACTTCTAAGGACTAAGTTACTAGCTTCACAGCATTAAAACTGGCCCACCATACCCTTCATATTTGGTGTAAAATGATTCACACAGATTCCTAGATAAAAAAGTACTAGTGATTATAAAATGTTCTTTGGAGCCCAACCAACTTTCACTTTTGTCTGGAATAACCACCTAAATGAAAAATGCTACTATAGTTACCAAACACATCATACAAGAGTGTAGTTATAGTGATGATAACTTGTAAGCATACAGGGCATCCATTCTATCATTTAAATATGGGAAGGATATACAACTATTATGTTATAAGTATATTAGGGATATACTTGCAAGTAGAATCAAATCAAGGCAGTATAACAAACTCAAAACTTAACCATTTTCATATAAATCATGTTCTTGAAAGGAAGAAATCTCCGTATTTGTATCATTAACTCTGTAACATCGCCCTTCAATCCATATTAGTTCAGGTCTAAGTATATCATACATAATTTGTAAAAACTATTTTCTATTCTACGAAAATCATAAAATATAGTTTAGTTTTACTTTTAGTCGCTTTTAGTCACTTTTAGTTAATAAACCAGTATTGCTATTGTGATAATCTGAGCAGCTTGCCAACACCAATTTGTCATAATTCCCCGAAAATCCATGTCAAATTCCCCAATTTAAGGACAAAACTTCAACAGATTCCCCACAAATTCCCCTCAATTTTATTTGAAGAAATGAAACAATTTCCAACTAATTTTATAAGATTTATTTTTAACTAACATTTTTTTTACCGATTTTTCTTTTTTACCGAATTTTTTTTCACACTTTGCATATTTTTGTAGTAAGCATTTTACTCCATGGAGTATTTTTAATTCCTTTCCTTGTTGCCATTAAAAAGTTAAATTTTAAATTTAAAATTAAAATATAAAGAAATGAAAAGCATTAAATGATACACAAAAGTTGCCGAAATAAATCTGAAAATTAAGTGTGGTGCAATGAGGATAATTAAAAAAGGGAGTCATTCAAAATTCATAAGTAACCTAACAAAAATGTTAAGATAAGTATTAAGATTTCTTGAAAAAAGGTTCTGACTTGGCCCGGGCTATCGATTTTCAAAATCCCCGCATTTTCCCCGCTTAATACCAATCCCTAAAAAATCCCCAAACAACTTTAAATTCCTTGAAATTTGTGGAATTCCCCACATGTTGGCAACGCTGAATATGAGTTGCCGTATGTCACAGTCTGGTTTGCCGTATTTAAGGAAAAAATTGTTGCCTGTAAAGTCGGTATACGGGCGAAAGTTTTACGTGACAACGACTTTGAGTGGTAAAATAATTTTATTATGTCTGTCTCTCGCTCTTAGGCGGGCTAACCATGCCCAGTGGAAGGGACGCGTGCTCTCACTCGCTCTCATTGTGAGCGCATAACGTGAGCGGAGCGTAACGCAGTTTCTGAAGTGTCACCCGGCAAACCAATTTATAAGACGTTGTCACGTCAAAAATACTAAATTGCCGTTTTTCATTATTTATTTTAAAATGATCTATGCTTCATTTGTTTCTCCTCCGTAAGTTTGTTTTTTATGTTGGTTGTTTGTCACATGTCGCCAGTCACCACAAAGTTGAAACTTCACACGATAATTTAACGTCGGACACTGTGCACTTTGCATATTAATACGGATCATCATCCACAAGAGCAATCCAGTTTTGAAAAAACACCCACTTTTCCACTGTTATCGATACTCCTGTTTTATATATTTTCCCTTTTTTGTCTTTTTGGTGAAGTAAGGCTTTCAGAGTCACATTCACACATATTACCAATTATTAATTACAATAAAACACTGAATGTGGAATTAAGTCATTCGCAACCGTAACATATTTCGATCAGTTAAATTACGAATGAGCGCTAGGTCATACTCGACTCCTTCATGAAACAATTATAATTTACTTTAGTACTTTACCAAGGCAAAAGAAATGGCACAATATGGCGTTACAACTGTATGTATGCAGTCGAGATTTCTCCGGCTCTGTTAATAAAAGTGGTACCTATGTGCATTTTGTTTTGTTCATTACACTAGTGAAAAAACGTTTCGTTTCACTATCAATTGCCGTATTTTGTGATAGGCCTGCCGTATGCAGTATTTTCTGGAAAAAAAAATATCTTGAATTTCCGTATAATACGGCAATTGCCCTATCAATGGGAACGCTGCAACAAACAAAGTCTGAGTACAATCTGGTTTTTTTAAACAAGATTTTTGGATTGGATGCTTGTCATTTAATCCATATATGTAACTATTCATATTAGTCTGTGGTAGCTTTAATGTGATAATTTGTTTTAAACTGTAATTAAAATTTATATATACTGTAAACTGTCACCCGCACCATGCTATAACGCAAAGACTAAGTCTATGCGCAAAGACTATAGCTTGCTACATATTTATTTGTCTATGGCCCAAACTCAGAGTGTAACGTGCCACCAACCATAGACTTAGGATATACTTACGCTAGTATATCCTAAGTCTATGCCACCAACTTATCTGTTCAGATTGACAAAATTGGAACTACAGTCCGTTCACAGCACAAACTATAATAATAACAAGTACTAGCGCATCACAGTTATTTTACCTCTAGCTATAAAGTTGGCTAACCTGAGCTCTCTGTTGCTCTCTGTCTTCTTCTGTTGCCATATTATGATGTTTGTATGATTCCCTTGTACAAAATATTTTAGTAGTAGGCATTTTAAAAGTATATTTGTATAACAATGGGTTGCTCATACATTTACTCTATTCTACACTAAAAAAAACTATTTTTTTATAACTTCCATTTATTTTGATTACGAGTGATCCATGCGGATAGCTAATGTTGAAAAGTCAATATCTGATGAACATGAATCATCAAAAAAGCTGTCAGATTCTGTATTAGACTCGTTATTCAATTCTATAATAAGCTTGTCCATTTTAGCGTCTATACATCCACCAGTTTTAAAAAACCGATCTTCAATATGGCGCACATGTTCGCATTACTCTTGCCAATCTCCTGCAGTAATAGATTGTAAAGTTTCTTCGGTTTAGTTCTACTATCTTATCTTTTCCTGTCCAACATTCTTCCTAGCTACACGCCTCTTCAAAAGGCTCCACATAAATTCATTCGTATGCTTTCAACTCGCAGTGGTACGATGGAAGTATAGCTACTTTGTATCCATGCGCCTCAAGCAATTGATCAGCTTCATATATTGGAACTTCTTTATGCTCTTTTATAATTTCGTACAATTGAGCTTTCACAATAGTAGGCACATAAGACAACCCCTTATTTGTGATCTAATTTTACATATCAGCTTTGGTACGCGCTTTAGGCACGAAAATATATCTACGCTGCGCGGCCCTCTACGAGGGGCTAATTCTGTGAAGTTGTCAAGCGCGCACTCGAGCTGACGCGCGCCTTACGTTAACAAAAAAATATTTTTCTCTTATAAATATTTAGGCACTTTGATATTTATTTTTGAGTTTTTATTCAAGTATGGCCTCTCTAAAAGCCAAAAAGTACTGCATAGCATACGGGTGTTTTAATAACTGGGTCATTATCAGGCGACTCATTATTTGGTTGATTTCGGTGGCATTTTTTGTTTTTAAATTTAGGGCTTACTAACATGAAATATCAATTCTAGAGTTAATTTAAAACATATTAGTAGTAGAAGGAATCGTATAAACAGAATGGTTAAGAAGGTGTTTAATTTAAAAAAAAAGGTGTCCACCGAAATCAATATTTTGATCACCGAAATCAAATAAATATAAAATAATTTATATTTCAAAGACATTTTTTTAAGGTATATTTACTGCCTAAGTACTACTATGAACTTATGATCTGTAACGAATTGCAGGTTAATTTGACAATAAAACATTTTATTTTATCAAGACTTAAGTATGTGTAACATTTCTATTAAGTTTTGTGAAAACTTACAAAAATCAACTTTGGTAGGAAGCGTTAAATTATTATATTAAATGTCATTAAAAATAGTAGTCTTAAGCTAACATTATAGGAACTTAAAAAAATCAGAATTCTTGGTCGAGATCTAGCTTAATCACAAACAATTTACTTATTGATAAAAAATTACTACAAAAATCACTTAAAAATCAATCTTTTCAACAACATCAACAATTGTAGAAAGCTTTAACATAACCAATAGTATTTGTATTTTTAATAAAAATATTACTTTATCTTTTGATTTTAATACAATTGAATAAGCTTTAGGTATATTAAGCACCCAGCATTAAATTAACAATGTAATAAACTTCTTATAAAAACTTTGTATTACAGTTTTCAATCCTTAATTAAAAAATGTTATATTCCTCGTCACTACTTTCTTTACAATTTACAATTTTGGAGACTACTTCATTCATTAATGTCGGAGCAATATTTTCACAATCTGTTGACACACGCGTCCAGAAGCTGTCACTTTCATGTAATCCAATGTCTGAAGTTAAGGTATGGGACAGGCGCTGCTTGGTTTCATAGAAATCATCAGCAAGATCAACAGAATAGCTACTACCAGGTTGAATTAGAATATTCGATAAAATTTGAGGCTTATTAGATTCAGTTGCACTGACTCCACTCCCTTTTTTGGCTTGATTTGACTTTTTAATCAGATTGATCTTGTCACTCTTGTTCTTGTTCGTTCTATCAGTTAACAGTCTATCAGTTTGCTCGCCTATGATGTATAATACTACATCATACCCATGTTCACATGACACTGAATTATTTTTACAGTCACCTTCAGCGTAACTCATTTTTCTCATCGATAGTTGGTTGGGCTCATTGGCGTTCCATACTGCCTGATGTACTTTCATAGTCCCTGCAAATTGCTTGAGATTGGATGGAATTAGCAACTCTTTTTCATAAATACCGGAATCGTTTATAGTTTTCGTTATAATACCTTGAACAGATTTCAGATGAGTCATCAATGAAGATAAGCTTGTGATATCATAGCATTGAGCAACTATTTGATCAGCCCTTCTTTTGAGTGTTGCACCGACACCATCTGGGGCTCCTTTTCCATGGCCGCTTTCTGTATAATTCCATGTAATACTAGTCAAACTGGGAAGGTACCAGTGGAGTTTACAACATTTTACGGTTTCCGTATTGACCCGACGGACTATCAGAAATGAAATGTAGTATACGAATATTGAGATTTTCATCTTCTATGAATTTTAAAATCGGAAGTAAATGCTCCCAAATGGCTGGTGCGTCATGGCGCAAAGACTCTGATAATGTACACATCGACTGAACTTTCAGAAGTCCATTTTTACGATGATAAATGACCACGGTGTGCAGGGTTATTTGTTGTCGGTTACCCCCGAAATGAACAGCTTGAATTTCACTAGCGTATTTTGTGCTGTAATTTTCACTAAAGTCGCAGTGAATTATACACTCTTCATCAGTGAGATCGCTTTTCATTTTTTTAATGAACTTGTTTTGTGCGATCATAACTCCACAGTGAGTCATGTATGGAGGTAACATTTTTAAAATTTTAAAATGGTGTCTCTGGGGAAAGCAGTCACTTTATCTTTCGTTGTGTGAATGGTTGTTTTTGTAACTCCATTCTTGGAATAAGTTCTTTTACTTTTTCGCCAAATCCAGTAAAACAATACTTCAGCGTTATTGAATTATTTATAGATTAAGCTTTTATCTTTGCAGTCATCGCATTTTCTTGTTAAACATGAGATATTCGAAGAGTCACAGCACAGTGATGACAAAATATCTTTGCTAGATTTTTCTTGAATTAAGTTGTTTTTTTTTAACGCAGTCACCATTAAGTCCATATTTTCATGTTCGATACAAAGACAGGTTTCTCGTTTATTTACATTAGGTTTCAGTATCCAAAACGGTCGTTTTTTGCAAAAACTGGAGTAACTAATTTTATTTTGGGGATTTGTTTGCTTAAACTTAGTATATAAGTCTTTTAAAGAATCATTTAAATAGCGTCTTTGTTTTTTATTCTTTTTCTGGGTAATGAACTCCTTCTTTCCAGAACACATACGACTGTTTTCATCTTCTTCAAGAAAAGTTTTGATGTCCTCTTACACATTATTTTTAATTGTTTTTATAGCATCTGATTCACTTTGTTTAATATCTTCAGTATTATTTTTACTTATATGTTCATATTCTCTTAACTTAGCACTTTGATATTTTAATCTATATATCTGTTTTCGCTGTCGTTCGTTGACAACCTTCAATTCATCAATCTTCTCTTTCTGTAACTGATACATTTTGTTCATGCGGTATTTAAGCATACGTATGATAACTTTGGTATTCAGTTTTTTAGCTTTTGGAGTTGGAGGAAACCTTTCAATCACACGAATTGATGACCAGTACATGGCTTTGAAATTTACTTACGTCACTAGACGGACTCAATGGTGCTGACGAGTCTCGATAAGCCTTAACACATTGAGGTAAAGGAAACGACCGATGAACTTGATGATAGCAAATCAACATAGGAACTTGCTTCAGTTTGAAGCGGTCCTGATCGTGTGTTTGTGATCGTGAAGTCACCAAAGGATCGTCAGCTTTGTCAGTTACTTTGGTACGATTATTAAATCCTCTTCAAGACACCTTCTTTACGCCTTTTTTTCAAATTGTGTTTGTTGGAAGACATTCTACCTCTCTCTAAAAATTCGTTGCTGGCGAGGATCTAATTCACTTACAGCCTTTATCTTTCCTTCATTCTTCCTTTTATAATACCGTTGTCTATTTTCTTGTGCACTGCGTAAAGCTCTGATCACTCTTGATGCGAGCTTCGACGTCGTTCAGACAATCTCTTTAGCCAACTGATCTTCTTTGAATCTGACATAATCTCAATACTGAAACAAGATAAGAGGTGGTAAGAAAGTAAAATTTACGATTATAAAATGTAAATAACACGATTGATTGATTTCGGTACCTATTTCCACCGTAAACACCGAAATCAATGCCACTGAAATCAAAATAATTAGCAAAACCTAGATAATTTCAAAACAAACAGATTTTTGATATTAACTCTTTATTGAAATCTAATACATAAAAGACATAATTTTATTATAATTTAAAAATATTAATTCAAATAGTGGACAAAATGGATACACTGAAATCAATTTTAGGGTATACCAAGCCACCGAAAACGATTACGTACCTTAATAAAAGAGTGACGCGGTAACGCACAGACGTATTGTTCTTACTACTCAATGCGGCGCGACCACAGAACATATGGCGCGACCACTGACTTAGAAGTATATGGACTGGGCATACCTACAGAATTAGCGTGACTCTTTACAATACACTGGCGCATAAAATGGCCGCCTTTATAGGGTTGTTACTCAGCAATATGGGCAGCTGATATCGATATTTTTACTAATATGAATTTGTTCTCATTTCATATAATTGAATTTGTTGCTTTATTTATTTGATTCCGTAGGTACTTATATAGTACAGGCTATATTTTCAATCGTCAAATAACTTATCTGAGGAATAAATAATGTGTCTGGCAGTTTTATGGCTTTTGTGTAGATAGAAATTAAATCCGTAGCCTAATTGTGTAATACACCAAAATGACAAACCATACCAATTTGACAGTTTAACAATATCTATTGCGTTGTTTTTGTTGTCGAGCAAACGAATTTTTCAATCACATGAAGCAATGGATATTGTTGTGTTATCAAATTAGTTTTGGATTGCTATCCCTTAAGTTTCGCTTGAGCTGCTTCACCAGGCTTAACCGCATATGTACACTTACGCAGTGCGTAATCTGCTACAGATTTCTTGTATTAGGTACAGTCAAACAAAGAGTTAAGTATGCAGGCAGCTAACTTGCAACTTGTTTTAAACAATGTTCTGAGTGTGCTAAGTACTTACTCAAGTTTTTACATCATTTATATAATTGTGAACAAAGTTAAAAAGTTATAACGCACACAATCAAAATTAATATTGACAGAGTAGTGGGAAGATTCTTAAGAAGATTTTTTGCTTGTATACCAAATTTGTTTACTGTACAATATTACTGGGATGGAGATCCCTGATCCCATATTATAATCCCATATTATAGTATTTTTAATATAAAATAATATATATATATATATATTCAGATTTTAAATGAAAAATATTATTTTTCACAGGTAGGTACATTAATTTTGTTTATTTGAAATTCGAAAATCTGGCATGATCATGAAACATGATATCCGGGAATTATAAACTATTAATATTATTTATTCATTTCTGAACAAAATTAATCTATTAAAATAATTTCTAGTACAACACTTTGTCACTGCTTTTTGACAGTTTGACAGCAGATCTACCACAAAACTTGGCGCTTAACATGGCGGCGCAGTCACGCATGGATGAGCTAATGACGTCACACGAAAGTGTTATGAAAAAGCACTTGACAAAGTGTAGTTGTCTCTCTCTTTCATTGCTACTGCTTTGTTAAAAAGAGACAAAACTGTTTTTACAAGTGTGTGTCGATATTATAGATATTTGTATAACTATTATTTCTATAGTAGAATATGCCGCTCCATATGTATATCTCTATGGGCGCGACTGACAGTTTGTATTGCTCGAACAACTATTCTCGAAGTCACTAGAGTATGGGATATATGAACGGATGGTGGGCGCCACTGATATCAATCTAAACGTCGGACGTGAAGACAACCAGTTGTAACTCTGTCTACTAAGGCCTATTGTGCCTTAGTAACATTATAAATTGAATTAATAACTATCTAATTGTTTGTGAACACATGCCAAATAGTGCCGAATGTTGGAGAAAAAAAGATAAAAAATAATTTCCGCCGCAATATGGGGCCGGACGCGGCACCGAGGTCAATATTTTCGAGGTTTTTATTTTTTTTAACTAACTTATATTTAATTTATTTAAAAAAGAGCATAGGCCCCTCCTAATATTTTGATCGTACCTATTATAGAAAAAATATCAAGTTGTTAGTAATCCATTTCGTACTGGATTTCGACCCGGACACGCCTATTTCAGCCGTTTGAGAATGACCGAACTATAGGAATGTCGACTTTTCATTCTTTACTGTTCCTAAGGATACCGAAAGGTTATTTATAGGTAGATCTGGATAATTAGTTAACCTAGTTACTGACGCCATTATATATACCTTTATATCCAATTATATGCCCGTAACTCTTCACCGCTGCATTGGAAGCCGTTTTCAAGCTTCTGGACTGGAAAGGATACGGTATTAACATCAACGGCGAGTGCATCACTCATCTTCAATTTGCCGACGATATAGTCCTTATGGCAGAATCGCTGGAGGACCTAAGCACTATGCTCAATGACCTCAATAGTGTCTCCCAACGGATAGGTCTTAAGATTAACATGGACAAATCAAAGATCATGTATAACGTCCATGTCACACCTATGCCGATAGTTGTTGGGAGCACTAAGCTCGAAGTTGTTGACGAGTATGTTTACCTGGGACAAATAGTCCGACTAGGTAAGTCCAACTTCGACCGAGAGGCCAGTCGACGGATTGAACTCGGCTGGGCAGCGTTCGGGAAATTACGGCACATCTTCTCGTCAGGTATACCTCAAAACTTGAAAACGGACTGTACAACCAGTGCGTGTTGGAAGTGATGACCTATGGAACTGAGACGTGGTCCTTCGCTGCTGGCCGGATCAGGAAGCTCAAGGTAGCTCAGCAAGCTATGGAGAGGGCTATGCTCGGAGTTTCTCTGCGTGATAAACTTAGAAATGAGGATATCCGCAGTAGAATCAGAGTGACGGTCATAGCCCAACGGATTAGTAAGCTGAAGTGGCAATGGGCCGGCCATACAGCTCAAAGAACCGACAACCGTTGGGGAAAAAAGGTTCTCGAGTGGCGGCCTCGTACCGGCGGACGAAGTGTAGGGCGTCCCCCACTAGATGGAGTGACGACCTGGTAAGACATGCAGGGAGTCGATGGATGCAGGTGGCTCATGACCGTGCTTTGTGGCATTCCTTGGGAGGAGGCCTATATTCAGCAGTGGATTTGTGAAGGGCTGTAATGATGATAATGATTACTGATGCCATAGTTACAGATTTATTATTTGATTAGCGACCTGACTACAGCTTCGCAGTTTTCGATTTTTTCGCGTATAATGCCAATGACCTTAAAAAAATCCAGTGTAAGTAGACCTCCCAGTACTAGTGACTGCCTACTAGTGCAAGATTGGCATATACTGGTTATTTGTTTAACGCTTGGTCGATAAAAGAATAAGATTGAAAATAGCAGCACTTCTCATTGCCACTCCTTCATTAATAATGCCGTCGCGTGTTCCATGTTTGTAAATAGCAAAAAATGTGAAACAGACAAGTGACGGCTCCGTAGCGCAGTGGCTTTGCAATGAGTTGCAGCGCTAAAGGCCGCGGGTTCGAATCCCGCACGGAACAAGTATTTGTATGGCCTACAAATAATAGGGTATTACACCCATTTTCAAAAAGTGTTTTAAATGAATCCTAGATTGATAATGAACCACTATAATTTTTATATACATTTTTTTAAACCGAATAGTGCCATAAAAAATAATTTTAATCTATGGTTTTAAATTTTCGCGTGAAAACGTTAGCCACCATGCTGTTCAACTCGTGACATCACGGGCCTAGAATTTTGCCGATTTTGCAAAGGAATAAGATACTTTTGGATGTTTAATAATGAGTTATCATCTATATCATTGTTGTGTTGTGCCTGAATGCAAAAATACAAGCATATGAACGCCGGGGAAGTTATGGATTTAAGTGCCAACTGATTTAAATATGAGAAATACTTGGTTAAAATTGGCTAGAAGAGACCCGAAGGCATTGTCTACAAAATCTAAACTATACTTCTGTGAAGATCACTTTGATGTAAGTATGACTTAGGGTGCTTTTCCACTACAGATGTGCTATACTTCGTTGCTATAGAGGCGTTTGATATCCACCAATCATATTCATTGGTTCATATAGCTTAGCACTGGTGGAAACAGGTTCAACTAAGCTATGTTTTTTTATATGGATGGATGCGTGCTTTGGATGCGTGCTATGGATGCGTGCTATGGATGGTCGCGAGTGGTGTAGCTATGTGCAGAGCAGAGCTCCCCGTGCCTTCCCTCCCTACTGTAGAGACATCGCATAGCTCGAGCTACGCATCGCCCCGCACAGCTACAACGCGGCGGTGCATATTCATAGAACATCTTACTCGCCCCGCTACATAGCTTAGCAGCAGCGGAAACGGTCACATAGTTTCATAGCTTAGCTTTCACATCCTCGCAGCATAGTTGCATAGCACATCTCTGGTGGAAAAGCACCCTTATATTTAACTATCGTTTATACAAAATAAAACATCATGACATGATAGGTGCATGACCTATTGCAAGTCAAATTTTGTAACAGATTAGGTTAATCGCTCGTCTGTCCCGTCCTTTGTGGGCCATTTTGACAGGCCTTGCAAGTGCAGTGCAGTGTTTTACTTAATTCGTGTTTTCTTCTATTATATGGGAATAATGACATGGTTTTTACAAAAAAATATAACAAAAAGTTTTTCTCACCTAAGCTTATATTATAATATCTATAACATTAGTGCTAAAAGCAAATTAATAAACTTGCTTTGATTTCAAATGTCATAAAGATTATTGCATGTTTTAGCTGGAAAATGACACACAATATAAGATTATAGGTTCTGTTAAACGAATTCGAATTAATAGAATAAAGATTTAGTAATCATCAAAATCGGTTCACCTAGAAAAAAGTTCTGAGGTAGCACACATAAAAAAAAATAAAAAAAATACAGTCGAATTGAGTACCTCCTCCTTTTTTTGAAGTCGGTTAAAATGGTAAGTAGGTAAATTATCGGAGTTTCAAAGACGTTTACGTTGTTATAACCTTAATTTTTCTCGATGTTGCATATTAACCTTCCTCACATTAAACAATAATGTTCTTATTTCTAATTACTAGTACATTGCATAACACCTCGGTGTTTTCTACTACCAACTAATATCAAAGGATTCAATTTGTTTTCTCACAACACCTAACGTTACAGTAGGGGCGGCCTTAACAAAGGCGCGTAACGGGCTAAGTGATACAGACTCTCGCACGCGGACGTAAGGTGGATTTTGAATTAATACGCGCGCCGCATTCATATTATTTTCGACGATTTAATCGGTAGGCTAATTTAACGAAGGTAGTATCCGAGGCGTGCAAAGTATTATGAACATTAACGATGTTGTAACTAGATTTAAACTCCCAAGTTTGCTATTAGAGAGTGATCCTTCTGTTCTTGTACTATTATTTATTCTGTGTTAGAACTCTCATTCACCTTTACAGAATGATATGGTGCATTATCCATCACTATTAAACTTTTAGACGGTAAATTAGGTATAAGTTTGTCTTGTAGCCATTTCATAAAATTTGTTCTGTTCATGTCATCATGGTAATCACTCAACTTTGGCTGTGATTTAAATATCAATTGCGCATTTGGTATTAAGCCCATTTCACCACCTGCATGAACAATAATCCAGCGCGCACCAACTGAATCACTTTTTTTTAATGCCTTCTTAATTTTCCGTTTGCCAACATTTTTTCACAGAGTAGGAATCGTGAATATACGTTTCATCAAGATATACAACGTGCAGCAACAATGGTGACTTTAATTTAACACACATATGAAGGGCACAGGAAAAGAAAGAGCTCATTAACATTCTCATTGTTTCGAGTAATCAAAGAATTAAACCTAAAATTTCAATTTCTACACTTGGAACTCTACTAGAATATGATTCGTACCCATATAAAAAAGGAACAGTGTATATTTAACATAATAGATTGTTATTTTAAAAGATTGGGTTGGTAAATAAATAATAGAATTACATAACTCGCAAATGTAATTTGCAAGAAGGTGCTCATTGTCACAATGATCTCCTTTTTACATTTTACAACTTAAATGGTGATCATAAACAATGTGTAATTACAGAAACACACTAATGAAATAAAGTACATGTTAATTAGCATGAAATTGATTTGTGGGGTAAATTCGAATAATATAAGTCCTGAAGGTCACTATATTTTTCAGCAGAAATTGGCAGTATGCCTTCCTAGCAAAATGAATTCATTTTGTTGTACAGTGTTCACCTCACTGGTTTTCTTCTTTCTACCACTGAGGCAAGCAGATTCCCAGGGCCCATTATAAGTAGAGCGGAAGCCTATTTTAGTACTTAACTTGTCAATTTTGAGAACTTTAATAGGGCGTGAAGGAAAATATGACTTTTTAGCATATATTGTGTCCAAACGACTAGTCCATGATCTAAAATAAGATTTGTCCACCTCTATGACTTCAAATGGACTTGGCTTACAGCGGGCATTTTGAAAAATTTCTGTCCAATCCGATGGAAGTTCTGCTCTTGTCTTAGATTTCACCAAACCCATATTTTTATCGCACTCCATATACGAGTGGCCTCTCACTGGAAACGTCACTGTTATTTTTTTCAGCTTTTTCTCAATATGTACTAAATGATGCAAGAAACGAAACATGGTAAAATTTTTATTTTGCCCTCCGCAAGAGTCACAAAATATTCGAAGGTGAGTTGGCTTCATGTAGTTATAGACAAAGTGATGGACAAGCGAGCATACATCATCGCTTCCTTTTTTACCTTCCGTTTCTGGATACAGGTAAAAGATGCTTTGTGATGAAGATCACATTGAAAGCATACACTGATAGCTGTCGTTTATAATAAGTATCGTTTGTTTGTATGTTAGGAGCACAAAGATTTTTACCATAGTCAAAACATATTGCCTCCATTGTGCTGCTGGCTTCTCTACTTTGCAACCTTGCCATCCGTTTTCTATAGTAAAAAGTGCTTGCTTATAGCTTATGTAATTTGTTTTGATTAAAAAGATTCAAAATTACCCGATCAGTGCGTGTCTTCTTCTTAGCCTCCAATACTTTTTTTTATGCCATGAATATCGCGAGAGATATGGCCATTTAAGACAATGTCTTACTCATCCTCGCACTATTTTAGGAGCTCTTCAGCGCATCCGCGAAAACCGGCCAGTGAATCCTAGGTCTCAACGCCCTGATCGACCGCCTACACGACAAAATCCAATCCAGTTAACTGAAAATGTGATACAATATTTCGAAGACCAACCCAAAACTAGCCTCCAGAGCGCTAGACATTTTCAAGTCCATCACAGAACCATCCATAGGATATTAAAGCGCGAAAAGTGGCACCCATTCAAGTTTAGAAAAGTACATACTCTGCTATCGCGTGATAAATTAATAAGAGTGAATTATTGTCAGTGGTTACTGAGTAAAATTGAAGAGGACAGTGACTTTCTTCCCCAAATTTATTGGACTGACGAAAGCACGTTCACCAGAAACGGCATGTGGAACCAGCACAATCTGCACCATTGGGCACCCAAAAACCAAAATCCGCGCGTTTGGCGGGAGTCAGCCCATCAGTACAGATTTTCGGTAAATGTTTGGGCAGCTATTCACGGTGACAACATCATCGGACCCGTATTCATTGATGGGGCTTTGAACGGAGAAAGGTTTGTTAATCTACTAAATGATACGGTGTCAGAATACACAAACAACCTAAACGTCCATCGATACCAACGAATGTGGTACCAATTAGATGGCGCGCCAGCACACTCTGTAACAACAGCCAGGCAGTGGCTAAATGACATGTTTGGTGCACAATGAATTGGTAGATTTGGACCTCGTAAGTGGCCAGCAAGATCGCCAGACCTCACGCCACTCGATTTTTTTTTCTGGGGGTACATCAAAGACTATGTGTACGCGGAGAACGTGGATTCGGTGGAACAATTACGCCATCGAATAATAAATGCGTTTGAGAAATTGAAGGAAATGGCTATGAGTGACAATTTATTTTTAAATGTGCGGGAATACATGAAACGCCGTTTAAAACTTTGTATCCGCCAACACGGTGGTCTCATTGAAAATAAGAAACTTTAAAATAAAGACAAATAAAAGCAGCGATTAGTGATGACAGTTATAACTAATAGTAACAAGAGAGGGTGATATGATAAGTGTTTGACTAAGTACCTCCGCTGTAAGTACTCTCCGGCGCCGCTCGGTTTATTTTGATAATAAGCCGTCAAAGAATCGGAGTAGGTACAAGACGCGATGCGTGTTTGCCAGTCCGAGTTGACGTAAGCCAGCTAGGTAAGTAATTTCATGAATGAATTTTTGCAAGGGTGATCCCAATTTTAGTTACTTTTTTATTATTAAGTTTGTTTGAAAAATTTTTTTCAATTTACGAGTTATTTTAACCTATCAAAATTAATATGATTAATGGGCACCAGCCCTACCCGTGTGTTAAATTAAAGTCACCATTGTAGCGGCCACGTTGTATGATAGGTCGGCCTTCTTTACGATTTTGTCTCAAAATATTTAAGTATCCACCAGGCTACAATGTCATGTCATTCTATTAATAGTTTTCTTTTAGAGCCACATTTTTCAAGTCGAAATTCTATTTGTCGGATTATTTTACATAATGTGGTACGACGCCCATTAAAGTTGATGTCAATTTTTAACTCAGCTAATAATTTAGGTACCAAAAGTAGGCACCTCTTTTCTGACTATGTATATTTGATGTATTTTATTTCTGATTGCACACAGTTCAAAATCATCTAACTCTATTTTTTTGTTGATTCCGTTTTTTTCTAGGTGTGGATATTTTTGTAGATGTGGAAGCAGCAACTTCGCCTTCTTTGGTAATAGTGCTGACGGTTTTCTTAGATATACCTGAAATATGAAATTTCATGTAAACACTTTTTTAGTTTATATTTATAGAATATAATTGGGAAAAAACAAACACATTTTTTTATTAATTAAATTATTTTGTTATTAAAATTAAATTGAATTATTACTTTGATACAGAAACAGAAACACAAACAGAAACTTTTTTATTCAATATAGATTATACAAAAATGACGTTACTATACTAACTAGTTTATAATTGTAACGGAACGTAACGTAACAAAAATCGTGACCAAAATACATAATTTTAGTTTTCGCTAGTATGGGAAAAACACGAATAGCAGGTAACACTATTTTACTCACCTGTCATGGCTGCTACCCGTTGACGAACATTTTCAAATGGAATTATTGGGCCTTTATTAACTTTTTCCTGTTCACAAAACTTGCGCCCTGATAGCACAATTTTTCTGCCGCTACTTTGAATCCTTTTTGGCATGTTAAGAGATTAATAACCACCGATACAACAGAAAAATCCGAGAAGCTTTTCAATACGACTGAAGTATTTGACAGCAAGTAAAGAACAACCTAGCAAGAAAAGAACATCACAGACGCCTCCGTCGCGCAGTGGCTTAGCAATGAGTTGCCGCGCTGGGGGTCGCGGGTTCGAATCTGGCACGGAAAAAGTATTTGTATGGCCTACAAATAATTGTTCCGGGTCTGGATGTTTGTCCTTGTGCAATTTATGTTTGTAAACTGCCTCCACGATACAGGTTAAAATCCTAGTGTGGGGGTAACGTTTTTTAAAGAAGAAGTAAAATAAAATTAAAAAAAACAGACGTCAGAGGTAAAATAACTGTGAACGGACTGTAGAGCCGCCATTTTATAAATGACATTTCGCTGTCAGGTGAGTGCTTTTGATTTCATTGTTATAGGTTAGTCTTGCCAGATATGAAAAATTAAAGTCACCAAATAATGTACTAGTGAAACATATTAGCGGGTACATCTTTCACAACAGGAATTTCTGGAGTTCAGCTGCTTGAACTCCGAGATCATGACCACCGTTACTCTTAAAAATTTAAATATAATATATAATAATAACATGATATATGTTTTATTTCTTAGTTATAATATTTTAACTGTTAAATGGCGAAGGAAAACTTCGCGAGGAAACTTGTATGCTTGAGAGTTCTCCAAAATGATCTCAAGTCCGCACTTGGCCAACGTGGCGGACTATGGTCTAAACCCTCATGTGCTCAGTAGTGAGCCGGCAATGGGTTGAGATAATGATGATTATGAACTGTTAAATTCTGTATAATAATTATGTATATAAACAATTATGAAGGTAGGTAAGTTGTATGTTCATTGTTCTATACTAATAATATGTTATGCGCGGTAAATTTCTTAAGTCGCAATAGTAAGCTCTCCACTAGCGACTTTGTCAACTAAACAGTAAAGTTGGTGGCCCTATACACGTCGCGCATCGTGCTTTATTTCATTTCACGTTTGATTTAAAAATACAAATGAGTAAAGAATAAGTAGTTATTGTCATATAAAATATAAAGTGTAAATATGGTTTACTGTACCCGTTATCAAGAGCATTTAGCCGCGTATAGGAATTGCAATCCCGATAAATCCCATTTTGCTAAACATCTTTTGGACACTGGACACAACCTAGCCAACGACCACTCCTTTAAAGTCTTACATACATGTAATAAAGGGCTGCGACTGTGTGTGCTGGAACAGTTGGAGATATTAAAAAATAATAATAGTAACATTGCACTGCTGAATGAACAAAGAAATTTTTCTAACTCACCTCTCTTAAATATCTTTAAGCCTACTCTCTAATAACATATAGTAAGAAATTCAAATTTTTAATGGATTTGCAAGACAACAATAAGAATAAAATAGATCTGGAAGGTGTACGTAATATTATTGATTATTATCCAGATGACGTAGACGATCATTTAGTTAATGAGTGCATTCGGTTAAAATCTTACCAAAGTTTATGCTAATCGATGAAAAGAAACTTGTTCATGTTTTATCAAATTGCTTTAGGTACTATCATATATATTTTTTTAAATTTATCAAGCGTCAGCTGTGAAGCGGACCGCTCTTGCTCCAAGATGTCGTACATAGAAAACAAATATAGGACAACAGTGTTGAACAATCGACTAAATAATTTATCAGTTCTTTCCATAAAATGTGAGTTAACAAAAGACTCACAATGTGATGAGCAATTAAAGGAATTAGCATCGCAAAAATCTAGAAAAGTCTTTATAATTTATTTAACATAACAACACAACATACTAACCTGTAAATTTCTTTTGCAATAATGTCTTACAGTTCCTGTTTGTGTATCTAAGTCATATTAAATAAATAAAATATTTCGTTGTCCTAATTATTGGAACGAAGTTCTTTATCGGACGGTACGGATTTGGCAAATGGGGGCTAGGCGACAATGCTTCCTCCACACTACTCGCGAAGTAACTTCGACGAAGTGCTCGTCGAAGTCGATCGCAGTCCGAAAAACGTGACTACACACTCGTGCTACTTCGCGAAGAGCTCAGTCATCTCGAGTCTCCCGCACCCTTAACATGAATAACGTTCAAGAGGCAGCTGCTATAGGTACCTAATTGTGTGAACAGTACGACGTCAATGCGTTAACTAAATAAATAATTATGTAAATTACTACATATTTAATATTTATATATAAAAAAATATTAATAACTGGCGTACGCCGAGTAGTGTAGTGAGACGCTTCGTGTAACTTCGGAGTAATTCGCGAAGTCCTTTGACTCTGGCGCAAAAAACCGACAGCGATCGGAAGTCGCCCGAGGCGAAGCGAGGTTGCACGAAGCGAATCGAAGTACCTCTCTACACTATTCGCCTCGTCCAACTTCGATCTACTTCGCGAGTAGTGTGGAGGAAGCATCAGATTTTTCCGTCACGACCCCTTCTGACGTAGTGTAGACGGCCTTGGTGGCTATAAGGAAGCCAGATGGAATAATATCCATCTCCCTCGCACTTTTTCTTATCTTGACATGAAAGAAATATTATTTTATTTTAAATGATGCTTCATTTTAACAGACGCTAGTAATTCATTTATTTGTATTTGTTAATCAATAATATAATACGTTTATCAATAATAATATACTACGAAAGGAACTTCGTTCCAACCGAGTTTTCCACGACACTCACGCATTTTTTTTCCCAGACCGTATACATCATTATAGAAAACAATTTTTTGTCTTGATTAGTTTGATTAATTTGGTAGGCCCCCAAGTAGTGAAAGCCCAGGGCCCCACAAATTCACGGTCTACCCCTAGTTGACTGCCATGTCTTAACATGTCTAAGGACTAACCGCACTTCTTATTACTTTGTGGACTGACCACTTAGCTACCATCAGGTGGACTTAAGTTTGCTTGTCATTGTCACTTCAGTTTTATAAAAAAAAAACATGTGTGCAGTTCACACGCGGTAGAAGTGAAACCTTCAAATGAAATGAAATATAAAACAAAAATATTTTTTACAGAAAATGTTTTATTTAATTTGATAATTTTCATCCACAAGTGTGGCACAAAATAAATGTTACAATCTTTATTTTTAGACATGTAGAGCCTAAATTTTAGTGTATTAATTAAAATAAATCAAAAGAATATTTTCTTCCGACTAAAATTGATTTGTAAGAGCAACGTCTACTTCATTCTATAGGTAGTCATTTTATCGAACAAAAATTTATTGACTCTCAAGGTGGTCAGGTCCATAAATCGGTACGATATGAAATCGTGGATTGTTAAGAATGGTTTGGATATGATAATTTTATTCAATATAATTTATTTTATTAATTTGATAAGTTTTTAATTTAAATTTTTTATTTCAACATTTAAAAGTTACATTTAACCATCAGAAGACTACTTATCCTTATGCAAACACCATCATCTGCTACCTCTGATAAAGCGTCGGGAGATTGCTGACATTGTATTTTTATTGAAAATCTGTTCTGGCAATGTTGACTGTTCTGATTTGCTATCACAAATATCACTGAGAACGCCTACAGTGAACCTTAGAAGGAATGCATTACTCTACTTACCAGCTTCATCAACTAATTATGGAAGAAATACTTTCATGTATCGGTCTATTAATAATTTTAATAATTTATGCAAAAAGCATGATTTTGATTTGTTTAATACTAGCTATATATCGGCAAGGCGGGCATTAATTTAGCCCTGCTTTTTCTTTTCTTTTGTGGCTATTATTGTTTGTTTCATTTATTAAATTTATGCATGTTGTGCATTGAAATTAGACTCCATTTTTGTTGCTCGTATTTGTGCTATGTCCTTTAAACAACGAAATAGATTATGTTAGTGTATTTCTATCAGTGAGAACCTGTTATTGGCTTTTTGTAAATTGAACATGTTATTTACTTAAGATTTGTAAGCTGTTGGTTTTCCATAACATAAAAAAAAAAATCTTTAAAGCATCGCACACAGAGAAGCCGAGAGGAGTCGATCGCGCGCCGAGCCGATTGTTGAATTATTGTAATTTTTCATTATCTCTTAAACTATGTGTCCAAATAACATGCCATAAGGAGCAAATTTTATCTGAATAAAATTGTCTCAATGATGAAGTAACTTTCGTTCCAGAGAATTTTAATTTTTATTTAAAATTTAAGGATTAATATGCTATGCCTAATAATAACGCTCATAAATCACTTTTTTCATTTTCAATGTTTTTGTCACAAAATACCTTATTGTGGCTTATGTATAAGAAATAGGCCTATGGTATTACGGATTTTTTTAGATAGAGGAAAGATCTATATTTTTGTAGAATATTGTATTTACGTATCACTAACCATTGCGCCAGCGCACGCGGGTAATTGCTTTACCCGCTTGAGCGCTTTTTCATCCAACTTGCTTAACAAAAATCAATATTTAAGGCTAGCTGAGATGTGTAGCCTAATACTAGATAGCCTATAGTATTCCTCATGAGTATGAGGAATACTATAGGATATATAAAAGAACTTATGAAATCCGACTGGTAGTTCCAGAGATTAGCGTGTTTAAACAAACAAATAACCTCTTCCGCTTTATTAATAGGTCTTTACCTATGAAATTGCCATTCTGCAGTACTGGCCATTTCAAATCAAAATAATTTTTGATGAAGCTGATGATACTCAATCTACGACTGAATTAGCAGCAGCTTTCGACGTTACCATCAAAACAATATTGGTCCATTTGAGTCAAATTGGCAAGGTAAAAAAGCTTGACGAATGGGTGCCCCACGAACTCAATGATCGCCAGTGCGAAGTATGCGTCGAGACGTGCATTGTTACTACCTGCGACGAAAAATGGATTCTGTTTGACAATCGCAAGCGCTCAGGAAGTTGATTGGATCCTGGTTCAGCACCTAAACAATACCCAATACGAAAACTTACCCTTAGAAAATGATAGTCACTGTTTGGTGGTCTAGCGCCGGTGTGATACATCACAGCTTCTTATCAAACTCGATGAGCATTACTGCAGTTGTGTACTGTGAAGAACTGAACACGATGATGGAGAAGCTTGCTCGTCTCCAACAAACTTTGGTCAATCGCTCGTCCCCGCCGCTCCTGCACGACAACGCGCGACCTCATACTGCACAACAGACGGTCTCCAAGTTACAAGAGCTTCTACTTTTTCCAGAATTTGGATAACTTTTTGGCGGGAAAAAATTAAATACCCGAGAGGTAGTACAAAATGCCTTTGAAGAATTTGTTGCCTTCCGTCCAGCTGGTTTCTTCAAGAAAGGCTATAGCATATGCTATTGGCATCAATAAACTGCTATGCGTAAATTGCATGGGTGATTACTCTGATTAATAGAAATAAAAAATATTGAAAAAAAATTACGTTAACTTATTTCATAAAAAAACGGCAATTTCATAGGTGAAGACCTAATATATTAGTATAGATTATATCTCATTCTGTCGCAGACTAAATCATATAAATGTATGTTTGTGTCGCTTTTTCGTTTCATTGCGTTTCAAATCACAACGATACTAAAGAAGTTTCACTTCAAAAAAAAAATAAGAAACAATTTCCTCATAAATTAAAAGTCAAATCTAATAATATGAATCAATAATATTTTATGTAATGTGAAGTCAACTCATTGATCTAGCATTCTTAGGAAGATTCTGATTACATTTTACTATTTATTGTGATTGACACATGAACACATTTCAAGATACGTACATTTATTTTACGTCACACCCAATACCTACTGCTTTATAATAAGCGAATATAATGATAACCTTATCAAAATCTTTTATCCATTTAGTGTATGTGCGCGTTACAATATTGTTTTGTATTCAATTTCCACAGTTTATTACGTTTTAGTCACATAAAATAAATGCCAATATGAGTCAAAAGTGTGCAAGATCAGTTATAAGTTACCATAATACTAGCTATAAATATACATCAGTACAATATAAAGATCAAAATGGTACGTATAAAAATACCTCAATTCTAAAATAACATAGTTGTGCATGAAAATACGATAACATTAGAAAACATCAACAACAAGTGATAAAACGTTGTTTGTAGTACCTACGTATCGCCTTAATTTTGCTAGTTCTACTGTTTTTATTTTATTAAGTGTATTATTGACGATTGTAGGTATATGTAACATTAATTATACTATACATATCATCATTTATTTTTATTGTGCTGTCTTAGTTTGAGGAGTCGAAACTACGGAGGATGAATAAGTGATACACAAGTTATCCGTTAGGTGCTGTATTTTAATCTTAACTCCTATGGGAACAGCCATACGTTATAAGTTGTATTTATTATACCTATTTAATAATTATTGATCATATTTTTTGTTAGGGATTTAGCACCAGGCTGATTTATCATAATCTATACGAGTATACTATACTCGTATGTGTCTGAGGCGAATCCCCGGCCGCGAGTGCCATCGGTGGCAGACAGTATGACAAAGTGGACGAGTACGACGCGTTTACATATTCGTCTGTATTCATTCAACGTAGATTGTTTTAAACATGGATGACGTACGTCTCCTAAAAAAGATGAAATAACGGCAGTAGTAGAACTAGTTAATAGATAGATTAACACCGATACGAATACACACGAACATTCCTTTGACTCGTGCTAAAAAACTGTCATCGAATGGAGATAGGACATGGAGAACAGGCGAATACTCGGGCCGAGTAGCGAGCACACCCGAACTTCGTTCGTACTCGTGCCTATTCGTCTGTGAGTATCTAAACTAAAATTTGCATTAGTAATTCCTCAGATATAGAAGCCCCTGTTCATTCTTATTTTTTATTTATTTATTCTACGTCGGGTGTGCGGAAAATATGTTTTCGTCAAAAGCTCGAAGAATGATGAAATACCATTGCATGAAATGCAAGAACGTAATTTGTGGCCCCCTTAATGTTGAAATATGTAATAACTGCGTGTAATAATTTTAGTCTTAATATTTTTTCTTGATTAGTTCTTGCTTACCCTTACTTTTGTGCCATGTAACAAGTTCCTATTTTTATTAAATTATTTTACGTTTTTAACTAACTAAAAACTACGGTGTAACTGTAAAATGAGTTTAGTAATTATTATATTAATTGCATTTAAAGAAAACAATAGAGACGACAATAGCAAAAAGTACTCCCCGGCGGGGAATTGAACCCCGATCTCCCGCGTGACAGGCGGGGATACTTACCAGCTTGTGGTATACACTTAGCCCATGACACGTTCTAATACACTTTCGGACACCGTCGCTTATATGACGTCACGCAATGAGGCGGGTGCAGAGTTCGCCTCCAATACGAAGCTTACTGTATAGCTATGATGTCCGTCTGTTGTGTCTCAACTACAGAGTCAATATGTCTACAATTCGCTAACAGAATACCGTTCGTCATAAAACGACTAAGATAATCATATGAGTTGTACACACTTGGCGCGTATTTAATTACGTAATTATAAGCTGATAAAAACAATGCGTATAATTGTTCATCTGTTTTCCGATACTGTTGTAACTCTTTACCTGTACAAAAAATTGAAATTAAAACGTCTTATACACGGTCCATCTTGGCGTACCTACGTCCCGCCAAGGTCATGCACGACGCACGATGCAAAACGACAATGAATAGGCTTGACGTATGTTACTTGACGTAAGTACGTCATTAATTGGTAGAGCCATGCTACAGCTGTATAAGTAGTATAGATGTAGCACGAATGGGTCGACTCGACTGGGGAAGGACCACGCTCCCACAGAATACCAGCTTCAAATAGCAGCTCAACACTGCTGTGTTTCGGTGAGTGCAGAGAACCGGAGACCCTTTTTACTGGAAACGAGGGATTCCATCTTAGTCCTCACGGGTGACAACGCATCTACATTTAAATTCGTAATTAAGGATAGATGTCTATGGCCTACAGTAACCACTCTCCATCAGGTGGACTGTGTGCTCGTTTGTCACCCTATCCTATAAAAAACTCAACTTTGTCGAGGCACGGCGGTTATACCTCTTGTCGTGTGCTGACGGCGTAAGAGAAACCATTGCCCCATTTCTTCCCGGAGGTATCGTAAGAGGAGACTATGGGATTTTTTTATTATAGAAGAAGGGGCAAGCGAGCATGCGTCTCACCTGATGGTAACTGTCGACCGACGCCCATGAACAACTGTAACACCAGGGGAATTGCATGTGTGTTGCCGACCTATTAAAAAAGAGTAAGCTCTTTTCTTGAAGGTCCCTAAGTCGTATCAGTCTGTAAAAATCGCCGGAGGTAAACGGTTTCACAAAGTAGTCGTGCGAGAAAGAAAACTCGTAGTAAATCACACAGTAGTGGACCGCCAAGCATCCATATGATGTGGATGGTAACGTAAGTTTTATCGCGATGTGCGTTGGTGAAATTTGGCAGCTTGAATTAATCCGAACAATTCCTCAGAGCACTCCCCGTTGTAGATGCGATATAAAATGCAATGGGATGCAACATCTTTTCGCAGCGCCAGTGAATCGAGCCGATTCAGGAGAAAATCCTAGTGTGGGGTAACGTTTAAAAAAAAAGATCATGCCAGAAAAAAATGATAGTACAATAATCAGACTGTCGATGGGCAGCAGAGTCTAAAGTACGACATGCCTGGCACTGTAATGGAGCAATTCGCTTGCCTAGCATGACGACTAAATTAAGGCAAATCCTTCGTACAACGAGAGGGGTCCATGTCTAGTAGGAGGCTGCCAATCGAGAACCTTTTTTCCCCATCGGTTGTCGATTCTTCTAGCTATATGGCCGGCCCATTGCCACTTCAGCTTACTAATCCGTTGGGCTATGTCGGTCACTCTGGTTCTACTGCGACTATCCTCATTTCTAAGTTTATCACGCAGAGAAACCCAGAGCATAGCCCCCTCCATAGCTCGCTGAGCGACCTTGAGCTTCCTCATACAGCCAGCAGTGAAGGACCACGTCTTAGATCCATAAGTCATCACTGGCAACACGCACTGGTTGTACAATCTCGTTTTCAAGTTTTCAGTTTTACCTGACGAGAAAATGTGCCGTAATTTCCCGAACGCTGCCCAGCCGAGTTGAATCCGTCGATGGTATTTAGGTGAACTTAATGCCCGAGTCATTCTCTGCCAGTCTACCAGTCTACGTATTTGCTCCCATTGCTCGTAACAAATCTACTTTAATGGTCCTCACCATGCTTTTCTGAGAAAGTTATGAAAGAGGAAAAAGACTGTGTCGCTACTTCACTTCGGATCGATAGAGTTTACATATCGAGAATATGATTTTTTTAATTTATAGAATCAGTGTTTGATGTTTTCCTTTACCGATTACGTAAAAACAACTTTAGATGTATCGGTGGGAATTGAACTTGGATTGCTCGTGTACAATGAAATTTATGGGACCGTCTAGTTCTTGAGATATCACGACAATAACTTTAAATACAGTCGTAAGTTATCAGCTTCAGGGTATATTATGCCACAAGTGTAGGTACGCCCCATACAGAACTAGACTTATCTATCTAGTGGTGCTTACTTTTTTATCCATCCATTACAGCCTATAAATTATAAGGGCGGGGGGAGAGGCATTATTTTCCATAGTTGCCACGCTTGACAGGCTGGTTGGCAACCGCAGTTTTTAATAATTTAGAATTGTTATTATTAGGAAGATGGTGCTGAAGTATAAAAAATAAAAATGATGAAAATATAAAAATAATATTTTTTAATATTTTATTTGCAAAGTTTAACTAATTCTTTCTCGCGTTCGTTAATGGAATAGTTATATCACCTTCTCTAAAAACAAAACCTACAAAGAACTCTTCTAACGAGCAGAGAGAGACATGTGCCAAGTCCCAAAAAACATAAAAACTATCCATATTTTTTTAGGATTTTCTCCTGTATTGTGGGGCAGTTTACAAACATTAATTTCACAAGGACAAACATTCGGACACGCAACAATTATTTACAGGCCATACAAATACTTGTTCCGTGCGGGATTCGAACCCGCGGCCTTTAGCGCTGCAACTCATTGCTAAGCCATTGCGTCACGGAGCCGTCATATTATAAAAATAAAATTGCAGTGTCTGTCTGTAATATCGAAATAGATGACTTATAATTGAGCTGAGAGGGTTATTTGATATTTAAGTCATGAATAAACTACACTACACACAAATAACTATCTTTTTTATGAAACGTAACCTCCATACTAGGATTATAGGGGGCAGTTTACAAACATAAAATACACAAGGACAAACATCCAGACCCAGAGATCCAGATTTAAAATTTTTGTCTGTCTGTCCGTCAATTTTCTGCATCTCTTACCAGGTCGTCACTTCATCTAGTGAAGGGCCGCCCTACACTTCGCTTACCGGCACGACACGAGGCTGCCACTCGCGAACCTTTCTTCATCATCATCATTATTACAGCCCTTCACAAGTCCAATACTGAACATAGGCGTCCCCCAAGGAATGCCACAAAGCACGGTCCTGGGCTACCTGCATCCATCGACTCCCTGCATGTCTTACCAGATCGTCACTCCATCTAGTGGGGGGACGCCCTACACTTCGTCCGCCGGTACGAGGCCGCCACTCGAGAACCTTTCTTCCACATCGGTTGTCGGTTCTTCGAGCTATATGGCCGGCCCATTGCCACTTCAGCTTACTAATCCGTTGGGCTATGTCGGTCACTCTGGTTCTACTGCGGATATCCTCATTTCTAAGTTTATCACGTAGAGAAATCCCGAGCATAGCCCCCTCTCCATAGCTCGCTGAGCGACCTTAGTTGGACTATTTGTCCCAGGTATACATACTCGTCAACAACTTCGAGCTTAGTGCTGCCAACAACTACCGGCATAGGTGTGACATGGACGTTATAATATGTACATGATGTTTGTTTTGTCCATGTTCATCTTAAGACCTATCCGTTAGGAGGCACTATTGAGGTCATTGAGCATAGTGCTTAGGTCCTCCAACGATTCTGCCTTAAGGAATATATCGTCGGCAAATCGAAGGTGTACTCGCCATTGACGTTAATACCGTATCCTTTCCAGTCCAGTAGCTTGAAAACGTTTTCCAATGCAGCGGTGAAGAGTTTCGGGGATATAACGTCACCCTGTCTTACACCTCTCTACAGTTGGATAGGTTTCATACTCTGGTTCTGTACTCGGATAGCCATCGTAGCCTGCTGTACAAACACTTCAGCACTTCGATATACCGACAGTCAACTTGGCACCGCTGAAGGGACTGCAGCACCGCCCAAATTTCGACGGAATCAAAGGCTTTCTCATAGTCCACATACGCCAGACAAAGTGGCAAATTGTACTCCTCGGTCTTCTATACAATTTGTCGAAAGGTATGCATATGGTCTATGGTGCTAAAGCCTTTTCGGAAACCGGCTTGTTCGGGAGACTGGAAGTCGTAGAGTCTGCGCGCGAGGCGATTCGTAATGACACTCGAAAACAGCACGTAGACGCGTTTCAGAAGGGAAATCGCTCTGTAGTTCTTCAAGAGAGCGTTGTCGCCTTCCTTGAAGAACAAGACCACCTCACTTCTGCTCCACACCTCCGGTGTAGTGCCACCATGGCGGACGGAATTAAAGAGCTTCTGAAGGACTTCAAGTACCGGTTTCCCACCCGCTTTCAGAAGCTCCGCTGTAATTCCATCCTCGCCCGGGGACTTGCCGTTTTTATGCTGGAGAGGTGGTGGAGAGCCATTCTAATCTCGCTCAGACTGACGTCCAGAATATCATCGGAATAGTGTCGGATAAGACTTGCTCTTGGATCCTTACTCACACCTGCGTATGGCTCCAACGATGATGTGTACAGCTGCCCATAGAACCTCTCAATCTCACTCAAAATCTCAGGTGTCCCGCAAACGATGCTGCCACACTCGGTCTTCAGCTTCGACAGTTGGCTCTTTTGGCAGACAGATCTCTGACAAAGACTTTGTTCTTTGGTCCCCCAGGAAAACCAGCTGTGCAGTGGGTTACATCAGAGGCCTCACTGAGCTGTTCATAACCTAGTTTTCTCCTGGGTACCGCTGTGCGATCGTTAGACAGAAGAATAAATAATTTTATCCATTCTTGTGTCTATTATACCCAAATCTTGGAAAAAATAGGGTCTTCAAGGTGACGGTAACGCTTACAGCAGATGTCACTGCGGACATACAGACTCCCCAGCGCTGGTGGAAATTATGCTCTATGTTCTAATGTACCATTCCTTACGTCGTAGAGCCACGCTGCAGCATTGAAATATGAATATGAAAGACCACAATCTCTAATAAAATAAAGTAAAAAAATAAAAATAATAATATAATAATAATAATAAAAATAAGTAAAATAGCAGCTTAATGCTGCCGAGTTTCGTATGGTAAGTGTAGAGAAGTGGTGAGCCGTATTACTGGAAATGAGGCATTCCATCTTAGTCCGCAAGGATGACAACGCATCTGCATTTTGATAGATGTAGGTGTTTATGAGCCACAACATCCACTTACCATCGCGTGGACTGTGTGCTCGTTTGTCACCGTTATTCTATAAGAAATCTTTAAATAACATTTAATACGTACCTTTGGATAGTGAATATGGGTCGGTAATGTAATCATCATCCCTTGATTTTGAAAACAGCTCACTTGGTCGCTCGTACCCAGGGCCCGATCTAAGGGGGGGCAAGCCGGGCATTTGCCCAGAGCGGCAAAAAATGAGGGGCGGCAAAATTGACTTATTCCCATCTTCCAACCTAGCCATTAGCCATCCACCATCGAAGTTGGCAGGTTGAGAATTTTATGTGCCACCTTCCAACCTACTTCAGGTTGGATAGTGGAAATATTTAAGTATTTTACTTAACTGAATTATTTTAGTTCGAAAGAAAGAAAGAAGAAGTAGGGATCCGCAAAAAGTACCGATACTTGAGTAGTATCGATACTTTCATTTCGATACTAAGTATATTTGGACACGATACTTTTGTTCCGATATTTTTGAGGTATCGATACTTTTATAAGTACTCGATACTTTTAACAAAATTTGGGTCGTAGGAGTAGGGGATTACCCTTCTATAGACAATAGCTTATGTTTAGAGCGTATGTTGCCAGTTTCTCGTGATTGGTACCTATTTAGTAGATTTATTTTTATCAATTAAGTAAAAAATGATTCAATACAGTTTAATCCTGATTTACTTTTTTACTGTTGCTCTAATTTATTTTTGTACCGACAATTTAATACGCCGAAATTTAAATTTAGTTAGTTTGATACCCATTATTAAGTGTCTCATTGGTGATAAGTTCCAAACTCCAAGTTCCGAAATTTCTCGGATAATATTTGATATTACGGATATTACTCAATCGGAAGTTTTAAAAATAAATTGAAAAGTACTCGATACTTAACAATATCGATAATTTTGTTTCGATACTTTTCTCGGTATCGATAAATCTGATACGATACTGGTATCGAGTAAAGTATCGATACTTTTGAAATTTTGTGGAACACTAAGAAGAAGAAATACCTAAATAGGAAATAAGGAACCAACTAGACCAGAACTTAGAAACTAGAATCCAAAAAAGTTCATCCGAATTTTCTGCCGATTTTACATATCTGAACTGGCAACCCTTTCAGTCTGTTTATGTTTGATCGGGATTTCCCTCAAACTTTCGGAGGAATACCCTTTAGCTACATTCGTACAACGCGACATTTTAGGGGAATCCCTTAAATATCATATATAAGCAGAAGATTGTACTATTTTTCCATTACTTATTTAGAAGACGCCTAGTAAAAATGTTCTGCCCTAGAGACAAATTTTCGTCATATTCGTGAATAATGTAGTGGTTAATAAGTGATACAGAATTAAAATGTTTTATCTATTTATGTGAAATATATGCTAAGTGTACAAGTTGGTTCTATTCTTAAATTTAAAAGGGACGTGATTTTTAGTGGGGCAGATTAATCATATCAATATTGAAGCGCGCGTGTGAATTTACTACGTAAGTATCTATCTGTTTTATAAAGTAAATTGTAGTACGTAAAAAAATACGTAATATTGAACACACCTTGCTAAAAAGTGTACTTACTTTTTGTTCCTTAAGGTAAATAGTAAAGTAGTTGTAGTGCCAATTTCACCATCTCCGGTTAGCCTATTCGTCAATAAAATTTTCGGTTTTTGACAGTTGTTGTATGAGTTTGACAGTTTTTATTTGACAAATAGGCTATTCGGGACTTTAATAACAGGTGGTGAAACCGGCCCTTAATTTAATATTGACCGCAAGGTATGTTAAAAATGTTTTAAGTGGTATGTTAATCGTGTGAAAATTAATATTGCTCCTCTTTCGGCTTGTTAATTCTCATCCGTGACTGCTCACTAGCAGTCACCCGCGGCTTCGTTCACGCGCCCACCATAATTATTATTCTCGTGGGAATGAGAAACTTTTCTGAGGTAAAAAGTAGCCTATGTCAATGTCCATTTCCAAACTTCAATTTATATCTACATACCAAAATTTATCCAAATTGATTCATTAGTTTAATCGAAAAAACGTGGTAGTCAGAGAAACAGAATGACTTTAGAATTTTTAACATTAGCAATGTTATTACATCTATTTAAATTTATTTCATATTTTTATTTTTTACCGTACAGAATGGCTGACGGTAGATCACGCTTGTCGGGATACCAATATAAAAAACGAAGACTTGAAAAAGATGCAGAGCGACAAAAGCAAGCAGGGGCATTAGAGTCCTTTTTGAAAAAAGGTGAGCTAAACAAACCATCGTCACCCATACCAGAAACCGATGCTATAGTTGAGATTCCGCTTAAAACTCGAGAAGAAAATACGTCCGATTCCAATATATTCTGTGAACCTGGTGCTTTTACTTCTGGGTCAAGCGCTATTGCAGGTGAAGGTGCTATTACAAGTGAAGCTGCTGTTGCAGGTGAAGGTGCTATTGCAGGTGAAGCTGCTATTGTAGGTGAAGGTGTTATTACAACTCCAAGTGTTTCTACAGAATCAATACCTATTTTAGATGTCGACCCAGCCACGTGGCCCAATAGATTAACAGATGCAGAAAGAATATATTTGGTAAATAGAGGTTCTCCAGACCCACTGTAGAAATTGGAATTTCCACAAGATATAAATTATCGGAGGTTTACTTCGAGATACTATAAGAGAAAGCTTAATAAAGGTGAAGAAATTTTGAGAGATTGGCTTGTATATTCTGTGGCAAAAAATTCGTTTTATTGCTTTTGCTGTAAAATCTTCAATACAACTACAACTTCCGGTCTATCTGAAGATGGCTACAAAAATTGGAAGCATGTAGGTGATATGCTTAAATCTCATGAGGCATCACGAAACCATGTAGAAGCTGTAAAATCTTGGGTAGAACTTTCACGTAGGCTTATATCGTGTCGTACGATAGATGCCGAGTCACAGAGAATAATTAAATCAATAGAACACTGTAAATCAATACACACACAAATAAATAGAATACTGGAATAGAGTATTCCAGTCTTATGTATTATATAATAATCATCAAAATGTTGGCTAAAAATGGCTTGGCTTTTCAAGGTATGTACTTCTGATAATCTGTATCAACATAACAATGGTAATTTTTTTAAACTAGTAGAGTTGTTAGCCGAATTTGATCCCGTTATGCAGGAACATGTACGCAGAGTTTTGAAAATAGAGGAGAAACAAGCAACCTACTTAAATAAAACAATTCAAAATGAGTTCATTAATACAATTTCAGACGGCGTAAAAAACATATTATGGAAGCTATCATTACTTCGAAATATTATTCTATTATTTTAGATTGTACTCCAGACGCTAGCAAAACTGAGCAGATGACCATGATAATTAGGTATATTTCTATTATTCAATCCCAAGACCATTCAAGAACGTCAGAGATTATAATAAATGAAAGTTCTTTTAGGATTTATACCAATAGAGAAATCTACAGGTCTGGCACTAACAGAAATTATCGTGGAACAATTATCAGCACTTTTATTGTCTTTAGAAAACATAAGAAGGCAAGGGTACGATAATGGATCTAATATGAAAGGTATTCAAAGTGGCGTCCAAGCCAGGATTAAAAACATCAATCCACCGGCTTTTTAGGTTCCTTGCAGTCATTCGTTAAACTTATTCGTAAACGACATGGCAAAGTCCTCACTGGTATCTACAATTTTTTTTAATACTGTGCAAAAAATATATGTTTTTTTTCCACTTCAACATTAAGGTGGTCAATTCTTTTGAAGAATGTAAAAGGTATTACTCTAAAACCACTTAGTGACACGAGATGGTAAAGTCGAATCGAAGCAATAAAACCACTAAGACATCAAATAGGACAAGTTTACGATGCATTGTTTAGTGTTTACAAAACATAGATATGGATACCTCCACGAGACAAAGCTTCGGGTTTGTTGAACCAAATTAAACAGTTAAATTTTTTATGTTCTATTATAATTTGGTACGAAACTTTGAATCGCATAAACCCTGCTAGTAAATTAATGCAAAGTAAAGATTTTGACTTAGTTTCCGTCATTAAATTACTTAGAAATACGAAAGATTTCTTTGAAAACTCACGTTCAGATGAATATTTTACTCAAGTTCTTGAAGACGCCAAAGCCTTAGCTTCTGAAATTGATTGCGAGGTGTTAGACTTAGAAAATGTGGCTAGACCTCGTGCACGATCCAATAAAAAGCAATTTACTTATGAGTGTGTTGACGAACCAATTATTGAGCCTCGTCAAAAATATAAAATTGAAGTATTTTTTCACATTATGGATACAGCCATAAACTCCTTAGAATTAAGATTTTCCCAGATTTCTGAGCACAGTAAACATTTTGCTTTTTTGTATAACATATATGCCTTAAGAGAACTCCCAAAAGATGAATTGTTAGAACATTGTAAGAACCTCGAGGCAATTTTAACTCATGAGAACTCAAGCGATACAAATGCATTAGAGCTTTGTGAGGACTTATCAGTCCTCTGTATGTTTTTAAATAGTAATTTATCTCCTCAAAATATTATGAATTTTGTAACAGATTTAAGATTTGGTCCAAATATCAGTATCCTTTTAACTTTACCAGTAACAGTTGCAAGTGGTGAAAGAAGCTTTTCTAAATTAAAAAAAATTAAAGAAATATCTGCGATCCACCATGACACACAATAGATTATCTGGATTGGCTATGATTTAAATTTATCAGATATTATTAAAGATTTTGCAGAACAAAAAGTGCGAAGAAAATTACTATAATTACGTGGTAGGATTTAATATTCTCCGAAAAACTGTTTAATTTACACAATTTCAATGACTGATTTGTTTTGTAGTAACATAATTGTTTTTTATCAGTATTAAATTTTAAAACAAATCTTTTGCTGTGTCTTTTTTATACGTACCGTATGAACCTTAACTTAAATACATATGAACCGATTGGCCATAATAAACAATTAAACAGCTTGGTCCTAACCTTTTTAACTTCTGAAATGATTTTGATGAAAAATGTTTATTGTTCCTTTAGTTAAAGGGTCATCATACATAGGCAAGATTAGCCCGAGACAGGGAAAAGTAGCACAAGTAAAAAGAGACCCATACGCAGCAGTGAGTCGCAATAGGTTGATGATGATGATAAAGTTGAAAGGTACATAACTATGTCGATAAAAAGATATATCGATCCATTCCATAGACATAGAATATACTCTAGTATATCCTAAGTCTATGATCCATTCCGTAGTTTCTGTGAAATTCTTTAAAAGCCATACGTTGTATTACTTACTAACATAAAAACACTCATCAACTTTCGTATAGGTACTTCTTCAGAAGACCCAATAGACTGACGTGAATATTATAGGTAGGTATAATCCCAACAATAACTGTGCAGTTTCGTGGTCAAAAACTGTGCAGTTTCGTGGTCATTTGGAAGAGAAGGCCAAATTGGCCTCTAAGAAGCTTGGCGTGCTCAGCAGAGCGGGACAGTATTTCATGCCGGTACACCGCTTGCAACTTTACAAGGCGCAGGTTCGGCCCCACATGGAATACTGTTCCCATCTCTGGGCAGGGGCTCCCCAGTGCAAGCTCCTTCCACTTGACCGCATCCAGCGCAGAGCGGTTCGAATCATCGACGACCGAGTTCTTTCCGATCGGCTTGACTCACTGGCACTGCGTAGAGATGTTGCATCTCTTTGCGTATTTTATCGCATCTACTACGGGGAGTGCTCTGAGGAATTGTTCGGACTAATTCCAGCCGCTCAATTTCACCATCGCACATTGCGACAAAACTCGCGATACCATCCGTACCACCTGGATGATTGGCGGTCCACCACTGTGCGATTTAGAAGAAGTTTTCTTCTTCGCACAACTTCCTTGTGGAATCGATTACCACCAGCGATTTTTCCGGACCGATACGACTTAGGGACCTTCAAGAAAAGAGCCTACTCCTTTCTAAAAGGCCGGCAACGCATCTGCAATTCCCCTGGTGTTGCGGTTGTTCATGGGCGGCGGTAGTCAATTACCATCAGGTGAGCCGCATGCTCGTTTGCCCCCTCTCCTATAAAAAAAAATTATAATATAGGCTCTTAAAAATCCACCCCTTATCATATTAAATGTAATTACTAACATGTTTGGCTTTAAATTACCTATTTTTGATAAACAATAAAGTACAATAGGGTTGATGAGTTCCTTGTCGATAATACTTATCGATGTTTTTTTCTACCTATGTCTGTGTACAACAATTCAAGTCGCTGACAACAAATAATTATCAAATATTTATTAATTTACAGGTATCAACTAATTCGATACTAAAACTATGACTAAAAAGCATAAAACTTGTGAATTAGTGTCCGAAGTAAATTGATTATGACGTTAATGATTTGTGGTATGGTATTCTTTAGTGTAATTTAAAGTTGGTAAAAACTAATTGTACCTATAGATATTGTTGAAATAGGCATAATATTTTGGCAGCTAATTGATTTTCTCTATTACGAGGACTAAATGAATGGTTAACAATAAATTCTTTACAAAATTATATTTTATTTTATTTTGTAGTTACCTTCTCCAGTTTTTCCTATTCATTGGACCTTTTTAAACTTCTTGAATGAACTATACCAAAAACCAATGGTGAAACCCGGAATTAAACCCGTTCTATAGTTACGAAGATAAACGTAGATAGACTAACGCAACGTCGATTGTTGTTTTATTTGAGTCAAGTTGTGTTTAAGACAAGTATTAATTGATACATTTATTTATTGTATGGCAGTATATTAAAATGATAATAAATAGAATGGTAGGCCTGAGTATCCATATAAAAATTAAGGACCTATCACACACGTACAGTAGTTTTACGTTCGAAATTTTCTTCGATTCTAAATTCCGCATGATTGCTTGTGCGTTTCGAATCCCGCACGAAAAAAGCCGTTCCGAACGCAAGTCTTCTATAGATTTTGTATGAGTCGCATCACACATCCGTAAATTCCGTACAGAACGCGCCCAGTGTGCGAAACGAGTAGGTGTGTTTATGTATGTTTTTACATGTAATCTTATATGTGTATCTCTTTTCGTAATCTTTCATCTTATTTTGTTTGATAATTCGTCGAAAGAGTTTATAGGCTTCCATATTTAAGAAAAATATCTGTATACATAGATCTTTTTACATAATATTGACTATCTTTCAATCTTACGGTGTTAAGGGGATGCACCCAGTAACTATGATACAGCAACAATGGAATCGCAATAAGAAAATCGTCGTCATTATTCGTTGGCAGAACAGCTAGCGTCTCTCAACTGAACCTTCTTATTTCGAAGGAAAATTAACGTATGTGTGTGATGTATCTACGGAATTCCGAATCGGAATTCCGAAACGGAATCGCGAAATGGAATTCCGAATGTAAGTGGCCGGCCAATTCAGAGCAGGACATAGATTAATAGATATAACTGGGAGACTGGGAGAGTAGGAGTGGGCGATACAAAACGTATATAGTCATTGAATCTATATATTGGTTCAATATCGTATATCCGATATCGGCCTGACCAAAAACTATATATCGGACGAAACACTATGTTGCTTGTACCCAACAGTCGATCGCGATTTGCGACGATATTGTATCGCAGTAGTATCGAAATCCGAAGTCAAACCGATACTGTATTACGAATGAATACCGAGCAGACTCGATTCTCTAGATATTTTGGCGCGATTGTTTTATGAAATTTCAACTTTTGACCTTAATCTAAGGGTAGTAATGATCGCAATGCACTTGTATGTTGTAACACTTGTTCATATTTGGCCTTGAGCAAAGAAATTAAGAGCGAAAATTTAAGTATTTTTGAAGTATTCTATTTTTAGTTTCACGTAGGTAAAACAATCGAGTGAGCGTATTTATTTGTTGTTCCTCCTTAGTTTTGGAAGTATTGAAATTAATAATTTGATTTTGTTTTAGAGTTTATTTGTGTTATTTTGGTATAAAACTATTTAATTTTGTGACTCACATTATAAGTGTAAATATTTATTTGTGTATACCTATTTGTATTATAATGTAGCGAGTACATTTTAAACTTAAAAATTTCTCGTTTATAATAATTTTGTGACTAAGAAAATAATTTGTGACTCATTTATAACGGTGTATTTAATAAATCTGTAGTGTAAATTTGTGTGTAGTTACTGTATAGGTATTAACTTAGTTAAATTGAAACTTTAACTCGTATTTTTAAATGTTAATATTAACAAACACAGATTTGAATAGTGTCTTGAACTTCTAATAGATAAACAATATAAATATTTAGTAGTTAGCAAAAAATAAAACAAAAAACTTATTTTAATTTTGTACTGCTTAACTTACTGCTTAAATACGCCTGCATTATTATAGTAAGGCGGTATATGTATCTACATTTATGCGTACCTACCTTAATTACTATTAAAACAATAAAACACGGTTTTTTCAAAACCGAAAATATTGCATGCAGTCCTAAACTAATAAAAGTATGAAGGACAGTCCATTAATGGTGACTATTAGTTTAGTTGTATATTGTATACAATACATAGTGCATACTCTAGTTATCATAATAGTACCTAGTCACTCTAAGTATCACATAGTAGAATACACTATATATGATGTACGTACGTAGTCCAGTATTGAGTCAGTATCCACTTTGTCAAAAATCGTTGCGAAACCGGTAACGAAATAACTAGGGGTCGATTTGCATCTCGAGGTATACTAGAACGGCATAATATCGTCAATATATAGTTTCAGAAAATATAGTGTTTCGAAATCCGATATCAAATATCGATATATAGTTTCGATATGATATTCAGAAAAAGCGATATTACCCACTCCTATGGAAGAGTAGAGCAATTTGTGGAGTAAAGAATACCTTTATTATATATGCAGTATGCATAGATTATTTAAATATGTGCAAAGTTTGCACTGCAAAGTAGGGATGTGCAAGTGAGAAAAAATATATCGATTTATATCGTATCGATATTTTTAAACAGTATCTATATATATAGCTTGATAAATATCGATATATCGTCACCATTTGCATGAAGTACTAGGATAGGGCCCAAAATTTTATTACTGACGGTTGGACGACGAAAAACAAACGACAACCACACATGAATGCTTTTGTAGCTCCTTTTGTTGGCTCATGGTTTTTCCATTAATACAACATTTTAAAATATATCGAAATTGATACGAATTCGATACTCTACATTAAATATCGATATATCGCGATTAAAAATATCGACGATATATATCGATGTTTTTATGACAAAATATCGATATATCGATATTTTATGCCCAAGCCTACTGCAAAGTGCAAACCAAATTGCAAATCTGCAAATATTAATATGTGAGAGCCACTACTACTAACTAAATTTATTTAATTTCACCCACTATTGTGAAATATTAAAAAAATGCTGTCACAATCTAATAAGAAGAATGCTGTCGGATGATCTCTGAAATGAAATGAATAATATCTTGTTCCATAACATCATAACATTTGAATTAACTTGGTCGGCACCTTCATCGTAAAAATAAGCAGGTATTGTTATACATATTTAATAATGTGTATATTTAATTTAAAAAAATACTTTTTCGAGTATTGAAATTTTACAAACTTAATTAATATGTATCCAGGTGAAACATTAAAATGAAAAAATAGATAAGGAAATAGTTTCAAATAAACAATTCCGACAAAACAAGAAGACACAAACTGCTGTTAACTGATTCTAAGTGTAGTAGAGACACACGTGTATTATATCTGCATCATGATGCTTGACCAGACCAAGAGGTATTTCATTTTAGTATTCAGGGGTGACAAGGCAGTTGCATTTCGATTTTTGATTATTGAAGATGAAGTACCTTCTTATTTTGATTTTAATAGCAGGTGTCAATTAATAGACTAGCATAATTTTTAGTAGACATAGATTACATGTAATAATCACTAAAAGTAACTAATAGTAGTAGCAGGTGCTTGTTTTTTTTTTATAGTATAAGGGTGACAAGCGAGCACACAGCCCACCTGATGGAAAATGGATACTGTGCCTCATAGACATCTATCCTCGAATAAGAATCTAAATGCAGGTGCGTTGTTACCCCTGAGGACTAAGATGTAATGCCTCCTATCTAGTAAAAAGCATCTCTGGTACACCCACCATACAAAACACAGTAGCAATGAGCTGCTATTTTACGCTGGTATTCTGTGAGTGTGGTCCTACCCCGATCGAGCCGACCTATTCATGCTACAACCATGATATAGCTACAGCATGGCATTGTTGTAGATACAGAATGTATTTCACAATTTTTCATTAAACTACATAGTCCGATTAGGCAAGTCCAACTTCGACCAAGAGGTCAATCGACAGATTCTGCTTGGCTTGGTAGCATTCGGATATTATCACACATCTTCTGGTCAGGTATACCTCAAAACTTGAAAACAAGATTACACAACCTGTGCATGTTGCCAGTGATGACATATGGACCTGAGATATGGTCCTTCAATGCTGGCCGTATGAGGAAGCTCAAGGTCACTCAGCGAGCTGTGGAGAGGGCTATGCTCAATATTTATCTGCGTGAAAAATATAGAAATGAGGATATCTGCAGTAGAACCAGAGTAACCGACATAGCCCAACGGATAAGTAAGCTGATGTGGCGATGGGCTGGATATATAACTGGAAGAACTGACAGCTGATGGGGAAGAAAGGTTCTCGAGTAGCAACCTTGTACCAATAAAGAAAATGTAGAGCGGCCCCACACTAGATAGAGTTATCTCTCAGGTTAACTATGTGCTACTATCGTAAAGTAACCCTTAAATCTATAAAAAAAATATCTCAAAATAATTTCATAAACAAACAGTACCAATAATTTGTTGGTTTAGTGTGTTAAGATTTATAGTCCAGATTGGCTTGTAGCTACAGTATATCGCAGGCACTTGCCAATTGATCATAATTCTTGCCTGTTATTGAGCCTAGAAGGTGAAATGGCTTTGACTTATTTTTATCCCAATATTGGCCTTATTTTTTATCCCAATATTGGCCTTATTTTCTTATTTATAAAACTTTAAAACGAAAGAAAACAAAAACGAGACTTTAAAATCAATCTCCTAGAACAGTAATGTGAAACTATTTGAGATGTGGGTCAAATTTGTTCATTTTTTTGTACTTGATTGTGGGTCACTAAGTTAGTGGTGTCACTTGGAAAAGGAAAGAGAGGATAGTTAGAAACTACTTTTGGGGTTGCTTTAGTATCCTGCGGCGTGGGGCAAAAGGTGTAGGAGAAGGGGGAAAAGCCAGTATCTGACCCAAGGGTCATAGGTTCGTCATCACTGTCCTAGAAGCTTCTTCCGTCAGTATTGAATTTAGCTCGTTGTTCATATCATACAATCTTGATATTTTATTCTTAAAAGCAACACCATGTTTTTGAGCGTAGTACATCTTTTATCTTTTAATTAATAATATTTTTACGGATGTCAAGCCAATCCATATTATGACAATTCAAAAACTAAGTTAAGATCACTGAAATACTTTATGTGCCCAAAAAAACAAGAAATTTAAAAATTTGTGTTTGTTCCAAATAATTAAAATCGCCTGGAGAGGTTTAGAAGTAATACAGGTTAAGGTTTAGAATCAAGTCGCCTTAATAGGGGGGTGTGGGGCGGTGGGAAAGGGGTGGGGGGAGGGTTAGTTTCGCCCCCCACCTTTTTCTCCTGCCGGACGTGCCTATCTTTTTTATATTAAATGTAGATTAAAATTTTTATTGAATGATTTCTGAGAAAAATCGTTTTAATAGGGAGGGGGGACGACCCCCTCCCCTCCACCGAAGTAATACCAAAGTGTAGTCGACGGAACAAAAATAACCACAAAGGGAATGGAGGAGTCTGTTCGCTCGCTTCGTTTGCTCACTCGCCCCGCCGTCCCTTCTAACCTAACCTGTCTGAGTCGGGGTGCCCCAAGTCCTGAGCTCGCTTCGCTCGTTCTTGCACCAAATAAAACACCAAAATGTTAACTTTTATAATTACTTTAATAAGTAAACATATTTTATTACTTCCACCATTTACAAAAACGTCGTAAAATAGCAAGCAATCGGTCTCCAGAGGGGTAGCGAAGTCGTCGAAAAACAGGAGGCAGATAATAACAATAAGGAGCACATTCACGTAAACTCGGAAGCAACGGAATGACGCTTATGAAGCGAGTCGCGAAGTCGAGTATAAGCGTAGTGATTATATTCTCTTTGGTCGAGTATATCTGTTACTGATTACTGTCAATGTCAAAAGTTCCGTTTCAGGCACAGAACACAATTACTCTCTACCAAGAGAAGAACGCCAACTTCATACTCAAAAAAAGGAAACACATGTTTATGAATGTACACGAAAAGCGCCTCGGTGGGTATAATACTTTTTTAGCGGGAATTTCAAACCTTTGTATTGTGTAACTTTGAACTTTTTATTTAAGGCATATTCGAGTAATTGTGGCTCAAGCCTCACAAACCTATGGGGTAAATTCCCATACATTTGAGAGGTTGCACCAAAATTACTCGAATTTACTTTAGAGGAGTATGTGGGATAAAATAAAACTAAAAATAGGTATAGTTATGTAATTTTATTTTTTGGAAGATATTGTTTTATACACTATATATTATTATTTATGTTTTTTATTGCTTTTGCAGATAATATTTCCACGCGTAATATTGATTTATAACATATGTTATCGTGAGAGCTATTCTTCACAGAACATTAACGTAAATTTAAATCAGCAAAATTCTCATGTCAAAAACTTAACTCAGCCCAAATACATGATCTGAAACAGATAAAATTTGAGTTAATATAGTAATAATCCCTACAAATAACGATGAATAAATTCAAAATGCTTAGACTTACCACAATATTATCAAAAGTTTTTCTTCTTTTATTGTAGGAAACCTGCAGAAAGTGATCGGATGATTTTGTGCTTTTTGTTTGCATAATTTTTTAAATAATAAATTAATTTATAGTCAATATCTCATACAGAGTCAGTATCTCACAAAAAATCTTCACACACACAATCGCGAAGAATTGCCTACAAACGAAAATGTAATATTCTGAACCGATAATAACTGAATTAAAGCAAAACGCAATAACAAATATTAAAATCTAAATCATTAAATAAATTTGAATCAATTTCAGAAAATATTTTCAGTATGAAAGACGTTGACAAACAAATGTCATTTTTTTCTTCTTTTAGTTCATGGCTTCGCTTGATAGAATTCTGCTAATATTTAATAATTTAATTTTAATCAATTAGTAGGTCAATTAATTGTGCAAACCTCAAAGTAATATGTATATAATTACTGTAAGGTGCAAACAAAAGAAAAAATATAGCATAGAATTAAAAAAAATCAGTTTCTTCCGATATAATAGTTATGTATATTAGTATCAATTTTTAAAATGGCATCTGAAACAACGCGAAAGAATGAAACGGCAATATCTTTTTCTCGCTTTAATTTTACACGCCCACCCCACACATAGATAAAATTATGATCATGTTTCTCGGGCTTCGTACAGAGTTGAATCACCCTGGTTTCAGGTATTAATTAGTGATTTATGAATATTTTTAGAAAATTATATTAAATATTTCGACGCAGCTCCGGCAGCTAAAATTGCATGGGGGCACTTCAGATAAGACCCCTTGATTCTAAACCCCACCCGTAATACAGCAGGAAAGCTGCATCGTTTTCAAATAACCACACTAAACATTTTTTTCTTTGGTAATAGATTCTTACTGTTTTCAATTTTGCTGGTGTCAGGTATATTAAGAAATTATTTTAAATATTTTTTTTTTAAACTTTGCTATAAAACGGCAGCTTGAGCGAGCCAGCAGACAGTCAATAACAATAGTATCTCAATGAGCCTAAGCAGACACATTATCCTGAGGTTCACATCACCATTGGAGCACTTGTTTCATAGTTTCCACTAATAACTCACATATGCAGACATTTAATACGCAAAATCGCACTACTTGTACATATGAAAGCTACTTCAAAGTATTATTTAAAAAATAGTACACAAGCACCAAGCAGAAATCTGACACCGGTCAAGTTACTGCCAAAACTCTATGCTGACTATTTAAATGGAGCATTATTTAACCTTCTAACTCAGACCAACCTAAAGATATAGATGGATGGCCAGGACGACGTTATTAGTCACGAAAGGTCACGCGCGTTAATTACATATTTCTCTCGACGATATTTAATAGAATTTTTAGTTATCATAGTGAAATGTGCAGTGCCAAACTGCAAAAACGATTTACGGAAGCAAAATAAGAACAATGATATTTATTTTCATCACTATGTAATATTTCGTTAAGAAAACACTGATTTTAACAAAATTACTTAGGTAATAATTATAATTATAGTATTAGAAGTAAAGATCCTTTGTATTCCTAACCCATATGAATCATAAAATAAAACATTTAATGGCTTTGTTTATATAGGAACATAACTAAGTTTAATGCGGTTAAATACTTATCTAATTTCAGTTTTCCGAAAAGCCTTGAATTTTCAAATAAGTGGGTCATAGCGATAAAAAGGTCCAAATGGGATCCCAACATTAGAAGTTCTGTACGTTCCTTGCTATGATATGACAGATTCGCAGTTTATAGTTGACTGTGGTGAAAAGATTTGGCGTTACCTAAGACTCTTCTATCTGAGCCAACAAACCAAGTGGTTTCCTACATAGCTGGATGTATTCAAATCTCTATCAATGTAGTCAAATTTTTGCTACAGATGCTTGTGAGGAATGTCAAGATGCACTTGTATCAGAAGAACGAAATCATTTTCATAAATGTATTATGATTATATATTTAAATCTCTTTGATTATAATGAAAGATAGAGGTGGTCTTATATATCCATAAAATGACGTAATTGACGCATTTGTATGAAATCGGAAACAATAATTTAAAAAAAATATCTTCCAAAAATAATGGCATTATTATGCCGCGTATCGATTACGCGCTCCTGGCGCGCGCGCCATGAATAACCGCGCCGACCAGTGCGTTCCGCGGAACGCGCTCCAAATGTTCGAAGTGTATCAACTAAACGCGCCAGGCGCGCGCGGCAGCTGTTCCCATGTTTGACAACAACATCGTATACGACCGACATCCATGACAACATGGATGTCGGTCGTATACGATCAGCTGCCGCTTTCATAGTTCTATGCATCTTCTCTGAGCGCTTTATTATGATAAAAACGACCTTTGATATTCCACAGCAGTTCTTTTGAACCATATAATTTTATCAATTTACGGCAACTCTGATTATCCATAGCTCGGAACGCAACGAATACACGAATGATGAAAACAACCGTCCCAACTGGCGCGCGCGCCTATACTTAACTACATTGATACGCGGTAAAAAACCGACACCAGATTGAACGGTCCGCTCCACATTTGAGCGTTCCAACGAACAATTTGGCGCGCGTTCCAAGACGGTATCCATTTCGCGCGGATGTGTCTGCATGAACACCTTAGGTGTTAGGAATAGGCTATTCTATCAATCGCGATGCAGCAACCATTTGGTTCATTTATTGCGTGTTGTCATTGAAAAATATATTGATATTAGGATAAAATATCTTGTTCACAAAACTGCGATTAAGCTAACAAAAAGACAGTTATATAATAAATTGAACCATTTTAAGGCGCAGTAACTTACCTAATTGGATTTTTGTGTTTATTTAATAATCATCTATACAAATAAATAAAATGGAAGTGTCTGTTTGTAATGTTAAAATAACAGCTTTTTACAAAATGCATATGAAAGTATATACGGTACTAATAACAAAAAACAATTTTTAAAATTTTTGTCTGTCTGTTTGTTCCGACTAATCTCCGAAACGGCTGGACCGATTTTGACGGGACGTTCACTGGCAGATAGCTGTTGTTATAAGGAGTAACTTAGGATACTTTTATTTTAGAAAAAGAATTAGGGTTCCGCGCAAAAAAATTAAAACCCATGAAATCGTAGTAAATTCCCCGCGGGCGAAGTCGCGGGGGACAGCTAGTCGTCAGGCCTCCGTCACTCACTCAAGGCCACGCGTTATATGCCTACCGTTCTGCGTATCGCCCACGATACAACCAACATTGGGCCGCCGCCCGCCGCACGCCCGCCTGAGCGCTCGCACCGCGCACGTTTCCCGCGCTTACTCGTCGAAATGCCGAAACCACGTAATTATTGTGCAGTGGATGGGCGTCAAAGTAAAATACTCATTTCAAAGCCTATAATAAAGATTCATCTTTTTATGGTGGGCTAAAAGTCCCATCAGAAACGTTTAAGGTGACAATTTCGGGAGGGTATTACTCCACTGTTTGATACTGTATATCCAAAGTTAAACATGATATCGTTTTGTCTCTTTATTAATTTTGTCTGTGCGGAAACAGAATAGTAAAATAAAAAGCGATTAAAACGACGAGCTACCAAAGATTCGTTTTTATTGCCAATTTGAACACAACAATGGGCGTAAATCAGTAATAAAAGAAGTGTAAAATTTCCAAAAAAAAAGTCGGTACCGACAAAGCTCAGTTATCGAAGAATTCAATAAATTTTATTTGTAAATGATTTATGCAGTGGTTTTTTCATAAAACTCGATTTTCCAAAGGCTTTTTCGTATTTTTTTACGCGCGCGTTTTACTATGAATTATCGTGCATCTCACTGAATAATGTTTCGGTGCGGTGCGGGAGGACGACGCTCACGCACACATGCACGCGCGGTGACGCGCGTTTATTCGTGTTTTATTCGACTCAGTCTGCTGCGGCCTATGTCGTTAGTTCAAGGCCCAAGGCCAACTAATGATAACAAAACGAAAGTTTTGCTATTTTGTTATTTGGACGCTAAATGGCATAGAAATTGATTTGATTGAAAGAGATGATGCGTTTTGGACAACAGACAAAATTTTAAAATTAGATACCTTTTATCAGAAATGTGTTTTGCCGGAGCTGATACGAGGGTGGATTGAAAAGTACTCGGCCTAACACAGATCCATTCAATTCTAAAAATCAAATCTACCCACATTATTTAGTTCAGTTCAGACTAGTTCATTGTGTGAAGTTCGAAACGTGTGCGATAATTAGTTGTGATTTTATAAATTTATTAACAAAGTAATCGGACATAATTTCCGCGAATGGAGCAAATCGAGCAGCGTGCCGTCATTAAGTACCTCCATAAGAAGGGGCTATCATCAAAAGCCATCCATGATGACATGGTCAGTACATTAGGCGATTGTGCTCTGTCATATTCATCCGTCAAAAATGGATAGCAGAATTTAAGCGTGGTAGAGAGTGTGAAAGATGAACCCCGCTCTGAAGGCCTTCGACGTCAACTACTGACGAAAATATTAAAAGTACTTGATTTAATAATGGGAGACCGCAGATTAAAAATTAGAGATAGCCGAGATTATAGGCATCTCTTATGAACGAACTCAAAACATCATTGTCAACGAGTTGGGTTTCCACAAGGTGTCTGCGAGGTGGGTTCCGCGACTGCTTTCAGTTGAACAAAAATGACGCGATTGACTATTTCACGCGACTGTTTGGAGTTATTTGAAGCCGATGCAGATGATTTTTGAATCGTTTTGTTACTATGGACGAAACATGGGTTCATTACTGTACACCGAAACAAAACAACAATCAAAACAGTGGAAGACCTGGTTCACCACCCCTAAAAGGCAAAGTCAATTTTGTCGGCAAATAAGGTGATGGCTTCAGTATTCTGGGACTCGAAAGGTGTGATTATGATTGATTATCTTGAAAGGGTCAGACTATAAACTCTGATTACTACTGCACCTTACTACGTCGTTTGAGAGAAATAAAGAAAAACGTCGAGGAATGCTCAGAAGAAAAGTCCTGTTTCATCAAGATAACGCCCGTGTTCACACGTCAGTACAGTCAATGGCCGAAATTCACAACTGTGGCTTTGAACTGTTACCGCATCCGCCGTATTCACCTGATCTGGCACCATCAGACTTCTTTCTGTTCCCTAACCTAAAAAAGCACTTGGGAGGTCAAAGATTTTCGACAAACGACGAGGTCAAAGCAGCTGTAGACGCATATTTTGACTCTAAGGAAGAATCATTTTTTTTTCAACGGTCTAAATGCTTGGAAGGGGAGGTGGCAAAAGTGTATTGAACATGATGGTGATTATGTAGAAAAATAAAAATATTACTGATTTAGTATATGTTTATTTTCTTGGTTAGGCCGAGTACTTTTCAATCCACCCTCGTAGATCCCCGTTACCTTCGCAAACTACAATTTAGAGATCGAATGTAAATCAAATTGACATAAGCACAAAATTAGCGGAATATAAATAATATTTAGAAAAAAAAACGATCCCTAAATTTTATTAATGTTCCGCTAATTTTATCTGTACTTGCCTATGTCAATTTGATTTATATTCGATTATAATTATTATTAAATTTTTTGTCTGTAATATAATAATAATACTGTAATGTAATATAAATTTTTAAATAAAAATAAAAAATAAGCAGCCGACAACCTCCTAGGTTGACCTGCAAGATGTCAGTCTAACAAAACAAAACGCAGAAAAACAGACTTTCCAACTGATATCTAAAAACAAAAAGTTTGTTTCATTACTAGTAGGTACTGTTTTCTCGCAAATATGTCGAAAAACGTATGACACACGTGCGTAAATTGGGCTTACAATCGTCTACTCGTTTGTAAAAACCAACTTTCCACATAGTAGGTATCATAAACATCTAACTATTTTTCCGTGTATTAGGAATAATTTATTTTCAGCTATAGTGGCTGTAATTACAAACCGCAGACGTAAAAAGAAACAATGTCAGTAATTGTGTTATTAATTCAATAATAATAATTTAATGACAAAAAAAATATTTTAAAAGTTTTTTTTTACGTTTTTATAAAAATAATTAAAAATGTAATAAATATGTATGAAAATGTTATTAAAATTACAGCCTATATACGTCCCGCTGCTGGGCACAGGTCTTCTCTCATTTCTGAAAGGGTTTTAGGGCAAGGAAATATCCGCCGCGCTGCCCCAATGCGTGTTGGCGAACTTCACGTCTTCGAAATATTTTATTTCTTATTTTTCAGACATGCAGGTTTCCTCACGATGTTTTCCTTCACCGCCAAGCACGTGGTAAATCAGAATTGCAATTAACAATTTCATTGGTGCCGGCGGGGATCGAACCCGGCTTGCTCACGTACTGTGATACTTACAACGAGCGCTAACCATCTGAGCTACCACGGCTCTCAATGAAAATGTTATAAAGGAAATAAATAATCAATAAAGATTTACAAAACAGTTTAATTTTATTTATTTGACGACTTTTGCGGCGGACAAAGTAGGTATATGTGGGATTATCATAGGTACCTACTGTTATAATTACCTAGGTACCTACAATACAACAAAAATGTCACAAACCGTCGCCGCGTCGTGGACACTAAAATGTAAACTTTAGGTAGGTACGTCGGTACTAAGAAAACAGTCTTGATGGGTCACTTGTCTTGATAAAAACATGTGTTTACATTTAGTGATATTGAGTATATATAAAAAAAAGTAAGAAGACAGGTAAGTAATTTTGAAAACAATTTATAGGTACGCAGAACTAATTACAATTATTATGTAAATATTATAAATGCGAAAGTTTGGATGTTTGGCTTTTTGGCCACGCCCACCAGTGAGTTCAAGCACGTAACTAGTGTCACCTTAATAATTATACTGAAGAATTAGAAAGAGCATTCTTAAATAATTTTGACAACGTCATAATGAATCGGCCTGGCAGCAGCGTGTTGCAAATTTTACAAACCATTGATTTTCGTCCGCTTTGCTCCTGTTTTCCTCATGATTATTTATTAAAATTATTTACGCGATTTAGGATATTTTAAACGATAAAATTTAATAACCGAGAATTCAGAGAAGGAAAAAAATGTATAAATCATTTTATTAAACTCAAACATATTTGATTGACAAATAAAAAATATGTTTATTTCGCAACATTCGTTTTATTACAATAATCATCATAGGTATAACCCTAGCGTATTCGTGCGATGACGCGCTTGCTAGAGTCGCACGGCGGGCAACACAATCTTGACTCTTTGTGTGCGTAATTATGGTACATTTTCTCGCTGCGAACAGCAGATATTATTGTTAAGATTTTGTAGGCTATTATAGCGTAGGTGTTTTCGCTTTTGTATGGGAGTGATGTATCTGTTATGTAAACTATTTAGTAACTGTGTAGTCGTTTTATAAATTCATTCGTTTTTATTGATTTGCGAAAACCTACCATATATTTACTCACCTAACCAATATTTACTGAATACTACTTACCTATTACTTTAATTAAAATTATAAATTTAATGAATTCTTATATTTACGCGAACACTATACATTAAATGAATTTAATTTTACGGATTTTATCGCGATTAATTTAACTTTTTAATTCCCGACGTTTCGGGTGCTTTACGAAACGTGGCCGTGACTTGGTAACCCATGGTAAACGTAGGGCGACTCACATGGCTGGCCCAAGGCGGCCACTCTGAGTGGCTGCGGCTAGAGGAGAGTCCTCTCTCTATATCGCTGCATCCGAGATGGAGTCGCTAGGGAAGAGGATTGTTGGTATGGCGATGTGCCACTTGACTATCCTCCGCTACTTTGGCGGGGCTGTACCACTACTGGGTGCTTCCGAGTGCTCCTTTTTCCTGGCTCCATGACCACATATCGGGCTGGGGTAGTCCGTGGTGCAGGTGGAGTAAGAGGCCGCGAAGGGCAGTGCGCCTTGTGTTCCTGGTGCGCCTTATCTGAGAAGGAAAAGGGGGAAGAGAAGTCCTCAACTAAGGAGGGGTCCTCGCTGGTGGGACCGCGGATGTGTTTGAAAGCGTTTCCGTGGCCCTGCCAATGTGTGGCGAAGGTAGAACACCATGGGGTTTTAGTAGGTGCATGTCCGACATAATCCGTTCTTGCCCCCGCGAAGCAGGTATGCGTAGGCATTTCCTCATTTGAAACCCGAAACAAAATCCGTTCTGTAGTTACGAATAAAAACATAGATAGACCAACGCAGCGCCGAACTTGGTTTTATGAGGTATAAAGCTTGCGTCTAAGGCCTAGGTATTAATTGATACATTTATTTATTGTTTGGAATTATATTAATATGATACATAAATAGAATGGACGTTTCGGGTAGGTCTGGGTATAGAATTTTTATCGATATATTTTGTCACACTGTCTTATCTCTATTATTAGTTCCGTGGACGTTCACTTCTGCTGTCAGCGCCAAAATGGCGAAAATCAAATCGCCTCATTATGTCACGGTGTATAGCCAGTCCATATATAGAGGTCAGTGTTTAGGTTTGTATGAGCCTTCTAAACAAAGAATTTAATAAAACATTTACTTCTAAATCATAACATAAAATAACAGCTTAATGCTGCTGTGTTTCGTATGGTGAGTGTAGAGAACCGGAGACCCTTTTTACTGGAATAGAGGCATTCTATCTTAGTGTGAGGACTAAGGTAGAAGCTGACGACGCATCTGCATTTTAATTCGCAAACGAAGGTAGATGTAGATGTCTATGGGCCACAGCAACCACTCACCATCAGGTGGATGTTTGTGTGCTCGTTTGTCACCCTTATTCTATAAAAAAAAACATTATTTCTCCTGTAACAGTTGTTGGGGCCTTTCGTTATTGACGGAGTATAGATATCAGCATCATTATTAATTACTAATTTTATGATATTATGGTCAGTTCTTCTATATAGTGGTTGGTTTGCAGTTCCGTGGCGCAGTGGCTTTGCAAATGAGTTTCGTCGCTGAGGGCCGCGGGTTCGAATCTCGCCCGCCTATAGCCTACAAATAATTGTTTTGGGTCTGGATGTTTATCCTTGTGCAATTTATGTATGCAAAGGCAGCTTTGTATGTGGAAGCAGCTCCACGATACAGGAGAAAGTCCTAATGTGTGTATGTGGGGGCGGGGGTTAAGGTTCCTTCTTTGAATTACCATTGAAACCAATGGGGCCCCCATATATCTAAATTGGAACAATTTGTTCCGCCAGCATATGCTGTTGGAAAGATTAGAAGTCTAACCAATGTTGAAATATCAAGATTAGTTTGTTTTAGTTACTTTCATAGCGTAACGTTTTAAGGAATTTTTATTATAATACCATATTTGTTTTGCAAGAGGGCCGTTTGTTAAAGAAAAATTGTAAAAAAAATCTAGTACGAGTTTACTAATGTCGCGAATTGATTTGTTTCATTGAGGAAAAATCATTATAATAAGATGCTAATATAGAACAGTATATTTACATATACAATGTTATTTGACGTGGTAATTCGGGGGCAAAGCGCTCACCATAATTTTACGCAACGTAGCTGTACGCGAGCAGTCCGGGTTCAAATCAGACCCCGCCGGAATCATTGTTTAAATCAATTTCAATATTCAATTTGCACTGGAAACTGTCAGTGTTGATGGCACGTAGCAACGTACTCGGTGGTGAAGTTTAAATACTTATTTCTAATAAACTATATTTGCATTTTTCACCAACTAAGTTTAGATACTATTGATGAAATCGCAACTAATTTTTTTTTTTGTTTTCAATATAATGAGCTCATGTGGTTACGGCAGTTATCAATATGGAGGGTAGAAGGTGCAACAAACATCAAACAGTATGAAGTAAAAATATTTTTCTCATGCACAATGACATAATATCGAGTAAAAATCATATTTTCTATGCACATCTTGACATTAAAAACTTAAAGACAATCGAGTCTTAATCAAAAACGACTTAAGAATTTTTCTCTTAAACATGCAAGTTTCTTCGCTATGTTTCTTCATGACTAATTAATAGAGATGGGCCGACTAGACGGTCAAGCCGGTCATTGCATTCGGCGGAGTTCCGGTGGTATCGGCAACTCCCGTGGCGCTTCGTTGTCAGCTGATTTGAGTGGTGAAGTCAGAACAGTTCAAGATGTCCCAAAATGTGGCGTCTTGCGGATAAGTCTCTATGTGTATAGCGAGTGACTTATCCGAAGCTGGCAATATATACAAAACCAAAAGAAATATGTTGCTGCCAGAAAGGGCAGTGTATCTGGTGTTTTTAAACCACAAATTGCCTCTATTAAAAAATTATAAAATTTTTTTTTTATTATAGGTGTTACAGTTAAAACCAGTTTTTAGATAGAACGCGTTCTCCCTAGTTAAAACTAGTTTTTACTTAATGCCTTTATTATAACTAGAATTAACTAATGCTCAAAATTGAATATCAGGTAAAACTAGTTCTTACTAGACAAAACGCGTTTTTCCGAAGCGAGTCAGTTAAAACTGTTTTTATTGAATGATTTCTGAGAAAAACCGCTTTAATAGGGGGGGGGGCGTCCCCTCCGCCGAAATAATACCAAAGTGTAGTCGATGGAGCCCCGCTAATGGTTTATAAAAAAATAACCACGAAGGGGATGGAGGTGTCCGCCCATCCACCAAATAAAACACCAAAATGTTAACTTTTATAATTACTTTAATAAGTAAACACTTGATTCTAAACCCAACCCTTCTCTAGTGCTAGTTTTAACTGAAGCTCGGAGTGATAACTAGTTTTATCTGACAATCAAATATATCAGTGGTAAATTTTAGATTTGACTAGGTATATCTAGTTTTCACAAAGGCATTTAGTAAAAACTAGTTTTAACTAGGGAAAACGCGTTCTATCTAAGAACGGGTTTTAACTGTAACATAGGCAATTGTGATGTACAAAAGTTTATGTAGGGGATTGTTTGTTACCCTAGTTAAATATTAATTACTCACATTTTTATCTAATTGTCTAATTTTGATTGCAATTTTTGCCAATTATTACAGTGAGTTTACATTTTAATTCCTACTACCCCTAGATTATACTTCCATTCATTATGGTAATACTAATACGAGGGCGACACTGAGTTTTTAGAACTGGCCACTTGTAAACGATATAATAAAAAAATAAGTTTAAATTTTGAAAATGGTACTTTTTGCCAATATTATTATGTATGTATTTTATTAATTTGTCATTTTTTTACGATTCGGCGGCAAATTGAAAATTGTCTGTGTCACGTCAGCATGAATTTAACGCGAGAAAATTTTCGTACAATGATTTTTTATGACTTTCGATGTCATTAAGTCAACAAGAAAGTTATGATAGACATCGATTGGCCTTTCACGATGAAGGCCCATCTCGTGCCAATGTTTACAACTGGTTTAATGAGTTTAAACGTGGTCGCACTAATCTCACCGATGATCTGCGTGAGGGACGGCCTTCTACGGCGACGACTGAAGATAACATCAGTGTTGTGCGGCGTATGATAGAGACTGACAAAAGAGTGACTTATCAGCAGATTCGGACAAGCTTAGGCATCGGTATGACTAAAATTATTCCATGAACATTTAGCGGTCAGTAACCTTTGTGCCCGGGTGTACCTCATAATATGACAGAGGCCCAAAAACTCCGTCGTGTTGATTACTGTCGTGAAATGGTTCAAAGATTTAACGGAGGTGACTCAAATGCTGTGTTCGACATACTTAGGGGTGACGAAAGCTGGATTTATTGTTATGATCCTGAAACTAAGAGACAGTCTGCTGTCTGGGTGTTTCCTTCCGAGTAGTTGCCAACTTAAGTGAAGAGAGGTCGAAGCGTGGGAAAAAAGATGGTGGTCTCGTGCTTCGGAAGGACAGGTCATTACGCAACAATTGTTTTAGAGGATTGAAAAACAGTTACTGCAGAGTGGTACACTAACAATTATTTGCCACTTGTCTTGGAAAAAGTTTGGGAGAAACGACCTCGCATTAGGATCCTCCTTCACCACGACAACGCCTCGTCGCACACCACCAAGCAAACTATCGACTATTTGGCGATGTCAGACGTGGAATTACTGGGTCACCCGCCCTATAGCCCCGACTTCGCGATTTTTATTTATTTCCGAAAATAGAAGAACAAACTTCGAGGAAAACGTTTTATGGACGCCGAGGAAGCAGTGGCTGTGTTTCAAAATACCGTCGAAGAGACCCCTAAGGACGAGTGGGCAAAGTGCTTTTCTCAGTGGTTTCATCGGATGCAGCGATGTATTGATGTAAATGGACAATATTTTGAAAAGATATAATAAAACTAATAACTTGCTAGTTTGTTCAGTTTTTGATTTTCCAAGAACTTTCAGTGTCACCCTCGTACTCATATTGATAATGTTTAAGTTATTGACACTCGCGTTTAGAATTTATTTTTTGTTAATTATAATTATGTCTTATTGATTTAAGACAAAGTTTTACAAAAGGAAAAGTTACTCATCTTATATTATCTATAAAAGTTCTTATTCATATATCACTAACTGTAAGACTGATTCTAAAATAAAATTATTAACAATAAAGCTTAAGATTTATTTCAATGAGGGCATCCACGACTTTTTCTGCCACCAGGGCGGCGCCACTTAAAAATGAAGTATAATATTTGACAGATTTCACAGCGGGGAAGTTAATTTGCTCGGAAAATGTAAAGGTTAATGTTTCTTTCTGTACTATTAGTTATGTTTTATATTAATAAGATTAAAATAAGTAATGTAAACCACAGACATTCATAAAAGTAGAAAATTAAAAAAAAAAAGAGTTAAAAATGTGTAAAAAATTAAAGAACACAACTGAGGCATTGTTTTGTGTATTAAAATAATACTCTAGAAACTGATAAACTTCTATTAAAACTAACTTCGTAATTAAAGGACATTGTGTAACAAAAAACATAACCTCAGTGTCAACGTTGTGTGAGCGGAAGATTATTAGCCCTCATTATCCTACAGATCATTTTATTTATTCGAAATATGAATAAAATAATAAGCTGACTAATCGGTGCTTTTTGCCGACTAGTCGGCTTTCCACTATTCGGTACATCTCTAATAATTAATAGTTTTTTGTTTATAATTAGATCTGCAAGTGTTTTAAATTAGTTTATATTTTCATGCGTTTCTTCTAGGATTTAGCAAATGAACATGTTTGCTGTTTTAATATAGAACTCTGCCCAGATTAAAATTATTATTTTTTTGTTTTATAGATAGAGGAAAAATGCACGGATCTCAACGAGTTATAATGTTTTGCCTACTGACTACAGTTTTGCCCACCACACTTATAGTATCATCTTTATATTTACGAAATATAAGATATGCAGATGTTATGTATAAAATATCAGATTCAGATGTTATCCAAATCCATAAAGGACAATCGTCAATATTTTGTGAAAAACATTCCTTAAAAATGAATAACACCTTTAATGCATTTCAAATGAAAGGTAGACCTGAACTATCCAGCAAAAGGAGACATATTAAATTAAAGAAATCTATGACATTACCAGATGACACTTTAGAATATTGGGGATTTTTCCTTTTTGCTGGAGCAACAGTTGATTTAAAAGCTTGTTCTAGATATGAAGGTTCGAAAATATTAGTTGTTAAAGGTGAAAAAATACTTGACACTTGTGGAATACTAGATGGTAGAAAATATAAAAAGGACCCGTCTTTAATAGATAATCCAGATCAATTATCAGTAACATTAGAAAATCCAAAGGGAAATAATGAACAAACAACTGAGATTTCTCTGGATCACAAGAAAAAGAGAGATAAAGAGCATTCTAAAGAAAAATTGTTTAAAAATTTGGTAGAAGACACAATGAATATACATTTCAATAAAACCGTTCATAAAAGATCTGTTGGAAACCCACCATTGCATAATCCAAACACTGTGCTGGACACTGGGGTTTATCATGGTGGTAATGCAAACAATGCTCCTAACATAACAGAAGATGCTTCAATATCTAGTTTCGAAAATAATCTGCACGAGTGTTATCATGAAAACATACTTATGAATAATTTTTTCCCTTATTCTAAAGAATGTAATAGTACTAGTTATTTGGAAAATACTACGACTTTAAAAGTTGAGCACAAAGTGCTGACCGATGGTTATTATTATTATATATTTTATAGTGACAACGATATAGTGAATAATGATATTCACGTAATATTTGATATCTACAAACCAACATTCCAATATACAAATATGTCTGCATCTAAAGTGTGTCTCAACAGTACAGAATGTGAATTTGATATAAGTATGTTTAGCGATGAATTAGTAATTGTAGAAGTGCCAACAACGGATGGTTTTAAAAATGATAATTCTTTTATTTTGACTTCAATATGTCGTCCACGTACTACTGTCTATATATTTTTCCCAGTGTCGGTTTTGTTGTTAATACTTCTTTTTGCATTTTTATGACATTGTTTTAAAATTTGGTCTTATTATTTACTTGTTAAACTGAATATTACCAGAAATGTGATATTAATTTATTAGAAACCTAGTTAGGATAGGCAATTTAATATACATGTTAATGTATTACGTCGTTATTTACTCATAATATATTATTCTTCCTAAATTGTGTTTCATTATATTACATCTAGGGTAGAACACCATAGGTAATTTCGTATTCCCGTAAGAAATTAGATATATTTACTGTAATATGTAGCATTTTATTAAATCATGTTACAATAATAATTAATAGTAAACAATAATAATCGAAAAAACTGTTGGTATTCGATTCATATCATAAGTTTTGTTAAATATTTTGTTCTGAAAATTATTTTAAATTATATTGTTTAATATTACTATTTTCTCTTACAACAGTTCCATTTTATACCTTATAATAATCTGTAAAATAAGGAACCTTAATTATCAACTTCATTATACTTTTAACAAAATTTATTCCAAAAAATATAAATAATTCGAATTGAACATAAAACCATGTAGAAAAACAAAATGCAAAAAGCAGTATGTATAGGGATACAGGATACAACAAGGACCTGTCAAAAGAAAGTAATTTATTGAGGAAATTTTGATTTATTATTTCCACATAGTTGTGTCCAGTGTTTCAACAGGCTGAGTAGGTAGGTCTTCTGTAAACAAAATTGGTAAAAGTGAGTAAAATGCGCCACGAGAAATTTAGGTTCCGATCGGGAATGGAGTGCTACACTTTTAAGACAATAACAATACAGGTAATGTATTTCATTTTATTTATTTACCGTATTACAAAAACAGTTACCATATTATGTACAACTGGAAAAAAAGTTACAATATATTATTTCCTTCTAGTGCTCTTGTGATTGAAATAGCCTCTCCAGTACCCGATGAGACCTCTCTGCAAACGACAGAGAGGCCTACGCGGAACGGGGGCCATCCGGCCGTGCCGGTCTTACTACTAGGTTTATTAAACTTATATTGATACGTCTATAGAATAATGTATTCATTAATAAAACTAAAACAGATATATCGGTCCAAATGAGTTCCAATAAAAAAATCAACACAGTGGTACTTAGGAGGCCCCTCCTAATACTCACACCGTATAAATATCGCAATAGAATGCAGGACACAAAGTATAAACCGGAATGCACAGGCACCTCAGATGAGGTTGGCCACATCATTGGGCATTTCCGTGATAGTAGTATGGTAGAAGTCCTCAATGTCCTTCAATGCTCTCTTGTCAGCTTCAGTCACAAAATTAATTGCAATTCCTTTACGGCCGAAACGACCACCTCTTCCAATCCTAGAATAAAATAAGTTGTTATACAAATTTCTGTAGTAAAAATACCTTTTAATTTTCAAAACAAAGTTATTGAAGATTTTACCGATGGATGTAGTTTTCACGATTAGTAGGCAAATCATAATTAATGACGCATGATACTTGTTGTACGTCAATTCCACGTGCCAGTAAATCGGTAGTTATAAGCACACGTGAGGAGCCTGTGCGGAACTGCCTCATGATAACCTCACGCTCACGTTGGTCCATGTCGCCGTGCATGGCCGATACAGTAAAATCGCGCTGGTGCATAGACTCTGTGAGCCAGTCCACCTAAAAAATCAAGGCCAAAATTAATTATTATTAATATATTATTATTATACCCGTGTAGTGGCGGGTAAAAATACTCACTACCATATCTTCCCGTGGTTGTCGTAAGAGGCGACAGAGGGAAACTGAGGCAGAGGATGGGAGAGCAGCATTTTTCTGATTACAGCAAAACAACAATAAAAAAAACTGCGGTTGCCAACCCGCTCGCCAAGCGTGGCAACTATGGCAATATACCCCCCATGATTGAAGTAAATACATAAATTCCTGGCTACGGTGGCGACCATGGTAACGGCGGGGCAGGGGGTGCTAAGAATCTCCGGTGGAGGTTCACCTACGACGACTCGACCTGGCAACTTATAACGCACGCACCCTGAGGACTGACGAGAAGATCCTGGAGCTGGAAGAAGAGATAGACAAGTTGCGCTGGAATATTATAGGATTATCCGAGGTCCGAAGACAGGGGGAGGACACGGTAGTCCTCAAATCCGGCAACTTGTTCTATCACCGGGAGGGCGACCATCTGTCCCAAGGAGGTGTCGGATTTATTATCGTCCACAAGTCTCTTGTTAACAACGTTGTAAAGATTGGGAGTGTGTCGACGAGGGTTGCGTACCTTATACTCAGAATCACCAAACGGTATTCGCTTAAGGTCATACATGTTTACGCACCAACCTCGGCACACCCCAATGAGTAGGTGGAGGAAATGTATGAAGATATCTCTAGAGCCATGCATTCCTCCAAAACCCACTATACGGTGTTAATGGGAGACTTCAACGCAAAACTAGGCACAAGAGAGAATGGTGAGCTGAAAGTAGGGAAATTCGGAATAGGGCAACGGAATCCAAGGGGCCAGCAGCCGGCCGACTTCATGGAGAGAGAGGGACTCTTTATGATGAACTCTTTCTTCCAGAAGCGGCCCCACAGGAAGTGGACCTGGTCGAGCCCCGACGGTTCGACAAAAAATGAGATTGACTTCATTATGACGACCAGACGACAACTGTTCAGTGATGTCTCAGTGATCGCGAGGGTGAAAACCGGCAGCGATCACCGAAAGGTGAGAGACATACTGAACCTAAACGTTAAGTTGGAGAGGTCACGTCTAATGAAGTCAACGCTCCGTCCCCCTCGTGCTCTAATCCAAAGTCCCGAAACCTTTCAGCTCGAGCTACGAAACAGTTTTCAGTGCCTAGAAGATTGCAATGCAGTGGACGATATGAATGACAAGCTCGTGGAAACTGTCCATGCGGTCGGAGCTAAGTTTTGCATGACCCGCCGCAGGAGAACACAAAAACTCTCCGATCATACTCTTAATCTCATGGCTGTTAGACGGGATATGAAGCTGCAGTCTTCAGTAGATTTGACAGCATACAGGCAACTGAACAGACAGATCTCCAAATGCATGCGGCGAGACTTACACAACTTTAATACTGCTCGTATTGAAGAAGCGATCGAGCGGAACCAGGGCTCCAAAGTCTTTGCTAGAGATCTGTCTGCCAGAAAGAGCCAACTGTCGAAGCTGAAGACCGAGTGTGGCAGCGTCGTTTCCGGGACACCTGAGATTTTGAGTGAGATTGAGATGTTGTATAGGCAGCTGTACACATCATCGTTGGAGCCACACGCAAGTGTGAGTAACGATCCAAGAGCGAGTCTTTTCCGACACTATCCCGATATCCCGGACGTCAGTCTGAGCGAGATTAGAATGGCTCTCCAGCACCTTAAAAACGGCAAGGCCCCAGGCGAAGATGGTATTACAGCGGAGCTTCTGAAAGCGGGTGGAAAACCGGTACTTGAAGTCCTTCAGAAGCTCTTTAATTCCGTCCTCCATGGTGGCATTACACCGGAGGCGTGGAGCAGAAGTGCGGTGGTCTTGTTCTTCAAGAAAGGCGACAACGCTCTCTTGAAGAACTACAGACCGGTTTCCCTTCTGATCCGCGTCTACGTGCCTCCCGAACAAGCCGGTTTCCGAAAAGGCTTTAGCACCATAGACCACATACATACCCTTCGACAAATTGTACAGAAGTCCGAGGAGTACAATTTGCCACTATGTCTGGCGTATGTGGACTATGAGAAAGCCTTTGGTTCCGTCGAAATTTGGGCGGTGCTGCAGTCCCTTCAGCGGTGCCAAGTTGACTGTATCGAGGTGCTGAAGTGCTTGTACAGTAGGGCTACGATGGCTATCCGAGTACAGAACCAGAGTACGAAACCTATCCAACAGCCGAGAGGTGTAAGACAGGGTGACGTGATATCCCCGAAACTCTTCACCGCTGCATTGGAAGACGTTTTCAAGCTTCTGGACTGGAAAGGATACGGTATTAACGTCAATGACGAGTACATCACTCACCTTCGATTTGCCGACGATATAGTGCTTATGGCAGAATCGCTGGAGGACCTAAGCATTATGCTCAATGACCTCAATAGTGTCTCCCAACAGATAGGTCTAAGATAGATGAACATGGACAAAAAGATCATGTTTAATGTCCATGTCACACCTATGCCGGTAGTTGTTGGGAGCACTAAGCTCGAAGTTGTTGAAGAGTATGTTTACCTGGGACAAATAGTCCGACTAGGTAAGTCCAACTTAGACCGAGAGGTCAATCGACGGATTCAACTCGGTAGGGCAGCGTTCGGGAAATTACGGCACATTTCATCAGGTATACCTCAAAACTTAAAAACGAGACTGTACAACCAGTGCGTGTTGCCAGTGATGACCTATGGAACTGAGACGTGGTCCTTCACTGCTGGCCGGATGAGGAAGTTCAAGGTCGCTCAGCAAGCTATGGAGAGCGCTATGCTCGGAGTTTCTCTGCGTGATAAACTTAGAAATGAGGATATCTGCAGTAGAACCAGAGTGACCGATATAGCCCAACGGATTAGTAAGCTGAAGTGGCAATGGGCCGGCCATATAGCTCGAAGAACCGACAACCAATGGGGAAAAAAGGTTCTCGAGTGGTAGCTTCATACCGGCGGACGAAGTGTAAGGCGTCCCCCCACTAGATGGAGTGACGACCTGGTAAGATATGCAGGAAGATGATGGATGCAGGTGGCTGCTTTGTGGCATTCCTTGGGGAGGCCTATGTTCAGCAGTGAACTTGTGAAGGGCTGTGATGATGAATATACTATTATTATTAAACTTTAGCAGATAGGAGAGTAACATTCATTTCATATAAAGACAAAACAACTTCAACAACAAAATACAGTAAATAGACAAATTTTATACATCTACCCAAGGCATAAACAATCATTCGGTTTTGGTCAGTTTTTGTCTATGACAGATTCAGTAAGTCAGAATTCGTACATTTGAATGAAAGATATTTTTAATTTCATTTAGTAAAAAAGTAATTTATATTTATTCATGTATTATAGTCTTAGGGAGTCCACCCCTTAGGGAGTTCTTGGAAATGTTAAGGTTGGCATCCTCTTCCATTATTCTAATAAAGTCAGTTATTCATTTTAAAATTTAAAATAAATTATTTGAGCAACTGATCTTTGCTCGGAATTAAAAAACTTATTTTTGGGACAGAAGCTATCTAACTCAAACTCTCAGTGACGAAAGCTTCATCTTGTAACCTGTCTAATTTTAACCCTGTTAAATCCTTGTATTTTAGCACTTCACTCAACAATTATGAAATCTATCATATTCTAAGGCAATTGTGTACTGGTATACCAAATCTCAACGATCACCCATTAAAGGCTATTACGGAAGGAAACGTGCGCGAAGTGAAAAATAATTACGTGTGAAGAGACTCAGCAAATACTACAGATTGAATTAGGAAGCGTTCAAGCAATTTTACATGAACACTACCTTCGCGTAAGGAGGATAGTTTCACGTTGGGCGCCGCATAAACTCAATGCTCGCAAGCCCACGTTGATTAGTAAATTTAAAGTACGTTCGCCTCGGCGAGTTTACGACATAATTACAGGTGATGAATCTTAGATTTATTGAAATGATTAAGAAAAGAAGCATCGTTCGAAAGTTTGGCCGTGCCAAAATAAAGCGATCAAGAAGTGCTGATAAGATTTTGATCAGTGTTTCTTTTACTTTGGCGAAAAATCTGATGTAAAATTTTTACGATATCGAAGTAACATCAATGCCGAATGAAATACTAACAAATGTTTGCCAGAAGTGTCTACTGCTATGAGCAAAAAGCGACTAAACACTGGGCTCTGCAGGCTACTGCTTTACCATGACAACCGCACACTCGGTGCTCAAAACGAGGGACATCCTGGACAACGCACACCAATTAAGCTTTTGGGTCACCCTCCTGTAAGGACTCTTTTCCTTTGACAAACAGATAAGTTATTCAATTGATAGTTTCATTTAATGACATTCAAAGTTAAACAAAATATTTCTACTAGTTTTTTTGATTATGGATATTTTTGGTATAATTGAAGACCTTAACAAAATAAGAATTGCCAGATCTGCAATAAACCGGTCTGCTAGTTTTTGTGAGATATAAAATTATTGAAAAAGAAACAAGCAATTATTAGACAGTTAATCAGCCAAATCATTTTAATTGTTATGAAGAAACTTTATCCGAGGATTGAAAATATGAAATAATAACTTAATAAATCTATACATACAATAAAATTGAAGTGTCTGTAACATCAAAATAAACTGCCTTTAGTTGAGCTCACACAAGTTACGCCATTAAAAGATGAATTACCATTTTTAAATGTTTTGTCTGTCTGTCTGTCTGGGCTAATCTTTGGAATGGCTGAACTGATTGTGACGAAACTTTAAGAATAGATAGAAAGCAACGCCAGGAGGCAGGAGGGATCTTGGCATTGTATCAGAAAAACTTGAAGATATTTTTGTAAAAACAAATTAATAAAATAAATGGCCTTTCATTAACTGAAATCTTAATAACGCCACATTAATAAATCCTTTTCATATGAAGCAGGGGCGGGTCACTTTTTAAGTAATAATGGTTTAATTTTATTTGATCAGCCCTAAAAATATGCTTTTGTAGATTAGTTCTGTAGCTTAAACTGGGACTTCGTGCGCATGGAAGTTGTACAAAAAATCTGTAATTATTTGTTTAACGGGGATAATGTTTGGTCAAATAATGATTCAGTAAGGTGCCATGAAATTGAAGTTAATCTTCATCACATCAATTAATAAGATATTAGAAACATAACGCCACATTAATAAATCCTATCTAGGTTAAGCCAGGGCGCGGGTTGCTATTAAACAATAATTAAAACCGTTTAATGCAAATGTTCTCACCCATTACATGCGAGACCTTGAATTATCAATTAATAAGATTATTTGAATTGATACAAAATTTTTAAAAATGGCTAAGTTAGGTTTGCAAGCAATTAAAAACTATCTTAAAAATTGCATTGTTAATAACAATAAAATTCATCTCAGTTTTAGCTCAGTTTTTTGAGATTATAAAAACTTTTATTTTTTTATAGGAGAGGGGGCAAACGAGCATGCGGCTCACCTGATGGTAAGTGACTACCGCCGCCCATGAACAACTGCAACACCAGGGGAACCAGTGGAATTGCAGATGCGTTGCCGGCCTTTTAAAAAAGAGTAGGCTCTTTTCTTGAAGGTCCCTAAGTCGTATCGGTCCGGAAAAATCGCTGGTGGTAAACTATTCCACAAGGAAGTTGTGCGAGGAAGAAAACATCTTCTAAATCGCACAGTGGTGGACCGCCAATCATCCAGATGGTGTGGATGGTATCGAGAGTTCTGCCGCGATGTGCGTTCGTGAAATTTGGCGGCTGGGATTAATCCGAACAATTCCTCAGAACACTCCCCGTGGTAAATGCGAAAGAAAATGCAGAGATGCAACATCTCTTCGCAGCGCCAATGAATCGAGCCGATCGGAAAGGACTCGGTTGTCGACGATTCGAGCCGCTCTGCGCTGGATGCGGTCAAGTGGAAGGAGCTGGCACTGGGGAGCCCCTGCCCAGAGATGGGAACAGTATTCCATGTGAGGTCGAACCTGCGCCTTGTAAAGTTGCAGGCGTTGTGCCGGCATGAAATACTGCCCCGCTCTACTGAGCACACCAAGCTTTTTAGAGGCCAATTTGGCCTTCTCTTCCAAGTGACCACGAAACTGCACGTCAATCGATATGTCGACGCCGAGGATTCCGATACTGGCTGAGGAAACAAGGGAAGTGCCTTGAAACTGAGGAGATACGACAAAAGGGGTTCTTTTTAGTGGTTAACGCGCAAACTTGTGTCTTCTGAGGATTAAACTGGACTAGATTCCGCCCCCAATCCCGAGACTTTGTTCAGCAAAGACTCGACTTCAGACACAAGTTTGTTCCGGTACTCGGCGACGTTTTCCCGAGAAATATTAGCACGGCCGGTGTATAGAGCATCACCAGTGCTGTCATCCGCATAGCAATGAATGCTACCGGTTTGCAACATATCATTGATATGCAGAAGAAACAGCGTTGGTGATAGCACGCAGCCTTGTGGAACACCAGCGTTAATAGGCTTGTAGTCGGAGCATGCACCGTCTATAACGACCTTGATGCTCCGATCTACAAGAAAGCTGGTGATCCAATTGCACAATTTCTCGGGAAGCCCATAGGAAGGAGCTTCGAAAGAAGCGCTTTGTGCCAAACCCGATCGAAAGCCTTCGCAATGTCAAACTAACGGCCAATGCCTCCCTTGACTCTACTGCTCCGCCCATCTATGAGTCAGGTAGACCAGAAGATCACCAGCTGATCGACCCCGACGAAAACCGTATTGGCGGTCACTAATTAGCTGGTGATCCTCAAGGTACCGCATGAGCTGGCAGTTTATAACGGACTCCATTATTTTGGAGAACAAGGGGGTGATGGCGATAGGCCTGTAGTTGGACGGGTCTGAGCGGTCGCCTTTTTTAGGGATCGGTTGGACAAAAGCTGTCTTCCATGATTTCGGGACTACGCCTAGGGAGTAGGAGTACCGGAAAAGACGCGTTAGAACCGGTGCCAACTCCGGAGCATACGTCCTCAGCACAATTGAGGGGATTCCGTCTGGCCCACTCGACTTGTGGATGTCCAGGGAGAGGAGTGCTTTGCGAACCGAGCGCTGTGAGAACCGCACATCCGGCATGGAGCACTCACACCGCGGGATGGTCGGCGGTGTGTTCCCCCCGTCATCAAGAGTCGAGTTGGACGCAAAAAGGGAGCCTAAAAGGTCGGCTTTCTCTTTTGCGGCGTGGGCCAGTGAGTCGTCCTCCCTGTGCAGAGATGGTAGTGATGGCTTACAGAAATTCCTTGTACAGCCTTGGCGAGAGACCAGAATGCACGGGTTCCCGAAGGAAGGCGAACTAGTTTCTCGCCAATTTGTTCAATTGTGCTCTGACTTTGCCTTGGCATAACTTTTGAAGGACCTGAGGCGAAGTTATACTTCTTTTTAAGCATGCTGGTGTTTACATCCCGAGCCGCCGAAGCCTCAGCCCAGGCCTGATAGCACTCCTGCTTATTGCGTAATGCAGTCTTACAGGAGCGACCAAACCAAGGCTGAGATCTGCCTCCGATGGGTACCACAGATGATGGAATAAATAGTTCCATTCCCTGTAGCACCACATCAGTGACAGAGTCAGCAACAGCGCTGGGATCATCCGGCGAGAAGCAAACCCGCCCCCATGGGTAGGATGCAAAGATAGACCGCATTCCGTCCCAATCCGCCGACCTGTAATGCCAAACACGGCGGCAACCTGCAGAACGCAACCGCGAGGGGAGCGTGAGTGGCACCACACCGGATCAGACAATGGTCCGAAGAGCCGAGAGGGGCATCGACGGAAACCTGATATCCGTCCGGATGAGAGGTCAGCAGAAGGTCCAACAGGGAAGGTGTATGATACTTCACATCTGGAATCCGCGTAGGCGAAGTAACCAGTTGTGTCAGACCATATGCCAAAGCAAAGTCATAAACAGATCTCCCCGCATGATCGGTTAAACGTGAACCGAGCCATTCGGTGTGGTGGGCGTTAAAATCGCCAAGAATCACGATCTCTGCGGATGGGACCTGTTGTAGCAAGGAATCTGTAGCCATTTGGACGTGGTCGATGAGTCGGTCTGTTTCGGCATAACCGCTATGGGACCTATAGAGGCACCCGTAGACGCGCGGATGATCGTCGCTATCTACGCGTAGCCAAAGGATGGACAGGTCCGAACCTTCAAGACTGCCGAGGCGTCGAGAACAGATGTCCTCTCTGACGTATACGCAAACTCCAGCCCGAGGCACAAAGGAGTGTTCCAATTTGTACCCGGTAGAGAGATAAGAAGTATCAGCCGGAGAGGACACCTGCATCTCGGTCAGAAAGAGCAAGGCCGGCTTCGCCGTCTCGAGATGGTAGTGGACGGCGTTTAGGTTCGAGTGAAGTCCCCTGATGTTGCAGAAATTCACGGAAAGCGTGGCAGGGGTCGCCTTGGTCTTGTTACTCAGTTTGCCCCGAGCAGTTATTGTATTGAGCGGAATTTTGCCCCCCCCAGAATACGCGGGGCAGCCTGAGCACCCACGCTCAGGAGTGGAGTAGCATGGTCGTGGATGCTCAGCGAGGGATTCTCCAGGGGTGCTGGTACCCTCCTGGGGTAGTCTTTGATTTAATTCCGCTACCATGTTGATGGGGGGGAGAAATGGGCCTCCGGTCACCTGCACTCACCAGACGAAACGCAAAAGCAAAGCTTCCACTTCTCGCCAGTATTCTGTGAGGTCGTGGTACTAACCCGGCTCGAGCCGACCCATACGTGCAACAGCAAAAGCTGCTGCGTGGCTCTACCACCTGTACAATTTGCGAAAAAGTTTGAAAAAAAAAATTGAACATCTATTCATTTTACATAATTAACTTATCACTTCATACTTGAACAATTATAGCATTGTTATAAAATGGGTGTTGAAAACAAAAAATTATTAAAAATAGATTTTGCATCAAAAGAGATGAAGATAAAGTGTGAGGACCCTTTTTTGTGTAAAATTGAAAACTAAAAAAGTATTGTGGATTTTTTCTAATATCTCTTATTATTTATTTTATTATCATCGAGATAATTATCAAAAACAATCTATTTTTTCAGTCACAAAAAATTATCCACTTTTTTTGGATAAATTATAGGCCATATCACTCCTGGCATTGCTCTCTATACATTTGTGGTAGTTTCTTCAATTTGAAGAAGAAAAATTTAGTAATTCCGAAGATTAACCTAGACAGACAGACAAAAATTTCAAAAATGGATATTTAATCTTATTCCAATATAGTTAATAAAATAGTGAGTCATCAGTGCATCTGCAGGGCTAGCATGGGCAGGAGACAGTTTTATCCCCGGGGAAAGGAAAAAATGTTTATCCCCTCGCTTAGTTTTATCTACCCTTAGAGCATGGGGCATACCGGTGGATATAATATCCACAGTAGATGAAATGGGAGATAGACTTAGACTTGGATAGATTTTTTGTATGAATATAAACTTAAACCCATGTCCAATGAACTAGGAAGCATAACTTTTATCTTTCATTTGGCTCCATGCTACGGACGGGGGATATATGTCTACTTGTTATGTCAAACGGGGATATACTTCTCCCCGTTGCCGTGCTTTGGCATAAGGACAAGATAATTTTATCTCTTGTCAGTGGATATAATCAGGGGATAAATTTTTTGTCCCCAGCCCATGCTAGCCGTGCTACAGGGTAAGTGTATTCACAGTGAAGTAAAAATACAAACCATTAATATTTAAAAAAATTAAGTTTAATGGATAAAAATCCACCCACTATCTCAAATTAAAATGAAGTTATTATTAATATATTGTAATCAGTATGACTTGTCTTTGTTCGTATCTAGTACTATGCTGTTTTTAGTATTGTGCTTTCCAATCACACTAAGTCATATATTTTTAAGTACTTACATTGTAGATTACTTGTCTTTCGCCACTATGTATAATTATATATAATTAATCTATCCACTTCTATTCTTACGATTAGATGAGGTATTCATTATTATAAATTTAATTTAGGTAACACACAAAGGACACAACAGTTTCGTATAAAGGTCTGCCTTTAACTGGTCACTCTATGAACTTGACATTCAATCTTTTTGTTACCTGACTTTTAATGATTTTTATGATTAATTGGGGGGAGTGGCTAGGTCAGGTGACAATGATGACTCACTATTTTCTGAATGTGAATGGACTGTAATAGCATGCAAATAAACCCCTGAGCTCAAAGTTATTTTGAATATGACAGACACACTTGAAATTTCATCAGAGAGAATCATTACAAACTATAATAATGAAACTATATCTCTCATTAATATAGTATCTATCTCTCTTAAAAATTGTAAAAACATTAAGCATACAATTAAAATATTGACAAACATTACCTTGCGGCGAGTGTTGCAAAAGATGACAGCCTGAGCAATTGACAGAGTGTCATACAAGTCACAAAGAGTTTCCAATTTCCAGTCTTCCACCTCAATAGATATAAAGAATTGTTTAATACCTTCCAGTGTTAGCTATAAAAGAACATAATATAGCATTAAGCATATTATATAAATGAAATAATATTAGAGAATTAAAGTACTAATCCATAAATCTAATATGATAAAAAAGAAAAGGAAGTAGGTAGTGAGATAAGTAAGATAGAAGGGAATGAAAAGCATGAAAACAAGTAAGAAATCTAGGTATGATCAAAGTATTCATTAGAACTGTTATAAGTTATAACTATAGTGGAATCAGCCAGCTTAGCATTGTCAAAAACCTGTCTACTAAGATTTCAAGAATTATGAATGAAAATGACAGATAAATTTGGGTATTTAAAGATGGATTTAGCAAGAGGATGAGATGTATGGACCAGGTCTTTTCCTTGCACATGATCATAGAGAAGTTTTTGGGTAAATACCAGGTAGTTCTGTTCATTTTTGGACTTGGACAGGGGCAGGACACAGTGAAGTTGGAATGTTTTTTTTATAGAATAAGGATGACAAGCGAGCACACAGCCCACCTGATGGTAAGTGGATACTGTGACCCATAGACATCTACATCTATTCTCCTTTAAGAATCAAAATGCAGATGCGTTGTCACCCCTGAGGATTAAGATGAATGCCTCATACCCAGTAAAAAGGGTCTTCGGTTCTCTACACTCACCATACGAAACACAGCAGCGTTGAGCTGCTACTTGACGCTAGTATTCTGTGAGAGGGTGGTCCTTCCCCGGTCGAGCCGACCCATTCGTGCTACAACTATGATATAGCTGAAGCATGGCTCTACCACGTAAAAAAAGGGATGTATGGCAATTCACATTGTTGTGTTAGACTTTAATGTACAATAGTGAAAGTTGGGTGTGGCAGAAAAAGCATAAGAATAAAATAAATGCTGTAGAAATGCAGTCATTAAAAATGGTGACAAATTGATAATAAGTGAAAAGTATGGTTTGCAAGATATTGTAACCAGGATCAAGAAAAGAATACTTGGTTGGTTGGATATGTGGTAAGAATGAATAAGGAAAGAGTGGCAATGAAAATTTATGCTGTAAAAGTGAGGGAGTCAGCAAGGGATTCCCTAGACTTCTCAAAAAAATTGGTGATATATTGAAGATGGGCCAAGTTAAGAGTATCCTTAACTAACAAGCATGTATGTGTATATTACATGGATGTGAAAGACAGAGAGGTGTGCCAGGATTGCGCTAAATGAGAGTCTGTAGTCTCTGCCTATCCCTCTAGGTGACTGGCTTTTTAGAATAGAACAGAATAATTTTTTATTCAATATAGATCACATGTGTAATTCTTATTGAAAGTCATTTTTACCTTACCACTGGTTCGAAATAAAACCTCTGTTCTGGGAAGAACTAGCAAGAAACCCAGCGGGACTTTTTTTAAAAAGTAAATTTTACATTAATTGTTGTACAAACTATTTACAAAATTTATTTTAGAAACTGCTTGGGAGCGACCACCTCATTCCCGGGGGTTATTATCAACCATGTATTCATTTATATTAAATGAACCCTTTTTATACAGCTTCAGCTTAACAAAACATTTAAACTTAGTAATAGAGAGAGCCTGTACACTTTCCGGGACCATGTTGTAATAGATATACATTGCCCCAAGAATGAATTACTGACTCTGTGGAGTCGAGAAACTGGTATCACTAGTTTTTGTTTTTTCCTAGTGTTTACAGAATGCATATCACTTTTTTTATTAAAACTGTCTTTGTTTTTGTGAACATACATTACATTTTCGTAAATATATTTATTTGTTTAAATTTATCTCTAAGAGACTCTCGGTTTTAGGTTGTAAATAGCTATAATGGCTCTCTTCTGTAAAACAAAAATAGTTTCTGAATCAGCCGCATTTCCCCATAGCAAAATCCCATAAGAAATTATGCTATGGAAATAACTGAAATATACTAATCTAGCTGTCTCGACACTAGTGAGACCTCTAATCTCTTTTACAGCTAAGGCTGCAGAACTTAGTCTGCTTGTTAGTTTGGATATATGGGGGCCCCACTGAAGCTTTGCGTCGAGAGTAATGCCAAGAAAAACAGTGGATTCAACAGGGCTCAGGGGTTGGGTTTAGAATCAAGTCGCCTGAATTTGAGGAGTCTGTCACTGTGGGGGGGTCAAGGGGGCTTATCTGAAGTGCCCCCATGCAATTTTAGTTGCTGGAGCTGCGTCGAAATATTTAATATAATTTTCTAAAAATATTCGTAAATCACTAATTAATACCTGAAACGGAACTTTTGACATTGACCAACCAACCAGAAATAGGAGCCCCGCTTAGCGGGGCTCCGTCGACTACACTTTGGTACTACTTCGGCGGAGGGGGGACGGCCCCCCTCCCTATTAAAGAGATTTTTCTCAGAAATCATTCAATAAAAATTTTAATCTTCAACATTTCATATAAAAAAAAATAGGCACGTCTGGCAGGGGAAAAAGGTGGGGGGCGAATCTACCTCCCCACCCCTTTCCCACCGCCCCACACCCCCCTATTAAGGCGACTTGATTCTAAACCTTAACCGGGCTCAGTTCTTCCCCATTTAAAAACACATTGGTATTCAGATTTTTAACATTCGAAGTTGTAAATGTAATGATTTATATGTATATTTCTGCCGCCAAATAACAATGTTTAAATCTGAAAGGTATTATAGAAAGCCAGCCAGACTGTGAGGCATTCCATCTTAGTCGTCAAAGGCGACTGGACTACAGAAGCCACTTATAACCACATGTACTGTAAATTTGCCATTTTAGTTTTATAAAAAAGTAGAATAGTCACATACCTATGTTTTTTCATTCATTTTATTAGTTCACCTCATAGGTTGAAAGTGAGTGTATTTTTATTTATTATTTATAGTTGTTATCAAGATTTGCAAAACCAACAACAACAACTGAAGTCAATTATAAATAATGATTAAAAAATCTATTGCCATTTTAAAATTCGTACTAGTATTCACAGGGGCATATAAATTAAAAAATTTATCTCTATTAAAATTTACAGTTGTGAGTTAAATTAATATAAAACAAATTCATTAATAACAAATTAGTGGAATATTTACTCTACCTCTTCCTTTTGCACAAGAATGCGAACAGGATCCCTCATGAAGCAACGAGAGACTTCTAAAACATCATCAGGCATAGTGGCAGAGAGTAAAATAACCTGAACATCGGCTGATAACATTTTAAATACATCATGAATTTGATCTTTAAATCTGAAATAATGTAAAAGAAATCTATTAATAAAAAGAAATCAATAATAAAATAAAGTTAAGTGTCTGATTGTCTACAAATATACAATTTTTATTTATGTTAATATGACTCACCCTCTAGATAACATTTCATCAGCTTCATCAAGTACAAAAAGTTTAATTGTGTTGGCACGTAATGCCCTACGTGATATCATATCATAGACTCTGCCTGGTGTACCTACAACAACATGCACACCACTTTCCAACTGTCGCATGTCTTCACGTACATTAGTTCCACCAATGCAAGCATGACATTTAGCATTCAAATGATCACCAAGAGCTATAACCACCTACAAAAAAAGGAAATTTAAAAATTATCTTTTAAAAAATAAATCAATAACAACATATTATTTTGATACTGCATACCTTCTGAATCTGTTGGGCTAATTCCCTAGTAGGGGCTAAAATGAGTGCTTGGCATTCACGAATACTAGTATCGATTTGTTGAAGAATTGAAATGGAAAATGTTGCAGTTTTGCCAGTTCCAGATTGGGCCTGAGCTATAACATCTCGCCCTTCGATACATGGCATAATAGCTCGTTGTTGGATAGCAGATGGTTTTTCAAAACCATAAGCATATATTCCTCGCAACAATTCTTCTTTCAAATTCATGTCATCAAAGCTTTCCACGACTTGATGCCAGTTTGTATCCAGTGTTTCGTGCTCGGCACCAGGAGACCCATCGTAATTGTCTTTTGACGGTCCATTTTTAGGATCCTCCGGCCAATCCTCTGTTCTGTGGAAAATAAATTTAAACTTGATGCAAAAATACAAAGGAAACGCAATAAAATATACACGGCATGGCGTAATATAATAGTGAATACGCAAAATTAATGAATCGCACGGCTGTCAAAGTGGCATTACAGTTGTTTGCATTCAGATTTCATTAGGGTTTAAATGAAAATTTTCAAGCAATTTGAAAAATATGTATTGCAAGTGTTTAGCTAATAATAACTAGTTTCATCAAAATTACACGTGCGTTAAACCGAATCAGTAATAAGTTCTCCTGCCAGCGCCATGTTGGCAAATCGGCGGCCGTGGGGAATAAATTAATACGTTAGATGTACAATGAAGACAAGTAATTTGACAAAACATTTTGATCGGAAAGTAATTTCTCTAATGCTCTTTATAATTATTTTGCAAAAATTAATATCGATATTATACAAAAATTACACTTACCTTCTTTCAGGTGAATAGGACATGTTCCAATCGCGGTAGCTGAACGGAAAAGAACTAGCAAGGTCAAGTTAAGTTTAACACGGGCTTTTTTATGGCAATATTACTAAACACTCTTTTGGTTAAAAGTTGTTTAGATTTAATTGTGAAATATTTTAAAATGATTATTGAACTACGAAAAATTTTTAAATTGTCTATATCGTAAGAGAATGAATAACTCTTAATAAATAGGAAATAAAACGACGGAAGTACACAACTGCGTCATATGTTGCAAATATGAAAAAAGAGCCAAAGCATAAATAATTATGACAGAGAGAAAAATCAAATCAAAAATAAAAAAGTCTGGAAACAAAATAATTCTTCTTAATATTACGATGCTTTTTTGTAATAATTGCAATTTTTATGTGATGATGGCTTTATTGCCAAAAAATTTAAGGAAATATGAACGTATCATGAAGTACTTAAATGTTATATTATGCCGATAAAGACCAACCGAACAAAAGCGAGCGAATACAAGAGAGTGTGATTCGCCGATAATCACCGCACGCTCGCTCGTCTTTACTCTTATCCAAACTCCACATAGAGTGGTAAGAGTCCACACTCCAAATAGAATGAACACCAGTGAAGGATAGTGACGCTCGGCGAACTACAACTCGGAAGTGTACTGATTAAGCAATGGCTGCGGCTAATCCAGGCCACTGGTTAAATTGATATACGGAGCAAGTATGGGTATAGCCAACAAATAATTGTTTTGGGTTTGGTTGTATGTTCATAATGCAATTTATCGATGTGAAACTCCATGATGCAGAATAATTGCCTAGTAAGTAGGTAAAGATTTTTAAAATGGAAAAACATGCGTGAGTGTCGTAGAACACTCGGTTGGAACGAAGTTCCTTCCGTAGTATATTATTATTGATAAACGTATTATATTATTTATTAACAATTTTTCTTTCATGGCAAGATACGAAAAAGTGCGAGGGAGATGGATATTATTCCATCTCGCTCGCACTATAGAAAGGGGTCGTGACGGAAAAATCTTACACTTTTTCTCGCCTAGCCCCTATCCGTCAAATTCGTACCGTGCAATAAGGAACTTCGTTCCAAAACTAAAGCACATCGTTGTCGATATGATTATACGATTAGATATATTTATACGTGGTAGAGCCATGCTGCAGCTATATTAATTGTATAGTTGTAGTATGAATGGGTCGGCTTGACCGGGGAAGGACCACGCTCTCGCAGAATACCAGCGTAAAATAGCAGCTTAAAGCTGCTGTGTTTCGTATGGTGAGTGTAGAGAACCGGAGACCCTTTTTACTGGAAAAGAGGCATTCCATCTTAGTCCTCACGGCTGACAACGCATCTGCAATTTGATTTGCAAACGAGGATAGATGTAGATGTCTATGGGCTACAGCAACCACTTGCAATCAGGTGGACTGTGTGCTCGCTTGTCACCCTTAACCTATAAAAAAATCATTTAATAGAAGTAGAGTCATTAATAGCCAAGAAACTTAGACTGAGATGAGTATTACATTGAGAAAATTTAAAATTAAGAATTAGATTGCTTACGCTATCATATTTCCTACGCATACGTAGTTACAGTTAATATTCGAGTTTAACACGGGATGCATCAAATAGCAAGGAAAAATTGTCCTCCCTTTGCTCTCCAATACCAAACCGGAAGAAAGAACTTTCCCGAGGAGTGGCTGCCAATGGGTGGCTGGCGCTTGGTGGATTTTATAATTCATTATGATGAAGTCTGACATATCTCATCCTTGCTAAAGCGGAGTCGGTATACATCGATATTTCTTGAAGAAAAAACTCTTCTTAACTGAACGAGTGAAACCTCTCAAAGAAAAAGTTACAAAAGGATTTTACATCACCGCTAAAATAGTTCGCTCATGTTGCATTTTTCTTTCCTTGGTATATATTTGTATTACACTGACGGCATCCATTGTTAGTGATTGATATTTCCACTAAATATCAACTTTGGGCGGTTCATTGAGTTGAAAGCTAAAGTAGCAACAATTTAAAGTAGAAACAATTGAAATCTGAACGGGTATTAATTTTCATAGTCATCATAGCGATAGGAATGTATAACGCTCTTCAATCGATTTAAGATAAAATTTACAACGTTCTTTGATATTGGATTTTTAACTTTTGTTTTGTTACATTATAGGCAATAAATTACGTTTCACGTAATGTTTAATATAAGCTTAAAATTTAATGAATAAAAAGTTGTTCCATAAAATTATAAAGAAACGTACGGTTTTAGCACAGTACCCATATTTCGACTACTGTATTTATTCACAGACATAGTCTTTTTAATGCACGACGCACGACGCATAACGACAATGAGTAGGCTTGATGTACGTCAAGCCTATAGCCTGTCGTTTTACGTCGTGAGTCGTGCATGACCTTGGCGGGACGTTCAGCAACATTGGATACACACTTGGATCAGTCGCTGGATCGATCATCATATTGTATGAGGGCGAGCCCCCTGTGTTGGTAAGCAAATCCGAAACAAAACGACCGTTATTACTGTAATTTTTAACTTTCAAAAAGAAGCAAATAGCAATAATGTGATTAAAAATTACTTATATGTGAAAGATCTTTTTGTAAATTTGTCATGGTAGATCTCTTTCTGCAGCAAAAAACTGAATAATTCGTAATTTTTATAGGACTTTGATTCAGCTGCGTAACTAAATTTAGTCCACTGAACAGTGCGGCTGCAAATAGTTTTATTGTACGCATTGAACCGCGTGTGGCCCGTGTTGCTCTATGGTTTGGACCATAGACTTAAATACCCAAAATACCCATAGACATGCTATAAAGAGCAAAGTTTATCTTCATAACATTGTCTTGATGACTTGATGATGAAGTAACTTTCGTTCGTAAGGATTATGCTATGCCTAATAATAAAGCTCATAAAATACTTCTTAGTTTTTAATATTTTTTGTCATATAACACCATATTGTGGCTTATATACAAAAATAAGCATATTATGGTATTATAACTTTATTTAGATGGAATAAAGACGCTTTTTCTTCCGACTTGCCTAACAAAAATTCAAGATCAATTAAGATTAGCTGAGAGGTGTAGCTTAATTATAGATAGCCTATACTATTCCTCATAAATCTTGCTATCATATAAAAAAATAATTTTCAAATCGGACTGGTAGTTCCAGAGATTAGCGTGTTTAAGCAAACAAAAAACTCTATCGCTTTATTATATTAAAATAATTATAAATTATAAGTTTTACATTATGTTAAAAAAGAAATTTCCAGGAAAAACTGTCAATGACAGTAATTTTTATGCTCGAAAATACAACTTTCTGATCTGTTTCTTGGGGAAAATTGTTTAATTTTATGGGTAGACTCGCGTCTTCAGAGATTATTGGGATTTTCTACATTTTGCTACATTGCACGTTCAGCTTATTCCTGGTAACATTATATTAGATTTGATTTTATTAGGGCTTAACTTCAAAATTGGCTTACATGCACATAATCTCTAACCTTAAGACAAAATTTCAACCTACTCAACTAGGCTTTGGCACTAGAGGTGGCTGTGAGACGGCGGTACCTTCAGTTACCTACATTTTTAACAAACTCTGATGCAGATATTTTTGTGAAGGTTGATCTAAGGAATGCTTTTAACTCTATCTATAGAGTAACCTTGCTGAAAGAAGTGGCTAACAATACCCCGAAATTTATCATTACGTTTGGCAATGTTACAGTCAAAACACTAGCTTGCTTTACGAAAACCATATCATCGATTCTGCTGTCGGTTTTCAGCAGGGTGACACACTAGGTCCAGTACTTTTCATTTTGGGAATTCAACCCATTATTTCAAATTAGCAGTGGTAGAGCCGCGTTGCAGCTTCTGCTGTATCATGGATGGGCCGGCTCGAACCGGGGCGGTACCACAACCTCACAGAATACCAACGTAAAGTAAGAGCTTTGCTTCTGCGTTTCGCTTGGTTAGTAGCCCAATCCCCCCCCCCCTCCCCATAACATGGTAGCGGAATTTAAAAAGAAAGAACTACCCCAGGAGACTTACCCCCTGGTAATGGAGAATCCCTCACTGAGCATCCACAGTCAAACTACCCTCTTCCTGAGCGTGGGTGCTCAGGCTGCCCCACGTATTCTGCGGGGGGGGCAAAATCCCGCTCTATACTAACACTGCACGGGGCAAACAGAGCAATAAAACCATGGCGAACCCTGCCACGCTATCCGTGGACTTCTGCAACATCAGGGGATTTCACTCGAACCTTAACGCCGTCCACTACCATCTAGAGACGGCGAAGCCAGCCTTGCTCTTTTTGACCGAGACGCAGGTGTCCTCTCCGGCTGATACTTCGTACCTCTCCTACCCGGGGTACAAATTAGAACACTTCTTTGTGCCCCGGGCTGGAGTTTGCGTATACGTCAGAGAGGATATCTGTTCTCGACGCCTCGGCAGTCTTGAAGGTACAGACCTATCCATCCTATGGCTGCGCGTAGACAGCGACGAACATCCCCGCGTCTACGGGTGCCTGTATAGGTCCTATAGCGGTAATGCCGACACAGACCGACTCATCGGCCACGTCCAAATGGCTACAGATTTCTTGCTACAACAGATCCCATCGGTAGAGATCATGATACTTGGCGATTTTAACGCCCACCACGCTGAATGGCTCGGTTCACCTTTAACCGACCATGCGGGGAGATCTGTTTATGACTTTGCCTTAGCTTATGGTGACACAACTGGTTACTTCGCCTACGCGGATTTCAGATGTGGAGGATCATACACCTTCCCTGTTGGACCTTCTGCTGACCTCTCATCCGGACGGATATCAGGTTTCCGTCGATGCCCCTCTTGGCTCTTTGGACCATTGTCTGATCCGGAGTGTGGTGTCACTCACGCTCTCCTCGCGGTTGCATTCTGCAGGTTGCCGCCGTGTTTGGCATTACAGGTCGGCGGATTGGGATGGAATGCGGTCTTTCTTTGCATCCTAACCATGGGAGCGGGTTTGCTTCTCGCCGGATGATCCCAGCGCTGTTGCTGACTCAGTCACCGATGTGGTGCTACAGGGAATGGAACTATTTATTCCATCATCTGTGGTGCCCATCGGTGGCAGATCGCAGCCTTGGTTTGGTCGCTCCTGTAAGACTGCATTACGCAGTAAGCAGGAGTATTATCGGGCCTGGGCTGAGGCTTCGGCGGCTTCGGATGTAAACACCAGCATGCTTAAAAAGAAGTATAACTTCGCCTCCAGGTCCTTCAAAAGAGTTATTGCCAAGGCAAAGTCAGAGCACATAGGCAGAATTGGCGAGAAACTAATTCGCCTTCCTTCCGGAACCCGTGCATTCTGGTCTCTCGCCAAGGCTGTCCAAGGGAATTTCTGTAAGCCATCACTACTATCTCTGCACAGGGAGGATGACTCACTGGCCCACGCCGCAAAAGAGAAAGCCGACCTTTTAGGCTCCCTTTTTGCGTCCAACTCGACTCTTGATGAAGGGGGGAACACACCGCCGACCATCCCGCAGTGTGAGTGCTCTATGCCCGATGTACGATTCACACAGTGCTCAGTACGGAAAGCACTCCTCTCCCTGGACATCCACAAGTCGAGTGGGCCTGATGGAATCCCGCCAATTGTGCTGAGGACGTGCGCTCCAGAATTGGCACCGGTTCTAACGCGTCTTTTTCGGTACTCCTACTCCCTAGGCGTTGTCCCGAATTCATGGAAGACAGCTTTCGTGCACCCCATCCCTAAAAAAGGTAACCGCTCTGATCCGTCCAATTACAGGCCTATCGCCATCACCTCCTTGTTCTCGAAAATAATGAAGTCCATTATTAACTGCCAGCTTATGCGGTACCTTGAGGAGCACCAGCTGATTAGTGACTGCCAGTACGGTTTCCGTCGGGGTCGCTCAGCTGGTGATCTTCTTGTTTACCTAACACATTAACACATAGATGGGCGCAGGCGATCGAGTCCAAGGGGGAGGCATTGGCCGTTAGTTTGGACATTGCGAAGGCTTTCGATCGGGTTTGGCACAAAGCGCTTCTTTCGAAGCTCCCTTCCTATGGGCTTCCCGAGAAATTGTGCAATTGGATCACCAGCTTTCTTGTAGATCGGAGCATCAAGGTCGTTGTAGACGGTGCATCCTCCGACTACAAGCCTATTGACGCTGGTGTTCCACAAGGCTGCGTGCTATCACCAACGCTGTTTCTTCTGCATATCAATGATATGTTGCAAACCGGTAGCATTCATTGCTATGCGGATGACAGCACTGGTGATGCTCTACACACCCGCCGTGCCAATATTTCTCGGGAAAACGTCGCCGAGTACCGGAACAAACTTGTGTCTAAAGTCGAGACTTTGTTGAACGAAGTCTCGGATTGGGGGCGACTAAATCTAGTCCAGTTCAATCCCCAGAAGACACAAGTTTGCGCGTTTACCGCTAAAAGGAACCCCTTTGTCGTATCTCCTCAGTTTCAAGGCACTCCCCTTGTTGCCTCAGCCAGTATCGGAATCCTCGGCGTCGACATATCGAGTGACGTGCAGTTTCGTGGTCACTTGGAAGAGAAGGCCAAATTGGCCTCTAAATAGCTTGGTGTGCTCAGTAGAGCGGGGCAGTATTTTATGCCGGCACACCGCCTGCAACTTTACAAGGCGCAGGTTCGGTCTCACATGGAATACTGTTCCCATCTCTGGGCAGGGGCTCCCCAGTGCCAGCTCCTTGCACTTGACCGCATTCAGCGCAGAGCGGATCGAATCGTCGACGACCGAGTTCTTTCCGATCGGCTTGACTCACTAGCACTGCGTAGAGATGTTGCATCTTTTTGCGTATTTTATCGCATGTACCACGGGGAGTGCTCCGAGGAATTGTTCGGACTAATTCCAGCCGCTCAATTTCACCATCGCACATCGCGACAAAACCTGCGGTACCATCCATAACATCTGGATTGAAAAAAAAAATTATTAACTTAAGGTCTTTGCCTTTAGTTAATAAAACTAACTAAAGAGCTTCATATTTCTTTAAGAAATTTTTATTAACTTAAAATAAAGGCCTTTAGTTAGTAAAAATGTTGGTTTTCCATATAAGTTTTTTTTAAACATTATACTATTCGCTTTACATCACAAAATGAAAAAATAATAACGTATGATAATAACGTATGAATAAAAATTACGATAAACTTATCACTATGCATGTGATCATTGTTAAAACCATAGATTTAGTAACTAACTAACGTTAGAATAGATTGGCAATGCAAAAGAGCAAGAGCATAATTTACGCGTATGTTAGAGCGAGAAAGATAGACTAGACCATTCACGTACACGCTATCAGCCTGTATCAGCCTGGTGTCATTCGTGAACAAAACAAATCCCGCTTGTATTTGCAAAATCGCAGGTTTTAAAGTGAAAATTAGTGTTTAATAGCCGAAGTTAATTATGACTAGGTGCGTAGTACCTAAATATAACTCACCTTAGAAGGAAACACCACATTATTAAAAATTTTACTCGTAGGTACGATTGAATTGTTTAGCTGTCCAAATGTTGTCTTTTAGAGCAGGTAAAAACAGTTTGTACTTCAATAGATAGGAAATATTATCACATTTTATAATAATAATCATCTCAATGCAAAGCAATTGAATTTAAAATAATTACAAATACGTGAAATTCTGCTAATTTTAACCTCACTTTTGTAGAGATTGACATTATCGATAATATCTTATCGAAATGTTCTTAACAAGCAAAGGTATATATATACTTGCATGCAGCTTTATTCAACTTAGTAATTTTTTTAATTTGTAGGTTACCGTAGTTAAATATTCTTCTAAACGTATGAAAAATTATTTTTAATAGAATTAGGGTGACAAACAAGCACACAGTTCACCTGATAGTAAGCGGATGCTGTGACAAATTTTCACAAAATATTGATATTCGACAAAAAGGGTTGAAAATTATAAATAGAGAAGAATTGGTTCCCTAAAGAAAATAGTCGACTATATGCAGCAAGTACTTTGAAGAAAACTGTTTTCTCATAGAGATGCCCACTGTGTAGTGGCGGTGTAAGAATATATCCACTACCCCATATCATCCCGTGGGTGTCGTAAGAGGCGACAGAGGGAAACAAATCAGGAGATGGGCAGCAGCGGCTTCCTTATAACGACAAAAAAACGTGTGTATATACTTAAGTACGCACGTAGGAAGATATACTTCTTTAGCGTAACAAAACAAAAATAACTACCTTAAATTTAGTTATCAGTTCCCACGAAAACTTGAGAGACAGTTACCCACTGAAGTTGTCGCTTTGAGGTGTCAGTGTGCGCGCGCATCGTAACAACTTCATGGTGTCGTTTTTGGCCGTCGGTGTGCGCGCGTATCGTAAAAAATTCACTCACATCATTTTTCCCAAACGCCCCAAAAGAAGTATAACTTCAAAAACACAAAAACTGCGGTTGCCAACCCGCTTGCCAAGCGTATCAGCTATGGGCAATCTATGGGGAAGCCTATGTTCAGCAGTGGACTTTAATAGGCTGTAACAGTAACATAGAGGTGCATTAAGGGAAAAACTATAACACATCCAACCATAAACACTTATTAATAAAATTACATATAATTGAAGGTTATTTTATTATAAGAATATTATAATTTATTTATTATAGATATGTACCTGAAAAGCAATAGGTATCTGAATATGTTTCGAAATATTCTAAAAATTGACATCGTAGTCTTGTTTAATACCTTTTTAGTATACATTTCCTATCGCAATTTGGTTTTACTTACTAACTTTTTATTTATGATGTGTATAACTCGGATATCATTTTTGGAACGAAGTTTCTTATCGGACGGTACGAATTTGGCGGATGGGGCTAGACGAGAAAAAGTGTAAGAATTTTCCGTCACGACCCTTTCTGTCGTAGTGTAGACGGCCTTGGCGGCTATAAGGAAGCAAGATGGAATAATATCTATCTCCCTCGCACTTTTTCTTATCTTGCCATGAAAGAAATATTATTTTATTTTAAATGACACTTCATTTTAATATACGCTCGTAATTCATTTATTTGTATTCGTTAATCAATAATAGAATAGAATGAAATGGAATAGAATAGAATAATTTTTATTCAATATAGATTACATGTGTAATTCTTATTGAAAGTCATTTTTTACTTTACCACTGGTTCGATAAAAAAACCTCTGTCTTGGGAAGAACCAGCAAGAAACCCAGCGGACTATTTTTTTTAAAAGTAAATTTCACATTAATGGTTGTACAAACTATTTAAGTACAAAATTTATTTTAGAAACTGCTTGGAAGCGATCACCTTATTCCCAGGGGTTATTATCAATTATGTATTCATTTATACTATAATAAACCTTTTTATACAGTTTCAGCTTAACAAAACATTTAAACTTGGTAATAGAGAGCCTGTACAGTTTCCGGGACCTTGTTGTAATGCGTATACATTGCCCCAAGAATGAATTACTGACTCTGTGGAGTCGAGAAATTGGTATCACTAGCTTGTGTTTGTTTCTAGTGTTTACAGAATGTATATCACTTTTTTACTAAAACTGCCTTTGTTTTTTTGAACATACTTTAAATTTTTGTAGATATACTGAGAGGCCAAAGTTAATATATTTATTTCTTTAAATTTATCCCTAAGAGACTCTGTCGGTTTTAGGTTGTAAATAGCTCTAATGGCCCTCTTCTGTAAAACAAAAATAGTTTCTGAATCAGCCGCATTTCCCCATAGCAAAATCCCATACGACATTATGCTATGGAAATAACTGAAATAAACTAATCTAGCTGTCTCGACACTAGTGAGATCTTTTTTACAGCATGGGCTGCAGAACTTAGTCTGCTTGCTAGTTTGGATATATGGGGGCCCCACTGAAGCTATGCGTCTAGAGTGATGCCAAGAAAAACAGTGGATTCAACAGGGCTCAGTTCTTCCCCATTTAAAAACACATTGGTACCCAGATTTTTAACATTCGTTGTTGTAAATTTAATACATTTAGTTTTATTTCCGTTTAAATGTAAATTATTAACGTTAAAGCAATGCACTAATTTTGATATAGCATTATTCACTTCGTCACATTTAAATGATTGACGTTTAAGTATCATCAGCAAATAATACTATATCATGATTATCCCCTACAAGGGAAGGTAAGTCATTAATATATACTAGAAATAGGAATGGGCCGAGAATCGAGCCCTGAGGGACACCCATTAGTACAGGTGACCCGGAAGAACTTTTACCATTGATAATAACTTTCTGCATTCTATTACTTAAATATGAAATAATAAGTTTAAGCGCTGTGTTCTTGACACCATAGTACTGTAGCTTCCTGATTAATGTCTCATGGTGAACACAGTGAAGGTCACAAAATATACCCAAAGCATCCTCCGAATTCTCCCATGCACAAAAAATATGTTTAATAAGCTCAACTCCAGCGTCAGTTGTCGAGCGACCCCTTGTAAAACCGAATTGATTTTTATGTAGTAATTTATTAATATTAAAGAAACTGAAGATCTGATCTAAAATTATTTTTTCAAAAATTTTACTAAATGTTGGTAGTACAGAAATCGGTCTAAAATTGGCGGGGTCTAATGTACTACCAGATTTAAATAAAGGTATGACTTTACTATGTTTCATTAAATCAAGAAACACACCAGATTCGACGCTTGTATTAAATATAGTGGCTAGATAAGGTGCTATTATATCTATTATAGATAAAATAACTTTAACGGAAATCCCCCATAAGTCTGTCGTTTTCTTAACATCAATAGTTTTAAAATATTTAACGATATCTTTTGGCAATACTCTATGGAATTTAAAAGTATTTATAATACGTTTATCAATAATAATATACTACGAAAGGAACTTCGTTCCAACCGAGTGGTCAACGACACTCAGGCATGTTTTTTAAGAACACCGTTTCTTTCAGTGAATTTATATTAACAATTTTTAAAGTTTATGTATGAACTAAGTGGTAGGACCTCATTTCTGTCTGGGACATCGTCTGGGTAGGTATTACCCTCTTATCTAGTACCGGTATAAATACAGGCTGTATACCGGTATAAATATAGGCATTCCATCTCAGTCCGTATAGGTAGCAACGACCTTCTTAGTTTGAAGTTAGCTGCAAGTTTCCATGGGCTGCAGTAGCCACTTAACATCGTCAGATTGACTGTAAGTGCGTAGGATACTTCAGTTTTATAAAAATATTTTAACTAATAAATCCTAATAAATTTAACATTTTTTATAACATGTATTTTCGGAATGTCGAGAATATTCTGAATTACACCTTTTATTGGATCGCAGACACGATATTTCAATATTTATTTAATTAGTATAGCCATTCAGCAAGGAAACGCATCCAGCGTTCTTGGCACAATACCACAAGGAGCAGGACTGTATGATAATTTAAGTTTTTAGTTTGTTTTTCTTATATATAGTTTTTTTTAAATATTAAAAAAATACAAACAATAGTATGTATTTCAATGTTTCATTATGTCGACAATAAGCCGCCATGTTAGTTTTTATGTGCAGCTTAAAACTCGCGAAAGGGCACAATGCTTTTATAGATATCTAATTTGTCTAATTTGTCAATACATAGCGTTCTATAATTGTAACCATCCTTTTGGCTTCTTCGTAGTTGGGTAAAAATATTCAATTAACTATATACACGAATATACTGCAATCGGTATCGATAATTATTGCTGAGGCAGGCAATGCATGGTGTAGCACTATTTGCCTCCCACACATGCACATTACACGCACACTTGTGTATTTTGATTTTGGTCTCGCCCTAATCACTTCATTGCCAATCTATACTATACTATATCTATGGTTAAAACCAAAATAAGTATCTTAAAATTATTGTGGGAAAGCAGGGTCACAGTCTAACTACTACTAACAATCTGTCATCGAAGGCGTCGAACGGGGCAAACGTGCGGCAGGATGCGGGGCGGAACGCGGGCAGAGCATCTACTTATTAGCCGTTCGGGAGCTGTCCGGCTAGGCGAGGGTGATGCAACTTTGTATGAAAGCTGAAAAATCTGCACACAATCATGATTTTGTCAATCTTCGTGTTGGGCTTGTAAAAATAAAGCGGGAAAAATATCGCTGTTTCTTTCCTTAATGTTGTTTTAAATTGGCATTTTAAAAATTAGATACAAAAATTGATAGTATATCGGAAGAAACTAAAAATGTTAATTCTGTGTTAAACTTTTTTTTGGTTTGCTCATTTTGCTAATATAATTACATACATTACTCTGAAATTTTCACAATTAATTTACCTATTAATTGATTAAAATGAAATTATTAAATATTAGCAGAATTCTATTAAAAGAAGCCATGAATAATTAGAAGAAAAAAATGACATTTGTTGGTCAACGTCTTTCATATTAAAAAATATTTTCTGAAATTTATTCAAATTTATTTCATAGATTTAGATTTTAATATTTATTATTGATTTCTGTTTAAATTCAGTTATTATGGGCTCAGAATACTTCATTTCTTTTGTAAGCGAATACACAGTCATAATATCGTCGTGAATATACAGTAAAGATTTTTTGTGAGATATTAACTCTCTTAAGATATTGACTATAAATGAATTCATTATTTCAAAATATTATGCACGATGTGTGATCATCATTGAAAGTAAGTTAAGTGTTGTGCCAATAAAAAGCACAAAATTATCTGATCACTTTCTGCAGGTTTCCTCTAATAGGAAAAGAAAAACTTATGACAATATTGTGGTAAGTCTATAAACATTTTGAATTTATTGACCGTTATTTGTAGGGATTATTACTATATTGACTCGAATTGTATCTGTTTCAGAACACGTATTTGGGCTGAGTTAAGTTTTCACCATGAGAATTTTGCTGATTTAAATTTACGTTAATGTTCTGTGAAGAATAACTCTCTGACAATAACATGTGTTATATATCAGTAACAAGCTTGGAAATATTATGTGCAAAAGCAATAAAAAACATCAATAATAATGTATAGTTTATAGTAGTTAGTAGTAAGCTTTTTTTCGTCCTAAAGCTATTTAAATAAATAAATGCGTTTCAAATAAGAAGCACATCGCGTTGATATTTTAAATTATGTAAAAGTAGCGTTAGCAACGTTAAATTTTTTTTTCATAAATTAAAATAGGTACAATGATATTAAATATTACAATTTTTCCCATTGTTCTTTTTCTTTTTCTTTTCAAGCTTAGATTATTTATTTTCAAGATATTAAATTACAGTTAAATGGTGAATCAAAAATGAACTTAGTTTAAAGGTATGTATGTGTATTATTTACCAAACATCGCTACCAAAATTAAAGGTAAGTAACAATAACGCGATGTGCTTCTTATTTGAAACGCATAGTAGGTATGTTGTCGTTTATTTGATGTTTATTTGATTGCAGAAATGAAAAATTGACCAAGTTGCAGCCCACTTTGAGAAAAATTGAGAAAAACGCTACCATAGATGATGAGAAGAAAAAAATTATTTAATTAAATCCAACTACCGCCGAGAATTAAAAAAAATTATAACATCTAAGCTTCATGTCTTCAATACTTCTACCAGTAGCGAGATATCCCATTGCTGCTCCTAGTTTTTCTTCGGAAGTTACAGTTTTTCGCATACATGTACCTTGTTTTTTTAGATATGGTGTTACCTAGACCAGTAACTTATCAAAACAAGCCTCTTTCATGCGAAAATAATTTGCATAGTCTTTATCCTCTTTTGAAACCCGTATGTCAGTCAATAAGTTAATATGGGTATAGAAATCCCTTTTTAAAAGCCAGTTTTGTACCGAGCGTCTTCTTTTTATACGTTTTTACACAAAATTGCAATCAAAATTGCAACACAGGCCTTTTTTTATGAATATCCATCCTTTCCCTCTGAAATTTTGAGTTTGACTGACGATCAGTCAGAATGAGCGTGTAATGTCGAAATTATTCTATCATTCAAACATCAATCATGATTGATCGAACTGATGGACGCTTGCCTAGGCGTGTAATGGCCGCCTTAGAATATACTGGCGTATAGTATATTATACAAGAAAATTCCTTATGTCAAAAATGCAAGATAGAAAAGGATACCAAATCTCATGACATTGTAACCGATTTTGAATGACAGGTCAGCACAAGTCGGCACGCAGGAAATAAGCTCCTAGATATTTTGTAATTTCTTTCTTTTTAGATTATAATAGTGTTAATGTTTATAATTAATAGTTTTCCAAAATGGTTACATGTTCCGTCAGTAATAGTGATATCAATAAAAAGGTTGAACACTTGGAACGCCAGTCCCGATCAACCAGTTTAGAAATAAGAAATATACCAAAACAGACATCCGAAAATAAACAAGACTTGACTGGTATTATTATTAATTTAGGTAAAGCCATTAATGTCCAATTTCAGCCATCAGAAATCAAGGATGTATTTCGAGTCAAGACAACCAATAAACCAATAATTGCGGAGTTTACAAATCCTTAATAAAAGATAAATTCCAAAAATCAATGAAAACTTTCAATAAGAATAACAAAAATGATAAGCTTCGTACCCGTCATTTAAATCTAAGCGGTCCAAAGCGTTTATTCTTCCTGGCAAGAGAATTTGCTTCGACATACGGTTATAAATACTGTTGGACTTCATACGGTAAAATATTGTTGCGTAAAGAAGATGGTTTCACGCAAATAAGAATGAATAGTGAAAGTGATTTAAACAAACTTAAAAGTAAAAAATGACTATCTATTTGGTTAAAAATTATTAATTTTTTAGTATTTTTCTTTAAGCATATATTCTTTAAAATGTCTTTTCTTTGTAATTTTTACTGTTATGTCTCTTTTATTTTATATAATTTTAATCAAAACAAAAAAAATATGCCTGTAACACACTACATACAAACACAATCAGTACAAACATACTATTAACAACTAATTCAGTACTCAAAATCGACTGTTCAAAAAAATAGTCCACGTATTTCTATCATTGCACTGCATTATCATCTAAAATAGAGTATAGGCTAAAAATAACGTTTGAGTATCTATACTGCCTTACAAATTGCAACAAAATATGTAAGTTGTTATCATCGTACCCCCATAACTGCTCATATTTTTTTTTTCTTTAAGTAAAAACGATGGTAATAAATAATATGTTTATTACCGATGAACTAGAAAGCCTGTTAAAACCTTCATGTTTTAAGATGGAAGACCCTGCTAAGTGTTGCACCATTCTAAATTTAAATAGTAAAGATCCCTTAAGTATATTAACAGTAAATATCCGAAGTGTTAATCGGAATATTGACAACCTGCTTATATTCATTACGCGACTATAGATAACACTTGATGTTATTGTGCTTACTGAGTGCTGGATAGATGAGGACAGAGAATTACCCTCAATTACAAACTAAAAGGCATTCCGTACTAATAAATCAATAAACCAAAATGATGGTGTAATTGCTTATGTCAAACAGCAGATTGTAGTAAGTAGATGCCTACGAACCTGCCCCAAGTGATGGAATTTTTTTGATCTTAAGCTTCGGTGCGGAATACACTATAGTTTGTTCGTATAGACCTCCCTGTTTCAATAATACCACAAACTATTTGGATGCTCTAAATGCTATATTATGTAACATTGATTGTACAAATATTATTCTCACAGGTGATATAAATTATTTTACCTGGCAACCTATCTGGTTACTCATCTGAATACATAAGTATGCTTTTATCTCATGGTCTATTGCAATATGTTAATTTACCCACGAGGAAAAACGCGTGCGATCACTTTATGGTAAAAAGCATGAAGGCAATTAAAACGATTGTTTTTGATGAATTAACCGATCACTGTCTTATACATAGAACAAGCGAAGTTCGAAAAACGAACAAAAAAGTATTATTAGATTTTGGGTAGATTTATATAACGAATTTAACGTGAATCTCATTCATTCATTCATTACAGCCCTTCACAAGTCCACTGCTGAACATAGGCCTCCCCCAAGGAATGCCACAAAGCACGGTCCTGAGCCACCTGCATCCATCGACTTCCTGCATGTCTTACCAGGTCGTCACTCCATCTAGTGGGGGGACGCCCTACACTTCGTCCGCCGATACGAGGCCGCCACTCGAGAACCTTTTTTCCCCATCGGTTGTCGGTTCTTCGAGCTATATGGCCGGCCCATTGCCACTTCAGCTTACTAATCCTTTGGGCTATGTCGGTTACTCTGGTTCTACTGCGGATATCCTCATTTCGAAGTTTATCACGCAGAGAAACCCGAGCATAGCTCTCCATAGCTCGCTGAGCGACCTTGAGCTTCCTCATACGGCCAGCAGTGAAGGACCACGTCTCAGTTCCATATGTCATCACTGGCAACACGCACTGGTTGTACAACTTAGTTTTGAGGTTTTGAGGTATGCCTGACGAGAAGATGGGTCGTAATCTCCGAACGCTGCCCAGCCGAGTTGAATCCGTCGATTGACCTCTCGGTCGAAGTTGGACTTACCTAGTCGGACTATTTGTCCCAGGTAAACATATTCGTCAACAACTTCGAGCTTAGTGCTCCCAACAACTACCGGCATAGGTGTGACATGGACATTAAACATGATCTTTGTTTTGTCCATGTTCATCTTAAGACCTATCCGTTGGGAGGCACTATTGAGGTCATTGAGCATAGTGCTTAGGTCCTCCAGCGATTCTGCCATAAGGACTATATCGTCGGCAAATCGAAGGTGAGTGATGTACTCGCCATTGATGTTAATACCGTATCCTTTCCAGTCCAGAAGCTTGAAAACGTCTTCCAATGCAGCGGTGAAGAGTTTCGGGGATATAACGTCACCCTGTCTTACACCTCTCTGCAGTTGGATAGGTTTCGTACTCTGGTTCTGTACTCGGATAGCCTTCGTAGCCCTACTGTACAAGCACTTCAGCACTTCGATATACCAACAGTCAACTTGGCACCGCTGAAGGGATTGCAGCACCGCCCAAATTTCGACGGTATCAAAGGCTTTCTCATAGTCCACATATGCCAGACATAGTGGCAAATTGTACTCTTCGGACTTCTGTACAATTTGCCGAATGGTATGTATGTGGTCTATGGTGCTAAAGCCTTTTCGGAAACCGGCTTGTTCGGGAGGCTGGAAGTCGTCGAGTCTGCGTGCGAGACGATTCGTAATGACTCTCGAAAACAGCACGTAGACGCGGCTCAGAAGGGAAATCGGTCTGTAGTTCTTCAAGAGAGCGTTGTCGCCTTTCTTGAAGAACAAGACTACCGCACTTCTGCTCCACGCCTCCGGTGTAATGCCACCATGGAGGACGGAATTAAAGAGCTTCTGAAGGACTTCAAGTACCGGTTTTCCACCCGCTTTCAGAAGCTCCGCTGTAATTCCATCCTCGCCTGGGGCCTTGCCGTTTTTAAGGTGCTGGAGAGCCATTCTAATCTCGCTCAGACTGACGTCTGGGATATCATCGGAATAGTGTCGGATAAGAGTCGCTCTTGGATCGTTACTCACACTTGCGTGTGGCTCCAACGATGATGTGTACAGCTGCCCATAGAACCTCTCAATCTCACTCAAAATCTCAGGTGTCCCGGAAACGACGCTGCCATACTCGGTCTTCAGCTTCGACAGTTGGCTCTTTCTGGCAGACAGATCTCTAGCTAAGACTTTGGAGCCCTGGTTCCGCTCGATCGCTTCTTCAATACGAGCAGCATTGAAGTTGCGTAAGTCCCGCCGCATGCATTTGGAGATCTGTCTGTTCAGCTGCCTGTATGCTGTCAAATCTACTGAAGACTGCAGCTTCATATCCCGTCTAACAGCCATGAGATTAAGAGTGTGATCGGAGAGTTTTTGTGTTCTTCTGCGGCGGGTCTTGCAAAACTTAGCTCCGACCGCATGGACAGTTTCCACGAGCTTGTCATTCAATTGTCATTGTCACTGAAAACGGTTTCGTAGCTCGAGCTGAAAGGTTTCGGGACTTTGGATTAGAGCACGAGGGGGACGGAGCGTTGACTTCATTAGACGTGACCTTTCCAACTTAACGTTTAGGTTCAGTGTGCCTCTCACCATTCGGTGATCGCTGCCGGTTTTCACCCTCGCGATCACTGAGACATCACTGAACAGTTGTCGTCTGGTCGTCATAATGAAGTCAATCTCATATTTTGTCGAACCGTCGGGGCCAGACCAGGTCCACTTCCTGTGGGGCCGCTTCTGGAAGAAAGAGTTCATCATAAAGAGTCCCTCTTTCTCCATGAAGTCGGCCAGCTGCTGGCCCCTTGGGTTCCGTTGCCCTATTCCAAATTTCCCTACTTTCAGCTCACCGTTCTCTCTTGTGCCTAGTTTTGCGTTGAAGTCTCCCATTAACACCGTATAGTGGGTTTTGGAGGAATGCATGGCTCTAGAGATATCTTCATACATTTCCTCCACCTCCTCATCAGGGTGTGCCGAGGTTGGTGCGTAAACCTGTATGACCTTCAGCAAATACCGTTTGATTATTCTGAGTATAAGGTACGCAACCCTCGTCGACACACTCCCAATCTTTACAACGTTGTTAACGAGAGACTTGTGGACGATAAATCCGACACCTCCTTGGGACAGATGGTCGCCCTCCCGGTGATAGAACAAGTTGCCGGATTCGAGGATTACCGTGTCCTCCCCCTCTCTTCGGACCTCGGATAATCCTATAATATTCCAGCGCAACTTGTCTATCTCTTCTTCCAGCTCCAGGATCTTCTCGTCAGTCCTCAGGGTGCGTGCGTTGTAAGTTGCCAGGTCGAGTCGTCGTAGGTGGCAACCGAACCTCCACCGGAGATTCTTAGCACCCCCTGCCCCGCCGTTACCATGGTCGCCACCGTTGCCAGGAATAGCGGGGCCGCCGGGGACTGGGGGCCGTTTATTTGTTTCATTGTTCATGGGGGGTATATTGCCATAGTTGCCACGCTTGGCGAGCGGGTTGGCAACCGCAGTTTTTTAGTTTTGTTTTGCTGTTATCAAAAAGATGCTGCTGCCCATCCTCTGCCTCAGTTTCCCTCTGTCGCCTCTTACGACACCCACGGGAAGATATGGGGTAGTGAGTATTCTTACCCGCCACTACACGGGGATCTAGCGAAAAATATTTTAAGTAATACTCTAAGGAAAGTTATCAATACTAACAGTAAAGTTGTCAATATTTCAAAAAGAAACAAGCCACTAAAACCATGGATTACCCCAGGAGTAATAAGATCAATTAGGAAGAGAAATAGGCTTCAAAAACGATTTAAAAAATTACCCGAAAATGATGAAATAAGAGAAGTATATAAAAATATAGGAATATATGTACAAACATTATCAAATCCTTAAAAAGGCAGTATTATCAAAATGAACTGAAACGAAACTTGGGGAATCCAAAAGATAATAGAGAAGCTTGTAAATAGACGACTAATTAAGTATCTAGAAAATAACAATTTTCTTGCTGATAATCAATATGGCTTTAGAGCACATCGTTCAACCCAAGAGTCGGTTTTTAATTTTACGACTAAAATAACACAATATTTAGATGAAGGTAAAAAGTGTTTAGGAGTTTTCCTAGATTTGCAAAAAGCATTTGACACAGTATCTATTCCTGTCCTTATAACCCGTCTTCAGAATTTTGGCATTCGAGGAATAGCATGGGACTGGTTTAAAGATTATCTCTCCAACAGAAACCAAAAAGTACGTATTGATGACTGCCTCAGTGACACCGCTATCTGCTCCTATGCAATTCCGCAAGGCAGTTCACTGGGACCAACCCTTTTTTTGGCATACATTAACGACTTGTGTCACTTAAATATTCCTGCCACAGGCCTTTTCATGTTTGCAGACGATACAGTCTTATTAGTTGGGATGCTGTTAAAAAATCCACTGAGGAGGGACTTTGTCAGGTTACTAGTTGGCTGGAAGATAACCTACTTACATTAAACACCACTAAAACAAAATTTCTATGTTTTTCAAAAACCGCTGCTTGCAATCCACGAAACGAATTTAAAATAATAATTCACACGCATCCTTGTAATAGAAACTATAACATTCATAAAACATGTGAGTGTCCCATTGTAAGTAAAGCTGACAAAATTAGATATCTCGGTATAATAGTTGATGATAAGCTTAATTGGGTTCCACATATTTCTTTTATTTTTAATAAAATCGAAAGTTTATTTATGTTTTTAAGAATTTAAAAACAGTTGCAAACAGAAAACTATTACTACAAACGTACAAAGCGCTATGCCAGAGCTTTATCAGTTATTGCATATGTTCCTGGGGATGCGCTGCTAAAACACATCTTATACAATTAGAGCGAGCCCAAAGGGTTGTACTAAAAGTAATACTTTCCCTTCCTTACAAATATTCGACAGAAATGGTATGTAAGTTAACTGAAGTACTAAGTGTTCAAAAATTATTCATATATCAATGTCTTAGACGCTTTCATAGAAGTAGTGTTCCGCAATTACAAAATTCAAAAAGAACTGTTCGTATAACTATCCCCAAGGTAAAATCAATATTCGGCAAAAGGAATTATAATTACCTAGCTCCCAAGTTATATAATATACTAAATAAAACAGTGTGCACAAGAAAGGCTTCTAATCATACATTCAAAAGTATGTTGCATAATTGGCTTAAAGAATACGAAAATTTAATAGCTCCATACGAATAACTTTATGTGCAACAATCACGCTACACACACACACACACACACGCACGCACGCACGCACGCACGCACGCACGCACGCACGAACGCACGCACGCACGCACGCACGCACGCACGCACGCACGCACGCACGCAAGCACGCACGCACGCACGCACGCACGCACGCACGCACGCACGCACGCACGCACGAACGCACGCACGCACGCACGTACGCACGCACGCACGCACGCACGCACACACACAAACACACACAAACACACGCGTGTACAACGTGTAAAAATATAATTAATTATCAAAGTCAAAAATTTTGTCAACCCTAGTAAGCTGTCATGTCAGGGAACCAGATTATTTAACAGAAAGGTCTACGCACCTATTTTACCTAATAATAGGGTATTACACCCATTTTCAAAATGTGTTTTAAATGAATCCTAGAGTGATAATGAACCACTATAATTTTTATATAATTTTTTTAAAACCGAATAGTGCCATAAAAATTACTTTTAATCTATCGTTTTAAATTTTCGTGTGAAAACGATAGCCGCCATGCTGTTCATCTCGTGACGTCACTGTCCTAGAATTTTGCCGATTTTGCAAAGGAATAAGATACTTTTGGATGTTTAATAATGAGTTATCATCTATATCATTTTTGTGTTGTGTCTGATTTTGATTGTGTTGAACTGATTGAAATATGGGAAATACTTGGTTAAAACTAGCAAGAAGAGACCCGAAGGCATTGTCTACAAAATCTAAACTATACTTCTGTGAAGATCACTTTGATGTAAGTATGATTTATATTTAACTATCGTTTATACAAAACATAACATCATGACATGATAGGTGCATGACCTATTGCAAGTCAAACTTTGTAATAGATTAGGTTAATCGCTCGTCTGTCCCATCCTTTGTGGGCCATTTTGACAGCCCTTGCAAGTGCAATGCACTGTTTTACTTAATTCGTGTTTTCTTCTATTATATGGGAATAATGACATTGTTTGTACAAAAAAATATAACAAAAAGTTTTTCTCACCTATGCTTATATTATAATATCTATAACATTAGTGCCAAAAGCGATGTAATAAACTCGCTTTGATTTCAAATGTCATAAAGATTATTGCATGTTTTAGCTGGAAAATGACATGGAAAATTACACGCAATATAAGATTATGGGTACTGTTAAACGAATTCGAATTAAATTCGGAATAAAACTCAACAATCGTAATGATAACTTGACAAATTTCTAAATAACACAACACATTAACTAGTTCTCATATACAATGACGTCACGACGGTATCTAATATGGCGGACAGCGTTTTGCAGATTTGAGGCACAGACAAAAAAAAATTATTCTTAAAATTGAAATATAAAATTTATAATGCATTTTTATAAAGAGAAATCAATATTTCTCGTTAACTTTTTACAAAATCTGTCATAAATATATATTTTTTGATTTTTTTTTACATAGTGTAAAATACCCTATTGTCTACTTTAATAGTTTTTCTATTTTTAATTCATAAATGTTTGCTACCTCAATACAAGGATGTCATTATACTCAAGTAGTGGCTTCAAAAAATGTCAAGTTGGAAAAAAAAATATGTTGTCAATTTCAAATCTTCTAATCGGTATCCTACAACTGTTTCGAGTTTTTTTCCAACTTTTTTTTTTATGGAATGAGGGTGACAAACGAGCACACAGTCCACCTGATGGTAAGTGGTTGCTGTGGCTCATAGACATCTACATCTATCTTCGTTTGCGAATTTAAATGCAGATGCGTTGTCAGCCGTGAGGACTAAGATAGAATGCCTCTTTTCCAGTAAAAAGGGTCTCCGGTTCTCTACACTCACCATACGAAACACAGCAGCATTAAGCTGCTATTTTACGCTGGTATTCTGTAAGAGCGTGGTTCTTCCCCGTTCGAGCCGACCCATTCGTGCTACAACTATACTATTAATATAGCTGCAGCATGGCTCTACCACGTATAAACATAACTATTAACATATAACATTTTTTGCAAAATAACGATGCTTTCTAACTCGGAATATTACGATATAATGTTATGCGTAGGCCATGAAGATAGCAATTTAAATTGTGCTCGCGAACTGTATCGGCAACGATTTATCGATGGTAGACCCCTGAACAGCGACGGCTGCCTTCGTACCAGTGTTTTCTGAACATGTCAAGACGACTACATTCCACCGGCTCTTTTCATCGGTCTATTGGAAGTGGACGTCCAAGCACAGTCGGCACAGGCAGGCTGAATTAGTGTTAGAGCATTTTGAAGAAGAGCCGACCGGTGCTATGGCCTGCTCGTTCTCCGGACCTCACACCCTTGGACTTCTTTTTGTGGGGTTATGTGAAGGACAGAGTGTATTTCTCCGATTGCCCAATGGTTGCCGAGTTCGACACAGACGTAGAAGCTCCGGTCGGCTAGAAATGACGCCGCTAGCCGCAGCATAGCCAGAGGGACACTCGTCTGTTGTATCATCTTATAGAGTAGACCAGAGTGCCACACCCTGTCGAACGCCTTCTCGATATCGAGGAAGACGCCCAACGATGTTCGATCCCGATTGTGTTCGGCCGCCAGGTGGTGCAGCACTCTGGACAGTTGTGTTGCTGTGGAGTGCCCGCTCCTAAATCCGTATTGCTCTGCCCGAAGTTGTATGCACGGGCGGATTCTTCTCAGGGTGATTCTCTCGAATAGTTTAGCTATGTGCGACAGCAGCGTTATAGGTCTGTAACTAGCTGCTCTACGCCTGTCCTTCCCGGGTTTCGGCAGAACTATGACCATGCCAATTTTCCAGTCCTCCGGGAAGTGTGAAGTCCGCAGTATGCCATTGTAGAGTCGTCCTAACTCTACAATGGCTCTATGGGGCAGCTGTCGAAGTGCAGCGTTCGTGACCCAGTCGTGCCCCGGCGCCTTCCTCGGTTGCAGGCAGGTTACTGTCCTTCGCAGTTCAGCGGGGGAGATGAACCACTCTCCTGCAAGCGGTGGCGCGGGCGACGACAGGAACTCCCGTACGCGGCTCTCCTTTTGGGCGTGAAGCTCCATGTACTCCGCACTTGCTGGGTTCGGCATAAATTGCTCCTCGAAGTGCTCGGCTAGGATATCCGCTCTACCTTTGGCCTCGTAACAACGCCCGCCCGCATTGTTGGTCAGCGGGCAGACGGGGGGTCTAGACTTAGTTAGCTGTCGGTTCAATTTATAGAGCGACGCTTCCTGATCTTCGGCTTTCCATATGCGTCGCTCCCAGGCCTTTCCACGGTGGGTCTGGATTGCAACCGACAGCTCATCCGTCAGTTTATTTAAACGCGTTTTTATTCGTGGGCAGCGAGAACGTGCCCAGAGCTTCCTCAGCGCGCGTTTTTGGTTGAGCTGCACACGTAGCTCTCGTGGCAGCTCGTCTCTGCCATTCGTTAGAGGGACGATCGTAGAGACCGCGTTGAGGGCTTCTTGTATGGATTTTGTAATTCTAGTCGCAGCGGCCTCTACGTCGTCCGCTGAGTTGATCTCTGTGTGTACTGGAGGTCTCTCCTGCAGGTGTTGCTGGTAGAGCCTCCAGTTGATCTTGGTGTTAAAAGCTCTGGGCAGCGTCATCACCGCCTTGAGACCAAGGGTAATCGGTATCGGGAGGTGCCGTGAACTCAGGTCGTACATCACCTCTACCACTATCGGGCAGTTGACGTTCCTAGCGAGCACGATGTCCAGTACATCCGGACATTTCCTGTGGTCAGCCGGAACGTGTGTAGGCTCCTCGGGACCTAAAACTTCATAGTTGTTGAGATCTGCGTCTTCATAGAGTTCACGACCCGGCGGGGTGATCATTCTAGATCCCCAGGCCGGGTGTTTTGCGTTTAGGTCCCCCGCGATGATGGTAGGTGCTGTGCCTTCCATGATCATCCGGATGTCTGAGGAGTAAAATGGAGTCCCTGGCGGGCGGTATGCTGCGAAGATCCTTAGTTCCTCGCCCGCCGCCTCCATTTTTATGCCGATAGAGCGCGTCTATTGGTATGACGTTAATTCAAGCTCTAGGTGGACGATGTCCTTTCTCACTAGAACCGCCGTGCCTCTATAGGCGGTTCCTTGAGCGTTGACCTCGTCCCTCCTTGTAAATTTGGTAGTTGGGCCTCAACTTTGTCTCTCCCAGCAAGATTATATGAATGTCTTGATGTTGAGTGACAGTACGGAGTTCAAGGAGCTTCTGCTGGATACCGTCCGGGTTCCAGTAGAGCAGGCGCAGGTTCGTATTATTCGCCACCGTAGTGCCGAGCCAGTAGCTGCGCTAGTGCTCTCATCACTGCGGTTATAGGGTTGGCGCCAGCCTGATGTCGGCTAGAACCTGGCTTCCGACCTCGATGGCGATGCCAACCAGTATCTGTGTTGGCGGTTGGCTATCTGGGTGTTGTAGTTGGTACTGGCCTCGGCTGGGCTTTCATTTCTTTTCTCATGGTAGAGCGCGCTCTATGAGTAGAGCGGGCTCTATTTTCTGATAGAGCCCTTTCTGGCGCTCTACCATCTGAGGTTTTCTTTGTTTCTCTCCTGGTAACCTGCGCCTGCGAGGCTATCGTTACCATTGGGGTAGGGGTTGAGGTTGCAGGCTGAGGAGGAGGCTGCTCCTTCTTCTTCTTTCTCCCCCGCTTCCTCTTCTTGGAGGGCTGATACTCCGTGGCGTTGTTAGCGGGGGGCTGCAGAGTCGCCCCGGTGGTTGCCCTTATTGTAGCGGGTTCCACCGTTTCCATTGGTATTACGGGGGCGGGTGGGGAGGGGGCTGTTTGCCTCCCTCTCCCTCTGATGGTTGCCCACCCGTCTCTACTGTTCTCGGCGACTCTGGGGGACCCTTTTCGGGTCTTCCGGAAGTAGTCCCGGTAGGGTGATCCCCTGCTTCCTCGCAATCCTCCTCAGGACTTGGCAGCGGCGATCGTTTGCCGTATGGTTTTTAGCGCAATTAGCGCATGTAGTTTCTTCTTCCCTACCCCTAGGGCATTGGCTTGCAGTGTGTTCCCCTGCGCAGCGGACACACTTAATCGGTCTGTGGCAGTTAGCTGAGGCGTGGCTAAAAGCCTGGCAGCGGTGGCATTGGGCCGGGCCCACTCGTCCTTGCCAGGCCTCTATGACGACCCCTCTCATATACAGGAGTTCGTCGATCTTGTAAAGCTTATTAAGCTGTTCGAGATTTAGGTGGTCCAGCTGCGCGTAGTAGAGGCATCCAGGTCTGCCCCTACGGGGTGGGATTGCCCTCACGTACTTGATGGGGAATCCTCTGGCCCTGATAGCCTCTTCTATTTGGACGGTATCCGTGCCCACTGGCAGCCCCCGGATGCCCACCTTAGTGGGCTTCTCCTCCGCCGGGGTGTAGCAGTACCAGGACAGTGCTGGTACCTTTTCAGTAAGCTCTATTAGGTACTTCTGTATGGCCCGGAATTCTTCCGGGCTCTGTGGGGTAAATCGGACCCCCTTCCCGAACGGACGGGCGTTAGGTGGATGTCCAAGCTTCTTGTTTAAAATTTCGAAGTGCCTCGTCCAATCCGGGAGGCACTCTACGATAATGGTCGGGTGGCGCGCCTTTTCTTCCTCCTGTTGAGGTTGCGGCGCTTCTAGAGTCTTAGTCCTGGGTACTGCTGGCATCGCTGCCAGTTGAGCATAGCTAGTTGAAGGCCTTTGTCCATCGTCACGTGGTAGGCCTGATGGGTTTGACGAAGATTGTCCAGCAGTGGCAATCGTTGCATAAGATGTTGAGTCCCACCCGTGGGACCCCTCTCCTCCCTGCTCAAACTCGAACTCGGCTGCGTCCATATTGATCCTGCGGCCGGGTGCGGTGGGGTTGGCTTTAAAGGGACGGCGACTTCGGTGGTGAAGCGTAGGCTTTGGGTCCTTTCCCAGCTGGACTTTCTTCGTCTTCCGACCCGGACGAGGAGGATGACGATGATGAAGATGATGAAAGTCCGACGCACTGCTTCTTCTCAAAGAGCGATGCGTCGGTTTCCGGTGGTGTATGTCTGCGCGCAGTTTTCTTACCCCGCTGTGGTAGGGGCGTCGGTTCCCGTTCACTCGTGCGCTCAGGCACGGTGGGCGTGAGCGCGGCGCTCGTTGCGGGTTCCTTGATCGGCGAAACAGGTTTCCTCGTTGGGATGAGGCTAAAGGCTTCTACGATCCTGGAGCGCTCCGGGTTCGATAGGTCCCTAACCAATAACGGACGATCTAAAACCCCGGGTCTATCCGGGGGTTTCCTAACGCGCGGGGGTGGGGGGGGCTCCCCCTTCCCTTACCCGTCATGAATGTTGATGTTCCTACTTAGTCCCTACTTGTAATGATACAATGCAATGTGTTCTATCTGTTACCTTACCTACGAGCCGACAGCGATGAAGCGCGACGCGAATGGTAGGTTGAGGGTGATGTAAAGTGATGGCTGTAACACTTAGACGCACTGCCTACCCCTTTCTAACGAAAGGGTTGGGGGAAGTGCTTAGGTATACTAGAAACGCGACTTGACACTTAGGGCACGAGAACGCTCTAGAGTGCCTAAGAATCTGCCTAAGGGCCGGTGACCTCGACGCCTCTCGGAGTATGCGGACTCAACGATCAGCGGAGTATGTCGTACCGGCGGTTGCTTGGGACCACTGCTAATCCACAAACAACACACACTTAGGAGATTCTCAACAAATTGCATCAGTCACGTTGTCGTCTGCATGTGTGCTATTTAGCACACAGCAGGTCTCGGGCCTCGGGCATCTCCCCTTTACCCGGAATCTTACAAATTGCATTAAAAAAAATGCAACAAATTGCATACGATACATTGTCGTCTGCATGTATGCTATTTAGCACACAGCAGGTCTCGGGCCTCGGGCATATCCCCTTTACCCGGAATCTCCTCGCGGTGCATCACTATGCACCGGTCGTGGGAGCCGTTATGGCGTTGTTGGTTAAAATTTTAAAAGTTCGGGGTTCGGTTCCCCGGTCACTTTTTGTTCGAAAAATTTTTCTTAGATTTGTGATGGTCGTCTAGTATGGCCTACATAGAAGCTGTGTAGGCCAATACAGGTGGTTAAATCGGCCTATTCAGGCGGTTAGGTTGGTTTTTAGGCTAATTTGTCCTATGGGCGTCTAAGTTGGCCTGTCTGCGGCATTGTGGGTTATTACTCGACTCTCTAATCGCTATAGAGAGGAGTTCTCTTGGTAGAGGTCGCCCGTCCGGTGGCCGAGCATGTAGGGGTGCAAAATCTTGTAGGTGTTCATGTGGCCCGTTATCGGCGCGGTCAAACATGCCGCGTGCTAATCGGGCCACAAATTGTTCTATGGTCTCCATCTTCAAGTCGGCCGCGATGACGTCGTTCCGGACGTAGCGACCTGCACCGACGATGGTCCGTAGTGTTGTATTCTGCTGGACCTGTAGTCGCCGCTTCTGACGATCGCTCAGGAGCGCGTACCAGGCCGGCGCAGCGTATGTTATTCTAGGTCTTATGTATGTTTTGTATAGTCTCAGCTTTGTTTTCAGCGGTAACTTGATGTCATGACTCTAAATTAATACAAAATAAAAACAAAAAACAAATTCGCACAACCGGGGAATCGAACTCCGGACTTTTCGTTCGACGTTTTATTGAATATATTTGCTTCTAACATGAATTAAGTGCCTGTCATAATTAACTAGCAGTCTTTCGAGTCTAAAATTTTATTAATGATTTCTTATATTTACGCGAACACTACACATTGAATAAAACTACTTTTACGGATTATATCGCGTTTAATTAACTTATTTTTATTAATTTCCGAAGTTTCGGGAATTTGAAAAAATGTTTACTCAAAATGACCCATGGTCATTTTGAGTAAACAATTTTTATAGGCGCGTCGCCAACAATCATATTTATAAATAAAGATTAAAATATAGTTATAGCCTTGGTAAAATAATTTGAAACTACACTGATTTATTATCAAAACAGCGCCATCTATCATCAAATGGAAAAAGTAGTATATTTTGCCTTCATTTACATAGTTATAAAGTAAATATTATAAATAACTTACAAAAATTTTAATAATTAGATTATTAAAATTATTTAAAAATTCTAACGTTTAGTTTTTTAGTATTTTTGTTATTTTATTTTAAAAGTGTAATAATTTCAATAGATAAAAATGACGTATATCAAAAATATGAAAATTGATAAGGTTTTTCTTAGAGTATTTATAATAGCTTGCTTATTCAACAATCTAAGAGATTTTTATATTGTTCGCTTCTATCGCTGATATTACTAGATAGTATAGTTTTGGCTTTCATTATTTCATCTAACAATAGCGCCATCTACTTACTTCTAAATAAACTAAAATGGTTAGTCATGATAAAATTAAATAATAGAATGCTACTAAATATACGATGTAAATAATTGAAAATTAGTTCTTGGCATCGTTGGATGTGTAATTACTAGGTAGGTAGATGTGGTCAACAATCATGCAAAAGCTTAAGGTCTGTCCCAAAAGTATCCGACCTACCTCGATTTCTCGGCGCTTGATTTATTCTTCGCCATCCGGGGGGTGGCATCCTTCAAAGTAGTCCCCATTTGATTGAACAAGACGCTCATATCGATGTTTCCACTTATTAAAGCACTCTTGAAAGTCAGACTTCGGAATCGCTTTTAGTGTATTCGTCGCATTAGTTTCAACAGTCTGTTTATTGTCGAATCGATGTCCCTTAAGCGGCATTTTCAATCGAGGAAACAGCCAAAAGTCGCAGGGAGTTATATCAGGACTGTATGCAGGCTGGCGGAGCTGCGCAACACTGTGTTTCAATAAATACTGCTGCACAAGGTATGATGCGTGCGCTTGAGCATTGTTGTGATGAAGATGCCAATCACCAGTTTCCCAAAGTTGCGGTCGTTTTCTCCTGATTGCATTACGTAATCTTTTCAAAACTTCAACGTAGTACTCTTTATTGATTGTCTGGCCTGTAGGGGCATATTCATGGTGCACAACGCCCTCATAATCGAAAAAAAACAATGAACATTGACTTGATGTTGCTTCGACTTTGACGGGCTTTTTTCGGCCGAGGCTCAGATGTAAGATTCCACTGCGGAGATTGTTGTTTTGTTTCGGGTGTTTTGCCCATACACTCATCTTTAAAGGCCTTTTGCAACATTTCAATAGTTTCCGAACAACTTTTACCGAGATTAAAGCAAAATTTTTTGCAAATTTGCTGTTCGGCAAATGGCAGAACGAACTGCCATTTTTAGCAATAAGCAAATATGCGACGATCGCAAAAATGTCGTTGTAAATAAATACACGTTGCGCGGGAACTAAGGCGTTTCATCGGTATCTCAGGCTACTGACGAGAAGGTTAGGAGTTGCTGGTGACGTTCGTACCCTCCAGAGGTCGCCTGAGTCTTTACGCGCGAAGATATGAACGTAGGTCGGATACTTTTAGGACAGACCTCGTAGTTTCAGTTTTTATGAATTGTATTAAACAAATTCGAGGGCCGTGTAGTTCGCCATGAGATTTCATCATGGCACGGGAGCAAAACGTGTACGATTCCCTCGAGGATGAATCTGTTGATTGATGTAACATGTATGTAAGCTGCTACTTTTTTACTTTTCATGGGGCAATATATGCAGTTTATATTTCATTCATATTTTCGGGTATGTTCTTTTTTGTTTTTACTCTACCGTAAATATTAAGGGTTGCAAAGATGACTAGAACTCATTATCGTCAGCCTATCAAAAGTCCACTAAAATTAACATAGGCCTCCCCCATAAATTGTTAAGTGGCTGGATATTTGCTATTGTTGCCACGCTTGGTAGGCGGGCTGGCCACCGCAGCTATCATTATTTTGATCTGTTGTCAGGAAGATATTATGTTTTGAGCACTTTACAGCACCCATGGTAACGGTAGGACTGAGGTGTTTGACCACTTGATGTCTAAAGTTGGTGATGATTATAGTTGGTAAAAATTACTGCAGTAGTATGCTTGGGTTTGAATTTAATTTTATTAATTTTGGGGAACTTAGCAGATGTCATGTCCTCAGCCATCTTCCCTATTTAAATTAGGATGTTTTTGAATTTCAATAGCCTCGCGAATCATCATTGGTAGGAATCGGTGTTCTAATGCAAAGATTTGTTGTCTGTCTGATCAATATAATGGTTGGGACGATACTAAACATACCACTGACATATGACATGACATACTTTAGACTTCCCGGAGCGTCGGTGCTTCACATTAACGATATGTTCCTTTACGCGGGTTTTTGGAACTTTCATCCAAAGATGCGTAAAAACCCTCGTAAAAAATGTTAAAATTAATCGTGATAAAATCCTTAACATTAGTTTTGTTCCATGTGTAGTATTTATTATTATAGAACTGCATTTATGAAATTTTTAAGTCTACTCGAAGTAAAAAAAAAATATCTACATGTATTTTATGGTGCCAATCAATATTAAATACGACCAATGATATGAATAAAATATCACAAATAAACATTATACCGTAAATTGATAGAAGACCATCAATTCATCATTATTTTGTTAAAACTAAATTAACTTTAATTATGAATGAATGTAAAGAGTAAAATATAAATAATAATAATAAATTTTGATTCCAAGACAATTTACCTTTCTTATGGATACATCGGAAGACACGCCCGATATAAAAAATAGTGGGGCTTTTTTAAGCATCTTGGAGGAAAGTTCCATAAAAACCCGAGTAAAAGAACATATCGTTGATGTAAAGCACCGAAGCTCCGGGCAGTCTAAAGTATGTCAACATGTTTAGTATCATCCCAACCATTATATCGGATCTAATAGACAACAAATCCTTGCAATAGAACACCGATTCCCACCAATGATGATTCGCGAGGCTATTGAAATTAAAAATATCCTAATTTTAATAGGGAAGATGGCTGAGTGCTACCATCTGCTAAGGACTCCATAATTAATAAAATTAAATTCAAACCCAAGCATTACTACTGCATTTATTCTATTCTATTCTTATTTTATTCTATTTCAACTATGACATCAGGTCGTCAAACACATCAATCCTCCCGCTTCTCCCGTGACCATGGGTGATGTAAAGTGCCCAAAATATCGGAAATTAAAAAAGTTAAAATTAAACACGATAAAATCCTTAAAATTAGTTTCATTCCTTATAAATTTCATTCACAGTGGACGTGAGAAGCACTACACTGATGAACGGGAGTAGAAAAATTTTCGCCTTGTTATGGCGTTGAAACAGAATCCACCACCTCATATCGTCCCGTCGTAAGAGGCGACATAGGAAAACAAACAGGAGATTGGCAACATCACCTTCCTGACATCAGCTCAAAATAATAATAGCTGCGGTTGCCAACTCGCCTACCAAGCGTGGCAACTTTAGTGAATATCCAGCTACTTGACAATTTATGGGGGAGGCCTATGTTCATTTCAGTAGGACTTTTGATAGGCTGACAATAATGAGTTGTACTCATCTTTGCAACCTTTAATATTTACGGTAGAAACAAAAAAGTAACATACCCGAAAATATGAATGTAATGAAAACTGCATATAGGTGCAGCATGCCCCATGAAAAGTAAAAAAGTAGCAGCTTACATATATGTTACTACTGGGCACAGGCCGCAGAGTTTTTGGCCAAAAAAGTGTTCGCTGCGCTGATTCCAATGCGGGATGAATGTAATGTAAATTATTCAATTATTTACATCGTATATTCAGTAGCATTCTATTATTTAATTTTATCAGTGACTTACCATTTTAGTTTATTTAGAAATAAGTAGATGGCGCTATTATTAGCTGAAATAATGAAAGCCAAAACTATACTATCTAGTAATATCAGCGATAGAAGCGAACATTTACTTATTATATTAATAAGGCATAAAGTGATGTCAATTCTGTTAAAAGTTCTCTTTCTGTTAAAAATACGCTATCAGCACCGCTAGCGGTGAAAACCGATTTAATGATATCGTCATATGACCATATCATGAAATAGCAAAGTTGTGTTTAGTTATTAATATCTTCAAACGATTTCTATTTATTGATTTGGTCAAGCTATATCATGAAATGGTCAACAAAGTATGTTAAATATCATGAAATTACCACACCATTTCACGAAATGATAGACTTATTTATGATATAATATGATCAATTCTACGATCTGGCCACGACACGATAATGAAAAATTTGCTACAATTGCAGACAGACCAGTTTTAATCACTTTACATATATATTAGTAATTGAAATAAAACCTTATCTATTTTCATATTTTTGATAGACGTCACTATTATCTATTGAAATTATTACACTTTTAAAATAAAATAACAAAAATACTAAAAAACTAAAAGTTGGAATTTTTAAATAATTTTAAATATCTAATCATTAAAACATATAAATGTAAGTTATTTATATTATTTCATTTATTAGTAACTGAAGGCAAAATATACTACTTTTTCCATTCGATGATAGATGGCGCTGTTTTGATAACTAAATCGGTGTAGTTTCAAATTATTCTACCAAGGTTATATAATCATATTTTAAACTTTATTTATAAATATGGTATTTATTTGAAAAACACCCGTCATCCCGCCTATAACTAAGATATAATAGAAAATTAACATCTAAAGGAAGGAAAATACTTAACCTTCTTTTTTTGAAGTTCCGTAATCGGATAAAAAGTAGCCTATAAGTTGCCCCGGGTTACTAACTACCTACATACAAAATTTCATGTAAATCGGTCCAGTAGTTTTTGCGTGAATCCGGAATACACAGACAGACAGACAGACAAAAATTCTAAAAACCACTAATTTGGTTTCAGAACCCTTTATTTAGTCCCCTGGACTTGTTTTTTCGAGAATATATTAGAATTACAGACACGACTTTTCTACAGATTTATTATATGTATAGATTCAACAGTTGGTTCAGCATGCTGCTATTGTCTACGCTCTGTTCTTCAAGCGGAGTGTCAAAGAATTGAGTGTTTGGGAGCACCTGCTAAAAGTTTAAAAGTTGAACTGGTATAAAATCCAATATTTGAATATTTTCCGAAAAATGTTTGGGTGATGAATGAATAGAACTTATTTTAACAGAATGTTTCCGTGGCAAAGTAATGTATGTAACCGGCGTGGAAGTGTTTTGTTTGGAAGATGGAGAAGTAGAACTTATTTTAACATAATTTTTTAGTGGCAAAGTAATGTATGTAACTGGCGTGGAAGTGTATTATTTGGAAGATGAAAGAGTAGAACTAATTTTAACAGAATTTTTCAGTGGCAAAGTAATGTACGTAATCGGCGTGGAAGTGTATGTGGAGTTGTGAAATAGTGGACGTTCAGTGTTAAGAAATGGAGTATGAATCTGTGGCGAAGTAATGTACGGAATCTGTTTGGAAGAGTATGTGGAGTTGTGAGATGGTGGACGTTCAGTGTTTGAAGATTGAGTATGAATCTGTGGCGATGTAATGTTTGGAATTGGCGTGGAAGAATATGTGAAGTTGTGAGATGGTGGACGTTCAGTGTTTGAAGATGGAGTGTGACTCTGTGGTGATGTAATGCTTTGAATTGGCGTGGAAGAATATGTAAAGATGTAAGATGGTGGATGTTCAGTGATTGGAGATGGATTGTAACTCTGTGGCGATGTAATGTTTGGAATTGGCGTGGAAGAATATGTGAAGATGTGAGATGGTGGACGTTCAGTGATTGGAGATGGATTTTGAATCGGTGGCGAAGTAATGTATAAAGTTGGTGTGCAAGTTGTGAAGTGTCGTGACGATGTGATGATTTGGGAATTTTCATTTAGTTGACTAGTTCTAGCCAGATACAAAACGTCTCACTTTACAGAACTTAAACAGTCCACTTAAACAGTCTACTTAAACAGACCAATCTTATTTTACTGATTCCTACAAGTTTCCTTACTTAAATTATTAGGTTTACATTCATATTTTAAGTCGAATGTTAAAATAAACTTCTATAATGTATTTAATTATTAAATATTTAATGATTGTAATTATTAAAATTAATAGTTATATGAAAAATAAAGCAGCTATTATGTACTCCGTGTCCCATTTTTATTACACCAGCAAAACATTTTATAAAATATATAAAATATAAATAGGTATAGCTCACGACACGAGTCATGAAACTGCGCAGAAGCACAGAATAAATAATAGTACTATGTACAGAAGTTGCACTTCTTTGATGTTGACTGCTTGCCGTCGTTTTAATAGCCTACATCATTATTATTAATCAGATAAATCGCGCACGCAAGCTAAATAAAATTTTATCGCTGCGCGCGAGTGTCCGTATTACTTTGCATCTTTTCCCCTTCCTACGTCACGACGGACTTTCCGTGGTTACTAAAGGCTGTTAATAAAGAGTAAGAAAATAAATTGTGAAATGGTAAGTAAGTTACGTAGCTAAAGTACTTATTCCGACTATGATCGACCATATTTCCGCTACTATGTGAGTTCTGTGATGCCCAACACATACAACTTGCAAGACCATTCGTCTGGAATCGCGATGTTTGGCTCGAAAGAAATAGGTAGATAGTGTAAACAACAAATAAACCCGAAATACGATTCCTAACAGAAAAGTGATCGTATTCTACTTAGTTAAAAATCTTCTAAACAAAGTTTTAATTTCAGTTTTTTGTGTTATTATAACTTACAGGTACAAGACAAGTATAGGTATGTAAGTAGATACTTGGATAGTGAAGTAAATTTCAACTAACTTTTGTAATAAATTATTTAGGTATTACTTCTGTAGTTAAATTATTACTTCTTTTTTCGCTATAAGTACCTATCTAATAAAAAAAATGGCCAAGTGCGTGTCCGGCCACGCACAATATAGAGGTATGGTTCCGTAGTTGCCCGTCACAATACGTGGGCTTCCTTGATAATGAGCATAATAAGTGAGTTCGCGGTTTGACCGCTATAATTACCAAAAATGGGCCCAAATAGGAAGATCGTAACTGAAGGACTAATCCAATTGCATTTTATAAGTTGGTCGACTATTACTCGTTCACTTCTTAATTCAACTTAGCTGTGATAGTTTTCTGATTTTTTATGATTGGTAACACATCTAGACATGAATCGAAAATACTATGTCAAAGCGCAAACCTGAAATTGTGATAATTTCTCAGTAAAGTGTACCACAAAAATGCATAGATTGTGGGATAGTGATTACATTAATACTTTTTCTACTATTTTATCCTACAATTAAATATACTAAACACTAAACAAAAACTATTTCGACGAGTATTTCAAAATATATTTACAAAAAACATTTTACGTAAACAGCGTTAAAAACTTTAACATTCAATCGCCTAGAACGCGCTAGCTCCGACTGCGTTGTATCCCGGGGGCGCCTCGCGATGGTAGGTAATTATTTCACGTAGGTAGCAAGAGTGTTATAAAAATTTAAAATTTTGCGATTATTTTTGGACTTTAAAAATATTGTTGTATAATATTTGTAAATAGTGTGTAAATATTTATTATTTTGTAAATTATTTTTGGACTATTTAAAATACTTACTTTGTAGTATATTGTATAAAGTTGTAAATATTTTGTTATTTTCAACAAGAATGGCCCCTATGAAACGTACACTGCGAAGGCAAGCACGGAAAATGGTGTTTGACGTGTATTGTTTTATGAATGACGTAAATAGAGGACTGAAAAAATCAGAATTAATAAAACGGGTAGCTAGAGCTACCAAAACTTCTGTGTCTACTGTTTGGAGAATCGTAAAGGAAGCAAGTCAGTCTGATTTGTTAACTGTGTTTAGAACTCCTGGGAAAAAAAGAAGCCGGACTTTTCCCGTAACAGGTAGAGATGATTTTGACCAAGGCGTAATTAAAAGAACAATTCATAATTTTCATATCACCAATAAAGAAATTCCTACTGTCAAAAAGCTTCTAGAGAAATTGAAAACTGATTTAAACTTCAGCGGTTCTGAGACGAGTCTTCGACGCATAATGAAAAATTTAGGTTTCAGGTGGAGAACAACAGAAAACAACCGAAAGGTTTTAATCGAAAAATCTACAATAAGATTATTGCGAATGAATTATTTACTTGCAGAAAATAAAATAAAAAAACAGAGAAGATAATAGACCTATAATTTATACGGATGAATCGTACGTCCATTCCTCGCATGGTACTACAAAATAATGGTCTGATGGACCGATCGCAGGTTTAAAAAGATTGTGCATGCTGGATCTGAGTCTGGATTTATACCAGACGCATTGTTATTGTTTAAGTCGGGTACAAAGAGCGGAGACTACCACGACGATATGAATTATGTAAATTATGAAAAATGGTTAAAAACTCAATTGATACCAAATCTTCCACCAAAATCAGTCGTGATAGTCGACAATGCTTCATATCACAACAAAGAATATCACTCTGGCCCTAACTCGAATGCCAAAAAAGCAGAAATGTATTCTTGGCTGAGAGATAACGGGATAACATTTAGTCCTGAACTCTACAAACCTCAATTATACAACTTAATTAAGCAGAATAAAGAAAGATTTAGAAAATTCAGTTTAGATAAAATATTAGGAGAACATCGTCACGATGTCCTCCGTTTGCCACCATATCACTCCGACCTGAAAGCCATAGAAATGGCGTGGGCTGCAATAAAAGGCTATGTTAGTAGCAAGAACGTTGAATGGAACATTAAACATGTCATAGAACTTGTAAAAGAAAAAGTTGATGCCATGGGTGTCGACGAGTGGCGAAATCTCCGCGGCAAAGCTAAACAAATAGAGACATAATATAGTAGACCAAATAACAGAAGAATTATTTATTAGAGTGGGGCAAGATTCGGACAGCTATGAGAGTGATTCCACTGACACTGAGCAGGATGATGAGTTAGTCCCGGGACCAAGTTATGAAGAGCGGATTCTGGAGTATATCGAATGACGAACTTGGCCCCAGGGCCAAGTTCGTCATTATGATATACCTGGAATAATGCCTTTAAGTGACAGCGATTAAATATTGTAATTTTTCATTACCAAAATAAAACTTTTAATACATTTTTTGATTTTTTTTTGCAAAATATTGCATGTAAGATATCAATATAATCGAAGGCTATCGCATAATATAGCTAAAACAGCAATTACAAATACAAAAATACAAATACAAAATATTTTATTTCTTTAACTAAGTGTACATAAAATACAGAATATTATTTAGCAGCAATTAAAACCTAACGATGGTATATAAAAATATCGTTTCGTTTTCGTGGAGACTTTGAATGGGTAGTTATAATGTTTACCTTTGACTTTTTACATATTAAAATGCCATAATAAAATTTTCATTTTTCTGCTTGATTGTACATGCGCAGTGGGCGCATTAATTTCATGATTCGTGGCGCGACCTATATATACTTAATTAAATATCTACCTATTTATATTAGATTAACGTTATGTTAAAAAAGAAATTCCGGGGAAACTGTCGGGTCGGCTTTAGTAATCTGCGGCACGATTTAAGTGATCATTTTAGCTTTAGTTGACAGGCAATGATGCTATTGATTACCATCTAGCTGCTTTTTATGCCGGAAATCTTTAGTTTTCGAGATATCGATAATTATAATTTTGAGGTTTTATCCATTTAAAATGATACGAAAACGAAACAACAATATAATTATTAGAAAGAGATAGAAATAGAGCATGGTCTGTATCTGTTTTAAAAATAACACGCAACAACAATATAACAATTAGAAAGATCCTTTTATGGAATTAATTAAAGCAATTAAACATGTTTATAAATAAATGTTTTAATAATATTATATTTGGTCGTTTCTTGTGATCAAACCCTAGTACCAGAAGGTATAAATCACAAAACCGAATCTGTCAACCCCGTCTTCCACGTGGTCTTTCCGTTCTTACCCTAGAGTGTATATGAAACCCGGAAGCGCGGAGGAAAACAGCCTCGCCCGCTGTAACTAAGCGCAGGCAGCATACGAGCCGTAGCGGCTGAGGCTGGTCGCCGAAGGCGACCAAACAGCCGAAGCTGCGCAGGTGAGCCAGGTGCCTGTGCTTAGTTACGCAGGCGAACGGGCTGCACTTCCTGCAGCGTTGGTGCAGAAGCAGAATCAAAATAGTGTTGATTCGCACGGTTTTTTCCCTCAAAATCAATTTTGCCTCAATAGGTCACAAAACTTTAAAAAATCATTAAAAAAAAGGGGGGGTTTCCGGCACTTAACCCTTTTAGGGAGGTTCCCCCCCTCCCACCCCCTCCCCCGCCCACTCGGCGACCATATATTCATGCCGCAGATTACTAAAGAAATACCAAACTGTCCACTGGTACTGATAGTAAATTTTTCTAGGTAAAGGTCATAGTTCGAAAATATTAATTTCTGATCTGATACTTGTGGAAAATTGTTTAAATTTATCGGTAGACTCACTTTTTCAGAGATTATTAGGATTTTGTACATTTTAAATTAAAATCCAATAAAAGGCAGGTAGGTGCAGCTTATTTCCGGGAACATGTTGTTTGAATATTTTTTAATTGTTTAAGAACTATCAAATTATTACTATTAAAAATTCAGTTAATTTTTGAAGTTAATTTCGTGCACTAAACTATTTTTAAATCTTTTTACCGCTTCCTTAACAACCATTTGTCAATAGTCCTTTTAAGTAAAATGTACATCACTTGATAACGCGCACAATGATAAATCAAAATTTGTCACTCGTTTTTGGGCTGTCAGGTCGTCTATACGCCAGTATATTCTAAGTCTATGGTCATAACTATAAAAACAGTTGAAATAACCTTGTGCACGTATACGTATTTATAATATAGGTACTTTTTTATGTTTTAGATGAAATTTAAGGCTATACTATTTTTAGTTTTAATGCAGGTTGAGGTTATAATATAAATTTTAATCAAATTTTCTATAAGTTGTACCAATTAGATGATAAAAATATTTTTATCATAAATTTTTTGCCACAAAATTACATCGATCCAAAGCTGTCAAATGTCGATCACAAACCGTTAGGGACGCATTCTCTCAGCGGTCATAGTGCATATATACAAATACAATACAAAGGATCTACTGACAATCAATCTTAAGTGTCACTGAAGTCTTGCTTTGAATAGGCCTTCGGAGCCTGGTTTGTCTTTGTTTCAAAATGAACGCACCTCTTGTAATTTATTTGTTGGCAGCCCTGCACTTCCTGTCGTATCTATTGTCTATGAGTACGCTGCCATTTTGAAACGGCAGTGCTATTTGTTCGTGTGGAGCGTTTGCTCGTTGCGAAGACTAGATCGTGTTTTAGTCAAGTTTAGTTTTATTTTATAAGAACTCACTCAAAATGAGCTGGCAAGATTATGTCGATAAACAGTTATTGGCATCCAGATGTGTTACAAAAGCTGCGATTGCCGGTCACGATGGAAATCTCTGGGCCAAGTCGGAAGGCTTCGATGTAAGTTTCTCGCTTTGTTAGGTTTAAGTGGTTAGTGATCTGCACTTTTATTAGTACGTGACTAAGAGTTAAGTTAAGTGCTTATATAGTGCATTTTAGTGATGTAGATTTTTCAAAGGGTGGATGACGAATCCGGCAAGTTTGACAAGATGGCGACATGTGGTGGCAACAAATCCAAATAAAATTGCAAATTTTCTCATACCAACATTTGTTTTCTGCTGTTTTCTATTAAAAATTTGATTTATGAAATAACCACGAGATAGGTTGCAATCTTCAGTAATAGCTGACGCCCATATTACTACATATTTGAAATGCCGGCCGGCCTTGGTTATGGTTACACGTCGCCGCCTTTTGTTAACATTATAGTAAACTATCGAATTCCTGTTAATAATTATAATGACGAAATTTCGTTTTGTTTTTACTTAACTACGCTCATTCCTTATATTCTGGCCGAATTTATATTTTGTGACATTTTGAACTTTCGTCTCCTTTTTGGTTTTTGACCTGACTGCCCCAGAAGGAATACAATAAAAATAAAATCCTGAATGGATTTTCAGGTAAAGAATAACTTCTGAATTATTGAAAGCTGTCAATCGTGTAGTAAATATTAAAGTTCCATAAGTATTTGATCAACGAAAGAGGCACTCACTCGGTCTAACTCACCCATACCTGTCTGCCTTGAATGTGGGTTTCCTGGATTTGTTCTAGGTTGGAGGCAGTCCTACAGGGGTTCACAAAAGGTGTCCATGTAAAACCTGAGCACATTTTGTGTCTGGGGGAGACCTAATTAATTGAATGATAATTATTAATTTTTTTTTCTTAAAAATAACAATGATAAGCAAAAATTAAAAATAATAATAGTCTTGTTCAAATGTAGAGTTTATTTCTAACTTACAATAAATTATTTTTGCTAATGCTAATTATTTTTTACATAGTAAAATCTGGCTTATACTCCTTGGTGTTCATCTTTTCTCCTCTTGCAAAGGGAAAGCTTATACACACTGCTGCAGGCCCAACAATGGTAACCCATACAGTTTCTTTCTCATGGAAGGAAATAGGGAAGCTTTAACATCAGTTATTCTGATTTCTGGCTGCGGATTATGATACCTGCTATCCTTTCCCTCTCCGTGACCTATTTATGCAAAGTCACATGCTCCGTAAAACCAGTACTTTGTGATCTTTTGTATCTAACCATAGGCATAAATAAGGTTCGGTGAAAGAGCATTGTAACTCAGTCCAAGTAGGTCAATCCTCTAGAGTATGGTGCGCCATGTTTTAGTCTAGCCACAGTGGTAGCACTTGGTTGTCGGCTTTCTTACAGCTGTATGGCACACCAAAGCATTCATGCCCAAAAGGCACTTGCACCAGCTGAAAGATCAATTGTTGATGCTGCCTGTTCATGCAGTTTGACAAGACTGAATGAAAAGCCTGGACAGTCCTGCTTTTGGGTTTCAGGTATAAGCTGCTGAGTGTAGCTGCATTTCTCATTTAAGGCGGCGAATGGCACCATTTGTGTCAGAGTTCCGAGCTCAAAGTGATATGTGAGGAACCCTGCCTCAAAGTCTGGGAGAGGAGACTGCCTATACACACACCGCCTCATGGGAGTCATTGTGGTTCTATATATAACTCTGTTGGCTTTTGCTCTCTGAGGCCTTCTAAGGAAGGCAATGGTTCTTTTTGTCAGAGCCCAATGCAAATGTGAGTTTCAGGATGTTTAATGGACCACCCCATTCCTAAGTAATAGTGGTGGCAAACATTTCATCATCATATTATAACCCAGTATAAAGTTATTTAAAGTTAATAAAACCTAAATTATACTAACTTAGCTTACCTGGACAATTTGCCATTTTTAATTTCATGTCTAAAAGTGTTCTTAATTATTCTAGTCACCAAATTATCATCGTTTTAGAAATAGCAACCTCAAATATTGCCGTCATATTTTTATGGTAGAAAAGGTTTGTATAGATGGCATCAAATATCAAATTGCTGAAATCCATACTTTTTAAGATATAATTTCCTCTACTGAAAAAACTTATCTAAATATTTTGACAGTAGTTTCCCTTTTCATGTGGTGATTTTAAGTTATGTACTTAAAATTCATTTGGGTAGTTCAGATTTTTATAAAATATTTATCTTGTAGCCTACAAGATAAATTTATTTTGCATATGTTCCCATATGATTTTTACAAGAAATAAGTTTAGAAACATTGATTTCCGATATTTGTGTTCACGTCATTGATAGATCTATTTTATAGGAGCTAATATTGTTTTCACTCTTATGGATGTTCCGATAACATTGATGAATGTTGACCATCCCTATGCCTTCCACCATTTTGTCTTTCATTCACTGATTCACTGCTTGTACTTGATTTTTTGTCATGCTATTTGTGCTTGTAAGATTTTGAGGTAATGAAGTTTTTCCGCATTACTTAGAATGAATATGAGTGTCAAATATCCAGAATTCACATCTTTAGAACTGCTATAACTAAAGGTCTAAACCTTTGCTAGCAGCTTATGGTATAATAAGTGTGTGTAAATAGAAAGTGTCTTCTAATAAAAGTAGAAGCCTTATTTAATCATATTTTTAAAAACTGCAATGTATATGTATATAATGTATATTCATAACTGCTGCTCATCGCTGGTCTTGATATTTCACTTATAATAGATGGTGGAACAAGGCATAGTATATAATATTAATATTTTTTATAGAATAAGTATGACAAACGAGCACGCAGTCCACCTGATGGTTAGTGGATCCTGTGACCCATAGACACCTTCATTTATCCTTAATTAAGAATCAAAATGCAGATGCATTGCCACCTCTGAAGACTAACTAAGATGGAATGCCTTGTTATTAAAAAGGTCCTTAATTCTCTCCATTTACCATATTTAACACAGAAGCAATCATGTTGCTTATTTATGCTGGTATTCTGTGAGAGTGTGTTGTCCTTTCCCAATCCAGCTGAGCAATTCATGCAAAAAATAGTTATATTTTTACACAATAACTACCATTGACCCACTTATATAATATATGTAGTTTATTTCTGTTTAAATAATTTAATGAGTTTTAAATTAAGAACAGCCTAATTAAAGTATTTTTTTTAGTTTATGGCATATATATAAGTAATTTATTAATATAGATAAATCAATAATTGTTCACATTTTAGAAATATTCCATTGAGTTTCTAGCCTTCTGATTAAATTGCTAAAAGCAAAACCATGAAAAATTAGATAACAATTTGGTTTAAGAATCTAAGCTCCTATGCTTTTTAATAAATATGACAGTATTCAATCATTAGTTGGTATTGGATCAAATTTAGTAAGGAAATGTTATGTAAAAATGTGTTTCACTGTTTAAATTGGCTTGATTTTAATTTTACTTGCCATTCTAAAAACCTTTATAAGATGTGTACAGTGCTATGACTGTTCAAATCAGACTTCAAAAAGGATGATGTTCCTTATTCAACTGTTTATGTATGTTTATTATGCAATATCTTTGTCAATGTAAAGCAATTTTAATGATTAATTTTTTATTAACGGTTATACTTCAGGGGTGATCCTATATAAATTAGGAAAATAAATTTTCACCCCTAAAAATGGAAAAATAGGTGTAAAATAAAATATATATAGACGTAGATATAGATGTAAAAGTGGAAAAATAGGTATGAAGTTTTTAATTAAATTATTTAGATAACATTCTTTTTGTTACCTTGAGATTGTGATATTCCTTAGTCCACTCGAGATGCTCAAAAAGTAAACTTAAAATTAAAGGCAGCATTCAAATACTTGAAAAGAACAAATTATTAAAATTTATTTATTAAAAGTTTAATGTTTTGTAATTTAAATTCATCTGCACATCCAATACTTTTTAGCTTCGACGAAAATATACTAATACCCATTTTAAATGGGTATTAGTGTATTTATATATTATAGCCTAATAGGCTATAATATATAAAAAGTGATCTGGTAATCTTCCATGAATTATTATATTTATATGGTATTGGTTAAGGATGCTAGTTGAACTTCTACAATTTTGAAATAAGGCCTTAATCAAATTTAAACATTCTTATATGTTAAATTTATTCTAGGAGTTTCTCAAAGTTCTCCATAATTAGCATATATGATTACGGCTACATTAGTATCTTACTTCTAGTTTACTTAGCTTACTTAGTTACTAGTGTTTTATTCTGCAAAAAAGAGCAATATGCGCAATTTATAACTTGCATTCTCTTGATTCGTTAAAGGAATTATTGAAGAAATTAAAATTCCAACCTTTACCACATTCTCAATTTTTTTGAGTAACACCTCATGCATACGGCCCACTGCTGGGCACCAGCCTTCTCTCATTTCTGTGAGGGTTTTAGGGCAAAGAAATGTCCACCGTGCTGCCCTAGTGTGAATAACTTGGATCTTAGTTGGATTTACGGATGGTCAACAAAGAACGGGGTCACTGTTAATCCTAACAAAGTTATTGTCTTTGGTAACACATGCCAATTATGTTATCTTAATCACATAGCATTAGAGCCACTGATTTATAATGGCGAGGATCTATAGATTGTTCCTTTAACTAGCGCGTTTATGTTGAGGAAGTTAGCCATAAAGCTTTTATTACTTGAGGCAATTGTACAAATTCAAAAACATTTTACCATGTATGAAAAATCTGTTTATTCAGTCCCTTATTCTTTCTATGCCTGATTATGCTGAAGCACTTCTTATATGCAAATAATAACCTAGTCAACAAATTGTCAGTAAAATTTCTCATCAATTCTATAAGTTTCGTTTCAGTCTTTGAAAGCATGAATGTTTTTCTTTATCATACTCAACTTAAATGGTTGAATATCCCTCTACAAAGGATCTTAGGACTCTTTGCTCTCGTTTCTCTAGATCCATTAACTAGAGTATTTGAAATGTAAATTTTAATTTGTAATCTTCGGTCTCACAGACACTCCAAACTGAACTCACTGTATTGGGTTTTTTCTCAAACTCTTTCGCTCAAGACATTTAAGTAAATATAATAATTTAAATTTTATATTATCATTGACCATGTGTAAGAATATCCACTACTCCATATGTTGGTGCCGTAAGAGACGACAGGGGGAAACAGACCAGATGGGCAGCAGCGACTTCCCAGTAACAACTAAAAATAAAAAAAAACTGCGGTTGCCAACCCGCCTACCAAGCGTGGCAACTATGGTAATTATCCACCACTATGCGGCAATCTATGGAGGAGGCTGATGTTCAGCAGTGGACTTTTGATAGGCTGTAACAGTACTACCTGTAACAGATCAATAATAGTTACAGCACATTAAAATCTACTACTTTCAACTATCATATAAACAACCTTATAACTTTTAGAATAAAACACAAATATAAATTTTCAAAATAATAAAATTACCTATAACAATTTCTATTCATAAAAACTTCTTTTTGTAACTCTCTTCTTTGTCTTGATGTTGTTTTTAACATATAGGTATATTGTAGGTACTACCAGCTTCGCGAGTTCTCATACATTTAGCTAGTTTTAAATAGCTATTTATTTTGAAAATTAACAGAGTGTTTCTTTGTTATCAGATATCGAAAGATGAAGTCGGAAAGATAGTAGCTGGTTTCGAGAATGAATCACTACTGACGGGCGGCGGAGTAACGATAGCAGGCACGCGGTACATCTACCTCAGTGGCACAGACCGTATTATACGCGCAAAACTAGGCAAGGTCGGCGTACATTGCATGAAAACGCAGCAAGGTGAGCATATACCCTAATAAGGTTTGCGTCTCGTTTTATTATAAGGACATTTTGTAATAAAGCAAGACGAAAAAACTTTTTTTTTCTCTTTTCTTTTATAGAATAAGGGTGACAAACGAGCACACAGTTCACCTGAAGGTAAGTGGATGCTGTGGTCCATAGACATCTACATCTATCCTCCTTTAAGAATCAAAATGCAGATGCGTTGTCACCCCTGAGGACTAAGATGAATGCTTCATACCCAGTAAAAAAGGGTCTCCGGTTCTCTACACTCACCATATGAAACACACCAGCATTAAGCTGCTATTTTACGCTGGTATTCTGTGAGAGCGTGGTCCTACCCATTCGTGCTGCAACCACAATATAGCTGCAGCATGGCTCTACCACGTAATTTTTTTTTGTTCAAAAAATTCTATAGTATAAAATTGGTCACTAGCAAATCCTAGGTATATCTACTGACATCTCACAGAGGGGGAATAACATTCTCCGAAATTGCCAGATAAGAAATTTAAAGTTCGATGATGGAGTTCAGTGCTTAGGATATGGGGCAATTTGGTACTGTCATCTAGTGACGTTGGTAATCGATAGCGAGTCGTTAATATACAACGATTAATCGATCAATAACCGATTATCCAAATACAAGTAAACTAGATTCAACCGCGTTCTTAGCACTAAATTGCGAGGTAGTTACATGATATAGTATTTTTTATTATTTGAAATATTTTTACAGTCAAAACTCTTTCCTGATCAAAACTATTTTTGAGGTTTTCAAAAGTAGTTTTGACCAAGACAAGTTTGGACTAGGAAAATATGTAAAATTCAGATCTAGCACTCATTTTATTAGCAAATATAATTGATTAATATTTCTCATAATAGACTACATTATTATTTGGTAATATAATTAGCTATTACTATATTAATTAATAATATTAAACTAATCAGTTTGCCAACTGATATTAACAACATTACTACAGCCATTATCGCCGTGGCGCCGTGCAAGCCGTGTAAGAAAATCCATTACCCCATATCATCTCGTGGTTGTGGTAGGAGGCGACAGAGGAAAATGTAACAGGAGATGGGCAGCAACATCTGCCTGGAGAAAGGTTAAAATAATAAAAAACTGCGGTTAATCCACCTGCCAAGCGTGACTAATATGGCAAATATCCCCCCTATGAAGCAATTAATGGGGGAAGCTGACGTTCAACAGTGAATTTTGATAGACTGTAATGAATGAACGAAACTGCCAATACTAAACGGCCTGCCAAGCCTGGTAATGAGGAAAATTCTTATTTGGAACAGTGCAACGGGGTAGGCTTATTTTGACGAACCCTCTAGAATTTATATAATTGCGTGTACCGAAAGTAGTTCAAAATTTCATGTAAAATGTAAACAGTTGGTAAGCCTTATTAATACTAGTAGTTCTACCATCCACAAAATCTCAATCATTTTCTGGCACACTCAGTAGCAACGGTAAAAAATTTATGGAATGTCACGCGACTTATTCCGTTTTTATGGAGGTTAGTAAATAATATTTTTTACACAGGCATATCACAACGGAATACCCGTGACCTGCGGAACTTATAACGGGGCATTCAGACGTTGTGGCAATGCATCTGCATTTTGTTTCTTAATTGGGAATATCTATGTGCTTTTGGGTCATAGCATCCACTTACCATCAGATCGCTTGTTACATTTACTTCTAAAGAAACAATGACTTAGTAAAATTATGCTATTGTTCTGAGTTAACTTGACCGCCTGAATATCAAGTTCAAGGTACCGTTGTCGGTCGAAGTAAACCTGTTCTCGAATGAGGATCACGGTTTGGCAAGGTAATTGGAATCAATATACTACCTAAAGGACCGACGAACTGGAAAGAGGTCGACCAGAGCCATCAAGTCACACTGATGTGTGATAATTTTTTATTTGTCATTAATTTACAAATAAAATTAAAAAATCAGCTGTATTGCAATATTGTAGTTAAAAGTACTATTTTGAATTAATAGGAACGCATATTATGTTTTGCTTTCGTTAGACAAAACTGAAGTGACAAACGAACTTACGGTCCATCTGTGGTAAGTGGCTACTGCAGTCCATGGACACTTGCAGCCAACTACAAACAAAGTAGGCTACGGATGCGTTTTCACTTCGGAGGACTAAGATGAAGTGACTCACAGCCTGTAATTGTACTGGCTATATATATATATATATACATACCGTTCAAACCAGCACACAGCAGTTCAATCACTGCTATTTTATGGTAGAAATAAGTAAGAGGGTAGTACCTACCCAGACGGATTTACTAGGCAGAAAAGTCCAACGTGGTTAACGAAAAAAGCACGATCTTTATTTAATGAAATGGCGTAATTTAAAAAAGGACTGCTAATTATCGTGAATATTGTTTCATATATTTTTTGAATTGTGCGACCGATATTTAAATACCAAAAGTCAATAACTTAAAAACGAATGAAACAGACTGCGTACATACATTCCAGAGTTCGGTCACTACTGCAATTTTTTTTGGAGCAGTAAGGAGTCTGCCACACTAACGTAACTGTAAAAAACAAACATGTCGCACAAATTGTGAGTTAAAAGTGATGTTAGTTTTAGGTCTAAATTTCTAATAAGAAATAAAAATAAAATAACCCCAGTTATTGGACGATTTATAATAAAGGGCATACAAAACGTATACGTATATATTAGACTTGCAACGAACGAATAGTATATTCGGCCACAGGCCGTATACGAAATATTCTTTTTTTTAAATATATAATAAGGGTGACAAACGAGCACACAGTCCACCTGATGGTAAGTGGTTGCTGTGGCCCATAGACATCTACATCTATCTTCGTTTGCGAATTTAAATGCAGATGCGTTGTCAGCCGTGAGGACTAAGATAGAATGCCTCTTTTCCAGTAAAAAGGGTCTCCGGTTCTCTACACTCACCATACGAAACACAGCAGCATTAAACTGCTATTTTACGCTGGTATGGTTCTGTGGGCTTCCTGGCCGAATATTAGGCAAAAGTATTCGGCCGGTAAAGAAGAAAAGAAAATGTGTAAACTACTGCCTGAAAATGCAGAAAAATTAGTCTTCCTGCACTATAATCATCCATCCACTTTAAAATTTTAATTACGATAATTCAAGTGCATAGACATTTACTTGATAGTTTTTTTGTTAATTTTAAAAGAAAATTTGTAAACTACTGCCTGAAAATGCAGAAAAATAAGTCTTTCTGCACCATAATCATCCACTTTAAAATTTTAATTACGATAATTCAAGTGCGTAGACATTTACTTGATAGTTTTTTTTGTTAATTTTTAAAAGAAAATGTGTAAACTACTATCTGAAAATGCAGAAAAATTAGTCTTCCTGCACCATAATCATCCATCCACTTTAAAATTTTAATTACGATAATTCAAGTGCGTAGACATTTACTGATAGTTTTTTTTTGTTAATTTTTAAAAGAAAATGTGTAAACTACTACCTGAAAATGCAGAAAAATTAGTCTTCCTGCACTATAATCATCCATCCACTTTAAAATTTTAATTACGATAATTCAAGTGCATAGACATTTACTTGATAGTTTTTTTGTTAATTTTTATAACATAAGTTGATTACGTTACTTTTGACTACTTTTAATGATTACAAGAAAAATATATTATTACAAAATTAATCCATATTTTCATTTTACCAGTTATCTCACTACAACAAAACATTTTACTTAAGTATTCGGTATTCGGCCGATTAGTACCGAGATATTCGGTATTCGACCGAATAGGATAAAAGTAGCCGAATAGGTCGAATACCGAATAATAGCCGAATATTCGTTGCAAGTCTAGTATATATCCAAAGTAAACGTATATTATATCCTAAGGTTTTGAAGTTTAGCAATTATTAGGCTGATACACAAACAAGGTCCCTAAACGGAATCTCCAAATTATAGGCCGATTCTTACTTTAAATATATTAAATAAAATAGTAAAAAAATATAGCTTTTTTTGAAAATATTAAAGTTATCAACAATTCCCGTACCGGCTTTCACCGAAATAGAAGTACATCTACAGTTCTAAGTTAGGTGATAATATAAGTAGCTCGTTATTTAAACAAAAAATTGTATTCGCATTATTCAATACAGTTCGTATATATACGCTGCCATGTTCGTTGGGCTGATGACAATGGTATAATAATCAATATAGCTAAAACCAAATTTATGCTTATATTTAAAATAAAGTTATATCCATACAAATAAAGGGACATACGTACGAGTTAGACTGCTTGTATCAAAATAAAATCAATTGGAAATGTCCCCTAACCTCTAAATTGTGTCTCCCTATATAAATACGGTACAAATAGAATGGTCGAGTAGATTCAGTATCAAGTTACGATTAATTTACTGTATGTTACAAAATTTTACGTTTAAGGTATTTAGAGGCATTATGTACGTACTTTATTACGCATTGGTTGATGCAGTAATATTTTACGGATTGAACGCGTATGATCTTGCTTTTCCTTAGTGATGCAATGAATACCACTTGAGTATACAGATTGTTTTATTCTACAAATAATACACTAAATAAAAGTCGAAGAATGTCAATAAAAAAACATGCTTAGCAATTAAAATTTTAGAGTAATTTAATAATCAAAATTAACTACAGACAGATTTAAATTACATTTTAACAATTCAGAACGACTAGACTTAAGTAGTAGTACAAACACAAAGTAAACTAGGCAAAGACTTACAGTCTGACAAAAAAAAAAAAAATTAAGCCTTTATTATACTTAAACTAATCTTAAGGGCGCGTACCCTTTTTATCCAAACTTTTTTTTTTTACATATGTAATGAAGTTATTCGGAAAATACGAATATTCGTATTCGTTTCATAAGTTCTTTTGCTGTGCCTAAAGAAAGTTAAATAGATATTTGCAAATAAAAATTTATAAATTTCTATTCACTAAATAAAAATAAAAAAACTTCGTTCATTCGTTATACCACAATTCGTCGAAAGTCGAATGACAATGCCTGGGTTATTAATGAATTACTTCGGCGTCTCATAAAATATAGTAAAGGTAAAAATAAGCAACATAAAAGCAAGAGTTCTAATTTTATGATAAATAGTAAAACCTTCATGCTCAAGAATGTGATTAATTACTTTTTATTTTTGGTTGATATGTATGTTTATGATGGGCTTATCAATTGTTTACAATTGTGCGTCTAGGGGGTATTTTGTTTTAGACTTGGTCCCAGTTTCTGTATTTTATCTGTATGTATTGTATTTATCATTAAAGACAGAAAACTTTCCTTACATATATATATGTTTACGATTAGTCATAATTTCCTTTGTGTATTTATGAATGTCAAATATCTAAATGACAATTTTATTTTCAGCCGTTGTAATTTCTCTCTATGAAGATCCCATCCAACCCCAGCAAGCCGCATCCGTAGTGGAGAAATTAGGAGACTATTTAATTACCTGTGGTTATTAGAGGTAAGATATCAAAATTATGTAAGACGACAGAGTTATAACTACCAAAATATTTATGTTTATTTAAACCTGATTTTTTTTGCAGATCGAAGCGCGCCGTGATCTAAGAATACTATAAGATAATATTTTTTCCACAGGGAAATAAGTAACTGCATTTTGTATATTCTATAAAAGTGATAAGGACCGTTCATTTGTTTTGATATTTGATAAATTATGGCGGCATCAGTGTCTGATGCGTTTATTGACTGCGCACAGATGCAATTACTTTGCGGATTCTGGACACTCTTTATATGCTCACCTCTTCCACAGAGTAATTGTTGCTGCGATGTGGTTAAAATTTGTATTTAAAAATGCTTTTATCGACCAATACAGTGAAGCATATTTCGCTTTGCAAGCAGGTCTCAAAGCATGATGTATAGAGATTTTTTTAGATTTCTTTTCAAGCCATCTGGTTTATTGTTAAATTTTACATCTCGCGTTTAATTTAATAATTGTGGATATAATCGTGGATGTGAGCTCGAAAGTCGGACATTATTTAGCGCGTACAGATGCTTGATGAGAAATTATAACCACGTAATGAAATTACTGTAATAATATACAACATAATTATATATGTAATTTTACAAATAAGCATTTGTGTAAGGGCTTGTTACAAATTGAGAGACACTGTAACCCAAGATAACGATTTTATTGAAAATCTCTAGTCCCACTGGAACCATCGTGTGAGAAATATTCGATACGTCAGTGTGAGGCGGCGACATTTCGGCACTGGGCCGCGACGCCGCCATTTCGCTATGCTTCCTTTTTTAATTACGCCGCAACTATAATCTTGTGTAGTGAATAATAAACGTTTGCATTCTGTTCTATTCTATCACTTAACTGCAGAAATAAGAAGCGCTCAATTATTCTGTATCCTCAAACAAGGCTTTGCAGTAAACGAAGGGTGCATATTGTTTATATTTGATATTACTACTATAGCTTTGTACATTGTTTCTGATAAGCGATGGGAACTGTGTCTATCTTATAATAAAATGATTTGTATTATATATCTTGGTTTATTTTTATTCCCGTCCGTTGTAGTAGGTAAAGTCAATAAAACAGTATATATTGCTAATGAACATAATTTATTTTCCTTTGACAAAATCTACAGTAATAAGAGTTAAGTACACTCGAATATAAGGATTGGTATAAAATGTTAAAAGTCGTAGCTATACCTATCAAGTGATTTGGTTCTTCAAGATTACAACATACGAGGATCATCTTGCATAATCTAATCCTACAGTACAAAGAAATTAGTATTAAACAATTTCAGTTAAATGTAAACCTTACGAAAGTGATTTGTTGATAAAGCGAAAGTCCCATAACAGCTTAGATTTAAACAAAGTTTTAGCATACTTAGAGGTCCGTTTGCAGTCGCAGATATAACTGAAATGAAATCTTGGATGTACATAAATTACTACATGGTTATCTATCTACATTTCTACACTATTTAATAAAGAAAAGTTTTGAAATTGCACAAAATACACGTGTTTATCAATTACAAATAAATTATACGTTGTTAATTATATCCTTATGAATATCGCTATACATTCGATTAAACATAAAACAGGTTATTTTTTTCATAGTCACAGAGTACACGCTTTTTTCATCCAGGTATAATTTTTTGTTATGGCAAACATTTTATTCATAACAACAATTTCTTCCGTTATGCGTGAAATCGAACTAATATTACATTATTTAGAGCGAACAAATAACTTATTTTACGCTCGGCATGGTAATACATACTTAACACAAGTTACAAATACGTGCTCTTGTCACGTAGTTTCTTCGTTCTCTATTGAAGTACCTACGGAAGAGACTTCATGGTCAAACCAAAGGTCGAGTTATCTCGTCACGGATGCTCCAAGGAGTAGTGACGGGATTTTTTCCAGAAACTTCGGAAAAATCCTTTACGCTGCTTCTGACCTGGATGTTCATCGCCTGGTAACAAACAAAAACTAATTAGACGGATCATCAACATAATATGAAGTAATAATAATGTTTGGTTCGGATACGATAATGAATTTCCGTTTAACTGAAATGAACGATTTGTCGTTTTCCTGTTTTTGTTTAAAAGGACCTAGTTTATTTTATTGTTAACCTTTAAAATGAATGTTTATTTATTTTATTTTATTCATGATAACAACAGCTTATTAACACTTAAACTTTTTTACTTAAATTATTAAACACGAAAAAGCCAATAATAGTTATTCACAAAGTAAATAAACAAACATAACACTATGAATACAATACAATATAAAATAAAATCGGTAAGTACTAACACATATTAATTCAAATATAAATATTACTTTCATAACATACATACATTACACACACGAGTTTGAGTATACCGTTTGAAAATAATCAAGATTATTTTATTGCTTAAAGCTATGGGTGGAATCGGTTGTCTACGTTTATAGAAGTCATGAACCCTTAGGAAAGGGCTAGGGAATGAGATCGCGAATGTCAAGTGTACGTTCTGTCTATTATCGGCCGCACCCGGTCGATATCGCTGCCGCCGCCGCTGCAAGCAATGCAAATACGCTTGCTTGAACGACTGATTTTTTTTTAAATTCGTTGCTACACATATTTTGATTACAGTTCCCGTTGACCTTCACATTTTTTTTCTACAACTAGCGGCCACAGATATTAAATACATAAATTTCATCATCATCATCATTACAGCTCTTCACAATTCCACTGATGTACAGGCCTCCCCCAAGGAATGCTACATAGTACGATGCAGAGCTACCTACATCCATCGACTTCCTGCATCTCTTGCCAGGTCGTCACACGCATTTAGGGCCGGGAAGAAGCCTTACACTTCACTTACCGGTACTTGGCTCCTAGAAAAACTGACAATCGATGGGGAAGAAAGGTTATAGGTAAACCGAAACTAAATTCCTATATTTAGTAAAAGCAATAAACTGACATTAACTTTATTTATTTAAGAATAATATTCTCGATAGAAAATAAAACGGATTTGTAATACATACGAAGTATACGTGGTGTGCAAAATTTCGTTTTAAAACTTCGTTATTGTGAAAAGGTTCCTAATTTACCGTGTATCTAGAGATCCGCTAGCAACAATAATTTCCCGCACGCCTGCAACCAATGCGTTGACTGCTGCTACGTATTAGACGAATACGTTAATTTAGAATCCGGTACGGTTTTCTCGCCTTGCAAACTGAAGCGCTGAGCAAGTAAACCTAATTAGCAGCAATTTTTTTATTGCTGTAGATAGAGACGTGAATTAATTTTAAACTCGAGACCGTGGAGAATTTCTTTTAAGATTTAATAACTTGGCAGTTTTTTTTAATTGTATATAATATGATTGAGACAAATACAAACCCTTGTACAAAATATGACCGATAAACAAGTGTTTTTATGGTAAACCTAAAAAATATTCATAATGTTATGAAATTAAATATCTTGTTAATACAGAACAGGCACGCATCGTTAGTAGGGCGTCCAAGAATAGTGCAGTATGTATTTAGATGTTTTCCAGCGAACGTCCCAAATGCCGTACATGCTGCCAAAAATAGTCGCACTGAGCCCGCTCTGACATTTGACGCCGGATAAAATGTCGTTCATGTGTTTATCGTACCGTACAGTGTAAATTCAAGTTTATTGAGAATATCGGCTATAAATCAAATTTATAAATGAGTATCAAAGGCATAGTGTCATGATAAGAGTTAACAATAATGGCTGATTTACACAGGGACAGTAACTGGCTCCAAATTTGAGGCAAGTCAGTGCTGACCCGCTACTGGCATAATGTAAATTGATTTGAAGTCAGTACAGCACTGTCTGCGCGACTACTGACTGCGTGTAAACGGTGCAAGTCAGTCCTAGGCGCCAGCACTGGCGCCTGTTACTGTGCAATGTTTAAAGTCTAGCATATCTGCGCTGTATCTACTTATCACAAAGCAAGCTATTCATAGCAAGCGCTGTGGAGGCCTGCTCCATTCAAGTTCATTGTCTAGATTCCCCGCAGTTTTGTACATACGCCATATGTGTTTACATGCATACTATATTACTGTTATTAAATATGTCATATCGATAAGATTGTATGTCTGAGAAAACTAAAGGTTAATAAAACAAAACATTTTTATCTAATGAATTCCGTAATGCTACGTAATGAACTAATGACTCAGAAAAGATAGGCTACAATCGCAAAGTCGTCGACCACTCGTGGTGATTATGGCACATTTTTCTAAAAACAAGAGAACCTCATGCCCTGTTGTGGACGTTTATGGGCCGATAGTGACGTTAATGATAATTTTAGCATATCCATTTTCATTATTTCACATGTTATTTTTATCTACAACGCATTGCGGTCAGTAACTACATCTTATTATTAATAACTAGCGACCCGCCCCGGCTTCACTTGGGTAGGATCTACTAATGTGGCGTTTTTTAGATTTAAAGATAATCAAGGACCATTTATTTTATCTATTTTATTTTAAAAATCTCTCAAGATTTTTGGATAAAATATAGCCTAGACCACTTCTGGCATTGTCCTCTTATCTGTTCTTGAAGTTTCGTTGAAGTTAAGTTCAGCCATTCCGAAGCCCGAACAGACAAAAATGTAAATAACCCCCTCAGCCCGGTTAGCATGGGCGGGGGACAAAATTTTTATCCCCCAATTATATCCACTGACAAGAGATAAAATTATTTTGTTATGTCAAACGGGGAGAAGTATATCCCCGTTTGACATAACGAGTAGACATATATCCCCCGTCCGTAGCATGAAACCAAATGAAAGATAAAAAATTATGCTTTTTTGACATTTGAAAGGGACAATTTTATCGTAGTTCATTGGACGTGGGTTGAATTTTATATTCATACAAAAAAAACTATCTAAGTCTATCTCCCATTTTATCTACTGTGGATATTATATCCACCGGTGTGCCCATGCTCTAAGGGTGGATAAAACTAAGCGAGGGGATAAACATTTTCTCCTTTCCCTGGGGATAAAATTGTCTCCTGCCCATGCTAGCCCTGCAGCTCGATATAAGGCAGTTATTTAGATATTAGATACAGACACTTCAATTTTATTTATACGTATAGATAATTAAAAGAATTACGCTCTGCGTGTGCGTGTGTGAGTGCGTTATTGCAATAAATTATTTAAGGGGGATCTTAATATAGGTATACAACTATTAAGGTTCCCATTGCATGCTACTTCCTTAAAGAAAATTTATATAGATAGAATTTTTATATTGCACACACAAAATAAAAATACGTATACATAATGTTAACAGGGAGTACAAATGAGTAATTTGTTCCAGACAACCTGTATATATGACAATAACTCATAAAGTTTATCTCATCGATATCTGTATCTAAAAAAGGAGTTTAAAATTTTGCAAATCTTCGATATTAACACGAAATTTCTAAGCTCGCATCCACTGCTAGAGATTGGCCTATTTAGGGGAAACCTACTGATTGCGCACCGTTAAATTATATCCATTTGAAAATATTAATATGATTTTGTCGCAACCACTATAAATAAATCAGGGGTTAAAAGAAAATTAATCGTGAATCATTTTTGGCATCGACGATCGAGCACTGGAAGTCACACAAAGGTGACGACACAATGACGTTTTAAATATCTAATCAGGTCACGAAGATCGTCTTGGGAAGTATGAAGAGTCGGGGAAGGTTTGCAGAAGGGTAGAGGGGGTACGCAAGGGTCGACGACACTTCGGTGAAGGGCAGTAAGGTCGGAGTCGCAGCGTTCGCTTTCGTCGGCGCGCGGCGGCGGCGGCCACCTATTGATCGCAGCCTCCGTTTTCCCACATCCGACTCCGTCCGAGTTATTCAACATAGACGTAGGTATATGATAACAGCTTATGGTAACAGATACAAGCTTACGAGTATTTTATATTACGCAAATTACTGTTTGTTTCCGAAAGTAATAGCCAACAAAGATTAAATTATAATTTAACATACAATACAGAGTAAAATGGCCATATGTTAAAACTGAAAAGTTATATAAAAAGTCCATAGATAGTCTATGGCTTTTTTTCGTCGTCTCGTAAATTTAATACAATGCAGAAAAAAGGGCAAGTTATGGCTTTACTATTCTTTTTTGGTAAGGTCTATGTTGTGTAAAAAATCAAAAGCATACTTAATATGTAACAAAGTTCCTTAAATGCAAAACTAATGTTAAAAACATACGAACCTATATACCTATTTTATTTATTAAAACTTATAATATACCTAATGTAATATAATGAACCAATAATTGTAGCCTAAAATAAAACAGAATTTAAGTTTGAATGTATCAATTATTACAAAAAAAAAATTAGCTCACAATATCTCATATTTACATTGAAAGTAGAAACTGCTGTGTTCCGGTCTAAAGCGACCGGTTTCCAGTTACGGTCCGGTCTCTAGAGCCAGTATAATAACAGGCTGAGGCATTACCTACATCTTATTTCTCAAAAGGTGACAGTAGCCATCTTTGTTCGAAGTTGGTTGCAGCCGTCCATGGGCTGCCGTATCCATTTACCATCAGGTGGACTCTGTGTAAGTGTGTTTATCAGTATAGTTTTAAAAAAAAAGAAGATATTATTTTCGCCTATTTCACTCAATCACGTTTTATGGAAACTGCCATTCTATTGGATAGAATAAACTAAAGCTGTGTAGGTAAATGAAATCTAAATAGGTTGCAGGCTTGTAGTAGCAAATCTTCAGACATAATCAAATATCTGAAAATAGCGCCTACTCAATACAATAGGATCTGACTTTTCTTTCTCAGAATGCCGCCTCCGTAAAATCTGCTCCTAGCACAGAATAAATAATAGTGCTAGGCCCTAGCCTGCCCCCGCCCCTCTTGCTACGCCACTGCCTTACATTGATAAAGTATCGAACTAAAGTTGCTAGCCCAGCTCGTAAAATAAAAAGTCTTCTGGATCGATTTTAGTACGACGTGTCTTTCGATATTAAAAATGTCATCTGTGCAGGATCATAAAGCGCCGCAATAATATTGAAACATGGGACTCTCATCCTTATCCCTAATATAACCCTTATTGTCCATACCTAATGAAACTTTGTTTGCGATAAATTGGATGGGGGTTCAGAGACAGTGAAAACGTCCAGACCCGGAATAATGTTTTGTAACATAATTGTACCGGGCACACAACCTAATCACTTGGTGCGAGCGGGATTTGAACACGCGGCCCGCAGCTTAACGCTTTGCCTTTACGCTACCAAGTTCTACTAGTCTTAAATTAAGTTGCGTGACATGACTCAATCTGTGAATATTATGTACTCGTACACTTGTTATTGATATGCATATCAGATCAGAGAGTATAAAAAGTGTATGTTTTTGTAATAATGTCATATATGTGTGTTGTAAGTGTACCGAGTTGAAAAAAGGAGAAGTTTGTATAGTGCTATTATTTATTCTGTGGTATTGTATACTCGACGTGTGTGTTTTTATGTATGTTCACAGATTTCTCGGAAACGGCTTAATCGATTAAATTATTCTATTTTTATTTAAATAGATTGATTATACTTCAGAGGTGGTCTCATATAAATTTAAAGAAAAACTCCATCCCTAGGGGTAAAAAAAAACTCGGATGAAGATTTTAATGTAGCTAGCTATATATAGACAATATTCTGGTCATTGCACTTGTGGTATTGACAATTAGTTAGACCACACGAAAATGTTAAATTATTTAACTTTTCGCAATAAGTACAAAATGACTGCAACACCAAAAAAAACCACATAATAGCTTCCTGAAGTCGAGGCTATAATTCTTAGCACCGACTATTCTTTTTGGTTTTGAAGTCGGTTTGTACTTTTTATTAAAAGTTAAATTATTTATGCATATTTTATTATTAATAATGATAATGATAAGATTTTCTTCTGGCCGATTTCTCTTCCGGTATCATTCTCCCATCCAAACATGTTGGTTAGAGGCTATCACCTGCACATAGGTAGGATGTATGTCTAGTTCAAGAGTACGCGCTGACGCAGGCACTCGTTCTAGTTTAATCCTATATGAAATGATGCAGTGTCAGGCACAGAACCAATCACAATACACCTGAATCTCAATAGCAACAATAGTTTTTAACCGACTTCAAAAAGGAGGAGGTACTCAATTCGACTGTATGTTTTTTATGTGTTACCTAATAACGTTTTCTAGGTGAACCTATTTCGATGATTCTTTTTTATTTGAAAGCTGGTGCTTCTCATGTGGTTCCACATAAATTTGATCAAGGTCTGACCAGTAGTTTTGGGTTATCCTTAATAATTTATATTGAAGTCGATTGTTCAAAATTTTTAATTTTACCACTTGTACTATACCTAATGCGGTAAATGTAATAAAATCTTTAGTTACTCGACTCCATCGAGTCAGTAATTCATTCTTGGGGCGATGTATACTCTTTTACAACAAAATCCCAGAAAATATGCAAAATTTGACCTGCTCAAAGTTCAAAAACTTTATTAAACAAAGTTTGTATAAAAAGGTTTATAATATTAAGGAATTTATGGATGATAATAACCCTTGGGAATGAGGTGATCGCTACTAAGCTATTTCTTATTTGTTTTGTGTTGTTAATTGTGTAACATACATGATTGTAAGCTGTTATTTAAAAAAAAAGTCCCGCTGGGTTTCTTGCTGATTCTTCCCTGGAAAGAGGTTTTTTTTCGAACCAGTGGTAATTAAACAAAAGAGTGACTTTCAATAAGTATTATTTATAATCTATATTGAATAAAAAAAAGTTTCTGTTTCTACCAAAAAAATACAGTTTTAAATTAGACTATCTCTACTTACTTTTGACATTTAACGAGGATTATATTGAATTTGCAACTTTTTTATATTAGATATTATAATAGTAACTTTTATTTAGTGTATTATTGGTTCCGGCCTGGATTCGATCTTATGCCATGTGATATAGATATTTATACGTTTGATTTCGCTTCAAAATTTGATTAACTCCCAATATCGGAGTAAATATTGCAGCAAGTCAGTCGTTATCATCTATCTTATCTGAACGTGAGCTAAAAGGAGACTTTTAGCTCACGTTCATGATAAGATAGGTTTGTGGGAGAATCTAAGCGTTTGAATGACAATGGTCACATAAGCTGTGAGATAATAGGATGTAGAAATTGTCAGGAAGCATAAGCCTAATGTTTTCAACATTTATGATTAGGATATATGGATATGTACGGAAATACTGGTAGCTTAGGGGCTAAGCGCACGCTGTAAATTTAACACAGTACGCGAGCAAACCGGGTTCGATCCCCGTCGGCAATAATGAAATTGATAATTACTGATTTACTTACCATGTTATCGGCCGTGAGGGCACCTGCATGTTATAAAATATTCCGGGCACATCTAAAGTCCACCAACATACACTGAAGCAGTGCGGCGGACCTATTACTTCATAACCCGTTCAGAAATTTGAAGAGGTCTGTGCCCAGCAGTGGAACCATTGAGGGCATCCACAACTTTTTCTGCCACCAGGGCTGCGCCACTCAAACATGAGGTGTAATATTTGACAGCTTACATAGCGGGGAGTTAATTTGTTCGAAAAATGTAAAGGTTAATGTATTTTTCTGTACTATTAGTTATGTTTTATATTAATTAGATTAAAATAACTAACCCAAACCACAGATATTTATAAAAGTAGAAAAATTAAAAAAAAAGTTAAAAATGTGCAAAACATGAAAAACAAACCACTGAGGCATTCTTTTGTGTATTACAATAATACACTTTTATTTAAAACTAACTTCTCAAGTAAAAAGTCATTGTGTAACAAAAAACTTAACCTCAGTGTCAACTGGCAACATCTGGTGAGCGGAAGATTATTAACTTATTATATGAATGTAAGGTAACACACCGGTAAAGGGGAATATTGTACTGAAGCTCGATCAGTCTGGCAATGTGATGTCAATAAATACGTATACGATATTTTTTTATGTGGTAGAGCCACGCTGCAGCTATGTTATGGTTGTAACACGAATGGGTCGGCTCGACCGGGGAAGGACCACACAAGTGTTTCGTATGGTGAGTGTAGAGAACCGGAGACCCTTTTTATTTGAAACGACGCATTCCATCTTAATCCTCAGGGATGGCAAGCATCTGCATTTTGATTCTTAATCGAGGATAGATGTACATGTCTCTGAGCCACAGTAACTACTTACTATCAGGTGGACTGTGTGCTCGTTTACCACCCTTATTCTTTAAAAAAATATGCCTCTCAAACGTAGAATTGCCTCCAACTTGGGAGGGATCTATATTTAAATATCTATATCCAGCATTGCTCTGATAAACATAGTTTATTAGACATATTTTACATAAACATATTTATGATAAGCATAGTAATATTACAAACTTTTTTTAGTAACTTCCTTGGCGTCTTTGGACGACTTAAGTCATTTTTTTCATTCCTTTCATTCATTTCATTCCTTACAGCTCCACTTTGGAGTTTAAGATTATACAGGCTGAAGTTCCTTTTTTAAATCGATGTTATTGTTTAACATGGTTACGTATGCTGTAACCATGTTCTCCCTTTCTCTTTATTATACAACAATAGATTTTATTTTGTCAAATGTCATTTGTTTCATATTTCTATAACAGTTTACTGAATATCATCTGCTTCATTTCCCACTGTCGCTCCTTACGACACCCACGGGATTATATAGGGAAGTGGATATTCTTACACCACCACTATACCCGCCTGCCAAGCGTGGCAACTATGGAAAATATCTCCCCCGTGAAATAATCTATGGAGAAAAATAAGAAACAATATATGTTTAGCAGTGGACTTTTGATAGGCTGTAATGATGGTGACTAAAAATCATCCATCACTGGAGCGTACGTTCAGACAGTCTATTTTCTTGGTAAATTACAGGTGCCTTATCGAATCTTTCGCATCTTTTATGCCATTAAAAGAAAAGATATGCCACGAGTAGTGTTAGTATGTAATAACGCAGGCTCACGAGGCAAAGGCAGTCGCAGCCGTGGTCTCAAGCTTGCGAACTTCGCATGTTGCACACCGCTACATTATCTGATTCGCAATACGATAGCTTTTCAAATTATGCATCCATTTCTACTTGCTCGGGAAGTCAATAGGTAAACTTAGGTTTAGACAAGGATGGTTGGTGGAAAGGTATTTAAGTCTAATCTTAATTAAAAAGTAAAAGTGTTCCCTTCTATCAGCCTCCTACTTAAATTATTAGATTATTTAATCACGCTAGAACTTTCATATCTAGTAATTTTGGCGCATCTTACACTAATTCCTTAATATATTATGTTATATGTATTATGACATAATGTTCAATAATTCTTTTAAATTAGCAATTTTAAAGCGCTTTTTCTTATTTATTTTTTTAGTTTTCTCATCTGGTTGGGATGCATGAATCTAAACCCTAAAAATTAGGAATACAATAAGATATCTATCTTATTATAAGATAGATATCTTATTATATAAGAAATTAGGAATTCACTTGAGATCACAGAACACAATTACTCTCTACCGAGAGTTGAGATACAACAATTTTGACACATTTATTAATGTTCAAAATAAAATGAAACGCAAAATACTGAATTGTATACTTACATTTTTGAAATGTTTCGATTCCCGTTTATTCCCTAAAACTAAACCCCCATGAATGAACTCTATGTTAAAAACCATAATCTTAGGGCCCAATTTACACCGCCGCGGAACGGAATGGAAGCGAATTTTTGTAACGAAATTGTACATAATAAAATGAGTTTTATGTTAATTGTGTATAGTTCAAACTAGATACGAGCCAAAAAAACGTCGCGCGTCTTCCTTGGAATTCTCGCGCATTCTCGAGAATTCCCGTAGACTGTCGGCGCAGTCTGTGGAATCCGCGGGTATTGGCGCGAAGGGTGACATTTTCATTTCATCATGAACCCAAATATTTCTTTTCCTTTTTCTGATATTCTTCCTTTTCTCATCATTTTCTTTTTCTGTCTCACAAATAAGCAATATGAAAATAATATCCAATCAACCATTATAGTCAAATAAAAGAGCGCAGTGCATGCTCGAGCATTCCCGCGAATTCGCGCGTCTTCCCGCGCGACGAGGCGAAATTGACGCTTCCATTCCGCCGCAAAGTAAATTGAGTCTAAATCTATCTTCTGACTTTGGATAAAGGAATTTTGATAATTAAGTGAAATAGTATCTCTGAATTTTCTTTCTTAATGTTTTCTATGCGACTTCTTAGAAGTTAGACCGATTTTGTTATTTATATTTTATTAAAGTTTCTTCTGTGGTTCCATATAAACTTCAACTAAATCCGAAATACATGTTTTTATTATTTATATGAATTAGAGTAGAATTATTATATTTTGTAACATGATGTGCTAGCGTCCTGAACTTTAAAAACATATTTATTATCTGTAATATTATTAGTAGCCGGCCATTGCACGCTGTCGATCGTCGCGTGACCCCTTATCGCCTGTCTGACGTTCATTACGTATTTGCTTTATTAATTACTTTAATTTAATTAATGATTCAGCTGTGGTCGAATGAAATTGCTACGTGGGTAGCATATTAATTTTTTCGTGTAAATAGTGAGACGATGGTAATGAGCACGAAAGACAACCTTCCTTGACCATGATTAATAAAAAGTAATAGTTTTGAAATCTATCTCCTTTTTTTTAACAATACTAAGCCAAATGGCCGGCTAACGTATTTAGTAGTGATTTGGCCATAACGATATAGGTATCGTTTTAAATATATCCAAGAACTGCTTTTAGGTACTGCGGGTAGGTTTACTTGAATTTATACGTCATGAAATTTGACAGCGGTCGGTTTTTATCCAGTCTTTGGCGTTAGTGAAGTGTCTGGTTAACTATTACGTAATCTGTGGTCTGGGTGAAGTGAACCCCAGCCTAACTTACCCGATCTTTTGTTAATATAATTTATTTTTATTTTTTATATAGGATAAGGGTGACAAGAGAGCACACAGTGAGTGATAGTAAGTGGCTGCTGTGGCCTATAGACATCTACACCTATCCTCGTTTGCGAATCAAAATACAGATGCGTTGTCAGCCGTGAGGACTAAGATGGAATGCCTCTTTTCCAGTAAAAAAGGGTCTCCGGTTCTCTACACTCAGCATACGAAACACAGCAGCATTAAGCTGCTATTTTACGCTGGTATTCTGTGAGAGCGTGGTACTTCCCCGGTCGAGCCGACCCATTCGTACTACAACTATTCAATTAATATAGCTGCAGCATGGCTCTATCACGTTTAGAAATATAATCAATAGTATAATATAATCAATTATAATCAATTAGAAATGTAATATAATTAATTTGAATATTTCAAACGACAAAATTCTGTAACTGTTATTGTATATGTAATTGTATAATTATTTTGTATAAGTATTGTATTGTATAAGTAAGTGATGTGGATGATAATTTATAATTGGACTAATTAATTTAACAAAGACAATGTTGATTAACAAGATCTTTCTAAAAGAAAATTTAGAGCGTGGTAGAGACTTCGACGGTTGTGAAAACCGCTATACATTTTTACTGAAATATTGAACAATTAAGATAATATTTTACGGGTGCTTATTCACACGGAAGTGTGCGAAGACCCTCAAGAAACATGAGCAGAGACTATGACTCATTTTTATACTAGCGAAGCGGAACCAACCTTCTCCTACATAACTATCTAAGGCCTCCTTGAGAAGTGGCATTGTGCATACCGTTACGCGCTCTCGCGCCCATGAGTCTAATGGTTTCACGTTAGGTGTCAGTATGTTACAGGATGGAGACTATTTTATATCTTCGGAACCAGTTTAATAGAAAGCTTATTTACGAAAATGTGAGACATATATAATAGATTCTTAAAATAACTTTAGACGCTGGTATCACGTTATACATAAGATAACATTTTTCGTTATAAAATTATTCGTCATATCCGTTTGGCAGATATCTCTATAAACATTCAATTTTACTCTATTTATCATCATCATCATTGTTACAGCCCTTCACAAGCCCACTGCTGAACATAGGCCTCCCCCAAGGAATGCTACAAAGCACGGTCCTGAGCCACCTGCATCCTTCGACTTCCTGCATGTGTTACCAGGTCGTCACTCCATCTAGTGGAGGTACGCCTTACACTTCGTCCGCCGGTTCAAGGTCGCCACTCCAGAACCTTTTTTCCTCATCGGTTGTAGGTTCTTCGAGCTACGCCCATTGGGCCGGCCCATTGCCACTTCAGCTTACTAATCCGTTGGGCTATGTCGGTCACTCTGGTTCTACTGCGGATATCCTCATTTCTAAGTTTATCACGCAGAGAAACCCCGAGCATAGCTCTCCCCATAGTTCGCTGAGCGACCTAGAGCTTCCTCTTACGGCCAGCATTATATTATATAATATATTTATTATATTTACCATTTATAGAAAATAAAATTTGATTTCTATTTTGTTTTAATTATTAAGCGCTATTAATTAATAGAACTAATAATGATTAAATATTAATCATTCTTGGTTATACTTAACTTAGGTATATAATGTAAGGGGTTGGTAATGTCGAAATGACTTCACTGTAGTAATTAATTAATTAATTGGCGTTTTATTAAATTAATTACATCGTCATGGCCACATCTCGTTGTGCGCTGAAAATTTTTCTGCAATATGAATTATTAATACTAGACAAACGGATTCGTTCATTGAACTCGCTTGTAAGCAGGTAAGCATGGTCATCGTCGCTAACGGTCGCAGTTATCCTTTCAATACGCTCTTATCGAATTGTTCTCTGTATCATAATAAAAAATAATTTAGTTTGGACACCGTGTTTCAAGTCTAATGGTGATATAATGATGATGATTACGGACATATAATTATAAAGGTGGTAGGGAGATGTTGTCCTCCCCGGTAATATAAGACTAGAATGAATTGCATAATTCATAATTAAAAAAATATAAATATTACAAATGTTCTATTCTATTAATCGCGTAGTGGCGATGTAAAATATCCACTAGCCACTACTTTTAACTGTTTATTTTTATTTTTGTGATGTGTACAGTTTCAGTGAATAAATGTCTTTCTTTCTTTCTTTCTTTCTTTCTTTCTAGCCTATATTCATCGTCATGCCCCCTGGGTGTCGTATATAAAAGGCGACAGAGGGAAACTGAAATAGGATATCTTCCTGATAATAATTCAAAATTATAAAAAACTGCAGTTGCCAACTCGCCTGCCAAACGTGGCAAAATCCTCTCTATGAAGCAAACTATGGGGAAAGCCTATGTTCAGCAATAGACTTTTGTAGGCTGTAATGGATAATGGAAATATTCTATAGTTCATAATAAATACCTGTGTATGTGTTAGTATCTATAGTGTTTATGTGTAACAATTTAATTAAAAAAGCTTGTATGTTCGGTCTACATCAGCACAGTGTATAATGTATGGTACTTATATATACATATATATTTGACCTATATGCAACATAATAATTGGCATAAAAGTATTTTTATAATTACTTTACATATTGTAGTTTAATATACATTCGGTCATTTAAATAAATAATTTGTGAAGCATAATAACAATATACTCATATTAATACAATATTACAAAATAATATATATTTTTTACTTTTCTTTCTTAAAAAAAGCAAAGTAATTTCAACATTATAAACAAGTCTACTGCTGAACATAAGCCTTCCCAAAGAATGCTACATAAGATGATCCTAAACCTGCATCCATCGACTTTCAGGATGTCTTACCAGATCAACCACCACCTTGTATCTAAAGGGGCCGCTCTATATCTCGCTTCTTTCTTCTCCATCTGTTGTCGGTTTATAGAGCTATATAGCCGGCTGGCTTTGTCGATTACTCTGATTCTACTGGGGATATCTTCATTACAAATTCTATCACGCAAAGAATCTTCTAGCATCCTTCATCATTCGGCCAGCAGTGAAGGTTCACGTCTCAGATCTATATGACATCACTGGCAACACGAACTGGTTGTACACTCTTGAGTGTCGTCAAGTTTTGAGGCATTTTCTAGTTTTGAGGAATACGTGACAATACGTGACATGGACATTTGTACGATGTCCCTGTCTGACCCATGTCTTGTTCATGTTCATCTTAAGACCTGAATCATTGTGCTAAGGCTATCGTCGGCATATCTAAGGTGAGTGATGTACTCTGCATTGATGATGATACTGTATCCTTTCCAGTCCAGTAGCTTTGAAACGTCGTCCAATGCAGTGGGGTGAAGAGTTTCGGGAATATAATGTTACCCTGTCTTACCTGTTCTGGATCTGTACTCGGACAGCCATTGAAGCCTCGCCGTACAAATACTTTAGCACTTCGATACACGGATAATTAATCATCAATGTAATAAATAATTTTGCGACTAATATGTTCCTTGGGAATATTTTCTCATTTCTTGAATGAGGTAACTACTTTAGCGGAAATTATGCCGACACGTTTACTATGTTTAAATTTCGGGTTGAGCTATTTACTGGAACAGATCCAAATTGCGTAAATGTTTTCCACCATCTGTAGACCAGAATATCTATAAAATTGAGTAGGCGGGCTAAAGGACGGTGAAAAATATTCGCAGAATTAATGTAAGTAGGTATTTGTTATTCCATTTTTTTGACATACTGGCTTCATTAAAATCAGACGTAAGAATTACATAAGTACTTAATACTTCCCATTTAAAATGCAATTGTTTAAAAGGAACAAATATATTTTTTAACTTTAGGTGTGTACCGTGTACACGGATAAGAATATTTTCAGGAATTAATAAAATACACACACAAGTGAAATTCGCATGCTCATATATAATGCCAACTAACGGTATATTCTTAAGATCCGAGCATTATATTAGTTGATAAAAAGTTTCAAGGTAGTCAATCGGTCGACGACCTGATCTAAGTGTCATGGTTAACAATAATTATGATATGTTGTTACTGGCAATATTATTTGTAGTTGGGTATGAAAACGTAGCTAATGCATAAAGTACGTAACTTCTGGAGATAGCCTTATTAACTTATTATGCTTTAATGATGTATTTTTGGCTTGAAATTTTAAACAAGTAGTTTAATATTTGTTTTAAAGCAAGAAAATATAAGAAATAATTGTGCAACTTTTGGCAATCATATTATTAGAGTAGAGACTTTATCTGACCATCGGGTGTTCGCAAAGCAAACTATCGGTTTTACGGGTCTGGGAGTATGGTTTCGGTCCCTGTCATATACGAACCTAATTCCTCCATAATTGTATAAACTTTAACATACTTATGTATAAGATTTTTAGGTAATTTCCTAAAACTTTTGCCGTTATCGATAATAAATATCGATTTGTAGCTTTTTCCCCACATCCATTTTTATTAGCGTCATGATGTGCAATTTATAACAATCTCTTAAGTATAACTATCCATTCCATATAGTCTATTCCTATTCGAAACCGTGTTTTTTTCTCTACTATTTAAGGTGTCTTTTGCATGTCGCTGTACTACTTTCCCTCTTTTTTAGATAAGAGTTTATTTATGTTATCATTCTATGTGAAATACTTATATAAATGGTAATACTGACTGTTAATAGGCACAAATATATTGAAGGATTTAAATACATTCCAGGCTAATTTTTGGTCTCGCAATATATTTGTATTTGTATAATAAAATAAATAACATCGATTTATGGACATATAATATAATTATGGACAGCACTACGTAGTTTTTCTTTTATTTAATTAATAAAACTAACCTTAGTATAGTTTTTGTTTCACAAATATTTCTCAAAATAATCAGATCTGAACATGATTTCCACTTCTTTTCTGATGTCAAGTGGATACTGTGGCCCATAGACATCTACATCTATCCTCGAATAATAATCAAAATGTAGATGCGTTGTCGCCCCTGAGGACTAAGATGGAATGCCTCGTGTGCAGTAAAAAGGGTATCCGGTTCTCTACACTCACCATACAAAAAATAAAATAATATAAATGTATATGTCTAAGGGCCACATCATGCACTTACAATCAGGTGAACTGAGTGCTCGTTTGTCATCCTTATTCTATAAAAAAAATACAAAATACAGCAGCATTAAGCTGCTATTTTACACTCATATTCTGTTAGAGCGTGGTTCTTTCGCCGTCAAGCTGATCTATTCGTGCTACACCCATAATATAGATGCAGCGTGGCTCTACGTAGAGCAACGCGCTACATTGGTCCGAGAAAACAAAGTAGCTGACAATTATTGTTATATAATTAAAGTTTAACGATGTGTCCATCGTTAAACTAGTGGGCGGACGAAGTGTAGCGCGTCCCTCCCACTAGATGGAGTGACGACCTGGTAAGACATGCAGGAAGTCGATGGGTGCAGGTGGCTCAGGACCGTGCTTTGTTGCGTTCCTTGGGGGAGGCCTATGTTCAGCAGTGGACTTGTGATGGGCTGTAATGATGATGATGATGAAAAATTAAAGTTTTATAATTAAAAATAAAAGGACAACTTAAAATTAACATTACAATGCGTTTAATTTGCTAACAACGAATTAATTAATTTCGCTATAATTAATGTAAATGTTTTACTGACGTAAAACATCAATAACTTACATACAGCAGTAAACGATTCAAAATGTCGCTTTTCAAGTTGATAATGGAACCGACTCGAAACACCAATTAACGAATACCACGACACTTGGCTCAACAGATACGCGTAATGGATGTGTGGACTCTAACCAATTAAGCAGTTGTTATTTCAACGCAGAGAAGGTGCCCGAATGAGGTCATCAAAAATATTCTCCAACATCGGACGTTTCTGTTCATATAGCTGATTCTATTTATTCATAATTTTTCAAAGAGTTTACATTAAAAAAGATGACTTTTATGAATTTAGACTTTTAAAGCCTTTTAAAGTCAATTTGGTTCTATCAATATTATCTTATCATTTTAGGTGTTTTTCAATTTTTTTGTATATATAATAGAATACTTCGTCCATCTGTCTGTCCGTGTTCGGTCGTATAATACACAGAGAACTGAATTATAGTGTCTATTAGTCAAAGTGTGTCTTATACTATCTAACACTTGAAAAAGTTCCAAATCTATACTGAATATTAATTAAGATATAATAATAACACGAACGAGCCCTTATGCCTCGTAACATCGACTCGTAGAATGTCTTCATCTTTTTTGTAATAATGTTAGGTTTAAGCAAAAAATCGGTCAAGTGCATGCTGTAATGGTGTTTCTGTGCACAATTAGTGCTATGTGTCCCACCTTTCTGCTTTCCTACCAAAAATATTTCAATTTTAACCTCACATCTCTATTTATGTTACCGCATTTTAAAATGCCAAATCATCTATGCTAAGTAAAACACTCTTACAAAAAAATGTTGTGTAAGTTCTTTAAATATAATACATTTACTAATTTGTAACTAATCTCAAATAAATAAAATTGAAGTGTCCGTTGTAAAGTAAAAATAACAGCTTTTTTACTAAATGCATATGAAAGTAAGCAATTTAACAAAAAAACAATTTTTAAAATTTTTGTCTGTCTGTTTGTCTGTCTGTCTGTCTGTTTGTTCCGGCTAATTTTTTAAATGGCTGGACCGGTTTTGACGGGACTTTCACTGGCAGATAGCTGATTTTATACGGAGTAACTTAGGCTTTTAATTTAGAAAAAAATTAGGCTTCTTTAAAACCCATAAAATCTAATCGTAAATAATTCCACACGGACAAAGTCGCGAGGAACAGCTAGTACCGAAATAAAAAGAATCTTCGTTTTATTATAGTAATAAAGTATAATTTTGGATTTGCATGAATTTTAAAGTAACTTAGCTATTATGCAATACCTAGATTATAGCTTTGTTTTTTCCTTTATTTATGCCATTATATTATTTATTTATATTTCCCTATGATATTCTAGCAATGTCATAACTTTCATACTTACTTTTTTAAATATTTTTTTTTATAGAATAAGAGTGACAAACGCGCACACAGTCCACCTGATGGTAAGTGGATGCTGTGGCCCATAGACATCTACTTAATACTCAATTAAGGATCAAATTGCAGATGCGTTGTCACCCTCGAGGAATAAGATGGAATGCCTCGTTTCCAGTAAAAAGGGTCTCCGGTTCTCTACACTCACCATACGGAACACAGCAGCATTAAGCTGTCATTTTACGTTGGTATTCTGTGAGATGTGAGAGCGTGGTCCTACCCCGGTCGAGCCGACCCGTTCATGCTACAACCATAACATAGCTGCAGCATGGCTCTACTCTACCACGTAATATGGTTGTCAATAGTTTGTTCAATTGTAACAGGCTACTAAAGAAGATTAATTTTATTTCTACTCGTCCACTAATACTTAGTAGAGTTAGAAATATATAGTAAGTAGATAATGTTCATTGTTATAAATTAAATTATACTTGTATTATTAACAAATAAGTTATATTAAAACTTCCTTTGTACGTTTACAGCGATTTCCAATTATTTTATTTCATCATGTGTAAATATTTCGGCGGAAAGGAAATCATTATCAAATTTCTAGTGACAACAATTATTAATCACTCATTAGCATTTTATTAGAGTCGGTTGCATTGTTACATTCCAAAAGCGTGTTACCTACCTACACAGATGACTAGACGGATGTCCCACTATCTGTATGTTCGTCCCATTGATATGTCACGTTTAACGACATACGAACATTGCATTTCGTTATCGTATCAGCTGAGTGTTTGGACGCTTTTGTGTAAAAATTGGATATTAGTTTTAAGTAAATATATAAAGGTTAATGTTGAGTATAATGCAGGCAAAAACGATAATATTCCAATATTATCGCTTTTAAAGAAACATTCGTCATACTACACGACATGTGGAAGGCTAAACTAAAACGTCGGATATGTTTATGTTACGCGTTGCCCGTCGCGTCGGTTCGTTGTTGTGTATAATGTTCCATGTGAGGCGATAATTATTATTATCGCCACGATTAATGGCAGTTCATAGTCACTAGACATCGTCATAATATAAATAGATTGGCGATTAATGCCGTCGTATGAACGTTTCCTTTATATTATATTAAATAGAGCTAATTTAACCGATTGTATAAATGAAAGTTGGTGATTTCGAATTTCAAGCATCAGGCGGTTGTATAGGGTGAATTCTAATTTCCGCAAAAATACCGGGTGTCCTCCCGCGTCGTTTCGCCCCTGCAGAGAGGGGCATGCGAGGGGGCCGGGGAAGGATAACTTTACGCGAGGGTGGCGGCTGCGACTGCGCGGCATAGGGCGACGCAACCCCCGGGGACGATCCTCGCCCGCTATACCCTCGCACCCTTCACCCTCTTCGGGCTCGATTATCAAGCACTCATTCAAGCTCTGACTCCCTGTTATTGCTATAGCAACGAACTGTGTCGGCGGCTGATTTGGGCTGGTTTTGCAATTTTTGGTCTCCAAAACTGAGGAACCAGAATTGTATTACTATAGAACTTGTATAAAGTACTGACCGTTTGCGGAATGCGCTGCTGGCGATGTTGCTTCCTTGCTTCGGGCAGTTTCCTTCTCCTTACCATTATTACCTGTGTACAACAAAATGCTTTTTGTAAATTGGTTTTATACCAGAAAATAAATCAATATTGGAAGTTTATAATTCCCTTATGGTAGATTAAGGTAGGTATAATAAATTAATCATTTTGTTAAAGTTAAATTCAAAATATTATTATTCAAAATAGGCCTTTACAAAGCATTTTTAGAAAGTTTAGAAAGCTACGCCATCGCAAGTTCCTAATGCTGGGGACTTTATGAGAAGCGACAAGAAAGTCATAAGTAGAATATTTTGCTTCATACAGTTTAATCATGAAAAATTTAAATATTATTAAAAAAAAGTAAGGAAACTCATTGTGTCCACGCATTCAAAGAGAAAACGGGATTATTACATGCAAACTTGTTACAGCAATAATGGTTATAAAAATTACATCTAGCCAAAAATGAGCCTCTAGTTTTCTAGTTTTATGAAGCCGTTACGCTGTTTCAAAAAGTTTAGATTTATTGTAAGTAAGTTTATGGGCATCATTTTGTCAAAGATATTAAAATAGTATCTCACATAATTATTGTTATCCAAGAAGAATTGCGATGACACAATTATGTTTTTTTTAAATGCTCCCTAAGTCCCTTAGTAAATTTATATAGGAATCAACAACATTAATTGATTAATTTGAAAGCATATCATTTCTGCCTACGAGTCCGTCTGCGTAGAAATCACCCTCATATCTAATTCTGGCGACAAACAGCAGTGCAACTGCTGTGTTCCGCGGACTCAAGTGTATAGAGAGCTAGTATAATTGCATCCATCTTACTCCTTAGAGATAATAAGGTATCCGTAGCCTTCTTTCAAAGAAGTTTTTTGTTTGAAGTGAACTGCTGGTGTCCATGAATTGCAGTAGCGTAGCCACTTGCTATAGGGTGGACTGTAAGTTCGTTTGTCACTTAATACATGTTTTTGTAATTATAATAGATAAATGGAGGATAAAAATTTGTGATAACGATAACTATACCTAAATGAATATGACACATAGTGCCGTCAGTATCCACGTATTTTTTTTTTAAATTATCCATTTCAAAAGTAAGAAAGGAAGTGCAAGATATAAAATGTTTAAATGCGAGAAGTAATTTTTTTTTTCGGCGAGATTGTAGAGTAATTTATGTAGGGTCGTTGCGCCGGTAAGCCGGCCGGGTCTAGATTTCGGCCTTTGGCACCAGGTGATTCAGTAAATTTGATTTAATAACGATTTTAATAAATATCATTGTACAAAATGAAGTTTAATGCATTTGTAAATAGTTGCATTATATCTTGCAACATTACTTAATAGAGTAAACACAACACGCGATTAATAATAAATAGTTCAGTTCGACGCCGGCACAGGAGCTGTCAAAGAGTCTAAGATCGTGCAAAAAAAATAGTGGCGCGCGTTTCACTCAAAAGTAAGCTTTGTGCTGTATTTACTATGATTATTTAATATTGTGCTTATAATTCACTGTATAAATAACTTAATTTTAAATTTTCACATTGATTATTATAATATTTAATTGAAAAAGTTAATAAATAGGTAGCCGGAAAGTGACACATAAAATTGTCCTATTATTTGGTTGTCGGCCATGCGGCCGGAAAGTAGCCCAAGATTAGCCTAAATACTTTGTCTCTTTCATTTATTTGGTTACATACTATTAGTCTTCTTTCTTATTTATAATGAATCGTATCCTTGCGAAGACACTAGCTTTCAGTTTTCGGCCACCAAGTACTGCAATTTGAATGGTTAGTAATGAAACTAAAATACCCATTTTAGTTGTGGCCGAAAACTGGATTGAGTCTAAAATTATTATTTAGTTTTCGGCCAACTTAAAATTGTATGAAAGAATAGGAAAGTCGAAAACTGAATGCAGCTTTGGTTGACGGCTATTTCATGAATCTCGTTTTACGAAGAAGATTCAATAAGGCATTTTTTCTTCAGATGGCTCCTTCATAGAAAAATCCGCAAAAGAAATATAATTAGTAAATGTCTTCAGAAAATGTAGACTTTATTAATTTGATCCCAATGTAGTGGATTACTCAAAATGTGTCCAGAATAACCCGGAAAGACTAATTAGTGAAAATTCAAAGATACCTGAAAATAATATTTCTAAAGAAATAACTAACGCAGACCTAGTTTCCACAAGAAAAGTTTTGAAACATTTATAATCAACTCTAGCAGACAAAAACATGGTTGGCGATGTTCTGGTAACTATGGGTTCATCTACCGATGCATCAGAATCGTTAATCGATAACAACATTTCAACATTGCATTTATCAGGAAGTTATTTGGAAGTCAGTTCCTTAGTATCGTTAGATGATGTTCTTGTAATCCTAAATCAAATAAGCCTACCAACAACAACAGTACTGATAATGCCTGAAATGGTTATAGGTTGCAGTAATGCAATAATAATGACTCAAAGTAGTACGATGGCATTGATGATACCACCACCACAAACACCGATGATAACAAATAACACCTTTGAAACTTTAGAAAATGTGCTGGTTGATATTTCAATAAAATAGGCTAGTACACCTCTAAAAACTAGTGAAACATCGGCTTCAGTACTATTAAATAAAGAATACAGAGATGCAATAGAAAAATCATTTATTTAAACCGGTACTCGTAAAAAAATCAACTATTAACACTACACGTACACCTTCTTCTGTGGCAATTTGATCTGCTGAGTGGCGAAAACTTTATGAAGATAAAGAGAAAGTTAAAATAGAGAAGACACAACTAAGTTAAAAAGATAAGAAATTTTGAAAAAGAAAATAATAGAAAAAGAAAAGTTAAGTGCTAAATTTCAAAAACGAAAAATCGCAAAATCCAAAAATTCCATGAAGAAAAATGGAAGGGTAAGAGTAAATTGCACCTTGTGTTATGATATTTTAATAAGCGATAGAGAACAAGATATGGAAAAAAATATTGGATGTGACTTTGCACCAAATGGATTTGAGATGTATAGATCTTGTTGGACTAAAATATGAGGAAGTACAAAATAAAAGAGACGATTTGATTGCCATATTTAACGACACGATATTTTATTATAATTTTACAAAAACATATTAAGTTAAGGTTAAGGTCCGAAAAGGCTTTAGCACCATACATACCCTTCGGCAAATTGTACAGAAGTCCGAAGAGTACAATTTGCCACTATGTCTGGCGTATGTGGACTATGAGAAAGCCTTTGGTTCCGTCGAAATTTGAGCGGTGCTGCATTCCCTTCAGCGGTGTCAAGTGGACTGTCGGTATATCGAGGTGCTGAAGTGTTTGAACAGTAGGGCTACGATGGCTATCCGAGTACAGAACCAGAGTACGAAACCTATCCAACTGCAGAGAGGTGTAAGACAGGGTGACGTAATATCCCCGAAACTCTTCACCGCTGCATTGGAAGACGTTTTAAAGCTACTGGACTGGAAAGGATACGGTATTAACGTCAATGGCGAGTACATCACTCACCTTCGATTTGCCGACGATATAGTCTTTATGGAAGAATCGCTGGAGGACCTAAGCACTATACTCAATGACCTCAATAGTGTCTCCCAACGGATAGGTCTCAAGATGAACATGGACAAAACAAAAATCATGTTTAATGTCCATGTCACACCTATGCCGGTAGTTGTTGGGAGCACTAAGCTCGAAGTTGTTGACGAATATGTTTACCTGGGACAAATAGTCCGACTAGGTAAGTCCAACTTCGACCGAGAGGTCAATCGACGGATTCAACTCGGCTGGGCAGCGTTCGGGAGATTAGGACCCATCTTCTCGTCAGGCATATCTCAAAACCTCAAAACTAAATTGTACAACAAACAGGATTGTAGGAACAAACACAAGCTAGTAGTACCAGTTACTCGACTCCACCGAGTCAGTAATTCAGTATTTGGGGCGATGTATACGCTTTTACAACAAAATCCCAGAAAATATACAAAATTCGACCTGCTCAAAATTCAAAAACTTTATTAAACATAGTTTGTATAAAAAGGGTTATTATAATGTTAAGGAATTTATGGATGATAATAACCCCTGGGAATGAGGTGTTCGCTGCCAGGCTGTTTCTAATTTGTTTTGTGTGGTTAATTGTGTAACATACATGATTGTAAGCTGTTATTTAAAAAAAATCCCGCTGGGTTTCTTGCTGGTTCTTCCCAGGACAGAGGTTTTTTTTCGAACCAGTGGTAATTAGACAAAAGAGTGACTTTCAATAAGTATTATTTATAATCTATATTGAATAAAAAAGTTTCTGTTTCTGTTTCAACCAGTGCGAGTTGCCAGTGATGACATATGGAACTGAGACGTGGTCCTTCACTACTGGCCGTATGAGGAAGCTCAAGGTCGCTCAGCGAGCTATGGAGAGGGCTATGCTCAGGGTTTCTCTGCGTGATAAACTTAGAAATGAGGATATCCGCAGTAGAACCAGAGTAACCGACATAGCCCAAAGGATTAGTAAGCTGAAGTGGCAATGGGCCGGCCATATAGCTCGAAGAACCGACAACCGTTGGGGAAGAAAGGTTCTCGAGTGGCAGCCTCGTACCGGCAGGCGAAGTGTAGGGCGTCCCCCCACTAGATGGAGTGACGACCTGGTAAGACATGCGGGAAGTCAATGGATGCAGGTGGCTAGGGACCGTGCTTTGTGGCTTTCCGTGGGGGAGGCCTATGTTCAGCAGTGGACCTTCACAAAAGGGCTGTAATGAATGAATGAATGAATATTAAGTTAAGGTTAAGGTAACCGCCTTTTTTATCCTGTCTAATGCAGTGGCCGAAAACTAAAATTCTTGTGGGCCGAAATTTAAAATTTGGGGCCGAAAACTAGCATTTTACATATTTTTCACATCAAAAATTATTATAAAAAAGAGTTTTTTCTTGTAGCATCAATTAATTATTAAAATGAAAACTACATTATATAAGCTACAAATTAACATTAACACCACTAGGCCATCATAATGGCAATTATTTTTTCTAATACCTTAAAGTTGACAACTCCACTAAAAGGCCGAAAACCAGCGCAACGACCCTACAAGTAATGCACTAGATTAATAAGTAGTTGTGGTGCAGTTTTAAAACCAGTTATATTTCAGTCTAAGGCGGAAATATCTGGGCGCAGATAAGATGAGAGTCGGCGTGGCTAGGGCATAGGCACATTCCCGGGACCGTACCTTTTTGCTTCACTGCCTGTCCGACCGGTTCCCGGCGATCGTTCAACCCGCTTCGCGGCATTCGCAAATTTACAATGACCAATTTTCCACTTTCCCTTACAATGTATCTAATGCTAATATTTCGCGGCCCGTCTGTGTAAGGTAGTAGAGTAACGTCGACATTTTGTTGTCAAAAATCATCTAACAGTTTCATTTCACTTATAACCTTATTGTTTTCTTTCTAAGCATGTGTCTCTAACGGCAATTAGTCTTGTTCTTTATTTTCAAATTGAACAAAGCTTTGCAATGCAATTGTGTTATCTTTATGAAATTACAATTGCTAATTAAAAATATATTTTTATCTATAATCACGTTATAAAACTTATAACCCAATTGCCACTTTTTAAAATAAAGTAAAATTAATTATTTGACTTGTATTATATTCCACATAAAATATAGTTTTTATTGCATGGAGCAACATCTTGTTCAATAAATACTTGTGTAGAAAGACACAATATCTTTACAATCTATGTCTATGTTAAGATATATTACACATAATTCATTTTTAATTATATAATAATAAGTTTAGTAATACTGTTTTTTTTTTCGGTCATTTATCAGAGAAAAAGCTCTATCTGTATATGCTGAAGTGGTGAAAGTGGGTAACAGAAATAACACGATCTTGTATTTTGTGAAATCATTACTATTTAGAAAAACATTTTGCTACTTTTGTGAAGTGGATTAATTCAAAACAATCGTCAGAATTATTTCCTTGTACATACATATAGCCAACATATAGCTCATTCTTATATAGCTTGTTGTGTATATAACTTGTACTTTTAAAAACAATACAAAAAATCTTTAAAAAAAATCAAAAAATAGGTAAAATAGAGTATCTTTACGGATGTTGCTCTCATAAAGTATAAAAAGTAAGTTTGCCCGAAATAACGTACAATACTTTATAATAAAGTACGGGTGGCAACCCTAAATGTCTCAGGCTAACTTTTGACTGTGACTCTGAGACCTAGGCGAGTCGACCTTGACAGTGGCGTTGACTCGCGTGTCCTCAAATCGCAACCAACCGTCGCGCCGCTACACAGCACATGGACTTACCATCTGTATTACAGATAGACACTATCGTGAGCACGCTTCTACAACGTGTGTCACCTTTAGTCTATAAAACGCAATCTTTATTTATAAAACTGGCAAATCATCAGATCATAGTTTACAAACTTTAGTTGATTTCATTTCGGTATTCTAACCGCAACGACCACGTTAAGCTCCGATTGTAAGTGCCAACTTCGTACCGGTCAGGACAACAGGAAAACCAATACCTGTTGCACTGTTAACACACTCCCCAAGCGCATACGCCACAAGACGAATGCTATAAAAGCATTATAATTTTTACCGTTTTATTGTTTTAGGAACCAAGCGTAAAATGATGTGCTATAATTAGAGTTGACGAAACGAACATGTGCGGTATCTTGTACGACTGTTAAGTTTAAATTGTATTCAAATTTCAAACAGCTTTTGTATTTGAGATTTGAACCCTATCATGTTGCACGTCATTATTTTGTATTTAAATAAGTAAATACCGGCGTTTTTAAAAATATTTGTTAGACACAAGATTTTGAATAAATTGTTACGTGCAATCAACAATAAAATCAAGACAAATATAATATAAAGATATGAAATGTGATGGAAAAAATGGTGTTCACACATATTTCATCTTAAGCCTGAAGCCAATTTTTGCAATAATAATAGATATTTGGTATTTATTTATCTAGTAATAATTACTTTTATGCTTATAACTAAGTATTTACCATATTAATAAATTATACATTTTATCATACTTTGATAATTCAAGCATTTATGAAACAGTAGTGATTTAATGATGATTTGTTATAAATAGTTATAATAAAGTTTAGCTACAGGAAAAGATTTGTATGTTGAAAAAAGTTTAATATTGCATAGGTAGCGTTTTGACAGAGACGTTTACTGTCCGTTGTTGACACAGAACATATTTTTTCTATTCTGGGATTTTTGCTTTATTATAATTTGATTGTAAATAGACCTGGACGTTGGCACAAAAGGCCTGTAAGTGAAGCGTGGCGCCTCGCCATATTCAATTACTATGAGGCCGTACTCGAGCGTGTGATACGAAAGGATACCATTAAGGTTAAGCTTGTAGTAATACGAGTATCACGCACGATAACTTACAATTTATTTAACATTGCTTTAACGCCTCGCATTAGCTGCTTTAACAAAGATTTAAAAAGATTTAACAAAGCTTTGTTAAAGTGTTGTTAACACAGAGCACTAAAGAACAAGTGTCAGACAAGTCTGTCAAAGTTATTTTGTGATCAAAGATATTTTTTTCATCACATTCTTGATTTTCACATTTTACTACAAAATCTATAAGCTACATAATATAATAAATTTGTAAAAAGATGTGTATCATGTAATTCTCATTATTCCTGGAAATAACATGTCCAGAAGACTGTATAAAGGATACTGAAGCTAAATTAATGTTTTTAGAATTTTGTCTGTCTGTGTATACACGATTCACGCAAAACTACTGGATGGATTCCCAAAATTTAAGTAGTGTAGGTATGTAGTGGCCCTGGGCAACATAATAGGGGAAGGGTTGTTGACGTTTTCCGTTTTTAGAAATTAATTTTTCTAATGAGTGGCGTAGTCGCGTATCATGGGTCACTGCCGCCCGGGGCCGTAATCACTATTATCATAACCAAAGCCATAAAAAGCATTACCCAAAATCCCCTAACTCTCCTTCCCATTTTCTCAGTACTTTAAAAATATAAGTCGGTATAAGTGTAATTATTAAACAATGCGCTATTATTTTTGATTAATATATTATTTTTTATTTACTAATATAATACCTATATATATTTTTATTTTTTCGAAAGTAAAGTTTTATGTGTGCTTGAATGTACCAATGTCATTAAGTATTTTTTTTAATGACTGTATAGTGCCATATGGTGTTCATGTTTGTCGAAAAACACGTGTCCATAAAAGCTTTTAGGTTGCTTGACTATAAACGTCGTATGTACTTTTGTATGCCTTTCAACGTATTTAGGCTGAACTTATGGTTTCTTGTAAGTGAATATAGTTTTTTTCTAAGTAGTGTGATTTTTATTACTTCGCTGTAGCAAGTAGCAACCACCTTCTTAAACAATAGTGTCAAGCAAATTATTGAATAACTGATGAAAATATTTCAGTCTTTTTAACTGGATTAGTTAAAAAGACATAAATACACCGAAATATTTTATTGTATTATAATTAAGACATTTATTTTGTATCTTACTAATTCTCATTTTAAAAGTAAAAACAAGTTTACCAAAATTAAAAATAATTTTAGGTTGCATGTACAAAATTTTTGATAGTACCAAGTATATGTAACAATTGTGTTGAAACTTACTTATTTACAATCGTATTAAACCAGTATTTAAATAACCTAAAAATTAAATATCAGTAGTTCATAGTCTCGTAGGGAATATAAGTTGCCGTGTCATATATTAAATAATTTTTTTCTTGAAAATAAATATATTTATTTGATCGAAGTATTTACCCTCATTAACGATACATTTTTGCCATCTCGAGGAAAGAACATTTACGCCTTTGGGTTTGTCATAGAACTCTGGGGATCTAGAATCGATCCCCAGAGTTCTATTAAAACGGTTTGTCGAGAAGTGTGAGGAATTGCATTATCATGGAACAATAGTGGCCAAGATCGATTGACGAGTCGGGGTCTGCTGTTATTGAATCCGAATCTCATAAAGCTTTAGTGAATTACCATATATTTTTTCATAACAGAGGGGGCAAATGAGACACCTGATGGAAAGTGTCGACCGCCTCTCATGAACAACTGCAACACCAGTGGAATTGCAGGTGCGTTGCCGGCGTTTTAAAAAGGAGTAAGCTCGTTTCTTGAAGGTCCCTAAGTCGTATCGGTCCGGAAAAATCGCCGGTGGTAAACGATTCCACAAAGAAGTCGTGCGAGTAAGAAAACCTCTAGTAAATCGCACAGTAGTGGACCGCCAAGCATTCAGATGATGTAGATGGTAACGTAAGTTTTGTCGCGATGTGCGTGGATGAAATTAGGCGCCTGGAATTAATCCGAACAATTCCTCAGAGCGCTCCCCGTGGTAAATACGATAGAAATTGCAAAGGGATGTAAAATCTCTTCGCAGCGCCAGTGAGTCGAGCCGATCGGAAAGAACTCGGTCGTCGACGATTCGAGCTGCTCTGCGCTGGATGCGGTCTAGTGGAAAGAGCTGGCACTGGGGTGCCCTGGCCCAGAGATGAGAACAGTATTCCATGTGGGGCCGAACCTGCGCCTTGTAAAGTTGCAAACAGCGGCACACCATGAAACATGAAATACTGTCCCGCTCTGCTGAGCACGCCAAGCTTTAGTGCACCATGAAGTGACAATAATCAATTACTATTATAATATTCCTATAGATGAGCTGCGGTCTAGGACATTGTTCTGGTATTTGACCTGGTTTCAAACATTAAGTTTTTCGCATGCGTTTATCGAAGGGATTCATCAAACGTTACAATTTCGTCCAATAGCCCTTCATTTCCGTACCTACAAAATCATCAAAGCAAGGCATGCTCCAACGCGTGCTCCTCTATGTACACCAGTTATAATTCATGAGGCATCAATTTCTCGAGTCTTCTTATTTTACCAATTTGGTGCAAATAAGTCGATATTTTGGGTAATCTAACTTCAAACCATGACGTGGTGGTTTGATAAGGATCGGCTTTCACAATTACCTTCTAAGTCATCGTTATTAATCGTAGTGCCTTCCTCGTGGTCCATTCTTCAAGTCGTAGTTTCCACTACGAAAACGGTTAAGCCAAAACCGCACAGTGCTGTCTCTACTGCGTTAGAACTCGTATTCAAAAATTACTGCAATTTTTGAGGTTTCCATATTTAACACAATAAAAACAAACAAGTAATAAAATATCATCAAATTATTGAATTTAGAATGTTACCTAGAGATAGTTTTTGTGTCAAATAGTTTTAATCACGAATCTTGGACTATATGGGATATATTTATGTTTATTTTAATTCATACTGTTATTTAAATATCGATATTAAATGATTATGTGAATATTTACCTACGTAAATTGCTCATACGTCGTTTTCAATCCGCGGTTGTTGAGCAGTCACCATGTTTACCTATTGCGGCGATATGAGATATGAGATTTCGATATGAGAAACGTTCGGCTTGGAATTGGTACTTATATCATCAACCGGATGTAGTCATAGATTTGGTCGGCGACGGATGTACCGCCATTTGCATTCATGTCGCGGAGTCAGCGACAATGCGCATAAGGGCCTCACACCGGAATAATGCGACGTTTACGAAATATACTTTTTCATTACTAAGTAGATTATTTCAAGCAATGCCCAGTAAGCTATATTGGTTATAGCAATGAGCCAATATGTACTTGTAACTCAACAGGTAGGTACTTATCTTTTCGGCGGAGCGTGTGTGTAAATTTTATTGACACGATAAAACTCTCGCGATAAATATTTTTTGTGTGCGTCTCCGCATCTTTTTATTTTAATACATTGTAAATATTTTTCTATGATATTTTATGTAAAACAATATTTTTTATGCATTATGTATATTGTATATATGTATGTATATTTTATGTAAAACAATATTTTTTATGCATTTTTTTATGCATTTATTTACTTACCATAATAAAAAAATAACTTAAATTATCATACAGTCCTACTCCCCGCAGTATAGTGCCGAGTACGCTCGCATTAATTATATTATTAATATTGTATTATGATATTTATTATAATATTTACTTTAAAAACGTTCAAGTCACGCAGGTAACAAGTGTTTGTATGCAATTATTGTTTCGAGTCTGAATGTTTGTCCAAGAGCAATTTACATACTTATGTAAAATGGCTCCATTATGTAGGAGAAAATTCTAAGGAAAATAATTATTTTTAATTAAAAATTAAGTTATACCTAAGAAATAATTAAATTGCCATAAAAATATTAAGACTGTGGTTAGTCTAATAAAATAATGGTAAATTACATTATTTATTTAAATGTTAGGGTGTCTAACTAATATAAAACACTAGTTCGTCAGTCTCAGATAACGGACACTTTGAAAGAGCACTTTGCTAATATTTTCGCCAAGAATAACGAACGAACTACCGGTACCAGTGGTGGATTTAGCCTAGGGCGGCAGATTTTAGGGGCGGCAAATTTGGGTCCAATTTTTTTTGTGTTTTACAGAAATTAAAAAGATTCATATTTATATACCTAAATGTTATTAGGTCCACAAACAATTCAACATGTAGCATTTCACCACTTAGATAAATGTTTCTACATTTTGCGTAATCGCGTTTGATTGTGGCGCGGGAACGAGTGACATGACCATTCGCTAAGTGTGTCTGACCGAAATGCCGAATTGACTACATGAGCGCGGCGCTCCCCAGAGAAAATATAATCTTTTTTATTTTAGTTCTTTGATAAAAAATAGAATGAGTGATGGGACAAAGCGACAGTCGAGCTGAGTATAAAAAGAAGGCCAAAATGAAAAAAGAAGAACAAGGATATCAGTAAAGCGATAAAATCGACAGCTTTTTTAAAGTGGAAGTAGAAGTAGTGTTGAAAGACCAGGAAATTCAACAACATGCACTGCCACAATACAACCAGGAAAACATGAAACAGATTTGAACCTTGCGGCTCAACAACAAAAGTCATCTGTTCAACAATGTACTTTTGAAAAAAAAACGGATATTCATGTTTTTGACGAAGAGGCGGTAGAGAAATCATCAATAAGTAAGTATAACAATTGAAGATGCGTCTCAGAATCAGACGTTAAGTAATAACCGAGTGCAAACAGCAGTAAATCTATACAAACGATACCGTAAGGGAGATTATCGCAAGGTACGGCTTCGATCAAAGCAAGTCTTGTGACTTCTCTAAAAGTGAAAAAATATACGCTGATCAGCGTCGTTGCTTGCCAGTAAGTATCTTCCAAAGAAAAATTAAAAATAATAATGTAAATGACCGAAATTGGCTGGTTTATTCTGTAGTAAAAGATCTGTATATTACGGACCCTGTTTGGCATTCGGTCCATCGGAGAATAATACTCAGTTTGAGAATGAAGGATTTAATGACTTGAAAAATGCAGAATACCGAGTAGCTCAGCATAAAAACTGCGGGTCATAAATCTAGTATCCTTAGTTTGATAGTTAGAAGTGAGATTGATGGTCGACACGACAATTTACTGCATGTCCAGATGGATAAAGAAATTACTTTTTGGAGAAACGTCCTGAAGAACTTCGTTGCCGTATTGAAGCGATTGTATTCAAGAGGCCTCACTTTCAGGGGAATAAATGAAAAGTTCGGTGATCTGCACAACGAAAATTATTGTATAATTTTGGAACTGTTAGCTGAATTCGATCCTTTTTTAGCCAGTCATATTGAACGATTTGGTAATCAAGAATCTGGAAGTACTAATTACTTATCAAAAACCTTTTGCGATGAGTTTATTTTTTTGATGGGTTATAAAGTCTTAAAACTTTTTGAAGACTGAACTTGATTGAAGACGAGATAAGAAGGGCAAAATATTTTTCCTTATCAACGATTCAACGCCAGATATAGCACATGTGGACCAACTTACATTTTGGAACTTACGTTTTGGAAATAGACGAACTCTGTGAAAGATTTCTCAAGTTTTTGCTCTCAGTGGGACATAAAGCTGAAGAAGTGTTTATTGCCATTATTTCGGAACTCAAAACACTGGTCATAATTAAATATTGACAATCATATGAAGACTATCGTGGACAATCATATGATAATGTCGCGAACATGTCCTATTACTGGCTTACTACTGGCTAAAATTCAAAGCCAAGCACCTTTTGCTTTCTTCGTTCCTTGCTCTGCCCACTCTTTAAATTTAGTGGCAACTACGGCTGCTGAATCTTGCACAGAAGCTTGTCGCTTCTTCATGTTGCTTCAAAAATCTACGTATTTTTTGTAAGTTCAACACAACGGTGGCAAAAATTATTGACTGAAATAGGGAAAGGGAAAACGCTAAAGAGAATAAATCTGACAGGTTGGTCAGCTAGAGAGGACGCAGGTAGAAGTTTAAGAGATTCTTGGCATGGAGTCCTTCAAACTTTGGAATCAATCAAGAATGATTGTACCAAAAAGCCTGCCTGTTTGTAACGCAAAACGAAGCGACGGGAATACTTTTGAATTTAGAAAAACTTGAAACATTGGTAATGATTGTTGTGTGGAATGTTTTTTGGAAAGAATAATCAAAGTGAATGTATAAATTTAGGCTTCTACCGTAGGTTTGATCACTCTCCTTGCAAGTTTATCGTAGCTGAACGAGAAAATTTTAAGTATTTCGACAATTTCGGAATTAAGCGTACTGCTTTAAAGCAGTGTACAAAAGATGGGGTTTTTACCCCATCTTTTGTAAACCATATTGACCACCGAAAAGGAAAAAAAATGATTAAACACCCGATAAAGAAATGAAAATAACTATGAGTGATACTTTCAGGGTTAACACATATCTCATCTTCATTGATAGACTCGTATACAAATTTAAAAAAAAACGGCAGGAGGCCTACAACAGGTTTAATGAAAAGTTTAAATTTCTGACTACTCGCGATACCATCCATACCATCTGGATGATTGGCGGTCCACCACTGTGCGATTTAGAAGATGTTTTCTTCCTCGCACAACTTCCTTGTGGAACCGATTACCACCAGCGATTTTTCCGGACCGATACGACTTAGGGACCTTCAAGAAAAGAGCCTACTCCTTTTTAAAAGGCCGGCAACGCATCTGCAATTCCCCTGGTGTTGCAGTTGTTCATGGGCGGCGGTAGTCACTTAACATCAGGTGAACCGCAGGCTCGTTTGCCCCCTCTCCTATATAAAAAAAAAACCAAAATGAGTGGATTGTCATCATCAACCCTTACGGGAAAAGCCATTTTCTCGGAAGAAATGTATTAGAGACTGACTTAGTTCAAGAATGCCACCATTCATTCATTTTCAATGCCACCTTTCTTCTGAAAGAATTTTGAGGAAACTATATTCTGGATTACTGGAAAGTCTATCTTCGTTCTTGCGACAAAATTTGCAAAACGTTTTTTCAAAATTTATATAATTAATAGCAGTTCGCATAGCTCTACCTCTACACCAGCGACAGATTGTTCGGGTGAGGAGGCTTTTTTGCTTAAATCGGGTGAAATATTATCTAAGATTTACCTTAAGCCAAGAAAACTAAATGCCTTAGCTCTTTTGTGCATAGAGTCAGAACAAATAAACAAGATTTTATACGACGATTTAATTGATGATTTTGCGAATAGGAAATCGCGCAAAAAGGTATTACTTATTATTATGAATTATTATTTTTAAACTGTAAGTAAGCGCAATAAAAATTATTTAATTGCGCTTTTTACCGAATGTACATAATTCTATAAGTAGTATTAAGGCATGCCTGACCCCGCCTTATTAGTAGTATATGATTGAGCCTTTATTAGATTAGAAATATAGCCAAAAACTATTTCTTGTGCAATCTTAACTAAATCATTGGATTGTAAAAATAATCTAGGAACTGACAAATCAATCGTCTAGTTCACAATCATACTAATTACGGGAAAAAGGTGGAGCAATTAGGACGATAGTGCACAAATCATAAACCTGCAATTTCATTGACAAAAAAATATAATTAATATGATTGTGAACTAGGGTATCGAATTGTAGAGGTCGGTAGGGACGGCAAAATTTCAATAGCCTACTGGCGGCAAATGTAACTCCGCCACTGACCGGTACACCTGATGGTATGTGGCTAACTTGCTACCAAACTGTAACACAATAGTATTTAGAGGCAAAAACAGATAAGAAGCACTCTAGGCATTAAAGGAACCGTCGCACCAAGTAAATATTAAAATGTCATGTCTGTACAGTTTTTATGTAATATGATCCAGCCAAACCCATTCCCATAATAAGAGCAGCGTTACAGGTGCAAGGGAAATCACACTGTGTTCACCAATTTTCTTGAACAGAGTCTTGAGTATGGACAAAAATTTAAAATAGTGCGTTCTTCCATTGTGTCATTATCATGCTCAGCTGCTAAATAGGTGTATAAGCCTGATGACTGTCGCTTCTTACGACACGCACGCGGATAAATAAGGTAGTGGATATTCTTACACCGCCAATACACGGGTAGAAGTTGTAAAGCATCGTAGTTAAGTTCAATGAAAAGGAAGGTATCCTTCATGCTGCCAACACTTGGCGGGAGTTCTATAAAAATGGAGCTCACCTCAAACACGATGCGACGACAGGGGCATACTATCAATAGTGAACTACATCGGCACAATAAAGAAATAAAAAAAAAACAACGGCTGGTTTTGTTAAGGAAACATAACGGTTCGGTAACGCAGTGGCAAAGTGGTTGACTACGGCGCTGCGGGGCTGTGTTCAGATTATGCACAGAACAAGTGTTTGTATTGTTTGTACAAACAATAATTGTACCAGGTTGATATTTGTTCATGTGCAATTTATGTAAATAAAACACCTCTACAATTTAAAAAAATACTTTTAAAAATAGAATACAAATACAAGTTTTATAACCACTGTTAGTTTTTACGATCATATGAGCATAAAATAGATGGGTATATTTTGAAAAAAAATATTTATAAGTTTGGAAACAGTAGGTATTTAAATAGCTTTAAAGAATCTGCCACACGGTTGCACTTGAAAGTTAGATAAAGATATCATGACAATAAATATTCCAAGATGTAAAACCTAATTGAATAATAAATGTGATGAATGATGCGAATAATTACACTTTAGTTGCGAATGCTAATTAGAAGTTTATTGCATAATTCCATGTTATTAGAATGGATTAACCAAATATTATCTTATTTCTTTTGTATAATTACATTTAATAAAAACTATTTCTTATTCTTTAGCATTTATCGTCACTAATGAGTAAACGAATGTTCGCGAGTTCTAGTAGTCAAAGTATTTTTCCGCAAGTTCTGGACTCAAATACCGGGTGACGCCAATATTTTGTACGAATTGTAAGTATTCGGGTCTGGTTTTGATATGATTGTCCGTCCGTGTATTTGCTATCGCTACAAGGCCTTCTTCTACTCGTGAGCGTTTCGTGCCCGCCTTTGTGTTTGTGCCTATACTTGTGACACTATAACATTTACAGTTGATATGAAAACCGGTGAGGAGGACATTATAATCATCATTTATCAATAACAAGTTGCCTTAGAAGAGAGTAATTTAAATGGATGTTAGCTGGCTATTTAAGTAATGGCGACTCGGAATATCTCTCGAAAAATGAATCTTGCTTGTCCGTTGGGCTATGTTGTTTAATCTAATGATACTGTTGATATCCTCATTATGAAGTTTATCACGGAGATAAACTCCGAGCATAACCTCCTCCATAGATCACTGAACGACCTTGAGTTTCTTCATGCGGCAAGCAGTGACAGACGATGTCTCAGATCCATAAGTCAGCACTGGCAACGAATCATGAAGCGGAACTGGCAATGAGTCGGTCATATAGCTCGAGGAACCAGCAGTCTATGGGGAAGAAAGGTTCTTGAGTTGCAGCCTCGTACCGGAGACATGCAGAAAGTCGTTGAATGCAGGTGGCTCAGGACTAGCTTTGTGGTATTCTTTGAGGGAGGCGTATGTTCAGTAGTGGACTTTGACTTGGAGTTATTGAATGAAACAAAATGATCGTCGAGTTATCATATTTATTTGACACTTCTGAAATAAGTTTTTATTCGTGCTGTTAATCTTATTTTAAATACTCGTATATCGTCTTCGAGTAAAAGTAAAGTAAAGTTATAGCCTATATACCTATACGTCCCACTCCTGGGCACAGGCCTCTCATTTTTTAAAGTCTTTGAGGCAAAGGAAACGTCTTCGAGTACATTATGATGTTTTAGGTATGAGTAGACCTTGTCCTACGTTTGAAATAAAGTGTGTTGGGTGTGTACCTACGTAAAGTCCTCTTAAGTCTAAATGACACTTAAAGCTAAGGGATAAAATAGAAATCAGTACCAAAAATCAATAATTTACGTCTTTGCAAAAACGTTAGATCTGATTGAAATTCGTAATGTTCCCGGTCACTAAACCTCAGAAGGCTAACGGGAATATTAATTATTAAACTTCACGGTCGTCAAATCATATTTAATAAATGTATTATGACAAAATTTTACTTTTATCGAAAAATGCATGCAGAACATGGAATCAACCGGCACTGATAAAGATGATTGGGACTGCATGATTAAAGAAAGTTATCGTTGATACTAGGTTTGGTATCAGATTATTTATCATTATCGGATCGGAACAAAGGCGACGAAAGGCAAGTTAAAAGTGTGGGACCTACCTATTTATAATTTTTACTAATTTTAATCATTTATATTTCTTTATTTAATTTTTTACTAGTGTATTCTGGTTGTATAAAACAAAGAACGCTACTGATGCGTTGTCATCTCTAAGATAACGACTAAATGCCTCACCACAGCCTGAAATTATATTCGGAATATAAAATACACTGCTGATTGGCGGCTAAAGTAGGTGTGAGGGTGGTAGCTACCTACCCAGATGGCAGACAAAAAAGCCCCACAACTCAGAGTAGTCTAAACAAAACAAAAAAAAACCGAGGTCCTTGCCGTCTTTGAACGATAAAAAAATTATTTAGTAGTTTGAGAATAAGAATTTTCAGATTCAGGTTAAGGTCTTTAATACAAATATCACATATACATATACAAATAACTGCATAAATCACTGATGTAACTGGTATTAAATTTAGAACCCTCCTTGTTAAATTTTCATAAATGATTGTCATGGCCCTTTTTTTGCTTTTTTTTATTTGAATTCAGGAAAATATCTTTTGTTCTATATACTTCATTATGATTGGTATTTAACAATATCTTATCGATATTTCATTGTGATTGCACCTTTTGTCACTTTAGTTAGGTATCTGAAATAATCGAACAACTAAACGTTGTCTGCTTACTTTATGACTGAAGTATTTATTTTTGAATGGTCAAAGAACTTTGGTAACGTTCCAAGCATTTTGTAAGGTCGAAGAAATATGTCATTCCGTATATTTAAGATATCTGTTGATTTGTAAATTAACTTAAAATATATACTTAAATATGTTGATTCGTAAACATTAAAATTTAATTTCCGATAACAGAGATCTTAATACTAATGTCCATGTTTAATGAAGGTTACTATCACACACACAGCTTTTAAATGTATGTAGGGCGCTAGCACGACCGCCTCGGCCTCAAAGCCTGACCGGTTGCCATCTTTGGAATACCGGTTTGACCGAATACGAGCTCTTTGCAGTAACAGTTAACGTCTACCCTGGTATTTGTACTAGCGTCATACTGAGTAAAATTAAAATGTTCAGTGAAAACAGTGTCGTATATCAAAGCTCCGTGTTGTTAGTTGAATAAATCACGACGGGTCACCAAAGTCGGGTACAATGCTTCCGGCGGAGCAGAGCCATTCTGCGAAAATTATTTGTCACTAGAAATAAATAACAGTCGAGTCAGATATCACAACTATCTCCTTTCATGTCTTTATTAATCATAAGATATGGTTGCATTGGCATGCTTCGTGGTAAATTGGTTTTGCGTTGCGCGATGACTCACGCCCGAGTCGACAGTCATACAGGGCGAATGAGCGACGTCTGTGAACGGTGTGAATCACAGCGCCGCCATGCCATACTATTATGCACATATTGATGTCGCAGGCTCGCAGGCTCGCAGGTAACAGAATCGCTATTGTATGCAGCGCGTCTATTGTGCAGTCGAACTTTTGAGGTCCCCGTAAACGATTGTTAATGCCGTATTGTTACACCGTACGAATGCGTAGGTTCATTATATAGATAGGAACAATAAAAGCGCCTATTTGAAATCTAAAATACTGCAGTAGCATTTAAATTTCGTACCCGATTTTTGGGGTTGTTTTAAAGGGGAATAGAATGGCTGGTGATAGTACTTACGAACTAAATACATATTATGTTAGATGAAAATTTTGGTAGCGGTAATTTTTTTTAAATAAATTAAATATGAGTAAATACTGCTAATATTATAAATTATACATTTTAATAATTGAGATTTGTAAGTAAAATATAGAAAACGAATGAAATGAAACGAAATAAATAGCTTGTTATGTATATTAAATAGTTTTAGACTCACTATAACTATGTATATAGAAGGTACAATAGTAATGGTGGTAATGCATTATGCAGGCTGCGTTTAAATATAAAAGTGAAATTTAGGTACGTAAGTATTAAATACTTCAACTTATCATAAGAACACGTTAATACATTGTACTAAAATGGATTAATAACTAACAAATAAATAATTAAGAAAATGAAAAATAAATATTATGAAAGTGATTAGGAATAAGATATAGATAACTTATAACTACATGATATAGCATATTACACATAATTACTACTGGTATAACTAATAGCATAGCAAACACCAAAACGAACTAACAAGTAGCAACAACAACGTTTGCAGATATTGATACAAGTGTTGCCATCTATTATCATTTTATTGCAACATAAGTACTATTTTCAAAAGTAAAATTTGTGATAAATGTAGTGAGAAAAAAAACATGGTGAGTGTCGTGGAACACTCGGTTGGAACGAAGTTCCTTTCGTAGTATATTATTATTGATAAACGTATCATATTATTGATTAACAAATACAAATAAATGAATTACTAGCGTCTATTAAAATGAAGCGTCATTTAAAATAAAATAATATTTCTTTCATGGCAAGATAAGAAAAAGTGCGAGGGAGATGGATATTATTCCATCTCGCTCGCACTATAGAAAGGGTCGTGACGGAAAAATCTTACACTTTTTCTCGCCTAGCCTCCATCCGTCAAATTCGTACCGTGCGATAAGGAACTTCGTTCCAATACAAATACGAAATAAAACTACATATTTGTTTCACGCATATAATTTGGGAACCGTTTATTTTAATAGACTGCATTATTTGGAAAACTACCATTAACGCTAGGGAGACTACAAGGAACCTAGACAAATGCCGATTGAATAACGATATACGGAAAATCTTACCGAACACTTGGAACAGGGTCCAACAATGGATTATTTACGAGCGGTGATGATTTATGACTGAAAGGGGCTTTATCATTCTCGCTTTTTACGTTATAAAAATAATATTGGCGTAGAATCCTGACTAGCATAGGTGAGGCAGGTATTTTTTACATTGAAAAACGCAGATAACTATGATCATCTTCATTATTATTATTATCGTCTTTTAAAGTCCACTAAATATAGGCATTTTCATGAATGAATAGAAGGTAATGTACTTTGTATACACAATACAAATTGCCAATTACTTCATTAAAAAATTCCTAATTTTAAAATAAGTACGGTTTTTTTAAAATATAGAATAATGGTGACAAACGAGCACACAGTCCACCTGATGGTAAGTAGATGCTGTGGCCCATAGACATCTACATTTATCCTCAATTAAGAATCAAAATGCAGACGCGTTGTCACCCCTGAGGACTGAGATGGAATTCCTCGTTTCCAGTAAAAAGGGTCTTCGGTTTTCTACACTCACCATACGAAACACAGCAGCATCAAGCTGCTATTTTAAGCTGGTATTATGTGAGAGCGTGGTCCTACCCCTGTCGAGCCGACCCATTCGTGCTACAACCATAATTTAGCTGAAGCGTGGCTCTATCACATAGAGAACTAGTCGTCAGAGCCTTGTCCATGAAACAACCTGCATGCAGCTGAATCAGACATTTGTAGAGTAATTTATCATATCCATTACCATTGCTCTCTCTAATGTAGTTGTTTAATGTTTTATTATAATAAAAAACACTTAATTTTTAAATTACGGTAAAAAGCATTAATGCTGCACAGCCTTTTGTACACTAACAGTTGTTTCAGATCACAAAAGTTTATAATATCATAGTATAATGATCCAGTTAAGTAACACGACGCTATACAAAGTTGTATTATCGATATACATTGTTAAATGATTTCACCCACGTCCTATGTATTGTATGGTTCAGCTGCATGTATAACACAATACCTAAATCGCACTATTTAATCTGTTATTTGCATATTCTATTTGTAATTATAAAATAATACAAAGTTGTACCTATATGTGTACATTTTTTATTCTTATAAAACTGAAGTGCCAAACGCACTTACAGTCCATCTGACGGTAAGTGGATAGGTACTGCAGTTCATGGACACCTGCAGTCAACTCCAAACCAAGAAGGTTGCAGAGAAGTTGTCACCTTTGAGGACTAAGATGGTATGCCTCATAGCCTGTAATTATAGTGACTATCTATACTCTTCAGATCAAAACAAAGCAGTGCAGGCCCTGTATTTGGCGGCAGAAATAGGTAAGTGTGATACCTAGCCTAACGGACTCCTAGGCTGAAAAGTAATCCTAATATATATAAAGCTAACTTGTTTTTATTTTATTTCGTTATTTGTAAAGTAAATATTTATGTTACGTCACAGACTAAAGAATAGTACTACGTAGTTACGCATTTACGTAAACATTATTTAAATAGGTGAAATTATTTTTTGTTAGTAAGCTACCGAAAAAGATTTTTAGTTGAAACTAAAATCGAATTCCGGCTTTCGTTCTAGTTTCGGCAGAAACGCAAATGAAACCGAATATTTTTGTCTAATTATGTTAAAAAACACTTTATATTTGAAATAAGATTGTAATTTTTAACATCTTTAATATAATGGATTTCCGCACAATAAAGCCTGATTCTATTAATTAGTTTTAATATTTAAGGCTTTAAGTATTTTAATAATATTATGATATAGATACGAGTCATACGAGTAGGTAAGAAAATTACAAAATTATAAAAGATCTTTTGCAACCAAATTACTTGATGTCCCGAAAATAATGCCAAGATTAAAAAGCTGAAATTTTGTTAATATATTATCTTTCCAAACCACTTTCCACCAGCGTGTACGTTTCTTAACCCTTTTTTCTTAACGAAGTTTTGTGCGTTTAAACTAATTTTAGGGACATTTTTTTCGAGCTCTTATCAACTCAAGCACTACTGTTTGCTCGAGTGATAGTGCAACTTCCCCAGAGATAGAAAAGCTTCACTGTTTTTTGTTATATGTATTTTGGGTTGGTTTAGCAAATTTGGTGAAGCAAATACCGCGAAGGCCTGTATATTCAGTTACATGCTGCTAAAATATTTGTTAAGCATTTGGTAATATAAAATATAATAATATCAGCATTCGTTACACTAAGTCACAATAGTTTGATTTTATTGAAAGCAGATACCCAGTTAAAGTGAAAAAAAAAACGAACAAGGTCGGTATGGGTGCATTTCGAAAAAGTCGAATCACCTATAGAGAGATTGAGTTCGTATTGCAGTTTCATCGATCTACAAAATCGGATCACCCGCTTTCTGGATCATCGTCGATAAGACGGCTACTGCCTTCTACCACAGAAAAAATAATAGTATAAGACCAGAAGGATCACTCTCTGATAGCAAACTTGCAAATTTAAACCTAGTTACAACGTCGCTAATGTTCGTAATACTTTGCACGCCTCGGATACGACCTTGGTTAAAATAGCCTACAGATTACTTCTATTTCTACTTATATTTCTTCCACGCCGAATTTCCGCTTAGATCCCTACCTATAGGTATTAGAGTGTTAAGTAGTGGAAAGCTAGCCAGGGCTGTTGCCGATTAAAAGAGTATTGTATATGGTATTCTCATACAATCCGTGTGACCATTCTTTAGCTTAGCTCTTTTCTTACGGTAGTTTCTACAAGGTGACGGATAGCACCACCTTTGCACAGGAGCAGTAGGGCAGAAGGTGGCAGGTGTTGCAATGGGGGCGGCATTTTGAGAAAAAAATCTTAAAAATCGCTTACTGAATACTTTTGGTTTAAATTTAATGAACACTGTAATATTGAAAGTTCACACACAATTGCCAAGGGTTCCTTTAAAAAAAAGATACATCGACATCTCCATGGCACAGCAACAAGTATTTGTATGTCCTACAAATAACTGTTCCGGGTCTGGATGTTTGTCCTTGTGAAATTTATATATGTAAGCTGCCCCTACGATACAAGAAAAAATCCTAGTGTGGAGGTAACGTTTATTAAAATAAAATAATAAAAAAATCAGCATTAGGTTAGCAACTCATTCTACGCCACGGCACCGGGGCTTCCTGTTTCGGGGTTCTTCACCCTGAGATGGGGCAGCAATCTGTGCATGCACATAAAAACCACGCAGCTACCTTGGGAAACGATTTGGTTAAGCGGTAGACAGACCTGTAGTATTGTACATTAGTTACGCTTACCTTTTCGTATTAATAAGCTCGTGACTCTACGTAGAGCTTCTCTTGGTGACTTCTGGAAGAATTTAGGCGTCAAGTTGGGCGGCAAAGTTAAAGGTTTACGCGCACCAGAACCATCCCATGGCACTGGATGATCGGCAGGCACCTTTGCAGATGTTGCCAGTCGGTCTAGATGCTCTGTAGAAGCTGGCCTGTTGACAAATGTATTACAATATTAATAAAAGGAAAAAAAGGAAAGCATAATACTGCATAGGCTGTAGAAAAATCATAACTTATTGTTACGAGCCTGGGGTTCGAGACAATTAAAAACTGCCGAGTGAATTACCAAAATTGACAGTTTAATTACACAACACTAATTACAACTTAAAACCACACTAATAACAAAACACAATTGTACTACAGATCACTTTAGTTCGCAGTTGTATCGCTTCGAAGTATTCGCTTGTATCGCCAATTCAATACTGTCTCGGTCGCGGTCTATACCGGCCTTATATAGGGCCTCAGATAGTTTCAGAACCTTCTACTGTAGAAACATCTAGAATGTTCGAGTACATATCGGTCCCTAAATTTCTAGAAGGATCTTGACTCTCCTAGTTCTGCTACTCGATACCAGAGGGTGCTAGTGGCTAGTGTTGCCATGCACAAAACATTAATAGTGGCGCGCAACACTGCCCCCTCCTAAGACGTGCTCGTCCCGAGCATTATTGGCCCCATAATAACGCGCCAGTCGATCCACATGGACGATCTTAGGAGTACCTCTTGTACCTTTCTGTATCCGGTAGGTTACGTCATTGATCCTTGTCATAATCCGGTACGGTCCGTCCCATTTAGCTTGAAGCTTAGGAGATTTCCCTTTGCTGCGAATTGGATTATGTAACCACACTATTGAACCTTCGTCAAACCCTTTGTTGCTCATTTTGCGGTCATACCGCGTTTTCATCTTTTCAGACGTTTGCTACTGACGTGCTCATAAATGTCATTCATTTTGTTCCGCAAGTCATTTGCATAATCGGTTATACTGCGTGGGGCATCAGGTGGTATTCCGGTGATCAGGTCTGCAGGCAGCCGTAATTCTCTCCCAAAGTTTGCAAAGCTGGTGTCACTGATGTACTTTCGTGAACAGCGCTTCGATATGACAACAAAACGGTTGTATGTGCCTGTCCCAGTCTCGTTGCAGTTTTTCCACAACTTTTGCTAGGTACCTCTCAATGTCTGATTTAATCGTTCTACCATTCCATCATATTGTGGGTGGTAAGAAGTTGTTCTTGTTTTATGAGTACCCATAACTCGGCAAGTTTCCTGGAATATTTGAGACTCAAAATTCCTTCCTTGATCGCTGTGAATCTCTAAAGGTACTCTAAAACGACAGAAGACTTCATGTACTAGTTTATCTGCAACTGTTGAAGCTTCTTGATTTGGAATGGCGAAGACTTCTGGCCACTTAGTGAAGTAATCTAACCATGAAATACTTGTTACCATTTTCACTTTCCGGAAACGGCCCCGCAACGTCAATGGCTATCCTCTCCCATGGTGCACCGACATTGTACAATTTCAATGCACCTCTACTACGAGTTTGAGGTCCTTTACAGCCGCACAACTTGTACATTTGCGACACCAGTCCTCGACATCGTCACGACAGTGGACCCAGTAAAACCGTTCTTGGATCTTCAGTACAGTTCGTTTAACTCCCAGGTGGCCTCCTGAACAACCAATATGGTACAGCTGTAGAACATCCGGTACTTTAGCTTTAGGGACAACCATTTGCAAATGACAACTGTCTCCTGACCATTTTCCCATTTACGGCACAGGACTCCATCCTGAATCAGCAAGATGTCCCATTGGGCCCAATAGCTTTTCGTGGTCGAACTCATCGCTGAAACGTCGCTCCACTTGGGCTTAGGAGCACTGGCCTTCATCCATTCTAGAATCGGCTTGATGTCCGAATCTTCCTGCTGTGCATGTCGTAGGTTGTCTTTCCACTCATTGTTGAGCTGGTCTGTCATAAGCATCCTCACAGATACCACTTCCTTACCCTCTTGCCTAGTACAATGCTTGCAATCTTCAGGACAAGGTCTTCTTGACAATGCATCTGCGTTGCCATGAGATTTCCCGCTGCGATGTTCCATCACAAAGTCGTATTCCTGCAGTAGTTCAATCCATCTCGCAACTTGTCCTTCTGGATTTTTGAACTGCAATAGCCATTTCAGTGCAGCACTGTCAGTTCGTAAATGAAATTTCCGCCCCAGAAGATATTTGCTAAAATGCTGCAACGACTTTACCACAGCAAGCAATTCTCGCCTTGTGACACAATAGTTCCTTTCCGGCTTTGACAACGACTTGCTGAAGTACGCTATCACAACCTCTTGATCACCATTCCGTTGAGACAACACACCGCCAAGTCCTATATCACTTGCGTCTGTGTCAACTATAAATTACTTGCCCGCATCAGGGTACGCCAAAATAGGTGTTTTGCACAGACGGTCCTTGAGCTCCTGGAATGCGATATCGCAACTTTCATCCCAGCAGAAATGTCGCTTCTCCTCAGTTAACTTGTGCAGAGGTTTGGCTATATCTGCAAAGTTCTTCACAAATCGCCGATAATAGAGCACAATCCCAAAATTCTCTAACCTGCGTCTTGTCTTTTGGAACCGACCAATCCTTGACAGCGGCAATTTTCTCTGGATCCGTGCGGATACCTTCTTCCAACAATACATACCCCAAAAAGCTAACTGCCGTTTGAATAGTGAACATTTCTTCGGACTCAACTTGAGGTTGGCACTCTGGATCTTCATGAGCAAGCGTTCCAAGTTTTGAAGGAGTAATACAAATGTACGGCCTACGATGATGATGTCATCCAAGTAGACCAGACAGGCATCGCCAATTAACCCGGTAAGTACAAGCTCCATCAACCTTTCAAACGTTGCTGGAGCATTGCACAATCTAAGCGGCATAACTTTAAATTGCCACAGACCCTTTCCTGTCGAGAATGTAGTTTTCTCCTTGTCCTTAGGGTCAATTTCAACCTGCCAGTAGCCACTTTTCAGATCCAGCGTGCTAAACCACTTTACTCCTGTAAGCATGTCCAGCGTGTCATCAATTCTTGGCAAGGGATAGCTGTCCTTCTTCGTAACGTCGTTCAGACGGCAGTAGTCAACACAAAACCGCATGCTGCCGTCCTTCTTCTTTACTAGCACCACAGGTGAACACCATGGACTAGATGAAGGTTCAATAACACCATCCTTCACCATTCCCTCAATCATGGTTTCCACTTCTTTTTCACGTGCTACCGGCAATCTTCTTGGCCGCTGACGGATAGGCAATTCTTCTTCTGTGTTTATTTTGTGTTGAACTAAGCCAGTCTTTCCTATGTCAGCATCGTTTGACGAGAAAACATCGGCGTACTTGAGTAACAACTTTTTCGCCTCGACCATTTCATTTGGGGAGAGAGCGCTGCGATAGTCTTCTAAAAGTGAGGTCACCCTCGTTTGTGCATCCTTGCTGGGGGTCCCAGTCGATGGATATTGGCACCTACGCAACCAATCCACTTCCTCACAAATACCAACCAGTGTGCCTTTTTCCATAATCTCTTTCTGATCACAAATGTTCAGCACACGTACTCTTGAGATGTCGGTGGTTCTGACCAAGGTTCGAGCCACTTTCCACGGAAGATCATTGTTCACCCTTTCCACGAGTACACAACGATGAGCTTACCCAGGATTCCGAGGAAGACTAACCGGCACAATCGTTTCCGATCTCGGCGGCAGAACAATCTTCTTAAGGCTGTACACATTCCCTGGTAACGCCCCTTCCATGAAAAGTTCCTCCTGTCCACATTCCAAAACACCTTGCTTAACGTCGATCTCACAACAATTCTTCCTCATGAAGTCTAGGCCCAAGATGCAGTCGTCCATTATATTAGCCACGATGACATTATGCAGGTAGATCATATTGCCTAGCTTCAACTCCATCTCCTTCTCTCCACGGACGGGTATGCGCTGACCGGTGGCTGTTACCAAATTCATGCGTTCTCGGTTGTATGCGGAGTCCCCAAAGAACTGACTTATAAGTTGGGAACTGACAACCGTGCGAGAAGCTCCAGTGTCTATGGTCAGTTTACGCGGCGTTTCATCGGCCATCATGGGTTTGTGAGATCGAAATCCTTGGGGCTCTTTTAACATCAGCCAGCACCCGCCCTGCTGCTGCTGGGCGGTGCTGTTGGCCGCACTACCCTCTCGAGATCGATCACCTCTCTTTCTACAGTTCGCTTAGGGCAGCTGGATGGAAGATGGCCCTTTCCCACAGCCGTAGCACCTAGGGCTGTATCCTTTGAGCAGTCGCGAACTGTAGCTGCTGCAACCTCCTGACGCGATGGGAACGATGATCCTGCCGCACGGCTTCCACCTCCAGTGCATGGGCTAAGGCGTCCTTAAGCGTCTCGTGGTGCCCGAGCCTCACAGCAGCTCTGACTTCTAGGTCGCGGATGCCATCGATGAATGTCTGCACCAGGTTCCTACAATGAGCGCAGGTACAGACTGGTATGCTTTTCGAACCAGCTTTTCCACCTCTAGGGCCCACTGCTGCAGGTTTTCGTTGCTGCGTTGCACGCGATTTTTGAGCTGCGCACGGAAGACGTGTTCCAGGTGAGCGTTGCCATATCTCGCCTCCAATGCATCAAGGAGCTGCTCGTAAGTCACTTCCTTACCGAGAGCTTCTAGAACAGTTAAGGCCTGGTCGCGCAGGCCGAGGGTGAGAGCAGTCATGGCCTGACTTTTATTCCAGCCGTTCGCCTTCATGACAGCCTAGAATTGGATTTTGTAGGCCGACCAGGAAATAAGTCCCGTCGAACGGCAGCACTTTGAATCCGCGTAGCGAAGGTGTTGTAGCTACCACGGAGCTGTAACTCCATCCCCAAGTTTGGGGTCGTCCAGCGTTTTCTTCACGTCAGCCATCACGTTGTCAACCAGATTGTTCACTTGTTCGATTCAGGTTTCAGCTTCCGACAGGCGGTTGTCATGTTGAGGAAACCTATCGTTCACCTCCTTATCTCTTTCTCGAAGATAGCGTGAAGGTCCTTCATGAGGAACATCTGCTCTTCCTTATCGCGTTTGAGCTGCTCTCCCAAACAACGGGCCTGTTCCTCCTGTCCTCGCTGCAGCTGCTTTTCCGACCGACGCGCCTGTTCCTCCTGTTGGCGGGCCTGTTCCTCCTATCCGCGCTGCAGCTGCTCTTCCAACCGACGGGCCTGTTCCTCCTGTCAGCGGGCCTGTTCCTCCTGTCGGCGAGCCTGCTCCTGCAGCATCATCATCAGAGCACCTAAGTCAGGTGCTGCAGATGCAGGAGCTGCTGACGGGCCGGCCTCCGTGGTCGACAGCTGGCCCTCTGACGTTTGCGGCGTTGCATTACCAAATCGTCTCTGGTCCGTCTCCTGCTGGCGTTGACTTCGGGTACGGATACCCTCCGTGTCGTCCTTTGGTAAAATCGGCATGATTTGATCCCACTTCTGACACCAATTGTTACGAGCTTGGGGTTCGAGACAATTAAAAACTGCCGAGTGAATTACCAAAATTGACACTTTAATTACACAACACTAATTACAACTTAAAACCACACTAATAACAAAACACAATTGTACTACAGATCACTTTAGTTCGCAGTTGTATCGCTTCGAAGTATTCGCTTGTATCGCCAATTCAATACTGCCTCGGTTGCGGTCTATACTGGCCTTATATAGGGCCTCAGATAATTTCAGAACCTTCTACTGTAGAAACATCTAGAATCTTCAGTACATATCGGTCCTGAAATTTCTAGAAGGATCTTGACTCTCCTAGTTCTGCTACTCGATACCAGAGGGCGCTAGTGGCTAGTGTTGCCATGTACAAAACATTAATAGTGGCGCGCAACATTATTAATAATATCACATTATCTATTTAAATTTAATATTTTCTGTCAGGTGTAAGTTTTTGGTAATATAATATATAAGATGCAGTAAAGGGTTTGGGGTTAGATTCCCGCCTGCTGCACCTTATGCGTGGAGGAAGTTTGGCAGTTTATTATCATCATTACACTATGGGCTGGTTTATTTTTGGGTTATTTTAAGTTCATCAAGTGCCTTAAGGACTTTTATTTTAGACGAAAGGCTACTCGTGCACTATAATCCAGTTCTGCGCAGATATCTAGTCTCCGTTGGACTGGCCGTCGTTATCGAACGTTACCTACCGGCCTGGAGGACTTTATTTTTGTTGACAGTGAGTTAAAATCTCACTAGGCAAACACATAAAATATATGCGTCTATATATGTTGTATATCTTTATTGGGCTCAGGCCTCTTTTCATTTCTGAAAAGGTTATGGAACTATTAGTTCGCCGAGCTGCTCCAGTGCGTGTTGGACTTCGCACACATATTTCAACAATACTACTATACTATACTAAGTACTATTACTACTATTACAGCCCATTACAAGTCCACCGCTGTACATAGGACTCTCCTATAGGTTGCCACAAAGCACGATCTTAAGCCACCTGCATCCACTGTCTGTCTTCTTATTGACGTGAATACGTCTTTAAATCTGCTTTTATAGTGGCGGGCAATTCAGAAAACTGATGATAACAAAATCGGGGCACACAGTTTCGTGTGTCAACTACATATCTATTATCTATATCCAAAATTTTATGACACCACTCGTAGAGTGACGGCTGTGACACATCGCGCGCAGCGGAGGGGGAAGCGCCGCCATTTTTAGGTCGTTTCGCTGCTCATTTTTTTTATAGAACAAGGGCGACAAACAAGCACACATTCCACCTGATGGTAAGTGATTCCTATGGCCTATAGACATCAACATTTATCTTCGATTAAGAATCAAAATGAAGATGCGTTGTCACACCTGAAGACTAAGATGGAATGCCTCGTTTCCAGTAAAAAGAGTCTCCGGTTCTCTACACTCACCATACGGAATACAGCAGCCTTAAGCTGCTATTTTAAGCTGGTATTCTGTGAGAGCGTTCTACCCCGTCGAGCCGATCCATTCGTGCAACAAAAACGTATTCACTTAAAACACACGGTTGGGTCTACAACACAGCCACACTCCGGTTTTTTCAAAAGGTCGTCACGCCATCTAGTGGGGGTCTCACAACACTGCACGAAGCTGCCACTCGAGAACTTTTCTTCCCATCGTTTGTCGGTTCTTCGAGCTACATGGCCGGCCTATTGCCACTTCAGATTACTGATTCGCCGGGCTATGTCAGGTACTCTTGTTCGTCTGCGAATATCCTCGTTATGGAATTTAGCCATTCCGAATTTAGAAATTCCGAATTTAGAAATTCCGAATTTAGAAATTCCGAGTATAGCTCATCCGTTGTACTTTGAGTTTCCTCATTGGGCCAGCAGTCAAGGACCACGTTTTAGTTCCGTAAATCATTACTGGCAATACGCACTGGTTTTACACTTTCGTGTTAAGATTTTGAGTAACATCAGACAAGAAGATTTGTTGCAATTTCCTGAACGCAACCCAGCTTAGTTGGATTCGTCGGTAGACCTTTTGGTCAAAATTGGACTTACTTAATCAGACATTTTGTACCAGATACCTACACATACTCGTCAACAACTTCGAGCGTAGTGCCCCCAACAACTATCTGTATAGGTGTAACATGGACATTAGACATGTTATTTTTGTCTTAATCATGTTCATCTACCCGTTGGGAAACACTACTGAGGTTGTTGAGCATAGTGCTAAGGTTCTCCAGAGATTCTGTCATAATTACTATATCGTCAGAAAATCGAAGGCGAGTGATGTATTCGCCATTGATGTTAACGCCGTATCCATTGCAGTCCAGAAGCTTGAGAAAGTCTTCCAGCGGTGAAAAGTTTCGGAGATATAACGTAACCTTGTCTTACACCTCTTTACTATTGAATAGGTTTCGTGCTCTTGTTCTGTACTTTGCGTGCGTTTCTATCGACGATGTGTACAACTGTTCATAAAACTTCTCGATCTCACTAAAAATCTCCGGAATCCCAGAAATGACGCCGCCACTATCGGTCTTCAACTTTGTCAATTGGCTTCTTGAGGCACTTGAGGCTGATCTTTGGCTGATTTTCGCCGCATACATTTAGAGATCTGTCTGTTCAATAGACTGTAGGCCGACGTATCAGTTGAAGACTACAGTCTCATTTCCCGACTAGCAGCTATTAGATTAAGAGTGTGATCGAAGTGTTTTTGGGTTCAGCTGCTGAGGGTCTTGCAATATTCTGTTTCGACCACATGGACAACTTCCACGAGCTTATCATTGACATCGTCTACCATATTCCAATCTTCTAGGTACTGGAAACGATTTTTTAGCTCGTGCTGAAAGCTATCGGGATCCTGAATTAGTTCACGGGGAAGTTTGAGCATTGACTTCATTAGAAGGGATCTCTCTAGTTTGATGTTAAGATTCAGTATGCCTCTAACTATTCGGTAATCGCTGCTGGTTTTCACCTTATCGATCACGAAACATCACTGAATAGTTGCCGTTTATTCGTCAGAATGATGTCAATAATGATTTTCGTAAAACGGTCGAAGCTAATCCAAGCCACTTTCGTTGGGGCCATTTTTGGAAGAAGGAATTCATCATATAGAGCCCTTCCCACTCGATTAAATCAGCCAGTTGTTGCGCCCTTGGGCTCCGTTCTCGAATTCCAAAGTTTTCCTTTCTAAGATGGTCGTCTTATCTTGTGCCTAATTTAGATTATATATTCTTTAGATTATATTATATACTCTTGAGATATCCTCATATATCGTCTCCACCTCCTCATCGGGGTGTAACAAGGTCAGTATCAACGGGAGCCAAAAATAACATGTCTAATCAAAATTATCGGCAGTGACGGTGTTGCTTACGACACATTGATTCATTATATTCGCTACTTACGAAGCGCACGAGACGAAATGGGTTGATGAATTCTTTTAAGGCCCCACCACACGACTAATTTATACCAAAATGTACATCTCACAGATAGATTCTGGTTCAGGTTAAGACACATCGAAAACCGTTTAAGCGGGCTGTCGCGACTGAATCCGAGTTAGTACATAATTTCTATAAAAAGTCATAAGGTCTAAAATTGCGTAGCGCCCGCAACGATTAAGACCGCTTAGAAATTCCTTAGAATCTTAAAATATTTAAAATAAATTGATTTAAGTAATCAAAATAATGAGCACAAGCAAATTACGAATATTGATGTTGTGAATGTATTTGAGTGATTCCCAAGCATTTAGATTAAGTAATTTCGTTGTAATTTCAACTATAGTGATTTTTTAGAGGTATTTTCGCAAATAATTATGATCAACTCAAAATTATGCAATCGTGTTTTTGAACAAGCAAATTCAAGATAAAGACATGAATTTACCTATATCCAAATTCCAGTTTCGTTAGTCGTGTCATAATCCTATACTATTCGATGAAAGGAGGTGCATTTTCTCGCGGTGTCGCCTTAAGCCTGGTTAAGACTTTAATGAGATATTTTAATTTAATTACGTGTATGATTCTTAAGTCTGTCTGTTCAGGCTTGGGTTGAAAAACAAGTAGTTACATTGCAAATAACTGTGATTAAGGATTTACCGATGTCGTTGACGAGGATACCAGCCGCGAGGCGGCCCGCCCATACGCAACAAGTCAGCTCCTGTGCACACGCCTGACGTAGCGCCCATCACCGAGCCTCGTCCGTAGCCACCTAGCGTGACGCTGCTTCCTGTCAAAAAAGGTACAAAGTTATAAAAGCAGGATTATTTAAAGTACAATACGGCCGACGTATCTTGGCGAGTCCGACCTTCGCGCAGAAGGTTGCGCAATAGCTTTTAAGGAACAAAATGGTGGCATGAGGCGACGTACGGGGCGGTGGTCTAGGCTAGAGATTGACCATAAGTAAACACAATCGACCCTTTAGTCATAAAATATCGCAATCGATTAGTTTTATTTAGAAGTTATTGATTTTTGTTTATATAAGATATTAAACGAAATAGATTTACAAATATAGTGAATTTTGTTGATAATAAACAAGATTTCGACTTAAATAAAAAAAAACTAAAACATATTATTTTCTCAGCTGAAAGACATAATGTACTTAAATATCAATTATCTATTAACGTCTTCTTGAGTAACGACTATTTGAGAAAATTTAGAACCTCCTTATAAATTGCAAATAAATATATTTTTATCGATAAACAACATCCTCAGGCACGCGTGTTGGACATCCCTTTCTGGTTACTTCGTAAAGCTTCGTGCTTATTCGGCAATGCTCGGTACACGGTAATATTTCTCAGTCACACGTTAGCATTGGTGTCGTGTTCGTGTCGCTATCTCTGTCTTGAGCACAGTCGGTTACAAAAGTTTTCGTTGTTATTGTTGTTTGTTTTATTAATAGTGTTAAGTTTGTTTTGTTTGTTTTATTTGTTTTATTTGTTTTATTTGCAAGTGTCAGTTAGAAAAAAAAAGAAGAAGGCGTAAAAGATGTCGATAAAGTTTATTTAAGAGTTGCTAACGCAACTGGTGTGTCCCAACGCACAGTACAGCGGATCGCAACTGAAGGCAATATTTCGGGCTTACTTTCAGTATTCCGCACGCCTGGTAAAAAGGTCTAGATCAAAACCTATTACTGATATGGATAATTTTGACCAGGAGTAGTAAAAGATGCATACACAACTTCCACAAAACTGAAAAGAAATGCCGACGATAAACAAATTACTAGCGAAACTCAAACGGGATATAAATTTTCAAGGTGGTAAAACGAGCTTAAAGACAATTATCAAAACTTGGGTTTCAAGTGGCGAAAGACCGAAACCAATAGAATGGTTCTTATAGAGAAGACCGACATTCGCCTGAAAAGGATCTTGTACTTGAAGGCAATGAAAAATACAGGGACGAAGGGCGACCAATTGTATTCACTGACGAGTCGTATGCCCACTCATCACATACAAAAGGTAAGGCGTGGTCAGATGGTTCCGCTCAAGGACTAAAGCGCCCGATATCAAAAGGTCAGCGGATAGTGATGGTACACGCTGGGTCAGAAGCAGGGTTTGTTCCGAACGCGCTACTAATGTTCAAATCTGGCAGCAAAACCGGAGACTATCATGATGACATGAATTTCAAAATTATGAGAAATGGTTACGGACCCAACTGATTCCAAATTTGAGCCCTAACTCGGTGGTGGTTATCGATAATGCTCCGTACCACAACAAATTAATGGATCCTGCCCTACATCTAATGACAAGAAGGCAAAATGGAATCGTGGTTATTAGAAAAGGTATACCATATGAAAAGGACATGCGTAAACCACAACTTTACGATCTAATAAAAAACAAAGACGTGAATAAAAATACGTAATAGATGAAATGTTTAAACAAAACAACCACGATGTCCTTCGTTTACCCCCATATCATCCCGATTTAAACCCCATCGAGATGGTGTGGGCTGCCATTAAAGGGCACGTAGCCGCTAAAAACGTCGACTGGAACGTAACCCGGACAATGGAGCTCATACAAGAAAAAGTAAATTTAATGGGTCAGAATGAATGGAGTGCTTTATGCAGAAAAGTGCAAGAGGTCGAACATGACTATAGGAAGAGCGACCATATTATTGACGAAATGACGGATCAATTATTCATCATTAATACAGCTTCAGATTCAGAAAGTGAGTCTGAAAGTGAGAGCGACGATTACGAAGATGAACCTATGCCAAGTACCTCACATGGTACACAAGGCCGACGACTTTATGTTAGGAATTTCCCCTCAGCGACAGTGATTAAATAATAATAAGTGTAAATAAATAAAAGTATTAAATGTAAATAATATTGTATGTGTTTGTGATAAAATCTGCCCCTATCGAAAGGTGAGGTATCAAAATTGAATCTTTAATTTATAATGTCTCCAAAGTGTTTTGATATTTTTGGTCACTGTATTAGGAAATTTTATTTGTACATTGGTATATATAAAAAATTACAATAACAGTTTTCTTCACGAGTGTTCATGCGCTAAACTTCGCAGAGCCTATATTCAGACTCGCTAAGATACGTCGGCCGTATTGTACGTCCAGAGATTTTATTCAATTTTAAAATGCATCTATATTTCAAATCGTGTGGGGATTTTTCTTTTTTATGCTTTTTAAAAAGAAAATTTTATTACCACATTAGCATTTTCTTTTGCAGGTGTTTTAAATACATAAATTGCACATTGACAAACACTGAGCAATTATTTCTAGGCAGTGAACACAATGTTTTATTTGCGTGCACTCACGATGAGCTCTGAGAACAAAAGCTTAGTCAGTACGCTACTGAGCCTCTAGTACATATAAAAGCATTTACTACATATAAATATATAATATATTAAATTCTGTCTATCACAGGACAAAATTAAAATTTAGTTTTCTTTCTTTGATTGAAAGATATATCACGAGAAAATTTACAATAATTACTATTACAAAACAATAAGGGCGCCACAACGGGATGAGTCTAGGTCACCATTTAATTTTAACCCCTGCTTTAAGTCAAAATATCTCCGACGTTAAGTATTCAAGCGTTTCAAAAAACAATTGTCCGAAGCCTATCAAGTAATGACAAAAAAGAAAAATACCAAAATTTTTAATATTCAAGAAAATGGAATTAGGAATTCCTTACATTGGTCTATAACAGTGTACAAAAATACTTAATATGTGTTAAATATTATTATTTTGTTACAAAAATACGTGTTCTTCACTCATCGTTTTGAAGTAAGTAAATGCGTTTATGTCATAAGAATATTAAATTAAATATAAAAATAGAATATTGCTAAATTTAAAACTTTTATAAATTTTATTTTAAATCTTCTAATTCCAGTGTTTATTTTATTCATATACCTAATCACAGATAATTTTAGGAAGATTTATGAGCCCAACCTGTTTTATTGCTCTCGTTAAGGGAGTTGTTACGGTCTCGTTTAGTGTAATGTTACGGGTCTCATATTTGATTTTCTCATTAAAACAGTATTAACGATTTTATTGAAAATTATTTAATATTGTGAGGTGTAATGTAGCATAATATATGTTTTTGAAATTAAAATCTAAGAGTTGTTAAGACTCGGATGTGGAAAAAGTAATGATTGGAGAACTTTACATATTATATTAATTATACATAAACTCTCACGTAAGTTATTCAGAGGGGTAGGGAGAGACTACGGACTTCCATTTGGTACGATACTGACACACCTTTTTTTATATATAGAAGAGGGGGCAAACGAGCATGCGGCTCACCTGATGGTAAGTGAATACCGCCGCCCATGGACAACCGCAACACCAGGGGAATTGCAGGTGCGTTGCCGGCCTTTTAGAAAGGAGTAAGCGCTTTTCATGAAGGTCCCTAAGTCGTATCGGTCGGGAAAAATCTCCGGTGGTAAACAATTCCACAGAGAAGTTGTACGAGGAAGAAAACTCCTAGTAAAACGCACAGTGGTGGACCGCCAAGCATCCAGATGATGAGGATGGTATCGTGAATTTTGACGCGATGTGCGTTCGTGAAATTTGGCGGCTGGAATTAATCCGAACAATTCCCTCAGAGCAGGCATGGTAGATTCGATAGAAAATGCAAAGGGAGGTAACATCCCTACGCAGCGCCAATGAATCGAGCCGATCAGAAAGAACTCGGTCGTCGACGATTCGAGCTGCTCTGCGCTGGATGCGGTCAAGTGGAAGGAGATGGCACTGGGGTGCCCCGGCCCAGAGATAAGAGCAGTATTCCATGTGAGGCCGAATTTGCGCTTTGTAAAGTTGCAAGCGATGTGCCGGCATGAAATACTGTCTCGCTCTGCTGAGCACGCCAAGCTTTTTAGAGGCCAATTTGGCCTTCCCTTCCAAGTGACCACGAAACTGCACGCTATTCGATATGTCGACGCCGAGGATTCCGATGCTAGCTGAGGCAGCAAGGGGAGTGCCTTGAAACTGAGGAGATACGACAAAGGGGTTCTTTTTAGCGGTAAACGCGCAAACTTGTGTCTTCTGGGGATTGAACTGGACTAAATTTAGTCGCCCCCAATCCGAGACTTTGTTCAGCAAAGACTCGACTTCAGACACAAGTTTGTCCCGGTACTCGGCGACGTTTTCCCGAGAAATATTGGCACGGCCGGTATATAAGGCATCACCAGTGCTGTCGTCTGCATAGCAATGAATGTTACCAGTTTGCAACATATCATTGATATGCAGGAGAAACAGCGTTGGTGATAGCACGCAGCCTTGTGAAACACCAGCGACCTACGACCTTGATGCTCCGATCAGCAAGGAAACTGGTGATCCATTTGCACAATTTCTCGGGAAGCCCATAGGAAGGGAGCTTCGAAAGAAGCGCTTTGTGCCAGACCCGATCGAAGGCCTTCGCTATGTCTAAACTAACGGCCAATGCCTCTCCTTGACTCTACTGCCTCCGCCCATCTATGAGTCAGGTAGACCAGAAGATCACCAGCTGATCGACCCCGACGAAAACCGTACTGGCGGTCACTAATCAGCTGGTGATCCTCAAGGTACTTCATGAGCTGGCAGTTTATAATGGATTCCATTATTTTGGAGAACAAGGAGGTGATGGCGATAGGCCTGTAGTTAGACGGGTCTGAGCGGTCGCCTTTTTTAGGGATCGGTGGACCAAAGCTGTCTTCCATGAATTCGGACTACGCCTGGGAGTAGGAGTACTGGAAAAGACGCGTTGAAACCGGTGCAAACCCGGGCACACGTCTTCAGCACAATGGGAGGGACTCCGTCAGGCCCACTCGACTTGCTGACGTCCAGGGTAAGGAGTGCTTTGCGAACCGAGCGCTGTGTAAACCGCACATCCGGCATGGAGCACTCACACTGCGGGATGGTCGGCGGTGTGTTCCTCGTCATCAAGAGTCGAGTTGGACGCAAAGAGAGTCTAACAGCTCGGCTTTCTCCTTTATACTTTATAGGCCAGTGAGTCGTCCTCTGTGCAGCCTCTCAGCGTGACAGCCTTGGCGAGAGACCAGAATGCACGGGTTCCCGAAGGAAGGCGGACTAGCTTCTCGTCAATTCTGCCGATGTGCTCAGACCTTTCCTGGCAATGACTCTTTTGAAGGACCTGGAGGCGGAATTATACTTCTTTTAAGAGCGCTGGTGTTTACATCCCGAGATGTTGATGCATCAGCCCAGGCCCGGTAGCACTTCTGCTTATAACGTGATGCTATTTTACAGGAGCGACCAAACCATGGCTGGGATCTGCCTGCGATGGGCACTACAGAGGATGGAATAAAAAGTTCCATACCCTGAAGTACCACATCACCGACAGAATCAGCAACAACGCTGGGATCGTCCGGCGAGAAGCAAACCCAAGGGTAGGATGCAAAAAAAGACCGCATCCTATCCCAATCGGCCGACCTATAGTGCCAAACACGGCTGCAGCCTGCAGAATGCAACCGCGACGTTAGAGCGAATGGCACTACACTCCAGACAAGACAATGGTCCGACGAGCCTAGAGGGGCGTCGACGGAAACCTGATATCCGTCCGGATGAGGTCAGCGCAGAAGTTCCAACAGGGAAAGACATCTTTCTCGTTTCTTTCACATCCTTACTCCTACCTCCTATGCATACATGCTTGTCGGTTAAGGGTACTCTTAATTCGGCTCTTCTTCAATATATCACGAAATTCAATCGATAAAGAGAATTCTTACACATGCATTTTATTTTATCACACTACTATCTAAATGCTACACTAGTTTAATTTTTATTATTATAAAGTTACGAAAATGTTACACCTTAATTTAAAAAAATCTGCTTACGATCGCAAGGCACGAGTTAGGCAAATAATTCTTGTAATTTTTTTTTCTCGATGGTAGTTACAGTACAACTGGACTAGAAGTATATTTAAAATGAGTTAACGTTACAGTAAATAAATCACATCGAATTGTCTTTCACACAAAAACAATAAAGATTATGAAGAATAGCTATTGTTATAGACTTTGAACGAGATGTTGTCAGACGTTTGTTTAATGTTGTCAATTTATCAGATTGCATCTAAAACTAATTATACATCAATTTTTGCTAAATTAAAAACTCATTGTAATTTCACTTAGATGTGATTTGATTTAATCTTGATAAATTACTAAAGAAATGTATCTAAATATATATTTATGAGACAGACAAAACCATTTTTGTGATTTCGTACGATAAATGGAGGCATATGAAAATACAATACCTTGGCGTCTTGCACTATTGCGATATGCACTCTAGGAATTACTCCAAATCTTATACCAAAGGTTGCATCTTCATCAGTCAATTACAAAGCCATTATAAAGCATGCTATTAGTGTCTGGCGTGGGTGAATGCCGTAAAGATCGTCGGATATTAGGAAAATAAGGAAACTTTTAATCGTCCACATAAATTATCAAAATAATTTTCTTAGAACAATGCGTATCCAAGTAGCATGCAAGCTGTATACGAGCTGTATTGAAGTTCGTTTTTATATTAGAGGCTGTATTTTCTGGCTGTATAAGCGCTTATAAAGTTCTTATAAGTAAAAAATTGGCACAAATTATACAGATTTATGCGTTAGTAGCGCTGTACAGTAGCTGTACAAGTCCAAAAGAGGCACAAAAGGTAATTTGGTGTGCAAGGAAACTCTTAAACTACAGATATTGTCTTATAAGTAACTTTTAAAGACAAGCGTTCTAAATTGGGTTTTGAATGGAATTACAAATGAATATAAAACAAAAAGAACTTTATTTTCGATGAATAGATTGTATTTATATACTTTATTGAATGATAGCGACATTTAATGTCAGAGTAAAAAAATATATTTAACATATTACTATTATACTCGGGTTGGAGATGAGTTTTGACGGTGATAATTGGTGAATTGAAAATGCAAAATTAGATTTACGGTAAACTTGTATATGTTTTCTATCAAAATATTGCCGCGCCAGGAAAATAACCAAATAATATAAGGACAAAATACTAAATACGGTAACTAAATATCGGTTGTATAGGTTAGAATAAAAAGAATATATTAAATTATTGGATGTGAAGGCACATATCCAATAATTTAATATCAAACGAAAAATAATGGTATAGGCTCAAACTAATGTCTAATATTCCTAAAATTATATTTTAAGTTTTGTTTTTATGGGTCCTAAAATGGCGACAATTTGCTAAACAGCCTAAACGGTATTTCGAGGGTCTATTAGTCTTAGTGGCTGTACTATGTATGTTATGGATTCTATTATGCAGCCATTGGTTTTTAATTAGTTGTATAATAGAATATTATTATTACTTACGCTGTATAGCAGTTTTTTCACCATAACATATAATTCCATTTAGATATACGTATAAAAGATGAAAAACAGTGTTGGATAACTTTTATTTAGATTTAACATGATCTTCTAACTGCACCAAATCTTTATCTTTTTTCCACATATTGATAACAAATTAATTTTGTTCACTATCACAATACAGTGTGTCCCTCGGATAAAATGCAACCCCGAAAGGGGGTGAAACTAGACCATAAATTATCGACGAAAAAATAGACAAAGAATATAAAAAATATATGTTTTACTTTTTATGGACGAATTAAGATTTTTATATCTTATGTAGACTCTATGTACAAAAAATAACGATTTCTTCCAAAGTAGTGGGTCGATTACTTTAAAATAAAAAAAATATTATGCTACGTACTTGGCGATAAGGATAAAATAAGATTTGATCCGTAGGCTTCGACCACCTAACCCTAGGCCCACCCTACACGTGTCCCCCGGGTGGTGCTAAACGAGCGACAAAGCCGAAAGGATAGACTCGGCTCCTCGCCGTATGGTAGCGGCGTAAAATCTACCACCCCCTTAGATCGCACCATGAGCCAACACATTAAAGAAATGGCCCCGAGTTCCCGGCGCCCCTTTAATGGGGCAGGGGTGCGAAGAATCTCCGGGAGTAAAACCGGCGACGAGGTTCGCCACCCGTCACGTTCTGTCTCCCGGAGGGGCGAAAAGTGGATTGCGGAGGCCCGTCTGGCTACGCTGAATGTATGTGGAGCAATGAATGATAAGATGGATGAAATATGCGAAATGATGAATGATAGAGGAATAGATGTGTTATGTAAATGAGACGAACGAAGGGAAAGGATGCCACTGCACATGGCATGTATACCGCTTACTGGTCTGGTGTAGACGAGACTGAGCGGGCATGCCAGGAGTCGGTGTCATCCTTTCAGAAAGGGTCAATGTGTGAAAGAGTATGAATGTGTAAGCCCAAGGCTGCTGTGGATACGAATGAAAGTGGGCTTAAAGAAGTTGTTTGTGCTAGGAGGTGTACGCCCCAGACATGTCTAAGCCCACTTATATCCGAGAGCAGTTTTGGGACATGGTAAGGATGGTGTTGATGAAATGTAAGGAAATGAAAATATCATTATGTTAGGAGATTTTAACGGAAGGGTTGGGGTGAAGAGGTCTGGTTATGAAAGGATATTAGGAATGTTTGGCGATGAAAGTGTAAATGAGAATGGTGAAGACCTCCTCGCCGTATGTGAGGAAAAGAATCTTTTGTGACGAATACTTTTCGCCATAAGAGGATTCACATGTATACATGGGAAAGAGGTAATGATAGAAGCATGATAGATTTCATAATTGTGGATGAAAGAATGCGGAGCGCAGTGGTAGATACAAGAGTTTACCGGGGATCCAACGTAGGGACGGATCATTACTGGTCTTATGCCGAATTAATGGTCTATTCAGGCGTTGGCGGCATCGGACATCTGTGTCTACCACTGCGTTACAGCGTATAAGAACAGAGAGGTTACAAGATGAAGGTGTGAAAGAGAAGTATAAATGTAGACTGAGGAGTGATTTGAATGAAATATGTATGAATGATTTAGACCTGAAGACTGTATGGAATAATGTTAAGAAAGTTTTGGTGGATGCAGCCACCGAAGTATGTGGTGTAAGTAAGAGAACGAATGAAAGGAAAAATAATACGTTGTGGTGGGATGATGAGATTCGGATGGAAGTTGAAGCAAAGAAGAGAGCATGGCTAGATTTACTGGCAACCAAAGCTGGTAATTCTGGCGGTATGAATGATGAGATTGAAAGAAAAAAGGCAGACTTTAGACGTATAAATAAGAGAGTAAAAGAAGTTGTTGAAAGGAAAAGCAAGAAAGAACGGATAAGAATGATAGGAGGATATCTGATAACTTCCAGGCAAATATTAAAATGTTCTGGAAACTCGTAAGAACTGCCAGGGAAATTCAAAACAGCCTAGAATGAATGCTATACGAGACGAGAATGGATGTATGCTGAATGATGAAGTTTCGAATTTAAAGAGATGGAAGGAATACTTTGAAAGCGTGTTTATGAGTGAAGGGTCGTCTGAATTAAGTGAAAAAGAAATTCCGAAAGAAGTGGAGAGAGGTAGGGAGATAAGTGTAGATGAAATAATGAAAGCAATGAAAAGCATGAAAGCAGGTAAGGCAGCCGGATGTGATAGAGTATCACTTGAAATGCTAAGGGCTGTAGAGGGAGTGGTATCAGGCCTGCTGTACACCTTGTTTAATTTATGTTGGGAACTGAAGCGGGTACCGGAAGACTGGTGCAAAGCCGTTATAGTCCCAATATATAAAGGAAAAGGGTCACAGCAGGACTGTAAAACTACCGTGGTATCAGCTTGCTTAGCATTGTGGGTAAACTGTATGCTAAGGTGTTAATTGAAAGAGTTATGGAAGAAACTGATGGAAAAATTTGGGATGTGCAAGCTGGATTTGGAAAGGAATGGGGTGTACGGATCAAGTATTTTCCATGCGCATGATTGCGGAGAAGTTTTGGCCAAAACCAGAAAGTTTTTGTGCTTTCATGGACTTGGAAAAGGCTTATGACAGAGTGGACAGGAATTTGTTATGGCAAACACTTAACTCATTTGGTTTGAGCGCTGGTTTGATACAGGCATTGAAGTCTCTTTATAGGGACTCTAGTGCTTGTGTCAGGATCAACGGGCTGGTTCGGCATCCAAAAGGTGTCAGACAGGGCTGTGTAGCTTCCCCTGGATGTTTAACCTATTACGGACAGTTGTTTGCAAACTTTGAAAGTTGAAGAATGTGGGTTGAGAATGGGTGAGTTAACCGTCAAATGCCTTTTGTACGCCGATGATCAAGTCATATTTGCATCGTCGGCGGCCGAGTTGCAATGATGGTTACTTTAATGAACCGATCATTAAAAGAAAGAGGTATGAAAGTGAACGCAAGTAAGACGAAAGTGATGGTTTTGAAAGAGAAGAAAGTAAAACGTTATGTGAAATAAGAATAGAAGGGAGTTGATTGAGCAAGTGGATGAGTTTGTATATTTGGGATGTTTATTTAGTAGGGATTGTAGATATGATAAGGATATAGAACGACGAGTGAACGCAGGAAATAGAGTGAATGGGGCTTTACACGCTATTGTGAAGAGTCAGAATGTGTCAAAAAGGCACGTTTGGCAATTCACAATGCTGTGTTAGTCCCTACTTTAATGTATGGTAGTGAAAGTTGGGTCTGGCAGAAGAAGCATGAGAATAGAATAAATGCTGTAGAAATGCGGTCATTAAGGAGTATGCTAGGCTGAATCTGAATGATAGGGTGAGAAATAGTGTGATAAGAGAAAAGTGTGGTTTGCAAGATGACGTTGTGACCAGGATTAAGAATAGATTGCTTCTGTAGTTTGAACACGAAGAAAGAGTAAATGAGGAAACAGAGACAAAGCAAATTTATGCTGCAGAAGTGAGTGGCAGAGACGGCAAAGGATGCCCTAGACGGAAGTTTATTCACCAAATGGGCGATGTATTTAAGATGGGCCGAGTTAAGTGTACCCTTAACCGACGAGCGTGTATGCGTAGATATATGGATGTAAAGGAGGCGAGAGAGGTGTGCCAGGATCGTGCCAAGTGGAAGTCCGTAGTCTCTGCCTACCCTCTGGGTGACAGGCGTGAGTGTTTGTGTATGTATTATTATGTTTATAACTGTATAAGCAAGTGACAGCATGCAAAAAAAGCTTCTATACAGCTTTCATGATAAAATCAGATTCAAGTGTTACAAAATACTTAAAGGTGTATACTAGAGTTTTCATAGTCTCATTAAGAACAATAAGCTTATTAGATCCCATAATACAGACTTTATTCAGCTTGAGCTGTATAATAACTCATAAAACACTCTTATAAGGATACAACCTATTTTCAACACTCTTTTCATACGCTTCTATAAGAACTTTAAGTTCTACGTGGGCTGGTATATTGATGTTCATAACGCTTATGTGCTGCTTGGGTAATCTTGATGTAAGTAGGTAAAGCCAGCGGCACATATGTTATACCGGCGATCGTGATTTATGTGAATGGATTTAAGGTTTTATGAATGGTAAAGAAAGAATTGTTGTATTGGAGGATAAAGGAATCAAACAATATGTGCAAATATGTGTCTTATGTTATTTTTGGAGTAATAGGCAACTATTATATTTATACATTATTAAAGTAAATACAGGAGTTTAAATTAACATTAAACAATGGGGAATAGGTCTATAGTTATTGGTCTCTTGTCGTCTGAATCTAAAGCTATCAATACTCTCCGGGCCGAGCCATTCTCTCTGCAACTCTTTTTTTGCTGCACATTAACAATATGTCATTGCTGCATATTGGTGTTTTGAGCTAACTTAAGAAGAGGAGGAGATTCTTAATTCAGCTGTATGGTTTTTGTAAGTACGTTTTGCGATATCTTCGTCAAGTGAACCGTAAATATGTTATAATTTTGGCGATCTTACATAGATTTAGAGAAAAAATTCTTCTACACATGAATCCAACTTCATACAAAGATGGTCACAGATGCGTTATCATCCGTGAGGTTTAACGAAATGCGTAACAAATTGTGATATTGGCTCTGTTACCCCTTATGCAGAGAACGCATTCACACATTTAAATAGCATACCATCGAGCAACCCAAAATTTTATTGTCAGTAGTGCACTATTGAAATTGCTAGTTTTTTTTGGAACGAAGTTCCTTAACACACGGTACGAATTTGGCGGATGGGAGCTAGGCGAGAAAAAGTGTAAGATTTTTCCGTCACGACCCCCTTTCTCTAATAATATCCATCTCCCTCGCACTTTTTCTTATCTTGCCATGAAAGAAATATTATTTTAAATGACGCTTCATTTTAATAGACGCTAGTAATACATTTATTTGTATTTGTTAATCAATAATATAATACGTTTATCAATAATAATATACCACGAAAGGAACTTTCTTCCAACCGAGTGTTCACGCATGTTTTTAATTTATGGTGTTGGTTTACTAAGCGCTAGAAGGATGAAATCATTGAGAAAAGCTTCTCTTAGCTTGAAAATAAAATAAATCGAAGACATAATTAAGACATTAAAACATTCAGGTAACCGACCCTTTTATTATGAAGTTTCTCTATGTATATTCCATTCCATTAAATTACAGACTATAAAAGTCCACTGCTGAACATAGGCCTTGCCTCAAAAGGGGGGGGGTTTTGGCATAGTTGACACGCTTGGCGAGCGGGTTATCAATCGCAGTTTTTTATTATTTTGAGTTGTTAGCAGCACATCACCTGTTTCAATTTCCCTATGTAGCCTCTTACGACACCCACGGGACGATATAGGGTAGTGGATATTCTTACACCGCCACTACACGGTACCTATGTATACATGAAGTCATATTAAAGATTGATTGATAGTGAATTGTTTATGATCATAATAAGTGTTGGCGTCCTTTTCTGCTTAGAAGTCCGTTTGGATAGGCACCACACTGTTACCTATTTCTGTTGCCAAACAGCAGTGGCTGCACTGCGGTGTTCCAGTTTGAAGGGTATAGAGACCTAGTATAATTACAGGCTGTGAGGCATTTAAAAAAAATATTTGTTGTAATTTAAGACCAACAAAGGGCAAGAAGAAAGCTACATTTAAAGTGAGGCTAAAGCCAAGCCGAAACCATGTTCGACTCAATACACGCTTCCATATGCATCTTAAATATATTTTTATAGAATAAGTGTGACAAATATACATCTACATCTATGCCCGATTAAGAATGAAAATGCTTTGTCTTCCCTGAGGACTAAGATGGAATGCCTCGTTTCTAGTAAAAATGGGTCTCCGGTTCTCTACACTCACCATATAAAACAGTGGTATTAAGCTGCTATTTCACGCTAGCATTCAGTGAGACCGTGGTCCCCGGTCGAGCCGACTCAATCTTGCTACAACCATAATATAGCTGCAGCGTGGCTCTGCCACGGATAATATTAGCAATTTACAACTAACAACGTGGTTTAAGGTACATATGTGTGCGTCAAACAGTGGACTTCTACTAGGGGCTTATAAAGAAAGAATGAAGAGATATGTGTGCGTGAGTGCGTGTCAAGAAGTTGAGCACGGTTTCGGTGTTACTTGAAATTAACATAGTGTTCCATCTATCTTTCTTCGTTAGTCTATGGTTGAAAAACGATTTGTATTATTTTGTGAATCGAAGTTCATCTTATATGTTTATTTCATGTATGAAAAATGAAAGTACAGTTACCTATTGTCTGCATGGAGTTCATTGTATTGTTACGCGGGGGTCCCGTGGAGTTTCTTGGCGGCGTTCGAGGTACATCGCAACCGCGAGCGAAGACTGGGGTCTCGGGCAAGCTTGCTGAAGTTTGCAAAGGTCCTCGAGTGCCCGCAGAAGTTTCGCGTTGCTGACGTTGAAGTGTGCGTCGTCGGGCTCCGCTTGTTCCCACGTCTGAAATATATGTACCAAAATATGATTTACTAAAACATATTATGTTTTAGTAAATCATATGCTTAGAAACCCTATACCTATTAAACAGCAGTAAATCTACTAGGCGATAGAACCCTTTTCTGCCTAGGAATCTGTCTGGGTACCACGTCATTCCAATTTGTGTCGCCAACTAGCAGTGCTTGCACTGCTGTGTTCCGGTCAGATGAGTATCTCTATATTGCCAGTATAATTACAGACTGTGAGGAATGATGTGTGGGCATCCACGACTTTCTCTGCCACCAGGGCGGCGCCACTTAAAAGTGAGGTATAATATTTGACAGATTTCATAGCGGGGAAGTTAATTTGTTCGGAAAATGTAAAGGTTAATGTTTCTTTCTGTACTATTAGCTATATTTTATATTATTAAGATTAAAAATAAATAAACCAAACCACAGATATTCATAAAAGCAGAAAATTTAAAAAGACGCTAAAAAAATGCAAAAAATTAAGAGCAAACCACTGAGGCATTGTTTTATGTATTAATGTAATACTCTAGAAACTGATACACTACATTGTGTAACAAAAAACTTAACCTCAGTGTCAACTAGCGACATCTAGTGAGCAGAAAATTATTAGCCCTCATTTCATCTTAGTACTCAGAGGTAACAATGTATCTGTAGCATTCTTTCATTGAAGTTGGTTGCAGGTGTCCATGAGCTGCAGTAGCCGCTTACCATTAGGTGAACTTTAAGTTCTTGTGTCACTTCAGTTCAGACAATGTATCTGTAGCATTCTTTCATTGAAGTTGGTTGCAGGTGTCCATGAGCTGCAGTAGCCGCTTACCATTAGGTGAACTTTAAGTTCTTGTGTCACTTCAATTTTATAAAATAAAAAAATATCTCCTGAATTTCCCAAAAGGAAAGAACTATTAAGATATTTACGCCCTACGATCCTCAACTAGGTTGCCATCTGTCCGGCTTTAGCCGGACATGTTTAACTTTCGGGTTGTGTCCGGCCAAATTTTATGTGTCCGGCCTGCCCGGCTTTTGTTAGGCTTTTGTTAGTGTAACGCGTTGCACGCATCGCTTGCAGAATGAGCGAAGCAATGCCGAATTTATCTATCCATATACATTATTACCAGCCAATACTATAATTAAACGTGGCTACAGCGCGGGCGGCGAAGAGCGGTGCGGTGCGCGCGATGCGGGAGTGGGGCCCCCGCCCCGCCGCGCTTGTTTGGCTATGTTTGGCTTTCTAAAATTACTGTCCGGCTTTTAGGCCAAAAGTCCGGCTTTTTGAGTGCCGAGTCCGGCCTTTTCATTTTAGGAGATGGCACCCTATCCCCAACACTAAAATAATTTGAATACAAGAAAATTAAACAATTAAAACGTGCGTTTTTTGTCGTTATTAGTTTTGTTTTACTTTTTTCTTGTAATTGAGTAATGTATAATCAGTTCTAAATCAATTTTTTCTGCTATCAATTCTCATTTAGAAATATTTTAATAAAAAATATGTTGATGCTTCTTAATTTTAGGACCGCAATTTAAATAAAAGTACCGAAATATTAATTACCGTTTTAGCTTTTTAAAAGACTGCAAAACTGTTAACGAGATAAATTAGCACAATGTCTATTTGATTGTTAGTTCCAAGCGCGGTTCTACGACGTAAAAGTTGCACAGTTTTTCAAAGAATTGCGAAGAGGAAATGTTCAAAATGATCTGTCGCGTAATATAAGATATGAAACAGTGTCCTGCAAGCATTTGCTTTTCGTTTAAAACCGATACAGATAATTACAATAAAAGCATTTAAACTTAGAGTATTTATAAGCAAGCTGTGCTTACTTATGCTCTAAGGGTTTAAAGCATACAAAACGTATAAATCAATAAGTAGCTTTATCTTACCTGTAGGTAAAGTTCTTCTGTCTGTTGAACCACTTTTAAAGTTACTACTTCTTCTGTTTTTATTAAAGGTGGTCTCCATGGATCGCGTTTTAAGGCTGTTAGTTGTGTCACGGTGTGGTGGCACGGCAGGTGGTTCTGAAGGCCTGGACATGTACAAAAGAATTTTCTTGTACGTATATTAAAGAAAAGTTAATCGTAAAATAAAAAGAAATTTGGGCAGCTTACTCTCAAACTATATGGCGATAAATATTTTGCCAGATAACCAAACAGCAAGACAATAATGCATACTGGTTATTATGAGTAATGTTGTATGTTATTGTAAGCTAATTTATTATATTATATTATTTTTAAATTTCATTTACTTCAATGCATCCATGCGAAACCATGGGAATTATTGGTACCGCACTAAAAAGCCTAGACTAATAACTATAATCAGCGCACACGAAAAATTATTACTATGGTAACACTACCGTTTACTAAGCATAAACCTTTAGTAAGAGATTAAAATTATATTACATTATAAATATAATTATAAACGGCTGTAAATAAGATGATAATATTATGTTGAATTTCATTATCATCACTATTGCATCGCTTTATAAGTCCAATGCTAAATATATGCCTACCCAAGGAATGCAATAAAACACAATCCTGAGCCACCTGCATCCATCGACTTTCTGCATATCTTATCAGGTCGTTGCTCTATCAGCAGAGGCGCCACCCTACTTCGCTTACCGGTCCCACGCTTACTATTCGAGAACCTTTCTTCTCCATCGGCTGACAGTTTTTCGAGACTCACTTTAACTCATTGCCACTTCAGCTTACTGATATTTTGGGCTATGTCGGTTATTTTGGTTCTACTGTGTACATCCTCATTACGAATTCAATTAGGTAGAGAAACTCCGAGCATAACCTTCTCATCGTTCGGCCAGCAGTAAAATACTACATCTTAGAACACGCACTGGTTGTACACTCTTGTTTTCAAGTTTGGAGGAATACGTGATAAAAGCATGTGTCGCAATCTCCGAACTCTGCCCCACCGAGTTCGATCCGACGATTGACCTCTTTGTCGAAGTTGGACTTACCTAGTTGGACAGTTTGTACTAGGTAAACAAACTCGACTCAAACATAAGCGACATCAACTTCGAACGTAGTGATTCCAGCAAATATTGGCATAGGTGGGACATGCTCACGTGCAAAATGACGTAAGTCTTGTCAGTGTTCATCATAATATCAATCAATCCGGTGCCACTGAAAGGATTAGGCACCGCCTAAATTTCGACGAAATCAAAGGCTATCTTATAGTCTACACTCGCAAGACAAAGTGGCAGATTGTACTCTTCGGCATTCTGTACAATTTGCCGAAGGGTGTGTATGTGGTCTGTGGTACTAAATCAGCAAGTTTATCACATTCGTTTTATATAGAAACAAATTATTTCATTTGATCAATATATTAAATGTTGGTATAGTTTCTAAATTTTAGATAAAAATCGAATATCAAATAAAATTTTACAAACAGCCACTACAAAGTGGTTTTAAATGAAAATATGCAAAATGTATCGCGAACAAATTAGACGCACCCAATTTTTGACTTATAAAACAGTCTTCTCCTTCTACCTATATAATATTTTACTATAAAAGTTGTAGTTCCGTATGTGTTTCTATACCATTTATCCGATTACGATGAATTTTGGTGAGTTCTTGTGTACACTCCAACGATGTTTTCAGATAAACAATGAATATTTGTTTGTTTGTTCGTTTTCTATGCGTTTCTATACCATTCATCCGATTACCATAAAACTACCATGTTCCTCAAAAAAGCCATAACAACACATGCCAGGCACAGCTAGTAAGCTATTGAATTCGCAGGATATATTAAAGAACGGATAAATAATGTAGGTGTAAAGATGAATATGCTAAGGAGTTTGCATTCGGAAAAAGCCTATACGCAAATTTCACTTACATGTGGTGCACCCTGTTGATTAACAGACGAGGTTTTCGTGACTTACGAACTGATGAGACTAAATTTCACCGACTGGTGATGGGCAGTGGTATTATTAGTGCGAGTGCTCTGTTTTCAACATACTGTTTGCCCAGCGAGGTAAGTATAGACCTTTGAAGTCAGGTGAGTAAATATACTTTGCGAAAAAAAAACCTGTGACTTAATCTAATAATGTGTTAATCGACTAATGTGTACGAAGTATACCTAAAAAGACTGTTTCGCCATAGTGATGATGAAATAATAATGTCCTGTGTGTTATTTAATAGTAAAAGAATTATCGAATTACCTTCTTCTTGATTCCATAGTTGGAGTTGGTAAAGTGTCCGCCTTTTTAACATGGCGTTTTTCCGTAGGTTGCATTATTTCTGTATATTCATCGTCAACTTCTTGAACTGGTGAGGGCGGTAAAGGTGGGAATATAGGTGACTCTGGCGTTTGTGGAAGCGGCCCTTTTTCGTGACCTATACTAGGTGAAGGAGGCAATGGGGATCTATACGGATGCTCCACTATTTGAACGTTCAACGGAAAATCTCCTCCGCTGGAAACAGCCGAATCCGAAGAGGATGGCTGCCGAACTAAACTAACTGGCATGTCCTTCGCACTAGTCGACTTGTGCATACTGTTTGATCGTCTGCCTGAAGAACGGTCTCGACGATCAATCGATCTTTGACTTTGTATCTCATTGTGACTTGATGATTTCTGGATATCATGTCTCCTATGTTTGTCCCTAGAGCTATAACGGTAATTTGTTTCTAATATTTCCTTAGATACGTCATCACAGTATTCGTCCTTATGTATATTCCAGTCTTTAGGTATGTATGGCGTAAAAAGTTTTTGGTCCCGACTCTGGCTTAGTATAGCGCTTATGTTATTTTCAATTTTACGTAATGGTGAAGTTTCGCCACTGGAGCCTCGTTCACCACTTTCCGGGTCTTCTTCTTCCTCAACTGTCGTAATAAGTGCTTGCCGACTTGCACTGTTGCCATCACTCTCACCGAGACTAGGTAACGATATTACTCTAACCATATTAGGAGGAACAGTAGTTAGTTCATTTACCGTTTCATTGCATTCTATTTGTGGAGCTTCTTCAACTTTACCTTCTTTGATTAAAGATTGTATATTATCAAATGTTGAGGAATACTTTTTGAAATCCGTAAATCTGTTTTGCGGGGATAGTTTACTTTGCACTATGTTACTTTTGGGTATTATACTTTTGTCTCCGATCGTGTTTCTGCTTTTTGGACTGTGACCAAAATATTCTGGGTTAATATATCTGTCTTGACCGTTATTGAGATCTAAACTAAGCCTGGATTTTGGTGAATTAATTTCTTTGCTAATTCTAGAATTAGGCGTGCAAAGATCTATGCTGTACCTCGAGTTAGGAGTATTCAGTTCGCGACTTAGGCGTGAGTTAAGGTCAACACTGTATCTTGATTGTGGCAAACTTATGTCTGAGCTAGGTCTAGAGTTGTATGAACTGACAGATCCAGAACCACTTATTGATACACTTGATCCATCTATTGATTTGTCGGTGCTTCTGTTCAAGCTATGGGTTTGAATTAGGTTGTTCGCGTTTGACGTTTTATTACTATTGGTTTTGTTGAAAGTTGGTAAATGTTTTCTGTTTTTGCCTTTCCGAATAACGTAAGTGCCACATGCAAGATCACGTCTATTGTCATTCTCTACGTCAGATGTTGGTGACGCTAAAGGATCGCATTGTGCTATCGGTGGTGGTGGAGGCCAGTATTCTTCGCCCCAATCGTCATCTAGTCGTTGCGGTATAGAGTTTGTACTTGAATGTGACTGATCGCCTGATTTTCTTCTTCTTCGACCTATAACCTGTAATCATAAGGATATTCTATTCAATTATGAATTTTATATAATATACGAGGTTTTTTTAAACAATGTTTTATTGCAACTATATACTTGTCTAATCGAAAATAATGAAGCATATATAAGAATATAATAAAAAAAAGATTAATCTGCCAATATTATCATACTTATGATTCATTAATAAAATTGTACTTTAGTAAATTCACGAGAATTTAGTAAATTTCTTGTCATATTAAGGGCTCGAAATCTTAATAGGAATGTAGTAAAGATTATTCATTGAACATTGATACTAACATACTTAAATGAAGAGTAAACAAAAAGAAAATGTATTAAGTCATTATTTATGTAACTTGTATATCACTAAAATATGTGTTAAGTACATAAAAACAAAAAATGTAGTGTAATATACCTTTGTGCTTCCGGGAGTAAGTAAAGGATCATCACCATCGAGGGACACTTCCCATGCTATAGAATTGCGTTTCGAAGGCGTGGTGGCAGCGGGCGGCGGCGGTGGGAACGACTCTTCTAAAGAATCATCTGAGAAATGATCATCATCGTTGCTCCTGCTCGAACCTCTCGTTTTCTGCCCGTCCGTTATGTCCTCCGAAGAATCTCTACACACTTCTCTATGCCTCTCCATAGAACCGGCGAGAGTCCGCGGAGGTATTTTACCCTTGGGTGACAACATTTCACCATCTGATCTGCTATCACGTTTTACGTAGGCCTTTCTCTCTAAATTTTTATTATTCGAAGGTGAAATTTTTTGGACATTGTATGTTGGTGAATGTGACTGTCTGTTAAACTGAATGTTCGGTCCCGGATAAATTGTAACGGGATGTTCATTGTATGGCTTGTCGTTAAAATCAGTTGAGAAACCCATGAACGGGAATACTGGAGGGTTCTCAAAGCTAGGTGATTTTATTTGAGTGACAAGAGGAGCCACTTGTCGTGGTGGTAGCCATGCTGACGTAGTGTCAGCATTTGGCGGGTGCACACCATGTTGAAGTGAAGCAAATCTATACGGAGACACTGGGGCTGGTTGTAGTTGAAAGCCGTTCGTTTCAATATTATCTTTCTCCCAGCCGTAAGGTCGCTGGTGTTTGGTTTTCGGCTGGAATAAATAAACATTACAGTTTTACATTTACATATAATTTATATGAACGGGTAAGTTTAATTGTTGTTGATAAACATCCGCTAGGTCCTGCCTCTCAATGTAATATAATTTAAAATATAATTATTTGATTAATTAATTAATTCATTACATCCTATCAAAATTCAATTGCTTCTCCCATAGATTACCTCAAACAAAAATCTTTTACCGTATTGCATAATAATGAACCTATTTGTGTCAGTTTTGTGTAAACGATCACACAAAATAGCTGTTTTTCTCTTTTTCACTGATTGTTCTTAGCCGATGGTTTGGCGATTAGAAGCTATTTTAGTCTGACTCGATTATTTATTTAATATTATATTAGACTGATAATTATTGAAATCTTTTTACACAGCTTCCCCACCGCTATAATAATAATAATTTCTAGTTATTTTATTGCGCCGTGTAGTGACGGTGTAAGAATACCCACTACCCCATATTGTCCCGTGGGTGTCATAAGACAGTGGGAAACTTAAACAGGAGGTGGGCAGCAGCATCGTCCCGATATCAGCTGATTAGAAATAAAAAAAACTGCGGTTGCCAACTCACCTGCCAAGCGTGGCAACTATGGCAAAATTCCCCCTATGAGGAAACCTATGGGGCAGGCCTAAGTTCAGCAGTGGACTTTTATAGGCAGTAATAGTAGTATAATAATAGTAGTTATTTTATTATGTATATTTATTTATTTTAATTAATTTGTTCATCAATAAAGATCGAAATTCTATGTATTAGAATATTATGTAGTATGGGCAACGGGATTATAGCAAGTATTTATTTCGATTTAATATTTTTAGGTGTTTTTGGATTTTTATCGTGATTATCTTTAGGGTGCCAAAAAACGAAAAGTAATATAAAAATATATATTTATAATTTTTGGGTTATTAACTTACGAATGTGGTTTGAGTAGCAGTTGTAATTCCATTAACACTAATAATAGAATCCAGCCTATCAGTGACTTCGGTTTGCTCAACTGAAATGGTGCGCTTTCCAGAATTTGCTGGCGAAACTCTGAAAACAATATAACATCTATGTAAAATCGAGTTTAAGTAGAGATAACATGCTTAAGATCATTACATTATATTTGATTGACAACAAATCCTCGCAAAAGAACACTGATGCCTACAGAGGATGATACGCGAGGCTATTCATTTCAATAAAGAAGATGGGTGGGTGCTACAACACTTTAAAGAGAGTCTAACAGTTGTGAAACGAATGTACTTGTGCAGAGCAACGACGGTGGCATTGCGGGGCAGTGGGCGGCGCGACCGTGTGCCAGCGCACTCCACTAAGTCTGCTGTACAATACATGCGGTTGATGCGAGCGTGTTTTTAACTATTTATTTAACTAATTTTAAGTGCTTTTTTCGAAAAATATAATATCTATAATGGTGAATTATTGTTATACTTTACTTAGTAACTCATATAACTATATGAGTTACTAAGTAAAGTTGAATTCAAATGACGGCAATGCTTATGTTTCCCCTCATTTTTGAAGTTATAGTACTTCTTTTGGTGCGTTTGTAAACTGCCTCCACGATACAGGAGAAAATCCTAGTGTGGGGGTAACGTTTTAAAAAAAAATGAGTGTGAATTTTTACGATGCGCGCGCACAACGACACCTAAAAACGACACCATGAAGTTGTTACGCTGAGCGCGCACACCGACATCTAAAATCGACAACTTCAGTTGGTAATTGTCTCTCAAGTTTTCGTGAGAACTGATAACTATGACAAAGACCTGCAGATGTACTTCGGTGACTGCTACTGGAACTCCTCGAGGAAAAGAACTTGGTGTGCCGAGTTTGAGCTCGTTTTGATAGTTATGATGACACCTTTCCTCCGGACTTGAGAAGTGACCTGAAGGTGTACTTTGGTGAATGATACTGGATCTCCTCAACAATCAGAACTAGGTGTGCCGAGTTTGAACTAGTTTCGTTGTTATGTGGCCGGTGGAAGGAAAAGGGGAGATCTCCCGCCGGGCAAGGTGTGCTGCCCGGGGAGCGGCCAACGCTCCGAGTGGTACTTGAGTTACTTTACGCTTTGAGTGGTACGGAGCTATTGTATATATACTGTTTTTAATTCGGAACTTTGATAGCGCGATTTAGGCTTCGATGTATTTTGCTTGTGGCGCGACGACAGCGCCGCCACATCACCCCCCTGCTCAGACCGGAGGTCGATAGTGCAGTCTAGATGTCGACGAATGTGCAAGTGCCAGGGAATTGCCTTGTAGTCTGCGGTGAGTCGAGAAGAAGGCAAGTAATCTGCGAGAGTGCCGTGAAGCAGAGGCGAGCAGTAAGGCTCAGAGCCGTGCCGAACACTGTAGCGCAGAGAGTAGCTTGAAGGAACAGGAAGCATTATTATAGTGCTGCGATGAACCTTTGTAAAGCTAGATGGCTTGCAGGATGTGAAGACTGAATATTTGCTCGGGAGCGAATGAATGGGGTACTTGAGAACGATGACGAGGATTTGAAGGTAGTTTTCCGAAGGCTGTTGGTTGCGTGTTCATATCACGTCGGGGTCACCACTGTGGCCGGTGGAAGGAAAAGGGGAGATCTCCCGCCGGGCAAGGTGTTCTGCCCGGGGAGCGGCCAACGCCCGAGTGGTACTTGAGTTACTTTACGCTTTGAGTGGTACGGAGCTATTGTATATATACTGTTTTTAATTCGGAACTTTGATAGCGCGATTTAGGCTTCGATGTATTTCGCTTGTGGCGCGACGACAGCGCCGCCACATCACCCCCCTGCTCAGACCGGAGGTCGATAGTGCAGTCTAGATGTCGACGAATGTGCAAGTGCCAGGGAATTGCCTTGTAGTCTGCGGTGAGTCGAGAAGAAGGCAAGTAATCTGCGAGAGTGCCGTGAAGCAGAGGCGAGCAGTAAGGCTCAGAGCCGTGCCGAACACTGTAGCGCAGAGAGTAGCTTGAAGGAACAGGAAGCATTATTATAGTGCTGCGATGAACCTTTGTAAAGTTAGATGGCTTGCAGGATGTGAAGACTGAATATTTGCTCGGGAGCGAATGAATGGGGTACTTGAGAATGATGACGAGGATTTGAAGGTAGTTTTCCGAAGGCTGTTGGTTGCGTGTTCATATCACGTCGGGGTCACCACTGTGGCCGGTGGAAGGAAAAGGGGAGATCTCCCGCCGGGCAAGGTGTGCTGCCCGGGGAGCGGCCAACGCTCCGAGTGGTAGTTCGGAGCTATTGTATATATACTGTTTTTAATTCGGAACTTTGATAGCGCGATTTATTCTTCGATGTATTTTGCTTGTGACGCGACGACAGCGCCGCCACAGTTATGATGAGATCTTACCTCCGGGCTTGATGGAGTGACCTGAAGATGTACTTCGGTGACTGCTACTGGAACTCCTCGACGAGAAGAACTACGTATGCCGAGTTTGGGCTTGTTTTGATAGTTATGATGACACCTTTCCTCCGGACTTGAGAAGTGACCTGAAGGTGTACTTCGGTGAATGCTACTGGAACTCCTCGACGAGTAGAACTAGGTGTGCCGAGTTTGAACTCGTTTCGTTAGTTATGATGAGACCTTACCTCCGGACTTGATAGAGTGACCTGAAGGTGTACTTTGGTGACTGCTACTGGAACTCCCCGACGAGTAGAACTAGGTGTGCCGAGTTTGGGCAGAAATTATTAGTTATGATGAGACCTTACCTCCGTACTTGATAGAGTGACCTGAAGTTGTACTTTGGTGAATGCCATTCTTTATTGACGTTTGACATAAAATTATCGGAAAATTGAAAGTATAATAATAAGGTTATTAGTTAAAACTTGTGTGTATTTAAACTACTTTAAAAAATTTACATATAACACGAGCGCTTAAGGTATGCACATTTGGATTTACCAAATATTTTTTATATCTTTATAAAGATAAAAGAGGTTAAATTTATCCATCAAAATACGTGATTAATGTATGTTTATTTTGTGAAACAATATTAAGAGTAAGTATAAGGTTTAAAAATCTTAATAAAAAGAAATTACATATTTTTTGAAAAACGCCTCCACACTAGGATTTTCTCCTGCGTGGCGGGGCAGTTCACATACATAGATTTCACAAGGACAAACATCTACACCCAGAACAATTATTTGTAGGTCATGCAAATACTTGTTCCGTGCGGGATTCGAACCCGCGGCCCTTAGCGCTGCAACTCATTGCTAAGCCACTGCGCCACGGAGCCGTCAATAAATAATTGTCATCAGGATCATATATTATTTTTAAGTTATTTTTGTTTTGTAACACTAAAGAAGTATAACTTACAGAAGTACACATGTATTTTTTGATAAAATTGTTCATCCGAATGCGAGTACACTACATAATTAAATGTAACAATCGAAAACTGAAAACATCTATAAAAAGAAAGTGACACGTAAATATTTTGTAGTGCAACACTTGTAAATGTATTTTTCTTGTAGTAATAAAAATGATCTTGTTTAATAAATGTTTTTAACTTATAAGTATGTACAATATGTTAATAAATGATAATGAGTATTTAATATCCAAAATTATTTTATTCCCAATTTCGTGACAACCCCTAACATATTTACGACGACGGCGTAAATAGTAAAATATCGCTTGACATCAAAGGCGTTTCACAACTGTTAACTCTTTAACCTGTGGTGCTACCATATGTGTTATTATTTATTACACATATGGTGCTACCATGTGCTAAAGTTATGTAAGTATCTATTTTGTAATTATATTAATAGGAATATCATAAATAAAAAAATAAGTAATTACTGTCAAAATTATGAATTTACTTTTTTGCAAATGATTGTTGTGATGGTGTGATTGCAAAATAAGATTAAGCCTTCGGTAAATGACAAAGAAATAAGACATATGGCTGCAAAGCAGTGAGTCACCCAAGTTTCGAAAAGAATCTGAAGTTCTGAACGGGTGCCAAATTCAATTGTAGTTCTTGATAATAGAGCTATAGGAATTTACAACGTTCTTTAAATATCTAAGATAAAATTTGTTAAATTTAATCTTTTTATACTGAACTATATTATTAGAATTTCAATATTGAACTTAAATTATCATACAGTCCTACTCCGCGTGGTATCGTGTCAAGAACGCTGGCTGCGTTTCCTCGCTGAATGACTATACTTAGCCTTTGAGCGAGAAAAGAACCAGCCCTCTTATCACCTGTAGCAACGACCAGTCGCTGACAGAGTTCCTTTAGGAACTTCATCGCACGTAGACCCCACGGACCGATAGTCTCTACAGCAAATGGCACAAATATATATATATATATATATATATTGAACTATATATACTACCCGTGCGGTAAAAAATGGGATTGAAAATGGCGTCACCTCTATTCACCTCTCGCTCGCACACTGTCGCTATCTTACATTACTATCTTACTAAACTAATAAAAAACTAATAAAAAGTTTATATACTCGTATTATACATATACCTACAATAGACGTAAATTCATTATGGCATAGACATAAACTATTTGTTAAATTTTAAACATTCCTGAACAGCTTTTTTTAAAGAGGTCAACGCACCACAAAATATGTCATTTGTCCAATATGGATTTGGTTAAAATGTTTGAATTTATTACACATGCGCCAAATTGAAGATTGTTTGCCAATATTAATGCGACAAAAATCGTTTACAAAAGGAACGTATGTGCTTAATCTAGATTTCTTGTGAGTTGTGAGGGATAATATGGATATTATCGCATTAGAGATAATAACGTTTACGTTACGTTACTCCCATATTTACCCTACTTAAACATTTACCCTACTTCTCTTTCTAAACACAGAAACACTTGACCTGAGCTGATTAGTTGAAAGGATAATTAATAAATAGAAAAGTAAGTTCGTGAAAATTCGCGTTGTAGGGAAGATTTATAATAATCGTCACTCTTGACAGGCGGAACAGGCGGAAACGGAATGGAGCGATGGATTCTTTAACACTGGCTTATTATGATTTTACTCATAGTTGTAGAGATCCGTGGTACTCGAAACTGACTCGAATTGCTGGTGTGAGCCACAAGTAATTCGAGTTCGATCCCCATAAACACCATTGACATAGATACTCTCAATTTTAAGTGCTACGCAATAGGCGATAAAGGAAAAAAACATCGTGAAGAATAAAAGTGTGTCGAAGAAATAAAAAAATATTTCAAAAATGTGGGCAGTGCGCCAACATGCATTGGGATATCCAGGATTCTTTCTTTCTCCGAATTCCTGCTTAACCTTTTTAGATTTTTAAATAAGAATTAATAATAAAAGATATACTTCGGTAATAATGTAGAAATTATTCGCTCTGCCTCTTCAGGCGGCGGCGGCGAATGAGGCGAAGTTGGTTCCGGGGGCGAAGGTTCTTCATGTTCCTCCGTCGGGCGGAAACCTAGCGCAAATTTCGCTCTGAAATAAGAATTAATAATTTTATAAACCTTGATATTTCGAACCTTGTATTTCATTAGTCAATTCACCTTATTTATATTTACATTACATATTACAAATATGCGTATGCAGTGTATTACACTATAAACTGCATACGCATATAAGGAATTAATGAAAGCTCAATTTACTCCAAGGCATTTTGAAAATTGCATCAAATTTGTTCTTAATTTACACGGTGCTATATTCCAAATTAACGTTTTTGTGGTAAAGCAAGGGAATGACATTGAAAATATTAATTATCCTCCCTACAGACCTTGCAGGATGATTGGAGAATGATGATCAGGTGAAAAACGTGACATTAATGTAACTAATTTTTAATAATATAAATTTTTAATAAGACCACATAATTGCAGTTGTTTTAATTTTGTTTTCATCATCATCATCATCACTACACCCCATCACAATTCCACTGATGAACATAGGCCTTCCCAATAGATTGCCACAAATTATGGTCCGAAGCTAAATGCATTCATCGACTATTTACTTATTATTTCGTCAGGTTATCACTATCCAGAAGGGGGCCGCCAAACACTACGCTTGCCTGAACGAGGCTGCCACTCGAGAACCTTTCTTCCCCATCGGTGTATTTAATTTAATCCCTATTTATTTTATTAGTAATAAATATATTTTTATTTTGATATTCAGATTATAATCCTTTTTCGTCGTTCATAAAAATTCAGGCAAGATTGCAAAAGGAGCTTTACTTTATAGCTTGCGTATCGCATTTCACTGTTCGCTTCAGTTTATATCTCACAAGGGGATAGATTTACGATGAACCACGCGTGATACTGACAAGCGTGAAGTTTTATTTTGATATGATTTACTCGTGTTTCTTTCTGATATTGTTTGCTCGTAGCAGATTTTGCAATGTAAGATCTTTGAACAAAATATATTTACGTGATATATTATCCCCAATTTTACACATTGGGACGTGCTTTCTTATTTTCGGCATGTCTCAGTGTGAATCAGTGGATCAATAGCACCTATGCCAAAAAGCCAAAAAGATAGACAGACAGACAGATATGCAAAAACATAGGGAAAGACAAAAATTGAGGGCTTCTTGAAATAAGGTAATAGTACTGATAAAGTTACTAATGACGGCTCCGTGACGCAGTGGCTTAGCAATGTGTTGCAGCGCTAAGAGTCGCGGGTTCGAATCCCGCACGGAACAAGTATTTGTATGACCTACAAATAATTGTTTCGGGTCTGGATATTTGTCCTTGTGAAATTTATATATGTAAACTGCCCCCACGATACAGGAGAAAATCCTAGTGTGGAGGCAACGTTTTAAAGAAAATATGAAAAATAATGAAAAACATTAGTAATTTTTTAATTTATCTTAGCCTCCCCTATATATTGTTCCCACAGGGGGGATATTTGCCGATGTTGCCATGCTTGGTAAGCGGTTTAGCAACCGCAGTTTTCTATTATTTTGAGTTGTTATCAGGAAAATGCTACTGCCCATTTTCTGTTTTGTTTCCTTCTGTCGCCACTTGCGACACTGCTGGATTCTCCTATGCCGCCACTACACGGCATGACGAAGACCCAGACCCGGAACATATATTTGTAGGTCATTCAACTACTCGTTATGTCCAGGATTTGACCGCCTCGTTGGTCTAGTGGTCGTGAGCGCGACTACTAATCATATGGCTCCGGGTTCAAATCTTAGTTCGAATCCAGTAAAAAGGGTTTCCGGAGCTCTACACTCACCGTACGAAACACAGCAGCATTGAGCTGCAATTTTACGCTGGTATTCTGTGAGAGCGTGGTTCTTCCCCGGTCGAGCTGACCCATTCGTGCAACAACCATAATATAACAGCGTGGCTTTACCACGTATATTATACTTTACCACGTAATATTCATAAATACAACCAAAATATCGTTATCGTTATAAGTTGAAACTCGAAGTTATAAAGTTAAGTCTCCTTCGGAACAGGCAATGATCAACGACCATACAGCCTATTCAATCGTATCAGATATTATTCAAATGTTTTTTTAGTTAAATAAAATGGTCTATTCCAGTGTTTCCCAAACATTGTTCTGCCATGGCCCGGTAATTTTCACAGTGCCCTTTTATGACCCACTTAATACTTTTAAACCCAAGCTGGTTCCATTAAATAAAATAATACACATTTATTAATAGTAATTTTTTTATTAACATTATATATTTTGGTATCACCTATTTAGTTACTCAATTTTCGACTATCTATAGTAGGTATTATTTTTAAAACTAGGCGGGAATGTTGCGACCCGGTGTTTTATTTTGATGGCCCGGTACCGGGTCGCGACCCGGCAAATGGGAAACAGTGGTCTATTCAATTGATTTTCTAAATTGATTTCCTTAATTCAGTATTAATCTCTACAGATTCGCATCAATATTTTAATATTATGATTTCTTTGATAATGAAGGCTTATTTTTTTACAAAAAATAGCCTTCATTATTGAATGCCATAGACATTAAATACAGAAAAATATTTAAAGACGTTTTGTTTTTGCTATGGTAAAAGCGTTAGTTTTCGTTTTTCAGTTTAAAAAAATGTTTTTATGAATGTCCCGTGGATTACAGAATTAAAAACCTTTTAATTATACTTATAATTTATCGTTTTATTACCTTCATATTTTTTTATAACTGTTACGAACGATGTCAAACACCCAATTTCTTACATCTCCTTTAATGTAAGTTGGGGGTGCTTCGGAAAGCAAGTAAAACCGTGGGTCTTGCGCTTGATCTTTCTCCTATTGTATTGAATTGCCGTCCCATCGGATTATAAGTGTGAGGGAATAGAGACCTGTGCTGTCTTTATATACACCCGTGCACTATAAATAAATCCTGCGCAGTTTGCTAGTTTCCGTCGAGACAGGCCGCCGTAATCGGAATTTGGTTGAGGATTGTTATGTAAAGGAATTGCACCTGTGGCCTGCAGCATCGCGGCCAAATCCTAAGCTATTGCGTTACTTAGCCCCATGAAACTGGTTTTATAGGAACCTTATTTTACTTAATTCTTAATTTATATTTTACTGCCAAGCAGAAGTGCATGTGTATTATAAATTACAAGTCATTAGACATTCCATGTAACTTCCCAAAAATAGCGACCCATCGTTGTTTTTTTCATTATTAGAAGTTGGTTTAATTGTCTATGGATCGCAGTAGCGATATAATTTGACCTGTTGACTATAGTATATTATTTATGAGTTATACTTCTTTTGGCGCGTTTGAGAAAAATGATGAAAGTGAATTTTTAACGATGCGCGCGCACACCGACACCTAAAAACGACACCATGAAGTTGTTACGATTCGCACGCACACCGAAACCTAAAAGCGACAACTTCAGTTGGTAATTGTCTGTCAACTATTAAGTATTCGTGAGAACTGATAACTATATTCAAGGTAGTTATTCAAATATATATGAATCTATAAATCGTGTTTTATTTTAGTTATTTTTGTTTTGTTATGCTAAAGAAGTATAACTTCTTACGTGCGTAGATAAGTACACACACACGTTTTTGAAGTTATACTTCTTTTGGCACGTTTGTGAAAAATGATGAGTGTGAATTTTTTACGATGCGCGCGCACACCGAAACCTAAAAGCGACAACCTCAGTTGGTAATTGTCTGTCAACTATTAAGTTTTCGTGAGAACTGATAACTATATTCAAGGTAGTTATTCAAATATATATGAATCTATAAAACGTGTTTTTTTATAAAAAACAAATAATATAAGGTTTATTCTAACCTTCTTCCGTTCATGCTCATGTATCCATCGTCTTCTGAGGTGTGTCCGGCGAGCGGTGAATCGTCGTCAGTGGCAGGCGTGGCCGGCGTGGCGGGCGTGGCAGGCGTCGCCGGCGTAGCCGGCACACGGGCTGCTTCCAACGAGCGTGGCTCACCCTCGTCGTACTCGCTCAGCACCTGGTCCAGCAGCTCCAGCGAACGCTGCACATCGTCGCACCCACTGGAACAGTTATCATATCGGTTAGAATAAATATTTATTACAGCTAAGCGTGACATTTACAAAGTTTTCATTACACACTAAAAACATATAGTGACAGCGTACAACTACTTTCCATTATAGGACCATATAATACAATGAAATGAGGTTATTCTTGCAAGGGCAGGCAAAAGTTGACCGTGCAGTGGCAGTGTCAATATATCCACTACCCCATATTGTCCCGTGGGTACCGTAAGAGGCGACAAAAGGAAACAAACCAGGAGTTGGGCAGCAGCATCTTCCTGCTAATAATAATAAAACATAAAAATTACGGTTGCAAACCCGCCTATCAAGCGTGGCAACTATAGCAAATGCCCTTCGAGGCAATCTATGGAGGAGGCCTATGTTCATCAGTGGATTTTTGAAAGGCTGTAAAGAAGAAGAAGGAAAAAGTCCGATCAGTGGATTCCATATTTCCTCGAAACATTGTTTTAATCTCTTAAATATGCAGGTTTTCTCATTATAATTTTCTTCACCGTTTTGCACGTGTCCTGAACATCATCCTTCAAATGGTAATTAAAAATTTCTGTAGTTTCAATGACGATTGAGCTCGGTTCGCTTATGAACTTTTAAGGTGAGCTCTATAATGTTTTCTTATATTTACGTGAAGACTACATTTTATTTTTTTTAAACTAATTTTTACGGATTATATCGCGTTTAATTTTAACTTTTTAGTTCCCGACGTTTCGGGTGCTTTACAGCACCCATGGTCACGAGGGGGACTGAGGTGTTTGACGTCCCGATGTCATAGTTAGCCCGGCTACATTCAGTTTTTTAATATTAATTTTTGGTTCGATCTACGCAGAATGAGCTTACAGTATCTTGAAGTCTAGCAGTGGTATACTTGGGTTTGGATTTAATTTTATTAATTATAGGATCCCAAGCAGATGGCAGCACCCATCCATCTTCTCTATTGAAATTAGGATGTTTTTTAATTTCAATAGCCTCGCGAATCATCCTTGGTAGGAATCGGTGTTCTTTTGCGAGGATTTGTGAAATCTAATGTAATGGCGGGGACGATCTTGAACATGTTCACAAACTGCAGACTTCCCGATACGTCGGTGCTTCAAGTCAGCTACATATATGTTCTTTTACGCGGGTTTTTATAAATCTTTTTGTTTGTCCTATATAAGAGAGACCACATTCACAATCCAGCTTGTACACTCCTGCATCTTGTAGAGGAATATGACACTTGACGGATGGTAAAAATTGACTAATCTTCTTCGGCGGCTTGAAGTATGTTTTAATGGAAGCTCGCTTCAAGATGTAGCCAACCTTGTCTGTGACTCCTCTGGCGCTAACATTTTTTCAAAATCCCAATTTATATCCTACATTCTACATCCCATTCACTCTTCGATCTTATCTTTAGGAAGGATATGCAAGGAATTGTGCGTGATTCTGTGTAAGCGTGTGTGCTTGTAGCACTATAATGTGTTTAGCTGTTCACTATTAATGATTTAAAAAATTGGCATTAATTTTATTTTGTGTCTAATCATAAATTAACATCATGATAATTTTAAGCCGTGCTTCATTGTATTGTTTTATAGCAACAACAAATTTTTAGTCATTTATATGGTTTGTAGTAGTTTCAAAAAATGTAGGTCGTAAAAATAAAGGATATTCAAAAATGTTGTAAGCTGTTGTATTAATTTGGCTTACGGGTCAAGAATGTTAAAAAACATATGTTATAGTTAGTAACATTAATAAAACTTTGAGCAGTATATAAACTTAGCAATAAACCTATTTATGATATGGTACATTTACACTTGCTTGTAAAATAGGTTTTATGATCTGCTTGTAAAATAGGTTTTATGATCTCCTTTATAAATATTCCAATCCGTTACACATTTTAGTGTTTCGATTTGGAACAGCTACAATATTTATTATAAATTTTAACAACTTGAGTGGTATACGTTAAAACTTATTTTACGGTTTTAATTGCTTTTAATTATAACTTATTTTTAGCGAGGGGTGGATCCTCAGACTGTATACATAAGGACGATTTTTTTTGTTGTTTGTTTTTATAAAATAATTATAATATTTTTGGAAGTCCATATTTGAATATAATATCTCCACCTTTTGATGATTGTGTACATAATACCTTGTTAAGTTTTCAATTAAATCTATTCTGTAGTTCTTTTTAAACAAAAACATCACATAATTAGTCACCATATCGTTAGTTGATAGTGAGAATAGACCAAATTGCATCCACAACAATTTTTTATTTAGAACTATAAAGGTATACACCGTTCAATTGTTACATTTATTACGCAATTTTCAAATCGCTTCCCTCGTAGCGTTCCCATTGTATATAATTCAGTCAGTGTAACAAGCGGACGAGACCAGGGCAGTTAATTCTCCAAGATAATGCTAAATTGAACTCATTTCCTTCACGTCACTACACTTGTCTAGGATACGCTTCTTTAACAGCAATGAACTGAATAAGGAAATAACGACAGTTATATCACTCACTGGTAGCCAAATTCTATTATTTTGGCTATTATCCCTTTAACTTTTTTTTCCTGACACTATTTTTCTTTAAATATACATTTATAAAATACAAAATTATAATCGTTCGATAAGTTATCGCAAGGATCAGCCTGCAGATCTGCATAGTTGTATGTAGAAGGAAAGTGAAATTAACAAATTATTCACTATTGGTTATTTAATTTGTTAATTATATACATATGGTATCATTTAGTTTATATATAGAATGAAATTATCTACAAATATAGCGGTAAAGAACATCGCTATCGGAGTTATAAAATCTTTCTGCAGTAAAAGTATTTTTCTCCGGTTTTATACTTGAATAGAAGATTAATAATACAACATTGATGAAATTATTATATAAAAATGTTTTATGTATTATCACTATTAATTTTATGAACTAACGATTTAACAAAAATCTTTTACATATTTTTGTATCTGACAATAATAATTTGAACCGATAAATATCGATTATAGCTATTGAGTTATATATAATTTTATATTTGGTTTAAAACAAAATGACAAAAATGAAGATGAAATTTCACCAAGTGACAACATTCGCAAGTTTAAATTATATATAAGTGTTTTTTTTTAATTTTGTACTAAAAAAATATAATATACTACGTTTTTTTCATATTCCTACATTTTCATCCGATTCTGAGCTATGTTCAAAATTTTTTAAGCTCATCGGGAAGTGCTCGAAATTTGAGTTGCAAGATTCCACCCGGAACGACAGACAAACAAGAAAGTGACTTAATAAGAACGTGGTAAAATGTTGGCATTTGTAGACAATGCCGAAATAAATGAAGAAATATTTTAAAATTTGAAAATAGCATTCGTTTCATTAACTTTTTTACATTCGTTTCATTTACACTAAAAATTATATATTTCCAGCCTTCGATTTGAATCCGCTTTATTTTTGTGAAGTGCTAATTTCCTCATAACGTCGTGTCGTCGGGATGACAATATTTCGGATTGATTCTTGGACTCGACATTACAAAATGAACTTTTTGTCTGAACCCATTTAACATTTTAACGTTAAAAACGCTAAAACGGACGGAAAGATAATAATGACAAATATTGGAGACTTCATAGTCTTAATAAGGTAATAATAGTACTGATAATATTACTAATATTTATGGTCTCTCTAAGAGTTTATCCTAACCTAAGAGGTTGGTTAGGTATCAAAAAAGATGTAAGAACTACTAAGTAAAGGTAAATTCAAATTACTAAATGCAATTCAGAACCAAATTGCAAAGCATATATGTTGTTTCCTTAATTTAAGTTTTTTCATAAAGAAAAACGAGCTCACAGTCCACGTAATAGAATAGTGTCGAGTCCGTGAAAGTCTATCGCGTACTTTTTACCACGATCCGCGAACTTAGACAAATCTCCATGTAGGACATTTGTATGACGTCTGCAGTTCACACACACACACACACACTTATATATATATATATAAATGTGTGTGTGAACTGCATATCTATATATACATATATACACAAAAATATGCAGCGTGCATGTAAAGTATATACATAAATACTATAATAATATGAATGTGTGTGTGTGTGTGTGTGTGTTGCGTGTGTGACACTCACACATATATACACACTTATCTGTGTGTGTGTATTTATGTATATACTTCACATGCACATTGCATATTCTTTACCAATAATACTTCAAATTCGACAGCTGATAAGCACTTATGTCCTGCCGTACGACGTGCTATGTCGCAGTTTATTATATTAAAAAGGAAGTAAGTCCTCGTTGCTAGAAAAGTGGTCCGTAAGTATGAAGCAGCCCTTATGGAAGAAGAGGCGTACGCTTTCACTCCGTCTCTCGATAAGCTCTCACGACCACTCGGGCTGCTGTTCTTTACATTTGCTCAATAAATTATAATGCACTTTTTGAAATTTAAAATCGCAGCAAATGCTTTGAGCTACGTTATTTTGAACTACATAATATGTTATTTATAATATGGGTGTGTATTAAATGAAATGTAAACTTAGTATATTATCTTTACAGTATATTTATAGAAAAGTAGAGCAAAGCGAACGTTACTCTACTTTACTTATAATTACCGCAATTTATGGTCTTGAGAAGGTATTTAGCTTTTTGTGCATTTTAAAAATGACCCAATTCAAAAAAAAATCATGTTGGGCCTTTCAAAAATAATAAAAAAAATATATTAGAAAGCATAGAGAAAGATTTTGTAAAATATAAAGCAATAGGTTATAATGTAAAAATAAAATAGCACAGAACTTTTTATAGGTACTTAGGTAAATCTGAAATCAATAAACACACTTTTCTAAATTCTCTTTCTTTAAGTTGAGATAAGATTTTTCCATACATAGATTTGCAAATTACTTAATTGTCTATGATAATCAATAAGAGATTCGTCGCACGGTCGTAATAAGTAAATCCACTATCAACTCTCATTCCGTGGGTAAGGAAATGCTCTGATGACCTCAGATAGGTGGCGATATGATGATTTCGCATTATACCATATGAAAAGTACCAAGATCAGCCACTTGTGGCAGTGTTATAAGTGAGGAACGTTAGTGCTTCGTCCGCTTGCACGCTTGCCAAGCGTTACAATTAAAACAAGTTTCAAACAATGTAAGAGGTCCGTGTCAAGTAGAGGACTGTTCAGTTGATACGAAGGAGATCTATAAAGAATGTCATTAAAATTACTCTTTTTTTTAAATATTCTTAAAACAGAAATAACTCAAAGGTCGAAAATCGGTGATCCGCTTACCAACCGTTTTTCACATGTAGAGTCGTTATCTTGTTAAGACTTAGCCTGAAAAAAAGTGAATAAAATTACCATTCGCTTTCGAAGTGGCTTTGTTACGATTTGCGAAAAAAATGTAGCTAAAATGCTCACAAAGGATTTATTTGTAACATAAATCCCGTAATATCGTTAATAACTCTGTAGGAAAGTATCATAGGCATTTAATTCTCTCCTATTCATTGTCTATGATAATTTAAAATAAATTATCAGACATTTAATTGCCGATGTTTTGTGTAGAACATAAAAGATGTTTGATATGGCTGATTGAAAGATAAGAGTTGTCAGAGTAATTTCGTATTATGAGTTTATGAAGCTAGAATCTCAAGAGGTCTGCGATATCTCGGTGGACTCACTTGCGCTTGCCGTGGAGGGCCCTATCGAGAGGTTCATTAGTGTTCGCCTCACTAATGATCTCCACAGTTCTCTCTGCTTCACTGACAATCAACGTTTCACTTTATCACATGTAAATTCAAATACTTTTGAAAATTGGTGAAATTTTATGTTATCATATTATTTTAGCCTAAAAATATTTTGCCTTTAAATATGACTAAATTCAAGAAATTTAAATTGAGGTAAACATGTTTAATATTTAAGCACTAAGAAGCAGTAACGAAATTGAAGGTTCATTTTGATTTAATACATTACTTGGTAATATTACCCACATAATTACATAAATATTATAGAGATAATTAGAAAAGCGAAATTTCAGAATTATATCTTTAATATAATTATTGGGCACAGCGGTATAATATTACAATCGTGAGTTAATGAACTTCTCGTGTCTAACAGCGCGTACCCTAATAAGCTTTAGAAAGTGACACCGCTGGGCTGCACATAGACGGACATGTGTCTATATCGCGTAATGCATTGTACCGGCATGCCTGCCACAATGCTAAGCACTCTGCATGAGTGCCGCGGCGGGCGCGTGCCTGTCTTTGTTTTATTTCACCCACACTCCTCCGCTTTCGAAACTTTTAAGGGGGACTTCAAATTGCGTTCCTTCTTTCCACCAGAGCTAGGGTCACGTTGATTAGTTACGAGTACATAGAGTTTCGCTCCGCTTTTATTTTTCCGAGGTTTTACCGCTGGGAACGTTTTTTTAAGGTTTTTAATTTTTTACGTTTCACTGGTACCATAATATAGCGGTGTATCAGTTTATTCTGTCGTTGTGTAAGCAATGATTATTATGGCATTATTGAAAGTAAGGTTGACGAACTTTGATAGCGTCATCCGTAAGCCTACATCTTGATACGGAGGTAGGCACTGTTTATGCGGAAATGAGTGCAGCGAGGCGGAAGTGCAAAGCGTCCCCTACCCCTCGACTCACCCCCGGGCGACGACCTCCGAGCAATGTCGAGCGAGCATACGCCGCTGCTTTGGCACATACAGTCGCACACAGCCACAGCTAACGACGGAATAGCTACAGCTTCTTAACAACGATACGACCGCGCTTCGTTTAAAGAGTCGCCAAGATTGGTTAAACTGATTCCAATACCAATACTCACACACGTACGTTCTTTTGAACCCAACTTACCTGTGGCTGCAGACAACTCTTGTCTCTTTTTCAAATAAAAAGTATGTTAATGATTGCCTCAAAGGAAGCTTCTTATCGCAAAAGGCGCCCTCGAATTGTTTAGAGGAAACTCAACTGAAAATCAGTCAAGTTTTGAAGTGCACGAAACTTGTCCAATTAACTAGTTGAAACTCAAACTTTATTACAGTTTATTAGTATTCTGTGCAGTCTAGTCGTGCTGAAGATTTTCGCACGGCTTTTAATTGGTTTAAGATCGTCGGCTGGACTTCATTTAGTTTGTTTTAAAACGTTGTAAGCGTCGGAAGCCATAAAAATATCGCATCACACAAGAAAGCTTAAACCCGTGTACAATTGCGCATAAAGCTCGCTTGGATGATTATCGCTCTAGTGTTGAGTACATAAGTGGAACTTTTTAGCGGGGTAAGTAGAACGTGTTATGCAACGTTTGATACGTGCATATTTATATAAAATTACGCAGTACGCAATGGTGTTCTTGCTAACTTGCTATGCTTAAGTTTCTTTCTGAATTTCTATAATTATGTTTATGTTTTTCTTAGCGCGTGGGTATGAATTAATATGAAGTCATTTAAAAATTTTTCAACATCATTGAAAAATAGTATCTTTTATTTTGAAAACGTTATTTCGTCACATTTTTCGCGTTTTGTTGGTGGGTTTTATTTATTAACTATTGTGAAAATTGCCAGAGTTTAAATTCAAAACAAGAAATGTCTTTATCTATATAAATAAAAATGTTAATGTTTGTTTGTTAATTTTTTTTAATCTAAAGTAATTCACTGATCGTTTTGAAATATTGACACAACTTTGCATTCGAATACGCGCGTATTTTTAAATATCTAGGTGCTTTTTGAAAAACTTTTTGACCCACGGCAACGTGTGGCCGGGTACAGCTAGATTATAATAATAAAAATATTCAAAATTACAGCACATGAATATTAACGCCAATTTTAATTTGATGTGTAGTTTTAAAAAAGTGATAGATAGCAAATGATTGCCAGGTGTTGGTGTCGTAAGAGGCGCTTATGAGAAATGACAGAAAATCTTATGGTTTCCGATATAGGGTGATATAGGGCGATATAGTATAACCGTCTCGTTTACGTCACATTAAAAATACCCTGATCAGCGACGGGCAGCTCGTCAAGGGTCAATCATCGATCGATTACTACGTCGATTACTAATTCATCTGCCAAGCGCGACGATAAAGGCAAGTCTCTTATACCTTAGTTATTTAGTTACAGCCTATATACGTCCCACTGCTGGGCACAGGCCTCCTCCGGTTTTAGGGCAAGGAAGTGTTCGCCACGCTGCCCCAATGCGTATTGGCGAACTTCACATGTCTTCGAAATCCTTTTTCTTATTTCTCAGACATGCAGGTTTTCTCGCGATGTTTTCCTTCACCGCCGAGCACGTGGTAAATCAGCACTTAAAATTGCAATTAACAATTTCATTGGTGCCGGCGGGGATCGAACACGGGTTGCTCGCGTACTGTGAAATTTACCGCGAGCGCTAACCATCTGAGCTACCACGGAAGAGGCCAATCCCCAGTAGTGGATTTTTACGTGCCGATAAAGAAAAATGAATAAATGTAAAAGAGAAGAAGTGATTGGTTACCTAATAAAAAGTGAAATACAGCTAAATAAATAAAAGCGGTCTATCTGAGCCTGAGTCGTGACGCTATTACGGCTTTTAGCAAAAATCACTTTGGCCCAAGCGACGTTGCGGAAGGAAGCTTTGAGGACATGCCAATAAGCGCGGCGAGCTGTAACAACACCTTGCCCAAACAAACCCCGGAAGCAATTGCGCTTCTCAGGACAGGCTTTAAGGTTGACATTGCAAATAAACTTCTATTATCGGCTGCAACGGCTTAAAGCAATTTTGCGAGTTAATATTGAACTTTTCAACTGAAGGGAGAGATGTGTTCCTTTGAAATAATTATGGAATTATTTGTACAATTTAAAAACTATACGGTCCTTCATAAATAATATACTTAACATATTCTTTTATTTTGGATTTACTAGAAAAAATAATATGATTTCGTCTGACTTTTACCGGTTTATTAGAAATAAAGTCCATTTATCATAATTTAAGTTATGTAGGTATTATAAGACATGGTATATGTGAAATATTTTTTAAAAAGTGATTTTTATTTTACAAATACATGTTATTATTACTATTTTAATCTTAACATCACATTCGCTCTAGGGGATATGTTCAAAATGTTGGTATATTCTCTTATCATCAATGCTCCTTGCTCCTTTTGTGAATGGAGAGCCTTTTGCATGACACCATCTTTATATTTGCTATTCTCGTATATAAAGATCTCAAAGCTCTGCTTGAAGGACCTTATAGAGGTTGCAGTAGTTGGACTAACAATGAAAATGATCTAGATCCAGGTCATACGCAGTGAAGACGTGATTTCATAGCGGTCAAAGGCATCAAATACAGTGCGTCAACGAATATCTTTAACTTGGACAAATGTTCTCTATGCAGGCATACCTTTGAACAGAGATAAATTGGTGTAAAAGCTTTTTAGTAATGTAACTTCGCAGTAATAATTATGATAAGAAAAAAAAGACAAAGGAAAGAAATGTTATATTCATCATTACAACACAACGTTTGTTTATAGCATGTGAATTGCAGCAACGAAAAGGCATCCGACTCAGCATAATGCTGTAGTAGTGTTACCATAACCACATCACTGCTATTCTGTCGGCGCCTCATAATATTTACCGAACAGTTGCCATATTTTTTTAAATTTTTATTTTAGATGCGACCTATCTCCAACGACAACATTTCATGACTAACAAGCTTAATTATTAAATCAGGAATAAAAAATCCCGACTGCGTTAAAATGTTTACTGAAAAAAGAACTTCCCCTCACTTTTTTTGTATTTGCAGAAGAAATATATAAATATTATAAAACCTATGCGACTCCCACAATTAAGACAAATCTAACGACACCTCATATGTTAAAATCCATTAAACCGTTTAGACTACAGAGCTTGCCAAAGAAATATACATACATACGTACATATTCTCGAAAAACATTACGCTCCCTCTGGGATAGTCGGGTAAATAGGTAGTTCACAATACTCACTATCTATTCATTATAAAAGACGGAGTTCAAAATTTTGAAATCAAGAGAAGGATAGTAGTTACCGCATCAGAACGCTGACTTCTGGCTACTTAAAATGAAGATGGGTCGGCCATGTTTACCTTAGTGAGGATGGAAGATGGAGCCGAAAGGCATTAAGTGACGACTCGTTAAAGGTAACAGGTGCCGTGTGTAAGAGGATACTACGAGACAGGTTACCATGCCATGCTTTGGAGGAAGCCTATGTCCAGCAGAGGACGAAATGTTTTAAAGAAAATTGAATTATATCGAACAGATTGAAAAGTATTAAATAATTTAAAAATTGGCAAAAATTAATAAACGTAAATTATAATTAATGGACTTTTACTTATTAAAATCAAGTCATCATAGCTTATTTACTATCCACATAAACTTAAGGCATCTTGGGAGAAATAAATAATTATAATCAACCATGAACCAAACAATATAACATTTGCCAGTTAATTTATCGTCTTCATTATTAAAGTTTGGGATTGTTGCAGCATAGAAAACATAAATATTACTCCCAAATGCGTTAGATATCTAAGTAATCATAACCAACGTAAGGCAATCTTGGATTTGAGGTGTTAATTAAGCAATTAGCTTAGGTCTTGCTCTCCGCTTCGCCCCGAGGCAAGTCGGAATGCTCGTTAAGAAATTATGGCAGGCAAGCGATCTCCTAGGGGCCTTTAACAAATATCTTAAACCCCCACAAACACCCTTATATTTATGCGTGCGGGTGTAGTATTTAAAGTCTATACACTCTAATCGTTTATCATTTGTTTTCTTAGGGATTTGAGTAGTTTAAAAGTAACTCTTACAATATATTTTTTTTTAAATCGATTTCAAACTGGTATAAAATAATACTAATTTATTTATGTAAAATATTAAATAGCTTTGTAAAATAGATTTAATCAAACTATTTTCTTTCTTTTGTACATGAATCCGAAACACAAGTGCATAGTTGTTAAGTTGTATTTCTTAATTTCTAGTAAGTAGCAAATTCCTATTTGGAGACAGTTTGGTTTCAGATATTTTAAAAATTTCAACAGTTTTGTTTAGCCTTAATGTGTTTCCTTTCTTTGTTTCTTTCTATCCGAAAGATGTCGTTGTTGCCAAGAGGATATCATGATTATTTTATACCTTCAGTTAATTTGTTTCATTCGTGGGTTTCATTTTCATATAAAACGACTATTAAATACAGCAACAGCGAATGGAAAAAACAGGGAAGTTTAAAGCTCTATTAAGCTAACTGCTAATTAAGCAGAAAACGATGAAAATTGCCCGAAAATTTGTTCTCAAGAGTTGCTAAAAAACCGATATTGTATCTCAAACCGGTTGTATACGTGTTGTAAACAAGTTACTGCTATCTTTATATCAAGCTAACAGTAAACAAAATGAAATTAAATAATAAGTCAAAATTTGTGATTAATTTGTTGCTGGAAAAAGTGTGACAAAAAATAAGAAAATCCAAGGATTGGCCAGACTTGGCAACAGGTAGCTAACACCAGTGCAGTCATAGATTTTGTTGATGGTCAAAAAGCCAGCAACAAAATAGAAAAAAATAGGGTTGGACCTGGGAACCAGTAGTTAACTACCACTATCTACCAGAGTCCACGCTAACATAGCTCTATCAAGAGCTAAGTTTAAATTGCTATGACAGCATAAGAAATGTACTGTACATCTGTACTGTACGATTTTTTGTGTTGTTCAATAAGTTTAATACGTGGTAGTTCTCTCTTCCTGCCTAGGAGACCGTCTGGGTAGGTCCACTCTAAGGTTTTACTGCTGTCGTTCGATCTTAAGCCCGTCTTAATTATTACAGCCAATACATCTGTAGTTTTCTTTGTTTGAAATTAGTTGCAGGTGGACATTTTTATTACACATATTTTTAACGTGGTACTCGTAGAGCCACGCTGCAGCTATATTATGGTTGTAGCACGATCGGGGTAGGACAACGCTCTCATATAATACCTGCGTAAAATAGCAGCTTAATGCTGCGGTGTTTCGTATGGTGAGTGTAGAGAAGCGGAGAAAGTTTTTACTGGAAACGAGGCATTCCATCTCAGTACTCAGGGGTGACAACCCATCTGCATTTTGATTCTTAATTGAGAATAAATGTAGATGTCTATGGGCCACAGCATCCATTTACCATCAGGTGGACTGTGTGCTCGTTTGTCACCCTTATTCTATAAAAACAAAAACATAATAATATTGTCTCGTTTGCCATTTTATTGAAAAAAAGAAAACAGTGCATTGGCCGCTGGTCAGCAGTGGGCGATGGTGAATATTTTTCTTCAAATAAATTGTAATTGAATATATTGAGAAACTAATTTTAAATGGGCCTTGACCCGATCAATGTTGAGATCATTTAACGATATGGCTAACAAACGCACACACACTTCATGATGTGGCCAAGCATAAAATAATCATATCTCGTAAAATAGTTACATTATCCATTGCTAGGGACGCTGATAGCGCATTTTAGAGTCCATATCACTTTGTACCTAATTTATATATAATATAAGTGCACCCGGCAGCCGTCCTTCAACCTATTGCCGCTGATTTACTAGATAGGTGCTTTCGTTTTTATGGCTGTTTGATATGGCCAGTTTTGCCATGATGAACAAATCGACAAACGTTGACAATTGAATGACATGGTCAATAATAATTGGCTATCATGATTGCGTTTCATGAAATGGTCTGGCACTTTATGATGTGATCAATTCAACGATCGGATTTCGATATAAATATATAATCATTGGTGCGTCTGTTGAGGTAATATTTACACAATATTTTTTTTATTAAGGCGATGGTCCATCTATGATTCGATAGGTGGCGCTGTAGTCAAGTTATTAACAAATTATATACAATTTTTGGACCAAAATAAAAATAAATATTTACAATACATGTTATATTAATGACAAAAAGGTAGCGCTATGGTCGTATTATTAATAATTTTTTAAGTATGCCAGATATTTTTATTTTATTACTATAATATAATTTGACTTTTATTATAGGATAGAAGTCATTCCCATATCGAATGTCGACGATAGTCCATGACAAATACAAATACACGACAGTCGAAAAACAAATCAATATGAGTAGGTATCAATATTTTATTTCGCCTCAGGCCGGGATTAAAACTCAGGGTCTACGATAAAAGTTTCTTAATTTTACTATAGTCTGTTTGGTTGTAAAATAATATCTTGTAAATAAATTACAGTGTAGTAGCGGTCTACTACCTCGTATAGTGGGTGTCGTAAGAGGCGACAGAGGGAAACTAAAACAGGAGAGCAACAGCATCTTCCTAATTACAACTAAAATAAAAATAAAAACTGCGATTGCCAACCCACTTGCCAAACGTGGCAACTATGGCCAAATAACTATGAGACAATCTATGGGGCGTCCTATGTTCAGCAGTGGACTATTATAGGCTGTGATGGATGGATGGATGTATTAAATAAATTGCGGTATGCTGGTAGAGTATAGAATCAGCTCATTTGGGTCCGTGGGTGTCGTAGTCGTGAGAGGTGGCTGTGAAAAACGTCAGAAAACCTTCATAGTGTAGTGTTATAAATGGAGGTAAAGCCTTTTCGTATAATTCGTCTTACGAACCGGGTCATTCGGGTCGATCATTCAAATTGATCATTTCGAGTTTCAGTACTCTGTGATCTGTGAAACCCGCTCGATAATATAGGTCGTTGGACGTTACTATACTCTTTGGATGTAGGTACTGTCGATCTTATGCCAAATGTAAAATATCCAGTGATGGGACACAGAGTATGACAAGGGTTGTGGTATTAGCATTAGTTTCTAACAAAAAAAAAGAGATGAAAAAAGGAAGAATACGAAATATATCCGTATATTGTAACGTGAATTTCCTCTTAGAGCATTTCGTTTACCTCGCACTCATGTATATAATAAACATTTTGTTGACAGTCATCGAAATTTTGTATGTACGTAATACTGTGACGGGCCCCCGAATGACGTTAAATTAATCTTATATCACAGTGACATTCTCAATTTACATTGTTGAGCAATATCTCAACGAATTAAACATTTTCTGCCCTTGCTTTTTGACATGACATGTAATTGTGATTAGCACTTATGTAGAGAATAAAATGTTTGACTTTTTGTTATAATTAACATTGAATTTTATGAATAGATTTCTTTTTAATCCAACTATGACAGAGTCTAAAACAAGCGTAATATTTTTGGCTTGTATGTACATAGTTCATATGTATATGTATGCGTTTTTATAAATATCACAATTGATTGAAATAAAATTTAGATAACTATCCGACATGAAAAAATTAATATGGCGAACACAACTTATTAAAAACTTACGACCTTGAAAAATAATTATTTTCACATTTACTTATTATTATATCTATACACTTAGCTGTGCCGATTTTTGGTCAAAACATTCTACTAAAGTTTCATCGAAATCGGATGAATGGCATATGAATGCATAGAAAACAAACACAAATAAACAATTTTTTTTTCAAAAACATTCGCGGGCGCGCACAACAACTCACTAAAGCATTGCACAACACTTTCACTTAATTCATTGTAATCGGATAAATAGTATAGGGACACATAGGGGACAAACATATAATAATAATTTATTTATTGCATTACTGTGTACAATAGTTAAAGATGACATATTATAAAAGGTATCAACAGTATCTCAATATCAATAAATCAACAATGCTGTAGCAGTTACAGGCATTTATTTATTTTATCACATTAAAGATATTAATTAGTATGTAAATATATGCATGCACCATGTGCTGGCGGTGTAAGAATATCCACTACCCCATATCATCCCGTGGATGTCGTAAGAGGCGACAGAGGGAAACAAATCAGGAGATGGGCAGCAGCGTCCTTCTAATAACGACTAAAAATAAAAACTGCGGTTCCCAACCAAGCGTGGCCACTGTGGCAGATATCCCCCCTTTGAGGCAATCTATGGGGAGGCCTATGTTAAGCAGTGGATTTTAATAGGCTGTAACGGTAACGGTAAATATACATATATCAATTTGTCAATTAAAGAATATACATAATACACCTATCTTAAATTGGGTCATTGTAATCAAAATCTTTGTATTTTAATAATTATTCTCTTGTTATGTAAATAATTTTTTCAGGTTTTTCGTATTGATTGTACAGAGCCAAGAAATTAATATTTTATGCCTTATAATACCGTCGCCGAAATTTATTTCAAGGAGGTTCTAACTTTATAACAATGGAATGGTCTGATTTGAACATTTTATTCCTCGAAGGAACTCGTTGCTTTATTGCGTCAAGTTGGAACATAAACAAAGTTTTGATTACTCTTGGCTCGAGGTTAAATCAAGTTTGTAATCATCGGTTACAATAGTGCTTAACGTTGTGAGAATAACAAAACCGTTTACGTGATGACTTAATAAGTTTTTCGCGTTAATTTTTATTAATATCGGCGATGTTGTAAGTTATAGTCGTTGCCTTCAAAGCCTGTGAATAAATCAGTGAATACGTAGGCTCCTTCAAGTTTGTAATAGTTTGGCGAAATCCCAGTAGATTACCTGACGTTATGCATCACACGATAGCCTCCATCTTTGTGACGAATGTGTGGTGTCCTCGAATTACAGCCGGAATCAACATTTGTGCAAAGTGGAAATAAGAACTAAGTTGAAGGCAAATTAAATTAATTGTTTGGACGGAGCACATAACTGAATGAAATTTTAAGTATGACCTTCAACAATTTTGGAATGGAACGTGTAATTACTTAAAAATTAAATAATAAAACAAAAATTAAATAAACAAACATAATTTGTACGTGGTACAGCCTTGCCGCTGCTAATATTATGGCTGCAGCACGAACGTGTCGGCTCGGCTGGGGTTGGACCACGCTCTCACAGAATACCAGCGTCACATACCAGCTTAATACTGCTGTGTTTCGTATGGTGAGTGTAGAGAATCGGAGACCCTTTTTACTGGTAACGAGGCATTCCATCTTAATCCTCAGGGGTGACAACGCATCTGCATTTTGATTCTTAGTCGAGGATAGAAGATATTTAAAAAAAAAATACAAATTATCATATAACAGAAATACAAAAGAAAACTTAACGTTGATAGTGTACGATATCTGTATGTATAGTTAGGAATTAACTAATAATTATATGTAAAATTAGGTATCTATTAACTTATTGTTAATTATACATAATATAATGTTAGTTCCTTTAACTATTTTTGGATGGAACACATAATTGTATATAATTTTTAAGTGTGAGATCCTTCAACTATTTTGCTATGGAGCGTAGATTTGCTTAAAACTTTCTTTTTAAAATAGAATACATACTAACTAATGACCATAAACACCTACCGGTCGTATTTTTGATTCGCACTCATTAATAATAATTGCTTAATCTCTGCCAAAGTGCAATTTAGGTTTGTAAAATTCCTCTAGAACAAAAATATTTTTTGCAGTGCAGTAACGCTATTAAAGAAATAAAATAATTTGTGTTTATCATCGGATAAAATTTAATCATAAACATAATATGTAATAACATTTCACAGAATAACAGCGTCAAATAGGAGCATTAAGTTGCTGCGTTATGGTGAGTAGCGAGAATCTTACCGATTATCATACACATCAAGGCATATTATGTGCTTTGTTTATAGCTGTACATGTGAAGCTGCGGAGATACCTACATAATTTTATATATTTGAAAATGACATCATATATTATTTCTATAAAATAGATGTCAGCCATATTGGATACGATGATACATGATGAATTCTTATTTCTTAACTCTCACGGCACAAGTTGTTTGTGCTATTTAAATAAGTTAATAAAAACATTTTATGCACGTCAGCCCTGATAAAAAACCCGAGCGACTTAATACGGTGGTGTACGCAGCTTCAGCTCGTGATCCTCTGTCTCATCTCGCACGATTGTCCTGTCTAGACGTTTTTGTTCGACGATTGTATGGCTTTTTGGACTGTGCTAGCGGCGTAAGAGAATCGGGCACTCCGTTTCCTCCCCCGTAGGTGTCGTAAGAAGCGGCTTTAAGAAATGTTAGAAAGATATCATGTCCTTTAATGGATGGCAGTATAACAGTCTTCTTCCTAGCGTAACGATTAAGGCAAACCTTCCAGACAACAGGAGGCCCATGTCCAGCTGTGTACTTTTTACTTTTTACGGGTTGATGAATCAGCTGGTAGGACCCAGCTCCCTTTGAAATTTGGATTTTTTCTTAATTTTATGAGCCTCACTAATCACACCGGCAGGACTAGATGTTCTTTCGAGAGGATTTGTGTGCCTCAAAAGATCTCACTATTCATTCAATTAATTGCCGCCGGTGATTGCGTGACAACAAGATGTGTGGCATAGATTTATGGTAGAGATAGGCTGGTCCTACGTACGCAACGTATGCAACGCATTATGACACCTGAACTATTGATTTTATACGAAAAACTAATGGAGATCAAAAGAAGAATCGAAAGAAACTTACGTCATTACGCCTTATGTTCTCGATTTCTAACCCATGTAATTTTATTAATCTGAAGAATTTGTAATCGGTACTTTGTAATTAGATTACTGAAATTACGTACGCATTAATTTTAATATGTTCTCTTGGTAACTAATTAGATAATTACTTAAGTAATCTGTTACACATAAATTAAATTACCAATTAAATAAGTAATTTTAATTTGTAATTGTTAACTCAATTACTTTTTACAAATCTTGCCATCATTTTCATAAACATGTCCCAACCTACCTATAACCGATATAACCCTTATACAACAGGATCGAAGAAAAGCTAGGATCCAATGTTGAGAAACGCATGAGGTAGACGCTCTAATGTTGCTGTTTATTGAAGCTGTAACCACGAATAGCTAACGCTCTAACATATTACCAGCATAAGATAGCAGCGCAATGCTGCTGTCTCGTGTAGTGAGTGACGAGTCGACGAAAGAGGTGATAACGCATCAGTATTTTGATTCTTAATCGAGTATTGACGTGGATGTCAATGGGCCACAGCAGCCACTTACCATCCAGGTGGATATGTGCCTGTTTGTCATCCTTTCTTCTATATAGAAGAAAAACAGGGACTATTAAAACACAACCATACAGGAAAAATGGTGGCTTAACAATTCTGACCACTAAGATATTCAGTGGTATTGTATTGTATTTAAATTTAAATGATTCAATCCTAAGCAGTGGATAAATGGGAATGCGTCCAGGTCTCGGGACTGCAGCCGCGTCGCTATCGATCCCAGACCGTGGCCAGACGACCGACGCGCCGATGAAAAACTATGCATTGTTTTCATAATTTCTGTACTAACTTTAATATTCGTAACCCGCCAAATCCTTATTGCGTTTTTTGAATTTTTAAAAGTACTATTTCATTTTGAAATAATTAAGAGCCATTATTACGGGCAAATTAAATTGAGTCAATAGTGAGACATAAAGTTAGTTTTTGTTTAGGTAAGTGGCGTATAAATACATAGTTTATTACTTAGTAGAGCCATGCTACAGCTGTATATAAGTAGTATAGTCGTAGCACGAATGGGTCGACTCGACCGGGGAAGGACCACGCTCTCACAGAATACCAGCGTAAAATAGCAGCTTAACGCTGCTGTGTTTCGTATGGTGAGTGTAGAGAACCGGAGACCCTTTTTACTGGAAACGAGGCATTCCATCTTAGTCCTCACGGGACCATTTCGTTTACGCTAGACGTAAAATACTCCGACTGGCGACTGGCTGTAGCGTTAAAGGTGTGAGACATTCGGTGCTGCGATTGTCAATCCGTCTGCCACGTGTGGCGATTAGGCAACAAGGGTAGGGAGGATAATGATTTGACATGGGCTTCTAAACTTTTACGAAGTAATGATGATGAAGACGAAGACAGTATCATACACACTTAGTGATGACGATGGCTTGAACAATTTTGACTACGAGTTATAAGCCACGTTTTCTGACGGTACTGGTACACTAGTGGCTAAGCGTTGGCTGCGGCTGTGCTCTGCGCATGTTGCGCACACGGAACAAGTAATTTTTTTGGTTTAAAAGTAATTATTCTGAGTCTGGTTGTTTGTCCATGTTTTTTGGATGAAATTTGTTAAGTAGTCAATTTTTCAACAGGTAGAGTCACGCTGCAGCGTATTATTGCTGGAAGCGCTTGCCCAGAACACCAGCGTAAATAGTGAAATTATTCTTCTGTGTTTCGTACGGTAATTAACGAGGACCGGAGACCCCTTCTACTACTCTTACACGACGTAACCGTAATTTTAGCAATGAGATAGCAAAAAACCACAGTGCTTACTCGTTCATCACAATTCATAATGAAGCAATTTTGTTATTCTGAACAAATATAGAGAAGTACACACGACGTAAGTATGTAAATTATTGTAGAAATCAGAGTAATAATGTTTGCAGGCGTTTGAAAAACAATTCGCCCGTATTAATAAATTACGTCGGCGCCCTTCTTCCTGCTGTCGTTGCCATGGCGAGATGCAAGAGGGTGCCAGCGTGTGGGGTGAACAAGTACTCGAACATTAAGCAAATGTCGCCGCTCCTCGACAATAAGCGGAGTAGCCGGATGCTGCAGTATTAGTCCCCTGATTTATACGTCTGGCGGCGTGTGTACATGCGTCGAGTTAATTCTACAAACAATGAATAGAACGATGTGATCGCGTGCCAGACGAACACCAAATCTTTCAGACGGTAAAGGGTTCAAACAAAACAGATCTCCCGAAATCATCATAATATGCAAATAAGGTAGTTAGTCAGAGACACGTATCAAGTCGTTACTATTGCGGGGTATTTTGAATGTAAATAAGCGATAATACTGTTTAGAAGTATCGTATACTCGGGCGTCAAAATCGTGTCTAAAATTCGATGTTTTTGTCTAACCCGGCCTTAAATTAAAAAGTAGGTTCGTCGTGACTGCTCAATATGAAAATAGTACAAATTTATAACGCCTGAGCAGGTAATAAAAATAATTCAATGTACCTGGTGTTTAATTATCACTTCTTTAAGATCTGATATATAAAAATTAATTTTTGTTTGTACGTATTTTATGCGCTGCCATACCGTTCATCAGATTGCGCTAAAACTTTGTCAACTTATTGCTTGCACTTGCGCGAAGGTTATAGGCATAGTACAATTAACTTACACCAGGTGGCGCGCGGATCGTACCGACAAATTTATTTCAAAGCTATATATGATTAAATTTCAATAAATGTATTATGATTCGTAATTAAACAATATAACTCTACCAAATTTATATATAATTGTTTGCTGTTCCTTAATAAATAAAATAAAATAAAAATTTAAAACGATATTTTCACAATCATTTCTTCTGCGGCAGCAACGCGCCGTGTACCAGCTAGTTTAGAATAAAATATATTATATCCAGTGGAAGTATGTTAAGTTTGCGTGTACTGTTTATTTTAATTGGAAAATAGATAAATAATTTGGCGCCATTTTTACTAGGGTTGCTTCTTATTAGGGTCTCTAAAGAGAGATGTCGTTTAGAAAATCAATAAAATCACGACTGCTTACCTTTCCACCCTTACGAATTGTTCAAACCCTATCACAGTTGTGGCATACTCGAGTCCACCCTAATTCCGTCGGCTTTTAAAAAAGCGGTATAAAACTTGATCGGGACCCTACGGCAAGGGTATCTGCAGTTAATTATCTGCAAGGGAAGTTGAGGGGGAAGCGGTTCCGAATGCCGGTGTCTTCTCTAATTGATGTCGAAAAACCCAAATTCGCTATCGCACCCGTGTGACATGTAATTAGATTTAATTAAAATTTCCAAAGGAAAATTAAAACACACCGACATAAAAATATCTGTGAATTAGAAACACTTGTTTAAAATTATATTTACATTTCTTTTTGGTTTTTCGATGTTAAAAAAGAAATAGAACAAAAAATAAGAATGCAATTTCTCCGTGCACTTACGATAATAAGGTTAAATATCTGTCAGTCCGCTAATCTATGTAGTGGTTAGGTCATTGACTAATAATATATAGTGAAGCGACAATAGCTTGTAATATATTATATGTTAATAGCTGCTGGTTTTATTTTCAAGCGCCCATCTTTGTCAAATTACTGTAGTCTTAGGAGTAATTTCGTAGGGAAAACCCACTTAAAAATGGCTCTTATGTAAAATAGACTTATCAAAAGCGTTTACATTCTAGTCTGGAGTCAAGTTTATGTTTTAGTGCTTATTATAAGTTTAGATAATTAATCCACAGAAAGAAATAGGGATTTTTGTCAACTGATGCCTTTGTCGGCTGTGACCTTAGATTGTGCATAAAAATATTTAGGAAAATTAGTACTTTTATTAATCTACAATATTGTGAAATTATTTCTAATGCTTTCTAATATTTATTAAAAAATGAATACATGTGAAGTCCGATAACACGCATTGGGACCGCGCAGTGGACACTTTCTTGCCCGAAAACCCTCTCAGGAATAAGAGGATGTAAATTTACTTTACGTATATTTATGCAAATACTAGATGCGTATTGAATATAACTCAATTTTATGGAGTTCATTGCATAACTTTAACTTATTTTTAATTCCCGTCACTTGCTGACTGACTGACTGACTGGGGCTAGGGTTGACAACATTTCTTCGGCGATATATATTTTTTCAAAATAAGCTAGAAAATATAGTATTTACTTAATTTTTTTTTACTTTAAAAAATATAGTATTTTATGGAAAAAGCAAAAATATAGACAAAGATATCATCATCATCATCATTACAGCCCTTCACAAGTCCACTGCTGAACATAGGCGTCCCCCAAGTAATGCCACAAAGCACGGTTCAGGGCCACCTGCATCCATCGACTTCCTGCATGTCTTAACAGGTCGTCACTCCATCAAGTGGGGGGACGCCCTACACTTCGTTCGCCGGTACGAGGCCGCCACTTGAGAACTTTTTTATAATTAAACTTAAGACAAAGACATAATTGTTACTTATTTATTTTAATAAAAACTATATTTTTAGCACTTCTTGCATTTTTTCAAATTTGGTAAGTTATTTTCTGTATTATTTAAAATATGCTGCCATTTTTGGCCTGTAGTTTTGTCAGTAAGCTCACTATAATCTTTTACTTTTGCAAATATTTCATTTAATATTGTTATGTCAAAGTAAAGTTTGTCCATTTCGATACTCAATTTTTCTGGTAAATTTAGAACCTCTAATATTGTATGTTATTACATTCGGATTTCGGTGTTGTAAATATAGTATTTTTGCGTACTATATAATTCTTCAACAGTATATATAGTACGCAGACCCGAAATATAGTACAATACTATATATTATAGTACGGTTGGCAACCCTAACTGGGGCTAAGATGTTCAATGTCCTGATATTATAATTAACGAGGCAAAAAATGCATGTGTTTGAATGTGCATTATTTTTTTAAATGCAACGTAGTAGGTAATTTATATTTCAGAGTCCCGTGATAAGTCGTCACTAATTTCTATCGTTTGATATCATTACATTCAAAATAAAGTTTCAGTTTATATGCGATAAAATAAGTAAACTTTCGATTTAAGCGATTTAATTTTTATATATTACTAGCGATACGAACCGGCTTTGCACGGGTGATTTCTGGATCTCGACAACAGCGCCACCTACCGGGTCCAATTGTGAATCTAAACCATGCAGGACCCACTCAAACGCACACAAAAAATTCATCATAATCGTTCGAGCCGTTTACGAGTTTTAGCGAGACTAACGGACAGCAATTGATTTTATATAGAGATAAAGAATATATAATGAAAAATTGCCTCACATGTCTACATATATAATATATACCTATTATATTTTTATATTATTGATAAAATTGGGTACCTATATCATAATATTTTTCTGGGTGGTATTATTCCTTTTCTGCCTTATCTTTACGTAAAATGCACTGGTGTCATGCACACCAGTGTTCCGGTCTGTAGGGTATAGAGATCCAGTATCATTACAAGCGGCTGCAAGCATCTGTAGCCATCTTTGTTTGCAGTTGGTTGCAGGTGTCCAAGGGCTGCAGTAGCCACTTACCATCAAGTGGACTGTAAGTTCGTTTGTCACTTCAATATTATATAGCAAAAAGAAATTGTATCAAATTCTACACTTCCATTACACGTCTCTTTCAGGTGTAGCCTTTCAAACATTAAATTTAGTTTCACATTTTATCCTAATCTAACTTTATAAGAATTTTAAGAATTAATCCTCTATTTTTTTGAGATTTCTGTCATTGCATTCAAACGTTATGATACGTGTTAAAGTGTTTATGAAAATTAAGTAATAAAAGTACATTCCTCTTTGTAAAATATCTTTAAAAATCAGTAGCGAAGCGAAATGAAACAAAAAGTGTTATATTTAGGACAACACAGAAAGGGGGAGCGTTGAAAGAAATAAGATCGTACTTTTAAACAAAAGAAGTACGAAAGCGCAGTTCCGTAAGGAGCAGGGAACGTTAAATGTGCTGTAAGCCTGTAAGCCATTAGTGTAAGTGATGCAGACGAAGCGTCAGTAAGGGTTACAGCACGATAAGCTGCCTCAAAGAATAGACACTTTTCCACCTCCATACACACCTGAGAGCGTAATTCCAGTTTCAAACGGATAAATAAGATTAATCACGCTTGCTGGCTTGCCCAGGTGCTAATGGAAACTGGCGTTAGAACCTCTAAAGCGTTAAGTGTTGACGTGCCCCGCTCGCTTGTCAAATTCAATACGACTATGTTACTTCGCTCTCATAAAACATTTTAATGTGAAAGCAGTTAAAGAGGAACTTACTATGTACAGTTAATAAATAGGCCAGTTTTACACTGAGTTTTGCATACAAATAGGCTAATTAAGCAATGCAAGTGTGAATTCACTTACAAAATAGCACTGTGAATTGCCCTTATTTTTAAATGATGTTATACTAACTCAAACATGCTAATCTATAGTATTTACTATAGGTTTATAGTAACCTAATAACGAGTAATGTCGATAACTGTAACTTATATTCATAAGTAATCAAGTAGAATAAATGTTAAAATTACAGCCTAAACGTTTGATAACATAATATATAAATAAAATGATAGAGGTTTGCAGTTTTTTTTTTATAGAAGAGGGGGCAAACGAGCATGCGGCTCACCTGATGGTAAGTGACTACCGCCGCCCATGAACAACCGCAACACCAGGGGAATTGCAGATGCGTTGCCGGCCTTTTAGAAAGGAGTAGGCTCTTTTCTTGAAGGTCCCTAAGTCGTATCGGTCCGGAAAAATCGCTGGTGGTAATCGATTCCACTAGGAAGTTGTGCGAAGAAGAAAACTTCTTCTAAATCGCACAGTGGTGGACCGCCAATCATCCAGATGGTATGGATGGTATCTCGAGTTCTGTCGCGATGTGCGATGGTGAAATTGAGCGGCTGGAATTAGTCCGAACAATTCCTCAGAGCACTTCCCGTGGTACATGCGATAAAATACGCAAAGAGATGCAACATCTCTACGCAGTGCCAGTGAGTCCAGCCGATCGGAAAGAACTCGGTCGTCGACGATTCGAGCCGCTCTGCGCTGGATGCGGTCAAGTGGAAGGAGCTGGCACTGGGGAGCCCCTGCCCAGAGATGGGAACAGTATTCCATGTGGGGCCGAACCTGCGCCGTGTAAAGTTGCAAGCGGTGTGCCGGCATGAAATACTGTCCCACTCTGCTGAGCACGCCAAGCTTTTTAGAGGCCAATTTGGCCTTCTCTTCTCTTCTTCTTGTGCGCTCATCACGGAAAAACTACTGGAAAATTTCAATTTGGTTTTCTAAGTTTTATTTCTTAGACACTTGACCCTTATCTAAAAAAGAAGATATCTTCATTTAGTATAATTCATACGGAAATTCAATAAAAAGATTTAAATAAATACAAATCTTGGCCGATTTGCCACAGGAATGTTTCCGCCAAAGTTGAATTCGTCAATTGCGCTGGAAATAATATTGTGATAGAAAAACAAAGGGAAACATTCCACTGCTGGGCATGGAGTCCCATTAGAAGGTTTATATTTGCAGTATTCACCACATTTGGCTGGCAGATTACCAGATATCTCGGACTTGCTACTTGCCGCTAGTAGGTATGGGGCGTCAGAATATCCACTGCCCCGTATCATCTCGTGGATGTCGCAAGAGGCGATAGAGGAAAACTGAAAAAGGAGATAGGCAGCAGCATCTTCCTGGCGACAACTGAAAGTAATAAAAAATTGCGGTTGCCAACTCGCCTGCCAAGCGTAGTAACTATGGCAATATCGCCCCTATGAGACAATCTATGGGGGAAGTCTATGTTCAGCTTTTTTTATAGAATAAGGGTGACAAACAAGCACACAGTCCACCTGATGGTAAGTGGTTGCTGTGGACCATAGACATCTACATCTATCTTCGTTTGCGAATTTAAATGCAGATGCGTTGTCAGCCGTGAGGACTAAGATAGAATGCCTCTTTTCCAGTAAAAAGGGTCTCCGGTTCTCTACACTCACCATACGAAACACATGATGGTATATGACGTGACAATATACGGTATTGTAGGTTACCTATCGCAGGCTACCAGATCTTACGAACAATGTCCCTAAGTCACCTTATTACTTATTTACTGGATTTAATTAGGTCACAGCAAGTTAATATTCTAGCTCGATGAACACTTTTGCCATTCAATAGGACACGGTTGAGAGTTAGTGCGAGACACACGTTGAATCTGGATGGGATTTGTATACAGGACTTACGAATCAATATATATTACTAAAGCTTAGCTAAGCAGTAGGTTCTTTCGTCAATTTTCCAAGTAAAAAAACCCCATTGGTGTTATTAATATAGTTTTAGAAATATGAATGTATATTAACCAAAAAATTTACACGTAATCAGCCGTGAAGGTATACGTAAGAAAACCGCATATCCGTATACAATATTTATATGGGTTTTACGTCTATTTAGTTAGCAGGTGTGTCGACACTTCGCAATTACTCCCAGCCCTTAATAATCAGCCACGAAGCCCCTTTGTCACTCGTCGCGCCCTTTGCGTCCCATCAACGTTTAACATGTAATAAGTAACTTTTTGTAAAAGAACCTACCTTGTGGTTTATATATTTTTCTACATGGAATTTTTTTACAAGTCGCAGATTGCTAAGTCCACTTTACTACTTAAACATATTACTGTCTGGTTTTCAGCCTTGATCTACAAGCTAGTATTATCTGGATTTACCGCATTAATTGTCATTAGCAAATTTAATGTCCTTCTGATTGAATTTAGCTGACGGCGGCTAGTCAAAACATAAACTAGCCGTCTGCACGCGACAGAATTATAGTGTACGAGTGTGTGCGCAAGCACAGATGCACTCCCTATTCCGTCATTTTTAAAGTACAATGGGACGGCAATCCGACACGACCGGAGAGAGATCAGGCGCTAGAAAAACAGTTTTACTTTAAAGTTGTCTGTGTATAACTTCCGTGCTTTCCGAAGCACGGGAGTAAAACACAGCCAACTTTCTGACTAAGAACTGCTATTAAGAATTTCTTGACAGAAAAACCCAATAACTGATTTTGGCCCGATACGGGTTTCGAACACGAGACCAAGTGATCAGCCGTCTTGCGACCACTAACCTAACCTACTACTAACAACCAACGAAGCAGTCTTTAGCAATAAACAATATGATATTATGTATACACAGAAAATAAATGTGAAATTAACCTTCCAAACACTGAGGCATATTCATCCGACTATGGATGAATATGCATATGCCTATTTACTGAAATAACATATTACATAAATACAAATTATTCTTAAAAACTCAACGGGAAAAATAAAGTGTCATCGGTTATTTCCCTCGACTGCGTATCTCTTGCCGGATATAAAACACGAGCCAATACAACTGGTTGGTTACATGCAGTTTGTCGCAAAAAGTTTTTCTTTAAAGCGTTGTTGTTGATAAAATATGTTCGCTGCTTCAAGCACGACAATTTGTAAAATTTGAAACTTGCACTAGACCAGTTCGTTGTGAAATTCGCTCGTTCAATATCTTAAGTCACAAATTTATATCGATGAATATCTCGAAGATTTGTTGCATTAAAAAAGAATTCGGGGATAGAAGAAATAATAAGCTACATTATAATTATCTCTTTTGTTACTTTGACAACTTTAGAAAAATCGATCATCGATTGACTTGAATTAAAATTATTAACATTTTATGAACATATTTTATACTGTATTTTTTATCGGTTGGCTCTCTTGTTCAGCGTGGACCAATGGTGATATCTTCGAGATATACTACCAGAGCCCTGTTTTCATAAACGTAACAACTTACCTTGACAATTTGATGTGCATTGCCGTTTTTGTTAAAACATCATATTACAGAGATGAGCTATTCGCCTAACATTCTTTGTAATGTACGACAACAGTTTTGCAAAAAGAAAATTTTTTTTCTGTAAAATACTGGTCAGTTATAATTTATTTTGAACATATACGATAATCGGCCAGCAGTGAAGGATTATCGTATATCTTCACTGCTGGCCGTATGAGGACGCTCAAGGTCGCTCAGCGAGCTTTGGAGAGTTTCAGTCGGGGTGTCTCTGCGTGATAAACTTAGAAATGCGGATATCCGCAGTAGAACCAGAGTGACCGACATAGCCCAACGGATTAGTAAGCTGAAGTGGCAATGGGCCGGCCATATAGCTCGAAGAACCGACAATGATGGGGAAAAAATATTCTCGAGTGGCAGCCTCGTACCGGTAGGCGAAGTGTAGGGCGACCCCCCCACTAGATGAAGAGACGACCTGGTAAGACATGCAGGAAGTCAATGGAAGCAGATGGCTCAGAACCGTGCTTTGTGGCGTTCCTTGGGGGAGGCTTATGTTCAGCGGTGGACTTGTGAAGGGCTGTAATGATGATGATGATGATATACGATAATCTACATGTAAAAATACGAATGTTCCAATTTCAAATATCCCTCCAAATTTTTAAGGGCTAAATTGCAATAGGTATATATATTGCAGTAGGTACATACCTATCATGTTTAACTGGAAAATGCACCAGCGTCGGGAATCATTTCGCGGGATGATTTGTTACGATTTCAAATGTCGCCTAAGTCCGGACGAATCGTTTGATAGACTTCAAATGGCATTTATAGATAAAGAAGCTTTTAAAGCAACCGTGAACCATTGGTATAACAAAATTCAGCACGGTTGACTAGCTTTGAGAGATGTAGAAGTGGTCGGCCTTTGACGGCTGATACGAAAGGAAACGTGCTAGTAGTGAAAAAAAAATTGAATAGAGAGAAGCGAAATACGTACAAAGAGATTCAGCACATATTAAAGATTGGATCGGGCAGCATTTACTAGATTTTATACAAACAAACGTGCGTTTTGCGTGTGGAGGATAGTTTCGTGTTAGTAGTTAGGTACCGCACAACTCACCGATGCTCAGAAGTAGGCCCGCGTGTGATGCCGAAAATAATTACTCAATTTGAAGTGGGCTCGTCTCGGCGTGTTCACGATATTATTACAAGTAATGAATCATGGATTTATCAATACGATTTAGAAACGAATCGCCAGTCGACGATTTGGCTGTTTCAAAAATTACCTTTTAACAAAAAGTAAAAGCGGACTTTAAAAAATTAAAAAGAATAAAATAATTTCACAATCCAAAGTCGGTGCTGTGTGTGCGATCCGTAAAATTCTACAGCTCGATATGGGCCTCTCCCCGTTTAAGGAAGGATTTGCCTTAATCATCACGCTTGGCAGGCGGATTAATGATCGCAGTACCAGACGTTTCGCAACTTTGACGTTGTTCGCTGTCGTTATACTGCTATCTTTTAGAATCTATATCTTTCCAGCGTTTTCCTTAGTCGCCTCATACGATACCCATGGAGTACATATGTGTATTTTAAATATAATAATTAATGAAACATTTATCTGTTTTAGTTAATTAATGAATAAATATTTCTCATGTGACATTACAATCTTAAAAGATAACATGTGCAAATAATGTTTATACTTGCCTTGTTGTCGCCCGAAGGAGCAGGGAATAAACAATATGCTTACAAATCTCACAATATCATCTAGTCTGCGGGAACTGCATGTGAGGAGAGGCTCGACTTGAGTGCCTGCTCGTTAGTGAGAGAGCTTAAATTACGCCACATCCCTATAGAAGCTCTTACATGCGTAAGTTACTTATAAACACGGCAGACGTACCAGCATAAAAAAAATTAATTAAATTTAATGCAGGTAAATTACGTTGGAACTAAATTTCGTAGGCACTTTAAGGGTATGCGTGGTATTTCATATTCGTGAATATTTATGTTTAATTTACAAATACTCGATAGTGCACACTGATATAAACCCTTAATAAATACCACGCATATTTGTTGATCTGTCGCCAAGAGTCGGAATGATGGTTATGATTTTATTTTTAGCCGACTTTAAAAAAGAAGAAAGTTCTCAATTCAAATGTATGTTCTATTTTTGTATTTATGTTACGCGATATTGCACGCCTCATAACGCGAAGCGTTATTAGGTAGTGTTTACTCTCGACACGTCAAGGTCAATCAATTTTGTGTTCATAAAATGTCTCTATCATAACCATATTGCACTTATACAATAATATGAGTACCCGTATATCAAGAAAACACTCTAATTAATCCATCTTATATTTTCTAAAAATCATTTTATATAGCTACTTTGAAAAAAAAAACGGTTGGAAAAAAAATTGACGTCTACGTAATTTTTTTTCCAACCGTTTTTTTTATATGTACGTATGTTGATTTCGTATGTGGTCACGATAACTCCCAAAAAATTGACGTATCGAGACCGGGATTTTTTTATTAGCTTCAGAATTACATGAACTGGTTCCCTATTTCATATCAACAGCCTAGTACGCGTAGTTTGTTGATAAAATGATTTTCAACTTTCATAAGTTTTATTGCTATTAACAATTAATAAAAAGTGCTTTCATATTTTTTTAGCCCTTGATAGACAAAGAACAAATGTACCATATAGCCTATATCGATTTTATACTTTGTGTAATCTATTTATTTTGGTAAAAATTATTTTTTTTTCCTGTAGGTGACACTACCTGTTAAAATAATAGAGAGCTAAATTTAAAACAAGTAAATAATATATTTTAAAAGTCAGGAATACAATTTATTTTTTTCATCATTATTAAATCACACGCTCATGAGGCGTGCACTTTTGGATTTTCCAAATTATTTTCGTCAATTGTGAACTGATTTTGATGATTATTTTTTATTACATAGATTATTATATTCTATTCTACAGGGGTTGTCCCATATACATTTGGGCAAAAAATTCAACCCCTAAGGGTGGCACAATAGGGGACGAAGTTCTTAATGTAAATTCCTAAGTCCACTCAAAAGGGTAAAAATGAACTTTTATTAAAAAGTATTAAAGCAAAGCTCAAATAATCATCTCGGGTAGGATCGGTTAATAGCCGTATCTCGGGTAAGATTTCATATGATATTTTATTTATTTGTTTATAATATTTAAGATAATAGGTTACATTACGTATGGGATAATGCTGCGTCATGACTGTTTCCAAGTCAGACTGCGAGAGAAAATCATCGAGGAGCATCAACTATGTTTTTACAACTGAAACGTTCGACTTTAACATCTCGGACTCACCCATCGTTAGCTTGGGATAGCCTTAGATTGCTTCATAATTTGAGGAAGGATTCCTTTTCTATCTAGCGATACGTCAGGGAAGGTTTCTAACGTAATTCCGTGGCTAAGAATCAGTGCGTCCGCCGTCATGTTGCGATGAGAAGGCTATGGAAAGTCGATACAATTATATACAACGAATATTAATAGAATGTTTTAGTTCTCAGAGTTGACAATGCATCTGTAATTTTTTTGTTATATAATATGTCTTATGTATAATAGTTTATTGTGTTAATGTTATAAAATATTATATTATTGCAATATCTCTAAATGATTGTATTTATAATTTGAATCTATTTGTACAAATCTGATTCAAAATTCGGTGGCTTGGTCGGTTAAAATTATAAACAATATGTGCTAAAATAAAATTAGTAGTACTTTCATATTTATAAATAAAAACGACGCGATCATATATGAAATGTGTTATAGTACATTTGTCTAGTACTAACAAGAAACTGCAATGAAGTGCAAACATCGCCAGACATGGAGGGAGGAGATACAAAAAGGTCTAGAAAACATTTTTAATATTCCGTGAGAAATCATTTGTTTACTGATTGCCCCTTGTACGTCTGAGTCGGGTACTAAATTAAAAATTCCATTAGTCAATACAATCACTCGAACAAGTTTTAGGTAAATGACAACAGTTGTAAAAAGACGTTAAAAATTGCACCGCAAAAACTCAAACAACACAATATTTTCATTTGTGTTAAAAAAGTAGTACAAAATTAAAATTTCGTGCCTTTTTTAAAGATATATGATAATAAAACATACATCATATCTACCATCTTGACCGAGATGCATTCGTAAAGGCGACATTTTTAATTACGCATCTTTTCTTCTCAGAATCAAAAATATTTTCATCCTATCGTAAAATAAAAGCGCATGGCTAAACATTTTTCAACAATTTTTGTTTAGGCTCTAATAAATAATATATTTCGTAACACAAAGTAACGGTAACATGTTGTTTGAAATGTTATTTAAATCAAACATTATTATTTATAAAAAGATTATTAAATTACAGTATATGTAATAAGTATATTTGAAAAAATCGAGTCGGAAAAAATTTGCTAATTATTGCTTTATCGGCGTGCGCTGAGCAAACAATTTGATGTAAATAAACACAGTATTGCAAAGTAATTGTATTCTAATTAATAGACAACTATAGCTAGTTAATATAAATAGTTAATTTTGCAAATAATTCATTTCGTACATAATATTTAGAAAAAAAATATATAATCTTGTTTTACCAGAATTCCACAAGAGCATCGCGCAGCCCGGCTAGCATGGGCGGGGGACAAAAATTTTATCCCCCGATTATATCCACTGACAAGAGATAAAATTATCTTGTTATGTCAAACGGGGAGAAGTATATCTCCATTTGACATAACGAGTAGACATATATCCCCCGTCCGTAGCATGGAGCCAAATGAAAGATAAAAAATTATGCTTTTTTGACATTTGAAAGGGACAATTTTATCCTAGTTCATTGGACGTGGGTAGAAGTTTAAATTCATACAAAAAATCTATCTAAGTTTAAGTCTATCTCCCATTTTATCTACTGTGGATATTATATCCACCGGTGTGCTCATGCTCTAAGGGTGGATAAAACTAAGCGAGGGGACAAACAAACCTTTCCCCGGGGATAAAATTGTCTCCTGCCCATGCTAGGCCTGCAGGTGGTCTTAGTATAATATGAAATTTATTTAACAACGTCAGATGAACATAATATAAATGTTATTTATATCGAAAATAAGGCTACTGTAACTGAAACACCGCGATTATGGATGATAATCACACAATAACATCTTATACCCTTTAGGAGTTTCCTCCTGTCTACTTTCCACGGCGTCTGCGGTTTCGACCGCGTAGCTCTGCCTCCCTTTAGGGGAACCTTCACTTTCATGCGGAAGTATTTCCTACAATAAAATTTTATCGATCGTCTCAATTCTGGAGTCGGACAATCGAATATACCCCAATTCTAACTTACATGTAGATGAACTCATAGAATCAACATGGAATATAGAATTTTAAGATTATTAAGTTGTATGTACGATTGTTAGTTTTGTCAAAGTAAAAATAATTAAAAAAATTATGTTGGTTAAAAATTACTTACGGTAAAAGTAACAGTCTAAAATATTCCATGGCTGGGCACTTTTACTTACACTTTTAGTACTTAGAGGTTAATGGAGCGGAGAGTCCGTCACGCTGCTCCCTTGCGTGATGACGAATTGACATGTCCATGCTCACGATATGTGAGATGCTTTCCAACAAGTTTTTGTATCGTTGGAATATTTAAGGTAATAGTCTGCAATAATTAGTTTTTTTGTTCATACAGGCAGAAACGAATGCACATAAAAGAAAAATGTTTACTAAGTGTTAAATTCTAAACTAGAGAGGCCTATTAGTAATAAAATGGCGGGATAATAATATTCATTAATAGGTGTGTAGATAATTTAAGTACTCTTACCAAAATAAAGATATACAAAGCACATAGCATTAATAATTCACTTATAGATCCAGAAAAAGAAATATCAAATAGCAAAGTAATACTATTCAACTCTGCTCACAAGCTGCGATCTGAAACTTACTGCGTCTAATGGTAGCAAAAATAAATAAGTCTATTTTGTTTCCTCGCTGTTTGGTCCTTTAATATCGTTGTGTTTGCGACTTTACGAATATGTGAAATTGAGTTAACTAGGTATTTTTGGAATGATCATTTCTGTTCTAGAATTAGATCTTGAAAATGAGCCCATTTAAATCTATAAAGAAATGAACTGAATTAGAAGCTAAAAAAAGAAGCGGATTCATCGATACCGATCGTCTACCGATAAACTTAAATAATTTCCCCCAAGAATCAAATCGGCAAGTTGTATTTTCGAGCTTTGACCTTTGGAGAAAACTTTACTGCCAGGGACAGTTTCCCGGAATTTATTTTTAACATAACATTAATCAACTATAAATAGGTAGATACTTAATAAAATATATACCTATTTATGCTTTATATATATTATAAAATGTTTTGCTGTTGAAATACAAAACGGGGACACGGAGTACATAATGACTGCTTTATTTTTCATATAACTATTACTTTTAATAATTAATAATTAAATACATTATAGAAATTTATTTTAACATTCGACTTAAATATGAATTTAAACTTAATAATTTAAGTAAGAAAACTTATAGGAATCGGTTAAATAAGATTAATCTGTTTAAAGGTCAATATGTTTATGAAGCTACTCTCTCTTTCATCTGTCTCTGAAAAATAATACACTTATTATCATTTTAGATGCATGAATTTAAAAACATAATGATTTTACACATACTAGCCAAATACGCAGGAGCTATTAAAGTGTACTAGGTTCCTGAGGATTCAGATACACTATCTATTCTCTCAATCTCAGTATGTAAAGAAAATGGTCACCCATCCATGGACTGACTGCGACAAGTTCAGCTAAATCTCGCAGATCATTTAACAGCTGCGGGGTTAATTAACCACGAGTTCCTCTTCTCTACGACTAACGCCGCAGGCGTTGAACCACGCTATCATGTCTTCGGCACACAATCGTCGGGCATCAAGCATAAATCGGGCATCGGGCGATGTGAGTATCAAATACTATGAAATTTATACTATCATGGCACACTAAACCGCGCGTTTCATGCGCGGACATCTAGCAGCGCTTCAAGAGCATTACTAATTATCTATACCTCACTACACTAAAAGTTTTATCATTGTGACTTGGGAATATAATCCGAAGCTCCGCTCAACCCCTTGGGGAAAATAGCGTGATGCTATAAATATTGTACTAGTGTGACCGTGAAGTGCTGGTGGTTAAGTAAGGTTAGGTACATTTTTTTGGTTGATAAATAGATACTCAGTTGGGTTCATAAATGCTTAAATAGGATAATCTCAACATTTTTTATTTTTAATTTACTACAGTTTTATAATTTATAAAAATCCATCTCTATTTTTACCCAAAGTTTTTGAAGTAAAATTTTTAATACTTACTGGTATAAATAATGTAGGAATGGCTCCTTTTAATGAAATTGTTTTTATTCTGCTTTTTCTTTTATATTTCTCAAGAAAATTTTTGATGCAAATTGTATAGTTCTTCTTTGGATTCCAACCAACCCTCCCAATTAACCTTATCCATTTTTTTATTCTATCCATCTGTTTGACAAACGGCAAAATAAAATTACATTTTAGAACGCAAAACGAGGATTTATTTTCTTATTGTGTGGGCAAGTCTATCGATTCATTATAAACATTCAAGATAAATATCGACATTATTTTTTATATAGTTGAGTCAATCCCTAGCGTACATGTAAAATATTTTGTATAAAAATGTATTTACCAAATTCATGCAAATTATCAACAACGTGACTTTTTTCTTTGCAAAATATCAAAATGAAACAAAATAATTGAAAAAATTCTATATTTTAAACATTATATAACATAAATTTTAACCAAAAATAAACGCGTCATAACATTGACGACGTCTTGAGAATTTACCTGTGAAATGTGTAATTACCAGGATTATTTCTATTATTTACATCACAGCCACTCAAAGAACAAGTAACGATTTTGGAAAAAAGTTACTAACTAAAAATAACCACTATTACACTCTAAAAAATTACAAAATATCTAGGAGTTATTTCTTGCGTGCCGACTTGTGCCGACCTGTCATTCAAAATCGGTTTTGATCCAATTTTGCCTTATGGAATTTTCTTCTCCCTTGCACACTATGTCGGTCTATACGCCAGTATATTCTAAGTCTATGGGTAAAAGTAATATTTGTTAATGCGTGACAATTATCGGTTCGGGGTCAACGGCTTGTGAAAAAAACGAGTTTATGCGATTGTCCTTTATGTCACAGTAAACCAGGCTTCCACCTTATGTTAAGAGTTATATAAGAGTCGCTAGAAGTAACAAATACGTAAACCAATTTGAATAACTTGTTATTCATAATCATTTTTCATTACATTATTATTATTATCATTCTGAGTGAACTCGCTAAGGTACTTTTATACATAGTTAAGTAAGTTAGTTGTAATACATAGTATATTTAAGTACATTAGCGACACTATCGTAGTGGGTTTGTTTAGCCTGTAAGGATAGTTGTTAAGTGTGTGTGTGTGTGTGTAAATAAATAAACTATCAACCCCGATTGTACAATTTTATATATTTTTATATTAGATACATATTATTTACACATTTTAATAATATTTATTGATAAACTACATAATTGTTACGCTGAGTGACTTTTTATGTAAGAGGAGGCAAACAATTAATGGGAAGTGACTATCGCCGCCTATGAACAACTACAACACCAAGGGGATTGTAGGTGCGTTGCTGGCCTTTTAAAAAAGAGTAGGCTTTGCTGAACGTCTCTAAATTGTATCGGTCCGGAAAAATCTCTGGTAGTAGCTGATTCTACAAAGAAGTTGTGCGATGAAGAAAACCTTGGTAATAATAACGATTAATTAATAAGTTTTCTCATTTACGTGACGAAGAGAATAATCAGCTTTTACAACTATAAAGTTTTTAAATTAAAACACAATAAAGCAAATGGATTCCTAGCTTATATTTAATTTATATATTGCCCATATCGATCCAACCAAAGCTAACGGTTGTTAGGTTATGAACCAAACTCTTTATTTATTAGTATATTGGCTTTTGGAAGGTCTGTTCAGACATAGCGTGTAATAATGGCTGGTCAGCAAAACATCGACATCGTTCCATTATGGAAATTGACAGGTGTGGGGGTTAGGGTGCACCCTCTTGTTGGTAACGCGTATAACATTATAGTAGCACTTGTATTTAATGTTAATAAATGTTATGATTTATGTGCATCATGTTGTCTTTAGTCTTTAGTTAGTGGTGGAAATTGCTTTTTTTATTTATACGCAATAATTAAGGTAAAGGTGTGTTAACACCCAGTGCGTTTTGTGCCCGTGAAGAGATATATATATATATGTGTGTGTGTGTGTGTGTGTGTATGTGTGTGTGTGTGTGTGTGTGTGTGTGTGTGTATCTGAGATGTAGTCTTACGTTGTATTATCGTCGGTGGTTTGACTTTCCTAGTGTAGTGGTGGTGGGAGTAGTGGTGCTGGGATTAGTGGTGACAGGATAGCAATTGAGGAAAGGCGGGAAGTGCTCTTGAAACTAGGTAAGACACATCATTTTATTTTATTGAGCGGATGTAGGCAAAGTAAATGTTTCCAACTTTAAGGAAGCTTAAGGTTTCTCACTCAGGAGCTATGCAGAGATCTATGCTCGGAGTTCATGCATGATAGAATTCTTAATGAAGATATCCGTAGTAGAACCAGACATAGCTCCACAGGCCTTGGTGTGTAAGTGAAGTGTAGACATGCATGACGTTGATGGAAGCAGTTGGCTCATTACCATGTTTTGTGGCATTCCTTGGGTGAAGCATATGTTTAGTAGTGCACTTGTGGAGGGCTTTAATGACGATGATGAAGGTAAAAGTGAGTTTTGCATTAATATATTTCAGGATAGTTGTACGTCAATTCTGCAAAAATCGGACCAAAATAATATTTAAAAGCTGAAGATAACCCGGTTTATTTATAACATTAGGATAAGCACCTCATGTTTCGCATAACGTTAGGTGCTGTAAACCACTCGTAAAGTTGGAAATCATTTTTTTTAAATTAGTCGTAAAATGAGTTTTATTCAATGTGTTTTGAATATAAGGTGATATATTCGGGAATATGAGGTATCTTAAATATGTAATCCTTAAACAGATCTTTTGGTGTCAAATCATGTGATAAAAAAGGATTTACATTTTTTTTTAAATTGAAGTGACAAACTAACTTACAGTCAAACAAAGAAAGCTACAGATGCGTTGTCACCACTGAAGACTAAGATGGAAAGCCTCACGTCCTGTAATTACACTGGTTTCATTCTGAAGGGTAGAGAGAGCCAGTATAATTACACACTGGCTTTTCTTTATATAATTATAACTTTTAACAAAAAGTAAAAACCGACTTCATATTGCTAAAAAATAAGTTATTTATTTGTTACCCTTAGGGGTGGAATTTTTTCTCCAAATTTATATGGGACCACCCTTGAAGTAAATCCTATTTAATAAAAAAAAGAAACATTAAAATCGTTTCTCAATCTGCGAAGATATCATATGAAATTCCTTAAACAATAGTCCAATATGAAACTTTTCCCCTATTTTCAACCCTTGGGAGTGGAAGTTTTTCTTCAAAATTTAATGGGACCACCCTTGAGGTAAAGCCTATTTAATAAAAAAAGAATCATTAAAATCGGTTCACAATATGCGATGATATCGCGTAACATACATACAAAAAAAAGAACATACACTCGAATTGAGAACCTTTTCCTTTTTGAAGTCGGTTAAAAATGTGCAAAAATAATCTATAATAGATTGTGTGCCTTCGGCATACAATCTATTATAGATTATTTTTTATAAAATGCAATAGACGACGATAAGGACGAAGGAATGAAACATTGAAGGTAGTCCATGGACGCAGTAGGCCCTTATCATCAGGTGGACTGTAAGTTGGTTTGTCACCTCAGTTTTGTAAAAATAAAAAACTGCACAATTTATTATTGAACCGCTAGCGACGTGGTTCCGCCCTTTCAGGTAGATGGCGCGATTAGTTCTATTCCGGACTTTTTACAGTGTAAATATAACATTTATTAACAACTGGACCAAAACGCTTACTTTAAATGTGCCGAATAATAATCCATTGAAATCTGATGAGTGCTACTTGCTGACATACATTTGGTTTACATCATCGTGATTACGAAAGTATTAAAAAGAGTCTGAATGCGACATATTAATTTTAACTCGTAGATGAATTTTACTTTGAGTCCTATACTTAGTCATCATGATTATCGAACTATTGTAATGAGATCGGTTTTGTAGTCAGGAAAGTTTCTAAACATTGAGTAATGAGTATATTTTACGCTTGCTCTAAAATACACTTTGGATATACAACAAGTCTCATAACATGTTTTGTTGATATTTGCGTTTGCTCCCATTCTTTGTTGTTGTACTAGTTCGCACGAACTAATAACTTATTTATAAATTTTGTCTATATTTGTCACGATATGCCTTCGCACTTCAAAACAAAATTTTTAATTTGTTTTTAATACTAATAGTATAATAATAAAGGTCGAAAACTGATTATTTGTTTTAATATATTCAACGCTAAGAAGGGTTGTGTCATGTTTATGAAATTATAATTATTATTTAATAATAGAATTATATCTTCCGGAGGTTTAGGGAGTATTTTTTTATAGAATAAGGGTGACCATACGAAATTCCAAAGCATTAAGCTGCTATTTCACGCTATAATTTCTTGTGTCACAACTTAAAGTTTTACAGGATATTTTAATTTATTAAAATTAATTATCACAAAAAAAACAACCAAAAATACAATTATGTAATAATAAAGAAGGTATAGATTTATACCAACACCACTTCTTTTGAATAGAAACATCGAATTTATTATGTGTAAAGGATTGTAGAATATGTAACTGAATATTGAATTGAAGTCTTATGTGACAAAACAGAATACAAGTTCGTGAAGAGGAAACATTGAAAGTCCTATACAAATTGACTAGATCCTTCTGCGCACAAAATATACAGTTGCCCCTTTCTTGGCCATGCAAACAGAATTTTCAACGCTTTCCATTTCAAACGGGTTTGTCTTGCTCATAAATTCAGGTTTCTTACTGTTGTACCGCTTCTTGAATAAAAGTAAAAATATTACGGATTTTATCGCGTTTAATTTACTTATTTTTAACTATAGTGTTCGCGTAAATAGAAAAAATCAGTACCGCTTCTTATTAAAATGCATGCTATATAATCTTTGACATTGTTAAGATTGATGAACTACAAAAGATTCATTATTTGAATTCAAGTAATATTGCAAGCTAAACCTCAGACAAGGTGGTACGTAGCTCGGGAGCTTCCCCCCGAACGGGTTCCCGTCTTGTCGTGGCGGGGGCTTAGTAGCCGTGGCTTACTCACCCACGGTGAACAAAGAGGAACCCACTTGGCTGGCCCGAGAAGTAGGGCCGGCCCGAGGTGGCCACTGCGAGTAGGCTTTGCGAGCCCACTTCGGATGTGTGTTGGTGGGCTGCAGCGAGAGTCTACCACTGCAGCCGAGGTGGAGTCGCAGGGGAAGAGGAGTGTTGGATGGCGATGTGCCACTCGCCCTATCCTCCACAACTCTGGCGGAGCCGCACCGTTAATGCGGTGGTGGTGAAGCCATGGGGGGAGAGGAGTGACGGTATTGCGATGCGCCGCTCTTCCTACCCTCTGCGGCCGAAACTTGGTTGGCAGCGGAGCCAGAGCCACCTGCATCCATTGACTACCTTCAATGTTTCATTCGTTCGTCCTTATCGTCGTATATTGCATTTTATAAAAAATAATCTATAATAGATTGTATGCCGAAGGCCGCCAGATAAGTAATGAATATTTTGAAAATTTGTAATCAAATGCGTTTTAATAGACTAAGGGATAGACACAGAACAATTTTAGTTTAGAATTTCGTGAGTTCGATTCGGCCATTTAACTCGTGAACCAACTACTCTAACTACTACTAATATTTTAAGATAACGGATATACATAAGTACAACGACAACACTTAAGGATTAGTAAATGGGAATATTATTAACGTAAAAGGAGTGACTAGTTTATTAAAAAAGACATTTATTCCTCTTATGTACTATGTACATAATAAGAAATATAAGTGGCTTAATGTTATAAAAACGCTTCAAGTGGGACTTGAGTTCCAAACCAGTAAATGTCAATATTTGTAAAGTAACGGCCAAGCAACTTCCTAGGTCTGGGTTCAGGATTCCACAAGTTTAAAATTTCAGTTAGCGGCATTTCACATACCCTCTAAACTTTTAAACTAATCTCATAAATTTTAATTTTATTTATTTATTTATAGTTAAATCAACGTATCAAGTCTAGTGTATTTCCCAATTAAATTGTTTCAAACATGAATCAAACATAAGACTAGATTTTAAATTTACATTTTACAAGCTTTTACAAGCACAAAAATTTACTCGCTTCTTTTTAATGGACTCCAAAGAGGATAAAATTGACTGCATTTTTTTAATGCGCTCTTTACAATCTCGGTTAAATGCAAGATTGGTTAAACGAATAAACTGCCGATTAATCGATAGAGTATACTTTCACAGAGGTTCATGTAAATTTTTGATACGATGATAATTGTAGTCGGTTTATGTTTGGATCGAATGTTAAATTATTTCCTTATTTTTTTTCCTAATTTCGGCCTGCTTTATTGTTTTTTCTATTCCTCATTATAAATTAGACATGTAATTGTTACTAAGAAGTCCGAAGGACAACCGTTTGTTTAGATTTAATTTGGTTATAGTATTTTATTCCAAGGCACAATAAGACACGAAATCCTGTCTACGTGGCCTTATCTAACACTGCGCCTTCCTGTATAGTATATTAATTAGTTACAAATTTATGTTATGACAATATTATGGAATTATAATTCCCATCGTAATTTTACACGTCGTTTTACCTTGTCATATTGTATTCAAAATGACTATAAATACGTAAGAAGCTCGATTCAAGAAGTAGGTATCATATATATTTATGCAAAACGTTCCGAGAGACAGGAAAAAAAGAAAAGTTACTTAGCATATTTGCAGAATTATTAAAGAACAATTTGGCTGAAGTATAAAATAATGTTTGAGAGGATATTTAAAGGCGTCTATTATAGTATTTAGGTACCTATCATCAAATTTTACAAAACTTTTAAACTTGATAAAGATTCAAATGTATGTAAAGTAAAAAAAAAATAACTTATTTAATTATAACAAGTATAGAGTTTTTCATTTTTACGTGGTAGAGCCACCATACTATAATTATTGTTGTACGAATGGGTCGGCTTGACCGGCATAGGACCGCGCTCTCACAGAATACCTTTCGTTTCGTGTGGTGAGTGTAGTGTGAGAGTGTGTAGAGTGTATAACCGGAGACCCTTTTTACTGGAAACGAGGCATTCCATCTTAGTCCTCAGGCGTGACTACGCATCTGCATTTTGGTTCTATGATGGAGGATAAATGTATATGTCTCAATATATATATATATATATATATATATATATATATATATATATATATATATATATATATATATATATATATATTATATAAACTGTGTGTTCGTTTGTCACACCTTTATTCTATAAAAAAGATATTAATAAAAAGTCATTGGTCTTTTGGGAAAAGGTTGGTTTATTTTTACCTCAAATAATTTTACTAAAAACGAACAAACTTTAAAGTTTTTTTTAAAAGTTAGTCGCAATAACCCATTTCAACTGCTAATCTAAATGATAAAAATGTAACGGACTGGAAAATGTCTGAACACGAAAGCTCAGATGAATCAAAATTTTCGAAATATAAAAAGTTTGAATAACGTAGCAGTGTTACAGTTATAATTGAATTGTAAACAATACTCACTTTACTGTCAAACATTGTTTACATAGAAATGTAGAAAACAAATTAAATTTTAAAATACTAAATACAATCGTACCTATACATATATTATAGGAAAGAGATATTATGAATAGAATATAAATAGTATATAAAATTACACATTACACAACATCGTGACTTATAATGGTTATGCTCTAACTTGTTAGAGGTGTAACTATAACCATAATTTTTATATGGCAAAAGTATTTCATGTATGGGTACTTTCATTTTGCCTTGTCCGTGGCTTTGTTTATTCATTTGTTTGATTGTTAATTAATCATTTTGAAATTAACGTGCATGACGGTCCCGGCTTTTAGATTTAAGAAGCGCCTGAAGTTTTTACATATTTTATAAGTTAACCAACTCAGTTACATATAAACGCAAACTAGATTCAATTTCTTTATATTTCTTCCTATTATTTGTAATCGTCACTTATAAATATAATGCTGGACAAAGGCCTTTCCCATTGTAAGAAGGATTTGCCTCAACAGCAACGGATTGATGATCGCAGTACCAGCGATAACAAAAAATCAAGAATGGAGACACAATTTTAAAAATGCTGAGTGTAAATAACGCAAGGAAAAATAAAATTCATCCAGCTTAAAGTAGCAAAATATTTCTTTGTGAGGATCGTTACAACATGTACATAGTTGAAATTATTAACTTTACCATCATCGATCGTAACTTATTTTTTTCAATAAATAAAGACTCATTAAACATGACATAGGATTTTTTTTTATAGGATAGGGTGACAAACGAGAACACAGTCCACCTTATGGTAAGTGGTTGCTGTGGCCCATAGACATCTACATCTATCCTCGTTTGTTTTACAAACGGAATTCAAAGAGGCGATTGACGACTTTCCTGTGGCTGACTGGGATTACTTTGAGAACCAAAGAAACATGGTGTTGCAGCATGATGGCGCTCCGGCACATTTTGCTCGCAACATACGAGAACATCTTAATGTTCGCTTTCCGCGAGGATGGATCGGCCGCGGGGGACCGGTGCTATGGCCTGCTCGTTCTCCGGACCTCACACCCTTGGACTTCTTTTTGTGGGGTTATGTAAAGGACAGAGTGTATTTCTCCGATTGCGCAACGGTTGCCGAGATGGAACAGCGTGTTAGATCGGTTTTCGCATCAATAACACCGACGATGGTGCGAAATGCCACACAAGCCATATCTCGACGAGCGAGGTTGTGTATTGAGTAAGGCGGAGCACACTTTGAGCCGTTTCTGTAAATTTGACGTTTATTATGAAAAAGTAAGTGTTCGTTTAGGTTGTTTCGTTAGGTTAGGACTTTTAAAATTTTTGTTGTTCCGCGAATTAGGTAGAAATGTAGGTACATTCTGCGTAGTTTATTCTTTAATTTTACTGAAATAGGGTTTGCACATCAGTGAAAATAATATTTTATTTTTATTTTTTTGGGGTATGTTATACAGCGTTACTACGGTTCTTAAATATTGTGAATGGACTCGTTATAGGTTAAATGGGGCCTCCATTTAACCTCCTTTCGGCTTTACGGGTAGTTTTGTAACACCCAGTAAAAGATATGAAGTCTACTCAACAACAGTGGATGCACAGTTGTTTGACGCCTGACAAATAATAGGTAAGAAAATGGTATCTATACCGACGGACGCCTAAGCAAAAATTTTCTACCTAGCAAAACAAATTTATCAACCTATGTTGATTTATTGAAAAATACATTAAAATATATTTCTGGCTTTAATCGTTACATGCTACCAGTGAGTTAGTAGATTAAATAATTTGAAAATCAAAAATTAATCTTTATAAATTATTTATAAAAGATAAGATAAGTTAATCTTAAATTCTCACGGTATTAGTCCTTGCAACTTCCGGACGATTGAGGATTGGAACAAAAATTTACATAGATTTAGTTGAAACAAATAAAAGTAAAGTAAAAAAAGAAAAAGTATTAGTAATAAATTAAAATTACAGATACTCCTACTTTAAAAATTCAAGCATTGATCAAAAATAAACACTCATGTTTATGTAACTTTAGCAGACCAAAACCGACGCTTATAATATAATATTGGCAATAAGAACATTCAATTCTCCGGTAAACGATATTGAAATTGCCATCAGACGTCGGAAATCACCTGTAGGCAGTAGGTATGCAATCGACAAAATCGGAAACGAGACCAAAACGTCATTCTATGAAGTAGATATGTATATGCTTATAAACAAGTATTTGATTTTATATGATACCATATCTACCATTAATCAGCTTGTTGCGATGAGTAACAACGGCGGGAAGAAACAGTTTTTTAAACATTATAACTGAGTATCTATTATACAGGGTTATTTTAAAAATAGTAGCCATATTTTATACTTAAGTTCAAATATATAAATAATGATATGCCGTTATTGCAGGTTTTGAAAATACGAATAAATAAGGCTTCTACTTTTTTTTTTTGAAATTATCCAAAATTGAATATGATTTATAGGCAACAACTACGCGTACGCGTGCTCCTCTGTGTGCGATTCAATTCACGACGTTTTTGCAGACTGATCGACCCTTACGAATGTGTGCGTGCGTAGTAAAATAGTAGGCGTTAGATATTTATGTATGAAAATCAGTTAAGTAATAAGAATAATGCATCACCACGCATTCTGATTTTAAAAGATAAAAAGGACAAAAAGATTGTTTTTTTTTAAATTCATTTTTTTTTCACCATTCGCCTATATTACTTATTGCGAATTTGGCCGTATATTGCAAAGTAACCATGTATAACGCTTTCGGATGTTTAATAATAGTTTTTCCTAAAATAAGTTACTGGTGACAATATATTTCGCTTAAAATGTACGTGATGCAGCCATACGCTATAGCTGTATATGAGATGATATATTGATAAGAATCAGTAAGCCACAGCATACTGATTTACTTTTTACTTTTACCATCACTGTACTATGTTCTCGTTTTTTTAAACTTATTTGTCCCACAGATATAGTTAAATAATTGCAAACATTTTTAGAATTATATCATATTACGTGTACTTTGTAATGGAGGCAGATTGCACATATGTTCAAACTATTTTATTTATTTAATATACATGATGACATATGGATCTGAGACGTGGTTCTTCACTACCGGCCGTATGTGGAAGCTCAATGTCGATCAGCGAGCTATGGACAGGACTTCATTTATATGGATGGCTAAATTTCTCTGCGTGATAGACTTTGTAATGAGTAAATCCGCAGTAAAACCACGAAAAAAGATTGAAGTCTTACGACCGACCAAAATAGAAAAAAATCTTACTTTAGTATTATTATTTAGCACTTATAATATAACTTTTTATTTATTTACGTATACTGAAATAGATTAGGGTTGTGAATACAAAAGAAAGGGTGTTTTATCCTGTACAGTCCTCCCATGGGCAGAGACAACATAATAATGGCGTGGTCAGGACACAATATTGATACCTGAGCAAATTGTTGAAGCGGTTCTACGCAACCATTGTTTACTTTTATCGCCGAATTGCAAACATTGTATTGGGACACTTATATCCTTGCTCCAAAAATTCTGTTGGAGGGAGTATTTTTTATAGAATAAGAGTGACAAGCCAGCACACAGTGCATAAGTGGATGCTGTAGCTCAATACACAACTACATCTATCCTCGATTAAGAATCAAAATGCAGAATGCGTTGTCTTTCCTGAGGACTAAGATGGAATGTCTCGTTTCCAGTAAAAATTGTCTCCGGTCCGGTTCTCTACACTCACTATACGAAATACAGCATTAAGCTGCTATTTCACACTTGTATTTTGTGAGAGCGTGGTTCTTCCCATGTCGAGGCGACCCATTTGTGCTACAACTATAACATAGCTGTAGCATGGCTTTACCATGTGAAAACGTGCCATGCTGCAACATAATAGGTCGCAGTAAGCTTTTTCTTTTTAATATTAATTTACTTGTCTTTCTTTTGGGACTTTGTTGCTAATTCCTAAATTTACCTAAAACATTGTAAATTAAGAAATTATTAAAAATATATTTTCGAATGGAGGAGATTTCGATTATGTATGTATAGTATGTTTTATACGTGGTAGAGCCATGTTGCAGCTATATTAATTGTATAGTTGTAGCACGAATGGGTCGGCTCGACCAAGGAAGGACCACGCTCTCACAGAATACCAGCGTGAAATAGCAGCTTAATGCCGCTGTGTTTCGTATGGTGAGTGTAGAGAACCGGAGACCCTTTTTACTGGAAACGAGGCATTCCATCTTAGTCCTCACGGGTGACAACGCATCTGCATTTTGATTCGTAATCGAAGATAGATGTAGCTGTCTATGGGCCACAGCAACCACTTACCATCAGGTGGACTGCGTGCTCGTTTGTCACCCTTATCCTATAAAAAAAAAATGTAAACTTACGGTGAATTAGTTAGTCGTAACCGTTCTTAATATTTCAAGTTTTGCTGTATCGCTAAAATATTTTACTTCGATTAACTAACAATTTTTGCTCTGAGTACGCTTGATTGCGCTAGTCCTATTCCTTTTTAAATACATAATTTTTGTGGACATTTAAGTTACACGGTAAAATGCACTGTACGTATAAGGTAAAAAAGGCTTCCAGGACAAGGACTTAGCCAATACTTGTAGCCTACGATTACGTTGCAGTATTTGAACTTTTTAAACCCCTGTAAATAAAATGTAAATCTATTGAAATGTAATTATTGCACAAAAACAAAATCAATTAAAAAAAATTATATACGGACAAGGGTTTTGTGAAGACATAAACGCGAACCATAATAATTGGCTAATAAAGAAAACATAAAGGTGACACTAAATTGTTATTTGAACCTTACAGAAATTCCATAAAAACTGTGTAAATCTTTCTTAAAATTAAAAGATTTAATAATTTGTTGAAAAAAATTTTACAAATTCGTTTTCATCGCACGAAAAAAATTAACAAAATAGAACAGCTCATCCAATCGCAGCCGACCCGGCCAGTATCCGCTGAGAAATCTTTAAGGTTGGACGTACGTTGTTGTTTTTTCTAAAATTTTCTATGCTTTAGTAATAATTCACTCAATTCATTCAGACAGTTGCGGAAAACGAAGTAACGTTTACCTGTACACCGTTCTACAAGAAAGACCGTGAGGCGGTTGCAGTGGCGGAAAACACTATATATACTCGTATTTTTACATGTTTTTAACTTTTTTAACTCTAATTAATTTACGTGGTAGAGCCATGCTGCAGTTATATTAGTAGTATAGTTGTAATACGAATGGGTCGGCTCGACCGGGGAAGGACCACGCTCTCACCGAAACTCAGCGTAAAATAGCAGCTTAACACTGCTGTGTTTCGTATGGTGAGTGTAGAGAACCGGAGACCCTTTTTACTGGCAAAGAGGCATTCCATCTTAGTCCTCACGGGTGACAACGCATCTGCATTTTGATTCGTTATTGAAGATAGATGTAGATGTCTATGGGTCACAGCAACCACTTACCATCAGGTGGACTGTGTGCTCGTTTGTCACCCTATCCTATAAAAAAATGCAGCTGTTCCACGAGCTGGGGACAAGTTATATCAAAATGAAACTGAGGTTATTAAACCTCCGTGCAATGAGTGATTTTCCAATGAAATACTAATAAAGTCGAGTGGCTATCCCCGGTCACATAACGCGCGTGCCACTATGAGTTGTAATACGACAAATGCGTGATTTCACGAGCATCCTTGTGGTTCTTGCCGGCTTTGATCAGTTACGGTAATAGGGATGGCGGACCACAGTCGCGGAAACTATCACGCTACACTGACTCACTTCTAAACGGCCAGTGAAAGTATCCCATGATGCGGTGTTTCTTTAAGATTTTTTTTAGGAAACGCATAATGAACTTCATCCCCTGTTTACCCATTATGAATAATGCGTTTGAAGTCATGGGCTTGAAAGTAAGTTTGTCCAGCGAGTATCCTGTGTGCGGATATTTAAAAATAGCGCTTCAAATATAATATGTTTATTTTAATAATTCATACTTATTTTATACGACAATAAAAAAATCTAGACCATAAACTAAGATTTTGACGTTCATTCTTTATCTTACCTTTACCTTTATAGCCTATTAAAGTGCACTGCTGAACCTAGGCCTCCCCCATATATTGCCTCGTAGGGAGGACATAGTTGCCAAGCTTAGCAGGCGGGTTGCCAACCGTAGTTTATTTTTTATTGTTCGTCGTTATTAGAAAGACGCTGCTGCCTATCTCCTGATTTGTTTCCTTCTGTCACCTCTTACGACACCCACGTGATGATATTGGGTAGTGAATCTTACACTGCTACTACACGGTATTCTTTAAACGAGCCTAAATTGAATAAAAAGTCATGACTGTGACTTTGACTTTAAGACGTGGAATAATAAATAATAATGTTATAAGTATAACATTATCATTATCTCAATAAAATAATAGGATTGGGATTAATTTATTGGGAACAATATTTCATTAATTAATTTCTACCAACAGAAATATTTTATAACATCAGAATATGTATTCCAAGCATTAACATATTCCTAATGAGGAGAAATGGTATTCCCCTGCCACCGCAGCTCGAATCTGAATTTAAATGGTAATGGGTACGTAGAAATATTATTTTGTGAATATTTTGCGTTCTTTTAAATACTTATATTTTAATTTTAAGCTTTCGTCGGAAATTACACAATACGCGAGCAACCTGGAATTGTTAATTTCAAGTTTAAACGCTGATTTGCCACGTTCTCGATGGCGAAGGAAAATGTAGTGAGAAAACCCGCATATCTAAAACATTTCAGGGACATGTGACACACTCACTGAAGCAGTGCCGCGGACTTATGAAATGAGAGGAGGCCTGTGCCTAGCAGTGGGACTTGCTTTTAAGGTTTTACTAAATGTGAGTGTAAGTTTACGAATGTAAGTGCTCGTTTGTCACCCTTATATCCTATTAAAAAAAGAAAAAACATGTTTTACTATTTAAACGCACGGCATTGACCCACAGATAATATCGAGTAGTAGAATGGAGGTAAAAAGACCTTGCAGGCCGCACACCCAATCAAAGTTATGAGCTATTTCCCTACCTCATAAAAGAGATATACTGATTTACGACAGACAGTCTACATCGTAAATACAATTCCACAATAGGAGGGTAGCCGACAACGGTTTGTGAACATATCGTATTGAAGATGGCGCATAAAATTTAGCTCCTCTCGTCCCCGGTCGAAGACGACGTGAATATGTTAAAGCAACTCAAACATATTGCCCGTAAATTTTGTGGAAAAGTTACACCTACTGCAATATTTTTCATAGCGATTGTGTAGGCGGAAGCTTCGCGCGTGGCGGATCACCCAAGATGAAATCAAACATTCTGTACCCACACGTACGAGTATATATGTAAAGCATCTCACAACATTTGATCGTACCTTCGTTTGTTATTATAATATTTTCTTCAATCCTATTAAAATAAATAGAACGATATAGCTTAGTACCTTTAATTTTATTATGTGTAGTTTATTATGCGTAGGTATAAGGTATAAGTAGGGAAAGAAGCGAGAGAGGCGTGTTAAGATCATGCCAAATGGAAGTTCATAATCTCTGCGTACCCCTCTGGGTAACAGGCGTGAGAGTTTACTTATGTATGTACGTATAGTTTAAAACAACTATTGTTTAAATAGTATTTTATTCATCATGATGTTTCTATGTAAACGAAATCTGTAGCAACTTAAACGAATAAAGTTCATTTAAGTGGGAAGCAAAGTTTCAGTTGACAATTTAAAGTTTATGAAAACATAAGACTAAAGCGAGGTGAGAAAATATAAGTGTTCGAGAGTTATGCATAGCGGGTGAAAGGAAATTCGAATACCACAGTCTTGGACACGCCTGTTGGCAAAGTTACAGCAAGTCGGGGAGTAAATGACTTAACGGGGAACGGTTACGAAATAATTTTAATGTTGCACGATCATGAAAAAGTATTGTTTTGAAAAGGTTGATGCAGTTTTAATACACCGAAAGTTAAAGTTACAGCCTACATAAACACATCAACAGAATCTAGGGATATTTTATGTCATCAAATATCTAAAAATCTATGAAGAATTTTCTGATATAGTAAATGGAAGAATGATAGGTTATTTAAAGTCTTTAAAAAAAATTAAAACATTTCGTAATTTTTTGTGTTAAATTAAAATGTAATTTTTGTAATCATATTAATAACTATCAATTTTAATTAAAATTGAAAAAATCTTATAAAATCTAATTTTAATAATCAGTGTTGCCACCTCTTACATTAATTACACATCGACATCGATTGTTCATACTTAAAATTAAATTGTCAATGTCTTGCTGCGGTATGAGGTCCCATGTTCTTTGCAAGTGTTCGTAAAGTTTTTGTTTCGTCGTCAACTTTGACGGGAAATCTATAAAAGCTTTTCATTGTAACATGGCATACTCGATAGGATTTAAGTCGGGCGACTGTGCAGGCCAATCCAAAACTTGAATATCGTGATATCGTGATATCGTGGTCTCGGAGAGCAGCCGACACCAGCCGCGCCGTATGGGAAGGAGTATTATCGTGCATGAGTAGAAATTCCTGGCCCATTTGGATTCTGTGTGGGACAATAACAGGCTCTACCATGGTATTTTTGTGCAGTCATGCTGCCTTGGATCCAAACGAGTTGGGTTCGTCCGCCAAGACGAATTCCTGCCCACACCATGATTGTCTCGGCTTGGTATGAGTGGACCGTAGACGGCTAACTCTCCCTGGAGTTCTCCAAACCCAAACCGGGACGCATCGGTGAACAGCACCAAAGACCACTGTTCGTCACTCCATACTAAATGCTCCCAAGCCCACGAAAGCCGCCGACCGCGATTGCCACGTCGCAATGCTGGAACACGTAGCGGTTTTCGAGCATGAAGAACAACTTTATGCAACCTCATTCGCACGGTTTGATCGCTTACTAGCAGCTGGTGGTCCTCCTGGAGCTTTTGTAGTCGTTGCATCGCTGTGATATTAGGTTGTCTTCTGGCGGTCATTTGGAGAAATCGATCCTGTCTCTGCGTAGTAGCACGATATCTACCCGTGTGCTGTTCAGCCACATCCCCAGTACTGCGATAACATGACCACAACCTTGACATCACGTTTTGGCTAGTGTGTAGGGCCTCAGCAACGACGCGTTGAATAGCACCATTTTCTAACATGCCCACGGCTCGTAACATTTTATCTCGACTCAAATGACGACGTGACATGACTCTTAAATCTCACACGGCACGTTAAATTAAAAATAAAAACAATCTAATCTCTTTTCAATTAATATCAATTAATAGAACAATTTTAATTTTCCTTGACGTAACGAATCACTAACAATTTTGCCGTCGTATTTTGTCTTTTCTTTTGTTTTTGTTTTAAATTTACATTTTTAAATTTTTTAAATAGAATAAAAGAGGTTTCAATCTGTTTATAAACTTTTTATGGAAATTAAAAAGATTTTAAACTATAAAGTCGTAAATAATTTAGGATTAAGGTATCCCTAGATTCTGTTGATGTGGGTATGTCCCACTGCTGGCACAGGCCTCCTCTCATCTCTGAGAGGGTTTTAGGGCAAGGAAATGTCCGCTGCGCTGGCCCAATGCGTGTTTGCGAACTTCACATGTCTTCGAAATATTTTTATTTCTTCTTTCTCAGACATGCAGGTTTCCTCACGTTGTTTTTGTAATTAGATTAGAAAAACTTGGTAAGACGATCCTTGCACCACACCGCATCAAAGAACAATGTGTCGTCTCACGGGACCTGTCTATATACGAGCAGTTTGCAATATAGCGAAAAGACAGATGCGGCGCCAACTCCAAATAGCATCACTAAACAACTTAGTTTCTATTGAAACTGTTCGTTGGAAGTTTTGTTTTTGCCCGAAGCTCATGCGGATGAATTTCGAAGGTAATGCACTCCAGCGGCTGGTTTTTTTATATTTGGTTGTAAGTAATGTTTACTTTACTAGCTTTAATATCCTCCTCGTATATTTTCATGTATTTTATTTTCTTACGTGAAAAATTTCTTCTGCATCGTGGAGGCTTTAAACATACACAAACAATAATAATTATTCTATAGACCTGAGGTTTATAGAACAATTTATTAGTGTACAGAAAGATCAGTTCCATACGGGGATAGAAATGTTGAAAATGATAACTAGAGCAACTACTTCCTGGTCTTACTGTAAGAAATATGTTTGTATAAATTTTCGTATTTATGGTAATCTAAAATCGCGTTCAACTCAATGAATTTATGTTGATTTTTAGTGATATATTAATTAAATAAATCCTGTTTACACTTCAAATTTACAAAAACTTTAATTACAAAAAATTATAATATATTGATATTATAGCAGAAATAAGAAATAACAGTGCAAAATACCGAAATAATAATTAACAAAAATAATCTGTCAATCAGGTACATTGGTGTACTGGGAAGGAATTAACCGCTATATAGGCTTGTAATAAAAATATTAAGTCATTACTTTATAAGGCTCAGGTACACCTGCGTCAAGCTGAGCTTCCCTTTCGCTTTTCCCACTTCTTCCCTAAGTACCTTGTGGTTAGCGTGATCGGGACTTAGGGAGGGTGATTTTATTCTACTTCTACGGTACCCGCGCCGTTTTGTTTATGAGTAATATAATGAAAGGCATTCGTGATGTATGAGGGGATCAAAATGCAGGACCACTTTAGTTCGCCTTTATTATGTTAATTTGTTAATTTTTTTTTTAATATGGTCAAAGTCTTCTAAGATCTCAACAAAAAAGATATTACGGGTAAGAACAACATGTATCAATTATGTTAAGTACATAATTGACTGAAAACATTACGGATATTTAGATACTTTCACATTTTCTTTCAAAACAGCCAATAAAATTGGTAATATTCGGTAATACTCACTCGGCACCATTTTTTCCTCCCCTGTGCAACATGCCCGCTTGTGCCATCTCACGCCCACGCCCTGCGAAAAAAAAACAGACGATCCATTAATCTCGAGATGTTCACGAGATTCTCCGCATCTTTCCGTTTTATAAATATGGTTCTTGAACTGTTATTATCTTATACTAAAGGGCAATACATCGAATTATGAAAAACACCAATAGCAAAAATAATTTTAATTCTGACGACATAAATAATACATTTTCTCTTAATTATTCCATTGAACTTCCCCTAAATTTAATTCGGAACACCGGTTCTTTATATTTTTTGAACAAAGCATTTCCATTTATTTTGTCCGATTTGAATAGATTTTAAATCAAATTCACTTCGTTTTAATATATAATTAGTACTTTTGTTAAAAGATTTTACCCTTAAATGAAGTAAATATAGCCTTCATTGGAGAACTGAAATTAAACAACATTCCCGATTTACAAGTAGGACGGTATTTACCATGATATTTTATTGTAATTAGGTTAATGTTCACAATATTCTAGATCAATTTATTATGTAAAAATTATAACATCAATTTGTGAGAGAAAAACATAGCATTTTTATTTTTTTCCTTGTGTAATGGTGACAAAGGACACAACCCAATGTTGTGTGTGAATGAAAATTCGTTGTAGAATGACAATATGGGCGCGGGGTCCACGCACCCATAAGTTGTGAGTAAATAAAGATTAAATAGGAAACTTTAGTAAGCAGTCTCCGATTTTCGTCACTCACATGAAATAGCTAGTTCAATCTGTGAGAGCTTGGTCCTCTCCGGTCGTGGAATCATTTGTGCCGTACAACCAGTATCCAGACATGCATTATCAGATGAAAACACATAAAATTTTATTTGAAATATTTTTAAATGCTATTGATTTATTTATGATGTCAGTATGTCTTAAATTTTCTGGATAATTTGGTTCATAGCGATAACATCGAAATAATTACCAAAACTTCCAACTGCGCCCTGCGCCGGAGAAATAATTATTGTGCCAAAGTGAACGCGTTAATCACTCTCCATTAACAATGTAAAATTTTATACGATAAGGTTGAAGGTAGGCTGGAACCGTATGCCAGAGACATGAGAACAATAGCAAATACCAGTGCGATTTTGTAATGGAAATCGTATGCTGATGAGCAATTTTTGTCGGTGGGAATCACTCCTTAACTGTGTTGTTTTTTATTATGATATTATTTTGTAAGCTTAAATAAGATAATTATTAAAAAATATCTGCTTATAATCTATACCTAGGTACCTGACACTTTTACACAATACAACGCAACCAAACGTCATCACGAAGCCGACCACGATTTCCATCAGATTTACACAATCACACTGTGAGCCGAAATAAAAGCCAATAATTTTTGTTTCTATATAAAAATATAATAAAAGTTTAAGAAATTTAAAAAACGCGCATTGATCATGAGCTGTGATGATATTAGTGAGAATACTACGTTACAGTCATGAAACTATTGTATTGTCATCGGTTCTTAATACATCTGCCAAAAATCAGATTATTCAGACGTCTGGAAGTGAGTCGAAATTTCATTACATCCATACATGCAGGTCAAGCTAATATGAAGCGTGATAATAATTTGTTTATTTTATTCATCGTTACAAAGTAGGCAAGAAAATGTGACGTGAAATGTGAGAAGAAAGAATGTACTTAACTATAAAATAAATGCAATAAAAAGGCGCCGGTTTTATGATCCATCAAAGGCATACATCAATTAGCGTTGTCGTTTATTAAGAAGTTCAGAAGAAATATTTAAAAACATTATTTTAACAGTTTAATCAACAATCAATTAAGCCAGATAGAGCTTGATAAATTGCCGGTGGAGAATATTTCAGTGTCGTAGCGCCTTGCTGCTTCCAGTTAAATAGCGAAATTTCGCGATAGCTTCACATTAAACGACGCGTCGTTTATTTATGAGGGACGATTTTAAAGCTATTCATTTTGTTGGTAGTTGGCAAATAAAAGAATAAATATACACCAAAGTGAGCAAATTCGACTAGCAACGGTTCAGTCTGTTGCACCTTGCATCAATTTAAAATTCAAATAATTAATCACAAGGGAAATAAGGGAAATACTTGTATACATGGAACATTCTCATCTTCAAACTCATTAAAAAGTTTTTAATATAGTAGGCACAGGTCAGTTTTTAATAAAAACTGAACTGTGCCTACTATATTATTACTTCATTTCTTTTGTAAGAGGCGATAAAAGGAAATGGGAGAAATAATTATGTATATGGCGTGTTTGTAATAAATGTAATTCTTTCTTTCTTTTTCTTTCTTCTTATCTTACATCTTACATTTTCATCCACAAAAATCAATCCCATATTAGGAAGGATTTATTTCAATAGCCAATCCAATATGATTGGACCTGTGAATTATACGAGGTGGCTTTGTGTGCACTGACGGAGACACTGACATCTTGCTGGCATCTTACCATATTTATCTCTCACGGCCAGAAATCCAGGGGGCGAGATGGGGTGACGGATTATTCTCTGACGCTGCCACCACATCTTTATACGTCCTACTGCTATTCACAGGCCTGGTCTCATTTTTTAAAGGGTTACGTACTATTTGTCCGCTGCGCTGTTCCAATGCCAACATGGCGGACTTCACATGTACGCGAAATATTTTATTCCTCAGATATTTAGGTTTCATTGCGATGTTTTCCCTTAACACCTCAGTACTACCTAGGGAGAATTTTATATAGGTATTATACGGTTAATTTAAACACAACGCTTTTTAAGACATTTTCAAAAGTTTTTAGTGTTCTTATTAGTGAGAAGTAAAAGTTACGTTACTTAGGACTAAGTTATTTTTGCCATTCATTATCTATTCAAAATTTCGTCGCTGGATTATAAATAATATATGTATATGACTGTAGTTGTGTTTAGTTGTTACACTAACAATGAAATTTTAATCCGATATCAATCTGACTGAATCTGAGTGTATCTGACTGTTTAATTCTTGATTAATCAATTTGATTCTCCGTAGAATTCCTTATATAAAACTAAATAAAGATTCGACTAATACTCTTTTTTAAGGTACATACACATTTGTACATAATATTATATCAGTGCTATTTTTGATGTAATAAAGATTAAAAATAATGTAAGAAAGAAAGTTTGAGCAAAATAAAATAAGTCTTTTTCGCTTCAACATGCCATCTGACCGCACTAATTGGAGTCATTTGGTGAAACGATCGTAATTTAACGTGATTTTCCTAACAGCGAGCGTATGCAGTAACCACGTGTATATAATTGTATCAACAATCTACAAAGTTACTTAATAATCATCGCATATTGTCACTACAAGCCGCCGCATTAACATAAATAAACCTAATAACAATGAAATTGTGGCGTGCACGCTTATAATTAACGTAACGAGCCAGTTTTAAGTGGATTACAAGCAATATTAATCGCGAAAATTTTGCACGGTGTGTAATGTAACGAAAGCTCTCAGTTTTATTCGGCGAGACACGCGATTTACTCATTATCCTGGCAACACTTTCGGACATATGTCCCGTCGTAACCGTTTAGATGGTTTACTACATATTTTATAGAGCATAAAATAAAATCTTAAGTATGTGTTGCTGCAGTAAATATATATTACTAACATTAATGCTGCAGCACGAAAATGTCGGCTCTAACGAAAAGTTCCAAACTCTTTCAGAATACCAGAGTATAATAGCAGCATAATGCTGTTGTGTCTCGTATAGAGTAAGAAGAACTGGAGTACCTCTTATTGACAACAAGCTATTCCACTATAGTCTTAATTAATAAATCAAAGAAAATTTATGTTACTGAAGTGAACGGCAGCGTCGGGAAGGGACGTCATAGACGAAAGTTTATCGACCAAATTGACGATATATTGAAGATGGGCTAGGTAAAGAGTACCCTTAACCGACGAGCATGTATGCGTAGGTATACGGATGTAAAGGAGGAGAGAGATGTGTCAGGATCGTGCCAAATGGAAGTCCGTAGTCTTTGCCCACCCCTTTCGGTGATAGGCGTGGGTGTTTATGATTATAATGATATTTTTCATGTTATAAAAATGTATCGTAAACGACCATTCTGAAAATTCCCTAATAAAATCTTTTAATTGGTAAAGGATACTTTTTATAAAAATGAAGTGATAAATGAACACATAGGCAGTGTACCTGACTGTAAGTGGTTACGAGAGCTAATGGAAACCTGCAACCAACTTCAAACAGAAAGGCTACAGATGCGTTGTCACCTCTAAAGACTAAGATGATAAAAATGCCGTAATTATACTAGCTCTCTTTATCCTTTAGACCGGAACACAACAATGCACGTACTGCTGCTTGGCGGTAAAAATAGGAATAGGATGGTACATGCACAAACGGACTTATTAACTGAAAAGAGAAAAATTTGATACTCTATGTCACTCACACAACTAAGATGAATCTAATGACATCCCATAAGTTAAATTCTATCAAGCCGTTTAGGTTACAGAGCTTGCCAAAAGAATAATCATAAATACATAGATATTTACATATATTATGCACTTAAAAAAACATTAAAACAAAAGATCCAATATTTCATTTATACGGCATAATAAACAACAAACTGAATCTAAATTTTATTTATAAAAATATTAGATCGAGTCCATTTGCAATTTACACAATATAAAATCTAATTTAGTCAGCACAATGGTTAAAAATATAGAAATATATATCTAAGGACGTATCGTAAAATGCCGAGCAAGCCCGACGCGGGACGCTATCGCAGAGAAATCCCCTGAAATTGAGTAAAAGTTGCGATGCCTTGTATCAAACCCTGTTACCATGGAAACGCTATAAAATGAAGCCAGACTCGGAGTGGCGCAGTAAAATACGAAGTTTGTGTTCTATGTTTAGTATCATTGCACAATATTATGAGTGTGTCACATAGTTTAATATTATTAACGAAAGTTTAATTCGAAGGTTTTTTGAAAGATAGAAGCTGATAAAATTAAAATAAATTATCTTAATTCAACGCTTTAGTTAAGGGTTACCATAACTATTATCAGTTAACTGATAAAATTAAAAAAGCGTCTCAATAGTATTATAAATTGAAGCAATGAAGCTACTGTTATAATTATTTGGGACTTATTTACATAATATGTACGTATTTAATATCAGTTTAAATCAGTTTTATTTTATTGGTTAGGCTTTATAGAGAAATTTTAGTGGTGTTTTAATTTTTTTTTATATAGGCAATACGAAACACAGTTACTATCGACTGTTTCTCACTTTCACTGACTTTAATAACCGTTTTATATAATAATGACTTCGATATAATAGTTTTCAGAAAATTTTCAAAAATTTTCATGTATGTGACCAGTGAGAATGTTTGTATTGACGAATAAAATATTTTCCTATCTAAATGAAATATCTATTTATATTTGAAAAGGTTAGTCCTTTCAAAAAATAATTAAATTCGTTTAGCTTACCTGGACGTGCTGTCCGGTGGTCGGTACTGTTGGTTTTTAATTTGGGTCATTCCAGATACCTGTAACAAGTTCACGGGTCAATTACAACAAAATAAATAATGCATTGTTTAATCTGAACAATGTATCAAAATGAAAATAAACAAGTTAGTAATTTCTACCAACGAAATTCATTCGTTTTAATGATTTTAAAATAATGAATGTTAGCAATTTATGAGACAACAGTTATAAAAGCTTACTTTTGAGAGAACGAGAAATTCCGCGTTCTGCAGGAAATTTGAAATTTTACTCATTTCTCAATCGAATGAATATGCTGTTTGTTATATAATATAGGGTCCGCCATCTAACTTTTTTTTCAACTAGTGCTTATTTCGTGAATGGCAACACTTAGCTCATGTCTAATTTGACAGATAATTAGTTTTATCCTTCCGCTGAACGAATATGGTTGTGTATACGCTTGAACAACGCTGGGAAATATTGCGACATTACTTTGAAAATCATGGTAATGTTGCAGAATGTGTGCGAAAATTGCGTACGGATTTTGGAAGAAATGAAGCACCGTCAGCTCCGTATGTTCGTTACCTTGTGAAAAAAGTGAAAGAAACTGGCATCCTCATCAATAAACCAACGCGTGAAAAGCCAAAAACAGTGCGTACACCCGAGAATATTGCTGCTGTGGCCGAAAGTGTGCGTGAAACGCCATCAACATCAGTTCACCGTCGTTCTCAACAATTGGACATTTCGGAGACATCATTGAGACGAATTTTGCGTAAAGACCTTGGTATGACGCCGTACAAAATCAATTGGTTCAGGAGTTGAAGCCAACTGACCATCCAATGCGTTTTCGCTTCGCTAAGTGGGCCTGCGATCGACTTGCAGAAGATGCGGATTTTGCCGAAAAAATCATCTTTTCAGATGAAGCTCATTTCGAACTTGGCGGGTATGTAAACAAGCAGAATTGTCGCATTTGGGGCACAGAAAACCCGCACGCATTCATCGAAAAGCCGGTGCACCCAAAACGAGTCACTGTTTGGTGCGGATTTTGGTCCAGAGGCATAATTGGGCCATTTTTCTTCGAAAATGAGCAAGGTATAGCCGTTACAGTCAATGGCGATCGTTATCGGGCCATGTTGAACGAATTTTTGTTCACAGAAATTGAAGAGGAGGATATTGGCAACATTTGGTTTCAACAGGACGGCGCAACGTGCCACACAGCCGACGCTACACTTGATGTTTTGCGCCCTGTTTTTGAAAATCGCATTATCAGCCGCAGAGCTGATGTCGTTTGGCCACCTCGGAGCTGCGATTTGACACCGTTGGACTATTATTTGTGGGGTGCCGTCAAAGATAAGTGTTACGCCGACAAGCCAGAGACAATTGACGCTTTAAAGGACAATATTCGTGAAGCCATTGGTGAAATACAGCTGCACACAATCGATAATGTACTCAAAAATTGGACCGATCGTGTAGGCTACTGCATGGCCAGCCGAGGCAGCCATTTGAATGAAATTATTTTCCATCATTAACCGGAAGGATTGTACTTTCAAATAAAAAGAAATTAGAAAAAAATTTAGTAGTTTTTTTTAATACCATTTTAAAAAAAAAAGTTATTGGCGGACCCATTATTATGAAACATTAAAATAAATGTGGAAATTAATAAAATCAGGCGTTACTTTGCGGAAATCCATTATATTAAAGTTGGAAAAATTTACTTTGCCAATATCCGCTCAATAAAATAAAATGTGGAAATATTCAGTGCATTGTTTTGAAATGTATTGTATCGGTCCTAGTAAGAAGTCCCAATCTATATTATGTACATAAATACTCAATAACGCTGAATATTTAATGTGTTTTAAATGAAAAATGTTATAAGTGCCATTATTGTGTAAAGTAATAGCTTATCTGTAAATGGTATTTGCTTTAATAACACTAAGTTTACAAAGAATTTTCTACTTTGGTTTAATTACCAAAGTAGCTTTCCAAAAATATTGTGATTAATAGTAGAAAGTTCTACTCGGGTATCCTTATAATATTTTAAGATTCCATCGATATTTTCACATGAGCCGGTAACAGTTCACTGACGGACATTAACCTTTCTCAAGTAAAGATAAATTAATTTGTCGTAACGGCATGTTTGATAAACAGATTGACGATCACATTAATAGAGGCCTTAAAAGCTATCCTTGATTACCGGTCTGAATATTTTGGGTATGGTAATAATTAAGATGATTATACTGTTATCATTGGATGCTTCACTTTCATGATAAATGTGTTGTTGTTTTTTATAATACTGCAAGCACATCGTCTCCAATCTTTTTAGGTTCTTTAATTTTCTTCTTGAACGCGTAACGATTACTAGCTGTCCTTATTTCGAGACGGAATTCGTTCAAAGGAGAATAGATTGAATAGGGAAAAAAGAATTAACAAGTCCAGAGCTATGAGAGGGCATAGGAGAAGAAGGTTGTTTGTTGAGCGAAGGTTTCTCTCATGACTAGATCAAAAGAACTGAAACTAAGGAGTTAAGTAGGAAGAGGAAGTTGGAGACATCAGGATAAAATTAAGCGTAGTGAGTGCACGAAAACTGCGGCGATGATGAATAGGTAATCATTTTTATTGAGAACGATACGTAGACACATGGCCATACTTTCGAAGATAAAAAATGAATCGAATGCAGTTATTCAGAAGACGGTCATATTTGTTGAGAAGATTTGCATTCAGGTCAAAATAACACACATCACCATAGTCGATCAGGATAAAATTTAAACTCTGCATTAGCACTGTCTTGATTCCAGATGGGAGAAAAATTTTAGGCGATAGAGAGAACGCAGGATACAGATGTCTTTATGGCTAACGGTCTTTGATTGGGTTGGTGTGGTGGAATCAATATATAAACCTAGATCCTTCACAGTAGAACACAATTAAATGACGGTACTGTTAAAAAGGATACGAGGATAATATGTGATTGTGACAAAGGTAAAATAAACGAAAATCCCAGATCCACATTTAAAGAAGCTCAGTTGACAGACATATTAAGTAAGCTTTATACATTTTTATGGCGGCAAATTAAAAGGAAGTGAAGTTATGTCGCATAAATTATACTATATTTTTTCAATATTGAGGGCGAGTGGTCCCTTTGGTCACAGCTGCTCGTGGCCCGTTAACACAAATCTCGGCGGACAGTGTGACCCGTTTATGATCGCTTCAATGAGCAACCTTTAGAAATCTGAACTGACCGGGTCAATACTTTCGTGACCGCTCTACACAAAGTCAGTTCGTTAGTATGTTTAGAGGATCATACGTGGTATACCACGGTTTAGCTATATTATGGTTGTAGTACGAATGAGTCGGCTCAACCGGGGTAGGACCACGCTTCCACAGAATACCAGCGTAAAATAGCAGCTTAATTCTGCTGTGTTTCGTATGATGAGTATAGATAACCTGAGGCACTTTTTATTTGAAACGAGATATTCCAACTTAGTCCTCATGGGTAACAACGTATCTGCATTTTGATTTTTAATTGAGGATAAATGTAGATATCTATGGGCCACAGCATCTACTTACCATCAAATGGACTGTTTGCTAGTTTGTCACACTAAAAAAAGACACTAAAATTCTGCATACTGACTGCAAAATCCGTTTACGTTCACATCAAAGCTCCGTGCACCTGTGGCTGTAATAAAAAGCTTTATAACGCTCGAATTATGCCATGACGAATGTTACACAATTTGGATGTTCCAGACGATAAATCTCTCACAACAGGGAAATTACAGAAATATATTCTTTACTTTCGCTCTGCTTTCTCTAAGGATTTTTATTTATTGTTGTTATATGATCACATTGCCACGTGAATAAATCAGCACTTAAAATTGCAATTTACAATTTCTTGAGCGCTGACTTACCTACCTACCACGTGCTCAGCGGTGAAGGAAAACGTTGTAAGGAAACCTGCATATGTGAGGTATTTAGAAAATATTTCGAAGATATGAGAAGTCCGCCAACACGCATTAGGGCTGCGAGGTTAACACTATCTTGCTCTAAATCCCTCTTAGAAATTAGAGAAGGCCTGTTCCCAGCAGTGGGACGTACAAAGGCTGTAAGTTTTTCTTTACTTCATCATTATATTATATTACATTCTTCATTTCATTTAAGTGTTATATTATCTCTATAAATAAAAATAAATTGCTGTCCGTTAGTCTCGCAAAAACTCGAAAATGGCTGGACCGATTTTGATGAAATTTTTTGTGTGTGTGTTTGAGTGGGTCCCTGGATGATCTAAACGATTCACAATTGGACCCGGTACGAAGCACTGTTGTCGATATCCAAAAATCGTCCGTGCGAAGCCGGGGTGGATCGCTAGTATTATATAAATTTAAAAAGCACGAAGGAAATAGAAGCGGAAAGTGAAAATGAAATATCTTAAAGACTTTCGAACTCATTACTAAATACATACTTTTAAAATAATATTTGATATTAAATTACACAGCCTGTATTAGTCATAAGATTAGGATTATTACAAAAACCTTATTAAATAATCAAAACTACATGCGTAAAGGAACTTTTTGTTTAATTCTGTTCTTTAAAAGAACGTCAAAATTAGATGAGCAACATAGCATAAGTTAAAACTAAAACATAGTGATTATGGTATACTCTTTGATTAAAACTATTATAGGTGAGAATAATTATTAAAGGTGAGGTAAACTATTATATGTGATTAATGTTTAACAATTATTTTGATCTCAGATTAATTAAAACATTCTAAGTAACAATCTTTATGAATTTTCATCGTGAATTACTATTAACAAAATCAGAATATTTCGTCAATATATTCGCAGTGTAATAAAATTACGCGTCGATAACTTACGGATGAACGAACGGACAATTTTGTTAACTGTGCTCATATAACAAAATTACACCGGTACGTAATGGGTACAGAAATTCAGATAGCTAACGTATTGGTATACCTCTAAATTCGTAAATAATTTTTGTGTTATATCTAGGACACAAATAAATCATTTTATTTGCATTCATACGATTAGTAATTCATTGAATTGAAAGTTATATAGATAATAACCATTTTGGGGCACTGTGAAAGAAAATTCTTATGTAAAAATAACAACATTTTTTTGCATGTAAGTCTCGTAACTTTAGGGAATAATTAAATTTGTAGATACGTATTATATTTTATTTATATTTTATTTTATTAAATTTGATATATATGTCTTTTAAAGAATTTATAATAAAATTAAGGTAAACTCCTTCCTAAAATTTTTAATATTACATGTGGCTTTTAAATTTTGTTTGAAACTTCCGAACGGAAGCACAAAAGTAGCTTTTGGACTCGGTCTGTTGTTAACTTATGAAAATAAAGGAAACGCAACATCAAAAGCCCTCTAGGTGTTAACCCAAAAACGATATTCAAACAAGATGAGATGAAAAGGGATTCGTTAAGAGTAATTATAGTTTATTCTTTTAGATTAATTACTTTTATGAAGTGAAAAAATATACTATTAATATTTTACTGTTTGCCCATTAGCAATTCGCAGAGTTACGACGCTCAGGACTGGGGGTTTGAGTCCTGTACGGAATAATTATTTGTATGACTTAATAATAATAATAATTGTTTCGGGTCTGGGTGTTTCATGATGATACGAATCCTAGTGTGGGTATAACGTTATTTTAAAAATAATAATAAAATAAAAGTCATCATTATTATTACAGACGTTCACAATTGGTAATATTTGTATACTATATAAACTTATATATTATATAATACTAGTAAAACCCTGCAGACGTTGTCCTGCCTTTGTATATTAATTTTCGGCAATCGGTTAAATGGTATAGAAGTTTATGTAGGTACTATAATAGGTTACAAAAATTGTATAGCATAAAAATCTTCTCTATGAAAAAATACTTATATGTGCCAACTTTCATGGGTCTCTTAATCTCAAACAAATCTTTTTATGTAGATAAACACATATCTACATAAAATAAAACAATCGTGACTAGTTGTTCGAATTCTGATTTTTACATTTTTTAATCCCAAATACCTTAGTAATGATAACAATATCGTTATCGTTAAATGCCACTTGCAATTGATAGGGAAATAAATTAAAGCACATTATATACCGGTACGTTAAATTTTCCTGTAAATAAGTTAGAGGGAACTGTAGTATAAATGTAACATAGTTAATCCTCTTCCAGTGGCCCACATCCTGTCGCCTCGTGTCCCAGTTAGCCACAATGGAAAGAGCCATTAGACCCGACCATGTGTTAACAAGTTTAGTTGATATTAGTTAAGCGTTGTATAGAGAAAAAAGTAGCAGTCGGACGATATGAATAGGCGGAATAGAAAACAGGTCGTGTGCTACAGATCGGTACACGTGGCCGCCTCCCATGTTTCATAACACCAGCAGAATTAAATTATTACTAACAAGGTAACATAATTAAATTCTGCAATGAAATTATAATTATTGTTTATAAACAGCTTAATTTCAAAAACTATTAAGTATATAATATACAATATAATATAAAACTATATATTATATTGTAACCCTTCAGAATATTTAAACCTGATCCATGGAAATATTTTTATAATATTGTTTCATAGTTCAACTCAATCGAGCGGTGATAGCCGAGAGGTAGAGCGATCTTCTTACATTTTATTAAACGCGAACAACCCGAGATCGATTCCTAGTGTCGGCCCTTTTTTTAATGTTCAGTGCAGTATACAGAGCTCGTATGTGCTTGGTAGTAAATAAAATGGCAGGGTTTTAGTACAGTAATTCCCACAATTGATTGAAGAAAGCAGTATAATTCATTCAATATTGGTTTTGAAGTAATGCACATGCACCCAATTCCTGATTGACTGTCTAAATGTCTAAACGTGCCGTAATGTCGTCTAGTAGGAGGTCTTGTTAAGCAGCTTTTAAATCAAAGTTGGGCCTGAGTGAAATGACTTGTGGCAGAGCCACGCTACAATGTATTATGCCAGCAGCACGAATGAGTTTGTGCGACTGGGAAGGGTCCCTGCTCGCACGGAATACCAGCATGGAATAGCAGCATAATGTGGCTGTGTTTTGGGTGTCAATAAAATAGGAGACCGTTTTTAAAGACAACGAAGTGTCCATCTAAGTCCTTAGAGGTGACAACGCATCTACGTTATGATTCTTAAGTATTTGGGAATCACGAGAACAGTGTCCTTGTTTGTCTCCCTTACTTCTATAAAAAAATACTTTCTTTCCCATCGGTTATCGGTTCTATTAACTATATTTGATCAATAGTTATTTTAGATTACTATTTTATTGAACCATATCAGTTTCAACAGAATAGAATAGAATAATTTTTATTCAATATAGATTATAAAATAATACTTATTGAAAGTCATTTTTTATTTACCACTGGCTCGGAAAATACCTCTGTCCTGGGAAGAACCAGCAAAAAACCAGCGGGACTTTTTTTAATATTTCACTTTACAATAATTTTGTATGTAACTACAATTTTTAAATGAATTTTTCCAAGGGTTATTTTCATTTATGTATTCTTTGATATTATATTAACCCTTTTTCTACAATTTTTCTTTAATAAAACATTTAAACTTGTTTATTGACAAATTTTGTACATTTTCTGGGATAAAATGCCACAACTTTTTTTTGTCATTAGCCGATTTTGGCTCTTACGACATCCACGGGACAAGTATGGTGGTGGGTATATTTCGCTGCCACTGCGACAAAACGTGACGCCAGTAGATTTATATTTATTAACACGGTTTTCTTAGTATGGCCTGTATGTATGAATGTAATGGAATTTCTTAATTCAGCTTGCACCACTTCCGGACTAAATAATCTAAATTTTTGCCAGGTTGGACAAAAATATCGTATTTTAGATACAATTAATACTTCTTGAAATATGCGCATTCTCAATTAAATCCTTAATCGAATGGATTTGAAAAACTAAGCTCCGAAAAGAGTCATGTTTATCACCCATTAATTTACTGATTCACTGACTAACTCATCAACAAACATACTTCTAGCTGCCTAAAAATCTTGAAATTTTGCATTAAGTTAGATAATTAGGTGTATGCAAAGTATAAACATCTGAAAACCACAAATTATCAACATTCGGTGTTGTCAAAGTTATTTGTGCGGTAAGTTTGTACATTAAAGTAACCGCACCACTTGAAACTAAACGCACCATTAACTTTGACGACATTTAATTTTTATAGTTTATATTAAAAAGAAAACAGTGAAGCGCAAACGCAAGAAAAACGTTGAAGTTCATATATTTATTTAAAAAAATGAAGGTAAAAATTAATCATATCCCACGTGAATGTGAAAAGAGGACTAAGTTCGGTACAAGCGATGTTTGGAGTTGTCGGCTTTGCCGATAAAAGAATTGATTTCTGGACGGGAACCATGTTTCATAGCAGTTCCTTCAGAGTTCTTTCTAATCGGCTTGACTCATTGGCGCTGCGAAGAGATGTTGCATCTCTTTACATATTCTATCGCACCTACCACGGGGAGTGCTCAGAGAAATTGTTCGGCCTAATACAGCCGCCACATTTCACCATCGCACATCGCGACAAACTTGCAATGCCATCCATGCCATCTGGACGATTGGCGGTCTATCACTATGCGATTTACTAGATGTAGTTTTCTTCCTCGCAAACTTCCTTGTCAAATCGACTACCACCAGCGATTTATCCGGACCTATACGACTTATCGACCGTCAAGAAATAGCCTACTTTTTCTTAAAAGGCCGACAATGCATCCGCAATTTCCCCTGGTGTTGCAGTTGCTCATGGGCGGCTGTGCTAAATTACCATCAGGTAAGTCACATGCTCGTTTACCCCCTCTTCTATGTAAAAATCATCTTTTAAATCGATAATAGAAGAACTTTATTCATTCTTACAACTATGATTTAAGTAACTGCTATGGAGCTTAAATGTGAATATTAAAATCGAAATTCCTAGGCAAAAGTTTTGTAAAATATTGTCTATATTGTTGTTGTAAAAGGACATCAGTTTTTTACGTCATTCATTCATTCATTCATTCATTCATTACAGTCTATCAAAAGTTTAGTTTAGTTCACTGCTAAAGTCCTCCCTATAGATTTATAGGGAGGACTTTAGCAGTGAACTTTTTAAATTTTTCCCTCACAGTTGCGATTTCGCCATAGTTGCAACACTCGGTACCAGCAGTTTATATTACTTGCAGTTACTATCAGGAAGCTATGTTGCTGCTCATCCCCTCGGTACTACACAATATTTTACGTGTGATGGCGGCGTAACATAATCTATCACCCCATTTCGTCTCGTGGGTGTTGTAAGGGTTGCTTATTGGAAATGCCGGAAAAATCTTATGGCTTTCGATAGATAAATATATGCAGTCTCGCTTCTACCAGACGTAAAACACCAAAAGGTACAAGAGATCTGGTACTGCCACCACCTCAATCTGGCAATGCCACGACGTCAATCCACCTCCTAAGCGTGACAAGTCTTCCCTACGGGGGAGAATTATATGCTGCAGTGGACTTTTACGGGCTGCTGATAATGAAGAAGAAGACTGAAGAAGGTTGAAGAAGAAGATATATTGGATTGCACCTGATAGTAAGTGGTATAGTAGATGTAGTCGAAGATGGTAAAGCGCCTTCATTCGTTAATTACAGCCCATCGAAAGCCCACCGCTGACCGTAGGTCACCCCCTCAGATTGCCCTATTTGCCAGATGCTGCACTTGGCAGGCGGATTTGTTATTGCAGTTTACTTCAATTTCAGATTAGTGACAGAAAACAGCTTTACTAATAAGAGGGTATTAGCTCTGTGTTCACCAACCTGCCTGTCGATTGTAGTGAAAATGAAGCGCTTTTCAACTATATTTGAAAAAAATTATTCCTTAAAAAATAAGCCTTTTAAAAATCTAAAATATCTGAAATTGGTGCTAAGAAACAGTGCATAGAAGAAAAAGCCCCGATTTCAGATTAAAAGTTTAATTTTTTAACCCTTTTGATTCCAAATAATATATTTAAAACTTTGTCCCCTATTTTTTCAAAATCTCCAGAATAACTCTAAAAGTATGAGGCAACCTAAATATCCCATTTAAATAAAAAAAATCGAATCGAATTGACGAAAATATCGAGTAACATACATACAAAACAAAAAGAGAAAAGAAAACATAGTCGAATAGCGAATCTTCTGTTTTGAAGTCAGCTAAAAAGTTTGATAGCGATTTGAGTAAATTTAATAAATACTTTACTCAAATCGCTATATTTGAGTAAATCTAATAGAAATTTAATTATTTGCAAATCGTTATTTTAATCCAGTACATAATTTATTGTGTTTTTATAATTGTATAAAATTTAATTAGATTGGATAATGATCTTTTTAGTTTACGCGAATACTTCACATTGAATGAAATTGATTTTTACAGGATAGTCCCGTAACAATGGGTGCTGCGAAGCACTCGAACGTTGGGAAAATAAAAATATTATATTATGTAAATTAAATGCTTTAAAATTCGTAAAAATTAATTTCATTTAATTGCATTAGTTTTCACCCTATAAGTTGTAACAGAAAATTATGATATTGAATATTTATGAAAATGGAACATATAACATTATGTACATTTGTATGATATATGTATAGAATACCTTATAAACAAGTATATACGAGTATATTCTGATTTATCCGATTTTTTTCATTATTAGTTTATTTTTGTTGCACTACCTCGCATAAGTTTATCTATGCTTAGCCTAATGGTTGACTGGTAGAGAATGCCTTATGGCATTAAGTCCGCCATAATATGTACGATTTTATTTTTTGTGCATAAAAGTTTAAATAAGCGCCATGAATAAAAACACTCGTATTGTATAAATAAAAACATAGTGTTACACGCTTATTTACTTTTATAAGCCAGCACTTGGCTACAATACCACCTGGTGGTAGTCCTAGATGGTAAATCGCACTGTCTTAGCGTAAGAAAGGCCTATCCACTCTTGATCCTATGACACCCAGATTGTAATCGGACGGAAAGAAAACGTTGTAAGTAAATAGTGTTTTACAGCACAGGCGCTCTTAATGCGAGCACATTTAGTGGCACATTTAATCACAATGAGGTTAATGTGCAGTGTTTTTCTTTCAGAGTTAATTTACCGCACTTATCCCGTATTGTTTTAGACGCAACAGTTGTAATTCTTTCGTTTGGTGTGTGGTTTTGTAATCTGTTTATATTCCGTTTGTGTAATGAGATCAATTACGTAATTCGTTATACATAGTAGTAATTTAATTGATACCAGTCTGTCCAGAATTTGTATGTGTATGTATGTATTATACGTATGTATGTAAAAGTGACTGCAGCCTAATATTTTTTTTTAAGTATAAGCACAGAATAATTAATAGTTAGAAGAAGTATAAGGGTGTTAAACGAACATACAGACCATCTGATTGTAAGTGGATACTAGATGTAAAAATGTCTATGGGTTCTGCATCGGTCGAGCCGATCCATTTGTGCTACAACCATAATATAGATGTAGCATGGCTTTACCGCGTATAAAGTTAAGGTAGTGAACCACCCTGAACACAAGCATTTGAAGCTAACTTTTAGTAATGTTAATAACTTTATTAGTATTATTTAAAAATTTATCTATGTAGGTATAAACGTTAGCTTGATCCAGAGTCCACAGCTACTTATCGGGTAACATACGTACAAAAAACATACAACCAATTGAAAACTTCCTCTCCCCTTCTTTTCTGAACTCGGCTAAGATGCATTTTATGAACATTCGGTGTGTTATTTTTTTAATTTTTATGTTTCGGCTTAAGCTTTTGTTATGGTGGTTAATAATTCTTGTTTACACAGGGTCCGAATGCTTTATGTGTACTGGTTTTTAAAATTGTTAGAAGCCGATTAAAGCTCGAATAAACCCAAGCGGTCAGCACAATCGACACATTATTTAAATGTAGTATTTGCATTGCATTTAGTATAGTTCCAGAAATAACACGACCATAACATAAATATATGATATAGAATAATATTCATAGAAATATATAGATAAAAATAATAATAATAAAAACACAGACATGCACTTATTTCTATACTATGTATAATGTAATGTTAATGTATATGATGTAGATATGGCTTAATATAATAGTATTGATAAACTTTCGAAATAATTCTGTTTAGTCTAACGTCTCTAAATTCAACGTGGATCATAAGCTTGCCGTCAGCTTATAAGCGCTTCAGATTGTTAGCAGCCATTTTCCAAACCCATTGGGACAGTGGTTATCTCAGTCTCAAGAGAGGGATCTAAATGTCGCGTGTAAGAATTTCAGTAAAACTCCTAGTTATCTGTTTCAAAGTTATTTAATTTCAAGTCGCCACATTCCAACAGATAGGCTTAGTATAAAAGCTCTTGCAACTTGGAAACATAAGCAAGGGTTAGCTCTTAAAATATTAAAATGCCACAAAGATCTTCTGGCTTTCGATAGCTGACGGTATAATATTAGGTTACTACATTACCAGTAAGTTCCATATGTGAAATATCTAGAGAAGCCACGAGGAGCAGCGTTAAGATTGCGACATGTCTGGTTAGCCAAGCGTGTCTTACCACTTTGGGGAAGTTCATGTCCAGCACAAAATTGAAAGAAAAAAAAAGTATTTATAGCAGTAGGCAGTGGCGATGTCGTTGACTGCGTACTTTTTTGTAGCACGTAAACTTTGAATATAAAAATATCCAACTTTCGATTTAAACTGTTGAGAACAAAATTTATATCATCGTGTTGCATTTCTTTTGAATTGAAACATTTGGAGATTGGAGTTTTCTAATGTGGTGTAATCGTAATAATAATTTCAACATAGCTAAAATTAAGGTGTTACATGCAATTTGCTTAGTCTCCAACGATTATCATAAAGCTCTTTCATGATAATCGTTGGAGACTTATGGTCATGCAATATCTACGGAAGTTGAATTGAACTAAAATTAATATAACGATCGGCAACTCGCCAGCTCAGTGTGGTCATTGCGGTAAAGATAGTATTTTTTTTAATAGAATAAGGGTGACAAACGAGCACTCAGTCCACCTGATGGTAAGTGGATGCCGAGACCCATAGACATTTATATTTAAAAATGCAGATGCGTTGTCACCCTTGAGGTCTTAGATGTAATGCCTCGTATCCAGTAAAAAGGTCTCCAGTTCTCTACACTCACCATACGAAACACAGCAGCATTAAGCTGCTATTTTACGCTGGTATTCACATATTTGTGAGAGACGTATGATCAGAATATGTTTTGTATGATTAGAAACATACTCAGAGTACGCTATACTTTATGTAATGGATTTGATGTAAACACGCGTCGCATTTCATCAAATGGGGTCGCGTTTCATAAGTAGGTATGTATCCATCTTAAGTACTCCCCACACGAGATAAGCCTTTAATATGATTGCAATATGTGGGTAGACAACGTTTATTCCAAGTCTCTTAAGGGCTTGCACAATTTATTTAGGAAATAAACAAATTGATGTTAAAACAATTAATGCTTAAAATTTCAATTAATTATAAAACAAGTAATCTAATATATAAAAATTAATGTTTGTTTGTTCGTATTTTATGCGCTGCCATACCGTTCATCAGATTGCACTTGCGCGAAGGTTATAGGCACAGTACAATTAAATAGTGTACCGACAAATTTATTTAAAAGTCATATAACATTCAATTTCAATGAATGTATTATCATTACTAATGAAACAATATAACTCTTCCAAATTTAAAATGATATTTCCACAATTATTTCTTCTGCCGCTGGAACGCGCCGGGTACCAGCTAGTGCGTTATAAAACGTATAAATGCAAACAATGTTTAATTTATTTTGTGAGTTTATTTTAAAGTATTTAATACTTAAATAACTAAGTGGAATTACTATTATGATCGAAATACTTAATATAATACCGATGAAAGTTGCTAAAAGCTCATAAAAGCTTTCTGACTTGAAAATGCACGAAGTGAAATGTTAGTGAATTTTAATAATGAGCTATGTTTAGGAGGCGGCGCGGCGGCTTGAGCTCCTTATCGGTCTTCGCCTGCAGCGCGGAAGCGTCCGCAATCTGATTTGCTGACTCGGTGAGCCTCAACGGGGCATAATAAATACCCCAAAACTTTTCATTCTAGTTTAACTTAGTTATTCTTTGCGAATGTTGGTGCAGATAAAATTTATAATAATTTATTAGTAAATTTATTCATATTATAATTACTTTTGAAGTGAAAGCCTCTTTAGAATCGTTGTGATTTGAAGCTCGATGAAACGAAAAAGCGACACTAGAAAGAGATAAATATATACATTACAGGATTTAGGCCTGCAAGAGAATGAAATAGAATACAGTTATACAGTGTTTTCTATTATTTCGGTCTCCTTTTCTGAAGGTTTTACTTCTACCGCGTGTGAACTTCTCACATGTATTTTTTAATTTTATCATGACTAATCTACACTAATATTATAAAGAAAACTTTGTTTGTTTGTTTGTTTGTTTGTTTGATTGTAATGAATAGACTCATAAACTACTGGACCGATTTTAAAATTCTTTCACCATTCAAGCTACATTATCCACGAGTAATATAGGCTATATTTAATTTTGAACAAAAATTGGGTTCCGTAAGATATTAGGGTTTTTCGGACACAAGGTGTAAAAATCAACCAAAAGTTACTTATTTTGCGTACCCTGCCTAAACTATTAAAGATAGAACCATAAAATGTTCTAAGTAATTGTAGATCTTATAAATATCTACAAAAAGTCCGCGACACACTATACCTATCTATGTCGAGTGAGCACAATAACCATTTTTATTGAAAAATCTTGATTTTTTGGACTACATTTAAACGCGTTTATTTTACTCTAAATTATTTCATTACTAAGTACAGTTAATGTAGATAATATTTGGTCTTTGAATGATTAAAATTGGACGTTTGGTTCTGAAGTTATAGCGAAATTAAAATATTACGATTTCTGCTGCACGGCCCGTTGCGAAGTAGGCGTTACCAAGGCCCGGTGAGCGTGTGGGAGGGAGTTTAGATCTATGGTAAGGTACCCGCGCGGCTCAGTCGCGCGGTCGGCTCCTACGCAGCGGTCGTGCGTGAAGTCTAATAATTTTCGTGCGATTTTTTTGGGTTTCGTTCTTTAAACTACACCTACGCAAAGTTCTTCTCAGAGCTAAACAACAGTTCTTCTTAGAGCTAAACAACAGTTCTTCTTAGAGCTAAACAACAGTTCTTTTCAGGGCTAACCAACAGTTCTTTTCAGGGCTTACCAACAGTTCTTTTCAGGGCTAACCAACAGTTCTTTTCAGGGCTTACCAACAGTTCTTTTCAGGGCTAACCAACAGTTCTTTTTAGAGCTAGAATATTACACGCTAATAACATTATCTTAAACATTTGAAAATGCCTAAGAGAGCCAGGTCTCAACTTTCTAAACATAGTTCTCAAGCACGGGCAGCAAAAATACGTCGTATGGGAGAATCTTCACCTGAACGTTCACAACGCCTTGCTGAACAAAATCAGAGAAACTCTCAGGTACGCGCACGAGAGTCGAGTGTCGAACGTTCACAACGCCTTGCAAAACAAAATCTGAGAACCTCTGAGTTACGTGCACGAGTCGAGGCTGGAGCGTTCCCAACGTCTTCATGAACAAAATGTAAGAACCTCTGACTTACGCGAACGAGAGTCAGTGTCGAGCGTTCGCAACGCCTTGCCGTACAAAGCTTGAGAACCTCTGAGCTACGCGCTCAAGAGTCGAGGCTGGAGCGTTCCCAACGTCTTCATGAACAAAATGTAAGGACCTCTGACTTACGCGAACGAGAGTCAGTGTCGAGCGTTCGCAACGCCTTGCCGTACAAAGCGAGAACCTCTGAGCTACGCGCTCAAGAGTCGAGCCTGGAGCGTTCCCAACGTCTTCATGAACAAAATATAAGGACCTCTCAGTTGCGCGAAAGAGAGTCGAGTGTCGAGCGTTTGCAGCGACTTAGAGCTCAGGCAGAAGACAGCAGTTGTCCACAAATAGAGTTCGCAATCAATTTTGCTAACAGCAACAGACTGGCTTTCAGATATGATCCGCAGTTTGATTATGCACAACAAGCGTCCGTCAAATCAGGTCATGAATAAGATCTGCTCTAACTGCTCTGCCAAGAAATGGGCGGACGAACCTAATGGAATGTGCTGTGCTTCAGGTAAGTTTGTCTTCCTAACCTGCAGGAGCCGCCACAACCAATAAAAATCTTGACTAATAACCATCCATTATCTGGGCATTTTTAACAAACATACGTAAATACAATAGTCTTTTCAAATGACTTCGTTTGGCGCAAAAGAAATCAGGAAGGAAATTTTATGCCCACTTTTAAAATTGAAGGACAAGTGTATCATCTAATTGGTAGCCTTTTACCACCATCAGGCCAAAACCACAGTTCTTTGCAAATATATTTTATTTCGGATGCAGACCAGTTATCGTTGCGATCAAGCATCGCACCAACCTTAAAATGGATTTAATTCACGAATTACAGACCGCTTTAAATAATCATAACGTGTACATACGAAGTTTTAAACAAAACTTAGAACTTAACTCCTCAGATAATTTAAAGTTAATTATTCATTCAGATCGCACTCCACAGACAGCACACAGAGGCAGATATAATGCTCCTACTGTAAACGAGGTAGCTGTTCTCTTGGTCGATGAATACAAAGGTCCCAGGGATATAGTCTTACACGGTAGAGACGGGCAGCTCAAAAGAGTTTCTGAGCTACATCGGTCCTATGATCCACTACAGTATCCTATAATGTTTGTGACAGGAGAAGACGGTTATTATTTGACTATCCCTCAGCAGGGTTCTGCGCGTAATAAAACTGTTTCGTGTATGCAATTTTATGCATTTAGATTAATGATTAGAACTAACTCTTTTAATCCGTTACATTATTACAGAGACTTATTTAGTCAATATTGTGTTGACATGATGGCGAAAATGATATCGGAAAGATTAAATTATATTTGTCGGAATCAACAAAGACTGAGGGCTGATGACTACATTCATCTCAGAGATGCCTTAAATCATGACGCAAATGTTGACCCATCAAATATCGGTCAACATGTCAGATTGCCATCGTCATTTACAGGTTCTCCGCGTTTCATGCACGAGAAAACGCAGGACGCGATGACGTACGTTCGAAATTATGGTAGACCTGACTTATTTGTCACTTTACATGTAACCCCGAATGGCCTGAAATAAAAGCCGAGCTGCTACCAGGACAACGGTCTTTCGACCGTCATGACATAATTTCACGTGTATTTCATTTAAAGATGAAGAAATTCATCAAATTATTTGTCAAAGAACAGATATTCGGTAAAGTAAAATGTTATATGGCAAGTGTGGAGTGGCAAAAGCGCGGTTTACGTCATTGTCATTTTCTGTTCTGGCTAGAAACTAAAATACAACCAGATGAGATCGACAGTGTCATAGTTGCGGAGCTACCCGATCAACAAATTGATCCGGTACTACACGACATTATAACTAAAAATATGGTACATGGACCCTGCGGAGAACATAATTTAGCTGCACCATGCATGAAGAACGGTGTCTGCACAAAAATACCCTCGCCGTTTCATGAACGATACCCAGACCGGAGAGGATGGGTATCCAGTTTATCGTAGGCGCGATACGAAATGGCGGTCGGAGCACTACGCTACAAATCAGGGGCAACATGGTGACGATAGATAATAGGTGGATTGTTCCATACTCCCGCTACTATGTAAGACTTTTAACGATCATATAAACGTGGAGTATTGCCACTCTGTCCAAGCCATTAAATATATATGTAAGTATATAAATAAAGGTTCAGATCAGGCAACTTTTAGCCTTAGAAACCCACACGATGAGGTCGAAAACTATTTAAATGGCAGGTACATAAGCACATCTGAAGCTGTCTGGCGCTTATTTGAATTTCCATTCACGAGCGGCATCCTACTGTAGTGCATTTGGCCGTTCATCTAGAGAACGGTCAAGGGTGTATTACACCAGGGACAGCTCATCAAGTTGTCCAAAACCCACGCAATACCACATTACTGACATTTTTGCTCTGTATGAAGATGAATTCGCGAAAACTCTTCTGTATCATGAAGTCCGCAATACTATACATGGGCAAATAATACATTCACTAGAAGGAAGTGAAGATGAAGTTGGACATCCGGGGATAAAAAAAGATGCCGCTTTAGGTAGAGTCTACGGGATACATCCATCCCAATCAGAGTGTTTTATCTTGGATTCTACTGCACCACGTACGCGGTCCGACCTCATTTGCATGTTAAAACTGTAAACGGTATTGTCAAAGAGACGTATCAAGCAGCTTGCGTGACCGAGGTTTACTTGAAAACGATGATCATTGGGGTAACACTTTAAGCGAAGCTTCGTTATCACATTGTCCAAAAAACTAAGGAGTTGTTCGTAGTCATACTTTTATTTTGTCAACCATCGGAACCATTGAAGTTAGGGATTTCAAAGATCAGTTCTGTGAAGATATTAGACATCGTATCAGACAACAAAATCAGGATAACACTTCACCCTTCACTGAAGTCATTTATAATGAAGTATTAATTGAAATAGAAAACAAACTAGAACTAAACGACAAAATTTAAGTGATTTTGGATTACCTTCTCCCGTTCGTACCCAGAATAATACTATTGACACAATGGTACAACAGTATAACAGCAATGATCTAACAGCGTTTGTTAATGACAATGTGCCTAGTACCAGATCAAAGATGCTTATGAGACTATTGTGGACAGCGTGAACAATAACATGGGAGATTATTTTTTGGACGCACCAGGAGGCACCGGAAAGACTTTTCTCGCAAATTTGATACTTGCTAAGATACGGCAATCAGGAAGATAGCGATTGCAGTTGCTTCGTCAGGAATTGCTGCAACTCTCTTGAACGAAGGAAAAACTGCTCACTCTACGTTTAAACTCCGCTATCCGTATCTTTAGATCAACGGTCTACGTGCTCTATTCGGAAAAATGGGCCTCTTGGTAAGTTGCTGCAAGACGCGTCGTTGGTAATATGGATGAATGCACCATGAGTCATAGAGCTCATGTGGAGGCCGTGGACCGTACTTAAAAGACCGAAGCTCATAATGTCATGGGTGGTATCACTTTTGTATTTGCTGGAGATTTCTGACAAACGCTTCCTGTCGTCAACAGAGTACGCGAGCAGATATTATGAAGGCATGTTTAAAATCGTCTCACCTTTGGACATCTGTTCAACATTTGAATTTGCGTACTATGAGAGCTCATCTACATGGAAATACGCATAGCAATTTTCCACAACAGCTGCTGAAACTGGGAGAAGGAATTTTTCCATCTTTAAATTTGGGCACCGATTATGCGGTTACTTTGGATGAGTCTCTAGGGCAAATAGTCTATAATTTAGATAGTCTGATAGATGCTATATATCCTGACATCGAAAACTTACATCAAAATGATTTTCGTTGGCTGTGTTGTAGAGCAATAGTTTCTCCAGGAATGAAACAGTCAACGAAATAAACAATTTAATTATGCAGAAAGTACCGGGTGAAGTTAAGTGCTATAAATCCATAGACACCGTCACTAACATTGAGGACGCAGCACTACCCCGGAATTTTTAAATTCTCTGAACCCTGCCAGCCCACCTCATGAACTGTCGTTAAAAGTTGGCACGCCGATAATGCTTCTCAGAAATTTAAGACCCCCAACATGTGGGCATTGGACTTATAAAGGAGCTAAAAAAGATAATAGTTGTGAAGATTATCACCGGCCCTGCAGCTGGTGAATTAGCTCATATACCAAGAATACCCATGATCCCTACTGATTTGCCTATACCCAAAAAGGCTCCAATTTCCAGTAAAAATTTTCGCACTCACGATAAACAAATCCCAGGGCCAAACATTCAAATTAGTAGGAATTGATTTACGAAAAGAATGTTTTACGCATGGGCAACTTTACGTTGCCCTATCACGGGTCGGGGATCCTGACCATCAGTATATTTGTTACCAGAAAATAATATAACGTCAAATGTTGTGTATAGAGAAGCTCTAACATAGCTTAAGTTTTCTATCCTAAAACAACAGGTTGCACTCCGACTTAACAAATAACATCCACAGAAAGAAAATCTGTTCAGCCTGCGGATAGTGACTGCTTCGTCGATGTTAGTGTCGGTGTTCGTGAATTGACCTGGGAACATTTTGTTTGCTGACCGTGTCTTTCCTGTAGGCTTTTGCAGCGGTAACCGACATCCACGCGGGCGGAGCCGCAGGCGACCGCTAATAACAAATATCTTGAATACATGTTCAAACAAGGTTAATTAACATATTAACGTATTTTTTTATTTCATTGAATATCATCATTAGCCTTTTTAAATGGCTTTACGCACACGGGGTCATGTAATATCGCTGGTAGGTGAAATACCGGTAAAATACACTACAGGTCTGTGCGGTTTATGTTTTCTATTATGATGGATTTTCTATTCGATTTGCCGTTACTTATGAGTATATCAGCAGGATGAGTTTAGCGGCACGTGCAGGTAAGTTTGACGTTCAGTGAAAAATTATATTATAAATAAATTATGAATGGGAAAAATTTAATTTTATGTACATAACATTATTATTAACTTTATATCTTTATACAATTAATTTGAATTGTCTATCAATTTCATTTACTTATTAATTGATATAATCATCATCATTATAGTGCATAACAAGTTCCCCAAGGAATGTCATTTCTAGATAATCCTAATTTAATTATTGTAATAATGCTATTATTTCACATTATCAGTCATTTATTGTTAAAGTTATTTATTCGCAGATACAGTGTTTCAAAAATCAATTTAATTATTTTATTTTAATAATATATCATACAATAACGATTTAACGATGAAAAACAACTTTGTAAATAATGATTCATTGAATGATGGTTTTCAAATCTCAAATTTAGAAATCATAATTAAAAAATGGATTATTTTATCAATAACATAAATTTTATGAATGAATTATGAATAATGAAAAAAAGTTTGTGTATTTCTTTTACATCCCTGTTTTTATCATTACAAGTACACTACGAAAAATTTATGATATTTGCATAAGGAAAAAAATAGAGATAAGGGTTTACTAAAGAAATAGGTATAATTATTTTATTATTTCATTGACGACTTTATGGGCAGTAATTAAGCTTTGGGTTGCGGGCTCGAATCTCGCACGGAAAAAGAAATGTTTGAATTGCCTATATTATATACAGATAAATTTGTTCTAGGCCTGAATGTTCATCCATTTGCAATTTATGTACCTATGTAAAACGTTTCCATGATACAGGGGAATATCCTAGTGCACAGAACACAATTACTCTGTACCAAGTCCTAGTTATTTTAAAGTCCTAGTCCTTTTTATTTTAAAACGAAAAAGGTTATTGTTTATGAATGCCACGTCTTAACACTTTTTTGTTTAATAATGTAATAATGTATATTTTATTTAAAAATATTAATGTTTTAAAATAAATATTGTACTAAATATCGGCAACACTGAAATTGTTAATTGCAATCTTAAGTGCTGATTAACACGTGTTCGGCGGTAAACGTAGATCGTGAGGAAACCTGCATGTGTATAAGAAATAAAATATTATGGAGACATGTGAAGTCCATCAATACGCAATGGATCAGCGTGGGAGACTTTCTGGTTCTAAATCCGCTCAGAAATGAATGAAACAGCGGGACTTAAATTAACTGCTACTTTACTTCTTTACTATTTATAAAGATTTGCTGATACTTCTTCCATTCGGTATATTTTTAAAGAAAGGAGCTCCATAAAATATTCCGACGTTTAATGTATTCACAACTAAGCGAATTTATTTTAGTTTCGTAGAATTGTTTGCTGAATTTCCGCTCTTTAAAGGTTGAATAAATCCTATTTTATAAAGTGAGAACTACTATCAGATAACATAAGACGCCCGTTTATTTGTTTATTTTACAATGTATTGGTAATCGATTAACATTAAAGGACAATGCCAGATCGTGCCCCACCTTGTACAAAAAAGGTAAATGTATGTAAAATAATCTTATGAATATTGAACTTTTTTGTAATAAATAATTATTTTCTACAACTTGCGGTAAAATATTAATTTAAAAAAGGAATTCAACGGTTAATATTTTATCATTTCCAGTAGGTATAATTAAAAATATATTAAATCTTTGTCGTAAAAATATTATTTACCGATTTCTAATATGATTTATTATAAATAAGTGTAAGTCTTGCCCAATGATTTACGTTTTTCGATTCATCTATGTAATTGTTTTTTTTAAAATATTCATTGTAGCTGTCGTCGTATTTGCGACCATGATGATATTATCAAATGCTGTTTGATTACATCGTGTCATTTAGGCTAATTCTGTCGTTTATAAAAATAAACGTATTCTAGCAGTACTTTAGTTTTTTCAGTATATAAATATCTTGTTTAAATGAAAACTTGTAAAATTATTGGAAAAATCCCAATCTTGATCGTTAATACATTAGACGGGGGAAACAGTTTAAAACAGTAAATGTTTATTGTTATCGTAATATTCTTAATATAATTTACAATTATTGATTTTTTTAAAAGCGGTTTATTTGGAAAAAAATTGCCTCGTGCCACAGATTAAATAATAGTTTCCTCGTGCTGCCTATGTACAATAAGTGTTCCAATTTTTAATTTTTATGTTAAACACTCGCTAAAAAAAATCTGAACAGAGAGAATGACATCGAAGTGATTCCGTAAGTGGTTCGTTTTGTCGAGTTCGGTATGGAACATCAATCTACATATTCAATTGGAAATTTTATAGATTAGATAATAATCAATGAATTACCTATAAGTATATAAAATGACCACATGTCATTTTATTTATTCCATTAAATAATGCTTCTGCGTTTTATTAAACATTATTTAAAAAAAAACTTATGCTAACTGATACTAACTAATACCTATTAGCCGACTAAACTAAAGTTTTATAGCAAGACAGTTGCGACTTTTGTTGCTGGGCAAAAATTAGCTAATGTCGGTGACGCCAATATGCGGGAATGAGTCATAATTTCTTGAGATACGAGTACTATCTCAAGAAATAACGCTACTAAAAGTAGCAAATTTAAATTATTTATTGTAATTATTTAATGGTGGTGTCATCTACACAATTCTCTTTTATTTCTTCAAATTTCTTTTTATATCGCATCTTTGCCCACTTCGATCTTCTTAGCCTTAAACTAGATCAGTAAGTAGCGTAGGGTTGCATTTTCATATGTAATTTTAATTCTGTCTTTTATTCAGGTGTAGTATGTAATGTATGATTTGTTATTTTTATTGAACAAATGGTGAAAAAAAAATTATTAAAAAAATCTCAAACATTCTGTCCTTTTTATCTTTTAAATTCAAAATGCGTGGTAATGCATTATTTTAACTGATTGTCTACTATTTTACTACGCACGCACACATTCGTAAGGGTCGATCAATCGGCAAAAACATTGTGAATTGAATCGCACACAGCGGAGCGCGCGTATTTTGGGATAATTTCAAATAAAAGTAGAAGCCTTATTTACTCGTATTTTAAAAAACTGCAATAACGGTATATCAATATTTATATATTCGAACTTTAGTTTTAAATTTGGTTACTCTTTGAATAATAACCCTATATAATGTGTGATATATTACATTTTTTATAGAATAAGAGTGACAAACGAGCACACAGTCCACCTAATGGTAAGTGGGTACTATGACCCATAGATATCTACATTTATCCTCAATTAAGAATCAAAATGCAAATGCGTTGTCACCCCTGAGGACTAAGATGCAATGCCTCGTTTCCTGTAAAAAGTGTCTCCGATTCTCTACACTCACCATACGAAACACAGCAGCATTAAGCTGCTATTTTACGCTTGTATTTTGTGAGAGTGTGGTCCTACCCCGGTTGAGCCACAACCATAATATAGCTGCAGCGTGGCTCTACCATGTATAACTTTCACTTTTTATTGTTAGAGACCCGTATCAAGTAGCGGACTCAGAAAGGAGAAGAAAATGATGAAGAACGTATCCGTTACCGATACAGCTTATCAAAAGTGTAGTGCTGAACACATGCCTCCCCCATAGATTGCCTTATAGGGCGGATATTTGCCATAGTTACCACGCTTAACGAGCGGGTTAGCAACCGCAGTTTTTATTTGTTATTAGGAAGATGCTGCCGCCCATCTCCTGATTCGTTTCTTTCTGTCGCCCCTTACGACACCTACGTGACAATATGAGTTAGTGAATATTCTTCAACCAACACAACACGATCACGGAAGAAAAATGTATCACTTAGGCAAAATTTACGATTCTATCTGCATTATACTACATACCATTAGGCGTTTTGAGTAATGCAAATGAGTCTTAGCGCCACAAATGTGATCTGAAACAAAAATAAATACATTTTTTTGGAATCTTATGTAACATACATATATTATATGTTAAATGTGGTGATATCACCATTATTCTAATTGTTTTGTTGGTTATTAAAATAACACACAAATTGTGGGTCTTTAATTACTTGGTACTGATATGATTAGTATACCTAGAGCGTCGATACCTGCAAGTTCCTCAAGATTCCTATATAAATCGCTTCTCTTAAAATATAATAAATGACAGTTTGATGCTTAGTTTTCAGTTACGTATTTTTTTAAATTGACGAACTTACATTCCACCTGATGGTAAGTTGCTACTTGAATCCATGGACACCTGTGATCCTGGATCGAGTTAGAACGAAGAAGGCTACAGATGCGTTGTCACCCCCGAGGCGTTCCATCTTAGCGATTGAAATGCCTCACAGTTCGTAGTTATACCGGCTCTCTATACCCTTCGGACCGGAACACAGCTGTGCAAGCAAGGCTATTTTGCGGCAGTAATAGGTAAGAGTGTGATAACTACCCAGACGGACTTCCTAGGCAGGAAGGGAGTCTAACCACCGACACAATTTCTATTCATATTTGTATTCATAGTTGGATAGTTTTTTTATTTCGCTAAAATAGATCGTTTTAACCATTTCATTGTTTTATATTGTAAAATGTTTACAAAAATAATTGCTGATTTTTATGCGTTTGATTTTTCTTATTTTTTTCTACGTAACAGTGGGTGCTGCAGACATTTAAATTTAATGATATAAATATAAGTTAAAATTAAAAGCTATAAAATTCGTAAAATTAGTTTTATTATATGAGCACTTTTCGAGTAAATTTTAGAAATTATTAAGAAGTAAACAAGTTTAAGTTTACCAAACCTAAATAAATAAAAATTAAATAAATAGGAAATAATTCACTGGCGAGTGTACTATATTATGTTGATTTTATACACGCAGACTACAAGTATGTTATACTTGTAGCCTGCGTCTATTTTATATATTGACGTTGCCGATTGAAATAAGAATGCTACTTGAGAATACGCACGCGTCAATTTTATCGATATTATTGATTTTAGTATTATTAATTTTGGTTATTTCTCGTATAATCATGTAAATATTTGTGATTCGAGTTGTACACCCCAAAATAAATTATTTATTCATCCAAGAACTTAACAAATGCGATGTTTTTAATAAACACGAGAAAACCATTATTCGTCCGCATTTGATATGCAAATATATGGCCCCGTATTATGTTTTTAACATGTGTACGTATAATTATTTAATCAAAAAAGAGTTTTAGCGAACACGTTCCGCATATTGTTTACGAAACAACAGTTTAGAAGGTGAAACAATATTTTAAACAAACGACGAATGTTTTTGGAATTTAAATTATTTTTTAAGTTTTTAAACCTTATAAAATAAATTTAAGAATAGTTAAGTTGTAGCATGTACGATTACATGACAAAAGTTCTATTTAGAAAATGTAAATGCAAACATTAAAAACTCACACAGTATGCGTTGGTAAATTTAATAAAGCTCCGAAAGGCTCAACGTCAAAAAAATATTACCATATTCCGGAATCATTTTCAGCGTCATGTCAGCATACACTCTCTCACTCAGGCCGCAGTTGACTAGTAATGAGGTACGAGTAGGTATCTCGCTCGCTACGCTCGGCACGCGCCGTCAGCGTTTACCATAGGCTGACACTGGCCTATGTCGCATTTACAAAGCTCTAAAGAACAGATACTTCATATGTCTGAGATTTTTACAAGTGAAACACTTACAAACAGGCAATTTAATTTGTAAATAGTTTATTTTCAAAAACATGTCGAGGTTATGTTATGGTTTGGATTTTTATTTTGACAGAATAGGGGTGACAAACGTGCACACAGTCCACCTCATTCAAATTCACAGTACGCGGGCGGTTCGATCTCACCAATAAATTTGTGAAAGACGGTCGGATCTCACCAATTTTGTTAATTACAATTATATGCGCTGATTTACCACGTGTTTGGTAATGAACGAAAACATCGTGAGGAAACTTGCATGCCTGAGAGATAAAATATTTCGAGGACATGATGTGAAATCGTAAACGAATTGCTTTATAACCCTTTCAAAAATGGGAGGAGGCCTGGGCCCAACAGTGGGACTTATATTATAGAGTGAAACGATTTGAGTGCCTTACATATATAGGAATAAAAAAAATCTTTCTTCTGCTAAATAATGAATATGCTGCAACAAATCATCCAACCTGCAACAGCTTTTTGTGCGTGGGCTTTTTTCCAAGTTATGCATACGATATCGCTCATACTTGATAAGGTATATATCCATATTAAGAGGCTGTTAAACAAGAAGTTTGCAGGCAATATAAGAGGAAAATAACCAAATTAGTTAATAAAATGTTACTTATTTCGGATACCACAGAGAAATAATCAAGACAACTGAGTGTTTATCTCTAAGATTGTAGTACGAATGTGTCGGCTCGACCGGGGAAAGACCACGCTCTCACCGAATACCAGCGTAAAAGAGCAGCGTGTTTTGGTATGATGAATTTAGAGATCCGGAGACCCTTTTTACTGCAAACGAGACATTCCATCTTAGTCCTCTGGGGTGACAACACATCTGCATTTTGATTCTTATTCGAGGATAGATGTAGATGTCTATGGGAAGCAACATCCACTCACCATCAGGTGTACTGTGTGCTCGTTTGTCACCCTTATGCTATAAAAAAATATATTTTTTTAGCTTTAATTATTCAGAAATTTAATAAAAAACTCTCATATGCTAATAAGAAGGCCATTCCTACCAGACAACTGATGGGAAGGCTAACTGAATCTATTATAATGAAAGGCTTGTGTTGGGCTGACGGAGTATATTTGGATATTTTTTTTAATGATTAATTTAAAAAAGTTGCACTTTGAACCCTTATTAGTTTTTTTAAACTAATATCTGCACATCTCGAAGAAACCAGTATATGTCAGAAATATAAAAAGAATCTAGGACAGCGCCGCGGAAATTGCCTTTACTAAGTGGTAGGGCTTCATTTGTCACTTCTCTACAAACATAGTATAAAACAAAGTCGCTTCCCACAGTCTGTACGCTTAGATCTTTTAATATGATGATTTTCATGCGGTTTACATCAATAGACAGAATGGTTCAAGAGGAAGGTTATATATTATATAATTCTTCTGTCCGTGTGAATGTGACTGAACTCCTCCTAAACGGCTGGACCGATTTTGATGAATTTTGTGTATGTGATTAAGTTGATTAGATTAGGTTTAGATTCACAATTGGACCCGGTAGGTGGCGTTGTTGTTGAGATCCAGAAATCAACTAAAAACCCTCTTAGTATCTTTCCTCTCTTGAGGATGCCTGTGTCCAGCAGTGCAACTATTACTTTACTTTTTCTTTAAGTCTTACAATAAAGCTTAAAATTTTGTTTCATGAATTAGTCTTCTAAAACGTCAACGCTACAACAAGCTTATTTGTTAGCTCTTCACGTTGACTTTTAGAAGACACTGTTACAACTCACAACGTAGACTAATACCTTTTAAATCACGGATTGAAAATGTTGTTAAAAAGCCCATTTTGGGAGTCAAAGAAAGTTACTTGTGGGGCGGAGGTAAAAGTAGCATTGTGCTATGCGCTGAGCAGACATCAAAAGGCGTGTATCAAAGAGGAGTGTTAGATCGTACAGGAAAATGCGTTGGGGCGGCCCCTCCAATATTAGGAGGGTTTGATGTCTAATTCAAATTTTGTCCTCGTTGTAAGACGACAAATACATGACGTTATTGATTTTGTATTTTGTACACGCGGAGACGTATTTGTAATTCCCTAGTTGTTTTTAGTTTCCAAAAAATTGCCATGTTAAAGTAAAACACGTTTAAACTAACGTAAAAGCATTTTGTGATACGTATTTCAACTATTATATCCCCTAGGATATTATAATAGTCAAAACTACCCAAAAAATAATAATTGAAGAGTAATTACATTCAACAACTATTTAAATTTAAAGCCGTCTCCAAAAAAAAGGAGTTCATATTTCGACTGTATGTTTTTTTTTATTAAATAGGTTATACTCAGAGATGTGAACTATTTGAAATACATATATTTAAAATGCTAATACAAAATGAAAAATACCTATTTTTATTTGTAAAATTCAAAATGTTTTTCTTAAATTTTTAATTCATATTTCATATCCAACTCCCAACATACTAACCACCGACCAAGTCTAATAAAAGAAAGAAAAGACTGAATTCTATAATATAATTTTTTCGAGGACTCTGATTCTTAAGCAGCCAGTGATATTGTCAATACTACAATATACATGGGAACACTACAATATTTAAAAGATGAAGACAATACTTTAAAATCCTTGAACAGATATTCAAGTGTAAAATATTCCTTGAATATAATACTTGCTTACCAAGTTCTTCACCTGAACTACTATTTTCGTTTGGTGGAACCACTCGTTGAACAAATACTAGTGTTAAATTCAGTGAAGTAAGGTATTTAATAAACCTATTTTGAAAATACGGGTTTTGCATTTTGTATATAAATACGTTCATTGAAAAATATTTTGTATTTATTTGAAATAAAAAAATAACCAAGTTTTGCATTTTGAATTTAAATACTTTTAATAAACTATTTTGCACATCTCTGGTTATAACTCAGGGGTGGTGCCATATACTCGTACATTTGGAGATAAAACTACTTTTTAGATTGATGATTTTATAAATTTAATAATTAACTTTAGAAACTATTAAACAATAAGGGGGCCATGAATGCTTGAAATCTATAAATCATTCTACAATATTATGATAATTTTACTATATTATAGAAGTAGCACGAATGGGTCGGGTAGACAGGTGAAGGCCCACGCTCTTGCAGAATACCAGCGTTAAATAGCAGCTAAATGCTGCTGTGTTTCGTATGGTGAGTGTAGAGAACCGGAGACTCTTTTTACTGGAAACGAGGTATATCTTAGTCTTCACGGGCGACAACGCATCTGCATTTGGATCTTAATCGAAGATAGATGTAAATGTCTATGGGCCACAGCAACCACATACCATCAAGTGGTTTGAGTGGTCGTTTGCCACCCCTATTCCATTCCAGACCCTTTTACTGGAAAGAGGCATTCCATCTTAGTCCTCACGGGCGACAACGCATCTGCATTTGAATCTTAATCGAAGATAGATGTAGATGTCTATGGGCCACAGCAACAACATACCATCAGGTGGACTGTGTGCTCGTTTGTCACCCTATCCTATAAAAAAAAAACATCAAAAGTGGTAAAAATGGCTGATCTATAGTATTAACTAGAAAGTATGTAATAGAAACTGAAAAGAATTATTAAACAGAGTTGGATTCGGAGAAGCTGTGAATAATTAAGCGGGCATGGGAAACCCGCTGGGACGAAAAATTCAGACAGCAAGTTAATTCATTGTGAATAATAAATGGACAATTTACACTACGGGATCACACCATAAGAAAGTGGGAAAGACGAATGAGGGTTAAATGTATCAATTAACGAGTCCTTCACGAAATTGCAATAAATATCCAGCAACGCTCTGTTTTAAGTCGTTAATATACGTGAGATGTTCAGACGTATAATATAAAAAAAATGAGTGCGTGTAATCTTTATTCGCGGTTGAGGTTATCATGAAACAAAATGTTAAGCTTTATTGTAAGACTTAAAGAAAAAGTAAAGTAATAGTTGTGTGCTGGAACGCGTCGTGCCCGCCTGCGGGTGCAACGCGCCCCATCCGTTATCCTATTTGTGTTTATCCCATTTGGTGTTGGTATAGTGTCAGTGTATGATGTGCCTGCGACGTTTGGGTCGGCGGAATCGAGCGAGCGTGGTTGTTCTATTAGTAGGTTACGCGGTCTACGGAGAGTCGGCGCGACGTTCGGTATCTGGACGTAGTTGGCTGCGTTTGCCACTACCGGGTTCGGATGGGTTTCTGCGCTCTCAAAGTAGCGCTGAGACATTAAATAATTTATTTATTGAAACTATTATGCACAAAAGAAAAATCGTACATATGGCGGACTTAAAGCCTTAAGGAATTCTCTCCCAGTCAACTATTAGGCTAAGCAGAGATAAACTGCGAAGAGAGCAGTGCTTACCACTGGATCGTTAGGGATATCACTCGTGTAAAGAGGATTGGAGACAGGACGGAGCCTTGTGGGACCCCAGTCTTTAGAAAACTTTTCGAAGAACGGGTTCCCTCCAGTTGATAGCGAAAAGAGCGATTTGTAAGGAAGGCTCGGATGATGTGTACGTTTAGTTTATACAGCTTTTAGAGCAAGCCGTCGTGTCAGACCTTATCAAATGCCTTAGCGACATCAAAGAAGAGGGCTCCCGTGTTTCGAGATTTTTATCTTTGTCGGATGGTGATTAAAGCCAGACATAATATATTCTGTTAGGCGATGAATTCGGTTAGTGCACGAGTGTTTGGTTCTAAATCCAAACTGTTCGTCAGTGAGGAGTCTGTTTATTTCAGTGAAGTGACGGAGACCTATAGCTGGTGGGTCGATAGCTCGGTTTCGCCGGTTTTGGGATGCCTATTAAGTCTTCTTCTTTCCAGATATCCGGGAAAGAGCAGCTCGAGAGAAGCGCGTTGAAAATTCCTACGAGGAGGTAAATTAGTGGCGCTGGAAGAGATGTCATCACCTTTTTTTATCGAAAGTCACAGGATCGAGTGGATCGCCCGCTGGCGGTAACGCAGACCTACGTTTGACTTCCGCTTCTACCTCTAGTAGGTGAGCGGGATCTGTTGGTACGCTGGATGGTACACTGGCTCTCTAGACTGTCGGCTAGGCATTCGGCTTTTTCGAGATCGTCTAAGGCGAGATCGTCTAAGGCGAGATCGTCTAAGGCGAGATCGGGGTGGTCTAGCCTCACGAGAGGCGGCATGGGAGCAGTTTGCTCTGCTTTGAGAGCTCCAGTCAGCCTCCAAAAGGCGTCTACGGATGGTTCTAATCCTTGTAACAGGTTATCCCATTTATCGTTTCTAAATTGGGCTATTCGTCGTTTAACCTCGTTTTGCAGACAGCGTAGCCGAATTTTGTTATCTTCAGTGCGATAACGATCATAAGATTTTAGCGCGGTGTTTTTCGCTCTAATTAGTTGTCGAAGGTCTGCCGGAAGCTTCGTGTACCGATCACTCGACACACGAACCTTACGGGAGCAATCTTCGACCGCTGAAGTGAGGTGAGTCGATAGGGCGCTAATCGCCCTATTGGCTTCCTCAGGCGAATCTATCTTGGCCGGTATGGAGTCTAAATGCTGGGAGTTCGTAGACTCGAGTTTGACCTCGAGTTTACGCCAGTCGACGATGGTTTTGGTCTGAGGGACCTCACCTGCCGACCGACCCAGTTCTAATACGATCGGCCTGTGGTCCGAGCATAATTCGACGAAAGTTTCGATCGAGTTCGTTTGCGAATTTAAATGCAGATGCGTTGTCAGCCGTGAGGACTAAGATAGAACGCCTCTTTTCCAGTAAAAAGGGTCTCCGGTTCTCTACACTCACCATACGAAACACAGCAGCGTTAAGCTGCTATTTTACGCTGGTATTCTGAGAGATCGTGTTCTTTCCCCGGTCGAGCCGACCCATTCGTGCTACAACCATACTATTAATAATAGTTGTAGCACGAATGGGTTAATATTAGGTCCTTACATATGAAATTGGCGTTTTGTACGGGAGGAATATAAAGTCAATTTTTTTTTGTCAAATATATTTAATTAATCAAAGTATCCACCGTTGTTATCAATGCACTTTTGCCATCTCATAGGTAGTTCATGTTTTTTAGTAAAGGGATCACTTTACTAAAAAACATGAAACGAAATCAATAAACTCTTTGAAGGCGGTTTCGACTGCCGCATCGGAGTTAATTTTTCCTTGTAAGAAGTTGTCCAAATTCCGGAAAAATGGTAATCTGTTGGAGCAAGGTCCGGGGTACGGTGGATGTCGCAGACATTCAATTGTAGCTCATCTAACTTAGTGGTTGTTTGTTGTGCAGTGTGTGGTCTTGCGTTGTCATGAAGCAGCAGTGGCGTAGAGCGATTGACCAATCTCGGTTGTTTAACAGCTAGTTCTTCCTTCATGGTTTGCAGTTGCTGACAATAGATATCTGCCGTAATCGTTTGGCCAGATTTTAGAAAGTTGTAGTGAACGACACCGGCGCTAGTCCAATTCGAGAAAAATTTTCGTTTAGGGCAGGATTTGGCTGGGTCTCCAGGGTTCAGCCATTGCGACGAGCGCTTCCGATTATCGTACAGTATCCACTTTTCATCATAAATAAGGATTCGATTTAAAATCCCTTCATTATTGTGTCGATTGAGCAAAGTAACACAGCAGTCGACGCGTGTTTGTAAGTTCGATTTACTCAATTCATGAGGTACCCATCGTTCAAGTTTTTTTACTTTCCCGATTTGCTTCAAGTGGATTAATATAGTTTTAACACTTACCCCGAAGCCTGCAGCTATCTCTGAAGTGCTTTGTGATGGATCCGCTTCCACAATAGCCTTTAATTCTTCATTTTCCACTTTGGTCTCCGGCCGTCCACGGGGTTGGTTCTGAAGGTCAAAATTTCCAGAACGAAAACGTTGAAACAAAAACGTACCGTACTTTCTTTTGCGACACCAGCGCCGTACACATCATTAATCCTTCAAGCTGTTTCTGCAGCACTGGTGCCACGATAGAACTCGTACTCGTAAATATACCGATATTTCATGTTTTCCATTGTGCGGTAATAAGCGACGCCAAAGAAAAAAATAATGAGGAAAAAACAAATAAATGACCGTTTTCAAAACTCAAATGTACCAGCTAAATGAATTTATAAATTTGAATTTGGAATTCTCAACCAAAGAGGAGATATTTCTGATCAAAGTGGTCAGTACGACAAAACGCTAATTTCATATGTAAGGACACAATAGTAAGCCGGATGTCTTTTAGTAGTGCTACATCACGGACGTCCAGATGATGGTGTGAAAGAAAAGGATAGCGAGTTGGACTCTCAGGAGCGATAACGTCGAAGTTAAGTCTCTCCGTGAGGTCGCATAATGCGTTTCCGTTTGGATTATTTACGTTAGAATTCCAACTAACGTGTTTACAGTTTAGGTCTCCCGCGATCAATACGCGGGGGCCTAGATATAGTAGAGCCGAGATGTTCGGTGTGCCGGCTTCTTATATATATTTCTGCGGTGGCAGATAAGCCGATGCAATTATGACGGGCGGATGGCCCGTAAGTGCTATCCTACAAACCGATGCTTCTAAGTTAGCAAGCGGTGGAGTATCTATAGGTATACAGTGCAAGGACCTTTTGTAGTAGATCAAGGTGCCGTCTTTAGGTCAGGTCAGTCTATCATTTCTTACTAAGGTATAATTAGCTATTTTGGGATCGCGCACGCTAGCTTTCAAGAAGGTCTCTTGCACTAGCATGATGTCGACATCATGATCGCATAAAAAGTACACGATTTCTTCCTTTTGATCTCTGATGCCGTTTGTATTAAAGAACGTGACAGTCAAGAGAGCCAGTGTACTCCATCAAGCGTACCAACAGATCCCGCTCACCTACTAGAGGTAGAAGCGGAAGTCGAACGTAGGACTGCGTTACCGCCAGCGGGCGATCCACTCGATCCTGTGACTTTCGATAAAGTCACTGAAACCATAAAAAGCCTTAAGAATAGATCAGTCCCTGGGCCAGACGGCATCAGCAACAAGGTGATGAAATCTCTTCCGGCACCACTAATTTACCTCCTCGTAGGAATTTTCAACGCGCTTCTCTCGAGCTGCTCTTTCCCGGATATCTGGAAAGAAGAAGACGTAATAGGGATCCCAAAACCGGCGAAACCGCCCTATCGACCCATCACCTATAGGCCCATCAGTCTACTCAACACATTGGGTAAATTATACGAGCGCATCATTCTAAAGCGCCTCCGTCGCTTCACTGAAATAAACAGACTCCTCCCTGACGAACAGTTTGGATTTAGAACCAAAGACTCGTGCACTAACCGAATTCGTCGCCTAATAGAATATATTCTGTCTGGCTTTAATCACCATCCGACAAAGAAAAAATCTCGAAACACGGGAGCCCTCTTCTTTGATGTCGCTAAGGCATTTGATAAGGTCTGGCACGACGGATTGCTCTACAAGCTGTATAAACTAAACGTACACATCATCCGAGCCTTCCTTACAAATCGCTCTTTTCGCTATCGAGTGGAGGGAACCCGTTCTTCGAAACGTTTTCTAAAGGCTGGGGTCCCACAAGGCTCCGTCCTGTCTCCAATCCTCTTTACACGAGTGATATCCCTAAAGATCCAGTGGTAAACACTGCTCTCTTTGTCGTTTATCTCTGCTTAGCCTAATGGTTGACTGGGAGAGAATGCCTTAAGGCATTAAGTCCGCCATATGTACGATTTTTCTTTTGTGCATAAAAGTTTAAATAAATAAATAAATGTCTAAGCGCTACTTTGAGAGCGCAGAAATCCATCCGAACCCGCTAGTGGCAAATGCAGCCAACTACGTCCAGATACCGAACGTCGCGCCGACTCTCCATAGACCGCGTAACGTACTAATAGAACAACCACGCTCGCTCGATTCCGCCGACCCAAACGTCGCAGGCACATCATGTACTGACACTACACCCACACCAAAAGGGACAAACACAAATAGGATAACGGATGGGGCGCGTCGCACCCGTAGGCGGGCACGACGCGTTGCAGCACACACCGCGTACACACCGTACACCCGCGTACCTGGGCGGTTCTCACCACCCAGAACATCGACCGATACGAGCTAAGCAGTCAGAGGCGGGGGTTCGCACAACCCCCCTCGGACAGCGGTTAGATAGGTCAAAAATAACCTCAACAGAGACATGATGGTTGGTAACAATACCAATTCATAAACCATTATCATCCTCATCCCCATCCTAATTGCCGCCTTTCGATTTTTTAAATAGCTCGCAGCCTATTAGGCCGCGAGCCCTGTGTCAAACAAAGCTGTAAGAGCCGCATAGGCTAACAGTGCAAACATCATAAAAATAGAATACCGTAAATATATAATTTTTCTCAGAGGAAATAATGCACCAATCCTTTATTAGTATCCACTGATCCTTCATAAATATCTCTGCATAATACATATAATAAAAACTTTAAAGTTTAAAATACAATGAATTCATAGAGGAGCGCAGGAGCGGAAATAAAAAGCATCAAAAACAATTTCAAAAACGGTCTATATTCCGCGGCTGTTCGTGTATTATCTCGTGAAATAAGAATTATTGTTGAAGCAATATAACAATAAGGATTACTTTGAATGATGAGTGAGATGAATTTTCTATTTATTAAAATATCAAAAACTTATATATCATTAGTATATCTATTATCTTAAGCTATTAAGTGATTGTTTAGTTCAAGACAAGAAAAAGCAATATCTGCAACAAGCTTCGCGATCTATATCAAGCTGCAAAATACAAATGAAAGTTTCGTTCCTTTGTGAGAGTGGTCAATAAATTAAATTGAACCTGAGAAACAATGCAGGTATTGTTCCCTTGCAAATTAGATAAAGTGACTCACATACGTTCGAAATCAACCGCGGAAGCGCTGTTTACAGAGCAATTTAGTATTTTCGTCATTTAATATCATTTATCGTGAAAGTGTCTTTTTTACTTTTAATGTGTATGTTTTAACATTAGCGACATAATATAAACGCATCATTAACTCAGATAACTCAGGTAAATTAAAAGCAAGTCTTTTATAGAAAAATCTATACAAATAAATAAAATTGAAGTCTCTGTTTGTAATGTTAATATAACAGCTTTTTACTAAATGCATATGAAAGTATAATTTATTTATTTATTTATTTAAGCTTTCATGCACACAGTTGTACATATGGCGGACTTAATGCCATAGGGCATTCTCTCCCAGTCAACCATTAGGCTAAACAGATAGACAAACAAGAGGCGGTGCAGCAATAATCAAAATAGAAAAAGAGCTAAAAAAATTGTATATACATATAAATATACATATACACACATACATACACATATACTTAAATACACACAATATATACATATATAAATATGGATACACATATAAATACATACAGTACATTTTATACACAATATATATAAATATTATCTATGTCAGAACAAATATCAAATATACATAATTAAATAAATAAAAATAAGAGTTGAGTTAGTTCAAACTTGCAACGATTTTTCACATGCTTTCGGACTTGATTTTTAAAAACAAACTTATTGGGAACTTTTTAATGTCAAGATGTATGTCGTTCCAGAGTCTGATGGCCGTGAGGGCGAAAGAGTGAGATAAATAACCAGTACGGTGTAAAGGGTGAGCAACTTAAGATTAGCCGAAGAACGGAGAACGATTATGAGAATCTCCCAGGTATTGAAATTTGGATTTCAGATACTCGGGAGCACATGGATCGTTCATAATTCTGAAGAGGGTGCAGAGTATTCTAACATATCTGCGCTGACGGATAGGCAGCCAATTTAGCTGGGCACGAAAAGAAGATACATGGTCGTATTTACGAAGACCATAAATGTATCTGATGCAGTTGTTAAGTAGACGATCCAATGTATTAAGGTGATGTTCAGACAGGTCTGAGCAACACACATCGACATAATCAATAATCGGTAGAATAAGTGACTGGACAAGTAAAATCTTAGTATTGGTGGGAAGAAAGTTTTTTAATCGATATAGAGATCGCAAAGTTCCAGTTGTTTTGCGACTCACCTCCTGTATATGTTTGTTCCATGTAAAGCAACCATCAATATACAGACCAAGGTTCTTTACATGGGGAGAGAATGGTATGACATTATTTTTAAACATAATTGATGGTAGGGTGGGCATATCTAGTTTCGATAATAATCGTGGGCTACCTAAGATTATGGTTTGGCATTTAGATGGGTTCACGTTTATGCCATACACAGTGGACCATTCGAGATATATTTTAAGTCATCATTTAATAATGAGATAGCATTAGAGATATTTGAGTGTTCCACTTGCATATAACTGCAGATCATCGGCATACAGATGGTAAGAGCACTTGAGATTTAATGTGATGAGATTGATAAAAATTGAAAACAGAAGAGGAGAGACTATACCGCCTTGAGGAACGCCAGTAGACACATTACACCAGTCAGATAATATATGTCCAGTGCGCACGGCCTGTTGGCGCCCTCGAAGATATGAAGAGAACCATTCCTCAGCAGAAGACGAGATATTCAAATGAGAAAGAAGAGCTAACAAGATATCATGATCAACAGAATTAAATGCGTTAGAAAAATCAATTAAGATGAGGACGGTCAGTTTTGATTTTTCCATTCCCTCTCGGATATCTTCCGTCACCTTGAGAAGAGCAGTAGTCGTAGAATGACCAGGGCGGAAACCCGACTGATAAGGGGAAAGAATATTATTTGAGAAAACAAAAGAAGAAATCTGTTTATGAGCAACAGCTTCCAGAACCTTAGAGAGAAAAGGCAGTCTGAAATTGGATATAGCGCTGCAATCAGTGGATTTAGGAATGAGAATAATAAAGGCTTTACGCCAGAGAGTTGGGAAAGCACCATTCGTCAGCGAAAAGTTAATGATATGAGTTATCACGGGTAAAATAGCATCCAACACGTGCATAACCATTACCCTACTCAAATCATCACAACCAATAGCTTTCGATTTAATAAAAGAAAGTGCTTTGCGTATCTCGCCTTCGTCTACAGGAGAAAAAGTGAAAGTTTCGTGAGAATAAGGAGGCATGGAAGATATAAATGAGATAGCATTAGCTCTAGAATTATCAGAAACTATTTGAGAAGACAGAAAATGACGATTAAAATCGTCGGGAGAAAAGGTGATGCTATTATAGTCAAATTGCGATTTACCATATCCAAGCGTTTTGAGAAACTTCCATATATCAGCCGAAGATGAATTAAGTACTTGTTCGTGGATATATCGGCGTTTAGCAGCTCTCACCATCTGATTACATCGATTTCTCGCAGTTTTATATGCCTGCCACTTTAATATCAGTGCGATTCTTCTTAAAAGCACGAAACATTCTGTCGCGTTTTGCCATAGCCATTCTTACCCCAGTCGTGATCCATGGAACAGGAGGACGCTTAAGTCGAACGACACGCTTAGGGGCATGTTCATTATACAGTCCTAATATGTTGCTGTTAAAGAAGTCGACTTTTTCATCAACTGTGGAAGCAGTATATACAGATGACCAGTTAATAGCATCCGCATCACACTTAAGCTTGTCTATATCTAGTCTAGCAAGACTTCGAATAGCGATAGATACGGATAAAGGCTTGGGAGACTTTAATTTATATGACAGGAAAAGCATGTCATGCCGTGAAAATCCAGAAGCAGGGAATTGTCTATAATTGACAACGTGTTCAACGGAGGAGACGGCTATAAGGTCGATCAGGTGTCAGCAGAGTAGAAGTTGTGATGTGTTGCATTTAGAGGCAAAATAGTGAAATTATGCGACATCATGATCGACCTCAGTTTGCAAGATTTGAGAGAAACCCCTAATAGGTCAGTGTTAAAGTCTCCCATCATAATGTGATGTGTGTAGGCAGAGCTGAAAGGCAACAAATTTTCTTCCAAATCGGAGAAGTAGTCCACTTGAGGTGGACAGTAGACAACTCAAGAAAAACTTTAACACTCTTGACATTAACTTCGACAAAATGTATTCCATTGAACCGGAATATAGAGAAGACGTGTTTAATATTTTATGGTATATCACTACGCAGATATATAGCGACACCTCCGCCCTTTTACCAGTGCGGTCGTTACGGAGTAAAATATAACCTGGAAGACTATAAGACGTGGACGAGAGTTCAGGCTTAAGCCAGCTTTCCGATATGAGTATAGCATGAACTGCACTAGAAGAAAGTATCCAGGAGCTCCGTATGATGTTGAGGAATACTTTGTGCATTTAAATGGCAAATGTGAAAACAGTTTAACAATTTTGAGATTCTTCATATATTAATGTACGTAGCGTGAACTCATCGAAGCATCAGCAAATGAAAGGAAGAGGAACTGTTGCAAGTAGAATAAAAGATTCATCATCTGACATTAGACAAAAATATTTAAAATAAATAAATTAATAATGATAATAATAATTAAGGAGTACGCCGCATGCGTTGGACAAAATATATGAACATAAACGCATTGCGGGCGTACTATAGGGCGAAAGGGGAAGAAACTGGAGGAACAGCGTATCGGGCTCGTATGCACCGCTTTTTGCTGAGCTGGAGCCGTCTGTTCCCGTCACAGAGCAAAACCTGGCAGACCGAGTTCGGTACATCATACGCTCGAAAATATTTGATGATGCCGAACTCGAACGACTTCGGCGTGAGGCTATTCCCTCATCGAATGAACCAGCTATAGCTGGGATGCGGCTCCTAAGGCCATAGACCAGCAGCCATATGTGGAAGCCGCCATGGATCTTCCCTTTGGTTGATTCAGGCGATGATGGAATGGTCACCCAGAACTAGAGCAGATGAGGAGTAAATTGGAGGCGATTGTGGAAACGCGCTGTACGCCTCTCGAAAATCGACCGCGACTCCACGCATAACCCTAAGCAAGCGGAATCAGGATGTCGTGACGGCCCTGAACCCATTGCTGGCAACCTTTTTGAAACCAGCCGGGACCTTTGCGATACGGACTCAATACTCTTTGGCGCCGCATTGGCAGTTTGCCGTATTGTTGGTGCCAACTTCCCACATCTGGACGTGCTACTGGGCAAAGTAGCGCTATCCCAGCCTGGCGAAGAAGGATTGAGGACCGTATCGCGCAAAACCCTCATCGGCAGACTGATAAGCTTCAGGTCGGGCAATAATAGGCCGAAATGTGCGCACCGTCAGGATGGCGTTTGCTGGGACAAATATCAGTTTGTCTCAGCCGGATATAACGCAAAACTGACGGAGCGCATAGACGACCTGAAGCAGAGAATCGCTGCTTGGGGAAGCGGATTCGGCGATATACCGAGAGGTCGACACGGTTCAGCAGAATCGTCTCTTCCAGAGTGATCAGAAGAGGCTCTATGAATCATTGGAGCGGCCGATGGTACGTGGAACGGGCTCAGCACCAAATCAGGCCGACACTATCGCATTCTGGCGCGGCCTGTGGTCAGAGCCCGTAAACCACAGCGAGGGCCCTGGACGGAAGTTGTGGCGAGTCGGTGTGCGAGTGTTACGCCCATGGACCCCGTCATCATAACGCCGGATGACGTAGCTGAGGCGGTCCGTAGGGCTGAACTGGAAAAGTCCGGGACTTGACGGACTGCATCACTACTGGCTGAAGGGTTCGTGGTGTGTCACGCTGTGCTCGCCCGACAGTTTCAAGGCTCTCGACCAAAGTCACTCCCGAGCCTCTTCACTACTGGGATCACTCATTTGGTTCCTAAGACCGGGATTCCACAGACCCGAGCAAATACCGCCCCATAACTTGTCTACCTACCATATACAAGACACTAACATCCGTTTTGAGCGCGAATCACTCGTCACCTGAACGCAAATCAGGTGATGTCGCGCTCAAAACGGATGTCAGGCAATGGTCGTGGAACCAAGGAACCACTCCTCATTGACGCGGTCATTGGCAAGGTGGTTAAACGTAACCGTCGGAACCTCTCCGCCGCCTGGATAGACTACAAAAGGCATTCGACTCGGTGCCTCATACATGGCTTAAGAGGGTCCTCAGGCTGTACAAGGTTGACTGTACAGTTCGAGACTTCCTCAGGCAGTGTATGGGGCAGTGGAGTACGATCCTTTGTCATCTAGGCGAGCGGATGACGGCTGCGGAGAACCACATAAGGATAAGAAGGGGTATCTTCCAGGGCGATTGTTTGAGTCAATCTGGTTTGCCTCTCCTGAACCCTCTCAGTACCTTACTGGAGGACTCCGGGAGGATTTCAGCTTCGGAAAGGAGGTACAAAGTGACCCACCTTTTCTATATGGATGATCTCAAATTATTCGCCTCAGTCGCTCCCATCTTATGGAATTGCTAAACATCACTTGTGATTTTAGTAATTCTATTAGAATGGAGCTGGGGACAGATAAGTGTGCGGTCCTCCATGTTGAAAGGGAAGGTTGCTAACTCTGAGGCATAGACTTATCTATGCCCATCAACATAAGGACCCTTTCTGAGGCTGAAACATACCGATACCTGGGTATGTCACAGAACATCGGTATCGATGAGGCGGGTATAAACAGTCAGTTTGCGATGTGTTTTATGCACGCTTGACCAAAGTGCTTAACAGCCTTTTGTCCGGTGTGAATAAGACACGCATATAACAGTTGGGTCATGCCTGTTCTCATATATACCTTTGGCATGCAGGTGGACTCAAACTGAACTTAACGCCCTGGATAGAAAAGTCCGCACTACTATGACGTCCCATAGGATGCATCACCGAGATCGTCGATTATGAGGCTGTACTTGCCGCGGAAACATGGTGGGCGTGGCTTTTAAGCGCGTTTACCATGCATAATCGCGAAGTGTGCAGCCTCCGTAATTACTTTCTGACGAGATCGGATGATCCATTCTATAGGGACGTCATTTCTTGTGATAAAGGTCTTACCCTCTATCCTTGGCCAACGAGCAATGGCAAGACCCGGCAGTACAGAGCATTTCCGACCGGGAGACCGTATGGAAGGAAGGAGCTCCACAGGAGGTTCTACAAGGCTCTACATGTGCCTTTCGTGAACACAGTTGCCTCCCTCCACTGGCTACGTTTGGTGACCTCTTTGGAAACCGAGGGTTTTGTCTGTGCGATACAGGATCAGGTTATTAAGACCAACAACTATCGGAGATACATCCTAAGGGATGGCACCGTCGACATCTGTCGAGCTTGTCGCCATCGGTGAGTCACTAGGCATGTCATCTCCGGTTGTTCGGCGCTTTCTAACTCTGAGTACTTGCACAGGCACAACTTAGTAGCCAGAATTCTACCAGGAGCTCGCTCTGAAATGCGGTCTCGTGGACCGGAAATTGCCGTATTACAAGTACTTGCCGGAAGCCGTGCTCGAAAATGACCGCGCCAGGCTCTACTGGAACCGGGCCATCATCACAGACAGGACTATTCTTGCGAATAAGCCTGATATTGTGCTGATGGACCGGGCACAATCAAGATATTACGGTCGACATCACCATTCCGTATGACGAGAACCTCGTGAAAGCCGAAACAGATAAGCGAACAAAATATCTGGACCTGGCTCACGAGGTGACCGACATGTGGGGTGGTCTGCCGACCGAAATTATTCCTGTAGTCGTTTTTGCAAACGGACTAATCCCAGTCAGCCTCTCAGGCTGTCTGAGGCGACTGAGACTCCGTGACGGACCGCTCAAGCTCAAATGCACAGGCGGTGCTCCTCGATACCGCCGCATCGTCCGCCGGTTTCTCTCCCTTTCCCCTAACCCTCGGCCGTTTGGTCTCCTGCCGAGGGTTTCCATCTAGTTGGGTTTTTATTTATTTATATTATTTATTTATTTATGTTAGTATATTAAATATATATTTATGTTTATTTATTATTTCCTTTAAAATATTTATTCAGCCCAACCAGATGAGAATACTATATAAATACCCCAAAATAATAATAATTAAATATATATATATATAAATGGATATAAAAAAAAATATATGTTTATCTACATACATCACCCTCCGGCTAACTGTTCACAATCTTAATAGTAACACCAGGAAAAAAAAAAACAAATACAAAGTTACAACAAAATAGAAGAAAAAAAAAAAAAACAATAAACTTGCAAAGCAATTAAAAGCAAACAAAGAAAAAATAAGCAAAATACTAAATAATTATTACACTAGAATATTACTTGTAGCTAAAATAAAGTTATATCACATATAGCTTACATGTGCTATCAATAACAATATAGTGAAGTATGGCAAAAGGCCATGTAGCCAATGCCAAAAACATAGCAAGCTGTGATCTGTGAATGTCATCTGACATCTGTGAATATAGTTTCTCTATCTAGTCTGTGGTGAATATCATGTTTTAGTTCTGCAAAGTATTACATTAGTGTTAGTATGTAGGTAATTAAATTTAATATGTTACCATTCCAGTATCATTGCAATTATACCTACTTGTTATCAATAATAATAGGACAAATAACAAGAACAGATAACAGCTTACAAGTTAAATCAAGCATGAGAATAAGCAAAGTCAATGCAAGTTACTTGTTGCGAATTATGCGCTTGGGCCTCGTCGTCAACTTTGGTGCGCTATCACTATTAACATTCGATGGAACTTTCTTGGTCGTAGAATCAGATGGTTGATCCGATGCAGCAGACTGTTCATACTGCGCAATGAGCTCATCGAGGTCCTTGGTGTCCGTCAGTCGATGGCGCTTACCACTAGGCAATTTGACGTGATATTACCATCAAGTGACCAAACTTGTCTGATACCAAAGTGCTTTCGTGCAGCAATGAATAAAATTTGACGCTGACGAGTAAGGAACTCAGGAAAGCACATACAATACCTTTCAACTGTGTCTTCTTCACCCAGATGGTTGACTTAATGGACTGATCACTAAACCGTATCAGGACTGGTCTTGCACGAGCTTCGAAACTGCACCCAGACGATGGCAAGCCACAATGGAGTTTGAAGAAAATTCCTGTGGTTGAAGCTTATCCTGCAGGACAGTTACCACTTTATCTAAGATGTTTTCATCAGATGATTCAGAACTCCATTTAGCAGCAAATATTTTCTCCGATGCCGCATCTCAATATTGTCAACAGTTTGACTAACCTCATTGATCTTCTGATGTAGTAGTGACATGATTTGCCAAACATTATCCTTAAACGCTTGAAAGTCACTTGAGAGAGACTTCAAGTCAGGAGCGAGGGTGGCAGATTTTTTATGAGTTCAAATTTTGCCATCGTTGATTGAGAGAAGCTAAAGCAGCTTTTTGGATATTTGCTAACTCAGCAATAGAGGACATTGTCTTGAAAACTTATCTTCTGGTGTGTTGTGAAAAACAAAAGTGAGCGGTAGGAGGGTGATGTAACTTTATCACAGTTTAACCATTAAGGTGAGTTAAACCCACAATGTATGTAATTAAATACACAAAAATATTAAAAACTGTAAACTAATAAACTGTAAATTACTTTAAAATATCAATAAATACTAATTTAATTATTTAGAGCAATGTGCACATTATTTTACACCTACCGCCGAAAGTATATATATATAATATACATAGCTATAATATACGGTACTTATAACAAAAAAACAATTTCTAAAATTTTTGTCTGTCTGCCAGTCTGTTCCGGCTAATTTCCGAAATGGCTGGACTGATTTAGACGGGACTTTCACTGGCAAATAGCTGATGTTATAATGAGCAACTTAGGCTACATTTATTTTAGAAAAATAATTAGGGTTAAGCGCAAAAGAATTAAAACCCATGAACATGAAATCCAAACGTAATAAATTCCACGCGGACGAAGTCGCGGGGACAGCTAGTATAAAATACTTATGATGTATAGCTTAGCAAGTAATAGTTATAGATTTAAGAGTAATAATGTAAGATCTTTGTCTTTTTTAGGTAATGTTGAGTTTATGTAAACGAAAAAAATGAAAAAATATGTTCAAATTGTGTAAGGTGGAATTCCACTTTTTACATTATTAAACCTAATAGTGCCACGTTGTAGCTGTATTATAGCGAATAGAGTGGGCTCAATCGTGGCAGGACCATGTCCTCGCAGAATACCAGCATATAACGCTGCTTTCGTATGGTAAATGTAGACTAATACTGGAGACTAATAATGAGGCATTCTTAATTTTTCATCCTTGTTTCCGGGTGACAACGCGTTGTTTTAAATAAAGAATAAAGATAAAGTAAAGAAGAGTGGGGGTTGCGATACATAGCAGGCACTTTAGCATAACTGCTAAAAGTTAAAAGTGATTTATGAAACTTTCTAAGTATTTTAAAAGGCCCATATTTTGTGCTCCCTGTACATACAGATCAAAATAGAAACATATCATAAACGAGTGAAATGTATTTTTCAGTGAAGTGACGGAGACCTATAGCTGGTGGGTCGATAGCTCGGTTTCGCCGGTTTTGGGATGCCTATTAAGTCTTCTTCTTTCCAGATATCCGGGAAAGAGCAGCTCGAGAGAAGCGCGTTGAAAATTCCTACGAGGAGGTAAATTAGTGGCGCCGGAAGAGATGTCATCACCTTTTTATCGAAAGTCACAGGATCGAGTGGATCGCGCTGGCGGTAACGCAGACCTACGTTTGACTTCCGCTTCTACTCTAGTAGGTGAGCGGGATCTGTTGGTACGCTGGATGGTACACTGGCTCTCTAGACTGTCTGGTGGTTGTCGAAGGTCTGCCGGAAGCTTCGTGTACCGATCACTCGACACACGAACCTTACGGGAGCAATCTTCGACCGCTGAAGTGAGGTGAGTCGATAGGGCGCTAATCGCCCTATTGGCTTCCTCAGGCGAATCTATCTTGGCCGGTATGGAGTCTAAATGCTGGGAGTTCGTAGACTCGAGTTTGACCTCGAGTTTACGCCAGTCGACGATGGTTTTGGTCTGAGGGACCTCACCTGCCGACCGACCCAGTTCTAATACGATCGGCCTGTGGTCCGAGCATAATTCGACGAAAGTTTCGATCGAGTTCGTTTGCGAATTTAAATGCAGATGCGTTGTCAGCCGTGAGGACTAAGATAGAACGCCTCTTTTCCAGTAAAAAGGGTCTCCGGTTCTCTACACTCACCATACGAAACACAGGCGTTAAGCTGCTATTTTACGCTGTATTCTGTGAGATCGTGTTCTTTCCCCGGTCGAGCCGACCCATTCGTGCTACAACCATACTATTAGTTGCAGTGAATGTTATAATTCTTATGAAATTGGCGTTTTGTACGAGAGAAATATAAAGTCAATTTTTTTGTCAAATATATTTAATTAATCAAAGTATCCACCGTTGTTATCAATGCACTTTGCCATCTCATAGGTAGTTCATGTTTTTAGTAGGGATCACTTTACTAAAAAAACATAAAACGAAATCAAATAAACTCTTTGAAGGCGGTTTCGACTGCCGCATCGGAGTTGAATTTTTTCCTTGTAAGAAGTTGTCCAAATTCCGGAAAATGGTAATCTGTTGGAGCAAGGTCCGGGGAGTACGGTGGATGTCGCAGACATTCAATTGTAGCTCATCTAACTTAGTGGTTGTTTGTTGTGCAGTGTGTGGTCTTGCGTTGTCATGAAGCAGCAGTGGCGTAGAGATTGACCAATCTCGGTTGTTTAGCAGCTAGTTCTTCCTTCATGGTTTGCAGTTGCTGACAATAGATATCTGCCGTAATCGTTTGGCCAGATTTTGAAAGTTGTAGTGAACGACACCGGCGCTAGTCCAATTCGAGAAAAATTTTCGTTTAGGGCAGGATTTGGCTTGGTCTCCAGGGTTCAGCCATTGCGACGAGCGCTTCCGATTATCGTACAGTATCCACTTTTCATCATAAATAAGGATTCGATTTAAAACCCTTCATTATTGTGTCGATTGAGCAAAGTAACACAGCAGTCGACGCGTGTTTATAAGTTCGATTTACTCAATTCATGAGGTACCCATCGTTCAAGTTTTTACTTTCCGATTTGCTTCAAGTGGATTAATATAGTTTTAACACTTACCCCGAAGCCTGCAGCTATCTCTGAAGTGCTTTGTAATGGATCCGCTTCCACAATAGCCTTTAATTCTTCATTTTCCACTTTGGTCTCCGGCCGTCCACGGGGTTGGTTCTGAAGGTCAAAATTTCCAGAACGAAAACGTTGAAACAAAAACGTACCGTACTTTCTTTTGCGACACCAGCGCCGTACACATCATTAATCCTTCAAGCTGTTTCTGCAGCACTGGTGCCACGATAGAACTCGTACTCGTAAATATACCGATATTTCATGTTTTCCATTGTGCGGTAATAAGCGACGCCAAAGAAAAAAATAATGAGGAAAAAACAAATAAATGACTGTTTTCAAAACTCAAATGTGCCAGCTAAATGAATTTATAAATTTGAATTTGGAATTCTCAACCAAAGAGGAGATATTTCTGATCAAAGTGGTCAGTACGACAAAACGCTAATTTCATATGTAAGGACATAATAGTAAGCCGGATGTCTTTTAGTAGTGCTACATCACGGACGTCCGGATGATGGTGTGAAAGAAAAGGATAGCGAGTTGGACTCTCAGGAGCGATAACGTCGAAGTTAAGTCTCTCCGTGAGATCGCATAATGCGTTTCCGTTTGGATTATTAACGTTAGAATTCCAACTAACGTGTTTACTGTTTAGGTCTCCCGCGATCAATACGCGGGGGCCTAGATCTAGTAGAGCCGAGATGTCGGCTTCTTATATATATTTCTGCGGTGGCAGATAAGCCGATGCAATTATGACGGGCGGATGGCCCGTAAGTGCTATCCTACAAACCGATGCTTCTAAGTTAGCAAGCGGTGGAGTATCTATAGGTATACAGTGCAAGGACCTTTTGTAGTAGATCAAGGTGCCGTCTTTAGATCAGGTCAGTCTATCATTTCTTACTAAGGTATAATTAGCTATTTTGGGATTGCGCACGCTAGCTTTCAAGAAGGTCTCTTGCACTAGCATGATGTCGACATCATGATCGCATAAAAAGTACACGATTTCTTCCTTTTGATCTCTGATGCCGTTTGTATTAAAGAACGTGACAGTCAAGAGGCCAGTGCCCTCAAGCGTACCAACAGATCCCGCTCACCTACTAGAGGTAGAAGCGGAAGTCGAACGTAGGTCTGCGTTACCGCCAGCGGGCGATCCACTCGATCCTGTGACTTTCGATAAAGTCACTGAAACCATAAAAAGCCTTAAGAATAGATCAGCCCCTGGGCCAGACGGCATCAGCAACAAGGTGATGAAATCTCTTCCGGCACCACTAATTTACCTCCTCGTAGGAATTTTCAACGCGCTTCTCTCGAGCTGCTCTTTCCCGGATATCTGGAAAGAAGCAGACGTAATAGGGATCCCAAAACCGGCGAAACCGCCCTATCGACCCACCAGCTATAGGCCCATCAGTCTACTCAACACATTGGGTAAATTATACGAGCGCATCATTCTAAAGCGCCTCCGTCGCTTCACTGAAATAAACAGACTCCTCCCTGACGAACAGTTTGGATTTAGAACCAAAGACTCGTGCACTAACCGAATTCATCGCCTAATAGAATATATTCTGTCTGGCTTTAATCACCATCCGACAAAGAAAAATCTCGAAACACGGGAGCCCTCTTCTTTGATGTCGCTAAGGCATTTGATAAGGTCTGGCACGACGGATTGCTCTACAAGCTGTATAAACTAAACGTACACATCATCCGAGCCTTCCTTACAAATCGCTCTTTTCGCTATCAGTGGAGGAACCCGTTCTTCGAAACGTTTTCTAAAGGCTGGGGTCCCACAAGGCTCCGTCCTGTCTCAATCCTCTTTGGTGACATCCCTAAAGATCCAGTGGTAACACTGCTCTCCTTGTCGTTTATCTCTGCTTAGCCTAATGGTTGACTGGGAGAGAATACCTTAAGGCATTAAGTCCGCCATATGTACGATTTTTCTTTTGTGCATAAAAGTTTAAATAAATAAATAAATGTCTAAGCGCTACTTTGAGAGCGCAGAAACCCATTCGAACCCGCTAGTGGCAAGCAACTACGTCCAGATACCGAACGTCGCGCCGACTCTCCATAGACCGCGTAACGTACTAATAGAACAACCACGCTCGCTCGATTCCGCCGACCCAAACGTCGCAGGCACATCATACACTGACTACACCCACAAATGGGACAAACACAAATAGGATAACGGATGGGGCGCGTCGCACCCGTAGGCGGGCACGACGCGTTGCAGCACACACCGCGTACACACCGTACACCCGCGTACCTGGGCGGTTCTCACCACCCAGAACATCGACCGATACGAGCTAAGCAGTCAGAGGCGGGGGTTCTCACACCCCCCCTCGGTCAGCGGTTACATAGGTCAAAAATAACCTCAACAGAGGGGACATGATGGTTGGTAACAATACCAATTCATAAACCATTATCATCCTCATCACCATCCCAATTGCCGCCTTTCGACTTTTTAAATAGCTCGCAGTCTATCAGGCCGCGAGCCCTGTGTCAAATAAAGCTGTAAGAGCCGCATAGGCTAACAGCGCAAACATCATGAAAATAGAATACCGTAAATATATAATTTTTCTCAGAGGAAATAATGCACCAATCCTTTATTAGTATCCACTGATCCTTCATAAATATCTCTGCATAATACATATAATAAAAACTTTAAAGTTTAAAATACAATGAATTCATAGAGGAGCGCAGGAGCGCAAATAAAAGCATCAAAACAATTTCAAAACGGTCTATATTCCGCGGCTGTTCGTATATTATCTCGTGAAATAAAATTATTGTTGAAGCAATATAACAATAAGCATTACTTTGAATGATGAGTGAGATGAATTTTCTATTTATTAAAATATCAAAAACTTATATATCATTAGTATATCTATTATCTCTTTAAGCTATTAAGTGATTGTTTAGTTCAAGCCAAGAAAAAGCAATATCTGCAACAAGCTTCATGATTTATATCAAGCTGTAAAATACAAATGAAAGTTTCGTTCCTTTGTGAGAGTGGTCGATAAATTAAATTGAACCTGAGAAACAATGCAGGTATTGTTCACTTGCAAATTAGATAAAGTGACTCACATACGTTCGAAATCAACCGCGGAAGCGCTGTTTACAGAGCAATTTAGTATTTTCGTCATTTAATATCATTTATCGTGAAAGTGTCTTTTTTACTTTTAATGTGTATGTTTTAACATTAGCGACATAATATAAACGCATCATTAACTCAGATAAACTCAGGTAAATTAAAAGCAAGTCTTTTATAGAAAAATCTATACAAATAAATAAAATTGAAGTCTCTGTTTGTAATGTTAATATAACAGCTTTTTACTAAATGCATATGAAAGTATAATATACGGTACTTATAACAAAAAAACAATTTCTAAAATTTTTGTCTGTCTGCCAGTCTGTTCCGGCTAATTTCCGAAATGGCTGGGTTGATTTAGACGGGACTTTCACTGGCAAATAGCTGATGTTATAATGAGCAACTTAGGCTACATTTATTTTAGAAAAATAATTAGGGTTAAGCGCAAAAGAATTAAAACCCATGAACATGAAATCCAAACGTAATAAATTCCACGCGGACGAAATCGCGGGGACAGCTAGTATAAAATACTTATGATGTATAGCTTAGCAAGTAATAGTTATAGATTTAAGAGTAATAATGTAAGATGGCTATCTTTGTCTTTTTTAGGTAATGTTGAGTTTATGTAAACGAAAAAAATGAAAAAATATGTTCAAATTGTGTAAGGTGAAATTCCACTTTTTACATTATTAAACCTAATAGTGCCACGTTGTAGCTGTATTATAGCGAATAGAGTGGGCTCAATCGTGGCAGGACCATGTCCTCGCAGAATACCAGCGTATAACGCTGCTTTCGTATGGTAAATGTAGACTAATACTGGAGACTAATAATGAGGCATTCTTAATTTTTCATCCTTGTTTCCGGGTGACAACGCGTTGTTTTAAATAAAGAATAAAGATAAAGTAAAGAAGAGTGGGGGTTGCGATACATAGCAGGCACTTTAGCATAACTGCTAAAAGTTAAAAGTGATTTATGAAACTTTCTAAGTATTTTAAAAGGCCCATATTTTGTGCTCCCTGTACATACAGATCAAAATAGAAACATATAATAAACGAGTGAAATGTATTTTTTTTTATTATGCCACGTTTTTTATTACATTCTTGCATCGTCATCGGTAATTGAGCTAAATATATTCAAAATTTCAAGTTTCCAACTCATCGGGAAGTTAGTTTAAAATCAGTTAATAATATAACCACTTTGTAAAAATGAAAATAGAAAAACATAATATTTGAGGTTTACGATAAAATCGTCGATGCTGATCGATTAAAGTAGAATGTTCATAATTATATTATAAAGGGTTATTTTTCAAAGAGTAGCCAAATTTTAAACTTAAGTTCAAATATATAAATAATCATCATCATCATCATCATTACAGCCCTTCACAAGTCCACTGCTGAACATAGGCCTCCCCCAAGGAATGCCACAAAGTACGGTCTCGAGCCACCTGCATCCATTGACTTCCTGCATGTCTTACCAGGTCGTCACTCCATCTAGTGGGGGGACGCCCTACTCGCCTGCCGGTACGAAGCTGCCACTCGAAAACCTTTCTTCCCCATCGGTTGTCGGTTCTTCGAGCTATATGGCCGGCCCATTGTCACTTTAGCTTAATAATCCTTTGGGCTATGTCGGTTACTCTGGTTCTACTACGGAAATCCTCGTTTTTAAGTCTATTACGCAGAGAAACGTCGAGCATAGCCCTCTCCATAGCTCGCTGAGCGACTTTGAGCTTCCTCATACGGCCAGCAGTGAAGGACCATGTCTTAGATCCATGGGTCATCACTGGCAACACGCACTGGTTGTATAATCTAGTTTTGAGGTTTTGAGGTATGCTCGACGAGGAGATGTGTCGTAAATTCCCGAACGCTGCCCAGCCGAGTTGAATCCGTCGATTGACCTCTCGGTCGAAGTTGGACTTACCTAGTCGGACTATTTGTCCCAGGTAAACATACTTGTCAACAACTTCGAGCACTAAGCTCCCAACAACTACCGGCATAGGTGTGACATGGACGTTAAACATGATCTTTGTTTTGTCCATGTTCATGACCTATCCGTTGGGAGACACTATTGAGGTCATTGAGCATAGTGCTTAAGTCCTCCAGGGATTCTGCCATAAGGACTATATCGTCGGCAAATCGAAGGTGAGTGATGTACTCGCTATCTACGTTAATACCGTATCCCTTCCAGTCCAGTAGCTTGAAAACGTCTTCCAATGCAGCGGTGAAGAGTTTTGGGGATATTACGTCACCCTGTCTTACACCTCTCTGCAGTTGGATAGGTTTTGTACTCTGGTTCTGTACACAGTTAGCCATCGTAGCCCTATTGTACAAACACTTCAGCACTTCGATATACCGACAGTCCACTTGGCACCGCTGAAGGGACTGCAGCACCGCCCAAATTTCGACGGAATCAAAGGCTTTCTCATAGTCCACATACGCAAGACAAAGTAGCAGATTGTACTCTTCTTTCTCAAAGCGGGTGGAAAACCGGTACTTAGAGTCCTTTAGAAGCTCTTTAATCCCATCCTCCATGGTGGCACTACTCCGGAGGCGTAGTCTTGTTCTTCAAGAAAGGCGACAACGCTCTCTTGAAGAACTACAGACCGATTTTCCTTCTGAGCCGCGTGTACGTGCAGTTTTCGAGAGTCATTACGAATCGTCTCACACGCAGACTCGATGACTTCCAGCCTCCGGAACAAGCCGGTTTCCGAAAAGGCTTTAGCACCATAGACCACATACATAACCTTCGGCAAATTTTACAGAAGACCGAAGAGTACAATATAAATATTGATATACCGTTATTGCAGTTTTTGAAAATACGAATTAATTAGGCTTCTACTTTTATTTGAAATGATCCCAAATTGAATGTGATTTATAGGCAACAACGTTTTTGCCTACCGATCTACCCTTACGAATGTGTGCGTGCGCAGTAAAATCAGTTAAAATAATGCATTACCACGCACTTTGAATTTAAAAGATAAAAAAGGACAGAATGTTTGAGATTTTTTTTAATTAATGTTTCTTTAACTTTTGCCAATATTACTTAGTCTGAACCTTCTCTGCAAATTTGGCCGGTTATTGCAAAATAACCCTGTATATGTACGCAATTGCTGATCATGAAGTCCCCGGATGGAATCACGGGTCGGGCCAAAAAAATCTGCTGTTGAGTTTATCCCTCAAGAAATTCTCAGTAGCTGCCCGGAGTCAGGAAGTTGGCGGTGTTTCACCCCCGTGCCTCGGAAAAAACGTAAAGCCGTTGGTCCAGCGCCTAATCTCTCTCCGGTCGTGTCGGTTTATCGTCCCATCGGACTTTGAGAGTGAGGGAATAGAAGAGCACCTGAGCTTACGCATAAACTTGGGCACTATAACCCTGTCCTGCGCCGATGGCTAGTCTCCGTTGAGGCTGGCCACCGTGACCGAAATTCGGTCTAGAGAACATTATTACTATTATATACGTACCTTAAAAAATTCTAAACACCAATGAAATTGTTAATTGCTATTTTGAGTATCGTTTTTCCACTTGTTCAGCGGTGGAGGTAACCATTTAGGACGTGTGTTAACTTCCAACGCACAGTCGTGCTAGGCGGCGGACTAACTGATCCATCACAGAAAT